>CM041526.1:30303145-31664645 GCA_023091065.1 Dianthus caryophyllus
TTGTATTTTGATAATTTATATAAATTGTATTTGGATAATTTATATAAATTGTATTTGGATAATTTATATGTAATTATAGCAATTTCGTAATTTTATTTTTTTTAAAAAAAATTGAATTTTTTAAAACGGTTTTTAAAAAAAAACCGTTATTTTTAATTTTTATTAAAAAAACGGTTTTTTTAAAAACCGTTTTAAATAACTAGTAAGAAAAACGGTTTTTTTAAAAACCCGTTTTTTTAATAATTATTTAAAACGGTTTTTTAAAAAAACCGTTTTTTTTTAATAATTAAAAATAACGGTTTTTTCATTTTAACCGTTCTTTTTATTGTAAAATCAGAAATTTTTAGAAAATCTTATTTTTAATATAAATAACGGTTTCGTATATTTTTTTTGCGTTGTTTTTTTTATTATAAACAACGGCCATGGAAACAACGGGTGTATTTGGAACCACCTCTCAAGGTATTTGTGTGTGAATCCGACTAGATTCGACTCAAACGGATATGCTTAGCTCATGCATGTTGATTCTTCTCAAGTCGTTCAAGTCTCATTTTTACTTTTAAAAAGAAAAAGCTAATTTTAGTTTTCAAAAATAAAACCTGTCCCCAGCGGAGTCGCCAACTGTAGGTACCGGGATCTGACCATGGAACCACTCGACGTCTTGCTAGGGCCGTAAAGTTAAAAAAAACTAATAAGAAAAACCTTTTAAAACTGTTTTGGAGCAGCCACTAAATTATGAGGGAAATTTAGAACCCGCCTCCGTGTCCTTATGCTCAAAGACACGTCTTAGAGTTCAAGGCACGTCGACACCTATCCGTCTAAGGTTATTGTGAAACCAGATTCGGATTCGGGTGAGGGTACTTTTCTAAAGCATAAATCAAAGTAATGTTTTTATGAAAGATCTTTTGGAAAAGCCTATCAAAAGATAGCCTCTACTAGACTTGAGAACAATGCAAATAATGATACATGAGCCTAAGTAATACGCTACGTACAAGTGCGATAAAGATGTAAAAATAATGCAAAAGAGATTGTTTAAAACCCTCAGTTAAGCATGCTTAACTTGTTAATAAAAACAGTTCAGTTTAATGACGAATTCATTTTAAGTGATTTAGATGCAATAAGAGGATTTGCTAAAATGCATGCAATAAAATAAACATTCAATTGTCCATTGATTTATTTTAGAGAGGTCAGTTGTTTATGCGACTTTGGAAAGGTGTTACGACTAGGGTGTGTATTCGAGGTGCATGGCCGCCTTATGAAAAGCAGACTCGCGTACCAAAGTCGGGGTGAGCCTAATGTAGGCCCTTGCTAGTCTAAGAAGTAAAAAGAGCCTTAATCCATGGTAGGATTAAGTATTACCTGTCTCGAATTAGGAAACCGGCAGCGCTTCGCTTCAAAGGGAAGAATTCAACACTAGGAAGGTGGAGAATTCTAAGGGTGTTTATGCGTGAGGCTTTGAGAGTGTTTTTGGATGTGAATTGTATTCTGAAATTGTGTTCTGTTCTGAAAATTGTGTTCTGTTCTGAAAGTTGTGTTCTGTTCTGAAAGTTGTGTTCTGTTCTGAAAGTTGAGTTGTGTTCTGTTCTGAAAGTTGTGTTCTGTTCTGAAAGTTGTGTTCAGTTCTGAACGAATGAAGGGAGGGTCGTATTTATAGTGTAGAGCTCGGCGAGAATTAGGAAACCCTAGAGGATAAAACCGGAGTAGGAATCGCAAGGACCCTTGCGATAGCTACGGGCAATCGCAAGACACCTTGCGGCTGCCTGCCCTAATCGCAAGGCCTCTTGCGATTGGTAGGGCGGGCATTATCCTTTTATTCCGTATATTTCCAAATTATCTTTTGGGATATACGGTATAATCTTGCTTGAGCTCTAAGTTACGTTGTTGTGGCTGATATTTAGGGTTTGTTTAGGTTTATCCTGGACCTTGGAAAGCGGGCCAGGCATGGGTTTGGGCTCGGTTCTGGACCCGAGCCCTGAAAATGTAAAAAGGGTGTATTTTGTAGTATTTTGTGAAATAGGACATTCCGTGAGACTATCCTAAGGGTTTGCTAACGCTAAAGGGTGGCTTTAGCGACTGGTCCTAAATTTAGGGATTTTTAGGAGAATCGAATCAAACCTTGTTAATGTAAAAGGATCAATTAGACTTAAGATGTGTAAAAGGGTTGTGCGCATACCGATTAGGACCTGAACTCGAGACGAGCTAGACTCTACACCTAAGGACACTAAGAGTGATGACCCATAAAGAAACCTCATTTGCATTTTAAATCATTTAACTCGAATTCGTCATAATTAGAACCATTTAAGTCAACATAAAAGCATGCAATAAAAGTCCATTGTTACATCACTGGGTTTTTGGTGGGAGGTACAGATTTGGGTATCTACAGAGCCCCCAGTTTGACTGAGCTTAGGACTAAAGCGAAAGTCAAACTACACATTCTTTATCCAGGGCCAATTCTGATCTACGATCTTGCTCGGTAGTAGCGGAGTATGTGTCCATGGGTGAGACTAGGACTCAACAGGGCTTATCAGGGAGGGACAAACATGTTTAGGGACATGGCGGTCCTTGCATACTTGTAAGGGGCATGCACACTGCTAGATACCTTTGCGTGCTATTGCTGTTGCTTGTCTCGTAAAAGAGCGTGCGTGCTTAGTCTCGTAAAAGAGCGTATATGCTTCATGCTTCGTGCTAGTGCCTTTGTTGGTGCTCATCTCGTGAAGAGTGCTTACGTCCACCGGGAATTATCGTCCGAGGAAAATGCTTATGCTTAGTGTATACGCAAAGGTTGTGTATAGTGCTTCAAACTCGTTTAAGAGTGTGGCGGACTTTAGGTGACACCTTAACCGAGCGACGTAACGTGATAAGGTGTCTAGAAGGGCTATAAGTGGATTATAAATCCAAATTAGACCTGAAAATAGGAAAAACACGAAAATGCCCAACTCTGAAATCGCAAGCGTCCTTGCGGTTCCTTCCCTAAATCGCAAGCGTCCTTGCGATTAGGGTTTTGGGCTTTTTGCTCATTATAAACACGGAAACACCGAGTTCATTACTTCATTTCCCATTTTCGACTCTTTCTCTCTAAAAACCGCTCCTTGCGATTTTCTAGACCGTTTTCGCTCGTTTTTCTTGCTTTACTTCAAAGTGGATCAAGGTAACACTCCATTCTACTTGTTTTTATGCATCTTGACGTTGTAAATTGTTAGATCGCTCTTGAAATGTAGAAAAGACGTTTTTAATGAAAAACCGTCTTTTGTCTTGAAATTCGCCGTTTGATTACTAGAGAACGATACCATTCCCTTGTATCATGTTGTTCTTGGATATATGCGTGAAATGTATATGGTTTGAGACGTTTTTAGACCAATTTCGTGTGAAATGGTCCCGACCCAAAAATCGGACCCGGATTTTCGGTCTCGGAATTGCAATTAAACTTCGCCATAGGTTCCCCTTGGCTAGTATAGTATGTGTATGGCGTTAGTTTTTGAAAAATGCTAGTAATCGGCCCTTAAATTGAGGTTTAAAGTCGATTAATACGGAGAACTTAGGTCAAAATTAGGGGTTTTTGATCGGTAAGTCCAAAACGCAATTGGTTGTTCTGGGGCGTGATTGAAGGTTAATGTGGGGTATAGAAACCATCAAGTTGAAATTTTGGTGTGTATAGAGCGGCTTTCGACCAAATTGTGAATTGAGCCTGAAAGGGCCATGTATAGGGTGTTTTCTTGAATTGTTGTCACTTCTGTGTCTTCGTCTTGTGTCTTCGTCTTGTGTTTATTGTTCTTGGAATACTGCAGATGAGGATTGGTCTGGACCTCCTACGACGAGGGCTCGTGCTCGTCGGAGTACTGGTTCTAGTGCCGAGGAGCCTACGACTCCTGGCGGTTCGAATTTGCGTCGTGCTTTTAGTGCGAGGGATCCTTCTCCTGGATCCATTAATTTTCCGACCCGGAGGGGTCGTGGGCGAGGCATGGGCACCCGTGGGCGTCCTGGTGGTGCGATCGGTGAGGAGGAGAGAGAGGTAGAGGCCATGGAGGAGGGCGAGTCTTCACATGCTTCAGGGTCTCGTGCTAGGGGTCGTGCGACCCATGGTCCGCGTGTTTACCGTCCTTTCGCGAAAAATTGGGACGGTCACACCCTGTTGGCGGATCGTGCGCGTCATTTGTCTCATCGGGCTCTTAGTGGGCTTGATACATGTCATTTATATAGCTTTTATGCCCCCGTGTTAGTTGCATTTAGCTCACATTTGCTCGATTACATTATCGTTTAAGTAGCTATTTGATTTATATTGCGATACTGTCGTTCCTCGTGTGTATTTTGAAGGTTTTGGCGGTCCTGAGCTAAAACCTGAGGTTATAGGAGCATTTACAAGTATCGTGAAGTCAAGACGAGGCTCGAGAGTCGATTCGGAGTCAATACGATGATTTATGAAGTCAAACCTATAGGTTCAGAGCAAAACCTATAGGTTCAGGATTCGTGCTAAGGAGAAAAGTTGCTGGAAATTGACAAAGCCCTTAGAACCAATCGGTTTGGGGTTGAACCGATCGGTTTGGCCCCCTGAACCGGTCGGTTTGCTCACGAACCGCTCGGTTCTGCTGCCCTGTTTCGCGTATTTTCGTTGGCCTATAAATACAATTCGAAGTTAGGGTTTTACTTATGTTTTTCATTATTGTTTTCTGCTTTAGATTAGAATTAGACTTTTCTCTCTTTCAAACTCAAAAACCCTTATTTTAGCTTTGATTATAATTGCAAGACTCGATCTTTTCATTCCAATTCAAGATTAATCACAGGTTTAATTCAATTGTTCTTGTTTTATCTTATCATGTTTATTATTTCTAATTGCTTTGCTTCTTCTCCTTTCATGTCTAGCTAATTCTTCATTAGGGTTTAGGGTGATTGTGAATTGATTCAAGAACATGTTATAATTGCTTTAATCGATTGAATTTGTGCAAGTTGATTTCTTCCTACGCGTTTTATAATCAATTGAATTTAGGACGCCTTTATTGAATTGAATTTAGGTTGTTTTGATTTAAGATCGAAAGCCGAATTGAAACTAGACTCACGCGTAATTGATAAGTTGAATTTAGTAAGTTGCGAGAGCCCGCTAAATTTGCTTAAGGTTAAAATTGACTCGAGAGAGCGTTTCCCAAAACCTAATCACTTGCATGATTTCAATTGACTGATAATCCCTTTTGAGTTAGTTCTTGAATTGATATCACATGATCCCGAATGCCCTAATCTCCCTCTCATTCATATTCTATTTCTCTTTACTTTCATTGCCTTTAGTTTAGCTCTTAAAAACACCGACTTTCTGTTACCTTGGGATTAACCTTGTCTAACTGAGCAACCCTTTGACTACCTGTCTCTCTGAGGATTCGACCCTACTGCCACTAGCTACCCAGTTAGTTGACTTTAGGTTATTTTGATTGAGGAGACACGACTTTACCCTCATCAATTTTGAATGTTCAATTTTAGCGTATTCTTAAACCTAGCCACTTGCATAGCTTCAATTGAATGTTATTTACTTTTAAGTTGAGTTCCTGAATCACTGTCATAATGATCCTGATGCCCTAATCCTTCTCCTTATTGATATTTGTTGATCTACTTTATTATTTGCTTAGTTTATAGCTTATAACAAACCTCTCTTTCACACTTGAGTTGAACCTGTTTACGCCGACTTTAACTTAAAACTGCGCTGTTTCTCTGTGGATACGATCCTGCTTGCTGCTAGCTACTGTTAGTTGTTTGTTAGGTTTATTTTGACAGGGTGATACTGTAGATACCCGTATCCGTACCCCCCAAAAACAAACCCGATGATGAAAAGGACTTTCACGCATGCTTTTAAAAGAGTCGAAACAGTACAAAAGTGTCTAAAACGTATTAGTCATTTTTAGCGTATTAATTTGGATTTGCATAATCATGAAAATGAATGTCAATTTTAGTCATCATGAGCGTAACACGAGCACAATATAGGAACGTCTTATTAAGCCAAGCCACAAAACAAATTTCAACTAGCTACAAACCGGCCCAAACTTACAAAAACGACCCAAAAACGCACACTAACACAACACTCAAAACGGGCCAAAGTGCGTCCCGTGTCACATTTTCACAAAACAAAACCCCACGATACCATTAAATAATATAACCTAATATTATTTAATTTCGAGCCAAAACCGAAAAACACGACAAAACCGAAACCTGCAAACCGAAATTCGGACCAAAACTGAACAAATACTTAACCCATAAGTAAACAACAAAACATAATCATTACTTAATCAAACGTCAAAAACCAAATGGCGGCATAAACAGCCCACCAAAACAAAAATAAAATCGCCAGTTGACAGGCGATTAAAAATAAAATCGCCTGTCAACAGGCGATTTTCTTTTTGTTTTGTACCAGCCGCCTTTTTGATTTTTCTTTAAAAATATCCAACTCAAACAAACTTAAACGCCTGTATACAGGCGATTAAGTTTTGTTATCCCACAAAAACCACCAAAACTCTATAAATACCAACCCACTTCATTCATTTTCAAATACCGGTTTTTCAACACACATACACTATTCACAAAATCCACTCAAAAATACCGTCTTTTCACTTTCGAAAGGTAAACATTTTACCTAAATTTGGGCGTTTGAGACTCGGACAATGGGGTTACATTAACCCCAAACCCGATATTGGCATTAGCGAAGCCGTATTCGTAATACGGTTGTAGCAATTCGGATTCATAATCCGTCTAAACCTCGCCAATATCGCATAAATAAACGACCCCATATCACTAAAGCAAACCGACGTCACTTTTATAATTATGCAAGTCCTCATTCATATGTGAAATAAACGACTAGAATCACGGATCCAACACTAAATTGTACCGTTTCATAGAGCCTTTTAGCATGTCAAAACTGAGGGTTTTTCACAAATTCTAATACGAGGTCGGAAAATAACGTCTATAGTAATAATTTAGTCAATAAATTATTATTTAACGTACATTTCCTATAGCAATATGTCATTATTTTGGCATTTTACATTATTTATGCATTTTAATCGAGTCATGTTTATTCGCACTTGTACGTAGCGTAACTTTTAGCCCAAATATCGAAATTAAGCAAATGTTTTCAAATTAGTAGAGACTACTCTTATGTAGGCTTTTTGATTACTGTTTTCAAAACTTATTTTGTCAAAACTTTCGAAAAGTAACCTCACTCCGAACCCGTTCTCTGGTTTCAAACCTCAGATTGATAGGTATCGACGCACCTTGAAATCTGAGACACTCGTGTCTTGTATTTCAAGACGCGTTGAATAGGTTCCAAATTCCTTTAATATTTGGTGGCGACTCCGAAAATACATTTTCAAAAAGGATTTTCTACTTTTCTTTTTTGGTCACAAATTCATGCAATGATCTCCCCCATTTTACAAAACTTCGCACTTTTTCTGCGGCGCATTCGCCGGCGCCGCAGTAGGTCGAGCCTTGTAGGCGTCGATAGGGACTAGCGATTTTTCATTTTCGTACCTTCAATTTGGCGACTCATTTGAGGGACGAGCATGATTTTTATTATTTTGGAAAAACTAGTTTTCTTTTATTTTAAAATCATAAAGAAGTGAAGCTTGAAACTTTGAAAACATTTACGTTCGATATTTGGGCAAAAATACGTTGAGTCGAATCTTGGCCGATTCAAACCACACCCTACGAGCGGCCCTGTAACTCTCGCTTCATAAGCGAGGTAACTCGGATACCTGTTCTCTCACCCTCCACGATTACAAGTACGGCATCCGTACAAGCGATCGTAACCAGTCAAACTCGAGCGCTCTAGGGCCCGCCTTGAATTCACACCTAAGGCGTGTGTAGTCTTGCGGGTGCCCTACCTAAGCGTTACGGGAATGGCGGGAGGAACCTTACCCTATAAACCAAAAACCTGTGTTTATATGTACAAGTGTGAAGCTATAGTACCCTCACTATAGTAGTCTTTCAAAAAACTTTCTACATGTAAAAACTTTTCCTAGGCATTATACTTTTAAAATACGTCCATCTTTGAAATTGCTTTTTCAAACTTTTTTCAAAAAAGGTCATACTTTTTAAAACACGCCGTTAGGCTCTTTGACCTATAGTCATTTGAGTTTAATAAATAGGATGCCACTACATTTAAAACCGACCCAGGATAACTACTATGTCCCAGGTCTTTTTCAAAACGTAAATGAATTATGCGACTGACGTATCGTCATAATACATTTATTGCTAAAGTTTTTTTTTTTTTTTCTTCACAAAGCAAAAACCCGAATATGTCAATTCATTTCGGAGATTTTAAATGAAATTAACTTTTAGAACTTTAGAATTAGCTCTAAGTCGAGTGACTCTTTAGTCATCCCGACTTAATCTTTTTCTCTCAAAAACAAAAAACGCGGGCTCGTTCGGATCTGAACAGTTGATTTACTCTTTGAATCGAGTGACTTATCGTCATTTTTTATTTAAATCCCTGAGTCACACGTAAAGGGCGAACAATTGATCGCTTTTTTCCCAATTTTAACATTCTCAGATCGACTAGCCTATCGCTATTTCGGTTTGATCCTTTTTATCATAACCCAATGATAAACCCCCGGCAACATACCGCCAAACTGGGTTAATCAGATTATGATCATACAAATTTTCTTACCTCGAGAATGGGGACGTGTCAACGCGCCTCTATCTCAAAAGCTTCCCGTGTCCTTTTAAAAGCTAAAAACACGAGTCAAGTCAAGTCACCCACTTTTTACACTTTTGTGTCTTCCTTTGGTCGTGAATGCGATTTTTCATTTGAGTCTTTTCCTTCTCTTTTAGAATCACTAAAGTTTTGAAAACTTTGTCAGGTTCGCTCATTGATAGACCTTGGATACACGAACTAAGAACCGTCACTTGAACCCACCTCGCCTCCAAAGAAGCGCTCCTACAGATCAAAACCAAAACCTGTCATGGCCTTTCAACACGATGAGGGTCTCGGAGGACCACCACCCCGGAGGTAACTGCCGAACAAGTCCGACAGCTCAATGATAGGATAGCTAGCCTCACTACGACGATCGAGCAAATGGCTATCATGCAAAAGTTTGAAGCAGAGAAATACGCCGCGGCGCTGGCCGAGAATCCGAACGGAATGCAAAAGAATTCGAACCATGGAAGAACGCCACGAACGCGAGGGGCTACTCCATCCACCAAGAGAATGAGCACATCCCAAAGAACGTCGGATCCATGCTACCCAGATGAGCTGGCGCTCGGCGACCTTCCCATTTTCAAAGGTCGCGAAAGCCCGCTGGTACACGTCAATGCTTCCAAAGCCAACATGGCCATTATGGGGGCCGACCCCCCCGCCTGGGCCACTTTATTCCCACACTCAGTGGACCCGCAGCCCAGAGCATGGTTCTATTCTTTAGAGCCACACAAGACCGGTAGTTTCAAGACATAACGGTGGCATTCGATCTGCGATGCAGGGACAACAACGACATCCAAGTCTCGTTCACGTGCTTTGGAGGTCACGACTCGGAAGGACAATGAAGGGTTTCTGAATACACGACACGTTGGAAGAAACTCGTGCCCAAATACCTAACCGCCAAGGGACACCGATTTAATCACCAAGTTCATCAACAACCTCACCCTGCATACCAACAACATCTACGGTACAAGAACTTCGGCTGACTTCACAACACTCAGCGCCGTCGGTGAACTCATTGAAGGCGACCTCCGCAAAGAAAATAGGAATAAAAGCACGAGTCATGGATATCAAGGAAGCTCGTCTCAAGCCACTGCCAAAGTCGAGCCCATACACGCTATCAACGCACTGGCGCACTAAAGGCACCGCCGATTCTTACAAAGACTCCCAAGGCCCGGCCGCTCACCAAAAGGTTAGGATACCTTTAGATGACAAGATCATCACCACAAAGGCCTCGAGACTTCCAAGCCGCCCTCCAGCGACTAAAGCTCGAAGAAAACGGCGCCTAATCTACTAACGACCTAAGCGCTTCAATTCAAGTATTTACACCTAGAGTATAGGGTCTGGCGTCCTTATGGCCTTAAAATTTTCTTAACGGCGGGATCACTAGGTTACATTACTAAAGTAGTAAACCTAATTGAAAAACTAGAGTCATTAAGGTTATCCAAGCTCCTCGTCTGAGCTATCTTCAAATGTAATCGCTTTTGATAACATTAATAACATGAAAGTTTTTGTTACTCTTTGCCTCATTTAAAATCTACATATTCTAATGAATGCGATAATTTTAAACAAAATAACATTGCATTATATAGATACATTGCAAGCATTGTCTCGGAACCCTAACGAGGACCCCATTATTGAAGACACAACAACCATCAACATGGGCACGCCTGAAGGACCTCGAGGGCTACTGCTGGGGGCATCTCTTAGCACAGAAGCAAGGGCCACATATACCAAGCTCCTCACAGAATTCAAGGCGTCTTCGCATGGTGCGTACAAAGACATGCCCGACATCGACCGCGAGATAGCCGAACACCGCATACCCATCAAGCAAGGCTCCTGACCTGACAAAAAGAAACTCCGACGCATCAAGCTAGAATGGTCTCTCATGGTCAAAAGAGAGATCGAAAAGCAACTACTGGTGAATTCATCCAAGTCATCGAATACTCGTTTGGATCTCCAACATGGTTCAGGTTATGAAGAAAAGCGGCAAAAATACGGGTATGTCTTGACTTTCGAGACGACCAAAATCAAGGCAATAATGGGCATGAAGCCGCCAAGCAACATCGACGAAATAAGGAGCCTTTTGGGACAAATCCAATATATCTCCGATTTATCAAGAAACTCACCATGATTTGCGAACCAATCTTCAAAAAGGTGAAGAAAGAAGAGCATACGAAATGGGGACGGCGATTACAACGAGCCTTCAACAAACGAGTTAAGCCACGAAACATTAAAGTGGGGGATCTCGTGCTAAAGTCAGTTCGAGCACCACTCCCAGTCGGCCCACGAGGAAAGTTCAAGCCTAAGCGGGTTTGGGCCTACCTCGTCGAGGAGATCTACGGGCGGGCGATCAAACTAACCGAGCCTCGGCGGCCAAGAGTTCAACCTCGCCACCAACCTCGATCAACTCAAAAAATACTACCCTTAAAAACCCCTTGCAATGTATCTATAAAATACAATTTTAAAAAAAAAAAAAAAAAACTCATGGACCGGCAGGTCCTTAAACATGCTCATGGGCCGGCATGCCCCTAAACGTGCACATTCACCACAAAAAAGCAAACACAACTCATGGGCCGGTATGCCCTTAAACATACATTCTCGAACTACGCCGGTTTGATTCCACTTTTCGTGGATACGTGGCGACTTGCAAAAGCGCAACCGATATTCAACACAAAAATGACACGTCCAAAGCTTAAAAAGGCCAAGGACATAGTCAACACAAAAATTCGTCTTTTAGACCTGAAGGGTTAAAAGGACGATATTCAACACAAAAATGACACGTCCAAAGCTTAAAAAGGCCAAGGACATAGTCAACACAAAAATTCGTCTTTTAGACCTGAAGGGTTAAAAGGACGATATTCAACACAAAATGACGCGTCCAAAGCTTAAAAAGGCTAAGGGCATAGTCAACACAAAAATTCGTCTTTTAAACCTAAAAGGTAAAAAGGACGACATTCAACAATAAACGACAAACCCAAAGCTTAAAAAAGTCAAGGGAACAGTCAACACAAAAATTCCTAAAAACAAGAATTATACTTAAACTTTGAAATAAGCTTAAGGCCAAGGAATTTTACACAAAATAATAAGGAAAATGAGGCAAAGTCGTAAATAAAACCTGATTTTTATTAATCTTAAAAAGAACGGTTACATTTTGGATCTTTCAAAAGTAGGAGCGTAACTACAACCTTAGAGATACACTAACAACACTACAATATATTATAATACTTATACTTAACCCGGCATTTACATCGGGTTTAGGAGAGACATATCTGAACATAATACAAAATAATATGAACATAATACTAACAACAACACAATAAAACAAACACTGATTCCCTTAGCCACCAATAACTCCAAACTCCTCGACCAATGGAGCGGACCTTCCCGCCAGAAAGCGGAACACGTGAAAACTTAGGTCCCGATAGTCGAGACAAACCTCCAATAACTCGGGCTCCATTTGAACTGCCTCTGCACCCGGAGTACCCGAAATCGCAATCTTTCAAAGTCTTTCTCTTCTATACCCGACAACGACGAACACCAACGGCGCAAGTTTCCTTCAAAATTCTCCATAACCCGACTAACGTTCCGTAAATTTTTTGAATATCTTTGGAATACCGAGAATAGAACGTTGAAAGGATGAGTAAAATGAGTTAACCTAGCCCTCCTTTTATAGCCGAATTTGCAAAACAATCTATAACACAAAAAATTTCCACAACACAAAACACGATTTTCGCATTCACAATTTTCGTCTCAAAATGTCGTTTTAGCTCACATTTTTACAATGTCAAAAGCGTCTTTTTACGAGTCTAAAATACTTTCTAAACAGCATATTTTAAAACCCTGCATTTGCATTTAGTTTAGTCCTAAGCGAGTCAGTCTCAATCGAGACATATATATATGTGTTTTTACGACTAACGACTTTTTGCAGGTACACTCGGCAAGCAAAAACGCAAGGATTTCAGACCCGGCTACAACCCGAACATGCATTTTTGCAACAAGACGAAATATTCGAGGCCTAGGACGTCACACACAAAGCCAACAACTACAATCAAAACCGAACCACAAATATACCCATATATACCCACAAAACCAAACAAAAGCGCGTAGCCTCCTCACGAGACGTTCATAAAAACCTAACTTTTTATGAGAAAAAAGAAAAGCACGTAGCCTCCTCACGAGACGTGCATTTCAACCAAAAAACGCGTAGCCTCCTCACGAGACGTTCATAAAAACATAACTTTTTATGAGAAAAAGAAAAGCACGTAGCCTCCTCACGAGACGTGCATTTCAACCAAAAAACGCGTAGCCTCCTCACGAGACGTTCATAAAAACCTAACTTTTTATGAGAAAAAGAAAAGCACGTAGCCTCCTCACGAGACGTGCATTTCAACCAAAAAGCAGCGTAGCCTCCTCACGAGACGTTCATAAAAACCTAACTTTTTATGAGAAAAAGAAAAGCACGTAGCCTCCTCACGAGACGTGCATTTCAACCAAAAAACGCGTAGCCTCCTCACGAGACGTTCATAAAAACCTAACTTTTTATGAGAAAAAGAAAAGCACGTAGCCTCCTCACGAAACGTGCATTTCAACCAAAAAAAGCGTAGCCTCCTCACGAGACGTTCATAAAAACCTAACCTTTTATGAGAAAAACACGTAGCCTCCTCACGAGACGTTCATAAAAACCTAACCTTTTATGAGAAAAACACGTAGCCTCCTCACGAGACGTTCATAAAAACCTAACTTTTTATGAGAAAAACACGTAGCCTCCTCACGAGACGTTCATAAAAACCTAACCTTTTATGAGAAAAACACGTAGCCTCCTCACGAGACGTTCATAAAAACCTAACCCTTTTATGAGAAATACAAAAACACGTAACCTCCTTAAGAGACGTTCATAAAAACCTAACCTTTTTTATGAAAGACCAAGAACACGTAACCTCCTCACGAGACGTTCATAAAAACCTAACCCTTTTTATGAGGAACCAAAAACACGTAGCCTCCATACGAGACGTTCACAAAAATCTAAACCACTCTTATAAACCAAACCCCCCAAAAAAAAAAAACGCGTAACCTCTTCTACGAGACGTCCAGAAGCGCAAGCCAGAAGCGCAAGCAAAACAAAGAAGCGCAAGCCAGAAGCGCAAGCAAAGCAAAGGAGCGCAAGCCAGAAGCGCAAGCAAAGCAAGGAGCGCAAGCCAGAAGCGCAAGCAAAGCCAAGGAGCGCAAGCCAGAAGCGCAAGCAAAGCAAGGAACAAACTAAACACAAGCAAGGCACCACCGGGAGTACTCAGCCACATGCGGTGACATGCCCTTAAACATGTAGGACCGTCATGTCCTTAAAAACATGTCGTCCCTCCCCGCATTTCCCGACGCTAAGTCCTCGTCTCTCCCATAAGACACATGCTTAGCGCCGCCAGGTAGTATCGAGACTGTAATGGTCCGGATACTATCTTTAAGTTTGACTAACGCTCTGTCCAAGCTCAGTCAAACTGGGGGCTCTGTAGATACCCGTATCCGTACCCCCCAAAAACAAACCCGATGATGAAAAGGACTTTCACGCATGCTTTTAAAAGAGTCGAAATGGTACAAAAGTGTCTAAAACGTATTAGTCATTTTTAGCGTATTAATTTGGATTTGCATAATCATGAAAATGAATGTCAATTTTAGTCATCATGAGCGTAACACGAGCACAATATAGGAACGTCTTATTAAGCCAAGCCACAAAAGCGATGACTAGCTACAAGCGGCCCAAACTTACAAAAACGACCCAAAAACGCACACTAACACAACACTCAAAACGGGCCAAAGTGCGTCCCGTGTCACATTTTCACAAAACAAAACCCCACGATACCATTAAATAATATAACCTAATATTATTTAATTTCGAATAAGCAGAAAAACACGACAAAAACCGAAACACGAAAACCGAAATTCGGACCAAAACTGAACAAATACTTAACCCATAAGTAAACAACAAAACATAATCATTACTTAATCAAACGTCAAAAACCAAATGGCGGCATAAACAGCCCACCAAAACAAAAATAAAATCGCGGTTGACAGCTTAAAAAATAAACTCGCCTGCCACCAGGCGATTTTCTTTTTGTTTTGTACCAGCCGCCTTTTTGATTTTTTCTTTAAAAATATCCAACTCAAACAAACTTAAACGCCTGTATACAGGCGATTAAGTTTTGTTATCCCACAAAAACCACCAAAACCCTATAAATACCAACCCACTTCATTCATTTTCAAATACCGGTTTTTCAACACACATACACTATTCACAAAATCCACTCAAAAATACCGTCTTTTCACTTTCGAAAGGTAAACATTTTACCTACGGGCTGGACGTTTGAGACTCGGACAATGGGGTTACATTAACCCCAAACCCGATATTGGCATTAAGCGAAGCCGTATTAAATGTCTGGTTGTAGCGGTCAGATTCATAATCCGTCTAAACCTCGCCAATATCGCATAAATAAACGACCCCATATCACTAAAGCAAACCGACGTCACTTTTATAATTATGCAAGTCCTCATTCATGTGTTAAATAAACGACTAGAATCACGGATCCAACACTAAATTGTACCGTTTCATAGAGTCTTTTAGCATGTCAAAACTGAGGGTTTTTCACAAATTCTAATACGAGGTCGGAAAATAACGTCTATAGTAATAATTTAGTCAATAAATTATTATTTAACGTACATTTCCTATAGCAATATGTCATTATTTTGGCATTTTACATTATTTACGCATTTTAATCGAGTCATGTTTATTCGCACTTGTACGTAGCGTAACTTTTAGCCCAAATATCGAAATTAAGCAAATGTTTTCAAATTAGTAGAGACTACTCTTATGTAGGCTTTTTGATTCTTGTTTTCAAAACTTATTTTGTCAAAACTTTGAAAAGTAACCTCACTCAGAACCCCTTCTCTGCGGTTTCAAACCTCGGATAGATAGGTATCGGCGCACCTTGAAATCGGAGACACTCGTGTCTTGTATTTCAAGACGCGTTGAATAGGTTCCAAATTCCTTTAATATTTGGTGGCGACTCCGAAAATACATTTTCAAAAAGGATTTTCTACTTTTCTTTTTTGGTCACAAATTCATGCAATGATCTCCCCATTTTACAAAACCGCACTTTTTCCTCGCGGCGTTCGCCGGCGCCCACAGCAGGCGAGGCTCGGCGCGCAGTGAGGCGTCGATAGGGGCTAGCGATTTTTCATTTTCCCGGTACCTTCAGATACGACTTAGCCCGTGTCAATTTTGGCGCCGTTGCCGGGGAGACGGTTAGCTAGTTATTGTGTTTGCTTAGTTTTTAGTTAGGTTTTTCTCTCTTGTCTCAAGGAACCTAGTTCCTTGAGACCGTTTTTATCGTTTGCTTGTGGTTTTGTTTATGCACAGGTCACCTCGGACTCTAGTCCCCTTTGAACCTGAGCCGGAACGAGCGTCACATAGGTTACGCAAGCAAGCAACTCAAATCGTTAATCTTAACATCGAGGAAGCGTCGTCTAGCGCTACGCAATCGTCCTACGAAGAGGACACACCTCCAAATTCTCCACCGCCAGTGACCATGCCTAAACTTTCGAGTCACTCGCTTCCTAAGCCGGAGTCCATCCCGAATGGATTCACAATGCCCGCCACGTTACAGGGCAATTTCGAGATTCGCCCCGCCTTCTTAAACTTGGTGGAGCGCAATCAGTTTGGTGGTTATCCCACTGAAGATCCGGGTCGGCATATGCAAGTGTTTACGGACTACTGTTCAACGATCAAGCGGTAGGGATTACTCGAGAACGGATAAGGAAATCTTGTTCCTTTTATTTGAAGGATCGAGCTCGTGAGTGGATCACGGACCTCGACAAGGAAGCTGCTGGTATCACTGATTGGAGCGGGTTAGCTCTCGCTTTTTACTCCAAGTTTTACCCTCCCGAGCGTACTAACCAAATGAGGAGCCAAATCCAAGGCTTCAAACAAACGTTCGATGAGTCACTATCTGAAGCTTGGGAGCGGTATAAGAAGCTCATCCGCGATTGTCCTCACCATGGGTTGAATAGTTGGTTGGTGATCATGACATTCTACAATGGGTTATATGCGGAGAGCCGGGCTATCCTTGATTCGGCTGCAGAGGGACGTTTTGCTAACAACGTCGACGACGACAAGGCTTGGGGATTGATCGAGGAGATGGCTATCCACTCATCTCAATTTGGTAAGCCACGGGGTAATTCACGGTCCGCGCATAATGACCGTGATAAGGAGAGCATGAGTGCAGTCCATAGTCAGCTTGCTGCGCTGACCGCGAAGATTGACCAGCTGCAGGGTGTTGGTTCTTCAGGTGCTCACGTTAATGCTATCGCGGGGCACGATATGGGTTATTCTACGGGGTATGCTGCCCCCCAAGAGCAGGTTTATGCCTACCAGTCCTATTCTCAAAACCTGCCATACCAAAACCAACCTGGTTACGACCGATCGCTCCTATCTTATCGTAACCAAAATGTCCTAAACCCGACTCCCCCACCTCCACAAAACCAACCTTACATCCCACCTCACAAAAACTCCCAACCACCTCCACCCAACTACCAAAAACCCACCTACACTCCACCTCAACCTACCCCGGGACCTGATCCTCTGGCCGAGACTAAGGCCATGATGATGCAAATGGGACAAATGATGATGGGTATGCAAAAGACGCAGGAGGCTATGCTGCAGCAAATGCAAAAAGATGGCCAAGCTAAGGACGCTGCAATCAAAATGTTGGAGAATCAAGTGGCACAGCTTGCCACTTCGCAAGCATCTCGTCAGCAGGGTACTCTACCACCCCAAGGTAATCCTCCTAACCCTCCTCATGATACAGCGTGTGCTATTACTCTGCGTAGTGGTACAGTTTACGATGCCCCGAAGCATCCGGAAGAAGAGGAGAAGAGTGAGGCCGACAACAAGGCCAAGCCGTGTGATGCTCCTGCTGCTGCTTCCTCGCCCCCGATTCAGATCAGGCTACCTTTTCCGGGTCGGTATGCGGCCATCTGTGGACCCCAAGCTCGACAGGTTCTTTGAGATCCTCAAAACTCTGCAGGTAAACCTTCCCTTTATTGATTTGGTTAAACAGATCCCTGCATATGCCAAGTTTCTCAAGGAGGTCATATCTAAGAAGCGGACGATAAATGCGACTGAGACCGTGTCTTTTGTGGGGGAGGGTAGTGCTCTTTTGCAGGGTAGTTCACCCCCTAAGCTGAGTGACCCCGGGACCTTTTCTATCCCTTGCTCTATAGGGAAATATGTGGTTCAAAATGCTTTGTGCGATCTTGGGGCTAGTGTGAGTATCCTCCCTTATTCCATCTGCAAGAAACTGAATATGACTAAGCTAGGAGTTACCTCCATGACTTTGCAGATGGCAGACCGTAGCGTCCAGAGACCCTTAGGTATCCTAGAGGATGTCCCGGTCAAGATAGGGAAGTTTTACATCCCCGTTGACTTTGTGGTCTTAGACATACCCGAGGACCCCCACATCCCGATCATTCTAGGGAGACCTTTCCTGCATACTGCAGGTGCTGTAATCGATGTGGGGAACAAGACCCTTACGTTCTCGGTGGGAGGTGAGCAGTTGACTTACACCAAGTCTAACCTTCCTCGTGCCCCTATGCAGCCTGAGTCTGTTTTTGCTATTGACCTTGCCCCTCCGTCTCACTCTACTGGAGACCCTTTGGAGGTTGTTTCTTCTGCTTTGACTTGCGCAGGTTTTACGCAGCATGGCTCCGATCCTGGTTTGGGGGAACGGAAGGTCACGAAGGCGGATGTCTATGATCCCGGTGCTGGAGGGAGAGACCCCCGGTCTGAGGTGCGCGGCGCACGGAGCTGTTTTGGAGAGCCATTTCGCGACGGAATACCTTGCGTGATGGATTATGCTGCTCTTCCTCGTGGAGACCGAGTTTTGTGGCGAGCAGATGCTCTTTCGCCAAGTGAAGCTGCTGCAAGTGGCCAACGTCCTTGGCCCAATTTGACTTGATGATGAGTTTGACGACGGTCGTGCGGGACCATTATAAACCAGCGCTTTCCGGGAGGCAACCCGATGACTTTTTGTAAACAGTTGTACTTTGTTTTGGTTTGCTTTTGACTTTGACATTTTTAGTTTGGTTTTGAGCGCGTGAGGATGAGGGATTATTATTGTTTTAGCATGCAGGTACTTGAGGACTCTGCGTCCTTAGTATTTTTGAGTCAGGCCTCACTGACGGCCTTGGCCGGCCCCCTGCTGTTTCGGCCTTACTTCTTCTCGCATGCTACCACGAAGCACTTTATAGCTGGACTGAAATGGACGCATATACGTGGATCATAAGCCGCACTCCTGAAGGTACCGGAAAGCGAGAGAAACCTATCGACGCCCTGCGCGCGCGCCACTCGCCGTCTTTGAGCGCGAGAGCGGAATGCGCCTCGCAGGAAAAAGTGCGAAGTTTTGCTAAAAATGGGGGAGATCATTGCATGAATTTGAGGCCAAAAAAGAAAAGTATGAAAGTCTTTTTTGAAATGTATTTTCGGAGTCGCCACCAAATATTAAAGGAATTTGGAACCTATTCAACGCGTCTTGAAATACAAGACACGAGTGTCTCAGATTTCAAGGTGCGTCGATACCTAAAAATCTAAGGTTTGAAACCAGAGAAGGGGTTCGGAGTGAGGTTACTTTTCGAAAGTTTTGACAAAATGAGTTTTGAAAACAGTAATCAAAAAGCCTACGTAAGAGTAGTCTCTACTAATTTGAAAACATTTGCTTAATTTCGATATTTGGGCTAAAAGTCACGCTACGTACAAGTGCGAATAAACATGACTCGATTAAAATGCATAAATAATGTAAATTGTCAAAATAATGACATATTGCTATAGGAAATGTACGTTAAATAATAATTTATTGACTAAATTATTACTATAGACGTTATTTTCCGACCTTATATTAGAATTTGTGAAAAACCCTCAGTTTTGACATGCTAAAAGACTCTATGAAACGGTACAATTTAGTGTTGGATCCGTGATTCTAGTCGTTATTTAATGCATGAATGAGGACTTGCATAATTATAAAAGTGACGTCGGTTTGCTTTAGTGATAATGAGTCGTTTATTTATGCGATATTGGCGGGGTTTAGACGGATTATGAATCCGAATTGCTACTGGCAGAGTATTTAATACGGCTTCGCTAGTGCCAATATCGGGTTTGGGGTTAATGTAACCCCATTGTCCGAGTCTCAAACGTCTAGCCCGTAGGTAAAATGTTTACCTTTCGAAAGTGTAAAGACGGTATTTTTGAGTGGATTTTGTGAATAGTGTATAAGTGCTAAAAACCGGGTATTGAAAATGAATGAAATGGGTTGGTATTTATAGAGTTTTGGTGGTTTTTGTGGGATAACAAAACTTAATCGCCTGTATACAGGCGTTTAAGTTTGCTTGTGTTGGATATTTTTAAAGAAAAATCAAAAAGGCGGCTGTTACAAAACAAAATTATAATCGCCTGTTAACAGGCGATTACAAATTTAATCGCCTGTCCACAGGCGATTTGTATTTTGTTTTGGTGGGCTGTTTTATGCCGCCATTTGGTTTTGGATTTTGATTAAGTAATGATTATGGTTTTTTACTTAGGGGATAAGTCTTTGTTCAGTTTTGGTCCGAATTTCGGTTTTCGTGTTTCGGTTTTTGTCGTGTTTTTCAATTTTGGCTCAAAAATAAAATAATATTAAAGTATATTATTTTATGGTTTTGTGAAGTTTAGTTTTGTGAAAATGTGACACGGGACGCACTTTGGCCCGTTTTACGTGTTGTGTTTAGGGTCGTTTTTGTAAGTTTGGGCCGTTTTGTAGCTAGTTGGGCTGTTTTTGTGGCTTGGCTTAATAAGACGTTCCTATATTGTGCTCGTGTTATGCTCATAATGACTAAAGGTGACATTCATTTTTATAATTATGCAAGTCCAAATTAATACGCTAAAAAAATGACTAATACGTTTTAGACACTTTTGTACCGTTTCGACTCTTCTAAAAGCATGCACGAAAGTCCTTTTCATCATCGGGGTTGTTTTAGGGGGAAGTGCGGATCTGGTATCTGAGCCCAGTTTGGTGAGCTTGGACAAAGCGTTAGTCAAACTTAAAGATAATATCCAGGACCATTCTGGTCTCGATACTACCTGGCGGCGCTAAACATGTGTCTTATGGGAGAGACGAGGACTTAGCGTCGGGAAATGCGGGGAGGAACGACATGTTTTTAAGGACATGACGGTCCTACATGTTTAAGGGCATGTCGGCCTGAGTACTCCCAGCTGGTGCCTTGCTTGTGCTTTTAGTTGTGCTTCTGCTTTGCTTTTCTTGCGCTTCTGGCTTGCGCTTCTTGCTTCTGCTTTGCTCGCGCTCCTGGCTTGCGCTTCTGGCTTGCGCTGGTGGCTGTGCTTTGCTTGCGCTTCTTATTTGGTATGGGCGATCTCGTAAAAAGAGTTCTGGCGCTCAGTGTTTGGTTTATAAGAATGGTTGGTGTTTTGGTAAACGTCTCGTAAGGAGGCTACGTGTTTTTATCATAAATGGTTAGGTTTTTATGAACGTCTCGTGAGGAGGCTACGTGTTTTTCTCATAAAAGGTTAGGTTTTTATGAACGTCTCGTGAGGAGGCTACGTGTTTTTCTCATAAAAGGTTAGGTTTTTATGAACGTCTCGTGAGGAGGCTACGTGTTTTTCTCATAAAAGGTTAGGTTTTTATGAACGTCTCGTGAGGAGGCTACGTGTTTTTCTCATAAAAGGTTAGGTTTTTATGAACGTCTCGTGAGGAGGCTACGCGTTTTTTGGTTGAAATGCACGTCTCGTGAGGAGGCTACGTGCTTTTCTTTTTCTCATAAAAAGTTAGGTTTTTATGAACGTCTCGTGAGGAGGCTACGCGTTTTTTGGTTGAAATGCACGTCTCGTGAGGAGGCTACGTGCTTTTCTTTTTCTCATAAAAAGTTAGGTTTTTATGAGCGTCTGCGTGAGGAGGCTCTGGCGTTTTTGGTTGAAATGCACGCGTCTCGTGAGGAGGCTACGTGCTTTTCTTTTCTCATAAAAAGTTAGGTTTTTATGAGCGTCTCGTGAGGAGGCTACGCGTTTTTGGTTGAAATGCACGTCTCGTGAGGGGCTACGTGCTTTTCTTTTTCTCATAAAAGTTAGGTTTTATGAGCGTCTCGTGAGGAGGCTACGCGTTTTTGGTGGAAATGCGTCTCGTGAGGAGGCTACGTGCTTTTCTTTTTCTCATAAAAGTTAGGTTTTTATGAGCGTCTCGTGAGGAGGCTACGGCGTTTTTGTTTGGTTTTGTGGGTATATATGGGTATATTTGTGGTTCGGTTTTGATTGTAGTTGTTGGCTTTGTGTGTGACGTCCTAGGCCTCGAATATTTCGTCTTGTTGCAAAATGCATGTTAGGGTTGTAGCCAGATTAGAAATCCTTGCGTTTTTGCTTACGAGTGTACTGCAAAAAGTCGTTAGTCGTAAAAACACATATATATATGTCTCGATTGAGACTGACTCGCTTAGGACTAAACTAAATGCAAATGCAGGGTTTTAAAATATGCTGTTTAGAAAGTATTTTAGACTCGTAAAAAGACGCTTTTGACATGGTAAAAATGTGAGCTAAAACGACATTTTGAGACGAAAATTGTGAATGCAAAAATCGTGTTTTGTGTTGTGGTTAATTTTTGTGTTGTAGATTGTTTTGCAAATTCGGCTATAAAAGGAGGGCTAGGTTAACTCATTTTACTCATCCTTTCAACGTTCTATTCTCGGTATTCCAAAGATATTCAAAATATTTACGGAACGTTAGTCGAGTTATGTGGAATTTTGAAGGAAACTTACTTGTAGTTGGTGTTAAATGCGTTTGTCGGGTATAGAAGAAAGACTTTGAAAGATTGCGGTATCGGGGTACTCCTGGAGTGCAGAGGCGAGGTTCAAATGGAGCCCGAGTTATTGGAGGTTTGTCTCGACTATTGGGACCTAAGTTTTCACGTGTTCCGCTTTCCTGGCGGGAAGGTCTGTCCATTGGTCGAGGAGTTTGGAGCGAATGGTGGCTAAGGGAATCTGGTGTTTGTTTTATTGTGTTGTTGTTAGTATTATGTTCATATTATTTTGTATTATGTTCGTATTATGTCTATCTTAAACCCGACGTAAATGCCGGGTTAAGTATAAGTATTATAATATATTGTAGTGTTGTTAGTGTATCTCTAAGGTTGTAGTTACGCTCCTACTTTTGAAAGATCCAAAATGTAACCGTTCTTTTTAAGATTAATAAAAATCAGGTTTTATTTACGACTCTGCCTCATTTTGCTTGTTATTTTGTGTGAAATTCCTTGACTCTAATCTCTTTTCAAAGTTTAGAATGCAAGCATGGTTTTTGTTTTTAGGAAATTTTTGTATTGACTATTCCCTCGACTTTTTTAAGCTTTGGGTTTGTCGTGCATTGTTGAATGTTGTTCCTTTTACCCTTGGGTTATGGAACGTTTTTGTGACGACTGTATCCTTGGCTTTTTTAAGCTTTAGATGTGTCATTTTTGTGTTGAATATCGCCTTATGTTAACCCATTAGGTTACTGGCGGTTTTGTGTTGACTATGTCCTTGGCTTTTTAAGCTTTAGGCGTGTCGCTTTTGTGTTGAATATCGCCTTATGTTAACCCATCAAAGTTCACGAGGCGGTTTTGTGTTGACTATGTCCTTGGCCTTTTTTAAGCTTTAGACGTGTCATTTTTGTGTTGAATATCGTCCTTTTAACCCTTCAGGTCTAAAAGACGAATTTTTGTGTTGATTATGTCCTTGGCCTTTTTAAGCTTTAGACGTGTCATTTTTGTGTTGAATATCGTCCTTTTAACCCTTCAGGTCTAAAAGACGAATTTTTGTGTTGATTATGTCCTTGGCCTTTTTAAGCTTTGGACGTGTCATTTTTGTGTTGAATATCGGTTGCGCTTTTTGCAAAGCTGCCTACGTATCCACGAAAAGTGGAATCAAACCGGCGTAGTTCGAGAATGTATGTTTAAGGGCATACCGGCCCATGAGTTGTGTTTGCTTTTTGTTTTGTGTTGAATGTGCATGTTTAGGGGCATGCCGTCCCATGAATTGTGTTTGGTGGATGCATGTTTAGGGGCATGCCGGCCCATGAATTGTGTTTGCTTATGGAATGTGCACGTTTAAGGGCATGCCGGCCCATGAACATGTTTAAGGACATGTCGGTCCATGAATTGCTTTTGATTTTTGTGGAGAGAAAGAGCAGGTTTAGGGGCATGCCGGCCCATGAGCATGTTTAAGGACCTGCCGGTCCATGAGTTTTTTTTTTTTTAAAATTGCATTTTATAGACACATTGCAAGGGGTTTTTAAGGGTAGTATTTTTTGAGTTGATCGAGGTTTGTGGCGAGGTTGAACTCTTGGCCGTCGAGGTCGGTTATTTTGACTGCTCCGCCCGTGTAGATCTCTTTGACGAGGTAGGGCCCAGCCCAGTTAGGCTTTAACTTTCCTCGTGGGCCGACTGGGAGTGGTGCTCGAACTGACTTTAGCACGAGATCCCCCACTTTAATGTCTCGTGGCTTAACCTTTCGTTTGTTGAAGGCTCGTTATGTCGTCGTCCCATTTCGTATGCTCTTCTTTCTTGACTTTTTGAAGATTGGTTCGCAAATCATGGTGAGTTCTTGATAAATGGGGAGAAATGTTGGTTTTGTCCTAAAGGGCTCCTTATTTCGTCGATGTTGCTTGGCGGCTTCATGCCCTTTTATGCCTTGATTTTGGTCGGGTCTCGAAAGTCGGCACATACCCGTATTTTGCCGTTTTTCTACATAACTGGAACCATGTTGGAGATCGATCGAGTATTCGATGACTTGGATGAATCGACTTGTAGTTGCTTTTCGATCTCTCTTTGACCATGAGAGACCATTACGGCTTGATGCGTCGGAGTTTCTTTTTGGCAGTGTCCGGAGCCTTGCTTGATGGGGATGCGGTGTTCGGCTATCTCGCTGATCGATGCGGGCATGTCTTTATGCGACCATGCGAAGATGTCCTTGAATTCTATGAGGAGCTTGGTATATGTGGTCCATTCTTACGTGCTAAGAGAAGCCCCGGTTTGTAGTCCTCGAGGTTCTTCAGCGTGCCCATGTTGATGGTTGTTGTGTCTTCAATAATGGGGTCTGTTAGGGTTACGAGACAATGCTTGCAATGTATCTATATAATGCAATGTTATTTTGTTTAAAATTATCGCATTCATTAGAATATGTAGATTTTAAATGAGGCAAAGAGTAACAAAAACTTTCATGTTATTAATGTTATCAAAAGCGATTACATTTGAAGATAGCTCAGACGAGGAGCTTGGATAACCTTAATGACTCTAGTTTTTCAATTAGGTTTACTACTTTAGTAATGTAACCTAGTGACCTGCCGTTAAGAAAATTTTGGCGTCATAAGGGCGCGGACCCTATACTCTAGGTGTAGATACTTGAATTGAACCGCTGGAGTCGTTAGTAGATTGGGCGGCGTTTTCTTGAGCTTTAGCCTGTTGGAGGCGGCTTGGAAGTCCGAGGCCTTTGTGGTGATGATCTTGTCATCTAAAGGTATCCTAACCTTTTGGTGGAGCACAGCGGGCCTTGGGGGTCTTTGTAAGAATCGGCGGTGCCTTTAGTGCGCCCGGTGCGTTGATAGCGTGTATGGGCTCGACTTTGGCGATGGCTTGAGACGAGCTTCCTTGATATCCATGACTCGTGCTTTTATTCCTATTTTCTTTGCGGAGGTCGTCTTCAATGAGTTCACCGACGGCCTGAGTGTTGAGAAGTGTCGAAGTTCTTGTACCGTAGATGTTGTTGGTATGCAGGGTGAGGTTGTTGATGAACTTGGTGATTAAATCGGTGTCCCTTGGGCGGTTAGGTATTTGGGCCGCGAGTTTCTTCCAACGTGTCGGTATCTCGGTAAACCCTTCATTGTCCTTCTCCGAGTCGGGACCTCCAAAGCGTAGCGAGACCTGGATGTCGTTGTTGTCCCAGATTGCGGATCGAATGCCACCGTTATGTCTTGAAACTACGGTCTTGTGTGGCTCTAAAGAATAGAACCATGCTCTGGGTTGCGGGTCCAGTGAGTGTGGGAATAAAGTGGCCCAGGCGGGGGGGTCGACCCCCATAATGGCCATCTTGGCTTTGGAAGCTTTGGCGATGTCTGGCGGGCTTCGTGACCTTTGAAAATGGGAAGGTCATTGGCGCTAGCGCATCGGGTAGCATGGATCTGACGTTCTTTGGGATGTGCTCATTCTCTTGGTGGATGGAGTAGCCCCTTGCGTTCGTGAGGCGTTCTTCCATGGTTCGAATTCTTTTAGCGTTTCGCTCGGATTCTTCGGCGAGGCGTACGGCGTTTTTCTCTACCTCAAATTTTTGCATGATAGCCATCTGTTCAATTGTTGTGGTGAGGCTGGCTATTTTGTCATTGAGTTGTCGGACTTGCTCGGCAGTTACCTCTGGGGGAGGTGGTGGCGGTCCGGCGAAACCTTCATCATGTTGAAAGGCCATGACAGGTTTTGGTTTTGATCTGTTGTAGGCGCGCTTCTTTGGAGGTGGAGGTGGGTTTAAGTGACGGTTCTTGGTTCGTCGTGTATCCAGGGTTTTTCAATGAGTGGACCTGACAAAGTTTTCAAACCTTTAGTGATTCTAAAAGAGAAGGAAAAGACCCAAATGAAAAATCACATTCACGACCAAAGGAAGACACAAAAGTGTAAAAAGTGGGTGCAAGACTTGACTCGTGTTTTTAGCTTTTAAAAGGACACGGGAAGCTTTTGATATAGAGGCGTGTTGACACGTCCCTAACCTCGACGTAGGAAAAATTTGTATGATCATAACCAGACTAACCCAGTTTAGCGGTATGTTGCTAGGGGTTTATCATTGGGTTATGATAAAAAGGATCAAACCGAAATAGCGATAGGCTAGTCGATCTGAGGATGTTAAAATTGGGTAAAAAGCGATCAATTGTTCGCCCTTTACGTGTGACTCAGGGATTTAAATCAAAAATGACGATAAGTCACTTGATTCAAAGAGTAAATCAACGGGTTCGCATCTGAACGAGCCCGCGTTTTTTGTTTTTGAGAGAAAAAGATTAAATCGGGATGACTAAAGAGTCTCTCGATTTTAAAATCTCCGAAATGAATTGACATATTCGGGTTTTTGCTTTGTGAAAAACCTTTAGCAATAAATGTATTATGACGATACGTCAGTCGCATAATTCATTTACGTTTTGAAAAAGACCTGGGATATAGTGGTTATCCTGGGTCGGTTTTAAATGTAGTGGCATTTTATTTATTAAACTCAAATGACTATAGGTCAAAGAGCCTAACGGCGTGTTTTAAAAAGTATGACCCTTTTTGAAAAAAGTTTGAAAAAGCAATTTCAAAGATGGACGTATTTTAAAAGTATAATGCCTAGGAAATGTTTTTACATGCAGAAAGTTTTGAAAGACTACTATAGTGAGGGTACTATAGTTTCACACTTGTACATATAAACACAGGTTTTTGGTTTATAGGGTAAGGTTCCCTCCGGCCATTCCCGTAACGTTTAGGTAGGGGCACCCGCAAGACTACACACGTCTTAGGTGTGAATTCAAGACGGGCCTAGGCGTTCGAGTTTGGTAGTTCTGATCGTTTGTACGGATGCCGTACTTGTAATCGTGGAGGGGTGAAAGAACAACGTGTCCAGAGTTACCTCACTTATGAAGCGAGAGTTACTAGGGGCCGTTCCTCAGAGGGTGTGGTTTGAATCAGGAGGATTCGACTCAACGTACTTTTGCCCAAATATCGAAAGCGTAAATGTTTTCAAAGTTTCAAGCTTCACTTCTTTATGTTTTTAAAATAAAAGAAAAACAAGTTTTTCAAAAAATAATAAAAATCATGCTAGTCCCAGTGAGTCGCGGTGAAGGTCCAGGAAGCGAGAGAAACCTATCGACGCCTGCGCGCCCTCGCCCGTCTTGGCGTAGGGTGCGGAATGCGCCTCGCGGGAAAAAGTGCGAAGTTTTGCTAAAAATGGGGGAGATCATTGCATGAATTTGAGGCCAAAAAAGAAAAGTGTGAAAGTCTTTTTTGAAATGTATTTTCGGAGTCGCCACCAAATATTAAAGGAATTTGGAACCTATTCAACGCGTCTTGAAATACAAGACACGAGTGTCTCAGATTTCAAGGTGCGTCGATACCTAAAAATCTAAGGTTTGAAACCAGAGAAGGGGTTCGGAGTGAGGTTACTTTTCGAAAGTTTTGACAAAATGAGTTTTGAAAACAGTAATCAAAAAGCCTACGTAAGAGTAGTCTCTACTAATTTGAAAACATTTGCTTAATTTCGATATTTGGGCTAAAAGTCACGCTACGTACAAGTGCGAATAGACATGACTCGATTAAAATGCATAAATAATGTAAATAGTCAAAATAATGACATATTGGTATAGGAAATGTACGTTAAATAATAATATATTGACTAAATTAATACTATAGGCGTTATTTTCCCACCTTGTATTAGAATTTGTGAAAAACCCTCGGTTTGACATGCTAAAAGACTCTATGAAACGGTACAATTTAGTGTTGGATCCGTGATTCTAGTCGTTATTTAATGCATGAATGAGGACTTGCATAATTATAAAAGTGACGTCGGTTTGCTTTAGTGATAATGAGTCGTCTATTTATGCGATATTGGCGGGGTTTAGACGGATTATGAATCCGAATTGCTACAACCGTATTACGAATACGGCTTCGCTAGTGCCAATATCGGGTTTGGGGTTAATGTAACCCCATTGTCCGAGTCTCAAACGTCTAGCCCGTAGGTAAAATGTTTACCTTTCGAAAGTGTAAAGACGGTATTTTTGAGTGGATTTTGTGAATAGTGTTTTGGTGGTTTTTGTGGGATAACAAAACTTAATCGCCTGTATACAGGCGTTTAAGTTTGCTTGTGTTGGATATTTTTAAAGAAAAATCAAAAAGGCGGCTGTTACAAAACAAAATTATAATCGCCTGTTAACAGGCGATTACAAATTTTATCGCCTGTCCACAGGCGATTTGTATTTTGTTTTGGTGGGCTGTTTTATGCCGCCATTTGGTTTTGGATTTTGATTAAGTAATGATTATGTTTTTTTTACTTAGGGGCTAAGTCTTTGTTCAGTTTTGGTCCGAATTTCGGTTTTCGTGTTTCGGTTTTTGTCGTGTTTTTCAATTTTGGCTCAAAAATAAAATAATATTAAAGTATATTATTTTATGGTTTTGTGAAGTTTAGTTTTGTGAAAATGTGACACGGGACGCACTTTGGCCCGTTTTACGTGTTGTGTTTAGGGTCGTTTTTGTAAGTTTGGGCCGTTTTGTAGCTAGTTGGGCTGTTTTTGTGGCTTGGCTTAATAAGACGTTCCTATATTGTGCTCGTGTTATGCTCATAATGACTAAAGGTGACATTCATTTTTATAATTATGCAAGTCCAAATTAATACGCTAAAAAAATGACTAATACGTTTTAGACACTTTTGTACCGTTTCGACTCTTCTAAAAGCATGCACGAAAGTCCTTTTCATCATCGGGTTTGTTTTTGGGGGGTACGGATACGGGTATCTACAACTCCATGCTTCGCTTCGGTTTGGGGGAGCTCCTTCACGAGCATGTGAGCTTTCTTTACCCCTTTTCCCTCATTTCCTCGCTTTCTTTTTCCTACCCCCGTTTATTGTTTGTCCTTTCCTGCTTTGTGGTTGTGCTGTTTTCCACATTGAGGGCAATATGTGATTCTGGTTTGGGGGAGTAAAGCTCTTTCGCGCTTATTCTTTTGCATTTATTTCATTTTGTGTGCATTTGCTTAATTTTGAAAAATTTTGAAAATTCCAAACCTTTTTCGACTTGAATTGCTAAGTTTGGAGATTTGATTAGTGTCCTTGTTTTGATCTTTGGCATCTCCGAGTTGAAAATCCATCGTCGTAGCTTGCACTGTATGTTTGTTTCCTTTTAATAGATTGCGAGCCTCAAACGCTAGCCCGCTTGTATTTGCTTAATTCTTATCGCTTTTCGTTCTTTTACTTTCGATATTGGTATTCTTTGCGAGGCATTGGCTTGTGGTATGTTGGAAAGTTGGTTTGCGGAATGATATGGTATGATTCTTTTATGTTTGGAGCAATGCTTCGATGCTCTCGGAGGGGACTCATTGATTTGAGTAACCACAGTGGCCATGAATTTGGTTGCGACCGAGAGTATGAGCAATGATGTAACCCTTAAGGAAATATGTGTACCCGAGCGCGATTTTTACCGAGTGAACGTCAAGCTAAACGGTATAACATACGAGGGATGCTCCACTTTTGCAAAAAAAAAAAAGAGAAAAATAGCAAAGAAAAGAAAAAGAATGGATTGTGGAAAGAAATGGTTGAATGGAAAGTGGTATGCTCGGTTGGCCTTGCTTGAATCCAATTATCGTTAGTTTAATTTTTGCGAACGCGTGAGAAGCTAGTAATACGATGTTGGTGTGAATGGTTGAGACTTGTGCTCTATTCTTAGTGAAATAGACTATGTTTGTAGGTTCATGTGCATGGGTCGTCAACTTTGAGATGCCAGCGTGATTAATTTGGATGCTTTGATTTTCTCCGACGCTGTTTGCTTGAGGACAAGCAAAGGTTTGGTTTGGGGGAGTTTGATACATGTCATTTATATAGCTTTTATGCCCCCGTGTTAGTTGCATTTAGCTCACATTTGCTCGATTACATTATCGTTTTAGTAGCTATTTGCTTTATATTGCGATACTGTCGTTCCTCGTGTGTATTTTGCAGGTTTTGGCGGTCCTGAGCTAAAACCTGAGGTTATAGGAGCATTTACAAGTATCGTGAAGTCAAGACGAGGCTCGAGAGTCGATTCGGAGTCAATACGATGATTTATGAAGTCAAACCTATAGGTTCAGAGCAAAACCTATAGGTTCAGGATTCGTGCTAAGGAGAAAAGTTGCTGGAAATTGACAAAGCCCTTAGAACCGATCGGTTTGGGGTTGAACCGATCGGTTTGGCCCCCTGAACCGGTCGGTTTGCTCACGAACCGCTCGGTTCTGCTGCCCTGTTTCGCGTATTTTCGTTGGCCTATAAATACAATTCGAAGTTAGGGTTTTACTTATGTTTTTCATTATTGTTTTCTGCTTTAGATTAGAATTAGACTTTTCTCTCTTTCAAACTCAAAAACCCTTAGTTTAGCTTTGATTATAATTGCAAGACTCGATCTTTTCATTCCAATTCAAGATTAATCACAGGTTTAATTCAATTGTTCTTGTTTTATCTTATCATGTTTATTATTTCTAATTGCTTTGCTTCTTCTCCTTTCATGTCTAGCTAATTCTTCATTAGGGTTTAGGGTGATTGTGAATTGATTCAAGAACATGTTATAATTGCTTTAATCGATTGAATTTGTGCAAGTTGATTTCTTCCTACGCGTTTTATAATCAATTGAATTTAGGGACGCCTTTATTGAATTGAATTTAGGTTGTTTCATTTTAAGATCGAAAGCCGAATTGAAACTAGACTCACGCGTAATTGATAAGTTGAATTTAGTAAGTTGCGAGAGCCCGCTAAATTTGCTTAAGGTTAAAATTGACTCGAGAGAGCGTTTCCCAAAACCTAATCACTTGCATGATTTCAATTGACTGATAATCCCTTTTGAGTTAGTTCTTGAATTGATATCACATGATCCCGAATGCCCTAATCTCCCTCTCATTCATATTCTATTTCTCTTTACTTTCATTGCCTTTAGTTTAGCTCTTAAAAACACCGACTTTCTGTTACCTTGGGATTAACCTTGTCTAGCTGAGCAACCCTTTGACTACCTGTCTCTCTGAGGATTCGACCCTACTGCCACTAGCTACCCAGTTAGTTGACTTTAGGTTATTTTGATTTAGGAGACATGACTTTACCCTCATCAATTTTGAATGTTCAATTTTAGCGTATTCTTAAACCTAGCCACTTGCATAGCTTCAATTGAATGTTATTTACTTTTAAGTTGAGTTCCTGAATCACTGTCATAATGATCCTGATGCCCTAATCCTTCTCCTTATTGATATTTGTTGATCTACTTTATTATTTGCTTAGTTTATAGCTTATAACAAACCTCTCTTTCACACTTGAGTTGAACCTGTTTACGCCGACTTTAACTTAAAACTGCGCTGTTTCTCTGTGGATACGATCCTGCTTGCTGCTAGCTACTGTTAGTTGTTTGTTAGGTTTATTTTGACAGGGTGATACGACTTAGCCCGTGTCAGGGCTCGAGGTAGGATACATGAGGACGTTTTCTGGTATTTCGTCCGTCATTTGGGCATATCGAGAGGTTCTGTCTCCCGGGGCGAGGGAGAGGATAGATAGGTCTTTCCTGGGCCCTTTGGTTGAGCGTTGGGTCCAGATTATAGATTCGCGGACCACGGCGAATCTGAGGATTATCCGGGCGTTCCTTGACAGATATTGGGACACGACCACGACGTTCCATTTGCCGGGGTTCGAGGAAGGCATTACCTTGTCTGCATATGCTATCATCACGGGTCTACCCTTTGGCGACCGTGATATGGACTTTGCTTTTGCGCCGCCTATTGACGATAGGGCGGTGCTTGATGCTGTCGGTGCTGGTCTGGAGGTGCCTTATCAGGGAAAGGCGCCTAACTCTGTTAAAACGAGCTACATCATGGAGTACTTCGAGGGGAAGACTGAACATGGCCCTGGGGCTTGGAGTGACGAGCAGAATGCTCGTATGTGGCTTTGGTGGTTTGTTAGCTCTGCCTACTTTGGCGAAAAGGGAGAGCGGGCTGCTACTTCGGTGCTCATGTATCTTCTGAACTAGAGCGAGATCGGGGTGTATGACTGGGTGTCCCCGGCCTTGGGCTTGTGCATCCGTTTCTGCATGGATGCTGTTAGGCCACGGAAGATGGATGGGGGGTCTAGGATTCCCTCCGTGTCCCCTGGCTTGTTATTGGAGGTACGTTGTTCTTGTCTTCAGTTGATTTACTTTGAATGTTGATTACTCGTGCTAACTTGTTTTATGTTTCTTGTGTAGTGCTGGATCTACAGTCACTTCCCTTTCTTTCTGCCCGAAGAGGCAGTTACGATGGAAAAGAAGTACCCTGCGGTATGGACTTGGGGTACGTGCAGCCGTATCGGGTACGACTGGTCGTATGACTTCGTTCGGGTCAAACTGAACGAGCTGAGAGGTGGTCAGGTATGTATTGAAATCTTTTAAATAGCATGTATTTAAATGATTTTGCTTGAAAAGGTATTTGACGTGTTTCTTCTTCTGCAGTTCCGCCCGCGTCCGTGGGAACAGTACACGGGCGTTCCTGAGGGGTTGTGGGTGCGCTTCCGGGAGCGTGACTCCCAGCGGTTGTACTTGGCTACACCGTATGGGTATGTCTGGTACTTGGGTGAGCGTTTGGCTATTCAGACGAGGTATCCTGACTTCGTCGTGCCTCTCGATCCACCTAAGGTTCTTTTCGAGACGCGTGTCTTGAGTCGGCAGCAGAGGCAGCTGTATCTTGAGGAGGAGTCTGATAATCCCCTCCTTCATCAGCTGGATTACGCAGAGTTTGCGATGGGTAGGTTGGCTAGTGGGCCCATCGAGGTATGTCTTGTTCGTTTGTGTAGAGTGAAAATTTTCCCTAGTTTTTCAACAAAATTTTCCTAACTTTGTTGCTTCATGTTGTAGGTGCCTGACGCCGACTTGGCGTTCCAGCCCCCAGACTTTCCTACGACGGTAGAGTGGGATAACGCCGGGACACGGGAGACCTTCCACGTGCCTGAATATCTGCCGGTGATCACGGATGCAGGGATGGAGAGTTGGGGTGATAAGGTGAAGAAGATGGCTCCATCATTGGTATACTATGTAAGCCCCCAGTTTGACCGAGTTAAATGGTTAACGAAGGGCAAACTTAAGTTTTGGGTCGGGTTTTGTATTACTCCCCTTAGTTTGACTATAGTTTAAAGAAACTGGAGTCAAAATAGAGTCTTCGTTCTTGTTTTTGGTTTAGCCCCCGTAGTTTGTCTTAATTTAGTGTATAATTAAGGCAAGATGGAGTAAAACGTGCTCGAAAATGTCTTGTGCAGGTTGCGAAGGATGTCCACAAGAAGTTGTGGCGGGCAGCCCATCGTTGGAGGATGGCTTGGGCAGAGCAGGCGGCTGAACTTTGTCAAAGTCGGGCAGAGGTGGCTCGGCTTCAGAGGGAGGTTGCGGAGCTTCGTCGTCGTCACCCTTAGTTGCTTCGCTTCTTGTTGCTTGAACTCGTGGTCGTCGTTGTCGTACTTTCTATTTCTTCATGTACCTGTTTAGTTAGTAGCTAGAAAAAATTTGAAAATGATTCCCGAGTGGGAGACTCTGCTTTGAAAAATGTTTTGTTGAGAATGCGTTTGAAAATGTTCATTTTAGACGTTGAAAATTCGAAATGAGCTTTAAAACGGACCATAAAATGAAATGTGTTATGGTCGGATCGATCATCGTTTGTGATGGATCCATGTGTGATTGTTTGTAATTAGGCCCGAAATAGGGAGCCCAATTAAGGTGTTCGTCGTAACTATGTGTATACTAGGATTTGGAAAGTCGAAGATACAGAAATTAGGAGATAAAGCCGCTCCTAGGAGTCGCAACATCTGTTGCGAATGGTACGGGTAATCGCAAGGAGTCTTGCGATTGACACTTCCAATCGCAAGGCTTCTTGCGGTTTGGACTGCCGGTTTTATCGTCGAATTTTCCTAATTCGAGATTTCGTGTCGCTATATAAAGAGGGGAGGTACGAGGCATAATCCTCATTCAATCTCAACTCTTTTCTTTGCTCGTTTTGTATTCTCTTAAATAGATTAGTATTTTTAAGAATAGTTTTTTTTTGTTCTTGAAGGATGGACCATTTTGATGGTCTTTTGAAGCGGTGGACCTCTTCCGTTAGTGAGTCGGAGAAAAGGGCATTGTCTTTGACCGGTGCGGGTGTCTTCATAGGTTTTAGGCAGATGCGCGTCGAGATTGACTTTCTTGACGCGTGTCTTGATTATTGGGATCCTAGGGTGCATGTTTTCAGGTTCCCGGGGGGTGAGATATGTCCATTGTTAGAGGAGTTTTCGGCTATAGCAGGATGGTCTAACCGTACTACCCCAGTAGCGGTTAGGAGTGAGTTTGGCTATAATGGGAGATTACGGCAGTATCTCTCAATGACCAATGCTCATGCGGAAGGATTGTTCGAAGGGGGTGTAGTGAACATGCGACGGTTGTGTGTGCGTTACATGAACTTGAATGACGTGAGCATTTCTGCTCGTTCTAGGAGGAGAGCTTTAGGGTTTGCTTCTTTGCATCGAGTCTTGTTTATTTGGGTCGATGGAAGATGGTGTGCATGGCCATGCTAGGTATGCACGGGTCATGGAGGAGATGGAGCTGAGCCACGATCCTTCGGCTTTGATCTTAGCTGAAACTATATTAGGCTTGGACGACCGTCACGCGAATCGTCTAAGTTCATACCGTGGCTGTGCCAGGATTCTGCAGATTTGGCTGATGGAGCGTCTTCGTGTCTTGGCTCCACCAGGAGGTGATGTGTATGTTCCTGCTGGGTTGACTACTCGTACTCTTTATTGGGCTATGCCTCGGGAGCGGTCAGCGAACTACTTCCAAGGGTTCGTTCGGGAGAGGACGATAAGGTGGGTCGTGTCGTGATGGTCCATTCGACACATCACGGCACCATCGGTTGCGGATGCGGCTAGCGGGATAATGTTGTGTGGATTCGAGCGAGGCGTGTGGATCCACCCACATCGGCTAAGGAGGCAGGTTGGCCTAGCTCAGGTTATTCCAGCGCAGGATACTCGGTTATGCGAGTCGGTTGTTCTGAACAACCGGATGATTGATGCTTGGGTGCAAGGGTGGTCTAGCCGAGTGACTTGGGCTCGGCCGGCTGGTTCTGAGACTACTCGTGTCTCGGACTTCTATCGGAGGTGGTGTATTTCTTTGGATCCTCAGGATAGGGAGAATATGCGAAGACGCGAACGGACGGGTCCAAGACCGTTGTTGGCGCATGCGGCGGTGCGTGGGAGACGGGACTACAGCGACTTGGCGAGTTCGAGTGCGGGAGCGTCTTCCTCTAGGCCACTTGAGGAACGACTCGGGCCTAAGGTGACTGTGAAGGATCGTCTGGGTGAAAGGATTGAGGCTGTGGATGATGAAGGCCCTGTTGAGCCCCCAGGATTCGAGAGGAGTGTCCCGAATCCAGTGGTTGCTTCGGTCGTTGTTCGTGTGGATGCTTCAAAGGATGAGGATGAAGAGGATTCTCCAAAGCGTCGTAGGAAGGACGCTTAGGTTCAAACTTTAAATGTTTAATTCAAAGAATTTTCGTTTATATAATTGTTCAATGAGTAAAATGAGTCTGAAAGCTAGTTTTAAACTCTTTACGTAAAATGTAATCATTTTCAACATTAATGACTAAATAAAGAAAGTGTTTGCCTATCGTCTCGTCTCTTTGCTTATTTTGTTTATCCTCGACCTTTTTAAGCTTTGGATATCTGTTCTCGTTTTAAGTCTTCGACCTTTTTAAGCTTTAGACCTGTGTTTTTATGTTGACTGTGCTCTTGACCTTTTTAAGCTTTGAGCGTGTCATTTTGTGTGGACTATGCTCTTGACCTTTTTAAGCTTTGAGCGCGTCCTTTTGTGGGTGCATCGTCCTCGACTTTTTTTAGCTTCAGGCGTGCGTGCGAAGAAGGGCGGTTGCGCTTTGAAAAGCTGCCTACGTATCCGTGCTTTACACAGAATCAAACCGGCGTAGTTCGTAGGTTTAGTTGAATCTTTTGCAAGATTGCCTACGTATCCACAGTGCGTGGAATCAAACCAAGCGTAGTTCATCCGTGCGTGGTGTTTTTTTGTTTTTTTTTTTTGAATACATCGCAAAACTATTTAAAGCCTAAGGGTAGTATTTCTTAAGCTGGTCGAGGTTGGTGGGCAAGTTAAATTCTTTGCCGTCAAGGTCGGTTAGCCTTGCGGCTCCTCCGGGAAGGATTTCCTTAACCAAGTATGGTCCGGCCCAATTAGGTTTGAATTTCCCACTTGGATCGATAGGTAGCGGGGCCCTAACTGATTTGAGGACTAGGTCACTCACTTTAACGTTGCGTGGCTTGATTCGTTTGTTGTATGCGCGTTGTAATCTTGACTGGTACATGCGAACGGTGCTTAGTGAGTGTAAGCGCCTTTCGTCTAGGAGAATGAGTTGTTCGTATCGCTCGCGTGCCCATTCTGCTTCTGGTATGTCTGCTTCCATTAGAATTCGAAGTGATTGCATTTCGATTTCTACGGGTTGTACAGCTTCCATGCCGTAAGTTAGGAAGTAGGGTGTCATCCCGGTTGGTGTGCGTATTGTGATTCGATATCCCCACAGGGCGAAGGGAATCTTGTGCGGCCAATCGTGACAGGTGTCAATCATCTTTTTGAGGATGGTGACTACGGTTTTATTTGCAGCTTCTACCGCTCCGTTGGTTTGGGGTCGGTATGGTGATGACTTGTGTATTTGGATGTTATATTTGGTGAGGATGGGTTCGACTTCTCCTCGGAAGTGTGAGCCTTGATCACTGATCAGCTCATGAGGTATGCCGTATCTGCATATGATATTGTTTTGTATGAAGCGAGCAACTTCCTTTGTGTCTAGTTTACGGTATGACGCGGCTTCGACCCATTTCGTAAAATAGTCGATGGCCACGAGGATGAAGCAGTGTCCTCCTGCTCCAACCGGGTGTACTTTACCTATGACGTCGATTCCCCATGTCGAGAATGGCCATGGTGATGTGAGGCTGTATAGAGGTGAAGGGGGTACGTGTTGCACATTTGCGAAGATTTGTGATTGTAGCGGTGTTTGACATATTTTGCACAGTCGGCTTCCAGGGTGGTCCAATACCATCCTAGCCTGAGGATTTGTTTACATAGGGCTCGTGCGTTCATGTGAGGTCCGCATTCGCCATCATGCACTTGAGATATAATCTCTCGTCCCTTTTGGTGGTCGACGCACAGGAGTAGTGTACCCTGGGGCGTTTTCTTGAGTAGCTTGTCTGCTTCCAGCACAAATTGTGATGCTAGAAGTCGAAGAGCTCGTCTGCCACGTTTGTCAGTATTTGGCGGATATTCTCCGTCTCGTTTGAAGTTGATTATGGCTTGGTACCAAGGTTCATTTTGTTCTTCCTCGGCTTCGATGTCACATATGTACGCGGGCTCGTGGCTCCGTTCCACGACGATGGGAATGGTTTGCATTCCTGGGGGGATGTTTAGTAGTGACGCTAGTTTAGATAGGGCGTCCGCGAATTGATTTTCTTCGCGAGGCAAATGCAGGAACTCTACGCGGTGGAATTTGGCGATAAGTTCTTGAATTTTGCTTTGGTATAATGCGAGGTTTTCGTTGAGTATCTTCCATGCTCCAGATACTTGGTTGATGATTAGCGAGGAGTCTCCGTATACTCGTAGATTCCTTGCGTTTAGTATGAGCGCAGCCTGTAGTCCGTGCAGGCATGCCTCATATTCTGCGGCGTTGTTTGTCACATCAAAGTCTAATTTGATTGAAAGGGGTGTATGTTCGCCGTTCGGGGAAATGAGTAGTATTCCTATCCCGCATCCTAAGTACTTTGATGAACCGTCGAAGTATATTTCCCATTGTTCTTCGTCTATGTTGTATATTCCTTCGTCGGGGAATGATGTGGTATCGGTGATGTGTTCTTCGTCGACTGCGTGATTGGCGAGAAAGTCTGACACTGCCCGTCCCTTGATGGATTTAAGGGGAACGTAGACAATATCGAACTCGGCTAAAAGCAGGGTCCATCGTGTCATGCGTCCATTTGGCACGGGTTTCTCGAAAAGGTACTTAATGGGGTCCATTTTTGAGTAGACCTTCGTTTGATGTGCCAGCATATAGTGACGGAGCTTTTTGGATGCCCACACTAATGCTAAGCAACTTTTCTCGACGGGCGCGTATCGAGTTTTATAGTCGAGAAACTTCTTACTGATGTAGTAAATTGGATGTTCCTCGCCGTTGACTTCTTGGGCGAGCATGGCGCCCATTGCGGTTGATGTTGTTGTAAGGTAGAGTGATAAGGGTAGGTCCTTCTGCGGGGGTCTTAGGACTGGGGGGTTAGATAACAACTCCTTCACCTTATCAAATGCTTGCTGACACGCTTCGTCCCATTCTACGTGGTCAGTTTTTCTCAACTTTTTGAAAATTGGTTCGCATATCATGGTTAGTTTGCTTATGAAGCGAGAGATGTATTGGACTTGACCCAGGAAGCTTCGAATATCATCCAGGCTCTTAGGTGGTTGCATTGCCATAATTGCTTTTATTTTTGAGGGGTCGACTTCGATGCCTCTTTGGCTTACTACGTGTCCTAGTAGCTTGCCGGACTTAACTCCAAATGTACATTTTTGGGGATTGAGGCGCATCTTGTACTGGCGGAGTCGTGTGAAGAACTTGCGGAGGTTTGTGATGTGATCATCTCTTTCTTTGGATTTGACGATCATGTCGTCTACGTACACTTCGACCTCTTTGTGCATCATGTCGTGTAGGAGTGTATTTGCGGTGCGTTGGTAGGTCGCACCTGCGTTGATTAGGCCAAAGGGCATGACTGTGTAGCAGTACGTGCCCCATGGTGTGATGAACGTCGTCTTGGCCATATCCTCACGGGCCATTTTGATTTGGTTGTATCCTGCATACCCGTCCATGAAGGATAGAAGAGCATGATCGGCGGTGTTGTCAACTAGAACGTCTACGTGCGGTAGTGGGAAGTCGTCCTTTGGACTTGCCTTGTTTAGATCGCGGAAGTCGACACATACTCGTATCTTGCCGTTTTTCTTCAACACTGGGACCATGTTTGAGACCCAATCCGAGTACTCGACGACTTGAATGAAGCCGGCTTGTAATTGCTTCTCGATTTCTTCTTTGACCATAAGGGACCATTCGGGTCGTAGTCTCCTTAGTTTTTGTTTGATGGGTTTGAAACCGGGTTTGATGGGGATGTGGTGTTCGGCTATGCTCCTGTCGATGCCGGGCATGTCCTTATATGACCCTGCAAAGACGTCTTTGAACTCGGTTAAAAGCTGGGTGAAGTTTGTGCGCTCATCCTCACTCAGTGAAGCGCCTAGTTGCAGTTCCCTTGGTTCTTCGGGGGTTCCTATGTTAATGGTTATGGTTTCCTCGACGATTGGGTTCTGCGTTGGGTTGTTTAGAATGTTTGCGATGTATTTGATTAGCGATTGTTCATTCGTTGATTCACTTTTATCGCACGGATTTATGTGTTTTGTTGTTTTGTTTGTTTGTTCAAGTTCTGTTTGTTGTTTATTGTTTAGTTGTTTGTTTTTAGCTTGAGACGAGACGTAAGCAAACTTATCCGTATTATTCATTAAAGAAGAAGAACTGTTTGACAAATTAGGAGAAGAGCTGGAGCTAGCCTCCGAAAATAAAAAGTCTAAGCTAAAACTAGAAGATGGGTCGACAGATGACCCGACACTTAGAGAATTAGATCCTAAAAGAATTTCCTCCTCTTCGTCGTCCCTCTTGATTCTGGCCTAGTTGTAGTTCTCCTACATTTCTGTTTTGGAGGTGTTGGTAGGTGCAAAGGATCGCCCCCTCCTATTGCGTTGATAATCGGGTTGCCGGCTTGATGAGGTGGTTCTAAAACGTTCACCAGGTTGCGTTGAGGACTATCTTCATTGGGCGGTTGAGGGACGGTGAGATAGATTGTTTCATTATCCTGAGCTTGCTTTGGCCAGAGCCATTCCTTTTCCTCGTCGCTGAATGAGAAGTTACTGGTTTGATCGTCGCTTGAATTTGAAGGGTTTGAGTGATTTACGGTGGGATTCGATCCTATAGTAGTTGTATTATCACCTTTGTTAGACAGTCATCCGCCTGTATGGGGTATTTCGAGCCTTCCTTGATCAAGGAGATCCTGAATGGCATGCTTAAGTTTAATACAATGCTCGGTATCATGTCCCTTGCCTCGGTGATATGCGCAAAAGGCATTGGGATTCCACGATTTTAATTTCTTGTGGTCGGGTGGTTCGCTGGTGGGCCCGACTGGTTGCAGGCATTTCTTTTCAACTAGTTTCCAGAATGCTTCGGTGTAAGACATGTACAGCGGGTCAAAGCTCGTCCTGGCTTTAGGAGGCGTCGCCTTGATAACGGTGGGGATATCAGAGTAGCTTTTGGTTGTAGGGATGTAATCCGGTGAGTCGCTGAGATCGTCATAATTGGACATGGCGCAGTATGTAAGGTCCTCCTCCATTTCAGTACCGAACTTAGCGATTTGCTCGAAATTTCGGATGTTCATATCTTTGAAGTAGGATTGACACGAGGGTCGTAGGCTGTTGATGAATGTGTACGTAAGTTCGTCTTCGTGTGGATGGTCTGGAATCTGTGAGAGCAGTTTCCTCCATCGAGCAAGGTAGTAAGTGAAGTCTTCATTGTCCTTTTGACGTTGGGTTGCGAGAGTGTAGAGGGAGACGTGCTTGTTAGCCTTGTTCTTAACGCGCTTTTCCAAGCGTTCGACTTCAGCTTGATGCAAGGCTTTCAAGTCGTCAATGTCCTTGGTAAGTTGGTTGATCCGGCTACGGAGTGCTTCTAGCTTGTTTAGCTTGGACATCTTCGAGACGTTGTCTTGGGTGTGGCGAGTATCCAGTTGAAAATTCCCCTACATTTGCATAGGATGCATCAGCTATTTGACAGACCCGACTGACACATTAATTTTTATGTTCGTTTTTAGCTCATTTCGTTTGAAAAAGACTCTCTTTAGATTTTGGAAAAGAAGGAAGTTTTCGAAAACAAGCTAGGAGTGTTTTTGAGATGAGAATGCGTGCGCGCAGCTCACCTCGACGTTAAAAGGTTTTGCTTCGCATTCACTTAGCCCGAATGACGATATGTTGTCGTGGGCTAAAGATGGATGCGTAAAAGGAATCGACTTGGGTTTAGTCAAGTCGAGAAAGTTTAAAAAGGATTTAAGCCGTGAGGCTTAAAGAATGAAATCCACGAGTCGGGGCCTGAAGACCTTGACTCGGGTTTTTGCTGATTTTGTAAAAGGAAAGTTTGAAAAAATGTTTGTTTCAAAAGTTCGTGATTATTTTGTTTTAAAAAAGGATTAGTTGGTTAGTTGTTAGGTTGATTGTTTTTGAAAATCTTACGTCAGTTTTCGAAGATATGCAGATTTTGAAAAGGACTATATTGTATAGCCTCGCACTTGTACGTATGACTCTTGGTCGTTTGGTCAAGTCTCGTACGCCTCCAACTGATTTGGGTACGCTTTGGCAGGTGCTTTTAGCCCTTTGCCTACATAGTATAACATGTAGGATACAAAGGAAGCCCTGGGGCGGTCAAATCAGTTTGCTACGGCAAGCCGTCGTGGAGGGGTGAGAGGAAGGTTAGTCCAGAACGTGCTTTATCGAGTGGACAAGCCTGCGTTTGGAACCACCTCTCAAGGTATTTGTGTGTGAATCCGACTAGATTCGACTCTAACAGATATGCTTAGCTCATGCATGTTGATTCTTCTTAAGTCGTTCAAGTCTCATTTTTACTTTTAAAAAGAAAAAGCTAATTTTAGTTTTCAAAAATAAAACCTATCCCCAGCGGAGTCGCCAACTGTAGGTACCGGGATCTGACCATGGAACCACTCGACGTCTTGCTAGGGCCGTAAAGTTAAAAAAGACTAATAAGAAAAACCTTTTAAAACTGTTTTGGAGCAGCCACTAAATTATGAGGGAAATTTAGAACCCGCCTCCGTGTCCTTATGCTCAAAGACACGTCTTAGAGTTCAAGGCACGTCGACACCTCCTATCCATCTAAAGTTATTGTGAAACCAGATTCGGATTCGAGTGAGGGTACTTTTCTAAAGCATAAATCAAAGTAATGTTTTTATGAAAGATCTTTTGGAAAAGCCTATCAAAAGATAGCCTCTACTAGACTTGAGAACAATGCAAATAATGATACATGAGCCTAAGTAATACGCTACGTACAAGTGCGATAAAGATGTAAAAATAATGCAAAAGAGATTGTTTAAAACCCTCAGTTAAGCATGCTTAACTTGTTAATAAAAACAGTTCAGTTTAATGACGAATTCATTTTAAGTGATTTAGATGCAATAAGAGGATTTGCTAAAATGCATGCAATAAAATAAACATTCAATTGTCCATTGATTTATTTTAGAGAGGTCAGTTGTTTATGCGACTTTGGAAAGGTGTTACGAATAGGGTGTGTATTCGAGGTGCATGGCCGCCTTATGAAAAGCAGACTCGCGTACCAAAGTCGGGGTGAGCCTAATGTAGGCCCTTGCTAGTCTAAGAAGTAAAAAAGAGCCTTAATCCATGGTAGGATTAAGTATTACCTGTCTCGAATTAGGAAACCGGCAGCGCTTCGCTTCAAAGGGAAGAATTCAACACTAGGAAGGTGGAGAATTCTAAGGGTGTTTATGCGTGAGGCTTTGAGAGTGTTTTTGGATGTGAATTGTATTCTGAAATTGTGTTCTGTTCTGAAAATTGTGTTCTGTTCTGAAAGTTGTGTTCTGTTCTGAAAGTTGTGTTCTGTTCTGAAAGTTGTGTTCTGTTCTGAAAGTTGTGTTCTGTTCTGAACGAATGAAGGGAGGGTCGTATTTATAGTGTAGACCTCGGCGAGAATTAGGAAACCCTAGAGGATAAAACCGGAGTAGGAATCGCAAGGACCCTTGCGATAGCTACGAACAATCATAAGACACCTTGCATTTGCTGCCTTACTAATCATGAGGCCTCTTTGCGATTGGTAGAAGCGAGCATTATCTCTTTATTAGTATATTTCCAAATTATCTTTTGGGATATACGGTATAATCTTGCTTGAGCTCTAAGTTACGTTGTTGTGGCTGATATTTATGGTTTGTTTAGGTTTATCCTGGACCTTGGAAAGCGGGCCAGGCATGGGTTTGGGCTGGGATTACGGACCGAGCCACGAAAATGTAAAAAGGGTGTATTTTGTAGTATTTTGTGAAATAGGACATTCCGTGAGACTATCCTAAGGGTTTGCTAACGCTAAAGGGTGGCTTTAGCGACTGGTCCTAAATTTAGGGATTTTTAGGAGAATCGAATCAAACCTTGTTAATGTAAAAGGATCAATTAGACTTAAGATGTGTAAAAGGGTTGTGCGCATACCGGTTAGGACCTGAACTCGAGCCGAGCTAGACTCTACACCTAAGGACACTAAGAGTGATGACCCATAAAGAAACCTCATTTGCATTTTAAATCATTTAACTCGAATTCGTCATAATTAGAACCATTTAAGTCAACATAAAAGCATGCAATAAAAGTCCATTGTTACATCACTGGATTTTTGGTGGGAGGTACAGATTTGGGTATCTACAATGGTACATGCGAGTCTTGCCTTAGGCAAGATGACTCGTGCACCCTTTAGTGGTAAAGGGGCACGAGCTAGTGAGGTTTTAGGACTCATACATACCGATGTGTGTGGTCCATTAAACATCACCGCTAGAGGAGGATTTCATTACTTCATTACTTTTACCGATGACTTAAGTAGATATGGTTATGTCTACTTAATGAGACATAAAAGTGATGCCTTTGAGAAATTTAAAGATTTTCAAAATTAAGTAGAGAATCAGTTAGATAAGAGGATAAAAACACTACGATCAGATCGTGGTGGTGAATATCTAAATAATGAGTTTGATTCACATCTTAAAAATTGTGCCATAGTGTCACAATGGACTCCTACGGGCACAGCACAGATGAATGGTGTTGCAGAAAGGAGAAACCGAACTTTATTAGATACGGTTCGGTCTATGATGAGTCAGACTGAGCTTCCAGGATCATTTTGGAGCTTTGCACTATTGTCTGTTGTTTTCTCACTAAATCGAAGTCCGACTAAAGCGGCCAATAAGACTCCATTTGAGATATGGACGGGGAAGGTCCCCTATTTGTCATTCATGAAAATTTGGGGTTGTGAGGCATTCGCTCAGAATAATTCTGACGATAAACTCGCACCAAGGTCTGACAAATGTCTTTTTGTAGGTGATGTGTCATATATTTTCATATATTTAGCCCCTTGTTCGTTAGCGTTTCTTTGCGATTCTCATGCTTTTATATGCGTTTCAGCTCCTATTTCTCTCCGTTTTGGGTCTGCTGCGTTTTTGTGTTCATTTTATAGGTACACGCGCTTATTTGGAGTATAGGAGGCTGGTTGAGAAGTTACGGAAAGTTTCGTGAAGTTTTGAGGTGATTCGAGTTGGTTTCGTTGCGTTTCGCTTGCGTACGAGCCTCGTTTCACTAATTGAAGGTGTTCCGGGACCTTGGGTCGGGATTTGAAGCTCACATGATCATCCTAGACCTCGTCCCTACTCATGAGCCTCGTCCCTATGCCTTGGGACGACAAATATTGCAAAAGAAACTAAGTACAAGAAGGAGCAAAAACAAGAAAAAAAACTGAAACCCACGGGACAAGGACTGTCCCGGGCGGGGTGGTTGACAAGGCTAAATCGTCACGCCTAATCAAAATAAAACCTACAAAACAACTAACAAGTAGCTAGTGGCAAGGTGGTCGAAATCACGGAGACAGCCAGTCAAGAGGATGCTCAGCTATACTAGGTCGATCTCAGGATGATAAAAACGGTGTTTTGTAAGACTAAACTAAGAACAGCAAGAAAGATGATATAGAAATATATAAAAGGGGATTAGGGCATCGGGATCGATGTGACATCGATTCAGGAACTCAACTCAAAAGTAAATATCAATCAATTGAAGCTATGCAAGTGACTAGGTTTAGGAATACACGCTCTCTCGAGTCAATATTAACCTCAAGCAAATTTAGCGGGCTCTCGCAACTTACTAAACTTAACTTATCAAATACGCGTGAGTCTAGTTTCAATTAGGCTTTCGATCTTAAACTGAAACAACCTAAGTTCAATTCAATAAAGGCGTCCCTAAATTCAATTGATAATAAAACGCGTAGGAAGAAGTCAACTTGCACAAGTTCAATCAAAATAAGCAATTAAAACATGTTCCTGAACCAATCTCACAATCACCCTAAACCCTAATTATGGAATTAGCTACTCATAATAGAAATTAAAGCAAAGCAATAATAAGAAGAAGACATGATAAAAGAAATAATTGCAATTGAATTAAACCTGGAGTTTTACAGATGCAAGCGATTACAAGGGAAATCGATCTTGAACTAAACTAATGGAGTTTTGAGAGTGTATGTAAAAAGAGAGAATAACTAAACTTAACCTAAAATAAAACCAAAAAATAAAGCATAAGTGTTTCAATCTCGACCTAGGGTCTTTATATATGTTCCCTAAAAGAATAAACTCGAATTAAACAAAACCGACGTAACTTGACACGAGGCCGACGTAGCTTGCCGGTCCTGGCCGTGACCCCTCGACTGGGCCGGGCTCTGCTTCCTTGACTTGGGCTTGAAACCCCTTCTTGGGCCTTTATTTCCTCGTGGCCCTTAGTCCTTTGGCCTTTGTTTCGTCTTCCCTGTTGGAGTATGTGTCCTCCACAATAGTGCGATTACTTAATAAATCTCAATTAAGGAATACATGGGGATAATCCTGTATTATTGTCAATTGATTAACGTAAATCAATAACGGTTGGCTGACTAGAGTTTGACGTTATTGTCGTGAGAACGGCGGTAATCAATTGATCCCTTTAAGTCACACCTATAGGAACGTACTCCAAATATTTAAGCTAATTAATTGTATGAGATACGATTAAATTAGTAACTTGATAAATCGACTAACGGTTAGTCAGTGTATTAATTTAGAGAGAAATCGAGTTGTGAACTCGAGTGATTGAATTTTATATCGATAAAATTATTAGAGGAGATGAGAATTAGTGATTAACTGTTAATTCACTAATCATGTATATTTTACTAATGAGATTAGTAAAAGTACAATTCTTAAATATGTGTAAGTGTACATATATGTTAAAGAAGAGTTGTGAGTTCAATTTGATAATTTGTACTTTATCATATTAGATGATTAAGTGATAAATTATAAGTATTTGTGGGACAAATATTGAAAACAAATTGGACCCATAATTAGGGCCATTAAATCGTCCAAAGCAAGGGAGAGGGAGATAAAAGATTCTCTTTTGTCTTTTGCAATTGTTTTTCTTTTGCATGCACAACATCATCATTAGCATGCTAAGTATTGTTCTAAACAATGTAAAAACTTTTCTCCTCTCCCATGCAAAGGGTGGGCCGGCCCCTAGAGTGTCTTGGACACACTTTTGCTTTTCTTATTTTGTCTTTATAAGAGCATAAAAAGAAAGAGCAAAGGTTGCATGCATTTTCTTGACACACTCTTCTACTCTCTACCATCTCTCAAAACCTCTCTCAAAATACTACTCCAAATATTACTAAGAGTTAGTAAGTATTAGTAGTAATATTCACATATTATCAAGTGATACTAAGTGATTTCTAGTCCAAAATCTTTAGTATCTTTGGAGTATGTTCTTGGGTGTAACTAAGAGGAGGTTTCCTATTATGGAAACTCGGGTTTGGAGGATCATCCATGTTGTTAGCTCAAGAAACAAAATAAGAAAGGAGTTCTTATTTTGTGCCCAATATTTCCCTTTGAGAAAGGTATAATATTTCTAAACTTGTAACAAAGTGAATTTGTACTACAATAGATCTTGCTAAATCAAATTAGAGTAATTTGATTTACACTAATATTTGATTAGTGAATGGGATCCGATCCCTACAAGTGGTATCAGAGCCAAGGCTTGTAGTTACAAATTTATTTTGTTGTTTTTGGAGTTTTATGTATTTATTGAGAATAAATAACATAAAATCCGAAAATAGTGTTAAAAGTGGTTTTAACACGAGATTTTTATAGCATGCAAAGTTTCTGGTCTCATGAAGTTACTGGTCAAATTTCGTATTTTTTGAAATTTGTTTGCTAATTTAAATGATTTTTATACAAAACCGAGTCAAAAAGTGAGTTTTTGGCTAAAATAATTTCTATAAATAGTTATAGTTGGAATATGATCACGAAAGTTTTACACAGTGATATTTCATATTTATACATTCTGCATGTAAATTTTCAAAGTCATATTTTTAGTTTTGAATATTTATTCATATTTTTGTTTAAAATCGGTATATAATGCATTTTATGTCCAAAAATATAGTAAATGTTGTTTTCTGGACATGAAATTTATACCAATATTTTTATACATTATGAGGATGCTTTTGTATAAATTTGGGATTTTTCCTCACTGTTTTAGACGTTTTCTTGATTTTATGAGATAAAATCGATGAAATCGTATGTTATTTCTTATAAAATAATTCGTAAATAATTTCTGACCAAACTTTTCTTTGTTGATATTCTGGAAGTGTTCCAGAATATACAAATTTTTTCCAAAATAAAAATGGTTTTATTTTATATTATATTGTATTTTAATGCTTTATTCATAAAGTGTTATGATTAAAGTTAAAGTAATTAGCACAATGACCACTAAAGTGAACTAAAATCACCATGAATTAGTGAAAACTAATTATTGGTGTTCTAAATCAGTTTAGAAGTTTTGGTTCAAGCTTAAAAGGTGTTTTAAGCATTATTGATTAATATGAGATTAATCGATAAAATATGAGATCGGTTTTAAACGATATAATGCGATTATTGTTTAGGGCGATTTTGGCATGTTTTATTTATAAGCTTTACATTATGCATGTTTGGATGAATGTTTATTTTGAATGAATGTTTATTTTTACTAGTATGGCCATAGTTTGTTATATTTTTACCGATATTACCCGTAATGTAAGGGAATATCGTGTGGGTTTGTAATTTTATGCGATCTCGTATCGCCGGTTTGTAATTTTAATAGTTAATTTCATTTATAAATGTATAATAGGGTTGCTATGTATTCATTTGTAAATCATACTTGTAACTATTTGTAATCCGAAGACCGGCGATGGAGATCGACTTGGAGCCTTAGAAGAGTTCTAAAGCTTGCAAGGAGGAGCCTTGGATGAGATCCATAATGAAGAGGGACCAAAGGAGTTGGTTTCCAATTTGTAACTCCTTGTATTTTTAATTACTTTTAGGTGGCCATACTAGGTTTATGCTTATGCTTGTTTGATGCTTGTTTATTTGCTTATTTTCCGCACACATGCCAAAATCGCCATGCATGCCTCGATATCCCACTCCGATTGTCGCTTTTAGGTCGCCATTCTTAAAATTAGTTCACTTATAAAGAATTTTAATGACTTAAATCGACAAGATCACCCACATTTTTAACAAATGAATTGAGATTAAGCCTTTCCAAATGTGGCAACTATGAACCCCATGTTCGTGAGGACCTCCGCGACGTGGAACCTTGTTACCATGGGTAAGTAGTGGGAGGAAGTCCCATGCTAATTTGGTTTGAACTCAACCAAATAAGAGTTATTTGGGGCTTAAGGATGCATTTTATAGAAAATCATCAACCAAGCATTCTAGTGTAGAACTAGTCAAGTGTTGACTTATCGTTTTTATATAAAAGGAAACATGAGATGTCTAATTTTATATGAAAAACGAGCCTTGGAATCATTTATATAATTTCGTGGGAGATCATTATATAAATGGACATTTGTTCTAAAAGGAGTTTTAGCAAATGTCATTAATATACAATGGATGTTAATTTCCTCTTTTTGTTGTAGAATTATTTATTAGAAATCGCAATGACAATCTCAACTCCCGCACCCATTTTGGGTTAATATTCATGGTTGAGAACCGTGATGGATAAGTGTATCCTAAAGGATGACGGTAGCAACTTTGTTGAATGCGATTCTACACTAAGGGGCGCCGCTCAATCCGACAATGTGCTTAAGAACCTTACCGAACCACCTCCCACCGAACCCGGATTTAGGGCCACCGCGGCGGCGCAAGCCGCCTACGATGAGCACCTAAAGGTTGACAATGACGTTGAAAATATATTGAATTGGTCAATGTCACATTCTCTCAAACTTCGCTTCATTACTCACTAAAGTGCATATGAGATATTCACTAGAGTGACGACGATGTGCTTCGACCTAGATAGCACGAAAGTGAATGAGGATTGAGAGAAAAGATGTTCTTTCAATGAGATTGAAGAACATAAACTTTGGGGTTAAGAAAGGGTAGGGAGCTTATAAAGCTCGGTTCAAGGAAGATAAGGGTAAGGGAAAGGCTATTGAGAATAGCAAGCCCAAACCCGGTCGTTGGAAGCGAAATTGTCCCAAATCCTTGAAGGAAAAGAATGATGGATGTGCGACATCCAAAGATATTGTTCCTTCTAGACTTTATATGATTGACATAAATCATGCTTGCATTTCTACATGGGTATGAGATACCGGATGTGGATCTCACCTCTGCAATCACTTGCAAGGAATGAGAAATGTGCGAGCACTAGCCAAGGGTGATGTAGATCTCCGCATGGGTAATGGAGCTAGAGTAGCGGCCATTTCCGTGGGAACCTATGTACTCGCTCTAGCTAGTGGATTAGAGTTGAATTTGAATAACAGTTATTTTGTACCAACTCTAACGAAAAACATTATCTCCGTCTCCGTGTTTGATACGGAAGACTTTTATGATTAAGGACAATCGATGTACTTTTTCATTTCATGAAATGGTTTATTGGAAGCCATTTCAATTGGAGATATTTATCTTTTGACTGACGTCAATGATGTTTATCATATAGAGACCAAGAAGCTCAAAATAAATGAATCAAACAAATCCTACCTTTGGCATTGTCGTTTAGGTTATATAAACGATAGACGCATAAAGAGACTTGTTGAGACCAAGGTTCTCAAACCATTTGATTGCGAATCATATGGTACATGCGAATCTTGCGTCTTAGGCAAGATGACTCGTCAACCCTTTAGCGGTAAAGGGACACGAGCAAGTGAGGTTTTAGGACTCATACATACCGATGTGTGTGGTCCATTAAACATCACCGCTAGAGGAGGATATCATTACTTCATTACTTTTACCGATGACTTAAGTAGATATGGTTATGTCTACTTAATAAGGCATAAAAGTGATGCTTTTGAGAAATTTAAAGAATTTCAAAATGAGGTTGAGAACCAATTAAACAAAAGGATAAAAGCACTACGATCGGATCGTGGTGGCGAATATCTAAGTAATGAGTTTAATTCACATCTTAAGAATTGTGATAGAGTATCACAATAGACTCCTCCGGGCACACCACAGTTGAATGGTGTAGCAGAAAGGAGAAACCGAACCTTGCTTGACATGGTTCGGTCTATGATGAGTCAAAGTGAGCTTCCTGGATCGTTTTGGGGCTTTGCGCTATCGTCTACTGTTTTCTCACTAAATCGAAGTCCGACTAAAGCGGCCAATAAGACTCCATATGAGATATGGACGGGAAAGGTTCCCTATTTGTCATTCATGAGAATTTGACAAATGTCTTTTGTAGGTTATCCTAAGAAAACGTGTGGTTAATACTTCTACAACCCTCACGAGAACAAAGAGTTTGTGGCTCGTGATGCTGTTTTTCTAGAAAATGAATACATTTCTAGAAAACAGAGTGGGAGAAAATTTGAACTTGATGAAGTTCAAGAGCCACAAACCGAAGCGAAAAATGAGGAAACCGTTCTCTCATCTTCTAACACGGTAAGAGATTCCTAGGAGGTCGGGATGAATTAGTCATCAACCTGACCGTTACCTCGGTAACATCGAGGAGGAGGGTCATTTGTTGTTATTCGAAAGCAATGAACCCTCAACCTACAAGGTGGCCATTAGTAGTCTCAACTCCGACCAATGGCTTGAGGCCATGAAATCCGAAATGGATTCTATGTACGAGAACCAAGTTTGGGACTTGGTAGATTTACCTGAAGGAGTGAGACCCGCCCGATTGTAAATGGATATTCAAAATCAAACTCGGCATAGATAAACATATAGATGTTTACAAAGCTAGATTGGTGGCAAAGGGCTTTTCACAAGTCCAAGGTATTCATTATGATGATACATTTGCACCAGTTGCTATACTTCGATCCATAAGGGTAATCTTAGCGGTTGCCGCATTTCATGAATAAGAAATATGGCAAATGGATGTAAAAACCACCTTCTTGAATGAGATTCTAGAAGAGGAAGTGTACATGACACAACCTAAAGGGTTTTGTAGATACATCTAACCCTAAGAAAAGTATGCAAGCTTAAGAGATCCATTTATGGTCTTAAGCAAGCATCAAGGAGTTGGAATCACAGATTCGATCATGTTATAAAACAAAATGGATTCGCTCGAAGTGCCGAGGAACCTTGTTTATACATGAAGTTTAGTGGGAGCAAGATAACCTTCCTTGTTTTGTATGTGGATGACATATTACTGATTGGAAATTATATTCCAAGTCTGAATTCGGTAAAGGTGGAATTGGGAAGCCATTTCCAAATGAAGGACTTGGGAGAGGCACAACGCATCTTGGGTATCCGGATCTATAGAGATAGATCCAAGAGGATACTAGCATTAAGTCAAGAAACTTATATCGATAAGATTCTTGATAGGTTCAATATGAAAGACTCCAAGAAAGGCTTTCTTATGATGAGTGTAGGAATAACGTTGAAGAAATCTTAATGTCCTACGACTCCTGCGGAAATTGAACGCATGAAATTGATCCCTTATTCTTCCGCTGTAAGATCAATCATGTATGCTATGATGTGCACTCGTCCCGATGTCGCTTTCGCCTTGAGCATGACGAGCCGGTATCAAGCTAATCCCGGTGAGAGTCACTGGATAGCTGTGAAGAACATCCTTAAGTACTTGAGAAGAACTAAGGATTCGTTTCTAGTGTTTGGAGGAGAACTTGAGGTAAGTGTAAAGGGTTACACGGATGCAAGTTTCCAAACCGATGGGGATTATCTGAAATCCCAATCCGGCTATGTCTTTATGGGGGTGCTGTTTGCTGGAAAAGTTTCAAGCAAAGAGTCACAGCGGATTCTACAACAGAAGCTGAATATTTAGCAGCTTGGGAAGCTGCTAAAGAAGCTGTATGGATTCGGCAGTTCTTGTATGGACTAAGAGTAGTCCCTAGTGCCGCAGATCTAATCACTATTTATTGTGATAATAGTGGGGCTATCTTTCATGCAAAGGAGCCCAAGTCTAGTAATAAGTCTAGACACGTTTTGAGGAAATACCATGTTATAAGAGATAACGTGGAAAGAAAGGAAATAGATATTTGTAAGGTTGGGACAGACGATGAGATCGCTGATCCTTTAACCAAGCCTCTTTCGAGGACTAAGCATGACGCTCACACCGCCCCTATGGGGTTGAGGCGTATGCCTGATTTCCTTTAGTTTTTGAGATATGTAATGTATAAAGTATCCTATTACATATATGAAAAATAACATTCATTGTTTAGAGTATATTTACTCTTTTAAGTCATTTTGAATGCATACTTTGTTTATCTGAATAGTTGTGTGACAACTTTGAACATATTCAAGTGAACGGTATAAACTAAGTATTTGGTCCCTAGTCTCTCATATGAGGTGACGTCTCGAAGAGACTAGATTGCAAGTCGTTCGATGGTGGGTTCAACACCATGGGGTCATAGTGATATTTGCTCGTTTGCATAGACGGTGTGAGACACTGCTGCCGATTGTGGACGCTTATAGAATTCCTTTTCAATGAGATTGAAACACAGTCGTGGTGGGAATTCTATAGTATTCCTTTGAGTCGATTCTTTGACTGGGCTGATTATGCAGTCGGTGCGGGTTCAGAGTGACTTTCATTTTTGTCCTAAGCCATGCCGTGAAAGGGGTTATAAGGGCATCTTTGGGGTCATGGTGATGCATTATCTGAGACAATCGAGTGGAAGGAAATGTCCACCTCGTCGGGGTAAAACATCTTTGGGCCACTCGAGGAGTAGTCGGCGAAAATGCGTGTGCCACGCTCGGTAAGAATCTACGGTAGATTCCCGGTCAGATGACCTACTCTCCATATCGAGGAAACCACTCACGATATATATCTCGGGATGCAAGTACGACTGTAAGACACCTTGCATCGAGTGGGAGATGTGAAACGCACATGAGTATTGGTAATGCACAACTTGTCTCGGACAAGTGGGAGATTGTTGGAGTATGTGTCCTCCACAATAGTGCGATTACTTAATAAATCTCAATTAAGGAATACATGGGGATAATCCTGTATTATTGTCAATTGATTAACGTAAATCAATAACGGTTGGCTGACTAGAGTTTGTCGTGATTGTCGTGAGCAGCGGTAATCAATTGATCCCTTTAAGTCACACCTATAGGAACGCATCTAAATTTTTAAGCTAATTAATTGTATGAGATACGATTAAATTAGTAACTTGATAAATCGACTAACGGTTAGTCAGTGTATTAATTTAGAGAGAAATCGAGTTGTGAACTCGAGTGATTGAATTTTATATCGATAAAATTATTAGAGGAGATGAGAATTAGTGATTAACTGTTAATTCACTAATCATGTATATTTTACTAATGAGATTAGTAAAAGTACAATTCTTAAATATGTGTAAGTGTACATATATGTTAAAGAAGAGTTGTGAGTTCAATTTGATAATTTGTACTTTATCATATTAGATGATTAAGTGATAAATTATAAGTATTTGTGGGACAAATATTGAAAACAAATTGGACCCATAATTAGGGCCATTAAATCGTCCAAAGCAAGGGAGAGGGAGATAAAAGATTCTCTTTTGTCTTTTGCAATTGTTTTTCTTTTGCATGCACAACATCATCATTAGCATGCTAAGTATTGTTCTAAACAATGTAAAAACTTTTCTCCTCTCCCATGCAAAGGGTGGGCCGGCCCCTAGAGTGTCTTGGACACACTTTTGCTTTTCTTATTTTGTCTTTATAAGAGCATAAAAAGAAAGAGCAAAGGTTGCATGCATTTTCTTGACACACTCTTCTACTCTCTACCATCTCTCAAAACCTCTCTCAAAATACTACTCCAAATATTACTAAGAGTTAGTAAGTATTAGTAGTAATATTCACATATTATCAAGTGATACTAAGTGATTTCTAGTCCAAAATCTTTAGTATCTTTGGAGTATGTTCTTGGGTGTAACTAAGAGGAGGTTTCCTATTATGGAAACTCGGGTTTGGAGGATCATCCATGTTGTTAGCTCAAGAAACAAAATAAGAAAGGAGTTCTTATTTTGTGCCCAATATTTCCCTTTGAGAAAGGTATAATATTTCTAAACTTGTAACAAAGTGAATTTGTACTACAATAGATCTTGCTAAATCAAATTAGAGTAATTTGATTTACACTAATATTTGATTAGTGAATGGGATCCGATCCCTACATTCCCGAGCTTCCGTATAAGCTCGAGCTTGGTCTTGTCGTCTCAAGTCTCGTATTTGCTCCAATTGTCTCGGGTTTTGGCTCAAACCACCAAAACCTGCAAAATGTAAATAAAAGGCAGCAGTATCGAGAAATATAGCAAATAGCTCATAAAGTCATAATAAACTCAACTAAATGCCAGCTAAATGCGACTAAACCGGGGGCATAAAGACTATATAAATAGCACGTATCAAACTCCCCCAAACCAAACCTTTGCTTGTCCTCAAGCAAACTACCCAAACATAGCACATAATCACGAGGACAAACTAGTACAGGAAAATGCAACTCAAAGTCTCAAACATCGTCGCCTCATACAAAAGTGAATCAAATCCATACCTGCTTCCTCTTCAATAAATTGAAGGGTTAGGGAGCAAACTGAACAAACATAAGACGACGAAACATAACGACGCAAACTCCATGCAAAGACTTTCGACCGTATGCATCCACATTAACGCTGAGACTATAAATAATCTCACAAACATCGACACTAGGAAAACTACTCGAACTAAGCATGCCGTCACCCAAAATGTCTCAAAATCACATCGAGCGAGGTTTCCAAGGGTTGTAATGTTAGGCTCGGGTCAAGGGGGTAAAAAGGTGGAAAATGTATTTGGATAAGTGGAGCTCAACGGCTTAACAGCTGCATTTAAAATAATCACCCACAACCTACACAACTCCTCCTCAATTCACCATTCAAAATAAACCACAACTCCCGTATAAACAAGATAAAACATCGCTTCCTATTCAACACTTCCGATCTTTTTATTGAATTGAAATAAACATATATACAACCAACTCTTTCTTTTCGTTTTCTTTTCTTTTCTCTTTTTTTTTTCTTCTTTTGGATTTTTTTGCTCTTTTTTTTCTTTTGAACTTGAAATGAAATAAAATCGGGTGAAACTTGAAACATGTAGGATAGCGCATAATTAACGGGAATATGCACATAACATCAACCCATAACTCCAACTCACAAGATAATCAATCACGGACTTAACCCACTTCCTTTCCAACCGAATACTCCGTGATAACTCAAAATCCCTAATGCAACTGATCAGCCTGGGTAAGATAATTCTGGAATGTAGCTCAATATATATAATGTGGTTCAAAAACAGGCTACAAAGGCTAAGACGGGTTACAAATGCGGGACCTAAGTCTAGAGGGTAGAAAAGTAGGCCATTTGGCTAATGTGGAGTTAATATAAAATCGTAACCAAAAACAAGTACCTCTTCGTGCAATGCTCGATCAATTAAGAACAAATAGGCTCAAACAATGACATAGATTCAAGTTTTCATTTCACAAGTACGAGTATATACAATGTCAAGTGGATGGGTAGTCTAAGAAACGCGCCCCGTCTACGTCACATGTCCTATGTCAAATTATAAGCAAGTCTACTCAAATCACCTCAAGGATGAAAGGAAATGGTAAGCAAAGCATGTCAAATCAACACAATGAAGAGACTCAACATAGCGACTAAGAGCGTATCTCAAAAGACACTAAAGTTAATCCTGCACAAAAGGTTACTAAGACAACAAAAAGGACACAAAGACTCGCATTTTTGTGATTTTTTAATTTTTTTAATTTTTTTTGGATTTTTGAATAAATGCAAACAAAAATGAAAATGCAAATGAAAAGCGCGAAAGTGATTTCCTCCCCCAAACCAGAATCGCACATTGTCCTCAATGTGGAAAACAGCACAACCACAAGCAGCAGAAAAGGACAAATAAAACGGGGGTAGGAAAAAGAAAACGAGAAAAGAGGGTAATGAAAACTCACATTATTGAATCGAGGCTCCCCCAAACCGAAGCGAAGCATAGAGTGCGGCTATAAATCCACGAATATGCGTCCAAATCAGTCCAGCTATGAAGTACTTCGGAGCAGCAAACGAGGAAAAACGAAACAGGAGAGCTGAGCATGGGGGCCGGTCCAGACCGACGGCCGGCCGGCCGGCCTTGGTGCTCTTTTTTTATTTTTTGCGTTTTTTTTTTCCTATTCTTCAAAATTTGTGCTACGGCGCCGGTCCGGGCCCGGCAGCCGGTAGGCCGGCTGGCATGCCTCCTCGTGAGCATTCTCAAAAATACGAAGGATCAAAAGTCCTTAAGTACCTGCGCGCTAAAATCACACAATATAATACCCTCATCCTCGCGCGCTCAATAAAACGTAAAATGTCATGAAAAGCAAACTAAACCAAAAGCAAAGTACAACAAAATTACAATCGTCATCGGGTTGCCTCCGAGCGGGGTTTATAGTCATACGACTCTTCACAGCTCAAAATCAGGTATAATCAGGCCAAGGACGTTGGCCATTCGCAACAGCTTCACTCGGGGAAATGCGGTCAGCATGCAGCAAGATTCTACCTCCTCGAGGCAGATCATCATCAAGAATCAGCACGCAAGGGATTCCTTCTCTAAGCAGCTCGCCATATCTCCCCTACGCTCCGGGCGGCTCGACCGTGGGACGTCCAACTCCATCGCTAGCATCATATAAGTCGGTTTCCAACAGCTTCCGCTCCCCCAAACCGACCTGGCAGCCATTCTTCGACGAACCTGCACAAGGGGAGACAACAGAAAAGACCTCCAAAGTGTCTCCAATAGAGTGAGACGGAGGTATAACATCAATACCACTAACCGACTCTTACTGCATAGGCGACTGCGGTGTATCTGACTGAGTAAAAACTAACTTCTCACCCCCTACCGTGAAAGTCAGCGTCCCATTACCTACATCTATAAGCGCGCCTGCGGTGTGTAAAAAGGGTGTCCCTAAGATAACCGGGATATGAGAATCCTCGGGAATGTCAAGTACAACGAAATCTACGGGGACAAATAACTTTCCAACCCGTACCGGGACGTCTTCTAATACACCTAGAGGTCGCTTAACCGAACGATCAGCCATCTGTATAGACATAGTGGTACATTTAAAAGTGGTCATGTTAAGCTTCTTACAGATGGAGTAGGGGATCACACTCACACTAGCTCCTAAGTCACAAAGGGCATTATTAATAGTGCGGGTGCCTATGGCGCAGGGGATAGAGAAACTACCCGGATCCTTCAGCTTAGGGGGAGGGTTACCCTGCAGAAAACTACTACATTCCCCCGTAAAAGCGACCGACTCGACCTCATCTAAAGACCGCTTCCTAAGCAATACCTCCTTCATAAACTTAGCATAGGCAGGAACTTCACGAATTAGATCAATAAAAGGAACGTTTACCTGCAAGCTTTTGATGATCTCGAACAACTTCTTTGGCGGGAGTCCACTTTGGCCGCACGTGCACTACGTGGAGAGGGCAACCTGATTTGAATATTCGGAGCCTTGTCTTTAGGAGCATTTCCGTGACTGCTTCTTTGCGCCTGTGGCCGATTCGGGCCGCCGGTCGGCCATTCGCCGTCTGCTTCGTCCTTTCAGCCTCGATTCTTACCCCGTCGTTATCCCCATCTTCTCCAGCAGCTCCTCTACTCAGCTCTTCAGACCCAGGCACCTTAGGACCATCGTTAGCGCGCCCACTCCGCAACTGAATCGCATTAACATGCTCAATATTCTTCGGTTGGTCGCCCTGCGAAGGTAGTTGCCCCTTTTGACGGGTTGGCTGCGACGTAGCAATCTGAGCAACCTGCGTCTCGAGATGCTTAACGGCCTGATTCGTCTCCATTTGCATCTTCTGCATCGCCATCATCATAGAACGCATCTCAGCTAAAGGGTCAGGTACAGGGGTGGGCTGTGGTGGAGGGACATAGGATGGCTTTTGGTATGTGGGTTGTTGTTGTTGGAAATTTTTGTGAGGGGGAATGTAGGGAGTGTTTTGGGGTGGTTGGGTAGTCGGGTTCAGCACATTTTGGTTACGATAAGATAGAAGCGAGCGATCGTAACCAGGTTGGTTTTGGTAGGGCAAGTATTGATTATAGGATTGGTAAGCGTAAACCTGCTCCTGGGTGCAGCATACCCAGTAGAATAACCCGAATCGTGCCCTGTAACAGCGTTCACATGAGCACTCGAAGAACCACCACCATGCATCATACTAATCTGCTCAGTCAGCGCAGCAACCTGGCTAGTGAGCGCGCTAATGCCCTCCTTATCACAGTCATTATGCGCAGACCGTGAATTTCCCCTCGGCTTCCCAAATTGTGACGAATGTATCGCCATCTCTTCAATCAATCCCCAAGCTTTATCATCATCGACGTTGTTAGCAAAACGTCCCTCCGCAGCAGAATCAAGAATCGCACGGCTTTCAGCATATAAGCCGTTATAAAAGGTCATAATCACGAGCCAATCGTTCAGCCCATGATGAGGACAATCCCGTATCAGCTTCTTATACCTTTCCCAAGCTTAAGCCAATGACTCATCAAACGTTTGCTTGAAACCCTGAATCTGACTCCGCATCTGATTGGTGCGCTCTGGAGGATAGAACTTAGAATAGAACGCGAGGGCCAAACTCCTCCAATCAGTGATACCAGCAGCTAGTTTATCGAGGGCCGTGATCCACTCACGAGCTCGATCCTTCAAAGAAAAAGGGAACAGCATCTCCCTTATTTGCTCTTGAGTAATCCCGGCCTGCTTGATCGTAGAGCAATAGTCCGTAAAAACCTGCATATGACGACCAGGATCCTCGGTGGGATAACCACCAAACTGATTCCGCTCCACCAAATTTAGAAAGGCGGGGCGAATCTCAAAGTTGCCCGTAAGTGTAGCGGGCATCGTGAATCCACTCGGGATGGACTCCGGCTTAGGTAACGAGTGACTATATTGCTTTGGCATGGTCACTGGCTCCTCTAAATCAATAACAGCATGTATATTGTCCCCTTCGCAGGACGATTGTTCCGCATCAATAACAGCGTGTAAATCAATAACAGCGTGTATACTCGTCTGAACTTTGCACGCTCTCAGTTGCGTAAGCCTCAGCGATTTCCTTGAAGAAGTTACGCGTACGGTGCAAGGTACGCTCAGGTTCAGGATCAAACGGGACTAAACCTGTAGGTGACCTGCGCATAAATAACTCAAAGGAAACGGCGAGAACGGTCTCAAGGACCTAGTGTTCCCTGAGACAAAAGAAAAAAAAGACCTAAACTAAGCAAAAACTATAACTAGCTACCCGTCTCCCCGGCAACGGCGCCAAAATTGACAAGGCTAAATCGTCACGCCTAATCAAAATAAAACCTACAAAACAACTAACAAGTAGCTAGTGGCAAGCAGGGTCGAAATCCACAGAGAGACAGGCAGTCAAGAGGATGCTCAGCTATACTAGGTCGATCTCAGGATGATAAAAACGGTGTTTTGTAAGACTAAACTAAGAACAGCAAGAAAGATGATATAGAAATATATAAAAGGGGATTAGGGCGTCGGGATCGATGTGACATCGATTCAGGAACTCAACTCAAAAGTAAATATCAATCAATTGAAGCTATGCAAGTGACTAGGTTTAGGAATACGCTCTCTCGAGTCAATATTAACCTTAAGCAAATTCAGCGGGCTCTCGCAACTTACTAAACTTAACTTATCAAATACGCGTGAGTCTAGTTTCAATTAGGCTTTCGATCTTAAACCGAAACAACCTAAGTTCAATTCAATAAAGGCGTCCCTAAATTCAATTGATAATAAAACGCGTAGGAAGAAGTCAACTTGCCATAGTTTGATTCACATCTTAAAAATTGTGCCATAGTGTCACAATGGACTCCTACGGGCACAGCACAGATGAATGGTGTTGCAGAAAGGAGAAACCGAACTTTATTAGATACGGTTCGGTCTATGATGAGTCAGACTGAGCTTCCTGGATCATTTTGGAGCTTTGCACTATTGTCTGTTGTTTTCTCACTAAATCGAAGTCCGACTAAAGCGGCCAATAAGACTCCATTTCAGATATGGACGGGGAAGGTCCCCTATTTGTCATTCATGAGAATTTGGGGTTGTGAGGCATTCGCTCAGAATAATTCTGACGATAAACTAGCACCAAGGTCTGACAAATGTCTTTTTGTAGGTGATGTGTCATATATTTTCATATATTTAGCCCCTTGTTCGTTAGCGTTTCTTTGCGATTCTCATGCTTTTATATGCGTTTCAGCTCCTATTTCTCTCTGTTTTGGGTCTACTGCGTTTTTGTGTTCATTTTACAGGTACACGCGCTTATTTGGAGTATAGGAGGCTGGTCGAGAAGTTACGGAAAGTTTCGTGAAGTTTTGAGGTGATTCGAGTTGGTTTCGTTGCGTTTCGCTTGCGTACGAGCCTCGTTTCACTAATTGAAGGTGTTCCGGGACCTTGGGTCGGGATTTGAAGCTCACTTAATCATCCTAGAACTCGTCCCTACTCATGAGCCTCGTCCCTATGCCTTGGGACGACAAATATTGCAAAAGAAACTAAGTACAAGAAGGAGCAAAAACAAGAAAAAAAACTAAAACCCACGGGACAAGGACTGTCCCGGGCGGGGTGGTTGACAAGGCTAAATCGTCACGCCTAATCAAAATAAAACCTACAAAACAACTAACAAGTAGCTAGTGGCAAGCAGGGTTGAAATCCACAGAGAGACAGGCAGTCAAGAGGATGCTCAGCTATACTAGGTCGATCTCAGGATGATAAAAACGGTGTTTTGTAAGACTAAACTAAGAACAGCAAGAAAGATGATATAGAAATATATAAAAGGTGATTAGGGCATCGGGATCGATGTGACATCGATTCAGGAACTCAACTCAAAAGTAAATATCAATCAATTGAAGCTATGCAAGTGACTAGGTTTAGGAATACACGCTCTCTCGAGTCAATATTAACCTTAAGCAAATTTAGCGGGCTCTCGCAACTTACTAAACTTAACTTATCAAATACGTGTGAGTCTAGTTTTCAATTAGGCTTTCGATCTTAAACTGAAACAACCTAAGTTCAATTCAATAAAGGCGTCCCTAAATTCAATTGATAATAAAACGCGTAGGAAGAAGTCAACTTGCACAAGTTCAATCAAAATAAGCAATTAAAACATGTTTCTGAACCAATCTCACAAAACCCTAATTATGGAATTAGCTACTCATAATAGAAATTAAAGCAAAGCAATAATAAGAAGAAGACATGATAAAAGAAATAATTGCAATTGAATTAAACCTGGAGTTTTACGAATGCAGAAGCGATTACAAGGGAAATCGATCTTGAACTAAACTAATGGAGTTTTGAGAGTGTATGTAAAAAGAGAGAATAACTAAACTTAACCTAAAATAAAACCAGAAAATAAAGCATAAGTGTTTCAATCTCGACCTAGGGTCTTTATATATGTTCCCTAAAAGAATAAACTCGAATTAAACAAAACCGACGTAACCAGCACCAGAGCCGGCCGGCCGCCGGTCCACCTGACCGGCCGGCCCCCTCAGCCTGGGCCGGGCTCTGCTTCCTTGACTTGGGCTTGAAACCCCTTCTTGGGCCTTTATTTCCTCGTGGCCCTTAGTCCTTTGGCCTTTGTTTCGTCTTCCCGAGCTTCCGTATAAGCTCGAGCTTGGTCTTGTCGTCTCAAGTCTCGTATTTGCTCCAATTGTCTCGGGTTTTGGCTCAAACCACCAAAACCTGCAAAATGTAAATAAAAGGCAGCAGTATCGAGAAATATAGCAAATAGCTCATAAAGTCATAATAAACTCAACTAAATGCCAGCTAAATGCGACTGAACCGGGGGCATAAAGACTATATAAATAGCACGTATCAAACTCCCCCAGACCAAACCTTTGCTTGTCCTCAAGCAAACTACCCAAACATAGCACATAATCACGAGGACAAACTAGTACAGGAAAATGCAACTCAAAGTCTCAAGCATCGTCGCCTCATACAAAAGTGAATCAAATCCATACCTGCTTCCTCTTCAATAAATTGAAGGGTTAGGGAGCAAACTGAACAAACATAAGACGGCGAAACATAACGACGCAAACTCCATGCAAAGACTTTCGACCGTATGCATCCACATTAACGCTGAGACTATAAATAATCTCACAAACATCGACACTAGGAAAACTACTCGAACTAAGCATGCCGTCACCCAAAATGTCTCAAAATCACATCGAGCGAGGTTTCCAAGGGTTGTAATGTTAGGCTCGGGTCAAGGGGGTAAAAAGGTGGAAAATGTATTTGGATAAGTGGAGCGCAACGGCTTAACAGCTGCATTTAAAATAATCACCCACAACCTACACAACTCCTCCTCAATTCACCATTCAAAATAAACCACAACTCCCGTATAAACAAGATAAAACATCGCTTCCTATTCAACACTTCCGATCTTTTTATTGAATTGAAATAAACATATATACAACCAACTCTTTCTTTTCGTTTTCTTTTCTTTTCTCTTTTTTTTTTCTTCTTTTGGATTTTTTTGCTCTTTTTTTTCTTTTGAACTTGAAATGAAATAAAATCGGGTGAAACTTGAAACATGTAGGATAGCGCATAATTAACGGGAATATGCACATAACATCAACCCATAACTCCAACTCACAAGATAATCAATCACGGACTTAACCCACTTCCTTTCCAACCGAATACTCCGTGATAACTCAAAATCCCTAATGCAACTGATCAGCCTGGGTAAGATAATTCTGGAATGTAGCTCAATATATATAATGTGGTTCAAAAACAGGCTACAAAGGCTAAGACGGGTTACAAATGCGGGACCTAAGTCTAGAGGGTAGAAAAGTAGGCCATTTGGCTAATGTGGAGTTAATATAAAATCGTAACCAAAAACAAGTACCTCTTCGTGCAATGCTCGATCAATTAAGAACAAATAGGCTCAAACAATGACATAGATTCAAGTTTTCATTTCACAAGTACGAGTATATACAATGTCAAGTGGATGGGTAGTCTAAGAAACGCGCCCCGTCTACGTCACATGTCCTATGTCAAATTATAAGCAAGTCTACTCAAATCACCTCAAGGATGAAAGGAAATGGTAAGCAAAGCATGTCAAATCAACACAATGAAGAGACTCAACATAGCGACTAAGAGCGTATCTCAAAAGACACTAAAGTTAATCCTGCACAAAAGGTTACTAAGACAACAAAAAGGACACAAAGACTCGCATTTTTGTGATTTTTTAATTTTTTTAATTTTTTTTGGATTTTTGAATAAATGCAAACAAAAATGAAAATGCAAATGAAAAGCGCGAAAGTGATTTCCTCCCCCAAACCAGAATCGCACATTGTCCTCAATGTGGAAAACAGCACAACCACAAGCAGCAGAAAAGGACAAATAAAACGGGGGTAGGAAAAAGAAAACGAGAAAAGAGGGTAATGAAAACTCACATTATTGAATCGAGGCTCCCCCAAACCGAAGCGAAGCATAGAGTGCGGCTATAAATCCACGAATATGCGTCCAAATCAGTCCAGCTATGAAGTACCGGAGCAAAGCGAGGAAAAAGCGAAGCAGAGAGGTGAGCATGGGGCGGTCCAGGCAAGCGGGACGGCCGACCTGGTGCTCTTTTTTTATTTTTTGCGTTTTTTTTTTCCTATTCTTCAAAATTTGTGCTCTGGCGCGGTCAAGCCGTGGCTGGCTGGCATGCCTCCTCGTGAGCATTCTCAAAAATACGAAGGATCAAAAGTCCTTAAGTACCTGCGCGCTAAAATCACACAATATAATACCCTCATCCTCGCGCGCTCAATAAAACGTAAAATGTCATGAAAAGCAAACCAAACCAAAAGCAAAGTATAACAAAATTACAATCATCATCGGGTTGCCTCCCGGAAGCGCTGGTTTATAGTCCCGCACGACTCTTCACAGCTCAAAATCAGGTATAATCAGGCCAAGGACGTTGGCCATTCGCAACAGCTTCACTCGGGGAAATGCGGTCAGCATGCAGCAAGATTCTACCTCCTCGAGGCAGATCATCATCAAGAATCAGCACGCAAGGGATTCCTTCTCCAAGCTGCTCGCCATATCTCCCCTGCGCTCCGGGCGGCTCGACCGTGGGACGTCCAACTTCATCGCTAGCATCATATAAGTCGGTTTCCAACAGCTTCCGCTCCCCCAAACCGACCTGGCAGCCATTCTTCGACGAACCTGCACAAGGGGAGACAACAGAAAAGACCTCCAAAGTGTCTCCAATAGAGTGAGACGGAGGTATAACATCAATACCACTAACCGACTCTTACTGCATAGGCGACTGCGGTGTATCTGACTGAGTAAAAACTAACTTCTCACCCCCTACCGTGAAAGTCAGCGTCCCATTACCTACATCTATAAGCGCGCCTGCGGTGTGTAAAAAGGGTCTCCCTAAGATAACCGGGATATGAGAATCCTCGGGAATGTCAAGTACAACGAAATCTACGGGGACAAATAACTTTCCAACCCGTACCGGGACGTCTTTTAATACACCTAGAGGTCGCTTAACCGAACGATCAGCCATCTGTATAGACATAGTGGTACATTTAAAAGTGGTCATGTTAAGCTTCTTACAGATGGAGTAGGGGATCACACTCACACTAGCTCCTAAGTCACAAAGGGCATTATTAATAGTGCGGGTGCCTATGGCGCAGGGGATAGAGAAACTACCCGGATCCTTCAGCTTAGGGGGAGGGTTACCCTGCAGAAAACTACTACATTCCCCCGTAAAAGCGACCGACTCGACCTCATCTAAAGACCGCTTCCTAAGCAATACCTCCTTCATAAACTTAGCATAGGCAGGAACTTCACGAATTAGATCAATAAAAGGAACGTTTACCTGCAAGCTTTTGATGATCTCGAAGAACTTGCTGAACTGGGAGTCCACTTTGGCCGGACGTGCACTACGTGGAGAGGGCAACCTGATTTGAATTTTCGGAGCCTTGTCTTTAGGAGCATTTCCGTGACTTTCACGCGCCTGTCGATTCCGGACCGGCCGCCGGCCGATCGGCATTGTCGCCGTTCTTCGACCTCGATTCTTACCCCGTCGTTATCCCCATCTTCTCCAGCAGCTCCTCTACTCAGCTCTTCAGACCCAGGCACCTTAGGACCATCGTTAGCGCGCCCACTCCGCAACTGAATCGCATTAACATGCTCAATATTCTTCGGTTGGTCGCCCTGCGGAGGTAGTTGCCCCTTTTGACGGGTTGACTGCGACGTAGCAATCTGAGCAACCTGCGTCTCGACATGCTTAACGGCCTGATTCGTCTCCATTTGCATCTTCTGCATCGCCATCATCATAGAACGCATCTCAGCTAAAGGGTCAGGTACAAGGGTGGGCTGTGGTGGAGGGACATAGGATGGCTTTTGGTATGTGGGTTGTTGTTGTTGGAAATTTTTGTGAGGGGGAATGTAGGGAGTGTTTTGGGGTGGTTGGGTAGTCGGGTTCAGCACATTTTGGTTACGATAAGATAGAAGCGAGCGATCGTAACCAGGTTGGTTTTGGTAGGGCAAGTATTGATTATAGGATTGGTAAGCGTAAACCTGCTCCTGGGTGCAGCATACCCAGTAGAATAACCCGAATCGTGCCCTGCAACAGCGTTCACATGAGCACTCGAAGAACCACCACCATGCATCATACTAATCTGCTTTCGGTCGGTAGCAAAGAACTTTGGTGGTGAGCGCTTAATGCCCTCCTTATCACGGTCATTATGCGCCAGACCGTGAATTTCCTCGGCTTCCCAAATTGTGACGAATGTATCGCCATCTCTTCAATCAATCCCCAAGCTTTATCATCATCGGCGTTGTTAGCAAAGCGTCCCTCCGCAGCGAGAATCAAGAATCGCACGACTTTTCAAAGATATAAGCCGTTATAAAAGGTCATAATCACGAGCCAATCGTTCAGCCCATGATGAGGACAATCCCGTATCAGCTTCTTATACCTTTCCCAAGCTTAAGCCAATGACTCATCAAACGTTTGCTTGAAACCCTGAATCTGACTCCGCATCTGATTGGTGCGCTCTGGAGGATAAAACTTAGAATAGAACGCGAGGGCCAAACTCCTCCAATCAGTGATACCAAAGACTAGTTTATCGAGGCGTGATCCACTCACGAGCTCGATCCTTCAAAGAAAAAGGAACAAAGATCTCCCTTATTTGCTCTTGAGTAATCCCGGCCTGCTTGATCGTAGAGCAATAGTCCGTAAAAACCTGCATATGACGACCAGGATCCTCGGTGGGATAACCACCAAACTGATTCCGCTCCACCAAATTTAGAAAGGCGGGGCGAATCTCAAAGTTGCCCGTAAGTGTAGCGGGCATCGTGAATCCACTCGGGATGGACTCCGGCTTAGGTAACGAGTGACTATATTGCTTTGGCATGGTCACTGGCTCCTCTTAATCAATAACAGCATGTATATTGTCCCCTTCGCAGGACGATTGTTCCACATCAATAACAGCGTGTAAATCAATAACAGCGTGTATACTCGTCTGAACTTTGCACGCTCTCAGTTGCGTAAGCCTCAGCGATTTCCTTGAAGAAGTTCTGGCGTGCACGGTGCAAAATGCGCTTCGAGTTCGAGGATCAAACGGGACTAAACCTGTAGGTGACCTGCGCATAAATAACTCAAAGGAAACGGCGAGAACGGTCTCAAGGACCTAGTGTTCCCTGAGACAAAAGAAAAAAAAGACCTAAACTAAGCAAAAACTATAACTAGCTACCCGTCTCCCCGGCAACGGCGCCAAAATTGACAAGGCTAAATCGTCACGCCTAATCAAAATAAAACCTACAAAACAACTAACAAGTAGCTAGTGGCAAGCAGGGTCGAAATCCACAGAGAGACAGGCAGTCAAGAGGATGCTCAGCTATACTAGGTCGATCTCAGGATGATAAAAACGGTGTTTTGTAAGACTAAACTAAGAACAGCAAGAAAGATGATATAGAAATATATAAAAGGGGATTAGGGCGTCGGGATCGATGTGACATCGATTCAGGAACTCAACTCAAAAGTAAATATCAATCAATTGAAGCTATGCAAGTGACTAGGTTTAGGAATACGCTCTCTCGAGTCAATATTAACCTTAAGCAAATTCAGCGGGCTCTCGCAACTTACTAAACTTAACTTATCAAATACGCGTGAGTCTAGTTTCAATTAGGCTTTCGATCTTAAACTGAAACAACCTAAGTTCAATTCAATAAAGGCGTCCCTAAATTCAATTGATAATAAAACGCGTAGGAAGAAGTCAACTTGCACAAGTTCAATCAAAATAAGCAATTAAAACATGTTCCTGACCAATCTCACAATCCTTCTAAACCCTAATTATGGAATTAGCTACTCATAATAGAAATTAAAGCAAAGCAATAATAAGAAGAAGACATGATAAAAGAAATAATTGCAATTGAATTAAACCTGGAGTTTTACGGAGTACCGACGATTACAAGGGAAATCGATCTTGAACTAAACTAATGGAGTTTTGAGAGTGTATGTAAAAAGAGAGAATAACTAAACTTAACCTAAAATAAAACCAGAAAATAAAGCATAAGTGTTTCAATCTCGACCTAGGGTCTTTATATATGTTTCCTAAAAGAATAAACTCGAATTAAACAAAACCGACGTAACTTGACAAAGAGAGCGGCCGGCCCCTTCAGCCTGGGCCGGGCTCTGCTTCCTTGACTTGGGCTTGAAACCCCTTCTTGGGCCTTTATTTCCTCGTGGCCCTTAGTCCTTTGGCCTTTGTTTCGTCTTCCCGAGCTTCCGTATAAGCTCGAGCTTGGTCTTGTCGTCTCAAGTCTCGTATTTGCTCCAATTGTCTCGGGTTTTGGCTCAAACCACCAAAACCTGCAAAATGTAAATAAAAGGCAGCAGTATCGAGAAATATAGAAAATAGCTCATAAAGTCATAATAAACTCAACTGTATCGAGAAATATAGCAAATAGCTCATAAAGTCATAATAAACTCAACTAAATGCCAGCTAAATGCGACTGAACCGGGGGCATAAAGACTATATAAATAGCACGTATCAGTGGTGTTGGTCCCGGCCGGGATGGCCGTCCCTACCCCTTGGGACGGGCCCCGACTCCTCGTGTGCTTAATTTGATCGACTTATTTGAAGGGGTTTCGCTCATTATTTTCGTCTGAAATTTTTACAGCATTTTAACAACACTTTAAAGTACTTTCTCACAAAAATTTAGGGTTTGATTAATTTTTCTTCTTATATTTTCAATTCCCGACTCGAGTACGTTGTTTAGATCGTCTATTTGGTTTCGTTGCTTGGATTCTTCTTGTTCTCCTCTGAATTTTCTGATTGGTATTGTTATTCTCTTCTCCCTTTTCATTATAATTCCATTATATATTGTGCTTGATCATGTCTTCATCCTTTTCCTTTGCTTTGGCTATCGTTTTCATCATGTTTGAGTAGTCCTTTTATCTAGTAAGAAGGGTGAAGCATGGGTCAAGTTTGGGGCTGATTTTGATGATCTTATGAGTTAGGTTTTGTGCTTGCTTTGTTTAGTCTTTTCTTGATTGCGCTTGTTGAATCCTTGATCACGTTTTAGCAAGTATCTAGCACCCTTGAACTTAAGAACGAAAGCCTAGTTCTTGGAGAGGCGCGAGACTAAACAATAGGACCCTCGATTGTAAGTTGCGAGAGCCTGCATTCGAGACCTAGAGGAAGCTTAAGACCGAGAGGACGAGCTATACCCTTGGCATGTACGATTCCTTACTCATCCCGATCATCATCCTTGACCTAGCCATACCCGTTGTCTAACCCGACTTCCTAGACCTTTCTCCATATAAGTTAAACCCTTACTTTACGCTCTAGCTATAGAACCAATCAACACTCGAACCGACCGAGACTAGAATCGACCCATAAGTAACCTACACTAGCAACCTTCTCCCTGTCGATTTCGACCCCGACTTACCCTAGCTATCCCTTAGGTTTGTCAGGTTTATCTTTGACTAGGCGAGTGCGACTAAGCCTATCAGTAGGTTATCCTAAGGAAACATGTGGTTATTACTTCTACAATCCTCACGAGAACAAAGTGTTTGTGGCTCGTGATGCTGTGTTTCTAGAAAATGAATACATTTCTAAAACACAGAGTGGGAGAAAATTTGAACTTGATGAAGTTCAAGAACCACAAACCGAGAAGAAAAATGAGGAAATCGTTCCATCATCTTCTGAAACGGTTGTAGTCCCTAGGAGGTTAGGTAGAACAAGTCATCAACCTGACCGTTACCTTGGTAGCATCGAGGAAGAGGGTAATTTGTTGCGTTTGGAAAGCGACGAACCCACCACCTACAAGGCAGCTGTTAGTAATCCCAACTCCAAACAATGGCTTGAGCCCATGATATCCGAAATGGATTCTATGTACGAGAACCAAGTAAGGGACATGGTGGATTTACCTGAACGAGTGAGACCTCTTCAATGTAAATGGATTTTTAAAATCAAACTCGGCATAGATAAACATGAATATAAAGCTAGATTGGTGGCAAAGGGCATTACACAAGTCCAAGGTATTCATTATGATGAAACCTTTGCTCCAGTTGCAATGCTTCGATCCATAAGGATAATCTTCGCGGTTGCCGCATTTAATGATTATGAAATATGGCAAATGGATGTCAAAACAGCCTTCTTGAATGGGATTCTAGAAGAGGAAGTGTATATGACACAACCCGAAGGTTTTGTTGATACATCCAACCCTAAGAAAGTATGCAAGCTTAAGAGATCCATATATGGTCTTAAGCAAGCATCAAGGAGCTGGAATCATAGATTCGATCATGTTATAAAACAAATTGGTTTTGCTCGAAGTGCCGAGGAACCTTGTTTATACATGAAATTTAGTGAGAGCAAGGTAACCTTTCTTGTCTTGTATGTGGATGACATACTACTTATTGGAAATGATATTCCAAGTTTAAACTCGTTAAAGGAGAAATTAGGGAATCACTTCCAAATGAAGGACTTGGGAGAGGCACAACGCATCTTGGGTATCCGGATCTATAGAGATAGATCCAAAAGGATACGAGCATTAAGTCAAGAAGCTTATATTGATAAGATTCTTGATAGGTTCAATATGAAAGACTCTAAGAGAGGCTTTCTACCTATGGGTGTAGGAATAATATTGAGAAAATCTCAATGTCCTACGACACCCGAGGACATTAAACGCATGAAGATGATCCTTTATGCTTCCGCTGTGGGATCAATCATGTATGCTATGATGTGCACTCGTCCCGATGTCGCATTCGCCTTGAGCATGACGAGTCGATATCAAGCAAACCCCGGTGAAGAACATCCTTAAGTACTTGAGAAAAACTAAGGATTCGTTTCTTGTGTTTGGAGGAGAACCTGAGTTGCGTGTAAAGGGTTACACGGACGCAAGTTTCCAAACCGATGGGGATGATTTGAAATCCCAATCCGGCTATGTCATTTTATTGAATAGTGGAGCTGTTTGCTGGAAAAGCTTCAAGCAAAGTGTCACTGCGGATTCTAAAACGGAAGCTGAATATTTAGCAGCGTCGGAGGCTGCTAAGGAAGTGTGGATTCGGCAGTTCTTGGGTGGACTAAGAGTAGTCCCTAGCGCCGTAGATCCAATCACAATTTATTGTGATAATAGTGGTGCCATATTTCTTGCTAAAGAGCCTAAGTCTAGTAATAAGTCTAGACACATTTTGAGGAAATACCATGTTATTAGAGATAATGTGGAAAGAAAGGAAATAAATCTTTGTAAGGTTGGGACAGACGATAATCTCGCTGATTCTCTAACCAAGCCTCTTTCGAGGGCTAAGCATGACGCACACACCGCCTCCATGGGGTTAAGACGTATGCTTGATTTCCTTTAGATTTTGTGATATGTAATTGAATGATTTATCTTAATACATATATGAAAATAACATTCATTGTTTAGAGTTTATTTACTCTTTTAAGTCATTTCGAATGCATACTCAATTTATCCGAATAGTTGCGTGACAACATTGAACATATTAAAGTGAACCGTATGAACTGAGTATTTGGTCCCTAGTCTCTCAAAGAGGTGACGTCTCGAGATGACTAGATTGCAAGTCGATCGATGGTGGGTTCAACACCATAGGGTCATAGTGATGACTGGTAGTTTGCATAGACAGACTGTGAGACACTCTGTCAGGCAGTGACGCTGATAGAATTCCTTTTCAATGTGATTGAAGCCTGGTCGTGGCGGGAATTTCTATAGTATTCCGATGAGTCAATTCTTTTGACTGGAAACTGATTATCTGAGTCGGTGCAGTTTCCGAGTGACTTTCATTTTTGTGCTAAGTCATGCTGTGAAAGGGGGCTATAAGGGCATCTTTGGGGTCATGGTGATCTGCATTATACAGTATAATCGAGTGGAAGGTAATTGTCCACCCTCGTCAGGGTAAAACATCTTTGAGCCACTCGAGGAGTAGTCGCTGAAAATGCGTGGCCACGCTCGAAAGGGATCTATGGTACATTTTCCGGTCAGACAGCTACTCTCCATATCGAGGAAACCACTCATGATATAACTTGGATGCAAGTACGACCTGTAAGACACCTTGCACTGAGTGGGAGATGTGAAACAGACAGGAGAATTGGTAACGCACAACTTGTCTCGAACAAGTGGGAGATTGTTGGAGCAAGTGTCCTCCACAAATAGTGCGATTAGATAATAAATCTCAATTAAGGAATACATGGGGATAATCCTGAATTATTGTCAATTGATTAACATAAATCAATAACAGTTGGCTGACTAGAGTTGGACGTTATTATCGTGTGACGGCGGTAATCAATTAATCCCTTTGAGTCACACCTAATGGAACGTACTCCAAATAAATAAGCTAATTAATTGTATGAGATACAATTAGATTAGTAACTTGATAAATCGACTAATAGTTAGTCAGTGAGTTAATTTAGAGAGAAATCGAGTTTGGAACTCGGATGATTAAATTTTATATCGATAAAATTATTTGAAGATATGAGAATTAGTGATTACTTGTTGATTCACTAATTATGTACTTATTGTTGGGGATACTAGGTGTCCGTCAACAATTGTGCATTGACTTCGTAGAAGTCATGGACCATAAATGAGATTATGATAATCGGATTGATTGGGTTAGATCCGAGAACTTGTGTTAATACCGTAATCTATAGTAGATTAAGGTTTGTGATGCCTGTCACACTCGTGCATGCACGACAAGTGTCACTCATGCACAAGTATGACAAATGGTACAAACAAGTACATGCATTGGCCACTTGATTGGTGCAATGTAATTGGCCGTTGTGTAGGTGCTCTTTGGTCAAAAAGCAATGATTATGTTGGACATAATCATGATAAATGGGTGCAAAAATGAAGCAAGAATGATGCATACATTTTTTCACTCTAATCTCTCTCTAATTCCTCTCTAAAATTCTAGTTATTATTTTACTAAATGTAGTAATAATATTATCAAACATTATCAAGTTACTATTAGTGATTTCTAGTATTAAATCACTAATAGTTTTTGGGGTAGTTCTTGGGTGCTACAAGAAGAAGGTTTCCTCTTTTGGAAACTCGGGTTTGGAGGATCATCCTAACACTATAGCTCATGAAACAAAAGAGAAATGAGTTCTCTTTTGTGCCCATATAATCCCTTTGGAAGGTATAAATTTCTATAAACTAGATCTACAAAGTACATTAGTTACTACATAGATCTTGCTCATCAAATTAGAGTAATTTGATTTATACTAATAGTGTATTAGTAAAGGTCTCGGAACCTTACATCAACACATACTCGAATTTTGCCATTCTTCTTGAGAAATGGGACCATGTTTGAAACCCAATCGGAGTATTTGATGACTTTGATGAACCCGGCTTGTAGTTGTTTTTCGATCCCTTCTTTGACCATAAGAGACTATTCGGGTTTGATGCGGCGGCATTTTTATTTAATGGGTTCGATGGGGATTTGATGTTCAGCGATGCTACAGCCAATGCTTGGCATGTATTTGTATGACCAAGCGAACATGTCCTACAATTCGGTGAGTAGTGCGGTTAAGGATTCTTGTTCTTCCGGGGTCAAGGATGATCCTATTTGTAGTTCCCTAGGTTCTTCTGGCATACCTATGTTAATGGTTACTGTGTCGTCGAAGATCGGGTCTTGTACCGGTTTTGAAAGAATGTTTGCAATGTGTTTATGTAAAGATGCATTATTTTTTTAAAAATTATCGCAAATGTTAGCATGTGCATAAATAAAAGGGAAATGAGACAAGGTGTAGACAACAACGGTCTTATCATTAATGTTAGAAAAAGCGGTTACATCAGAAAGAAACATGGATGATTTAGCTTTTGGAAACATTGAAGACTTAAAGTCTTCAGTGAGACCATTGATTACAGAAGTGAAGGATGATGACCTCGGGCCGACAGATGACCCATTTCCTAGACTTAGGACCCTAGACTCTAAGATGAATTCCTCTTCTGTGTTTTCCGCCTCGTCATCCGTGTTGGGATCGTTAAATATGGCACCGGCTCCAGTTGTTATCTTGAAGGTGTGATCTGGACAGTCGGTCGACTTGATGGTTTTGCACCAGCCGTTGATTGTCTTGTCTTCAACTCCAACGATGCGTTCGTTGGGGTTAAAGTGGCGATCATGCATTATTGCGGTGATTATGTCCTTATCGGACATGGTGGTGAAAAAACTTTGGTTTGGTGGAACGTCGTAGTGGACGTTCAACAGATCTTTCTCGAGCTGCTCGAGGTCCTCGTGCTTTTGAGGTGAGTTTTCTGTGTTGATCGTTTCTCCCTTAACTTGTGTTCGGAAAGGTCAAAGGAGTAGGGATGCATGGTGACATCGTGTGTCTTGCGACGATTATTAATCTCTTTCCTCATGGCATAGATGTCGTGTGTCGAGGTTAAACACATAAGCACACTTCATGGGCCGGTATGCCCCTAAACGTGCACCTTTTCATAAATACATTCTACGGGCCGGCATGCCCTTAAAAGTGCATATTCAAAAAACAAACTCACCTCACGGACCGGCATGTCCTTAAACATGCACTTTTTTTTACAAACACACATAGCGGACCGGTATTGTCCTTAAACGTGCACTCTTGAACTACGCTGGTTTGATACCACTACCATGGATACGTAGGCTGCTCACCCGAGCTCAACCAACCCTTTAAAAATTTTCACCAAAAATATTCTTCCGTCTAAAGCTTCCCTAAAGCCAAGGACATCCTCACATTAAAGTCCATAAAATCAAAGGCAAATTGTTTCTTTATCGAGACGTTTAAGAGGACTACGTTAAGACAAAGTTGTTTTACACCTAGGAGTAGTACTCTGCTTTTTTGTCTAACCTTGTTTTGCAGGAACAGTAGCATGTTATCAGAGTCGAACATATCGAAGGCTTTATCGACGCACGTATCACGGTCATTAAACATCCTTATCATTGTCGAGTCCTGAGTCAGTAGTACTCTGTTTTTTGTCAAACCTTGTTTTGCAGGAACAAAAGCATGTTATCAGAGACGAACATATCGAAGGCTTTATCGACGCACGTGTCACGGTCATTAAACATCCTTATCATTGTCGAGTCCTGAGTCACGTATACGATTCATCCCTATCTTTGAAACTTTTCAATAACTTGTTTTCTCATCAAAATCTCGACTCACTGTTCTAGTCCTTACTTTTCGAAACAAAGAAGCATTTACATCAAAGCAATTTGGCAACATTTAAACCGCCCCTTTTCAAAGATTTTCAGTTTTCAAAACTTCCAAAGCGTCTTCACGTGCCGGCATGGCCTTAAACATGCACAAAGCAATACGTCCTCCAAACAGATCGTTCGCATTTGCAAGAAACATTTTTTAGAGATTAGCTCAACACTCGAGTTAATAAATTTTGAACAAAATCATTTCCTTAAACATCTATTTCTCCTCGCACACTTTTTCTGCGAAAACAGTTCTTTCCTTCAAGCAGAAGGCATTTTTAAAAGCGATAGCCATTTTTTAGAAATCATCTTTTCTCAAGTACTGACCATACAGGTACGAGGCGGCAGATGAAGCGGATATCGAGCTCAACTGACATTTCACAAACCGGCAGATAAAGCGGATATCGAGTACTGACTTTTCACAAAGCGCCTCGACTTAGTTCAAGCTTTCAGCGGCCCGGCATCCCCTTAAATGTGCAAATACCGAACTACGCCGGTTTGATTCCACATACGTGGATAGGTAGGCGGCTGTAGGAATATGAAACGCGATATTACTACTAAAAATGTTAATCGTATTAACATGCCCAAGATTATACAAAATGACATTAATATGAATAACAAAAGAATAGAAATAACCTTTCTAAACTTCAAAAAACGGCCTAAGAACCTCCTAAAACGTACCCAAAATACGTTTTAAAACCAATATTCAAAGTAGAATATCTCTTATCAATTGCACCCAAAACGCCTTATGAAATGCCTTGAGTTTATGCTAGAACACAAGTATAATATATTACAATTAATATATAATGTTTTAGGAAATATGATGAGTGAAACAAATGAGAAAAACTCTCTCTTTTTCCTCTCAATCTACACGACACACACACACAAAAACACACCAAAAATCACTTCTTCATCTTATGAGTAGATTAGTTAGTATATATGTGTGTTTAGTGGGTAGTTTTTATGAGTTAGTGGGGGGTAGTTTATTTAAGTAGTGGTGAGTAGTAATTAACCAACTAATAACCACTCATCACAACAAAATAAACAAACTAAAAAACAACATATATACATACATGTTACACGAAACACTTACAAGTGTGTGTGTGTGTGTGTGTGTTGTGTGTATTTTGTTTTTAGTATATTTTAAATGTACATTACATGTAAAATAATATGTATAATACGTATTTAATTAATTGATTATCGTATAATACAATGAATTAAATAACATAACTTATAGCATCATTTTAACTATAAATATCAAATATATTCATAATATAAATGTAGCTTATAACTTATACACATGTGAATTAACACTTAATTCAGCTCATCTAGCTGAATTAACATTTAATTCAGCTCACCCACTAATTTATTTCCAACTTTCTAACTGTTTAGATATAATTAAGGCATCAATGTAATCACATTACATTTCATAAAATCGTCCTATAGGTGTGACCGATAAGGACCAGCTGATCACCGCCATCTATATGACAGTAACGTCAAACTTTCTAGCAAGCCAACCGTTACCGATATACGTTAATCAGCTGATTTTAAATACAAGTATCCTTTGTGATCCTGTAAGAGATTTGATAAATTAATCACACTAACTGTGGAGGACACTTGCTCCAACAATCTCCCACTTGTCCTACAAGTACTTGTGTGTGATTAACGATTCTCATATCCATATAAATCTCCCACTCAATGGTAGACATATTTGCAAAGTCGTACTTTCGCAAGGTCGTATCTATCAAGTGATCGTATCAAGAGTGGTTTCGACTAGAGAGAGCAACTAAGCGATATACAAATGTATTCACAACATTCGAGCATGGCCATGCATTTCAGTTACTACTCCTCGAGTGGCCCTGAGATTAAAAAAAACGATAAGATTGGATATTTTCCTTGACTCGAATCTTGCAGATTAAAGCACAGAATGAAATGGCCCGTAAAAAAACTACTCGGCCTCCTTTACGGTGCGACCACGAGAAAGAAACCAAAGTCACCCAAAGCGCCTTATCTCAAGAAACAATCGACAAATAAAAGAATCGACTCTAGGAACACAATGAACGTCCTATCCACGACCAGGCATAATGTCTGTACATTTAGGACTTCATTTAAGTGGTCACTATGTCCTACGCAGTATCCTCTATACCTCGCATATGTGTTTGATCAGACATCACATGTCCTTATGGTTATTGAACCTACCATCAATCAACCCACAATCTAATCACCTAGAGTTATCAGCTCACTTTGGTGATTATGGACAAAACATATATAAAGTAAATCAGTTCACTCAGTGGCGTTCAATATTGTCACACAATCCACATGAAATACGATATATAGAAAGAAATAATGTTGATGATTACAAACTAGTAGTTTTAACAGATACATTATCTAAAAACAAACTAATGAAAATCAGGAACACTCTTCAGTCCCATTGATACAACATGTTCAACATGTTTATTGTACGATAAAGACTTCGTGAGAGGGTCCGCTACGTTGTCATCCGTGACAATCTTGCAAATCTCTATCTCCTTTTGCTCCACGTAATCTCGTATCATATGAGCCTTCCGCAACACATGTCTAGACTTATTGCTAGATTTAGGCTCTTTAGCTTGGAATATGGCACCACTGTTATCACAATAAACAGTGATCGGGTCATTCGCACTAGGAACTACCATTAGTCCTTGTAAGAACTGACGCATCCATATTGCCTCTTTAGCTGCCTCGGAAGCTGCAATATACTCAGATTCTGTTGTGGAATCTGCTGTGACTGATTGCTTGGAACTTTTCCAACTCACTGCCGCACCATTAAGTGTAAAAACGAATCCGGATTGAGACTTAGAATCATCTCTATCCGTTTGGAAACTAGCATCTGTGAAACCTTTTGCACATAACTCTTTGTCTCCACCATATACTAACATCCAATCCTTAGTTCTTCTCAAGTACTTAAGGATGTTCTTAACAGCAATCCAGTGACTTTCACCTGGATCCTTTTGGTAACGACTCGTCATACTAAGTGCAAATGCCACGTCTGGACGTGTACACATCATAGCATACATAATCGATCCTACGGCCGAAGCGTATGGAATTCGATTCATGCGCTCTACTTCTTCTGGTGATTTAGGTGATTGAGTCTTACTTAAATGCACGCCATGAACCATCGGAAGATTACCCCTTTTTGAGTTCGTCATACTGAACCTCTCAAGAATTTTATCTATATAAGATTCTTGACTTAACGCCAACATTCTCTTGGATCTATCTCTATAGATTTGAATACCGAGTATTCTTTGTGCCTCACCTAAGTCTTTCATCTGAAAATGATTGTTTAACCATTCTTTTACAGAAGAAAGCATAGGAATGTGATTCCCTATTAACAGTATGTCATCTACATACAAAACTAGGAATGCAACATAGCTCCCACTTGATTTGACATATAAACATGGTTCCTCGACTGATCGTTTAAAACCATATTGTTTAATCACTTGGTCAAATCGATGATTCCAACTCCTCGATGCTTGCTTAAGTCCATAAATGGAACGCTTAAGTTTGCATACTTTCTTAGGATATTTTGGATCCGTGAAGCCTTCGGGTTGTACCATGTACAATTCCTCGTCTAAATAACCATTTAAGAAGGCGGTCTTCACGTCCATTTGCCATATTTCATAATCATGAAATGCAGCAATCGCTAAGATAATCCGGATAGATCGAAGCATGACGACAGGTGCAAAGATATCATCGTAGTGTAAACATTGCACTTCGGTGAAACCTTTTGCAACAAGTCGTGCTTTATAGGTATCTGGTTGTCCACCTAGTGAACGTTTTATCTTATAAATCCATTTGCACTGAAGAGGTCTAACCTTTTCAGGCAAATCAACCAGATCCCATACTTCGTTCTCGTACATGGAGTCTATCTCGGAGTGCATGGCTTCTAGCCATAGCTTCGAGTCAGAACTAGTCATTGCACCTTTGTAGGTAGTCGGTTCATTACTTTCAAGAAGTAATAAATCATCTCCATTTCCTTCTTCAACGATACCAATGTATCGATCCGGAGGATAAGAGATTCGACTTGACCTCCTAGGTTCCGCAGGAATAGCTACTGCAGTGGAGGTTGAAGGAATATCTTCCTCCATCACATGTGCAGTGTCTGGTTCTGAGGTTTCTAACAACTCAAAAACCCTATTACTCTGGTTATTCGTGATAAACTCTTTCTCCAAGAATTTAGCACTAGCTGCAACAAAAACTCGTTGTTCAGCAGGTGAATAAAAGTAATGACCAAACATTCCTTTTGGATATCCCACAAAGTATGTTTTGACCGATCGTGGGCCTAGCTTATCGTCAGGTCTCCACTTAACGTAAGCCTCACATCCCCAAACCCGAATAAAAGACAAATCAGGAACTTTTCCTTTCCACATCTCATATGGGGTTTTGTCTGTCGCTTTAGTCGGACTTCGGTTTAGAATGAGTGCAGCAGAATTTAGAGCAAACCCCCACAATGAATCCGGTAAAACTGTGTGACTCATCATGAAGCGAACCATGTCTAACAAGGTCCGATTTCTCCGTTCGGACACACCATTCAATTGTGGTGTTCCAGGTGGAGTTAATTGTGATACAATGCCACAATCCTTTAGGTGTTGATCAAATTCATTAGCTAAATATTCACCACCACGATCTGATCGTAATGCCTTTATTTTTCTATCTAATTGGTTCTCAACCTTATTTTGAAACTCCTTGAATTTTTCTAAAGATTCACTTTTATGTTTCATTAAATAGACATACCCGTTTCTACTTAAATCATCAGTAAAAGTGATGAAATATCTATAGCCATCTCGTGCTGTGACAGACATTGGGCCACATACATCGGTATGTATTAGTCCTAGTAGGTCACTGGCTCGCATTCCAATATCTTTAAAAGATATACGAGTCATCTTTCCAATGAGACATGATTCACAAGTACCAAATGATTCAAAACCAAATGGTGAAATAATCCCATTCTTAATGAGTTTCTTTACTCGTTTTTCATTTATGTGTCCCATTCGACAATGTCATAAATACGTTTGATCTTTATCACCTAATTTAGCCCTTTTATTATCCACATGATATATTTCTTGCGTTTGATCTAGAACATAAATACCATTCATGGAAAACACTTGACCATAAACAACATCATTTAAAGAAAAAGTACAACAATTGTTCTTAATAATAAATGAAAAACCATAACCATCCAACATGTTAACGGAAATAATGTTCTTTGACAAACTAGGAACATAATAACAATTATTCAAACAAAGTTCCAAACCACTAGGTAAAAACAAGATGTAAGTTCCTACTAAACAAAGAAGAACCTTTGCTCCATTCCCAACACGTAAATCAACATCGCCTTTAGCCAGGCGTCTTACGTCCGGAGGCCCCGCAAGTGATTACAAATGTGAGAACCACATCCGATCAAATACCCAAGCGTAAGAACTCGCATGATTAATTTCTATCATGTGAATATTAGATGACATACCTTGAGCTGTCGCACGTCCAGCTTTTATGTCCTCGAGGTACTTAGGACAATTCCTTCTCCAATGCCCAGACTGCTGGCAATGGTGACATTTTCCCTCCTTTTCTTTGCTCTTCTTGCCTTTTGAGTGACTTGACTCCCCAGGACCACTCTTGGGTTTAGGCTGACCTTTCTTCTTGAAATGAGGTCGCTTAGCATTCGAGGCAGCAGGTGCCTTTCCCTTTCCCTTAGACTGCATCACAAGAACATCTTTCTTGTGACTCCCACTCAAATTAAGATCTTTCTCAGCTTGCACAAGTAGAGAATGAAGTTCGTGAAGACTCTTCTTCATATCATTCATGTTGTAATTCACCCTAAACTGAGTGAATCCATCATGAAGAGAGTGTAGGATACGATCAACAATGATTGACTCTTCAATCTTGCAACCAAGAGCGTCTAATTTCTCCACATTCTCAATCATATTAAGCATGTGGGCGCTAACAAAGTTGGCCCCTTTGCAAACAGCCTCAAAGAAGCGTCTGACTGCATCATACCTAACAATTCTCGGAGCTTGCGAGAATTCATTAGTCAGCGAGGTGAAAATGCGATTTGCACCTTGGGAAATGAAGTGACGTTGCAAATGTGAATCCATTGCATATATGAGTACGTTCTTAATCGCACCCGCCTCTCGCACAAACCCATCATATGCAGTTCGTTGAGCTCCAGATCTAGCGATGAGGTTCAGTAGGAATTGGCTCCATGAGATACTTCAGTTTTCCGTCTGCGATGGCAGCATTCTTTAATGCTGCCTCCCATTCGGTGAAGTTACTACCATCTGCCTTGAGACGGTAGTTTTGATTATAGGAGACATGGTCCATAAAGGAACGCAACCATGACTCCCTAGTCAAGACGGCACTAGGGCCGGGGGTAGCAGTATTATCAGCCATAATAAAGCAGAAATAGCAACAAATATATCAACAATATAAGAAGATAAAACAAACATAAGCAATCATCAAATTTAATGCGTCTATTTAAAACATGTAAATAAACTAAAAGCATTTATATAATTGATCCCACTCATGAATTATATAAAAGATTCCAAGTCTCAAATTTCAATAAATCGATAAGTCAACCATTTGACTAATTTTTAACCGTTTAAAAAATCTTGGTTCATAAATTTCTTAAATTTATTAATAGTCCATTTCAATTTCCACCTATAAGTGAAAACCAAATGTTGAGTTCAACTAACATCGACATCCACTACTTACCCAAGGTAGAAGGGGTACACATGGATTTAACAACAGGTCCTATATGCCCACCGACGAACAAGGGATTCATAATGATTCGATTTAGAAAGACTATGTCTCAATTTTAATAGTAAAAGAGTGAGATCTCATCATCCATTAAAAACTCATTTAAGTGAACAATATAGGTGAGTCTAAGTGAACGATGACATGTTAAAACATCATATGTTTAAATCAAGAGGTTAAAACATCATATGTTATAACTATACTAACTAACACGTGAGAGTGAATCAATATTCATCTATTTAGGTGGTTTGATTTTAGGCGGAAAAAGATGAAAAACATAAATAAAGCAAGCACATAAAACCTAGTGTGGCCTAACAAAAAAACGATACAAAGTCGGAATCCAATCAAATTGGACCCTTTAAAATACAAATTGGAATCCTTTAAAAAGACCATATCTCCAAAAGCAAGGCTCCATATCCTTCGTCAAAGGCAAGACTCCAACCTCCTCTTCTTTTATCCCTAACTATTACATGAAAAACCTATTTACATATAATCTAGGATAAAAGAAAAATACAAGGTGGAGATATGAAAATCCCAAAATCACATTTCCATCATTACGAAAATGCAATTAAAACTAAGGCCACACTAGATATAAAACGCAATCAAATATGAACGCATACATCAACTAAAATAAAAAAATTCATACATCCAAATGCATGAAAAACACAAACCACCTAAAAAAAATATGTTTAAGTGAAATTTTCATAAAAAACACCCATTAACATAAGAAATCAATCATGTCATACATAAATTGATAATCAAAAATTAATTCAACATATCTTATATAATGAATTAATTCAATAATCATTTTAAACTATTTTAAAATGAATGGCATCATATACACTTACATATCATAAACTATTTTATGACAATAGAAATTAAGCATTCCAAAAACAAAATCAATTTGACACTTCAATTTGATTTCGGCCAATTAAAAAAAACGAAAACAATTTATTTTATTTTTTTAATTGTCTCGGCCCAAAAAAAAATTTACACATATATATAACAATTATTTTTATTAAATCATATTTAACAACAAAAATCGACATGTATATATATATATATATATATATATATATATATATATATATATATATATATATATATATATATAAAATTTTGAAATATACTATATATATGCAAAATAAATTGACATTTATATAATTTCATAAATTACGTCACAAGTTTTATTATCATATAATAAACTTTATAAATATCATATTATTTTGATTTTAATCACATTTAAATCAAAATTGAAGTGTTATACATTTTAAATTATGATCTCATCAAAATATATATATATATATATATATATATATATATATATATATATATATATATAGAAATAGGATCATTAGAGTCCACAAAAAAATTAGAGTCCTAGAGTCCAAATTTCGGCCATCAAAAAAAATGAAATTCCAACGACAAAAAATGAAATTCCAACGAAAAAAATGAAATTGTTGATTTTTAGGCTGACTCCACTGGCCTGGACCTACTGTCCCACACCTATTTTGAGATTTAATCTCAACCGTTGATCTTCACAATCCAATGGCTTAGATTAGGACTCTAGGACTCTATTCTATATGTGGACTCTATATAACCTACCACTATATATATATATATAACAAATTTGCATATCAATTTAATTTAATCATTCTAACAATTTTAAAATAATTAAAATTAAAACAAAAAAATTTCGAAAATTAAAAAAAATTGGAAGTGCCGAGAGGTATTTAAAAAATAAACAATTTTATATTTTCAATTTTAATCCATATTAAAATCATTTTGAGCCTAACGCTTTGATACCACTTGTAGGAATATGAAACACGATATTACTACTAAAAATGTTAATCGTATTAACATGCCCAAGATTATACAAAATGACATTAATATGAATAACAAAAGAATAGAAATAACATTTCTAAACTTCAAAAAACGGCCTAAGAACCTCCTAAAACGTACCCAAAATACGTTTTAAAACCAATATTCAAAGTAGAATATCTCTTACAATTGCACCCAAAACGCCTTATGAAATGCCTTGAGTTTATGCTAGAACACAAGTATAATATATTACAATTAATATATAATGTTTTAGGAAATATGATGAGTGAAACAAATGAGAAAAACTCTCTCTTTTTCCTCTCAATCTACACGACACGCACACACAAAAACACACCAAAAATCACTTCTTCATCTTATGAGTAGATTAGTTAGTATATATGTGTGTTTAGTGGGTAGTTTTTATGAGTTAGTGGGGGGTAGTTTATTTAAGTAGTGGTGAGTAGTAATTAACCAACTAATAACCACTCATCACAACAAAATAAACAAACTAAAAAACAACATATATACATACATGTTACACGACACACTTACAAGTGTGTGTGTGTGTGTTGTGTGTATTTTGTTTTTTGTATATTTTAAATGTACATTACATGTAAAATAATATGTATAATACGTATTTAATTAATTGATTATCGTATAATACAATGAATTAAATAACATAACTTATAGCATCATTTTAATCAGAATATCAAATATATTCATAATATAAATGTAGCTTATAACTTATACACATGTGAATTAACACTTAATTCAGCTCATCTAGCTGAATTAACATTTAATTCAGCTCACCCACTAATTTATTTCCAACTTTCTAACTGTTTAGATATAATTAAGGCATCAATGTAATCACATTACATTTCATAAAATCGTCCAATAGGTGTGGCCAGATAAGGACGGTGATCACCGCCATCTATATGACAGTAACGTCAAACTTTCTAGCAAGCCAACCGTTACCGATATACGTTAATCAGCTGATTTTAAATACAAGTATCCTTTGTGATCCTGTAAGAGATTTAATAAATTAATCACACTAACTGTGGAGGACACTTGCTCCAACAGCGGCTTTGCAAAAGGAACAACCGACATTCAACACACATCATGGAAAAGCAAAGACGGGAGCAAAGTCTTGAGTTTGACTTTAGTTTTTACAGTAAATCTTCGTCAAACTAAGGGGGCAAAATTAAAAGCACAGTCACAATCTTGACTTAGTTTTACACTAAAACATAGTCATACTGCAAAGGTGCAACCAGAACCAAATCACAATTTGACTTAGTTTTTTACTAAAACTTCGTCAAACAAGGCTTGTGATGTAACGGACTTTTATATATGCATGCTTTAACACTGACTTAGACGGTACTAATTATGTCGAATTCTAATTAAGTCGTTTAACAGTCAAAATGTGTTATGACGCTTAAATAAATGTCATTTGGTTAATTTAGAGTCTAGCTTGAATTGCGTCTCGCTTCGACCGGCATGAGCATCCCCTTTGCAATTTAATTAGCCCTTTTACATTAGCGGGGCTCAATTCAATTCTCATAAATTCCTAAATTTAGGCCCGGTAGCTAAAATCGCTATTTAGCGTTTGCATTTGCACAATACGACCTCGCGGGTCTTCTCATTTCAAAATATACAACCAAATGCACCCTCTTTACATTTTTTGGGTCTCGGCCCAAAAACCGAGCCCGGCCCATTCTTGGCCCATTTTCCTAGGTCCAAACCTCTCACAAAATATCTTGTATAGCTGCTAAAACACTCTACACGGTATTCTTGAACCACAAGTAAGAGATTTGCAAAATATATTAAACCAGATTTAAGAAATACGATCATACTGCCCAACCCCCAAAACGCAAAAGGCTTTGCGGTTTAAGGGTCAAACAGCAAGGAGCCTAGCGGTTTGGAGGGCAAACCGCAACTCCCTTTGCGGTTTGCTTGCCTGGTTTTTTCCGGGTTTTTCATAATTTCGTTATAATCTCTCCTATAAATACCCCTCAACCCCCAACAAAATTCACATCATCAATTCACAAGCTTTTTACAGCATACACACACACTCACAAAAGCGTCAAGCACCCAAATCTTGAATTCTTCACACATCCCGTGTTGAATTCATTCCCTTTTGTTCAAGCTAAGCTCTGCTGGTTTCGAAGCTCGAGACAGGTATATCTTGGTCCTAATTTTGTATTGCAATCAGTTGATTAACGTTCATCGATAACGGTTGGCTTGCTAGATAAGTTTGACGTTATTGTCATACAGATGGCGGTGATCAACTGGTCCCTAAAAAGTCACACCTAAAGGATGTATTTAAGAAATGTGATTATTTAAGAAAATAATCATATTGATGCCTTACTAAAAGACTAAAATGTTAGTCGGTGTTTTGACTACTAAAATGTTAGTCAAGTGTGATAATGATACGGCCGTTTAATAAGGATTAAATGATATTAGTTAAGACGAATTAAATGTAATTCGTAAATTGAATATAAAATGTTATATTTAATTATTGAATATAATATAAGCTAATTGATTATAAACTGTTATAATTAATTAGAAAATTATAAATATATGGATATTAATAATTTAATGATATATTATAGTGGATCATATTTATGACACTAGTAATATTATATTATATTATAAAGATAAAGGAAACCTCCAGGAAAGAGTCTCTTTGATCTTTGACTCCTTGGTCAACAAGGAATTGGTTTTTGGAAAGCGATTTTTGGAAAGAAATATTACTCCCTAAAATCTATAGGAGGGCCGAAATTTTTGTGTATATTAGGAGAGTTTTGGCTCATCCTAATTCACTAATTCATTCAATATAATTCACACACACAAATTTAGAAAATCAGTTTTCTTCTCTCTAAAGTTTTCTAGCAAGAACTAAGGGCATATCTTGAGCAATCTTGGGTGCAACTATTAGGAGATATCAAGCTTCTTGATATTCAATCTTAGGCCATTAAGCAAGGACAAAAGGTTGTTTTTCTTAATCTTATGCTTATTTATGCAATTTCTTTTATGACCATTAATCATATAGAATAAGTTTCATTATAATCCTGGATAATTAAAGGGCATGTATACAGATATATTCCCACAGAAAAATGAAGAATTTTGATGGAAAATCACACGAGAGTCAGTGTTTTACAGGTAGAAAATCACACGGGTTCAATGAGCTCTTCCTCGTTTGTTTTCAGCTACTTAAACAACGGTCTTGGCAAGGCGTTTTCCTTCCCCTGTTTTCACGCATTTTTCTTCACTTGTGGGACTTTTTTGGATTCCTAATTCATTTTCGCCCAAAAGACATTTCTTCTTATACACATGTGCCTTAAAGGTTAAGGCGTTACCTACAATCCGCCAGACGCGTATTAACTTTTACTACGCAAAACACAAGCAGAAGAATAAGCTTTCCTTCATAAGTTTCAAGCAGAAGCATAGGCACTCCTACGCTTCCCCACGGAATTCAAAGCATATACATACGCACTCTACATCCCTAACGAATTATTACAACGCTTTACATCCCCCAGCGGATCACACTTTCCCCATTGGGTCGCTATCGCACATACGCGTCCCGAGCTGATCATGATCATTCCTATGTTCCCTAGCAGATATATACAAAAGCAACTACATGAGCACTCCTTAGCAAGTCCAAACATTTACAAAATCATGAACATTTTACAACAACAACTACAAAAGCATTTGCAACTGCACTAAACATCTACATAAGCACCATAAATTTACATATGCGCTCCTCAGCAAGACCATACAACTACAGTAAACACTCCCTAGCGGACAAATACTCCCCAGCGAATGCACACTAAGGACATGCGCTCATCGGCGAGACTAAGCAGCAAGCACAAACACGACATCTACAACAACATTTCGAAACATCATCAACAACAGAACTACGTAACGGCACAAACAGCAACAAGCAATCAAAGGCATTCAGCGGGCCGACATGCCTTTACAATATGCGCGAACCATCATGTCTTTAAACATGTTATCCCTCCCCGGATAGCCAGATTCCTCGTCTCACCCATGGACACATGCTCCATTCCTTGATAGTATCGAGAATGTGATGGTCCGGATATTGTCATGTAGTTTGACTAGCGCTTTAGTCCAAGCTCAATCAAACTGGGGCTCAATGGAGACTCGTATCCGTACCCTCCCAAAACAAGCCTTATGATGTAACAGACTTTTAATACGCATGCTTTAACACTGACTTAGACGGTAATAATTATGTCGAATTCTAATTAAGTCGTTTAAATGTCACAATGAGTCGAAATGTTCATGATGCTTAAATAAATGTCCTTTGGTTCATTTAGAGTCTAGCTTGATTTACTAGGCCCAATCCAATTCTCCTAAATTCCTAAATTTAGGCTCGGTTGCTAAACCCGCTATTTAGTATTTTCAATTGTAAAATACGATCTTGTGGGTCTTCCTATTTAAAAATATACAACAAAATGCACCTCTTTCACATTTTCGGGTCTCGGGCCCAAAACCGAGTTCGGCCCGCTCTTGGTCCGCATTCCAAGGCTCTGAGCCCTCATAAAGTATCTTGTGTAGCTCCTAAGAGACTATCACTCGGTATTCTTGAGGTCCAAGTAAGAGATTATCCGTATATTTCAAAAATACGTCAAACTGAATTTAGGAGAATACAAAAATCACAGACTCTGCACAACCCCTTAACCGCGAGGGGCCTTTTGGTTTGGAGTTTAAACCGCAAGAGGCCATGCGGTTTTTTGGGTAAACCGCATAAGGCATTGCTATTTGCCTGGCTAGTTTTTTTTCCGAATTTTCCTAATTTCCACGTAATCTCTACTATAAATACCCCCAACACCCAACACAATTGATCATCAATTCTCCTTCAATTCTCACGAAATACACACACTCACACAACTCACAAAATCCTCACGCACTAATACTTTGAATTCAGCACACATCTCGTGTTGTATTCTTCCCCTTTTGTTCAAGCGAAGCTCTGCCAGTTTTGAAGCTCGAGACAGGAAGGTCTTGATCCTAACAAGGATCAAGGTTTTTGTTTTGCTTTAGACTACCAAAGGGTCTACATTAGTGACCAACTCAGCTTTGGTTCGCGAGCCCATTTTTCATAAGGCGGTCTTGCAACTCGAATGCAATCCATTCTTTTTATACACCCCCCCCCCCCCCCCCCACCCCCCAAATTCGTATAAGCAACGCCCCTTTTAAAATAAAGCAAACGGACTTTATTTTATGTTTATGCTTTAGCAATCCTCATCTTGCATTAAATCAACTTATTAATGAATTCGACATTAATTGTACTATTTTCGTTAACAAGTTTAAGCATGCGTAACTGAGGGCTATTTCTTAGGCTAGTAGTGGCTATTTCTAAATAGGCTTTTCTAAAATTTTTTCATAAAACAAATTGAATTTGTAATACCACAGCCCCAACTAAAGGCCATAATATCACTCACGATAGCTCGTCGGGCTGCGTACATCGCCCACAAACCAACACGGGTCCTTTCTAGCGCACTTTGTCCCCACTCGTGCAAATCCTGAGAGCTTCCCAGGAGGTCACCCATCCCAAGACTACTCTCCAGCAAGCACGCTTAACTGAAGAGTTCTTAAGATGAGCCACCAGAAAAGAAGATGCATCTTGTTGATATGAGTAGTACTTACAATCCTTTTGAGCACTATGTCACTTGAGCTAACACATGAACCTCTTCAACGGGGTTACCAGGCCCGAATAACCTCGAACCTGGCTCGAATAACCTCGGACAACATCGGGTGTTACACACCCCCACTTGAAGAACGCAACGTCCTCGTTGCGCCTGGTAGCTACCCGCGGTATAGCATTCCAGAATCATTCCCAGCTAGGTGCATAACCACACGGTCGCCGGGTTGCTCTAATACCATTTGTAACACCCCGGCCCCAACTAAAGGCCAGAATGTCACTCACGATAGCTCTTTAGGCTGCGTACATCGCCCACAAACCAACACGGGTCCTTTCTAGCAGACTTTGTCCTCACCCGTGCAAATCCTGAGAGCTTCCCAGAGGTCACTCATCCCAAGACTACTTTCCAGCAATCACGCTTAACTGAAGAGTTCTTAAGATGAGCAACCAGAAAAGAAGATGCATCTTGTTGATATGAGTAGTACTTACAATCCTTTTAAGCACTATGTCACTTGAGCTAACACATGAACCTCTTCAACGGGGTTACCGGGCCCGAATAACCTCGACCCCGGCCCGAATAGCCTCGGACTCGGCCCGAATAATTTCGGACAACACCGGGTGTTACAGAATTAATCTTTAGGAGAGTACCATGATCCGAATTCGAATATGGTTTCACAGTAGCCTTTGGCGGATGGGTGTCGACGTGCCTAAACTCTAAGACGTCCCTTAGAGCTCAAGACACGTATGTGGGTTTCAAATTACCGCATAGTTTGGTGGCAACTCCAAAGCAGTTTTAAAGGTTTTTTTAATTTAATCTTTTTAACTTAAGCATCTCCTCTTTATTCGACGTCAAATGGTCTCCGCACCCCGATACCCACAATGTCAAAAATGCTTGTTGCTTCAAAGTGTGAGGACTCGATGAATGAATCGCGGTTTTGATGGAAAACCAAGTTAATTTAAAGATTGAAACGAATCGTATGCGTGACTCGAGACTCGACTATTGTGCGAACGTTAATGATTGTGATACGTGCGTTGATGAAGCCCCTCGGTTTGGTCGGCTGTGGTAGTTTGCACTTGAAAGTATGTTGTTGTTCCTGCAAAACAAAACAGACGAAAAGGCAGAGTACTACTTATACGCCCTGAAACAACTTTGTCTCTACGTAATCGTTTATACGTCTCAATAAAGAAAAAGTTTGCTTTTGATTTTTATATTTTGAGGATGTCCTTAGCCTTAAGAAGCGTTTAGACGGAAAATGATATTCGTGTGAGATTTTGTAAGGGGCTTGTTGAGCTCGGGTGAGCGGCCATCGTATCCACGATGGTGGAATCAAACCAGCGTAGTTCGGGTCGTGCATGTTGAAGGGCATGTCGGCCCGTAGAGTGTGTTTGTTAAAAAAAGGTGCATGTTTAAGGGCATGTCGGCGTGATGATTTGTGTTTGGTTTGTAAAGTGTCTGAAAGTGCATGTTTAGGGGCCTGTCGGCCCGATGGAATTGTTTTGTTTTTGTAAAGGTTTTGAAAGTGCATGTTTAGAGGCATGTCGGCCCGCGAAATATGTTTGCTTTTGTAGAGAGTTTGAAAGTGCACGTTTAGGGGCATGTCGGCCCGATGGAGTGTGTTTTTTTAAAGGTGTTTGTAAGTGCTCGTTTAAGGGCATGTCGGCCCATGAGTTGTGTTTTTTTTTTTGTAAAGGGTTTGAAAGTCTATGTTTAGGGGCATGCCGGCCCATGAGTTGTGTTTGTTTATGTTTTGTGTTTGAAAGTGCATGTTTAGGGGCATGCCTGCCCGAAAGTGTGTTTGTTTTTGTTTTGTGTTTTAGGACCTTGACACATTGCATCCTAGGGGTAGGTTTTCCTTAGTCGATCGATCTGGTTACTTGTTGTCTTTGCTGAGACGTTGATTCGGAAATTCAAAGGTTATGTCACTTGTTTGTGTGCTTTGAGGCTCTTATGTTTTTGCCTTTTGCTTTTTGTGTCCTCGTTCGTATTTGAGAACTTGCAATTCCTTGTTCGGCATTGGGCTTGAATTTGAATTTGAATTTTGTTGACCTTGCGGTTCAGTGGTTGTATGTGATCAGATGTATGTCACGCCAAACTCCTCTAACAAGTTCGTTTGCTTATGAGGCAAGCAATAGAGTATACAGAGGGTGATCCAAGAGTACTTGTACTTCTGGTCATGATCAAATTCATGATCACTATAGAGCCCCAAATTAAAGGACCCTCCTCCAAAAGCAGCGGAATAGTAGATCATAAGTTGTTTGCCGAACCTTAATTTTGGTGGTCAGGAGCCCCTTGTTTTTCTGTTTTGTTTTTATTTTTTGTAATGGTGTCATCTCAGACTTTTGTATCTGGCTTAGACCTTCTTCGGATTGTTACACCTAGGATGCAATGTATTTTTGGTGCGAAAAGAAAGTTCATGAAAGAACTGTGAGTTGAAAGGAAGCTGAGTTGTAAACAAAGTTATTCCTTTATCGGTTTGTAAAAACATCGTATGTCAAAGACCTGATTGCCTTAGGCGGACAGCGATTGACTCGATGCTTAGGACTTAACCCTTATTGAAATGTTATAAGGTTCTTGACAAGATCTGCGGGATCGTTGATAATGCCTGGATGAAAGCTTCGTTGACTGCTTGAGATGCACGTATCTTGAATATGAATTGCTGCCTTCGTGTCGGAGCTCGTATCACACATATTTAGACTCGTCTTGCGAAAAAGATGTTTTTCATAAAAAGTGAAAAAGCTTTTTAAGCTAAAATGCCTTGACACATTTTCGCTCGATGCAAAACGGTGTTTTTGAGATCGATTTCGGTTAGCCTGTGTTAACGGTATGTGGTTGTAGGCTTTGATGTGTCATATATTTATATACTTATAGCCCCCTTGTCATTAGCGATTCTTTGCGATTTCCCGTGCTTTTATTTGTATTTCACCTCCTATTTCTCTCTGTATGGCTCTGCTGCGTTTTTTTTGTCTATTTTGTAGGGAAACGCGTTTATTTGGAGGATTGGATGCTGGTCGGGAAGTTTCGTGATGTTTCGAGTTGGTTTCGTGCCGTTTCGGTTGCGTACGAGCCATGTGTTGATGTTTGAAGGTGTCCCGAGACCATGGGACGGACTTAGAAGCTCACATGATCACTATAGACCTCGTCCCTACCCCTTGGGACGAAGTAGGCCTTGTCCCTATGCCTTGGGACGACAAACATTGCAAGAAAAGCTAAGACCACAAATATTGGTGATTTTTTTTTGTCCAACCTATACAAAATATTAATATTTTATTCAATAAAACACCACAACCTACAAACCCAACCTTCAAAATTATTTGACTACTTTATCAACAACCCATTTTATAGTACAACCATCTTTTTTGATAGTCAATTAAATTTTGTCAAGTGTCCTCAACCTTTACTTTTTGATAGTTCTCTGCACCAACCTTCCAACCCATGAGTTGCCAACCTTCAAGTATTTAACTTGTATTTTCTTTTATTTTTTTCATTTTATTGTTGCAACCTATACATAGAAGATCACCAATATTTGTGGTCTAAGTAAGAAAAGGAGCAAATTGGAGAAACTTGCTGAAACCACCGGGATGGATGTCCCTATGGTGGTCCCGGTCGGGATACCCCTTGTCCCGGTCGGGATGGTGGTCCTGGAGCCCTGGGGCGGGTTCCGACTCCTCGTGTGCTTAATTTCTTCGTCTATTTTAAAGGGGTTTCGCTCATATTTTGGGGATGAACTTTTTACAGCATTTTAAGCACTCTTTAAACATTACTCTCTCAAAAGCTTAGGTTTCATACTTTTCATATTTTGTACTTTTAATTCCCGAGACAAATTTCGCTACGACGTTGATCTATTTGGTTTTTGTTGCTCTTGTTCATCCATTTCCCTTGTGAATTTTCTAATTTGGTATTGAATTTCTTCTTCTCTTTTGATTGCAATTTCATTTCATATTGTTCTTCATCATGATTTCATCCTTTCCCCTTGTTTTAGTTATTGTTTTTACTATGTGTGAGTAGTTTCATTATCTAGGAGGAAGGGTAAATCATGGGTGTTTGTTTGGGTCGATTTTGGTGATCACTTTGGGTTAGGGTTTTCCACATGTTTTGGTTGTCTTGTTTGATTATTCTCGTTGATTCCTTGATCAAGTTTTAGCGAGTTTCTAGCGTCTTTGAACTTAAGAACGAAAGCCTAGTTCTAGGAGAGGCACGAGACTAACCATTAGGACCCTCGATAGTAAGTTGCGAGAGCCCGTTATCGAGACCTAGAGGAGCTTAAGACCGAGAGGCCGAGCTTTATCCTTAGCATGTGTGATTCCCTACTCATCCCGATTATCATCCCTTGACCTAGCCTATCCTATGCCTAACCCAACTTCCTAGACTTTCTCCTTATACGTTAAACCCTTTCTTTGCTCTAGTTTAGTAAACCTCAACACTCGAACCGACCGAGACTTGAAACACTCCATAAGTAACCTATAGAAGCAACCATCTCCCTGTGGATTCGACCCCGACTTACCCTTGCTACCCGTTAGAGTTTGTCTGGTCTATTTTTGATTAGGTGACGCGACTTAGCCTATCAAATTTTGGCGCCTTTGCCGGGGAGACGACTTTGTTTTTGTTTAGTTACTCGTTCCTAGTCTTTTGTTTTTGTCTTAAGTAACCTCAATTCCTTGAGGCCGCTTCTCATAGTTGCTCTAGTGTTGTGTATGGTCAGGAAAACACGTATGTCTCAAGCTAGCAAGGACATAGCATTTGATCCTGAACCGGAGCGTACTTTCCTAGCGCACAAAAGTCTACTTAAGCAACTTGAAACTCAATCCACCGTGGAAGCTCACATTGAACTCGAACCTCCACCGCCAAGAATAATGGTGAAGCTTTCCGACCACTCAAAGCCTACCGCGGCTCAAAATCCAACCGGCAATGCTGTGCCGGCTATAGCGGCTAATAATTTCGAGATCAAGCCAGCTTTCATTAGCTTTATCGAGCGAAGTCAATTTGAGGGAAGCCCCAGTGAGGATCCTAACCTCCACGTTCAAAACTTTTGTGACTATTGCTCAACAATCAAGCAAGCCGGAGTCACACAAGACCAAATCCGAGAAATGCTTTTCCCGTTCTCACTTCGGGATAAGGCAAAGCTATGGCTCAATTCTTTGAACCGCGTAGCTCACGGGGTGACCGATTGGAGTACTCTTGCATTAGCCTTCTACCAAAAATACTTTCCACCGGAGAAGACGGCTATGCTTAGGAGTCAACTAACTAGCTTCCGCCAACGAGGTGATGAGTCCTTGTTCGATGCGTGGGAAAGGTACAAGGAGCTCCAACGCCAATGTCCTCATCATGGGCTCGATACATGGTTCTTGGTCATGCAATTTTATAACGGGTTGTACAATGAGTCTCGCCAAGTGCTTGACTCGGCCGCGAATGGGAGGTTTGGTAATATTGATGTTGAGGAGGCCTTCGATACGATAGAGGCCATGGCTATCCATGACGCGCAATACAGTAATGCTAGGAATGTTCCTAGGAGTGGAGGTAAGCACGATGTCGATGCGGTGGCATTGCTTACGGCGAAGGTGGATGCAATGACCACAATGATGAGTGAAATGCGAGCGGGTAGTTCCTCACATGCTAGAGGACAAACGGTGACTGTTATGCACTCTACTTTTGAGCCATCTTGTGATTCGTGTGGTGCGTCCGGTCACTCATCCTTCGATTGCCGAGGTATGCCCACACAATCTCATCATGTACATGCTTTACATACTCAAAACAACCCTCATTCCAACTACTACAATGAAGGCTACAAAAATCATCCAAATTTGTCTTATAAGAGTTCCAATGTCTTGAATCCACCACAACAACCACTTCAAAATAGCCCTCAAAACTATCCTACATATAATGCTCCCCGTCCCTACAACCCACCGGGTTTTGTTAGACCGCAATATCAACCACCGGTTGCTCCTACTCCGGTTTCCGATCCTATGGCCAAGATGAGGGCCATGATGCTCCAAATGCAAAAGAATCAAGAGGCTATGATGGCCAAGATGGAGAAGGAGGCACAAGCTAAGGATGCTACTATCCATTCCTTGGTTGCTCACAACAAGGCTATGGATACCCAATTAGCTCAACTTGCGTCATCTAGCAACACAAGGGCACCCGGAGCACTCCCGTCTCAACCAAAGACGCCTCACGAGACCGTCAATGCTATCTCCTTGCGTAGTGGAACAAGCTATGATGGGCCATCAATGCCCAAAGTCAATGCACCTCCCGTGAAGGTGAGTAAGGTAAATCCTAACGTTTCCGCTAACGATTTGGATGTTGAGATTGATGTTAGTGCAGGTGGTGGTCACGTACAAAAGGGTGGACCAGCCGTGGGGCCCCACGTAGCCAAGGAGGCCGAGCAAGGTGGAGGTGGACCAAGCGTGGAGAAGGAGAATGAGAAAGCTAAGCCGTAGGAGCCGCCGATTCAAATCCGATTGCCATTCCCGAGTCGAGTGGTAAAGTCTAAGCTTGACTCACAATTTCGTAAATTCATGGAGGTTGTTAAAGACCTCAAGGTAACGGCTCCTTTCACTAATTTAGTCACTCAAATTCCCGCTTATGCTAAGTTTCTCAAAGACATTCTCACCCGTAAACGATCTTTTAACGAGGTCGAGACTGTGGCTTTTATTGCTGAATGCAGCGCGCTTTTACAAAACCAATCTCCTCCTAAATTAAAAGATCCGGGTAGCTTCTCTATTCCTTGCACTATAGGCACTGTTTCCATTGATAATGCTTTATGTGATTTAGGTGCAAGTGTAAACGTCATGCCGTATTCGGTGTGCGAGAAGCTGAACATGGGGCCTTTAAAGGTTACGAATATCACTCTCCAGAGGACGGACCGTTCTCTAAAACGTCCGTTGGGCGTTCTAGAGGACGTCCCCGTCCGTATTGGTAAATTCTTCATCCCTGTCGATTTCATAGTTCTTGACATGGCCGAGGACTCCCAAATTCCTATCATTTTGGGTCGGCCCTTCCTGCACACTGCTGGTGCTGTAATTGATGTCAAGAACGGGAAGCTGACATTGGATGTAGGAGGTGATACTATAACCTTTAACTTGTCTAGTGCCTTAAAGCGCCCCATGTTCGAGGAGTCTGTCTACTCTATTGACGTTGTCGATGAGTGTATTGCGGAGAACTTGCCTAGAGTCCTCGAGAGGGATCCGCTTGAGGTTGTGCTTTGTTGTCATAGTGTTGTTGCAGGTGAGCTTGGAGGGATGGATGCGGGTAGAGACGTTGTTAAGGACGCATTGAGCGAGGATGGAGTTGGCTTTGCTGCAAGCAAACCAATTGGACACGTTGATGATGATGGCCGAGTGGATGACGACGACGGACTTGATGATGAAGATGATGATGGAAGTGGCTTCGTTTACGACGCGACCCACAGATGGTGGTACTTCTAGTACCGTTGCTGAGCCCCCCAGTTTGATGCTGGTTTGGGGGGGTGCTTAACATTGTAAATATCTTGTATGTACATTTCTCTTTGGACTCGTTTTTCTCGTCCCCCCCCCCCCTTATTTTAAGTTCCCGTGTTGATGTGCTTTAGGAAACATTGGGGACAATGTGTTGTTTGGTTTGGGGGGAGGAACGCTTTGCTTTTCGCTTTGCCTTTCATTTTTGCGTTTTTTTTTCGTTTTTCATTTTTCAAAAAATTCAAAATCACAAAAAAATCAGAAAATTTCACAAAAAAATACCAAAAATACGTATCCCGTTCCGTTGTTGCGAGCTTGTTTACCTTATTCGTTCCCGACATCCCTTCCCTTGTTTGCTTTTGGCTTTGACATGATTTTATTGTGTTGGATTAGCGCTACGAGGATGTTTAGACACTAGTAGATGATGGCATACTTTTACTTTTTGGACTTATCACTTTCCGGACTATAGCTACTCTTTTTGTGAAGTTTTGAGCCTCCAGTGGCCGGTTCATCTATCCCGGTCCCCGTATGTTATTGTGAGTAGTTCTCCTCGTGGGGTACGTAATATTAACACGCATAAGTGTGGCCCCTATCCCGTTTTTCCCCACGATTTTGTCACATGTTTTGCATATGAGGCTTTAGTTGATTTCATATTATTTACCATGTTCATACATTGTCTTTATCCTCTCATATATGATCCTATTACCCTTATCCACATGAGTTTGCTAGCTACATTGCCAAATAGCCTACCCTAGCCTAGCTACTTACCGCTTTTGCTTACTCTTGTGCTCGTTCTTTGGGTTGTGATCATTGCTACGACTTGCTGATGTCGTTGGCTTGGAGAGTGTTGGTGAATATGTGTCGGGATTGCGGTTTCCCCGACCTTTGATGAGGTTTTCCGCAACTTGTGAGTGTGCTCTTTGCTCAAGAAAAAATAAACAAAAATCTGAAAAAACAAACACAACACAAAACACAAAAGAAAAGAAAATTATGTGCACAAAGAATGAAAGAGTTGTCGTTGTTGTTACATGAGTGAGCACTTGTAATCGATTGCTATGTTGCGATGATGTGTAGAGGAGATCGATTTGCTGTTTTCGATCCATTTGTCATGAGAGTTGGGTTCCTTGTTGGCTTGGATGAGCACTTGAGTAGTATTAGTGGTTTCTAGTGCCTTAGCTCCACGATTCCATAACTATTTGTCCACCTTCTTACCTTTACCTCTCTTTGGCCTTTACACACCTCATTTCCTATGTAAGCCCTCTGTTTGTTTCGTTATTGTGACATTATTTGTGTACGGGAATGCGAGATTTGGTCCACATTCGATTGTGGGCGTGCTTCCACAAGTCGAGTACGTGAGTGTCATCACATATATCACCTTGTTCATCATTTGTGCTAGAGTGGAAACCGCGAGAGGTCCGTGATTTGATTGCTAGAGAGCCAAAGTTTAAGCCATGCTATTCATTCTGCGTCGTCTTATAATTCTCATCCGTTAGCTAGCTGTTTCCGTACGTCCCATGCTGTTTCGAGATCGATTGCCATTTGATAGAGCTACTTGTGGTTTGGAGATTGTTCGGGAAAGTTTTCTTTATCTCGCTTTGTCCTCTATTTTCTGTCATGCTTTGTTGCTTGAGGACAAGCAACGGTTCGGTTTGGGGGAGTTTGATGTGTCATATATTTATATACTTATAGCCCCCTTGTCATTAGCGATTCTTTGCGATTTCCCGTGCTTTTATTTGCATTTCGCCTCCTATTTCTCTCCGTATGGCTCTGCTGCGTTTTTGTTGCCTATTTTGTAGGGAAACGCGCTTATTTTGAGGATTGGATGCTGGTCGGGAAGTTACGTGAAGTTTCGTGATGTTTCGAGTTGGTTTCGTGCCGTTTCGGTTGCGTATGTGTTGATGTTTGAAGGTGTCCTGAGACCATGGGACAGACTTAGAAGCTCATATGATCACTTTAGTCCTCGTCCCTACCCCTTGGGACGGAGTAGGCCTTGTCCTTATGTCGTGGGACGACAACTATTGCAAGAAAAGCTAAGTAAGAAAAGGAGCAAATTGGAGAAACTTGCTGAAACCACCGGGATGGCTGTCCCTATGGTGGTCCCGGTCGGGATACCCCTTGTCCCGTTCGGGATGGTTGTCCCGGAGCCCTGGGATGGGTCCCGACTCCTCGTGTGCTTAATTTCTTCGTCTATTTTAAAGGGGTTTCGCTCATATTTTGGGGATGAACTTTTTACAGCATTTTAAGCACTCTTTAAACATTACTCTCTCAAAAGCTTAGGTTTCATACTTTTCATATTTTGTACTTTCAATTCCCGAGACAAATTTCGCTACTACGTTGATCTATTTGGTTTTTGTTGCTCTTGTTCATCCATTTCCCTTGTGAATTTTCTGATTTGGTATTGAATTTCTTCTTCTCTTTTGATTGCAATTTCTGTAACACCCCGTGTTATTTTAACACAATTCGATAAAAGAATTTAATTCCTTAAATTAAATTCATCCTTTTCCATAATAAAAATGCGACTGAAATTTTTTCGCCAAATAATATTAAAATTTCCTAAGTCCAAATTTAAAAATTTTGAAAAAAATAAAGTTTGTCCTATTATCTTTAGAATTGAAAAAGAAACACATTTCAAATTTTTATAAAAATGAACACTTATACTTTTCCCGTCTCTGAAATTCGGGTCAACAATTTCAAACACGCAAATCAAAAATCAAACAATCAACATCAACTTTGTGAAAAGAGAACCTACGTCATTTTTGATTTTGTGAAAATATAGTCACTTGATTTATTTTAATAAATAATTATATATTAATATATAATTACTATTCCTTTTCTATTAAACTAGCTTTTTCTAAAATGTCGAAATTCTAAGTTATACTTAATTTAAACTGATAAACTTTTTGACGTTTGTTTATAATTATTTAAATCTATAACATTCAACAAAAAAAATAAGTATTTCGACCTAGGAAATTTTTACTCAAAATTTCAAGGATTAAAACTCGATTTTTATATTTAGTACCTTTTGAAAATTAGTTTTATTTTTAATTCCGATTTTATTTCAAAACACTATTTTAAGATCCTATTCCTTATTTTGAAACTTTCATGATCACAAGAAATCGAAAATTTCGAGAAACGAAAATCGAGCCCGAAAGTTTGACTTTTGACTTTTGGTCATCAAAGTCAAATTCTATCATCTTCCATTTTTCTTACACAGAATTAAAGTTTACTTACACATTATTATTTATCATCATTACTTTTATTTTATTTTGTATTTAAATTTAAAGCTTATACTTTTAATAAAAATAAATACAAATTCAATACTACTACTTTAATACTACCATTTTCATTTCCGTCACTTTTAAAATTTTTCTAAAGTAGTAAATAAAATATTTTAGTCTTAAATTTATAAAATGAATACTTTTCAGAAAATCGCCAAAACAACACATTTTAACTTTTACCGTTTTTCTTACCCGAATTATTTCGTAACGCGTTTTTCGAGAACGAGATATTTTAAAATATCGGGGGGACAAACTATTCACTCAAATAGTAACAAAGACTTTTATAACCAATAAGAATAAAGATGTTCCCTAATTTCATTATAATTAAACTTTATTTTCATTAAAAACAAAACATATCCTAATTACTTAACCTAGTTTTTCACTCTAACTTTTCTCATTATTTTGGAGAGCAAAAATCACTTTGTACTCCCTCCAAATTGTCGTGTACTACTTCCCCATTTTCTCTCTTTTGTTTTCTTTATTTTTCTTCCAAAAACCATTAAATAAAAACCCTTAATATTATTCTAATAAATCCTTAAGCGTTACTAGTTATATTAGTGGGTTTAAGAGCTAACTTACATGGATTATTTGGGTGAAGATAATGGGTATTATGGGTGAAGAAAATCCGATCTAAAATTTATTTTAGATCCCTGACGATTAACTTTCAAAATAAGGTGACTAGTTATATCTTGTATTAGCCTCTTAGTAAATTAATTTGATTTTTATTATAAGTTTTATAAGTATGATTTTTATGCTAAAATGTGTTAAACATCACTTGTATGTTATGTGGAGTATATTAAGATGATAATAAATAAGTAATATTGATAATAGTTAAAGTGTAGTAATATGTTAATATGTTTAGTTAAATTAGTTTTGAGTATTTTTGATTATGATTCATATGATTTTTATGTCTAATTATGTTTTAGTTATGTTGTAATTATATATAAAAATTATGTTAAGTTTTAACTATGAGTTTAAAGTGATTAAAAATCGAAAACGAAAATATGTGTATTTGTATGATTCCTCACGGCATCACCCTTTTATTTCCCTAAATTTTCACTTTTAATTTTTGTAAATAATATGTTATGTTAAGTTAGTTTAAAATGAATGTTATTATGTTATAAAAATTAATTTAGGAAAATAACTTATAAGTTGTTAAAAATGTGCATATGTGTTCTTAACTTTAATTTTGGTGTTCATATGTGTTCTTGAACTCCTTCATGTGTTCTTCATGTTTAGCATAATTTGATTCTTATTATTTTTATGTTTGTTGTTATTTATTGTTTTATTTAACTAATAAGTAATGATATTAATAACTATATAAATTAAACTAGCTAAATCATTAAGATTAAAAAGTTAGAAAATTAAAGTGTTGAAAAACACTATTCATAAATGTAAATGAAATTTTTAGTAAATTTCATTTTAGTTTAAATCGTTTTAGTAGAATTAGAATAATTAGAATATAAAAACTTTAAGCTAAAAACCGATAAAAATTGAAAAATGAAAATTTGAGTACTACTACACCTAGCCACGGCATTCTTGCCATTTTTAGTCTAAAAATTATTTTTATCACTTTTTAGTTTATTGTTAAAATAATTTATTAATTAGTAGTTAATAAATTGAATTAAGAAATTAAAAGAAATAAATCAATTTTTACACATATATAATCCACACGGCATCACCATTATAAATTGACTAAATTTGACCAAAATGAAATTATCACTAAGTCACTAAAGTTAAATAGTAATTAGAATTGAATTTTTGTATAAATTGTTTTAGTTATAAATGAAATATTATAAACCGATAAAAATATGTAACCGTTATAAAAATGAACTAAATCGTGTGCTACCGCCTTTGCAAATATTGGACTGTTGAACTTGGACATACGGACTAGAATGAACCATCCACGATACCATTATTTTAAAAATGAAAATCGCTAAATTTAGTACATAGACGACTAAATTTAACTAAGTCTCATTTTAAAATAAATATCATTATCACTTTTTACAAATCGAACTTAACATTTTTAAAACTTGTATTTTAAAATGAATATCATTATCACTTTTTACAAACCGAACTTAACGTTTTTGAAACTAGATTTTAAACTTAGAAACTAAGTTACAATTTTAGATATTTTAGATATTTTAGATATTTTAGATATTTTTAGATATTTTAAAATCATGAATAGTGACCGATGTGAATAGTGACAAGTGAATAGTGAATAGTGAATAGTGAAAAATTTACGAAACTTGTAAAACAAGTTACGTCTCAAAATTCAAAGATATTTCAAATCTCAAAATTTGAAATATTGAAAATAATTGAAAATTTTACTAAGTATAGAAAATTGAAAATGAATAAGTAAATAACTTAAAGTGGTTGAAAAACACTTAAATAAGATTTGGACATACTAATAAACGTATCAATATAGAAACTTGAAAACGTTAATAATTAACAACACTTCAAATAATAAACGAACATGTTATGTGATCATATGAAACCTACAATTCAACTAAAATGTTTGACGATGAGACTAGGAGAGTCTAGTAACATGTGATATGTAATATCAAATAAATAATGAATCTTGAGTAAGTTAAATAAAAGGTCAAACGCTTGAGCCTCAGATATGAAAACGTCAATCGTGAGTGAAGTGGGGTTAAGATAGTCTTGTAGCGGACGCCACTATCTCGGCCTTATTGCGATTGTCATCCCGAATAGTGTGGTATAGCCGGCAGTATTATGCTTTGTGCATCCTGCCCATGCCGTTACGCCTTAAGTCGTATAGCCTGTTCCGTACAAGATAATGAAAAATTCAACTCTTAGTGGGTCAGGCTTTAGGAAATAGTCGTTTTATCCTAAGTTAAGGTGCTCTATGAATGGCATAGCCCACTCTTAAATTGGATACTAGTGTACATGTACTAGACTAGGGTTTTATTCCCCTATTTCGCTAAAGTTACCAGGGCCACCGTGACCTTATTGCGATTGTCATCTCACGGTTCTGTCTCCTTGCCGTGTTTCGTTCTTAGTGGGCGCGACACTTGCATTCGTTCTTACCCTGCGTAAAGATTACTTGACGGGATTGTATCTGAAGTTCGAATCATTTCGAACACTAGAGGATGAGATGCAAGTATTATAGTATTCGGCGTGGTTTACGAGTCGAGTAAGCCTCTGCACTATGGAAGTGAGATGCAATCGATCAGAGTACAAAGGCCTACTCAGTGGTCAGGCTCGTAAGCAGTATGTGTTGTGTGTTGTTTGATTAAATGAGAACGAGTGTGTACCATCTTCGAAAATTAAAGACCACAAGTTTCTGAAGTGAATCGAGTCTGCATGATGAGAACAATCCGATACGTATGTATGTATGCGATCTGATATCGCTTTGTAATCTTGCTGATATGTTGTGACACTATGGCTATGATATTATATGTTATTTGCTTTCATAACTGAATATCATGCTTATATGATTTATCGCTTTAACCGCATGCTTATTATGACATATATGTCTTTACATGCTAAATGTATTAAGCATGTTTATGTTTTTATCATAATGTTATGTTTATAAAGCGATAATAGTAAACCAAAGTAATTGAAATCGAGGGTAAGTATGAGCATAGCTAGTCACTGTCCGCTCAGCGGGCATCCCCCCAACAGTTTATTGTGCAGGATAATCATAGACCGGAAGCTGGATTTTGGACGGGGCCATGCAATGCTTTTATGCTTTACTTTTAATCGTTTTTGAGAGATTTGTAATATATAACACTTTACTCTTCTAAATTCCGTACTTAGAGTTGTTTTATTCAACTCTTGAACGATGTTTGTAATATTTGGGTTTCATGTAAATTTAATGACGCTGGTTTAAGACTTAATTAATTTCCGCCTTAGTAATTAAAGTCGACTAAAAACCAGGTTGTTACAATTTCATTTCATATTGTTCTTGATCATGATTTCATCCTTTCCCCTTGTTTTAGTTATCGTTTTTACTATGTGTGAGTAGTTTCATTATCTAGGAGGAAGGGTAAATCATGGGTGTTTGTTTGGGTCGATTTTGGTGATCACTTTGGGTTAGGGTTTTCCACATGTTTTGGTTGTCTTGTTTGATTGTTCTCGTTGATTCCTTGATCAAGTTTTAGCGAGTTTCTAGCTTCCTTGAACTTAAGAACGAAAGCCTAGTTCAAGGAGAGGCACGAGACTAACCATTAGGACCCTCGATAGTAAGTTGCGAGAGCCCGTTATCGAGACCTAGAGGAGCTTAAGACCGAGACGCCGAGCTTTATCCTTAGCATGTGTGATTCCCTACTCATCCCGATTATCATCCCTTGACCTAGCCTATCCTATGCCTAACCCGACTTCCTAGACTTTCTCCTTATGCGTTAAACCCTTTCTTTGCTCTAACTTTAGTAAACCTCAACACTTGAACCGACCGAGACTTGAAACACTCCATAAGTAACCTATAGAAGCAACCATCTCCCTGTGGATTCGACCCCGACTTACCCTTGCTACCCGTTAGAGTTTGTCTGGTCTATTTTTGATTAGGTGACTCGACTTAGCCTATCAGGCTTGTCGTTGGATTGCAAATAAAATTTTGGAGCCAAATCGAGGTAGTGATAGGCTAGTCGAGTCGGAGATGCTTGAAATGCGATGAAAACGGTTTTGTACGTTCTTCCGCTTTTTGCTTTTGATGGTGCTTAGTCGGCACAACTATGGGTCGTTCGAACTAAAGAAAAAGTATGTGGGATTACGCTTGGGCAATCCTGGGTTTGCTTGGCTGTGAAAGTGATGCTTCGGTCGAAATGACCATGCACTAGTTGGTTTAAAGATTTTGAAAAATGTTATTTCAAAAGTGTTTAAAACGGGCGTGGGTTGTTTTATATGTTGTGAAAAATCATCGAGGACATGTCGTAATCCTCGAGTTTGCTTTGTAGAAAAATTTTTGAAATAAATGGGCTATGATGACCGCGAAACATGTAGTCTGTTTATACTTTTGAAATGCTGACGGAAATTTTGTGATTATTCCTGGGTTTTGTTTTGAAAATATTGCTTGTTTTGGTTAGAACCAAAATGGCTAGGTTAGTCGGTTTTAAAATATTTTTGAAAATTTATGTTTCAAATATGTGATGTGAGTATTGTTGAAACAGCTCGTCGTGTTTTGACAAAATGTTTGAAAAGCTTTTGAGTTAGAGACTTGTTGACACGTTTCCGATCTCGATGTAAAAGATGTTGCGTGATTGAATCCTATGAACCCGTATTTACAGTGTGTCATTGTAGGCCCATCGTTGGATTGGCGACGAAAAGTTTTGGATCCGATTCGAGATAGCAATGAGCTAGTCGAGTCGGAGATGTTAAAATGTGGTGAAAACGGTACTGCTCGCTTTCACGTGTTTTGTTTAAAATGAATCGAGTCAAATGACTATAGGTCAGTTGATTCAATGTATGACGGGATTAGGTCTGACCATTCCCCTTATGTTTGTAAGAGAGGTTTGTCGAGCTGAAATGACTAGTGGTCAGTCGACTCGACGGGAGTTTTGCGAAAATGTTAAAAAAGCCCGAAACCGTTTGTTTTGGGAAAGTTTCGTCGGAATATGTTGATACCCTCGGGTTTTACTTTGTGAAAATGTTTTGCGATAAATGAACTACAATGACCGTGAGTCGCGTAAACCGTTTACGTTTTGGAAGGGCCTTGCGAATGTAGTGATTATTAGCAGGCATTTTGAAAGACCGTGTTTTTTGTGCTACACCGAAATGACTATAGGTTAGCCGGTTTATACGGAAGGTTTTTGAAAAACTTATTTCAATTAGTTGCAAAAAGAGCTGTTTGTTCGTTTTTCGAAAATAAATGAAATGTTGTAAAATGATTTTGGATGCATTTTGAAAGACGACTATAGTGAGGGTACATTGTCTCGCATTTGTACATATGTGACACGGGTTTTTGGCTTGGGTAAGGGTCCATTCGGTCATTCCCGGGACATTTGTGGAGGGTTATCCGCAAGACGCATACGTTAAGTGTGAATTCAATACGGGTCTTAGAGCGCTCAAGTTTGACTTTTACGGTCATTTCTACGAAAACCTAACGTATAACCGTGAAGCGGTGAGAACTCGATTATCCAGAATAGGCTAGCTCGGGGAGCGAATGTTATTAGGAACTGTTTCTCTAAGGTGTATATTGCTGAATCCCGAAAGATTTGACTCGAACGGTTGCATATGCTCAAACATCGAAAATGAAACTTTTTTCAAGTTTCACCTCTTGTGTTTTTAAATAAAAGAAAAAGTTTATTTTCTTTAGAAATAAAAACATGCTCGTCCCCAGCGGAGTCGCCAATAGAAGGTACCGGGATGTGGGTCACCTTCTTGACGCCTCGTGCGGGCCAGCCTGAATAGGGGCAGATGCTACGCGAGAAAAATGTATGGCGCACGTGAAGTGCGCTCGAGTTGCTAAAGGGGGATGTCATTGCGTAATCTGCTTAAAGTCTTTTAAAGAAATGTCGAAAATCTTTTAAAAGATGCCTTCGGAGTCGCCACCAAATTATATGAGGTAATTTGGAACCCGTTTAACTCGTCCTGGACTTGAAGATTCGAATCTTTTAAAAGATGCCTTCGGAGTCGCCACCAAATTATACGGTTTTGACATTATGTTAAAAATATGCTTTTGTAAAAGTTCGTTTCATCATAGGATTTGTGTTTGGGGAGTACGGATATGGGTATCTACACAAGTCAAAGACTTTCTTTTTATAATGGATTACAAAGGCCAGGAAATAAGCTAAAAAATATAAAAACAATCATGCAAAATTATAAGAAAAGCTTTGTACGAGTAGCTTTTTACTAATTCTAGATTATATAATATAATGCTCCCTTCGTTCCAAAATGTTAGTCTGTTTTATTATTTTAAAAGTCACATTTTTAAGATTTAACCGTGCATAACTTGAAATATATAAATAACTGTTACACGATAATACTCCGTAAGATACTTACATTTTTTTTTATCAAAATATCTTTCGTAAAATTATATTTTCGACAAGAAAGCGTGCCTAAAGGAAGAAAAATATGGTCAAATAAAAGCATTTGAGACCACGTAAAAGTGAAGTAAGACTAGCATTGGGGCACGAAGAGAGTATGATATTGCTTTAATAGTGTCAAAAAGTTCGTAATATCGAAAATTGTCTAAGTTCATAAATAGTACTCCCTCCTTTCAACTCCATTCACACCATGAGGTCGTGATCCACTTGTCGAGCCGCATTTTACAACAATAATATCTATAATTACGTATTATAAAAAATACAAATTCACACATGACTATACTCTCAAATACTCCCTCCGTTCCACATCGTTCTTCCCATTTCAATTTGGATCAAAAATTAAAGAAGATAGATTGTGTGAGTGAGATTAAAGTAGAAAAATAATAAAGTGGACTGTGTGGATAAGATTAGTTAAAAATTGACAAAAATAGAAATGAAAAGAAGATGATGAAATTTCCTTTTTGGGAAAGTGGGAAGAAAATAGTGGAATGAAGTGAGTATATATCAACCACAATATCGAAAATTTCCCAAGTACATGAAAAGTGACAAAGTGTTATGTTGTGAATAAAGTTGAAGGGATAAAATATCAAATAATGAATCAAACAAGATTACTCATAATTATAATTTTAATTATAGTGCCTTTATCCCAAATTAAACGTCCTCTTTCTATTTTTGTTGAATTTAAGATATATTTTGAAAATCATTTGTTAATAGTTACTATAAATAGAAATTACACACTTAATTTGAGAAAAAAACTTAAGGCAGGGGGACACTTATTTTAGGATGATGAAAGTCTATTGTAATATTGGCCACAACATCGAAGATTGTCTAAGTTCATGAATAATGTTAAAAAAGTAAAATGTTTTTTGTGAACTTGAATGAGAGAGTATCACTTTTGTAAATTTTTTTTTACCATATGTTGAAACAATAAGTCTTACTTAAGACGGCTTATTCGTCTTAAGCTTAAAACGGGTCAAGTATTCTCCCACTTGCACATAAAAGGCAAATCTGTTACATTTTTTTTTATTCACTAGTCTTTTGTCTTATTCGTAATACTTGACCCGTTTTAATTTAAGACGGATATACCCGTCAATTAATTGATTTTTTTTTTGGGTTTTTCTACGGTGTACCCTCTAAGTTTTAGGTTTTCTATCGTGTACCCCTATTTTTTTTTCCTTATACCGTGTACCCTTGAACTTCATTACTCATTCTATAAGATGACCTAAAGTCACTAAACCGTTAGCTAAATATTAACACCGTTAGAATAAACTCCTATTTTTTCTATTTTTTTTTGTTTTTCCTTCAAAATTATGAAATATCCCCTTCTTTTTTCTAATATTCCACTATTTTTCATCCTTATTCATTTTTTTTTTCTATAGTATATAATTTTTTTTAAATTGTTGTTAAAAGTCATAAACTTTATTGATTTACTTTATCGTAAATTAATCATGAACATTAGAAGGAAATATTAAAAAGAGAGAAATGAGAGCTTAATGTAACGGTGTTAGTGTTTAATTAACGGTTAAGTAACTTTAGGTCACGGTTGAGAATGGATAATGAAGTTTGAGGGTACACCGTGTAAGTGGAAAAAATAAGTGTGATACAATGTAAAAACAAAAAGTTGGAGCATACTGCAGTAGAAAACCCTTTTTTTTTTTTCCCCTTTAATGAGAGAAGATGCTATGATGATGATGGGAAGCGGCGAAAAGAATAATGTGCCTGGCAGCAATTAAAGCAAAAGGGACGCCCAATTTGTGGGTGCCAGACTTGTTGGTCTGTTATTCAGTTACTTGCTGCATATGTTGGCCCACTCTATCTTTGAATTCTAATTTAGGCGCCAAAATTCGTAAACAGTTAACGGTCTCCTATGGTTTGTTTTACAATATTTTAGGTTATTTTAGGATTTATTTTTTTTCTTTTCTTTAAGCGAGAGGACTCTTGTTGCAGCGCCAATTCTTGTCTGCGACGGTTTTAAATGAGTTATAATAAGATCGTTTTATTTGTAGCAATTTATATACCTTTTTGTACCATTTTGACTGATAATTCTAATTCTATAATTTCGTAATCATTTCAATATTATTTGTATTCTTTTTATTATTAAATGTAATTATATTTTTTTATTAATCTTATTGGTGAATGAAGTAAACCAATATTATGCTTTTGTACTCTTATAAGTGTGATTTGTACTGAGGTCACACATAATTTTTATTTTTATTTTTATTGTCTTATCTAATGCAACCTAAAGATTTTCAAATTCGAGAATGTTTAATTTTGTGTTGGTTGTTTAATGTGCCGGTGTAACATTAAGTAAGTGTTAGACGATCTCAACTAATACTTACTCTGTAACTACAACTGTGACAACTATTTGTTTTTTATTTCTTTTTGAAATTTTTAAAAACTACTCCCTCTGATTCACCAGATTCTTAACGTTTTCCTTATTGGGGTGATTTTCCATTTCTTAACATTTCCCTTTTTGGAAAGTTTTTTATCTCACAATTAAATACTCCCCCACTTGTTTACCCACTTGTTCACCCATTTTTTTGGCTTTCCTTAATTATTGTGCCATATGTAAATGTTAAGAATCTGATGAATCGGAGGGAGTAATTTTTAATCACAACTTTCACAATTGATGAGTGCTAGGAGTACATTGTTTTTATCTAATGTATGATATACTTGGAACGAAAATTCCAATATTGACTTACCCAAATTTATTAATTTATTTTGCATTACTTAGTTAGACAATTCAAATAAAACGTATAAAATACTATCCCTTTTATTCGACTGTTTCTTCTAATTTTTCTTAAAAGAAAATTTAACGTTTCTCTTTTCATTTGATCACTTTCTCCCATATTTCTTTCCACTTGTTTGATGGTTATTTTGTCCACTTATATACATATTTTATTTGTTTCTCCCATATCTCTTCTTAATGTACTCAATTACTTATTACCCAAACAAATACTTTGTAATATTTTGAAACAAATTAAAATTTAAGAATGAAATAATGATTCCCAAACTTAGGTGAAGGACAAATCAATGATTTTTAACTATCTTACATTTATCAACATTTGATAAGTCACCAACTTGACATGAACTAACATATTGTCATCACTCAAAATATATAAATGTAGTAAGATTGAAAATTATTTATTCATTTAACTTTTTTTTTTTTTTTAATATTCAATGTAAATGAAAATTTTTTTTGCACGAGTTTAATATTGTTCAAAATCATTAAATTAGACCTATTCCTTTCTGCTCATCGAAGTATATTGATCAAATCATCAAATGATGTTTTCATGTAAAAGTAACAATCAGGTTACGTTGATTTCCAAAATTAATAACTAAAGACGTGACTAAGAGGAAAAATTAATTAGACAATGGCAAGGCGCCACTGTTGGTACCGAGTTTCGGTAAGTCAAATAGAAAAGATTAAGATTAATATGAGAGGTTGACGTTACCCCAGACTAGCGCCATTCTATTTTCAATAGCAAGTCATACACAAATATTCTCTCTCTTTCGGTCATTTTTTTACCTTGTGATTTTTAAAAGTAAAAAAAAAAATTAAAGTTTTTTCTAAACCTAAAATAATTTTTTAAGAAATTTTCAAACAAAATCACATAGAACAACTATTCTCGTTCCTTTCAATAATTTTTAAATATTCAAATAGAATTGTATACAAACAAAACGACACTTGATGACTCTTACCAAAATAGAGAGTTAAACAAATAGCCGTATAAAATCGAATATGAAACTGTAAAAATTGAAAGATTTTAGGATAACAAAGGGACTAGAGCTTTCAGATGTAACCCCAAAAGGACCACAAAAACATGATCCATTGATCTTAAAGAAACCTCTTTTGGGAGGAGCACATAATTTTGAGGTTGATAAGGGCAACACAATGACCACAAAACAAAGGTTTGATAGTAGCTTTGTTTAGTTGAGGACGCTGACTGTTTTTAAAGCACAAAAAAACATGATGACCCATACCCTATAAAACCAGGAATCTTATGGGTGTTTTTTTTTTTCTTTTTTTTTTTTGGTTGTCAGTTCAAACAGAAATGAAGTACTCCTTTGTCACAACAATTTTAGGTAAGTGGATCCAGTGTTCCTTTCGGCCTATTTGAGGCATCAGTTTCAATGTTGATTTTCTTTCTTTTTTTTTTCTTGGAGGAAAATGTCAAACGTTGTTTCACATGTTTGTGTTGATTTTTTTTTTTTTTATACTTACCTTTGGGAAAGGTTTTATACGGAGTATGATGATAAAATTAATACTCCTTCCATTTATATGCACACTACACATTTGTTTTTTCACACTTGTTAACGCGTATTTTGTGCGTTAAATATTTTTAGCAACGTTTATTAAAAAAATGTAAAAATTATATTTTAATTATGTACTTATAAAGACGAATCAAACAAGATCACACATGAATATATCTACACTTATGTATCAAGAGATAATTAAAATTGAACGTCTAAGAGTGAATAGTGTACAAAATAGAAACATATACTATGGATTTGAATATTCGATTTTTCATAAAAGTTAGTTTTAAAACAATATATGTTATCGTTAAAATTTATATACTTACATCTGTATAAATAGTATTTTTAAGTCAATAATTCTAAAAAGTTTCTCGTAAATCAATTCGTAATATTTCTTTCTTGAGGGTGAACCCCTAAAAGTTTAAAAACTCATACTATACACTTAAGTCATCAAACATTACGTATACTTCGAAACTAAAATGAAAATAAATTTCAATCCTTTCATGATAGTGTTATATTTACCAGAGATGTTCTGGCTTAGTGGTCAATAAGGAAGTACCCTGAGCATTACGTCTCAGATTCGAATCCCTCCCTCCCCCGTTGCAATGGCCTTATATGCCTCTCTCAGACAAAAAAAAATAAAAATAAAAAGATAGTTATATTTCCTGCACACCTATTAAGATCTTTTCGTGACAAAACTTAGCTCGCTAGTAAACCCAAATAATGCAATTTAAAGGGGAACTATCCATATCCCGTTTCCCCCCCTTTCTCTCCTATTTTACTGTCCAAACACAACCTAATATAAAACCTCTTGACACTTACTTCCTCCATTCCATTTGATTCTATACATATTCCTTTTTCGGAAATTCCAATCAATTCTATACATTTCTATTTTGATCCGTACTTTATTAAACTAAAAGACCAATATACCCTTCATTACCTCACCCAACCCACTTGCAATGTCTTTTTTTAAAGAATAAAGTAGGGGTAGTTTGATAATTCTATTGTCTACCCCACTTGATTTTCTTCTACCTTAATTACCGTGTTTTGGTCAAATGTATAGAACCAAACGGAATGGAGGAAGTATAATCTTTCATGAAAACCTTATAATGGAGGATAAAAGATACTTTTGTTCCTACAAAGACACTAGAATTATCAAAAAAAAAAAAAAAAAAAAAAAAAATTAATTAACCTTTTTTATATGCTTTAAAAAAAAAAGATAAAAATAGAAAAAAATTAACCTTCTAATCAAGAAGTTACGCTATTAATAAGTTATGTGTCTTCTTTTATTTTATTTTTTCCCGGGGGGTGGGGGGAGGGAACACAGCATAAAGGCTTCACAGTTCAAATATAAAAGAACAACACCGTACAACAATTAAGATCAAAGCAATCAAAACAAACATTCATTAAGTACAAACTAAACATTGCGAAGCCGTTTCATCAACATATAAAATTTCAAACATAACACAATTTTGCAGTATTAGCTAACTTATTCAAAGGGAACCAACGACGGGTATCCCTCTATTGTTTCGAGCTGATAATTCAAGCAAAAACCTCACTAAATACAGTCTGAGGGCCAAAGAAATCCTCAGATATTCAAGTAAATTTACCATAATGGCACAATTTTGACTAGCTAGTCGTTACAGCATGTTAAAGAGAAGAAAAGTAAAAAAAGAAAAAGAAAAAAAGAAACAATGATCATCTATATCTGATATACTATAGTTCGCTGCCTCACTGAAGGTGCATCGATAAATTATCTTGGACGAACGTTTTGTGTATATCCCGCATTCTGATTCTACAACTCAACCAAAAGCCAACAACTAACACGGAAATAACAGGAAAAAAAGGTTCAAATCTCAAACCTCGATGCAGGAAGACCATATTGACTGAAGTATACTGACATAATTATCTCGCCGGTGATGTATGACCAAGGGACGCACAATTCAAGATATAGGACGTGATAAGTTTGAATTTGGAACGGTGTCACGTATTTTAGCTGGATTATCTGGATCCTAAAAATTAGTATCGGCTTTAAACATCACAGGTCCTATGCAGCAATTCCTGAAAATAATATTTACGACAACATGTTAGTTCTCATTTAAAATGTAAAGATATGCAATAATTATTTGAAAAACAAAGGTCCTTGAGCATCCACCAGAAAGCCAACTTGCTCAGGAATCAACACACCAATCATCAACAATAATCTATTCAATTACAGTAACCATTACATTTAAAAGCACAACGTCAAAGCATCGATATATTCTTGGTAAAGCCCTATGTTAAGATACAATTCCATAATAACCCTTATTGGAGAGAGTTGCAAAGGCGTCTGGGGGTTAAGCAAACCCACATTACTTAGACATTAAGAAATCAAGTCGCATTACTTCATTTTAGGGAATCTCTGGTCTCTTCGCTCCAAGTGGGACCATACTAATCTAAATGTATATTATCTGTCAATGGGAAAGCACAGTTTCTGAGAATTGGAGGATTCGGCGAATTTAACGCTTTTGCAACAGCTAGATAGCTGGTTATATATGCAAAAACAGATAAGGACCATGAGTGCTTGATCAATTAGATAAAGTGCAAAGTAAATGGGATGCATGTTGATTTAGATACCCACTATACAAAGCTAGTGAAAGGAATTTTGTGGCTTGTGATGATCGCATTCAGCCATGACCTCTACACCATGTATCCTAACCAAACAATGCCCAAGTGACTACGGAGAAAAACGTAAACTTTCGGATCTTCAGTCCCCTATATCTCTAAGGATAAATGTTATAGGCAGGTGGTTAGCTTCACAGTCACATATAACACATGTAATATTGTCTCTCATTATCTCATGTAGCCATGTCACACTAGGTAAACAATTCGGAGTTTTAAAACCGATACAAACTTAGTAATCTACTACAAAGGCTGGCAATATGTCCAAAGCTAAAGAAATATCATGGCGGTGTTTTATGGGCACATAAACAAAAATTGGGATATAATGTCGAGGAAGCCAACATTTTTGTGAAAATCCAAGTGAAAACTCCAAAATATTCAAAACTAAATATTGTGTTTAAGTTATTGGCTTAGGAGGACTTATGAGAAACAAAAGAAAGAATGAACAAACATTTTTGTTTTTTCACAAATATTATCTTTATGTGCTTATTTGCAAAATTTAAAAAATATACGAGTATATTATAATCAAAGGAGTGAATAACTATATCAGCGTAAGTGCTCCAACGGTCTGAGAACCAATCTCATTCAACCCAACCCTGGCACCTCCAAAACAGGTTTTAAGACATCCGTACTGCACAAATATGCTGAACATTCAGAGTACAAAACATATTTAACGTTTACTACGACTAGTTACTTCAATTTAGCATACTTATATTCTGGAGTATATGTTATGCTCCACCTCTCCATCTCCATAGAAAATAATGGCTCGTTACCAAAGATTGGGAGGGCAAAAATTTACATATTGGTCAATTTAGAGTTCAGACAGCCAGTTCACTTAACTTGAATGCATCCATGGAAGACAAGATGCTTTAACTATTTATTAAATTTCTGAACAAATTTTTTATGAGAATTAGGGGGCAGCCAATAAAATACCTCTGTTTGATTGTCTGTTTGGCACACCATAGCTTCCAATAAAATCTTCAGAGGTTTTAGAAGCAACGTCTCCAATGGAATTGCCAATACCAAAACCAAATGATGCGGAGCCATCTAGATCAGGAGAGCCAGAACGCCATGTACTACCACCATATGCCGATCCACCCCCATAAATATCTCCATAGGACGTATCGAAACCAGCAGTTGATAGAGCAATAGACGATGTTTGAGTTGGCTCTGTGACGTTAGGTCGTCCATAATTCGCACTTCCCAAGCCGTAACGGTTATCGCCAAAGCTATACACAAGATTCCCACTATTGTATCCAGAACCACTGCCTCCAGTTTGAGTAGTGACAGGGGTTGTGTCCCAGTTAGATTCATTGTTTCCAAATGAACCTCCAAAGTTTCCGCTGCCAGAACCCAAGAAAGCACCTGGGCTTGTGGGATTTGTCGGATTATTGAGCGACCCGTTCCCCCAAAGATTTCGTGTTCCCGGGTTTCCAAAAGAATCGCCTCTTGCACTACTCCCATTATAACCAATCGGAGTGGTGTATCTGTTTGAGTTGCCACCATAATAGGGTCCCAAAATCCGATTATAGTTTTGCCCGCTATTGAAATTGGAATTTGCACTGTATCCAGCATTCATTTGTGGCTCCATACCCAAACCCATACCCATGCCCATACCCATACCCATACCCAACCCCACTCCATATCCAGGACTACCAAATGGGGAAAGTCCACTACGACCGGTAACAAGCGGACTGAGTCTACCATATCCACCTATAGGGCTAAGATTGTAGCCTTGTGCATAACTGTTGATAAAGTTGCTAGCCCTACTCATGCCGTAATTATATCCTACGCTAGGGCTGCGAATGGGACTTGGCGATAACTCTTTTGGGACAGCTCTCTTAACTTCAACCATTTTTCCATTGAGTTCATGGAATGTTTTGTGCAATACACGATCGACAGCTTCCTCTGAGTCATAAGTAATGAACCCAAATCCTCTCGGCCTTTGGGTGTTGTGATCATACATCACAACAACATCAGTAATGTTACCAAACTTGTCAAAGTAGTTTTTGAAGTCACTCTCGGTGACTGTAGATGCCAATCCTCCTACAAATATTTTTTTGGTGCGTCCAGGACCAGGAGATCCTTGGATGCTATTGCTGTTTCTACTTAAAATCTGCTGATCGTCTCTCGGGACTGCTTTCTTTGCTTCAACCTAGAAACAGCGAATCCAAACAAGTCAATAAATTTTACATTTCTAAACAACAGAGATGAAACTAAGCAAGATATCGAAAAATCAATGCAGAGCGCCTGTCAGTAAACAGACTACAAGGTGATCAAGTAACGAAAAGAACAAATCTTCCAATTGCAGAACCAATTTTTTTTCTGATGCAAAGTATATGAACTGAAAAGATAATGTACACACTAGAGTACACTAGCAATGTATGCAGATGATCAACAATGAGGGCCAAAACGACTCACTGTTCGCCCATCAATCATGTGCTTGTCCATAACAACTTGCTCGGCAACACCAGGATCAGCAAACACGATGAAACCAAATCCACGAGCACGACCAGTGATACGATCCCTCATGATCACAGCCTCCACAACTTCGCCATATTGTCCGAAATATTCCTTAAGCCTATTTTCATCCGTGTCCCACGAGATCCCACCAATAAATAGTTTACCAAGATCTGTTGTCATTTTTTTTTTTCTTTTTTCTTTTTCTAAATCGAATTTCTGCATTTCAAATAAAAAAAAAAAACTTATCATAAACATTCCCATACATACCATACATTACAATCAGCAAAATTACCAATATTTTTGCATATTAAACATCAAAATTTTGAAAAATGTCAACTGTTGGAAGATCAAAACGATCGAAATTCAGCTACCCAACAAATACAAAGCAAAATTCAATATGATTAAATGCAACAAAGCACAAAAATGAAAAAAAAAAAACTTCACCTTTTGAATATGAAATGAACAGAACCCAGTAGATGATTCTGATCAATCACAAGGTGGGTTATACGAAAATCAAACCAGGGACATCGGATTAAACATATGTATCAATCTACGATTGCTGGATTGAATCAAAAACAAAATAAAAAATTAGAAAACAAAAAAGAAATATAACACAAGAGAATTCATATTAGATGATGGAGAATAATTGTGAAAGATGATGAATTCAAACGAATTAGATGAAGAAATCACACCGATTGAAAGAAACCCAGATGCGAAAACTAAGATCTAAGGAGAAGATTGATAAGGAGAGAGGATGAGGTCATCCTCTACAAGGCTGTTTCCTCGTCTGTCTTTCTCTCTTCCTTTTTTACTACTAATTTCTTTGGTTATTCCACCCCCTCTCCTTTTAAAATCATTTTGATTATTATTATTATTATTATTGTTTTTATTATTAAATTTTAAAAAAATAAAATACTTTCTCCATTGCATTCAATTCTATACATTTACTTTATGCATATAATTCTCATCTGTGTTATACTACCCTCGTGGTGCGTATTGTACCGCAAAACTTAATGCACGTGCATTAATACATGTTTTCTTTAGTTCATATCTTTAGTTTCGTTATATTGAAAATTATAATAATTTGATATTAATAATTTGCTCGATAAGACAATTAAAACAATATTTCACGTGATTATCTATTATATCATATATTAATAGTTATATTAAAGATTTTACATACTTATGAATAGTGGCAGAATTCCAAATGTATAGAAATAGGTGGAATGAAGGAAGTAAGTTTTATTAAAGTCAATCAATTGAAGTTCGATCGCGATTTTCTTCCTTTCTGTATTTCCGAAATATGAGCGTGTGACTTGTTATTAGGGATGGCAATGGGTCCAAGACCCGACCTATTTGGGTCGGGTATGGGTCTAATATTTTCGCACTCCAGATGAGTTTGGGTCTAAGCTAGCGAATTCAGATGCAGGTGTGGATGTTGACCAGACCCGACCCATGGACCCGAATATTATATGTGATTTTTAATTTTTATTGCCTAATCTTTCATTTTTGCAGTATAATATCTTTTTCTCATTTGTCAATCATCTATTATATTTTTGAAGCATAGTTTTGACTCAAATATCATGTTATTTATTTCACATTTTACGAACCACTTATAAAAAAATTAATGTTTTGAAGATATATATTGTACAAAGAACAATATGAATGAACTCGAACTTAGATTATCAATGCGTAAACGTTCAAAAATAATTATTCTGATTGTGATACTTAAAAAATTACAATTATATGTTTAAAAAAATGGACCCGCAAAAGACCCAGATCCATCGGGTCCGGGTCTAGGTCTTGGAATCTTGGACCCGACGAGTCTGGGTCGGGAATGGGTCTAATACATGCAAAACGGATCTGGGTCCTATAGGACCTGACCTAAACCCAACCCATTGCCATCCCTACAGTTGTTATTGAAAACAATGTACCAAGTCTTATGTATAAGTTTTTATTGGTGACTCAAATTGGATAGGGTGTGAAAAGTGGGTTAGTGTTGAGTACCAATTTTAAGAGGTTTTGAGGTGCACAAGATACTAATTGTGAGTGAACCCGACATGTTGTTCAAATGACGTAATTCGGGTATTGTACTCATTATATTGTGTAGCTAAAAGTCGAGAGTTGAACAAAACTTGATCGCGAGCAAGCGTCAAAGCAGGTTTTAAGGAGCAAATTAATCGATGAGTCGGAATATCATTTTAGCCCATAACTATTTCCTTATAGGCCCATGACATCCCCTTGAAGATGGAGTGCAAAAGACGGAGAAAATGAGTAAAAAAAATTTTCAAAACTGTAACAACCTGGTTTTTAGTCGACTTTAATTACTAAGGCGGAAATTAATTAAGTCTTAAACCAGCGTCATTGATTATACATAAAACCCAAAATGTTACAACATCGTTCAAGAGTTGAATAAAACAACTCTAAGTACGGAAATTGAAAAGAATATCGTTGTATATATTACATCTCTCTCGAAAAACAACTTAAAATAAAGCATAAAACGTCGCGTGGCCCCGTCCAAAATCCAGCATCCGGTCCACGATCATCCTGCACAATAAACTGATGGTGCTACTGAAATGTGACAAAGGACTAGCTATGCTCATACTTACCCTCGATTTCAATTACTTTGCTTTATTACTATTGCTTTATAATTATAACAATATGATAAGACGATAAACATGCTTATTACATATAGCATATAAAGACATATAAGTCATAATAAGCATGCGATTTAAAGCGATAAATCATATAAGGCATGATATTCAGTTATGAAAGCAAATAACAGATAATATCATATCAATAGTGTCACAGCAATTCAACAGGATTACAATACGATATCAGATCGCAAACTAATATACATACTGTATCATTCACATCATACAGACTCGATTCACTTCAGAAATTTGTGGTCTTTTATTTTTAAAGATGTTACGACTCACTCTCATTCAATTCAAACAACACATACTGCTTACGAGCCTGACCACTGAGTAGGCCTTTGTACTCTAGTCGTTTGCATCTCACTACCATAGTGCAGAGACTTACTCGGCATCGTAAACTACGCCGAATACTATAGTACTTGCATCTCATCTTCTAGTGTTCGAAATGATTCGAACTTCAGATACAATCTCGTCAAGTAATCTTTACGCAGGGCAAGAATGAATGCAAGTGTCGCGCCCACTAAGAACGAAACACGGCAAGGAGACAGAACCCCATACAAGACCCAAATCCATAAGGCCGCGGGTGCCCTGATACCTCTAGCGAAATAGGGAAATTAACCCTATAGTCTAATATGCATATTCTAATATTCACTTTAAGAATGGGCTATGCTATTCATAGAGCACCTTAACTCTGAATAAAGCGACTACTTCCTAGAGACCGACCCAAAAGAGTTGACATATTCATTATCTTGTACGGCTTAAGTAGTACGACTTAAGGCGTAAAGGCATGAGCAGGATGCTAAACAACAAACCTGCCGGCTTGAAAACCACACTATTCGGTATGGCCAACGCTCAGTGACCGAGATAGTGGTATCCATACAAGACTATCTTAACCCCATTTCATTTACGATTGACGTTTTCAAATCAGAGGCTCAAGCGTTTGACCCATTATTTAACTTACTCATGGTTTATTATTTATTTGACATTTTATATCACATGTTACTAGACTCTCCTAGTCACATCGTCAAACGTTTAAGTATTTTATTTGATTTTATATGCTCACATAACATATTCGTTTATTATTTGAAGTGTTGTTAATTATTAACGTTTTTAGGTTTCTACATAGATACGTTTATTAATATGTCCAATTTTATTTAAGTGTTTTTCAAAACACTTTAAGTTAATTACTTATTCATTTTCAATTTTCTATACTTAGTAAATTTTCAATTATTTACAATATTTCAAATTTTGAAATTTGAAATATCTTTGAATTTTGAGACGTAACTTGTTTCACAAGTTTCGTGAATTTTTCACAATTCACGTCTCGCGATTTGAAAAGATAACTTGTTCCACAAGTTACCTCAAAATTTCCTAAAATAAGATTTGGGACGTTACTTATTCAACAAGTTTTGTCCAGCGTACTATTCACCGTCTTTAAATTTGGGACGTTTCTTGCTTAACAAGTTTCGTCCCGATTCACTATTCATCGACACTATTCATCTAGGTTACTATTCATCAATCACTATTCACTTGTCACTATTCATCTCAGTCACTATTCACCTCAGTCACTATTCATCGGTCACTGTTCATGATTTAGCTTAGTTAACAAGTTATAAAAATATCTAAATATTTTCTAAGTCTAAAATCGTAACTTAGTTGCTAAGTAAAATCCTAGTTTCAAAGTCGTTAAGTTCGGTTTGTAAAAAGTGATAAACGGTATTTATTTTAAAGTGACACTTAGTTAAATTTAGTCGTCTATTTACTAAATTTAGCGATTTTCATTTTTAATAACAATAGTATTGTGGATGGTTCATTTAGTCCGTATCGTCCAACTCCAACAGTCCAATTTGCAAAGGCAGTAGCACACGATTTAATTCATTTTTATAACGGTTACTCATTTTTATCGGTTTAATATATTTCTTTTATAACGAATTCGATTTATACAAAAATTCATTTCTAATAACTATTAAATTTTAGTGACTTAGTGATATTTTCATTTTGATTAAATTTGGTCCATTTTATTTGTGAATGTCGTGTGATATGTTTAATAAACTAAAATTCATTTATTTCTTTTTAAATTCTTAATTCAACTTATTAACTACTAATTAAATTATTTTAACAGTAAACTAAAAAGTGATAAAAATAATTTTTAACCTAAAAATAGCCAAAATGCCGTGGCCATGTAGGGTAGTATTCAAAATTTCGTTTTTCATTTTTTTTTATCGGTTTTTAGCTTAAAGTCTTTATATTCTAATTATTCTAATTATACTAAAACGATTTAAAGTAACATAAAATTTTACTAAAAATTTCTTTTGACTAAAATTTTGAGCTAAAATATAAAGTTTAATTTTCTACAAGTTTTTCTAAAAGTGTAAGTTGATTTAAGTGATACTACTAACATAATACAAACTAATAATTAAACAAAAACAAAAATTACTAACAAACATAAAATAAAAAGTAAATCAAAGTGAACCAAAATGATGAACATCACATGAAGATTTCAAGAACACCAAAATTTTATCAAGAACATAATTTGCACTATTAACACTTAATAATTTATTTTCCTAAAATAATTTTTATAACATAATAACATCCATTTTAATACAACTTAACACAACATATTATTTACAAAATTAAAAGTGAAAATTTATAAAAAAAAATAAGGGAATGCCGTGAGTAGTGTAGTATTGTACATAAATTTTGTTTTCGATTTTTATTTACTTTAAACTCATTGTTAATTTTTAACATAATTTTTATATTTGATTACTACATAATTAAAATTTAAATAAATATAAAAATCATATGAACAAAAAATTAAAAATGCCCAAAACTAATTTAACTAAACATATTATCATATTACTACAACATTTCGAGTAAAACATCTATTTAGTTATTATCATTTATTAACATCACATAATCATAAAAGGAATCAAAGTTGATGTTTAACATAATTTTAACATAAAGATCATACTTATAAAATTATAATAAAAATCAAATTAATTTACAAAAGAGGTTAAAACAAGATATAGCTAGTCACCTTGATCGGCAAGTTATTGGTTATCCGGATCGATTATATTATCTAAGTCCAGAGCTTCACCCAAATACCCGTCTTCACCTTCAAACAAATCCCGTAATTAATAAGCTTCAAATACCCACTAATTAACTAAAGAATACTAGAGATTATTAAAATAATATTAGGGTTTTAATTTAGGAGGTTTTATGAGTAAAATGGAAGAAAAATAAAGGGAGAATAAGGAGTAAGGTAGCTCGGCTATTTTGAGAGAAAAAGAGGTGAGTTTTACACTTAGAAAAATAATGAGGAAATTAGTATGAAATTAGGTTAAAAGACTTAAGAGGTAAGGTTTAGTTTTAAGTAAATAATGTTTTAATTAAAAGAAAATAGGAAATATAATGATCAAAATAGGTTACTAGAGTCATCAACACTATTTGGTGTTAGTAAATGTCCCCTTGATATTTTAAAATGTTTTTACGAAATAAATCGGGTTTAAAAAGTCGGGCGTCAAAGACGGTAAAAGTTAATGTGTGCGCGTTTGACGATTTTTCGAAATATCTCTACTTTTGAATTCTAAGACTAAAATATTTATTTTACTATTCAAGAAATTTTTCAAAAGTTAAGGAAGTCGATAAATTTTTCAAAACGAAAGTTTTTGCTAAAATACGATTTTGGAAGGTAAAAAGATTAGGAAGAGATTTAAGTTTTGAAAATAATAGTCGATGGCTAATTATTGTTTTAGATTAACACGGGGTGTTACAAAAACTAAGCTCTAGAGGGAGTATGCCGCTACGGTTGGAGCGAGTTGCTCTTGCCCATTTTAATTACGTGTAATTTTTTACGTAATTTGTAACTTTTCTTCTAGTTTTTGAAAAAATAGATAAACGCCCCTTGGAAAACCCTCATTTTTATGCATTTTTTTTTGTTTTGAAAAATATTAGGAAGAGATTTGGTTAATCTTTTAAATAATTACTTTTGAATCTTGTTTTACTTTGACGATATTGGATTCAAGCAAGGATTTCGGCAATGTTTTGATGATTTTGAGTAGCAAAATCCTTAGTAGTTAATTGTGAAAGAGGATTTGTGACATAAATCCAGGATTATGATTTAACTAGTTTAATTGAATGTGTAACACCCTGTGTTAATTTAATACAAAAATTAGCAATCGAATTATCTTTTCAAGTCTTAAATATCATCTTAGCCTTTTAACCTCCCGAAATCGCATTTTAGCAAAAACTTTCGTTTTGAAAAATTTATCGACTTCCTTAACTTTCAAGAACTCATGGTCACCCCTTAGAAAAAGTTTCGTCCCGAAACATGAATGTAGGACAGGATTTTCACCTGAGTTAAACAACTCGGGGTATTTCTCCTTCATTGAGGCCTCGGTCTCCCAAGTTGATTGTTCGGTCAATTGACCCTTCCATAGCACCTTCACTAAGGGAACCTTCTTCCGCCTCAACACCTTGGTTTCAAGCCCCAAAATCTTTACTGGTCTCTCGGAGTAGAGTAGGCTCAACTGCGATCACATCAGGAGTAATGATATGACTTGGGTCACTCCTGTATATCCTCATTTGAGAAACGTGAAAGATGTTGTGAACCTTCAACAAATTGGGTGGTAGTGGGAGGCGATAGGCTACCTCACCAACTCTGTCGGTTATCTCATATGGTCCGACATATTTAGGACTGAACTTTCCTTTTAATCCGAAGCGTCGGACCCCCTTCATGGGTGATACTTTCAAGAACACATGGTCACTGACGGTCTTAAGTCGTATGCCGCAAATTAACAATTTATAACACTTAATTCCTTATACTAAACAAATAGTAAAGCGGAAGTAAGGGGTCGAACCACAGGGAATAAGGCTAATCGAAATCAAGCTAAGCGCAGATGAAAGCAAATACAAAGTAACAGAGTGACAGATAACTAATAAAGGGGGGTTTTTGTTGAATTATGAAACTAATAACCTATCATACAATGAAACAAACGCAGAGAGTAAAAAGGAAAGGAAAATAAGATGTTAAAAGGATCTCGGTTCAAGATAAAATCCACGGTTTAGAGTTAATCGATCACGGTTATCCGGTTCTAGTTTATACTCTTGACTACCTTATCGTGAATCATACAATTCTAATTCTCCTTATGTTTAGCTAATTAAAACGTATCCCGTTCTTAACTAACCCTAACCAAAAGACAACCTTAACGTATCCCGTTCAAGATTTAATCAGTTAGCAGCTTTAACGACAAGAGAATCGATAAGGAACAAATAGCACATACAATCCAGTTGTACTTTAGACGTTATGAAAATCGCTCCTAGGAATAAAAATCAACGTAAACCGTTCAACAATTAAACCTAGTCGTTACTAGCGTTAAGTTAATCAACGTAAACCGTTCAACTAACAAAACTAACAAATACGCAATGAATCAGACGACTAGTTGTACACCTAGCAATCACAAATCAATCACGCAAGTATAATTCAAAACCGAGCAATAATCAATAATCAAAACAAAGACTAGAACTTTCAAACTCACAATTAAAACCAACCGTTTCAATTACTTAAACCGAGAAAAGGGAGATTAGTTATTCATACCGACGGTTACAAAATATTTGGAACGATTCAAACTTCAATCTCCCAATTTTAATGAAAAGATAAAACTAGATCTAAACCTAAGCTAAAATTATGATGAAGAAAAATGAAAAGTGAAAGATCGTAAAATGTGTAGAATGAAAAAATGAAAGGTAACCCCTGTTATAAGGAAACCCCCAAGCTAAGTAAACTACAAGTCTTTCTAAAAGCCCACAAAAATAAAGCGGGAAAACGAAGCCCAGCGAACAAAGTGTCCGCGGCCTGCTCGCGGACTGCTCGCGGGCTGCTCGCGGATCATGTTCTGGTCTTTTTCTTCTGCTCTTCTTCTTGGTCCAAGCCTCGTCCTTGCCTCCTCGTGTCTTGACTTCCTTCTCAATCCCGACTCGTTCCATTCTCGTCGTAGTACGCTTCCAAGCACGATTTAACGTCACAAACTCGCATAATACCACATCACTCGTAAGTCGCAAAATCATCGTAAATTCACATTAAATCCTTCCGAAACGAGCTAAAACCGACGCTCCTAATACCTACTAAATACGACTCATCAAATTCCCCCACGCTTAAGCTTTTGCTCGTCCTCGAGTAAACTCAAGGAACGCCATTCCCTTCAAACCTACACTAGCTCTCAAGAAACGTGGTGGACTCAAATCAAAACAAGTCGCACTCAAAATTCCAACCTCTAACTCCCTCGAATGGCTTGATTAGTAGCCATTTTCACTTAATCTCGCATCAAAATGACAGAAGTCCTCAAAATCTAGGAAATGCATACCCATCGACTCAACGACAAACGTGACAATGACGACAGAAACCCAACTACGCCCCTTATTTCTCCATCCTAGCCCGGCTTACTTGTGCTACTAACGTTCTCCTGTGACAAAAGACGTATGTCACACACACATACAACCCACACAAGCAAGCATCCTAAACGCCTCTACTCCGTAAATAAGACAAACTCAATCGCAAGAGAGGTGCCTCCAACTTCGTGCACCGCGATTACTCCACACCGTAGCCACTAACCTACCCTTCCGTCCTTCTGTGTCACCCTTCTTATGTCGCCACGCCGGTAAAATAGGAAGTAGTAAAACATTTTATTTTTCCTAAATCTCTCATTTTGCCTAGAGTGCCCGCCCTTGCGGGTTTCACTCTAGCTTATTTACCTCACTTCTACGCTCATGGCTCGCAACTCGATTCTTCATTTTACTCCGAGTGCCGCCCTTGCGGTTTCACTCCGCCCTCGGCCACATATCCCAATTTTGCCTAGGCGCCCTTTCGGGTTTTCACCTAGCGGGATTCATTTTATTTCTTTCTCGTATTTTTGTTATATTTTTTTTTTTTTGAAACAAAAAGGGTAATACAAAAGCGGAAATATACACATCACAATGAGTCACTCCCCCACAGATTACAAAACGGAAATATATACACATCACAACTTATTTCTCTTTGCCAACTCCCCCACGCTTAATCGACACATTGTCCTCAATGTGGTGAATTGAAGGACACAAAATGGGGGAAAAATCAGAATAGCGGGCAAATAGCAGAATTCACAAGTTTGGACTCACACAATAAACTTAACTCCCTCTGCTAACACAGGTAACGTCAACAGTAATACGACGTCACCAACCAAAACCAGGGCCAAAGAACTCAACTTCACAAAGATACTCTCAAGAATCACAATTGATCAAAGAAGGAACGAGATGTACCAAGACTCCCACGCTGAAATTTAACAAAGATATCCACCACACCACCAACTCGGCCGAGACCGAGTCAACACACAATATCCTTAAACGCAGATGCCTGTAATCCTCACTTAACCCGACACCCTCATATAAGAATGCACTGGCCACAAATAAGACTAGATATAGCAACAACACACACAAGAACAAAATCAGGACAGAGCAAACGAACTCGACTCAAACTTATCGAATCAAATCCAACAAAGAAATCACACATACCCTACACCAAAACCGAACCATGTATTCCATCTTGCATTTGCGTAGTTGTGCAATCCATTATTATCAAGAATAACCAAATTGTTCAGCAGACAATATGTTCAAAAAGCCTCTCAAATAACCAATAAACCGCCCAACACTAACCATAGTGGTGTAACAATTCGTAATGAGCATCTGAACAACCTAATTTAACCATAACATTGAAACTCGACAAAGAACCGCCAGAATCAACAGTAACATTAGTAATCAAAATCGCATATATCCACCGACGAGCTAATTCCACCGTGAATGTTCACAAAACCCGTTTCAACAGCAGCAAAACACAACCACGATCCAAAACAAACCAAATTCGAGCAAGGGAGTGTGGAGAATTGCAGCAAAGTCGTGTATATGCCAAATATGCACTAAAATCGAAATGAAACCGACTCACCAAGCAATATCAAGGACGTACCTCGCGTCAAAACTCGTGGAGTGCATGTAGACGCCGGAAATCGACCCAAAAACAGCAACAAATGGGTTTAATATCAAATAAAATGCAGCACCACCGAGTAGAAACCATAAACGCACCGAGATCGAGTGAAAATTGACCCAGCAACCGAAATTGAGGGAGGAAACTTATGCTCAAAGACCCAAGGCGATCTTTGACCCCAAAAATTAATCCAACCCTCCCAAAACGCAGCAGGAGGCCGAGTATAAGGCCGAAACACACCAAAACCGTAAAATGATCGACTGACCACTCAAAATTGAGGAGGAAGACTCACAGAAGCTCACTTGAAACGCGATTAGAACTCCAATTTCGACTTATTTGCACCTCAAAATCGACTCAAAAGCTGAAGAGCAAGAAAACCCCAAATTTCGGAAATCAGGGTATTGATGGAGAAGGTGGCTGAGTTCAACGAATGGGCGATGAGTGGTGATGCTCCGGTGGGTGATCGTCGAGGGTGGTGGTGTTTGGCGATGGTAGTGCTCCGCTGCTCTTCGATGTCCCTTCTTCTTTCGTTTTTATTTTATTTTATTTTGGGTTGAAGTGAAGAACGAAAGAAGGAAAGTGAAGGGAAGGAGTAATATGAGTGGTCATGAGGGATTGGTCGCGTCGCATGGGCTCTCATGTCTCCCGCTGCTAAGGTTCCGCCATTTTTTTATTTTTTATTTTTTTTTATTTTTTGGTTTTTTTTAATGTTTTTGAATGAAACAAAAGGGTAATACAAAAGCGGAAATATACACATCACAATGAGTCACTCCCCCACACTTGAGTGTCACATTGTCCACGATGTGATGAAAAAGAGGACACAATAGCGGGGGTGAGCTAAGCGAACCGACATCATTGTCCACTGTCGAGCTCTCAAAAAGCAGTAGTCGAGCTCGTGTGATAAGTCAAACATTAACTCCAGAACCTGATCAGCAACAAGCTCTAATACAACCAAACAACCACCCGCTACTACAGTAGCAGCTGCAAATATTAGTCGCATTTCCCAACTAACGAGCAAGACGGAACAGCACTCCAGCACCAGAGGCAACAACATGTGAAGACCCACCTCAAACGCACTTAATCAAAGACATGACCACAACAAAGAGAGATAATAATAAGAACACACACCGCCACAAAAATCAAAGATCTGCAATCGAACACAACTCAAACTTATCGACTCAAATTTAACATCACACTCGGAGAGAATTCATATTGAGGAACCTGAAATCGTACGCACAAGCTGTCGTCAAGCTCAATCTCGTACTTCATATTCACTCGTACCCCCACAAACGGCAGAGACGTCATCCGAACAATCGACCCAACGACATGTGCTACCGTGTAACGCATTTAGAATCCTGAAATCGACCTTATTGTTCCTCAAAATCGACCCAAAAGCTTGTGAGCACAAAACTCCCAAATCTCAACCCCGAAATTGAGGAAGTAAACAACACAAGACTACAAGGGCTTCGGGTCGTTAGTTCTTGAGCTCAAATTCCTGAAACACGAACAAGACGTTACGAGCACCCATTGACGAATTAAACTAAACTAAGAATGCGTAAATAAAAACAGTAAATCAAGGGTTGCCTCCCTGACAGCGCTGTTGTTTAACGTCGTTTGCTCGACGCCTTTTTCCTTTTTCAAACTTCTAACTTAAGCCTCCTGTCAAGATCGGAACAGCTCAAAGCTCGTAGTAACCTGTCAAACATGCTAGCAAACACACCATAAAAGTGATAATAGCAAATAAAAATCAAACTATAGCATGCATGATCAAAGAGAGTATACGCACATGATACATATTTCTCTGGGCTCCTAAAAGTGGGCTCTATGTCACAGAATGACTCTTTACGGGATGAATCACATGTAGAAGAAACAAGTTGACTAAACAAAAGCTGAAAAGGAACCTTAGGTATCAGCTCTGGTGAATCCTGTAACGAATTTAGGATTGGTGTATCTGTTGATACAAACACATCAATGAACTCAATTTTCTCTTCCTTTTCCTCAATCTCTTCAAACTCTTCTCCCTCTCCCTCTTCCTCTAAAGTCACACTCAATGAGTCCTCTAGAATCACATTATCACTCAAAACGGGAGAGGGAATACAAAAGTTAGAGTCACAACACTCCTCCTCATCATCCCAAAAACCGTCATCGCTGTCATCATTACAAGTCTTATGGGAATCACTAACCTCAGGTTCAACGGGAGGGGGAGTATTATCAAATTCTATCTCATACTCAAATTCAGATTTATCATAGTTAAGTACATGATCATCCCGTGCCTCAAGTCTAGCTATAACTTCCCCTAATTGTGTAGCCTGTCTCTCAAGGTTCTCGATACTTGCTTTAGTTTCTAGTTGGATTTGAGCCACACTAGTTTGAAAGGCCATCTGGGTACTTGCTAGAGCTCTAATCATTTCTTCCGTTGACATAGATGATTCACTAGGTCTCGGTTGAGGTCTCCTTGTAGAAGAATTATGCAACTCCCATTGTTCCGTATCATGAGCCAAATAGAGGAAAAAGTCCCACTTTTCATCATAGTTCATCTCATACATGAATCTCCCTTCAGTAATAGTATAGACATGACCTGCAGTTTTCTCATTCAAACCGTTATATATCACATGACAAAGCTCCCAAGTTTGATAAGGATGACGACAACGAATAACGTATTCATGGAGCCTATTAAAGTATTTATAAAACAGTTCATTCTCGTATTGAGGGAAATATTTCGAAGCCATCTAACCTAAAATAAAACAAAAATAAAACTAAAACTAAAAAAAAAAAAACTAAATAAAATAAAGACTATATACACTACACTACAAACACGATTAACGCCTATTCCCCGGCAACGGCGCCAAAATTTGACGGTCTTAAGTCGTATGCCGCAAATTAACAATTTATAACACTTAATTCCTAATACTAAACAAATAGTAAAGCGGAAGTAAGGGGTCGAACCACAGGGAATAAGGCTAATCGAAATCAAGCTAAGCGCAGATGAAAACAAATACAAAGTAACAGAGTGACAGATAACTAATAAAGGGGGGTTTTTGTTGAATTATGAAACTAATAACCTATCTGTTGGGCCCAAATTTTCCGGCCCAGTTTGGGCCCTATCAGCAGAAGTACCTTGCTCAGGGCCTTGAGCATCACGGGGCCTCTGGGCAAGATCTAGAGTATTCCGAGGATCCAAGCGGCGCAGAACCCTGACCATGCAAGACCCTCCAGAGTTTCACTCTAGCCCAGGACCCCGAACATTTTCAGACCCCGGCGTAACCCAGAGCATCTCAAGAAGCTGATAAAGACAGACCCTGGGATGCCCAGGGCCCTCAGGAGTCTCACCAACGGATCTATCCCGAATTGCAACGGACAATTAAAGTAGTTGCGAGAAAGGGGGAAGCGTTACAATGGAAGGAGCAAGTCAAGCCTAATTAAGAGGGGATCACAACAGTTATGGAGGGGAGTAAAATCAGGAGGTCTACAACTATAAAAGAGGAGCTAGGGTTCAAGGAAGAGGAGATTCAACATCATTCCACATTCAGCAACAACACTACCATATTCAGCACTCCACAAATATACTACAGCATTTCATAGCATTTCTAAGCCCTCCACATACATTTCCAGCAAACACTTAGCATTATTCAGCGAATATTGTACTAAATAGCGTGCCTTAGCATCCTAAATCTTGTAATCCTTCTTTGAATAGTGGATAGTTGGTGGGACAACAGCTTCCCCCCGCGGTCGTTTCCCACATCGGGTTTTCCACGTAACCAAAAAACTTGCGTGTCTTGCTTTGCTTTTCTTCGTTCATTTTCTTTAGTTTTCGTTCACAAGTCTAAGTTTGGTATACGATTAGGTCGCTTTAACCCCAATCACATTAAATCTAAACTTGGTAAATTTTTTGCCAAAACATTTGGCGCCGTCTGTGGGGAATAGCGATCATCTTTTGTAGCCAAACATCGTCCTCGTCGTTAACCAAGCATGGTGCCAGGCGTCGGTCAGGCATGCAGGGGGCAGCTTCAGCAGGACGCTCTGTTAAGGTGCCCTCAGGAGCCTCCGCAGGAGCCAGATCTGGAGGTCCAGGATCCAGTAGAAGCCTCCGCAGGAGCCAGATCTGGAGGTCCAGGATCCAGTAGGAGCATCCCTCAGGAATTCGTCACCGGGATAGATCTTGGAACAGCAACTTCTACTCTAGTGACTTCTGTGAATCGAGGATCCCTCACTGTCAACCCTTCGCTCAGCATCGAGAGCCACCAACCCCACTCAGGTTACCTCTTGTCTAATAGCCTGTTTGGATCTAACTCTTCTTTTTCGACAGGCACACCTGAACCAAGCCCTACGCCAGATCCTCCTTCCAATAAGGCTCAGGTTCCAGCCAGTCCTCTCAGACTCCTCGACAGGATCATGTCGTGCCCTCCCAAAGACTCTTTTAGTTGCTTTGCATGGCCTCCACATTCATAAATGCGGAAACCATGCAGGGGGCAAGGACACACAACAAGATTACTACTAGCCAGCTTGGCGCTGTACCTGAAAACGGTGTTTCATTTTGAGGGCCTCGACGCCCACCTCAACATTATGTCTTCAATACGTTTACCCATTTTACTTTTTAATCCATATTTTATTTTATTTTTCCTCTTTAAAAACTCTTTCATTCTTTTCTTAGGTTGCAAATTTTTCTTAAGTTCTCCCTTAAAAACCTTTTAAGTTACCCTTTCAATCGTTTTAAAAGTTATTTTGCGCCACACGAGATGCCCTGAGGATCCTGAGACCTGAGACTCCTGATGTACTCTCAGGACCCTGGCACGCCCTCATCATTCTGAGGTACCCTCAGCAGGTTTTATTGATTATTCTTCCGTGAAAATTCTTTAATCCGCTCTGAATCGTTTTTAAAGTATTTCTACAGTTTACATTTATGATTTGTTTAAAACCTTTCATCCTTTTAAGAAATCCTTATTTAAAGCTCATTTTAAAAATACAAATAATATTTGAGTCATCTCAAAGAGCTTCCGAAGCTTCACTCCTTCATAAGGTATCGACCCCTGGGGTCACAAGGGGCGCCTCTACGTTTATCCTCCTTGAGAGGACTTCGTGCGCGTGGCAACAGGGGACAAACGTTTACCCGTTCCGGACATCTCAGATTCCAGGGACATCTCAGATTCCAGGGCCACCACAGTCACCAGACAAAGCTCGGCATCGGGGATAAACATGACCCCACTTGGACATTAAGACTCCAGGCCGACACTAAGTCGACTCTAAAAGCATGCATACAAAATGAACGCGCGCGCTACAATCGAACGTAATCAAAGTATGGTTGGCCACCATGACTTTCCATCATCATACTCAAGGTCCCTTGCAGCAAAGGACCCTGGGTGCATATGTCTAGCAAGAAAGGAAGTTCGCCTAATAAGCTTGATAGGTTATTCACATGTTTCGAGTCGCATTAGCTAGGTGTTTTTAGCTGATCCATGTTTACATTGTCTCTTTCACCCTTGCGGTATTGTTTCCTCTGTTTCAGGTCCCTCAATCGCTGCAGCATCCTCGGCAGGCGCCTCAGTTGTCCCTGGCCCATATAGTCGGGGGCATCGGAAACGATCTAAGTACTTGCAGCAGCTCTTTCGCCATATCAGCGTCCTCCGCTCTGTGTCATTGTTGCCTACCCAAGAAGAGAAAAGAAAAACAGTCCGCCAATCCACCAAGTATCAAGCACGAATAAAATCGAAGCAACCGAAGTACGTCCAAAGTTGAAATATGAGGGAATCACGCAAAGCAATCTGAGAATGAAAATTCCGGCTCAGACTTCGAGATATCCTGAGCAGAAATTTTGGGCCCAAATTTTCCAGCCCAGTTTGGGCCCTATCAGCAGAAGTACCTTGCTCAGGGCCCTGAGCATCACGGGACCCTGGGCAAGATCTAGAGTATTCCGAGGATCCAAGCTGCAGTAACCCCGACTCATGCAAGACCCTCCAGAGCCCCACTCAGCCCAGGACTCGAACATTTCAGACCCCCGGCAGACCTGCAGCATCTCAAGAAGCCAGACAAAGACAGACTGGGACAGCAGGTGGCCCTCGGGAGTCTCACCAACGGATCTATCCCGAATGCAACTGACAATTAAAGTAGTTGAGAAAGGGGAAGCTGTTATAATGGAAGGAGCAAGTCAAGCCTAATTAAGAGGGGATCACAACAGTTATGGAGGGGAGTAAAATCAGGAGGTCTACAACTATAAAAGAGGAGCTAGGGTTCAAGGAAGAGGACATTCAACATCATTCCACATTCAGCAACAACACTACCATATTCAGCACTCCACAAATATACTACAGCATTTTATAGCATTTCTAAGCCCTCCACATACATTTCCAGCAAACACTTAGCATTATTCAGCGAATATTGTACTAAATAGCGTGCCTTAGCATCCTAAATCTTGTAATCCTTCTTTGAATAGTGGATAGTTGGTGGGACAGCGACTTCCCCATGATGCGTTTCCACATCGGGTTTTCCGCGTAACCAAAAAACTTGCGTGTCTTGCTTTGCTTTTCTTCGTTCATTTTCTTTAGTTTTAGTTCACAAGTCTAAGTTTGGTATACGATTAGGTCGCTTTAACCCCAATCACATTAAATCTAAACTTGGTAAATTTTTTCCCAAAACACTATCATACAATGAAACAAACGCAGAGAGTAAAAAGGAAAGGAAAATAAGATGTTAAAAGGATCTCGGTTCAAGATAAAATCCACGGTTTAGAGTTAATCGATCACGGTTATCCGGTTCTAGTTTATACTCTTGACTACCTTATCGTGAATTGTTTTGGCAAAAAATTTACCAAAGCTTAATTTATTGAGTTAGGGTTAAAGCGACCTTTCGTATGCCAAACTAAGAATTGTAACGAAAACTCAAGGAAAAGAAATGACGAAAACGAAATAAGACACGAAGGTTTTTTGGTTACGCGGAAAACCCGATGTGGGAAACGACCGCGGGGGGAAGCTCTTGTCCCACCAACTATCCACTATTCAAAGAAGGATTACAAGATTTTGGGTGCTAAGGCACGTTATTTGGTACAATATTTGTAGAATAATGCTAAGTATTGCTGAAGAATGTGTTTGATGTGTTTAGAATGCTGTAAAGTAATTGTTGGATGTTGAATATGGTGGTGTTGGTGCTGAATGTGGAATGAAGTTGAATGACCCCTTCCTTGAACCCTAGCTGGCCTTTTATAGGTGCATCCTTGCTGATTTGGCTCCTAGTATTCCTCCTCCCATAACTGTCGTGGCCCCCTATTTAATAGGCCTTAATTGCTCCTTCATTGTAACGCTTCCCCCTTTCTCGCAACTCCCCTTGACTATCCGTTACAATTGGAATAAATCCGTTGGTGGGACTCTTGAGGATCCTGGCTGTCCAGGGTCCTTCCTGTGGTCCTCGCCATGGGTCCCGCCAGGGCCCCGAAATGACTTTCGCCGCACGCCGCCTGGACCTCGAATACTCTAGATCCTGCCCAGGGCCCTGCGATGCTCAGGGTCCTGAGCAAGGTACTGCTGCTGACAGGGCCCAAACTGGGCCGGAAAATTTGGGCCTAACATTTGCCCCCAAAATTTCTCGCCAGAGGTCTCGACTCGAAAGGTGAATTTTCATTCTCAGATTGCTTTGCGTGACTCCCTCATATTTCAACTTTGGACGTACTTCGGCTGCTTCGATTTTGTTCGTGCTTGATACTTGGTGGATTGGCGGACTATTTTTCTTTTCCCTTCTTGGGTAGGCAATAATGACACAGAGCGGAGGTTGCTGACATGGCGAAGGAGCTGCTGCAAGTACTTGGGTCGTTCCTGATGCCCCCGACTATATGGGCTGTGACACCGAGGCGGCCGAGGACGTCAGAGCGATCGAGGGACCGAAATGTAAGAAACAATACCGCAAGGGTGAAAGCGACAATGTAAACACGGATCAGCTAAAAACACCTAGCTACTGCAACTCGAAACATGTGAATAATCTATCAAGCTTATTAGGCGAATTTCCCTCAGCCTCCAGGTCTCAGGGTCCTGGTGGGCTTTGAGGATTCTGATGATGATGATCCTGCTGCGTCTGCTGACGAGGGTGTTTTCTGTCCTGGACGCCCCGCCTGAGGTACCTTGCTTGACGCTTGTACTTAAACATTATCTTTTGCTAGACGTTTGCGCTCAGGGTCCTTTGCTGCAAGGGACCTTGAGTATAACGGTGGAAAGTCATGGTGGCCAACCATGCTTTAGTTACGTTCGGTTGTAATGCGCGCGCTTATTTTGTATGCATGCTTTTAGAGTCGACTTAGTGCCGGCCTGGAAGCTGAGATGTCCAAGTGGGGTAGAGCTTCCCCGCGGTCGCCGAGCTTTGTTGGTGACTGTGGTGGCCTGGAAGCTGAGATGTCCAAGCGGGGTCATGTTTATCTGTCATGTTTATCCCCTAGGTTCATGCTTATACCGCCACCACAGGCACGACTTCCTCTCAAGGAGGGAATTAACGTGAGGCGCCCCTTGTGACCTCAGAGGTCGATACCTTGCGAAAGAACGTGGCTTCGGAAGCCCTTTAGAACGAACTCAAGTATTTTCGTACATAGAAATGAGTCTCAAATAAAAACTTTTCGAAAGGATAAAAGGTTTTAAACAAATCTTAAATGTAAATTGCAGAAACATTTTTAAAACGATTCAAAGCGGATTCAAGAATTTTCACGAAGGAATAACCAACAAAACCTGCTGAGGGTACCTCAGAATGATGAGGACGTGCCAGGATCCTGAGAGTACATCAGGGTCCTCAGGTCTCAAGATCCTCAGGGTTCCTCAGCAGCAAAGCGTAAAACAACTTTTAAAACGATTGAAAGGGTAAAGAATGAAAAAGTTTTAAGGTGGAAAAAACAAAGTACGGATTGAAAAATAAAATGAATAAACCTATTGAGGACATAATGTTGAGGTGGGCGCCGAGGCCCTCAAAACGAAACACCGCTTAGAGGCGCAGTGCCAAGCTGGAGAGTAGTAATCTTGTTGTGTGTCCTTGCCCCCTGCATGGTTTCTACATTCTTGAATGTGGAGGCCACGCAAAACGGCTAGAAGAGTGCTGGGAAGGGCCTGACAGAATCCTGGCAGGGTCCTGGGAAGGACCTGGCAGGAACCTGAGCCTTATCGGAGGGAGGATTTGTCGTATGGCTCGACCGGCCCAACTTTCTGTCCGGCTGAAGTTTTTCTCGCTAACATGCTTGACTTCACCGGAGTCTCCATGCTTTCGCCTTCCTCCAACCTTATGGAGGCCAACGCTGGCTTGTATTTCTTCAAAGGTCGAGCAAGGGTACTTAGTCAACTCCTGGCACAACTCAATCCTGGTGAAGGCCTTGACGGAAAGCCTCAATGGCGGCCACCACGCCGCAATGGGGATCGAGATCTTTCTTTGTTGAATCTATCGAGGAAATCTACGGTAGGCTCTTCACCTCTGCCCAGCAGATGCAGTCGCTACCGCTTCTCAGTTTCCGGCCGCATCTGAATCGCTTCTTTGGAACAAGTTGACCAGTCCGCAAACGGCGACAGATCTGTTGGGGAGGCCGACGAACCACTCCAAAGCGGCCCGGTTAGAGTGGAGCCAAAACCTTTACACATGCAAACCTCCTTTATGGACCCCGTGGGCCGTGACCACCATCATCTTCTCGCTTGTACCGTTCATATGGTCCCGAGGATCCGAGGTCCCGTCTGCATGGCCATGGTAGGGAGGTGAAGCTCTTCTGAACATTAGCATGTGAGACGCCGCCCACGAAAGCGCGAATCCGCATACCGTCACGCCGCTTTCCATCGCTTGGCATCCCTGGATCCTGGCGATCGTGCTCGAAGCCTCGCACCGCCGCTTCCACTGGCCGTTGAGCCCGGGCCGCCAGGACTTCGACGCCATGATGAATCGGCGAACAATGGCTGGCAGCCACGATCGGGTTCGTAACCGCTCCTTCCAGGTTACGCTCGAGTTCTCGCCAAGAAAGGTGGATTAGATCCGAATAAGTTGCCAGCAAAAGAAGCTTACCCGAAGCCAGCGCCGGGCCGCCAAGGCCGGTAGAGGCGCCGATGGTAGTGCCCTCTGTGGTCCTGGTACGCCGGTGGGCTGGGTCACCTCCAAGTCCTGGGTCACCAGCCTCGAGGATCCTTCACGCTGGGTCCGCACTCTATGATCGCTCTCGAATGCCGCCCGATGTCTCCTCGTTGGACCTTGGACTCCAGAGCATGCAGCCTCCTGGCCGCTTCTCGCCTCCTCGCATTTGATCCATAACTCTGGTCAGCGACTCCATGCTCCTCATGAGGGTGTGGAGCGAATCCTGAGGCTGCGCGCTAGCAACCTGGGGGCTTCCCGTGGACCCTGGCAGCCATTCCAAGGGCATTCCGAATCCTCGGCCGGTGGCGGCGTTCCTACGGTCATTTGAAGAAGGTGTCCTAGAGACTCCTGTGGACGCGGCCACGGGTGTAGGGGACCTCGTGACACGTCCTGGCTGGGTAGTGGGCACCATCCTAGTTGTGGGCACCAGGCGCTGAGACCTCAATCGTTGCCGAGAACGCCTGCGGCTGACACCACCTGCAATCGCCGATCTCGAGGCGTTGCTTGACATGATTGCTAGAGGAGGGAATGAATCTGGCTACAAAGATGATCGCAATTCCCCACAGACGGCGCCAAATGTTTTGGCAAAAAATTTACCAAAGCTTAATTTATTGAGTTAGGGTTAAAGCGACCTTTCGTATGCCAAACTAAGAATTGTAACGAAAACTCAAGGAAAAGAAATGACGAAACGAAATAAGACACGAAGGTTTTTTGGTTACGCGAAACCCGATGCGGAAACGATCATGGGGAAGCTCTTGTCCCACCAACTATCCACTATTCAAAGAAGGATTACAAGATTTTGGGTGCTAAGGCACGTTATTTGGTACAATATTTGTAGAATAATGCTAAGTATTGCTGAAGAATGTGTTTGATGTGTTTAGAATGCTGTAAAGTAATTGTTGGATGTTGAATATGGTGGTGTTGGTGCTGAATGTGGAATGAAGTTGAATGACCCCTTCCTTGAACCCTAGCTGGCCTTTTATAGGTGCATCCTTGCTGATTTGGCTCCTAGTATTCCTCCTCCCATAACTGTCGTGGCCCCCTATTTAATAGGCCTTAATTGCTCCTTCATTGTAACGCTTCCCCCTTTCTCGCAACTCCCCTTGACTATCCGTTACAATTGGAATAAATCCGTTGGTGGGACTCTTGAGGATCCTGGCTGTCCAGGGTCCTTCCCAGGGTCCTTCCCAGGGTCCTGCCATGGGTCCTGCCTAGGGCCCTGAGCTGACTTTCGCTGCGGCTGTCGTCTGGACCCTCGAAATACTCTAGATCCTGCCCAGGGCCCTGCGATGCTCAGGGTCCTGAGCAAGGTACTGCTGCTGACAGGGCCCAAACTGGGCCGGAAAATTTGGGCCTAACATGAATCATACAATTCTAATTCTCCTTATGTTTAGCTAATTAAAACGTATCCCGTTCTTAACTAACCCTAACCAAAAGACAACCTTAACGTATCCCGTTCAAGATTTAATCGCTAGCGACTTTAACGACAAGAGAATCGATAAGGAACAAATAGCACATACAATCCAGTTGTACTTTAGACGTTATGAAACACGCTCCTAGGAATAAAAATCAACGTAAACCGTTCAACAATTAAACCTAGTCGTTACTAGCGTTAAGTTAATCAACGTAAACCGTTCAACTAACAAAACTAACAAATACGCAATGAATCAGACGACTAGTTGTACACCTAGCAATCACAAATCAATCACGCAAGTATAATTCAAAACCGAGCAATAATCAATAATCAAAACAAAGACTAGAACTTTCAAACTCACAATTAAAACCAACCGTTTCAATTACTTAAACCGAGAAAAGGGAGATTAGTTATTCATACCGACGGTTACAAAATATTTGGACCGATTCAAACTTCAATCTCCCAATTTTAATGAAAAGATAAAACTAGATCTAAACCTAAGCTAAAATTATGATGAAGAAAAATGAAAAGTGAAAGATCATAAAATGTGTAGAATGAAAAAATGAAAGGTAACCCCTGTTATAAGGAAACCCCCAAGCTAAGTAAACTACAAGTCTTTCTAAAAGCCCACAAAAATAAAGCGGAAAACGGCCTGGCCGAACAAAGTGTCCGCGGCTTTCGCGGGATCGCCGCGCGGCTCGCCATGATCATGTTCTGGTCTTTTTCTTCTGCTCTTCTTCTTGGTCCAAGCCTCGTCCTTGCCTCCTCGTGTCTTGACTTCCTTCTCAATCCCGACTCGTTCCATTCTCGTCGTAGTACGCTTCCAAGCACGATTTAACGTCACAAACTCGCATAATACCACATCACTCGTAAGTCGCAAAATCATCGTAAATTCACATTAAATCCTTCCGAAACGAGCTAAAACTGACGCTCCTAATACCTACTAAATACGACTCATCAGTCACCGACTTCGAACTCGATAGGTCGACGATGTTTGTTGGCATACATCTTCTGACGGTCTTGGGCCGCTTGCAGACGTTCACGAATGACCTTGATGTGCTCAATTTGGTCTTGTATGACCTGTGGTCCAGTTCCCACGTTGTCACTAGCATCGTGTAACACCCGGTGTTGTCCGAGGTTATTCGAGCCGGGTACCCCGTTGAAGAGGTTCATGTGTTGGGTCAAGTGACATAGTGCTTAAAAGGATTGTAAGTACTACTCATATCAACAAGATGCATCTACTTTTCTGGTGGCTTATCTTAAGAACTCTTCAGTTAAGCGTGCTTGCTGGAGAGTAGTCTTAGGATGGGTGACCTCCTGGGAAGTTCTCAGGATGCGCACGAGTGAGGATAAAGTGCGCTGGAAAGGGCCTGTGTTGGTCTGTGGGCGATGTACGCAGCCTGACGAGCTACCGTGAATGACATTTCGGCCTTTAGTCAGCCGGTGTTACAAATGGTATCGAGCAACCCACGACCATGTGGTCGAATCCGTGGTCTTGTTGGCCGTGCACGCACCTAGTCGGGAGGATTCTCGAATGCTATATCAAAGTAGCAACCAGCGCAAGGAGGACTTTGCGTTCTTCAAGTGGGGTGCCAGAATAATCTTGTTGTCCGAGGTTATTCGCCGTACCCCGCCAAGAGGTTCATGTGTTGGCTCAAGTGACATAGTGCTTAAAAGGATTGTAAGTACTACTCATATCAACAAGATGCATCTTCTTTTCTGGTGGCTCATCTTAAGAACTCTTCAGTTAAGCGAGCTTGCTGGAGAGTAGTCTTAGGATGGGTAACCTCCTGGGAAGTTCTCAGGATGCGCACGAGTGAGGACAAAGTGCGCTGGAAAGGGCCTGTGTTGGTCTGTGGGCGATGTACGCAGCCTGGCGAGCTACCGTGAATGACATTTCGGCCTTTAGTTGGGGCCGGGGTGTTACAAACGTCCCAACAGACTGGGCTACGACACTTTCTCCCGTAGAGTGCTTCGAATGGGGCACAACCCAAACTAGCATGAAAGCTATTGTTGTAGGAGAATTCAATCAAGGGCAGACTTTTCTCCCAATTCTCGTTGAATTCTAAAGCACATGCCCTGAGCATGTCTTCGAGCGTTTGGATAGTTCGCTCAGTTTGACCATCGGTCGCAGGATGGAAAGTGGTGCTCATCTTCAGTTGGCTTCCCAAGGCTGCTTGAAGTTTTTCCCAAAAATGGGAGGTGAATCTCGGATCCCTGTCCGAGATAATGTCTAGTGGTACGCCGTGTAGTCGGATCACCTCCTTCTCATAAGCCTTAGCTAGCTCTTCAAGGCTCTAAGTGTCTTTGATTGGTAGAAAGTGGGCCGATTTTGTTAAGCGGTCCACTATCACCCAGATTGCATTATTTCCTTTATGAGTCCTTGGTAATCCCGTTATGAAATCCATGGAAATGGAGTCCCATTTCCCCATTGGAATGTCCAACGGTTGTAGTAGTCCTCCGGGTCGTTGATGTTCGAACTTCACCTTTTGGCATATTAGGCATTTTGCAACGTATTCGCCAATCTCAGCTTTCATTCGGACGCACTAAAACTTCAGTTTTAAGTCTCGGTACATTTTATCAGATCCTGAATGTATGGAGTATCGTGTACTATGTGCCTCGTCAAGGATCCTTCTTTTTAACACTGGTTTGTCGGGCACACACCACCTTTCTTTGAGTCTTAAACTCCCGTCAGGTTTTTTCTCGAACCCTTCTCGGTTCCCTGAAGGAATTTCTCTCCTGATCTTCACAAGTTCTTCGTCTTCCCATTGTAGGGCTCTCATCTCGTGATATGACTCCGACTCCGCGATCATTGCGTTTAAGTCCGCATCATCAGACTGGACTAACTCTAAATTCAGTCTCTTGAAGTCTCTAACGATACCAGCCGGAATTTCCCAAATGTTGTTGAGGGTATGCGTCGTCTTACTACTCAAAGCGTCAGCAACAACGTTTGCCTTACTGTTTTGGTAAAAACTTCACAAGAGAGAAAATGGAAAAAAGTGGATCAACTAGTACTATTTGCGAAACAGAACAGAACTGATCAGAACTGAGCTATATGGGACAGAACTAGGAACACAGGGATTTGATGACGCAGAAGCCCCGAGAAGAAGATGGGGAAAACTGCGGGCTACCAAGCCAGGAGTACTTTTATTATTATCAGAGTTGAGGTTACAGAGTACAACCGTGAAAGAGATCACTTCTGTAGCAATTCGTACAGAACTGACTGTAGTTTACCGTAGTATTTTGTAGTATATTTTCTAGTGCTTAAGTATGCTAATGAGAGTAAAAAGATGAATGAAAATGTGCAAATGAGCCTCTATATATAGGCTAAGCAAGCTGCAAAATCAGTTCCTATTTTCTAGGCACGTTCTCCATGATCTCCATTATCTTTGGCGGTTATTTAACTTCCATTGACTCCACTTCTGCTCAGCTGAATTATCTTCCACTACTCCATGATCTTTGTAACCGTCATGGTTGACCTCAGCTGACCATAACTGCCATGCCTCTTCTGACCTGTTCTGGGCTATAACTGCTATTGCTCTTCTTTTCTGCTCTGTACCATATTTATGACGTCTATCCAGAACTGCCAATTCTGGGCTGTGCAAAATCTGGTCATAACAAATGCCCCTTGTTTTCTCAAGTGCAGCATTCAGCAATCTTGAGGAAACAATCCTGTACAAACATTTCTATACAGAACAGACTAGAGTAGAGACAACGGCTATAGAATTTTGAATAACTATGCATCTGGCCAGACTTGTGCACAACATTCAAAGAGATAACATAAAAATCAGAAGTTAGGTGAGAATTTAAACCTGATTTGACTCCTGAATAGTAGCAACGGCTAATTCTGGGGTGTTTTGAATTTTACCAACGGTAAAATCCTAATCCCACTTGAACTCTTTTAACCTCGAGTATAAATAGGAGCTTCAGTAATTTTTCGAGAAACTCACCTTGCCAACTTTATTTTTCACCTTCTACTGTTCATCATCTTCTTCCTTTGTTATCTTTATCATATCAAATCAAAACGAAACTCCATGGCTGAGCAAGATCTTGATCTCGAAATCATCGAAATCAATGAAATCATGTGTGGTGATCACAAATTCATCAAAGGTGACTCCTTTGATGACGAAACCAAAAACACTCTTTCTCAATCAATCATAAAACACCTAAAAGATCATCATATCGTGCCTTCATCTGCTGAAATCTTCGTTCCCTCTGACGATTATATCACGGCTTCCTGGACTTCTCCAGGATGGATCTGCATTTATGAGTTCCCTTTAAGGCTGGTCTGAGAATTCCTTGTAATTCTTGGATCAGTGGGGTGCTCTCTTCAATGAAGCTTGCCCCTTGCCAATTAATGCCTAGCATGTGGAAGATTATCTGCCTGGTTGACAAGCTCTGCACAAAGTTCAGACTGCAACTGACGGTGCAAGACCTTAAAAATGTTTATTCTGTAAGGACTCAGGGCCGCGGAAGGTTTATCTTCAGGATCAGAAAGGGCCAGAGCAATCTGGTTGAGCACCCTGATACTGGGGATGACAAGGATTGGAAGACAGGCTTCCTCTTTCTGAAAAGCGATACACTTGGGAACAGCGGCTGTTTGGACTACCCCATTGGGGAGAGAGGTTAGTCACTTCTGACTCAGATCTGCTGTTTCTAGTTTTTCTATTCTATGTAGGTCTGAGGGTTCCTTGTGTTCTGTGTTTCCAGCGGATTCTTGGCAGCCTGTGCCAAGTGAGGACTCTAAAGCTAGGATTGCTGCGTTCATGGCCTTGCCTCTGAAAGAGAGGACTTGGTCTGAGGATGATAACAAAACAGCGTTTCCCACGTTCTGTAGACCAGCGAAGAAGGGGGTGAAGGTGCATGTGCCTATGGTTTCTGCCATCAAGGGTAAGTCTCTTTGTTTTTTCTCTTTGGTCAAGTCTGATTTATTCTGGTCTGGATACAAGATTCTGAGATATGTGTGGTATATGCTAGGTGAAACTTCTAGGCCATACACCAGAGGTAGACTCAACCCTACTCTTCTTCAGGAGAAGATGGATGCTATTCTGGCTGGGAATCTAGATATAAAACCTCAGTTCATTCCTACTGGTCTTCCTACTCCAGGATTCAGGGCGCTGAAGATTGAGGAGTCTAAGGGGAGGACTCAAGTTGAACCAGAGAAAAGCACACCAGACAAGAAAACAAAGAAGAGAAAAATAGAGGAAGTTGAAGGTTTGTCATTACCAGGGACATTTCTGTCCAGCACGCCATCAACAGGCGTGGAGAACATTATCCAACAAGCAGCAAAAAGGTTCGACCCAGATCTGACTGGGATCGATTCTACAGAACTGGCGTTCAGAGCCACTCACTCTGCCTTTCAGGTAGTAACCTGACTTACTTCTAGTACAAATGCTCATGATAATTCTACCACTATTGTACCTTACACCATAAAATTCGCAGACTCTTGATTGTATATCAAGCTTGGGGCACATTTTATCCACTTCTGGGAACCGTGTGACTGCGCTGGAGGACAAGCTTGCTCTGAAAGAGCAGGCTTGCACAGACTTGGAGAAGGCTCTGGACAGCATGAAGGAGGTGGCTGAGAAGGCCAAAACTACCGCTGCCAAGTCTGAGGAGAGTCTGGCCTCATTGAGGTCAGAAAACGAGAGTCTCCAGGCGCGTGTTCAGGAGCTTGAGGGCCAACTCCAGAATCAGGAGACTGATCTGGCGCTGTTTTACACAGCCCAGACCAGAATTCAAATGATGCGTGCTCCAGAGTCCGAGCGTGAGGAGTGGAACTTAGATGCTGCTGTGGAGAAATTTAAACAGCTCTTCCCAGGTGTGCCAGTTCCAGGAGAGGAGAGTGCTGGCACTGATCAGGAAGAACCTTCTGCGTCTGGAGATGGTGGTGCTGGCGAAGATGCCCAAGCTGATGACAACCCTTCTGAAGAAGAAGAAGAATGAAAAACAATTACTTCTGTGAACATTTTGTGTAAATTCAAACAATTTGCTATCTGTGGTCTGGCCTGGACTTGTATGTCCAGGTCTGTAATTATTCTGTGAACTTCTGTCTGTTGCTACTGTGAAACTTTTGTTTGGTCTGCAGAGCATGACATTTTTCTAGTCTGCTCTGACGGACTCGGTTGCTTAGTATTTAGTCAGCCTTGGTGGTCCAAGGACTTAACTACTATCGTTCTGTTGCTTCTATTGCTGCTATTGTTCTGTGAATGTACTAACCTCGCAGGTGTACACCCCAGACTTACGTATGCATGATCATGGCTCACCTTAAGGGATATTATAGGACTCTCTTAACGGCGGTCAAGCCCTGGTCCGTCAATCCGAGGACGCATCCTCACAGCAGGACTGGCTGCTCTGCAGGACTGGCTGCGCTGTGGACTGGAGGAAGATCTCCACTGCAGGACTGGCTGCTCAAGACTGAGGACTAAGCTCAGATCTGGAAGACAAGTTCCTTAGAGACTGGGGACTAGGCCCAGAACTGGAGGTTAAACTCCCTGAGTAGAACTGGAGGATGAACTCCTAGACAAATCTGGAGGACAAACTCCTTTACTTGTAATATGTAGCGTATTATTTTTACTTTGATTTATTTGTGAAATATAGAAAATATTTACTTCTGAACCAAAGATGTAATCTGCAAAACTTAGAAATAAAGTTAAACTACACCATTGGAGTTCAATGGTTTTTATTGAATGGAAATTGTAGTTAGATATTCACAAAAAACCAAAAAGTGCAGAATTGAAAATACAGAATTGAAAGTACATAAATGAAAATACCATATTAACAAAGATAGAGTTTGAGGTTGGTTGCATTCCACGCTCTAGGAATCAACTCTCCCTCCAGAGTTACCAGTCTATAGGCTCCTTGGCCTACAATCAATCAATCAAGTATGGTCCTTCCTGCATGGGGCTAGCTTTCCTGCAGACTTTTCCTTCGTGTTTTCAAATACTTTCCTCGAACTAAATCTCCTTCTTCAAAACTCGCCTTGACATGCTTGTTGAAAGTCCTGGCCACATTCTCTGGTAAGTCGCTAACCTTATCTTGGCTGCATCTCTAAGCTCTTCTGCAAAATCAAGACTGGAAGATAACAACTGCGGGTTAGCTTCTAAACTGCTCGCACCATACCTTGCTTTGTTGGGATGCACACTTCGGAATCACCGCTTCACAACCATACACCAAAGAGAATGGAGTCTCGTCTGTGGAATTCTTTGGTGTAGTTCTCACCCACGTAACTAAGGGTAGCTCTTCCGCCCATCTCCCTCGCCTTCTCTTGACTTTTTCTTCAGGTTTTGATGATAATCTTGTTGCTAGATTACGCCGACCATTACATTGGGGATATCTCGGTGCGTATAAGCGGTTCAATATTCCAGGTGGCACGTAATTCCCTGGTCTTGTTCCCTACGAACTGCGGTACCATTGTCACACACAATCGGCTTGGAATTCCAAATCCGCAAATGATGTTCCTCTTGATAAATGAGATGACTTCCTTTTCGTTACACTTCAATGCCTCACCTTTCAATCCACTTCGAGAAGTAATCTGTCATTGCCAACATAAAGACCTTACGTCCCGGAGCCATAGGAAGCTTTCCAACTATGTCCATGCCCCACTTCATGAAAGGCCACGGTGCGTAAATAGGATGCGTAACCTCACCGGCCGGTGGATCATTGGAGAATGCTTTTGACATGCTTCACATTTACTTGCGTACTCCACGCCTTCTTTCCTCATAGTTGGCCGAAGTAACCAAATCTCGTAGCTCACTGGCCGATTTCTCCCACACTATGGTTGCCACAATCTCCTTCATGTAACTCTTCCGAGCACGCTCGCTTCAGCCGGTTCCAGTGCAGCGCAGATATGGACTGACATAGATTTCTTGAATGTAACATCATCAATCAAGACATACCTCGAGGCTTTAAGCCGAAAAGCTCCGCCTCAAGTCCGTCTGGGGTAAAACACCATCTCTAAGAAAAGAATAAAAAGGTGCACCAAGAGACAGGAGTGGGGGTAGACAGGTTGAACAGGATCGACTTCTCTATAGAAGGTCCGAGGAGGTGTACTATGGGAATCCCGCCCAGTGTCCGCAGTGTTTGAAACTAGAGCCAAGACTAGCTAAAGAGTCTCGCTCGTGAATTCTGGTCTCTGGGGATCTGGTCAATCCTAAACTGGTCAAACTTCAAAACCAAGGATCTAACCTTCTCTAGGTATAGCAACATCTTAGAATCTTTGGCCGCAAAAGAACCATTAACTGATTAACAATAAGTAAAGAGTCGCTACCTCCAAATTCTTGACACCAAGACCAATACACCATCAAACCTCGCAATTAACGCTTCATATTCCGCCTCATTGTTGGTTGTACGAAATTCACAACCGACACTGGGCTAGTATGTCCCCTTGTGGCGATTTCAGACAATGCCCAGACCAGAACCCCTCGACATTAGTCGCTCCATCAAGATACAAAGACTCTGTGTTTCTCCTTTTACGCCTGTGTGAGTTTCAACACTTCCATAGCACCACCTTCTTCCAGGGCTGGACTGAAATCAGCCACAAAATCAGCCTAGGCTTGTGACTTTATCGCTGTTCTGGGTTCATAATCGATGTCGTACGTACCGAGCTGCATTGCACCACTTAGCCATTCTCCCGCATAGTTCAGGCTTTCTCAAGACTGACTTAACTGGAAGGTTAGTTCTAACACGTATATGATGACTCTCAAAATAAGGTCTAAGCTTAGTAGTTGACATAATTAAAGCAAGAACATACTTCTCCAGAAGAGAATACCTAGTTTCAAAGATCTAGCAAGCTTTTACTCACGTGAATATATTGGACGTCGCAAACCATCTTCTTCCCTGACCAGAACTGCACTTACAGAATGCTCCGTGACTGATAGGTACAGACTTAGGGGCTCTCCCTCTTCTGGTCTGGATAGTAGTGGCGGAGTTGACAGGTAACTCTTCAGATCCTGGAATGCTTCCTCGTGCTTCTCACTCCACCGGAATTCTTTGGTCTTCTTCAGCATATCATAGAAGGGCTTGCACCTTTCTGAGGACCTAGAAATGAACCTGTTCAGAGCTGCTACTCTCCCTGTCAACTTCTGGATGTCTTTCACAGATCTGGGGGGCTCCAGATCTAGGATTGCCTTTATCTGTTCTGGACTTGCTTCAATTCCTCTTCTGGTCACCAAGTAGCCTAGGAACTTCCCAGAAGACACTCCAAAGTTGCACTTTGTCGGATTCAGCTTCATATTGAACTTGTCCAGAATTGCAAACGCTTGCTCTAGGTGCTTCACATGATCTTTGGCATCTTTAGACTTTACCACCATATCATCGATATAAACCTCCATTGTGTCCCCAATTAGATCCTTGAACATCATGTTGACTAGCCTTTGGTAGGTGGCTCCAGCATTTCTGAGTCCAAAGGGCATGGCGGTGTAGCAATAGATTCCACGATCTGTCATGAAGGAGGTTCCTTCCTGGTCTGGAGGATACATCTTGATCTGGTTAAAACCACTTGAGGCGTCCATGAAGGTCAGAACTTCATGGCCAGCAGTCTTGTCCACCATGGCATCAATGTGAGGAAGAGGGAAAGGATCCTTGGGACATGCCTTGTTCAGATCTGTGTAGTCTACACAGACTCTCCACTTTCCATTCTTCTTCTGCACAACAACCACATTAGCTAACCAGTCAGGATACATTACCTCTCTTACCATGTTCATGTCCAGCAGCTTCTGGACTTCCTCATTGATTATAACATTTCTTTCTGGCGCAAACTTCCTGCGTTTCTGATGCACTGGTCTGTACTGAGGATCAACGTTGAGCTTGTGCGTGATAACGTCAGGACTGATTCCAGTCATGTCAAAGTGGCTCCATGCAAAACTTGATTTCTTAGACTTCAGGAAACTGATCAGATCAGATCTGATACTGGATGGTACATCACTGCCCACTAACACTTTCTTTTCTGGGCAGGTCTGGTCTACACTGATCTGGTCCATCTCCAATCCTGACTTTTCTGGCTCCACTACTGACTTGACTGGTTTCTGTAATTGCTATGCGAGCGATTTGTTGGTGACTGGGGGCTTCAAGGCTGCTCTGTAGCATTCCTGTGCAGTCTGCCTCTCTCCCTTTATCACCAGTACTCCCCATTGAGTTGGGACCTTCACACATTGATGGTAAGTAGACGCCACAGCCTTAAGATTATGGATCCAAGGCCTGCCTAACAGAACATTATACGAAGTCATAGAATCAATAACATTAAACTTTTCAAAAGAAGAAACTCCCTGGGCATAGGTGGGAAGTGAGATCTCTCCCAAAGTGTGCTTGGTCTCGCCACTGAATCCAACCAGAACATTAGAGTTCTTGGTCAGCTTGTCCTGGCCTATACCCATCTCCTTCAATGCGTCCAACATGATCAGGTTCACAGAACTGCCCCCATCAACCAGAACTCGACGTACAAGGGTGCTTCCAATCTGCAACTTGATCACTAGGCTGTCATGGTGCAGAACTGGGATGCCCTCACAATCTTCATGATCAAAAGTGACAACTTCCCAATTCTTCTCTATTCTGGTTGGAGGCTGCATCTTCTCTTGCTTTGCTATCCTCTTAGCTGCAGAATAGGTTAGACCACAGATATCAGAACCACCATTGATAAATTTTACCTCGTGTGTATAGGGTGGAGGATTTGGCGGTTTTTCTGACTCTTGTCCCCTGGAATCCTGGGACCTGGCACTTTCAGTTCTGGGCTGATTCTTCTGGACTGGTCTGATGATGTCCTTCAGACGTCCAGTTCTGAGCTGGTAGGAAATCTCTTTCTTGAAGGCATAGCAGTCTTCTGTGCTGTGGCCGATGTCTCCATGGTACTCACAATACTTGTTTGGATTTCTGTTCGGATTTGGATTATCATTCCTCTTGGGCCATCTTGCAGCATTCCCAAAGCTCTCCAACTTTGCTATCAACTGTGGAACCTCAACACCAAGACTGCTGATATCAAAGGAGTCATCAGAGTTGACTGTCTCAGAACTGACGGCATGCACTTGTGTTCTGGGTGGCCTGCTGTATGGTGCTGACCTGCTCTGGGTGCGTCCACTATCGGACTTCCTGTTCACCTTCTCATACCCAGAACTGTCCTGCCGACTAAAAGCATCTTCTTCAAGTCTAATCTGGGCCAAGGTCTTTGCCTGCACATCTTCAAAAGTAACACAAGGATACTTGGTTAGTTCACGATAAAGCTCAGAATTGACCACCAAACCTTGCCTATAAGCCTGGATAGCGGTTGCAACGTCACGCTTGGGGATAGAGATCTTCTCCTTGTTGAATCTCTGGAGATAATCTCGTAGGGACTCATCTTTCTTGCATACAATCTGCATGCATCACTTGTTTGCTTCTCTAATTTCCTCGCTACTAGCAACCGGGCAACAAAGACATTTACAAGATTAGCAAACGATTTAATAGTACCATTAGGAATATTGACAAACCATTGCAGAGCTGGTCCAGCCAGTAGTAGAACCAAAGCCCTTGCACATGCAAAGCTTCTCTGTATTCTTTGGAACTGGACCGTGTACATCCTTTGTTTGTACTTGGGCAACGTGGTCTGTGGATCTCTGTGCCATCATACGCTTTCATCCTGGAACATCGAACTTCTTTGGGATATCCTGCATAGTTATGGCCTCGCCGAATGGCGAATCTGCATAACATTCTTGGGAAGCTTCCTCAATTGGTCGGAACTCCTGGAATCTTTGCAACCTTGTCATGTAACTTCGGAGTTCTTGCAGCATCATGAGGGTGAAGTTGAACTTCTTCTTGCCCTTCCTCTTGTCAGCATTCTCGGATGACTCTTCCTCATCTTCACCACCCAGGAGTTGGTCTTCGAGATCCTCATCTTCATCCAGATTAGAGAAGTCTATTCTCTTGGTTATAGAACTCAAAGATGCCCTGTGTCCGATCTTTGATGTATCGCTCTTAGCAGAATCCAACTTAGTCTTGAGAGCAGACTGCTTTTCCTTGATCTTGCATTCTCTTCTGAGATTTGTTGAATCTTAGATTGTGCATCTTGTAACTCCTTGGACAATTCCTCCAAAGTTCTATCAGCCATTTGAGTATAGAAAAGGGTGATTTTTGTGAGATTTTTGTGAGAAAAGTTACGCAAATTAATAAACTAGTTGCCCCACGGTGGGCGCCAATTTGTTTTGGTAAAAACTTCACAAGAGAGAAAATGGAAAAAGTGGATCAACTAGTACTATTTGCGAAACAGAACAGAACTGATCAGAACTGAGCTATATGGGACAGAACTAGGAACACAGGGATTTGATGACGCAGAAGCCCCGAGAAGAAGATGGGGAAAACTGCGGGCTACCAAGCCAGGAGTACTTTTATTAATATCAGAGTTGAGGTTACAGAGTACAACTGTGAAAGTGATCACTTCTGTAGCAATTCGTACAGAACTGACTGTAGTTTACCGTAGTATTTTGTAGTATATTTTCTAGTGCTTAAGTATGCTAATGAGAGTAAAAAGATGAATGAAAATGTGCAAATGAGCCTCTATATATAGGCTAAGCAAGCTGCAAAATCAGTTCCTATTTTCTAGGGCACGTTCTCCATGATCTCCATTATCTTTGGCGGTTATTTAACTTCCATTGACTCCACTTCTGCTCAGCTGAATTATCTTCCACTACTCCATGATCTTTGTAACCGTCATGGTTGACCTCAGCTGACCATAACTGCCATGCCTCTTCTGACCTGTTCTGGGCTATAACTGCTATTGCTCTTCTTTTCTGCTCTGTACCATATTTATGACGTCTATCCAGAACTGCCAATTCTGGGCTGTGCAAAATCTGGTCATAACACTTACCCTCGTGGTACAGTTGTTCGATCTTGTAGTCCTTGATCAGTTCCAGCCATCGGCGTTGTCTCATGTTGAGTTCCTTTTGCGTGAAAATGTATTTCAGGCTCTTGTGGTCCGTGTAGAATTTGATACTTACTCCGTAGAGGTAATTACGCCAGATTTTCAAAGCAAACACCACAGCTGCTAATTCTAGGTCATGAGTTGGGTAGTTTCGTTCATGGACCTTCAACTGCCTTGATGCATAAGCAATGACCTTCCCTTGTTGCATTAGTACGCAACCCAGGCCATTCAGTGAAGCGTCACTATAGACTTCATACTCATCACCATCCGTAGGGAGAGCTAAGACTGGTGCTGTGGTAAGCCTTGTCTTGAGTTCTTGGAATGCATTCTCGCACTCGTCGCTCCATATAAACTTGGATTCCTTCTATAGTAACTTGGTCATTGGTCGTGCTACCTTGGAGAAATCTGGAACAAATCTCCTATAGTACCCAGCCAATCCTAGGAAGCTGCGTATCTCAGTTATGTTTGTAAGTGCTTTCCATTCTTTTACTGCGTCGATCTTTGCAGGATCCACCATCACTCCGTCTTTCGAGATGACGTGACCCATGAATGCTACTTTCTCGAGCCAAAACTCGCACTTGGATAGTTTTGCATACCACTTATATTTCCTAAAAATTCCCAGGATAATACGGAGATGCCCCTCGTGTTCTACTCCGGTCTTGGAATAAATCAGGATGTCGTCAATGAATACAACCACGCATATGTCCAGATATTCGTGGAAGGTTCTGTTCATTTGATCCACGAACACTGTTGGTGCATTTGTCAAACCAAAAGGCATGACCTTAAATTCATAGTGCCCATATCTGCTTCTGAAAGCAGTCTTTTGGATGTCATCTTCTCTTACCGCGATCTGATGATAACCTGACCTCAGGTCGATCTTAGAAAATACTCCTGCGCCTTTCAGTTGATCAAAGAGGTCGTCGATTCTGGGTAAAGGGTAGCGGTTCTTAATTGTTACCTTGTTCAATTCTCTGTAGTCGATGCAGAGTCTCATACTGCCATCCTTCTTTTTCACAAAGAGAACCGGTGCTCCCTAAGGTGAGACACTCGGTCTTATGAATCCCTTCTCAATCATTTCTTCAAGTTGTTTCTTCAGCTCTTGTAGTTCCACTGGTGACATCCTATAGGGTGCCTTCGAGATTGGTGCCGTACCTGGCGCGAGGTCGATAGAGAACTCAACGTCACGTGCAGGTGGCATGCCTGGTAACTCGTCTGGGAAGATATCAGGAAATTCTCGTAGTACGTGAATATCTCCAATGTTCACGCTTTCTTTTACTTCGTTGACGCTGCATAGGTACACTTGGTGTCCCTTTCTTTCTAACCACTGTAGTTGTAACACAGAGATGATTTTCGCCCCCTTAATTGGCGAAGTCTTCTGATACGTAACTCTAGTCCCCGTACGATGTTTCAAGCGAATTTTTCGGTCTCGACACTCGAATATTGCATGGTATTTGGTCAACCAGTCAATACCAAGAATGACGTCGAATTCCGGCATGTCGAAAAGAATGAGATCGGAAGGAAAGATTGTTTTGTGAATGATGATTGGAGTTTCTTTGAAAATTTTGGAACATTTAACAGTTTTACCGTTAGGTAGAGAAATATTTGCATCGATTGATTCGAATTTTGTGAGATTAGCTTAATGAATAAATTTAGAAGATATAAAGGACAATGATGCCCCAGTATCAAACAATATGACCGCGTTCACAGAATTTACACGAAAAATACCAGTGATGACGTCGGCCTCAGGTGAATCCTCAGCTTCTGCTTTTGTGAGCACATACACTCGCCCCTGTACCACTACAGACTGTGGTACTCCCGCAATAGGTGCCGGCTTCGGGAGGTTAGGGCATACATTTGCCTTATGCCTTAGCTGCTTACAACGGTAACAGGTAATTGGTTGACCATTGCACTGTTTCCATTCATGTAGCGCCTTGCCACATATCTGACATCCCCTACGTACCATACTCGTTTGAGGACCTCTTCCTCCAATCATGGCTCTCTCATTGTTTCCAGCAGGAAGCCTGTTCTAGTATGTAGGCCTCTGGAAATTTGGCCTCTGTTGGTTAGGGCGCTGGTAGTTCGGCTTCTGAATGAAGCTTGACGGTGACACAGAAGGCACAAATACCTTATTCTTCTTTTTCTTCTTCTCTTCAGCATCTTTCAACATCTGGGAAGCCCAAACACTGCACGCACGCTCGTATGCTGTGGCAAAAGTGGTGAAGGTGTTGCTGGCTTGCTGCTTAAGAAGGTACGCAGTCTAGGGGTCATGTTACGTAAGTACCTCTGCGTCATGGCCCTCTCGTTGGGCGTAACAGTAGTCCCAAATTTGGACAACTCCTGGAACTTCTCAGTGTAGCCCTAGAGTGTCATGTCTCCCATCCTCAGACTTGTAAACTCCTCCTCCTTCTAACACTGGAGCTCATACCCGAAATATCGCTCCTTGATCTTCCCTGTGAACTCATTCTAGGTGAACGTAGTGCCAGGATCGTTGGTCCTGATCACGTTCCACCACCCATTCGCCTCGCCCTTCAGATAGTAGGCGGCGATGTTGACCCTCTCTTCTGGAGGTGTCTTACTCAGATCCATGAGCTTCTTCATCTCCTCAAGCCAGTTTGTGAGATCGGTAGGGTCACTTGAACCCGAGTATACTGATGGTCGATGGCGAGAGAATCGGTCGAAAGCGCTTGGCTGATGATGACGGTTAGCATTGTCCGTGGCTAATTCAGCCAATCGGATTAAAGACTCTTCAGCCAGAATTTGCCTCTCTCAGTAGTCATTTGAGGACCCGCCATTCTGAAAGTATTAGGACGCGAAAAAAATTATTAGTATTGCAAGATGTTAGAAGGCATGCTTATCATTGATAGAATTTATTCGAAATAGAAAGCGAATACACAGGTCATTCAAGTAAACACAGAAAACAGATACTTTATTCCATTGAAATGTAAATGCTGGTAACATCGATTTTTGGATAGCAAAATGCATCTAGTACATTTCCTATGGGGATAACAGAAGGTAGAAGGTAGGGACAACGACTCCTATGAGTGCTATACATAATCTCTGAGGTTAGATAGTGAAAATCTAGAGATTTTACAAAATGTTGTCCGTACTAATAGTTAGTAGGGCTAACAGGATCTAGAGCCCGTTCGAGGACTCCGCATCACTGATCTCCTGCTCATCATCAAAGGTGTGTCCCTAAGCAATGGCACGACATGCGAGCCTGAGGGAGCATTTGAAGAAGTTCCACTCGTGAAACTTTCCTCCTCGAACTGTAGACAGGTGGCGTACTGTAAACCACCAATGGCAAGCTTCGCCCCTGATGAACCTCTCGGCCAGGCGTACTTTCCACTCCTCGTGGACTTCCGCCTCAATGAACTTCTCCTCCACCTCATGTATCCAACTCAAGCAAGTGTCGCGGTCTCCCGCGAATTTGCGCGGAGGACTTCCCAAAAATTTCCTGTAAGCCTCAACTCTGGCAGGGATACCCCGTTCATGTCCCGGGGTAACCGGGCGTACGGGAACGTTAGCTCGGAGGGCGCTCTGCTTCCAGTTAATCGAACGATGACTCCTTCTTTCTCCGCATGATGGTGAATCACCGGTGGATGACATTCCATGTAGTCTGGTACTTCTTCGATGTTTCAATCCTTGAGAATTAAATTTATCACTAGTACAAAAATTATATTTGGCGTGTGGAAACGGCTACGGTTGTAAAAATTGACCGTAGCTATAAATTCATTGATATTAGGATTTACATAAGGCTACGGTTGTATATAATTAACCGTAGCAGAAAACATATTATAACATAAACGGCTACGGTTATATAAAGAACCGAAGCCATTAATTATGATATATAAGAAACGACTTCGGTTGTTTTAAAAGCCGTAGCCAATAATATAGCAAAGGCTTCAGTCAAAATCAAAACTGAAGCCATTTCTATAACATATTAAAATCTAAATTTACTAACCAATCTACCCAATACTTACAGCCTCACATTCACTCTAGACATTCAGTCTCACACATTCACTCTCACACATTCACTCGATACTCGACAGCACCACCACCACGCCTCTCAGCGCCACCGACAGCACCACCACCAGGCCTCTCAGCGCCGCCGACAGCACCACCACCCCGCCTTTCAGCGCCGCCGCCGCCTCTCACTACCACTCGTCTCTCTCATTGCCACTCGTCTCACTGCCACTCGTCTCAGTGCCACTCGCCGGCCACTGCCGTCTCTCACCGCCTGCCACTTTCGTCCGCCATCACCGTGAATTGACAGGTGAGATTTCGATTATGGTTGAAATTTTAAATTAGGGTTTATGTTTAAAATTGAGTCAAATGTAAATTGAGATGTTCTTTTAAATTGGGATTAAGGTAATTTGTGTTGGTTTACCCTTGAATTGAATTGAATATGTGCTGATAATGAACTAAACAATCTCTTTAATTTGTGCTGGTTTACACATACAATTGAATTGAATATGTGCTGATAATAAACTAAACTAACTCTTTAATTTGTGTTAATAATAAACAAAACTATTTCTTTAACCATTAATTTGATGTAAACAACATCAAATTTACAGAAACAAAGTTGACAACAAAAACAACAGTGATTTTTCCCTAAAATAGCAAGCTTGTTGGTTTTATTATTTTTCATTTTTGTCGTATTTTCACAAACCAAACAAGCAAAAGCTTAATGCCTAATTAAAAGGTTGGATGAGGTTGAGGTTTGGTATATTTTTAGGCCATAATTAGTTCAAGGTCACCATAATTAGTTCAAGGTCACCACATAATTAGTAATAATGGGCTTCAAATATAATGTGTAGTTGTGGTGCGATTTCTACCAACTTTCTAATAAGTATGTCAACACTTGGGTCAACATGTTCTAAACAATGAGGTGCATAAATTTTGGGTTTAGGCTACTGGTTTTGATCGATAAGTTGGTCAAATTACTTACCCACATATACAAAGGAAACAATCAATTTACATCCATAAGTTTCTGTTGATTTATGTTATGAGTGATTATAACATGAGTCTTTTTTTTCCTTTACAATTCTTATTGACCGTAGTTGGCGATGGATTGAAGGTCGGTCAAAATCTGATGGAAAGATTCCTAATGAGAAGACTCAAAAAGTTGCTGAACATATGGTTAGCTTTCATCATAGTTCAAATTTATTTAAAATAGTGAGTTAGAAATTCCGAATTTACAGAACTAATTGAGTTTATTTTCATTAGTCTACGCTACGTGACTTGGAGAACTTTCTGACTTAGACCTTTTTACGTTGATTCCATTTGAGTGTTTTTCATGCAAATAGTGTTCATGCTTACAGTGGTATGTTACAAGTTAATTCATGTTAATTCAGGTAGAGTGGCAAAAGAAGGCGAATTCAGGGGAATTTTTTCCGAATAGGTACGATGATGTCTTATAATGTAGCCTAAACAAAAAAGAGCACCCAGGTCGAGTGAGGGGATTCAGTGGAGGAGTTACTATCAAGACGTGTTTGGAACGTCAGATCGGACTTCTCAAAGGTGTTTTGGGATTTCGGATAAAGAAGTAGCCCAAATTACAGAAAAGGTTCGGAAGGAGACAATAGATTCATTAGTATTTTATTTTTCTTATTTGAGTTACTTTCATTAACATTGATTTTTTATTTTATTGTTTGAGGCGTAGTGCATTTCGAACATTTAAGGCTCTTGGTGGTTCAACATTGAAGTCGGACATGTCAATGAAGTGGAGTAACATTGTAGTAAGTTACTATCATATATTTGTGTTGTGTGGTGTGGTCGTAGGGTAAGTGTTGGTGCTAGTTCTTAGAGTGCGACTTGTTTTTGTGTTTTGTGGTGTTATTAAATGTGAGTCTCGTTTTGTTGGCGATTTATCTTCTTTTATTATTGAGTTTTTTTTATATTTTCGCGTATGTTGTTATTTGTAACTTCTCTTAAATGTTTTTTAGTGTCCTCAACAGGCGGGAAGCACGGAGTGTGGATACTACGTGATGCGGTACATGCTGGATATAGTCAAACGTTATCGAAACATAAAAAGTAAAGAAAAGGTACATGTGTTTTTTTTTTTTAATTTTTTATCTGTAACTCTTTATTGTTAATTTGGTCACTTGAAGTAGTTATGAAAATAGGCGAACATTACTTTCAATCGCCTACAACGATAATGTTGATGTAATGTTGTTCGTGGCTATGGTTGATATCGACCTGCTGTCAAATGCAGCTACTACCAAACATGACAGATCGCATCTAGTAACATGTATTTATTGAGTTGTTTAGCTTTGTGAACTTGAAAACCTTGACCACTTTATCAACAATTTGTTCGCATCTATTAACGTGTATTTTTTTTTTTTATATATTTTCAGTGGTTCGGGTCGAAGGTTTCTTATACAGTGGAAGAGATTGATGAGGTTCGAGAATTATGGGCTGATCACTTTATCAACAATTACCTTTAGTGATTTTTTTTTAATTGACACGTTAGAGACTAATGTAAGACATAATGAACGCATGATATGTATTTATTTGTGGTGTGTTTATATTTTATTTGCAGCTGTTTCTGCTGCCATCAATAGTATTGGTTAATTTCATCTTTTATGTCAATTATTAGATTACTCAACAGGTACGGTTACTATGGTATACAATGGGAGGCAGAAAATTTAATTTTCGACAAAAAATAAATAAATATATACATATAGGGCTACGGTTGTTGAATTAAAACTGAAGCCAAAAATAGACATAAGGCAACGGTTATAGTAAACAACCGAAGCCTTTTGTCTACTTAAGGCTACGGTTACAGTAAACAACCGAAGCCTTTTGTCTACTTAAGGCTTTGGTTACAATAAACAACCGAAGCCAATAACACATAAGGCTACGGTTAAAGAACCAAAGCCTTAAGTTTAATACTTAAGGCTACACGTTGACATACTACGGTTTTACAACCGTTGCCGTATGTGATATTTAACCGTTGCCATAGACATTTTTTGTACTTGTGTATTATTTAGATTTTATATTCGAGGATAGTTGTTAGTGATAGTTAGTCACCCAACAAGTAGCAAGCATACGATAGTTAGTGTATTTTATTTTGAGGGTAGTAGTTCGTCATTTAAAAGTCCTTAGCCTATGGTCGGTCCTTAAGGTTTCTACCCATCATCACACTTTAAAGCGATTTTAAGTTATTATTTAAGTGATCTAATTAAAGAAAAATCTAATTTATTATTTGATCCCAATACTCTTGCGGGTTAACATATTAATATGTTTGTACCGCCCAGGTGTCTCTCGTTAGGTAAGCATAAATCACATTAGGCAATCTATGTTACGGTCACGAGTCAGCTCTGATATCAACTGTAACAACCTGGTTTTTAGTCGACTTTAATTACTATGGCGGAAATTAATTAAGTCTTAAACCAGCGTCATTAATTATACATAAAACCCAAAATGTTACAACATCGTTCAAGAGTTGAATAAAACAACTCTAAGTACGGAAATTGAAAAGAATATCGTTGTATATATTACATCTCTCTCGAAAAACAACTTAAAATAAAGCATAAACGCCGCGTCTCGGCTCCAAAATCCAAAGATCCTATCCCACGATCATCTGCACAATAAAGCGATGGGGGTGCATTGAATGACAAATGACTATTATGCTCATACTTACCCTCGATTTCAATTACTTTGTTTTATTACTATTGCTTTATAATTATAACAATATGATAAGACGATAAACATGCTTATTACATATAGCATATAAAGACATATAAGTCATAATAAGCATGCGATTTAAAGCGATAAATCATATAAGGCATGATATTCAGTTATGAAAGCAAATAACAGATAATATCATATCAATAGTGTCACAGCAATTCAACAGGATTACAATGCGATATCAGATCGCAAACTAATATACATACTGTATCATTCACATCATACAGACTCGATTCACTTCAGAAATTTGTGGTCTTTAATTTTTAAAGATGTTACGACTCACTCTCATTCAATTCAAACATCACATACTGCTTACGAGCCTGACCACTGAGTAGGCCTTTGTACTCTAGTCGTTTGCATCTCACTACCATAGTGCAGAGACTTACTCGGCATCGTAAACCACGCCGAATACTATAGTACTTGCATCTCATCTTCTAGTGTTCGAAATGATTCGAACTTCAGATACAATCCCGTCAAGTAATCTTTATGCAGGGCAAGAACGAATGCAAGTGTCGCGTCCACTAAGAACGAAACACGGCAAGGAGACAGAACCGCATACAAGACCCAAATCCATAAGGACGCGGGTGCCCTGATACCTCTGGCGAAATAGGGAAATTAACCCTAGTCTAATATGCATAATCTAATATTCACTTTAAGAATGGGCTATACTATTCATAGAGCACCTTAACTCTGAATAGAGCGACTACTTCCTAGAGACCGACCCAATAGAGTTGGCATATTCATTATCTTATACGGCTTAGGCAGTACGACTTAAGGCGTAAAGGCATGGGCAGGATGCTAAGCAACAAACCTGCCGGCTTGAAAACCACACTATTCGGTATGGCCAACGCTCAGTGACCGAGATAGTGGCATCCGTACAAGACTATCTTAACCCCACTTCACTTACGATTGACGTTTTCATATCGGAGGCTCAAGCGTTTGACCCGTTATTTAACTTACTCATGATTTATAATTTATTTGACATTTTATATCACGTGTTACTAGACTCTCCTAGTCACATCGTCAAACGTTTAAGTATTTTATTTGATTTCATATGCTCACATAACATATTCGTTTATTATTTGAAGTGTTGTTAATTATTAACGTTTTTAGGTTTCTACATAGATACGTTTATTAATATGTCCAATTTTATTTAAGTGTTTTTCAAAACATTTTAAGTTATTTACTTATTCATTTTCAATTTTCTATACTTAGTAAATTTTCAATTATTTACAATATTTCAAATTTTGAAATATCTTTGAATTTTGAGACGTAACTTGTTTTACAAGTTTCGTGAATTTTTCACAATTCACGTCTCGGGATTTGAAAAGATAATTTGTTCAACAAGTTACCTCAAATTTCCCTAAAATAAGATTTGGGACGTTACTTGTTCAACAAGTTTTGTCCCGGGTACTATTCATCGTCTTTAAATTTTGAACGTTACTTGTTTAACACGTTTCGTCCCGATTCACTATTCATCGACACTATTCATCTAGGTTACTATTCATCAATCACTATTCACTTGTCACTATTCATCTCAGTCACTATTCACCTCAGTCACTATTCATCGGTCACTATTCATCGGTCACTGTTCATAATTTAGCTTAGTTAACAAGTTATAAAAATATCTAAATATTTTCTAAGTCTAAAATCGTAACTTAGTTGCTAAGTAAAATCCTAGTTTCAAAGTCGTTAAGTTCGGTTTTTAAAAAGTGATCAACGATATTTATTTTAAAGTGACACTTAGTTAAATTTAGTCGTCTATTTACTAAATTTAGCGATTTTCATTTTTAATAACAATAGTGTCGTGGATGATTCATTTAGTCCGTATCGTCCAAGTCCAACAGTCCAATTTGCAAAGGCAGTAGCACACGATTTAATTCATTTTTATAACGGTTACTCATTTTTATTGGTTTAATATGTTTCTTTTATTACGAAATCGATTTATACAAAAATTTATTTCTAATAACTATTAAATTTTAGTGACTTAGTGATATTTTCATTTTGATTAAATTTGGTCCATTTTATTTGTGAATGTTGTGTGATATGTTTAATATACTAAAATTCATTTATTTCTTTTTAAATTCTTAATTCAACTTATTAACTACTAATTAAATTATTTTAACAATAAACTAAAAAGTGATAAAAATAATTTTTAACCTAAAAATGGCCAAAATGCCGTGGCCATGTAGGGTAGTATTCAAAATTTCATTTTTCAATTTTTTTATCGGTTTTTAGCTTAAATTCTTTATATTCTAATTATACTAAAACGATTTAAACTAAAATGAAATTTTACTAAAAATTTCATTTGACTAAAATTTTGAGCTAAAATATAAAGTTTAATTTTCTACAAGTTTTTCTAAAAGTCTAAGTTGATTTAAGTGATACTACTAACATAATATAATCTAATAATTAAACAAAAACAAAAATTACTAACAAAATAAAATAAAACAAAATCAAAGTGAACCAAAATGATGAACATCACAAGAATATTTCAAGAACACCAAAATTTTATCAAGAACACAATTTGCACTATTAACACTTAATAATTTATTTTCCTAAAATAATTTTTATAACATAATAACATCCATTTTAATACAACTTAACACAACATATAATTTACAAAAATTAAAAGTGAAAATTTATAAAAAATATAAGGGAAAGCCGTGAGTAGTGTAGTATTGTACATAAATTTTGTTTTCGATTTTTATTCACTTTAACCTCATTGTTAATTTTTAACATAATTTTTATATTTGATTAATACATAACTAAAACTTAAATAAACATACAAATCATATAAACAAAAATTAAAAATGCCCAAAACTAATTTAACTAAACATATTATCATATTACTACAACATTTCTAGTAAAACATTTATTTAGTTATTATCATTTATTAACATCACATAATCATAAAAGGAATCAAAGTTGATGTTTAACATAATTTTAACATAAAGATCATACTTATAAAATTATAATAAAAATTAAATTAATTTACAAAAGAGGTTAAAACAAGATATAGCTAGTCACCTTGATCGGCAAGTTATTGGTTATCCGGATCGATTATATTATCTAAGTCCAGAGCTTCACCCAAATACCCGTCTTCACCTTCAAACAAAACCCGTAATTAATAAGCTTCAAATACCCACTAATTAAAGAATCTGCTATAACACTTTGTTTGGAGCTTTTCTAGCTGACCGCAGCGCCATTAAGAGTAATTACGAATCCAGACTAAGATTTCGAGTCATCTCGATCCGCTTTAAGCTAGCATCTCACAGAACCGACACAAGATAGCTTAGTGTCTCCTCCATAAGTCAATACCCAGTCCTTAGTCCTTCGTAGGTACTTAAGGATATTCTTAACAGCTATCCAGTGTGCTTCACTTGGATTGCCTTGGTAACGACTTGTCATACTCAATGCATATGCCACATATGGACGTGTGCATATCATGGCATACATGATCGATCCTGTAGCCGATGCATAAGAAATCCGACTCATGCGCTGCACCTCTTCCGATGTCTTCGGTGCTTGAGCTTTACTCAAATGCATCCCAGAAATCATAGGAAGGTTCCCTTTCTTGGAATTGGTCATGCTGAACCTCTCAAGAATCTTATCTATATAAGACTCCTGACTGAGTGATAACATCCATCGTGATCTATCTCTGTAGATACGGATCCCCAAAATTCTTTGTGCCTCTCCCAGATCTTTCATCTGGAAATGGTTCTTTAACCAAACTTTGACCGAAGTATGTCATTCCCAATCAAGAGTATGTCATCGACGTACAATATTAGATATGCAATCTTTCTCCCACTCGACTTGATATATAAGCATGGTTCCTCGACCGATCGAGTGAATTCATTCTCTTTTATCACCTGGTCGAAGCGATGATTCCAACTCCGAGAATCCAGCTTAAGTACATATATGGAACGCTTAAGCTTGCATACCTTCTTAGGATTTTTAGGATCAATGAAACCTTCGGGTTGCACCATGTACAACTCTTCCTCCAAATAACCGTTTAAGAAGGCGGTTTTCACATCCATTTGCCAAATTTCATAATCATGAAAGGCGGCAATCGTTAAGATTATCCGAAAGGAACGCAGCATGACTACAGGTGCAAAAATCTCATCATAGTGCAACCCTTGCACTTGAGTGAAACCTTTTGCCACTAGTCGTGCCTTGTATATATCTGGTTGTCCTTCTACAGAATGTTTTATCTTAAAAAAGCCATTTGCACTGAAGAGGCCGAACCTTATCAGGTAAGTCAACCAGATCCCATACATGATTCTCATACATAGAGTCCATCTTGGATTGCATGGTTTCAAGCCATAGCTTAGAGTCGGAACATGTCAAGGCACTTTTATAGGTAGCGGGTTCGTTACTCTCTAGGAGTAAAACGTCATCTCTCTCATTCTCCTCGACCATACCAACGTATCTGTCTAGAGGAATGGAGACTCTACCCGACCTCTTGGGTTCCAAAGGAATTGTAACCGCAGCCGATGATGAAGGAACAATTTCCTCCATTGGTTGCTCGGTCGTTGGTTCTGGAATCTCTGACAAATCGAAGGTTCTACTACTTGTCTTATTCTCGAGAAACTCTTTATCTAAGAATTTCGCACTAGCCGCAACAAAAACTCGGTGTTCGGTAGACGAATAAAAGTAGTGACCGAACATCCCTTTTGGATAACCAATAAAGTATGTCTTGACTGATCGCGGGTCGAGCTTATCCTCGTGTCTCCATTTGACATAAGCCTCGCAGCCCCAGACCCGAATAAAGGAGAAGTTAGGGACCGATCCCTTCCATAATTCATATGTTGTCATGTCTACAGCTTTAGACGGACTTCGGTTAAGTATTAGAGTAGCTGACAAAAGAACATATCCCCATAATGAGTCAGGTACGACCGTGTGACTCATCATGGATCGAACCATATCAAGTAATGTTCGATTTCTTCGTTCGGACACACCGTTCAATTGTGGTGTTCTAGGTGGAGTTAACTGTAGCACTATTCCACAGTCTTTAAGGTGTTGATCAAACTCATTCGAGAGATATTCGCCACCACGGTCTGAACGTAGTGCTTTAATCTTTCTATCCAGTTGGTTTTCAACCTTCTTCTGGAATTCCTTGAACTTGTCAAAGGACTCACTTTTATGCTTCATTAAGTAGACATAACCATATCTACTCAAATCGTCCGTGAAAGTGATAAAATACCTATAGCCATCTCTAGCGTTGATTGACATAGGTCCACACACATCAGTATGTATGAGTCCTAATAGGTCAGCAGCGCGCACTCCAACACCTTTGAAGGAAATTCGAGTCATTTTGCCTATGAGACATGATTCACACGTGCCAAAAGATTCATAGTCAAATGGGGAGATACACCTATTATCAATGAGCTTTTTCACGCGTTTTTCATTTATGTGTCCCATACGGCAATGCCATAGATAGGTTTGATCTTTGTCCCCAACCTTAACTTTCTTATTATTCAAATGAAATATATCTTTGGTTTGATCTAAAACATAAATTTCATTTATAGAAACTGCTTTGCCATTAATCATATCGTTTAAAGAGAAAATACAACAATTATCCTTTATTGTAAACGAAAATCCGTCTTTATCAAGTACGGAAACAGAAATAATGTTTTTAGATAAACTAGGTACATAGTAACAATTATTCAGAAATAACTCAAATCCACTCGGGAGTTGGATTACATATGTTCCTACTGAAACGGCAGCAACTCTTGCTCCATTCCCCACTCGCGGGTCCACATCACCCTTTGCGAGAGTTGTGATGTTTCTTAGGCCCTGTAAATGATTACACAGATGAGAACTACAACCAGTATCAAGTACCCAAGTTCCAAAACTTGCATGGTTAATCTCAATCATATGAATAAAAGATGACATACCAACAGGAGTGACGCAGCCTGATTTTATGTCTTCAGCATACACGGGACAGTTCTGCCTCCAATGCCCAGTCTTGTGGCAATGGTGGCACTCGATGCTGTCTTTGCTCTTTGTCTTACCTTGTGAGCTACCGCTAGACTCATCAGGCCCACTCTTGACATTTCTTGGCTTCTTGAACTTTGGCTTCCCTATAGCTAGGTTGGCCTGAGCCTTGCCCTTACCCCTTCCCTTGTTTGCAACAATGAGAACATCTTGCTTCAAGCTCCCACTCAATTTCAGATCATTCTCGGTCTGTACGAGAAGCAAGTGGGGCTCATGAAGACTTTTCTCCATGTCATTCATATAGTAATTTGCCATGAAAAGGGCAAAACCATCATGAAGTGAATGAAGCACACGATCAATGATGATCTTCTCATCGATTTTGCAACCAAGTGCCTCCAGTCTCTCGACATTCTCGATCATGTCAAGAAGGTGTGGACTAACTGGTTGGCCCTTCTGGAGTTTCGCCTCAAAAAAGTGAGTGGTATACTCATAACTAATGATTCTAGGTGCTTTCGAGAACTCCTTAGAAAGAGTGGTGAAAATCTTGTTTGCACCTTGGGCAATGAACCGTTTTTTCAAATTGGATTCTATTGAATAGATGAGTACATTCTTTATCGCACCCGCCTCCATCACGAAATCACTATAAGCAAGCATTGCATTGGCTACCGACGAAGAAGGGGTTTATAGTAAATTTCATTGAATTTTCGGTCGATAAATTTCTGTAAATTTTATCTTTTAGTCCACTTGTAGATACCCGTATCCGTACCCCCCAAAAACAAACCCGATGACGAAAAGGACTTTCATGCATGCTTTTAAAAGAGTCGAAACGGTACAAAAGTGTCTAAAACGTATTTAGTCATTTTTAACGTATTAATTTGAATTTGCATAATCATAAAAATGAATGTCACTCTTAGTCATTATAAACACAACACCGGAACGTCCTATTAAGACGAGCCACAAAAACAGCCCAACCAGCTACAAAACGACCCAAAACGCACACTAACGCAACACGCAAAACGGGCCAAAGTGCATCCCGTGCCACATTTTCACAAAATTAGACCCTACAAAACCGTAAAATAATATACTTCAATATTATTTTATTTCAAGTCAAAACCGAAAAACACGACAAAAACCGAAACACGAAAACCGAAATTCGGACCAAAACAAAACGACCCAAAAATACTTAACCCATAAGTTAATTACCTCACAAACACCATCATTACCCTATAATATACGTCATTAACCAAAGGCGGCTTAAGTAGCCCACCAAAACAAAAATCTAATCGTCAGAACAGCGATTAAACTAAATCGCTTTGCTTACAGCGATTAAGTTTTCTTCCCCGCACTGGTTCTTTTATTCCATTTACGCATTGAAACTTAATCACAGGCTCACTGGCGATTAAGTTTTGTCCATGCACAAAAACGAGCCATTTCCTATAAATGCCAACCCCCTTCATTCATTTCAATAATCGGTTTTTCAACACACATACACTATTCACAAAATCCACTCAAAAATACCGTCTTTGCATTTTCGAAAGGTAAACATTTTACCTACGTTTTTGGACGTTTGAGACTCGGACAAAGGGGTTACATTAACCCCAACCCGATATTGGCACTAGCGAAGCCGTATTCGCAATACGGTTGTAGCAATTCGGATTCATAATCCGTCTAAACCCCGCCAATATCGCATAAATAACGACTCAATATCACTAAAGCAAAACCGACGTTACTTTTATAATTATGCAAGTCCTCATTCATGCATTAAATTACGACTAGGATCACGATTTCAACACTAAATTGTACCGTTTCATTGAATCTTTTAGCATGTCAAAACTGAGGGTTTTCACAAATTCTTAAAGAGTCAAATACGAGGTCGGAAAATAACGTTTATGGTAATAATTTAGTCAATAAATTATTATTCAACGTACATTTCCTATAGCAATATGTCATTATTTTGACAATTTACATTACTTATGCATTTTAATCGAGTCATATTTATTCGCACTTGTACGTAGCGTGACTTTTATCCCAAATATCGAAATTAAGCAAACGTTTTCAAATTAGTAGAGACTACTTTTATGTAGGCTTTTTGATTTCAGTTTTCAAAAATACTTTTTTGTCAAAACTTTTGAAAAGTAACCTCACTCCGAATCCCTTCTCTAGTTTCAAACCTCAGACGGATAGGTATCGACGCACCTTGAAATCTGAGACACTCGTGTCTTGTATTTCAAGACGCGTTGAATAGGTTCCAAATTCCTTTAATATTTGGTGGCGACTCCGAAAATACGTTTCAAAAAAAAATTTTCTACTTTTCTTTTTTGATCACAAATTCATGCAATGATCTCCCCCATTTTTATAAAACTTCGCACTCTTTCTTCCTGCGAGGCATTCGCCGGCGCCAAGAGTGGCGAGGGTCATCTTGTGGCGTCGATAGGTTTTCCATCCCATCCCGGTACCTTCAGCTGGCGACTCCGCTGGGGACGAGCATGATTTTTATTATTTTTTTTTGAAAAACTAGTTTTTCTTTTATTTTAAAAAACATAAAGAAGTGAAGCTTGAAACTTTGAAAACATTTACGCTTTCGATATTTGGGCTAAAGTACGTTGAGTCGAATCCTCCTGATTCATAACCACACCCCTCGAGGAACGGCCCCTAGTAAAGCTCGCTTCATAAGCGGGATAACTCTGGACACGTCGTTCTCTCACCCCTCCACGATTACAAGTACGGCATCCGTACAAACGATCGTAACCAGTCAAACTCGAACGCTCTAGGGCCCGTTGTAACAACCTGGTTTTTTTGTGACTTTAATTAAACTAAGGCGGAAAATTAATTAAGTCTATATATTACAAAACCAGCTGTTAATCGTAATAAAACTCTAAATACATAGTACGAGTTTAGAATAACAGAGTATAAGTTTGATTACATTCTCTCAAGCGTACAAAATAAAGAAGGTAAACTCTCCCCAATATTCAATAGCGTTGGTCTCGGGGTACCTGCATTAAACTCTCATCATTTTCCCGCACACTCTTTCGATACATGCAGTTCTAATACAATATGCAATATGAATAATAAATAAGTAATGTAAAGAGCAAGTAGCAATTTAATCACGTAAGAAATTCATGATGATCCAAGTATAGGCATAAATCAATCAAATAACGTAACATGCTCACAAATAATCATACTCAATGGATCGTATTCCAACATTCATAACCAAGTCATTCAGACAATCATCCAACAAACAAGACAAGGAAATGCATTCAACATGTGATGACAAGTGAGTCTTCGTTAGTAAGGCGGAAGCATGCAGACATAATCCGCGCGATAGCGATCAGGGCCAACATAACTTGGACATGACTGACAGGCTAAAGATATCTAAGGTAATAAGGACGATTCAATCCCTTGTCTAATGTATGCATACACTACCTATCGAGGATCATACTTATTCGCTATTCAAAAGGTATCACCGACGAAAAAGTTCGACTATCACCAGAGACGGGTACCCCGGATGAAGTGGCGTTTCCAATTACTAATATATGGGCCCACGGAAATATCAAGGATGCCCCATCTCTGAGGTTGTATATACCGTGTCGAGTAGCGATCTTAAGATCGTTATTTCGCCTAGGGCAACTCTGATAGGGAGCCCAAGTCCCCATATACAGCTACCTCATTAACTTCGAATTTCAAGAGTCGCAACATGGCGAACAATCCTAGTATTTTATTCAAGTACTCGCTTTCTTAACTTCTCATTCTCTCGCTCACAAATAATAATAATGACAATCTTGTAACATAAATATAACGTCGAACTTGTATAATGAAATTTTAGTAACAGCAGTTCTCCAGGTAAAACAGAACACATAGAAAAACTTAATTATTTATTTTGAGTCCGTTCGTAACTTTTAAATATTTTTCACTATTCATTATTTTACTATTCACCGTATTTACTATTCATCGTATTTACTATTCACCGTATTTACTATTCATCGTATTTACTATTCATCGTATCTTATACGTATTCGTATTTTCGTATTTCGTATTTGTACGTATTTTTATACTTCGTATTTTATTCGTATTTTATACGTATGTGTATTTCTATGCTTCGTATTTTATTCGTATTTTCATTAAGTACATGTATTATTAGTATTGATTACTTTATTCTTATACTTAATATATTTACATTTTATACAATTTTTCATACTTAGATATTTTACTAAAGTATCAAGATTTCATTTTATTTCCTAAGTACAAAATTCTAGTTTTAAAGTCGTTAGGTTCGTTTTGTATTTAGCGATTTGAGAATTTATTTTAAATGTAAAACTCGATTTAAACTTAAGTACAAAATCTAGTTTCAAAGTTGTTAAGTTCTTTTTGTACTTGGTCATTTTAAATAACATTTCAAAAGTAAAACTCGGTTAAATTTAGTCGTATACTTAACTAAGATTTTAGCGGTTTCCATTTTTAGTGAGGTTGTCGTAGTTTATTTTAAATAGTCCGTATGTCCATATCCAATTTAAGCAAAGGTAGTAACACTCGATTTCATTCATTTTAATACATGTAACGTTTATTCTTATCGGTTTAGTCAATTCTTTTTATTAACGATTTAATACATAAACATATATAAACCTAATTACTATTTAAATTTAGTGACTAAGTGATAAATTTATTTTGACCAAAATTGACCCAAAATAAATAGAGATGCCGTGAGCCTTTATTTATATTAGCTATTTATTTCTTTTGTTGTTTTTATTAATAAATCATTACTTTAACTACTTTAATTACTTAAGTGATAAAAATAAAAAGTGACAAATTCATTTTAGGTCAAAAATTAGACCCTTAAACCGTGGCCTTGTATACTCTTCCCTTTTTATTTTTGTTTTCTTAATTTATCGGTTTTGACTTAAAGTTTTTATATTCTAATTATTTAAATTATACCATAGCGGTTTAACTAGTTTACGATTTTCACTAATTATTTTATTTCATTTATGAATAGTGATTTTGTGACACTTTATTTTTCTAACTTTTATAATTTAAGGATTTAGTCTATTTAACTTATATGTTCATTATTTCAATTAATCACTAATGTATTTAAACAACAATTTAAATAAAACTTAAAAATATTATGAATCAAAATAGGCATACATATGATGAACACAAGAATATGTGATGAGTTTCTAACATTTTTCATATGAACATAATTTAGTCAAATTTTCATATGTTTATATAATTTTCTCAAATTTTTCATACAAGTCTAATTTAACTAGACTAATCATAATATGTTATTTAGAAAAATTAAAACTAAAAATTGGTCCATTTAATTCATAATAGCCGTGTATATATATATATGTTCCTAAATTTTGATTTTTGATTTTTATACTTCTAATTCAACAACTAATTTACCTTATATCATTTATGTATTTAATCATGAGTGGAAAACATAACAAAACATTAACTCACATAAATAAAAATCATTCAAACACAAGAATAACACAAAAATTCAAGAACACACATAAACATATCAAAACATTTAAAATTCATAACAAATTCATTTTAAGTCCTAAACATATACTAATCATATTCTCATATACATCTTATACCTAGTATTTTAAGCATGCAATTTACATAAATTAAAACGAAAAATTTAGTGAAAAATTGAAGGGTGGCCGTGTGATATTGGTGTGTTACACTAATATTATTTTTCGATTTTTGTCTTCAAATTTTAACATGTGAAATACTAATTGACAAAATAACTCATTCATGCATCAAAACAATAACATATAATCAAATTCGTGGCGCTTATCATATAAGTGTGCGGGAAGCACCTTGGTTAGGTTTATGAGCTAAAAGATCAACAGTTGTCGGGGTCTACGATATGATCAAACTGGCTCAAATCAACGCCTCCACCTTGCTCCTCGTCTTTGGTTAGAAGTAGTACATAAAAATGAAAATACACAAGTTAGTAATTTATTTTAAAACTAAACTAGCTAAATTAAAATCTAAAGTTGTAGTAGTATTTTATGTTTAGGTTATGTTTTAATTTTTTTATGATTTCGATTTATGTTCATTTTTTAATTGTATGTAAAAAGAGTTAAGTGAGTACTTAATATAAATGGTGAGGAGTTTATCTAAGTGTACTAATTAATTTAAGCTAATAAATGGAAGATTTAAGGAAGAAAAGAATTTAAGAGGATGAATGTTATGATGTGTTCTTGAGCTTGCACATAACCAAGCTTACTTGAATGTTTGAGTTGAGTTTATTAGAGAGAAAAGACTTAGAATATTTTGGTGTTTGTGAGTGTGTTTGTACGTGTAATGTAGTAGTAGTAGTGTAGTTGTAAGTTTGGTATTATGTAGTATGTAATTTAGTATTAATAATATATAATCTTTAATTAAAAATAAGCTATAAGTGATGATGAATTAGTATAGGTTGTAAGATGGATTGGACATAGTAGTAAAGGAGACATGGTGTGTAAGAGTAAGGAAGAAAATTGAAGAAGAAAAGTTGGACCAAAGGTCCTCAAATATCTCGGCCAACTTACAAGCCAAGACCCGATTTTCTCGTTTTTGAATTTTTCGATTTACGCGCACGTGAAAAGTCCCGAAATGAAATATATAGTCTTAAAATAATGTTTAGAAGTAAGATCGAAAATAAAAATGAAAATAGACTCCAAAACGAATTCAAATAAAAATTGGGTACTAGTTTTCCTCGCAACTTTGAAATAAAATTTTATTCGATCGGAATATATATTTTTTTCGTTGAATGTTATCGAATTAAATCATTAAACTCAGACGTCAAAAAGTTTACCAGTTTAGGCTTAGTGTAACTCAATATATCGAGTTTTAGTGAATGTGTTAGTTAAATCAAAATGAAATAGTAATTTGATATTATTATTATATGTTTTGTTAGTAATAATCAAAATGATTAAGCTTAAACTACTTTAATTAGATTTGGATTATGAGTAAGTAATTTTTAAGAAAAGATTAGGTGACTTAGTCATAATTAGGTGGCTTGGTCATTTAGTCAAGGTTTGACCTCGATTTGCGTGCCAAAATTTGTTGTTGAGAAATTTGTCGTAGGTGTTTCATTTGATTTATCGAGTTTGAATATGTAAGAATAAAGTTCAAATTCAAAGTAATTCAAAATGGTTTTAGTTTAGGTGCGAGAATAGTTTGTAATGTATTGTTTTAGAAATTAAGTGAGCGAGGATGATTAATTATGGATTTCTTAATTATAATTAGCTTAAATTAACACGGGGTGTTACACCCGTATTGAATTCACACCTAAGACGTGTGTAGTCTTGCGGGCGCCCCTACCTAAACGTTGCGGGAATGGCCGGAGGGAACCTTACCCTATAAACCAAAAACCTGTGTTTATATGTACAAGTGTGAAGCTATAGTACCCTCACTATAGTCGTCTTTTAAAACCATTGCATGAAAAAACATTTCCTAGGCATTGTACATTTAAAATACGTTCATTTTGAAAATTCTTTTCAAACTTTTTTTCAAAAAAGGTCATACTTTTTCTAAACACGCCGTCAGGCTCTTTGACCTATAGTCATTTGAGTTTGATAAATAATGTGCCATTGCATTTAAAACCGATCGGGATAATCACTATATCCCAGATCTTTTTCAAAACGTAAATGAATTATACGACTGACGTATCGTCATCATACATTTATTGCTAAAAACATTTCACAAAGCAAAAACCCGAGAATGTCAATTCATTTCGGATATTTTAAAACAAAATTAACCTGTTTTGTACTTTAGAATTAGCTCTAAGTCGAGTGACTCATTAGTCATCCCGATTTTAACCCGATCTTTTTCTCTCAAAAAAAAAAAACGCGGGCTCGTGCAAATGCGAACCCGTTGATTTAAATATTGAATCAAGTGACTTATCGTCATTTTGATTTGATTTCCTGAGTCACACATAAAAGGCGAACAATTGATCGCCTTTTACCCAATTTTAACATCCTCAGATCGACTAGCCTATCGCTACTTCGGTTTGATCCTTTTTATCATAATCTAATGATAAACCCCTAGCAACGTGCCGCTAAACTGGGTTAATCGGATTATGATCATACAAATTTTTCTACCTCGAGAATAGAGACGTGTCAATATGCCTCTACCTCAAAAGCTTCCCGTGTCCTTTTAAAAGCTAAAAACACGAGTCAAGTCATGCACCCACTTTTTACACTTTTGTGTTTTTCTTTGGTTGTGAATGCGATTTTTCTTTGAGTCTTTTCCTTCCCTTTTAAAATCACTAAAGGTTTGAAAACTTTGTCAGGTCCACTCTTTGAAAAACCCTGGATACACGACGGACTAAAGATCGTCACCTAAACCCTCGCCCACCCCCGAAGAAGCGCGCCTACAACAAATCAAAACCAAAAATCGTCATGGCCCTGCAACATGATGAAGGATTCGGCGGACCACCACCGCCACCCCCAGAGGTAACTGCCGAGCAAGTCCGACAACTCAACGACAGAATAGCCAGCCTCACCGCGACAATTGAGCAGATGGCTATCATGCAGAAATTTGAAGCAGAGAAAAATACCACGCGCCTCGCCGAAGAGTCCGAGCGAAATGCTAAAAGGATCCGAACCATGGAGGAACGCCTTACAAACTCAAGGGGTTACTCCATCCACCAAGAGAATGAGCACATCCCAAAGAACGTCAGGTCCATGCTACCAGACAAGTTAGCACTCAGCGATCTTCCCATTTTCAAAGGTCATTAAAGCCCGCTCGTGCATGTCAAAGCCTTCAAAGCTAAGATGGCCATCATGGGTGTCGAACCCCCCGCATGGGCCACATTATTCCCGCATTCGCTGGACGCACAACCCAGGGCGTGGTTCTATGCTTTAGAGCCACATAAAACCGGTAGTTTCGAGGACATAACGGTGGCATTCGATTTACAATACCGGGACAACAATGACATCCAAGTCTCGCTACGTACTTTGGAGGTCCTGACTCAGAAGGACAATGAAGGGTTTACCGAGTACCTAACACGTTGGAAGAAACTCTGTACTCAAATACCTAACCGCCCAAGGGACACCGATCTAATCACGAAATTCATCAACAACCTCACCCCCGCATACCAACAACACCTACGGTACGGGAATTTTGACAACTTCTCAACACTCAACGTCGTCGGCGAGCTCATTGAGGACGATCTTCGCAAAGAAAATAGGAATAAGAGTATGGGTCGCGGATATCAAGGAAGCTCGTCTCGAGCCACTGCCAAAGTCGAGCCCATCCATGCTATCAACGCACTAGACGCGCTAGAGGCACCGCCAGTTTTTACAACACCACCAAGGCCTGCCGCACCTCCGCCAAAAGCATCATACTCACCTGTGGGTCCCAGCTCACTAAAAGCACGACGAAACTTTGACCCAATATACATGACCTACTCAATGGCACTACAGAAGCTTGTGAGCCGCAATGTACTTCAACTCATAGGACCTACTAGCGAGCCTCCCCCAGACAAGAAACCAAAGTCATGGGATCAGAATGCATACTGCGAATTTCACAGAGGAAAAGGGCACGACACCGAGCAATGTTTTCGCCTAAAGAACATAGTTCAGGACTTGATCGACGACAATACTATTGTAAAGCCCAGCCCGAGTCCTAAGCCTTCAAACCAACTGAATCCTTTGCATAACCATGCTATATTTGTACGGACACACCCCGTCATCGACTGCTCTAATCTGATCGTCTCAAGTGATCACGAAGTCAACGGCATCTGGAATACTTCTGAAGATGAAGCCGACAATGATGACATCCGCATGTGTCTCCAAAATGAACCCTACGAGGAGGAGGCCCAACCCCGTCGCCCGCCTGGTAAATACGGAGAATTACGTCACAAATACCCAATCAGGCTATTGGATAGTGATGACGAAGTAGCTTACCTAACACGTTCTGGACGCCCATACCAAGCTTCCCTCAAATTACTTGAACCTCAAAACCCCCCGCCAAGGTTGACTGCTCAAGAGAAAAACAAGGGAATAATCATAAACGAGGACACGCCGCCTACTTCGCCTACCGCAATCCCACCTCCAAACACCGCTCCTACGAACTCTACTACTTCACCCGCAAGCATTGTTCCTACGCCGCCGGCCAGCGATGTATCACTGCCTAACACTAGTCCTACGCCTATACCACCAGTTAGCAAAATAGCATCATCAAACACTGCCCCAGCACCCTTACCTACACCTGAGATCGGAGACACGCTCCACAAACAACTCAACAAGACAAAGGCGGATATTTCAATCTGACAACTATTAAGAGACTCAATGGGACACCGAGAAGCCCTTTACCAAGCATTACAAGTCACCCCAATGACATCGGAAATGTCTCCAGAGAAGCTCATCAGTAACATTACACGCGAATGGCAGGCTAACGCCGTCACCTTCTCGGATAAGGACCTCCCTCCATTCGGTGGCACGCACAATCTACCTCTCTACATCAACGTGGAATGCCACGGCATGACGCTGCCGGGCCGTCCTCATCGACAGCGGACCTGCGATCAACGCCCTACCGAAAGCGACCAAAAAACTAGGAATTAGGGATAATGATTTTATCCCATGTACCGACGGTGTCAGGGCCTACGATGTAACAACCTGGTTTTTAGTCGACTTTAATTACTAAGGCGGAAATTAATTAAGTCTTAAACCAGCGTCATTAAATTTACATAAAACCCAAATATTACAAACATCGTTCAAGAGTTGAATAAAACAACTCTAAGTACGGAATTTAGAAGAGTAAAGTGTTATATATTACAAATCTCTCAAAAACAACTAGAAATAAAGCATAAACACGTCTCGTGGCCCCGTCCAAAATCCAAATTTCCTCGGTCCCACGATCGCCCCGCACAATAAATCGATGGGGGGATGCGCATTGGCGATGATGACTAGCTATGCTCATACTTACCCTCGATTTCAATTATTTTGGTTTAATATTATCGCTTTATAAACATAACCTTATGATAAAAATATAAACACGCTTATTACATATAGCATATAAAGACATATAAGTCATAATAAACATGCGGTTTAAAGCGATAAATCATATAAGCATGATATTCAGTTATGAAAGCAAATAACACATAATATCATAACCATAGTATCACAATAATTCAGCAAGATTACAACGCTGATATCGGATCGCAAGCAGGCGATACATCTGATCATTCTCAACATGCAGACTGATTCACTTCGAAATTTGTGGTCTTTAGTTTTGAAGATGGTACACACTCATTCTCATTTAATTCAAACAACAAACAACACATACCGCTACGAGCACGACCACCGAGTAGGCCTTTGTACTCACGATCGATTGCATCTCACTTCCATAGTGCAGAGGCTTACTCGACTTCGTAAACCACGCCGAATACTATAATACTTGCATCTCATCCTCTAGTGTTGAAATGATTCGAACTTCGAGATACAATCTCGTCAAGTAATCTTTACGCAGGTAAGAACGAATGCAAGTGTCGCGCCCACTAAGAAACGAAACACGGCAAGGAGACCACCGCTATAATCGCCCAAATCGGCACGGATGCCCTGATAACTTTAGCGAAATAGGGGAATAAAACCCTAGTCTAGTATGCATACACTAATATCCACTTTAAGAATAGGCTATGCTAATCATAGAGCACCTTAACTCTGGATAAAACGACTATTTCCTAAAGCCTGACCCACTAAGAGTTGAATTTTTCATTATCTTGTACGGCATAGGCAATACGACTTAAGGCGTAAGGCATGGGCAGGATGCTAAGCAATAAAGCAGCCGGCTCAACCACACTAACCGGGATGACCCATGTCAGAGACCGAGATAGTGGTATCCGCTACAAGACTATCTTAACCCCACTTCACTTACGATTGACGTTTTCATATCGGAGGCCCAAGCTTGACCTTTTATTTAACTTACTCAATATTCATTATTTATTTGATATTCCATATCACATGTTACTAGACTCTCCTAGTCTCAGCGTCAAACGTTTTATTTGAATGGTAGGTTTCATATGATCACATAACACATTCGTTTATTATTTGAAGTGTTGTTAATTATTAACGTTTTCAAGTTTCTAAATTGAAACGTTTATTAGTATGTCCAATTTTATTCATGTGTTTTTCAAACACTTTAGGTTATTTACTTCTTCATTTTAAATTTTCTATACTTAGTAAAATTTTCAATTATTTTCAGTATTTCACTATTCACTTTTTACTATTCATAAATCACTATTCACTTGACACTATTCATTGGTCACTATTCATCGTATTTTATACGTATTCGTATTTTTATACTTCGTATTTTATACGTGTTTTTATACTTATACGTATTTTACATTTATACGTATTTTTATACGTATTCATATATATTAATATATTTCCTAAGTATAAATCAAAATTTCATTTTATTTGCTAAGTACAAAAATTCTAGTTTCAAAGTCGTTAGGTTCGTTTTGTACTTAGTGATTTTTGAAAATATTTCAAAAGTCTAGTTTTAAAAACGTTAAGTTCGGTTTGTATTTAGTGATTTTTGAAAATATCTAAAAGTCTAGTTTCAAAAACGTTAAGTTCATTTTGTATAAAGTGATAATGATTTTCATTTTAAAATATTAGTTTTAAAAATGTTAAGTTCAATTTGTAAAAAGTGGTAATGATATTTATTTTAAAATGAGACTTAGTTAAATTTAGTCGTCTATTTATTTAAGTTAGTGATAGTATCGTGGATGATTCATTTATAGTCCGTATGTCCAAATTCAATAATCCAATAGCAAAGGTAGTATCACACGATTTAATTCATTTTTATAACGGTTAACATATTTTCATCGGTTTATAATAATTCATTTATAATTAAAATGATTTATACAAAAATTCAATTCTAATTACTATTTAACTTTAGTGACTTAGTGATAATTTCATTTTAGTCAAATTTAGTCAATTTAAAAAGGTTATGTCGTGGTGTTTGACATATATATCAAAATTGATTTATTTCTTTTAATTTCTTAATTCTAACTTATTAACTACTAATTAAATTATTTTAACAATTAAACTAAAAGTGATAAAAGCAAAATTTAACCTAAAAGTATCAAAAATGCCGTGAGCTAGTACATGGTGTTCATAAATTTTCATTATTCGATTTTATCGGTTTTAGTTTAAAGTCTTTATATTTTAATTATTCTAATTATACTAAAACGGTTTAAACTAAAATGAAATTTACTAAACTTTTATTTATAATTATGAATAGTGTTTTTCAACACTTTAAATTTCTAACTTTTTAATCTAAATGATTTATAATGTTTTAGTTGATTTATAGTATAATACTAAGTGATATATAAAACAATAACTAAACATAAACACAAATTATTAACAAACATAAATTAAAATGAAATCAAAATGAGTAACAAGGATGAACATCAACATGAATAAATCAAGAACACACATGAAGAACTCAAGAACAACTCAAGAACACTAATTTCGATTTTAATAATTTATAATTTGTTTTCCTAATTTAGTTTTTTCATAGGAACATCTATTTTATACTAACTTAACACTACATATAATTTACAAAAATTAAAAGTGAAAATATATTAAAAAAATTAAGAAATGCCGTGTGAATGTATATGTATATATATATTTCTATTTTCGATTTTAATCACTTTAAACTCATTTTTAATATTTCACATAATTTTTATATATAACTACTACTCAATTAAAACATAACTAAACATAAAAATCATATGAACATAAATTAAAAATGCTCAAAATTAATTTAACTAAATATATAAACATGATACTACAATACTCTATTTAACATATTAGTTAGTTATTATCATTTTATTATACTACACATAAACATACAAGTTCATATAAGTGATGTTTAACATATTTAACATAAAAATCATAATCATAAAATTATAATAACAAAACAAATTAATTTACTAAAAGGATAATACAAGACATAGTTAGTCACCTCGGTTTGGCGAGCTAGAGGTTATCCGGGTCTACTATATTATCTAGGTTTATATCTTCACCCAAGTCCTCGTCTTCACCTTCAAAAATATATACCCAAAGTAGTAAGCTTCAAATACCCAAAGATGTCTAAGAACACTAGTGTAATATTAGAGTAATATTTAGGGTTTTTATTTAGGAAGTTTTAAGTGAAAAATGAAAGAAAATAAAGAGAGAAAGAGTGATGAATATCTCGGCCCAAATGGAGAAGAAAGTGAGATGGTGTTGCACTTAGAATAAATGAAAATGATGTTATGTAATTAGGTTAAATGAAATGTGTAGTATAAGTTTTGATTTATTAAGAAAATAATGTTTTATTAATATGTAATTAGGGAACCAAAAATTTCAACTAGCTTCTAATAGTCTTCCATTACTATTTGTGCTAGAAATTGTCTAAAGTGTGTTTAAAAATATTTTTCACGAATTTAGTCAGTTTTAAAAAGTCGGGCGTCAAAAGCGATAAAAGTTAATGTGTGCGCGTTTGACGATTTTTCGAAATATTTCTACTTTTAAATTCTAAGACTAAATTATTTATTTCATTATTCAAAAATTTTGAAAAGTGTTAAAGAAGTCGATAAATTTTACAAAACAAAAGTTTAGCAAAAATTGTGATTTTGAAGGCTAAAAGGCTTAGGATTTGATTTAGGCTTTGAAATTAGAAATTGATGGCTAATTAAAGAATTAAATTAACACGGGGTGTTACAAACCTCCCCCCTTAGAAAAGTTTCGTCCCGAAACTTGAATGAAGAATAGGATTTTCACCTGAGGTAAACAGCTCGGGATATTTCTCCTTCATAGAGGCTTCGGTCTCCCACGTTGCTTGTTCAGTCAATTGACCTTTCCATAGCACCTTCACTAAGGGAACCGTCTTCCGCCTCAACCTCTTGGTTTCTCGTGCTAGAATCTTGACAGGTCTCTCGGAGTATAGTAAATTAGGCTCAACTGCGATCACGTCAGGAGTAATGATATGACTTGGGTCACTCCTGTATCGTCTCAGTTGGGAAACGTGAAACACATTGTGAACCTTCGACAAATTGGGTGGTAATGCTAGGCGATAGGCTACCTCACCAATTCTGTCGGTTATCTCATATGGCCCCACATATTTAGGACTCAATTTTCCTTTCAAACCGAAACGTCGGACTCCCTTCATGGGTGATATTTTCAGGAACACATGATCGCCGACTTTGAATTCAATAGGTCGGCGATGCTTGTTAGCATACATCTTCTGACGGTCCTGGGCCGCTTGTAGTCGTTCACGAATGATTTTGATGTTTTCAATCTGGTCTTGAATAACCTCTGGTCCAGTACCCACGTTATCACTAGCATCGTCCCAACAGACTGGGCTACGACACTTCCTCCCGTAGAGTGCCTCAAATGGGGCACAACCTAAGCTTGCATGGAAGCTATTGTTGTAGGAGAATTCAATCAAAGGTAGACTTTTCTCCCAATTCTCGTTGAATTCTAAGGCACAAGCCCTGAGCATGTCTTCGACCGTTTGGATAGTTCATTCAGTTTGACCATCAGTCGCAGGGTGGAAAGCGGTGCTCATCTTCAGTTGGCTTCCCAATGATGCTTGGAGCTTGTCCCAAAAATGAGAGGTGAATCTCGGATCCCTATCCGATATAATGTCCAGTGGTACACCATGTAGTCGGATCACCTCCTTCTCATAAGCCTTAGCTAGCTCTTCAAGACTCCAAGTGTCTTTGATTGGTAGAAAGTGGGCTGATTTGGTCAGGCGGTCCACTATTACCCAAATTGCATTATTTCCTTTATGAGTCCTTGGTAAACCTGTTATAAAATCCATGGAAATGGAGTCCCACTTTCCCAATGGAATGTCCAAAGGTTGTAGTAGTCCCCCGGGTCGTTGATGTTCAAACTTCACTTTCTGGCAGATTAGACACTTTGCAACATACTCTGCAATCTCTGCTTTCATTCTAACCCACCAAAACTTCAGTTTTAAGTCTTGGTACATTTTATCAGAGCCAGATGTATGGAGTATCGTGTACTATGTGCCTCGTCGAGGATCTTTCTTTTCAACACAGGTACGTCAGGCACACACCACCTTTCTTTGAATCTCAAACTCCCGTCAGGTTTAATCTCAAACCCTTCTCGGTTTCCTGAAGGAATTTCCCGTCTGATCCTAACAAGCTCTTCATCTTCCCATTGTAGAGCTCTTATCTCGTGATATAACTCCGGCTCTGCGATCATGGCGTTCAAATCAGCATCGTCAGACTAAACCAACTCTAAGTTCATTCTCTTGTAGTCTCACGACAATACCGGCGAATTTCCCAAATGTTGCTAAGGGTATGCGTAGTCTTTCTACTGAGCGTCCAAGAACGACGCGTTTGCCTTACCCTCGTGGTACAGTAGCTCAATCTTGTAGTCCTTGATCAGTTCTAACCACCGGCGTTGTCTCATGTTGAGTTCCTTCTGCCTGGATATATATTTCTGGCTTTTGTGGGCAGTGTTGAACTTGATGCTCACTCCGTAGAGGTAATGACGCCTTGATTTTCAAAGCAAACCCCACAGCTGCTAACTCAAGGTCATGAGTTGGGTAGTTTCGTTCATGAACCTTTAACTGCCTTGACGCATAAGCAATGACCTTCCCTTGTTGCATCAGTACGCAACCCAGGCCATTGATTGGCGCCCTTTGAGACTTCATACTCGTCTCCATCGTAGGGAGAGCTAAGGCGGCAGTGTGGTAAGCCTTGTCTTGAGTTCTGAAAACGCATTCTCGCACTCGTCGCTCCATATGAATTTGGATTATTTTTGTAGCGACTTTGTCATTGGTCGTGCTACCTTAGAAATCGAACGAACCTCCTGTAGTATCCTGCCAATCCTAGGAAGCTGCGTATCTCAGTTATATTTGTGGGAGCCTTCCATTCTTTTACTGCGTCGATCTTTGCAGGATCTACCATCACTCCGTCCTTCGAGATGACGTGACCCAGAAATGCTACCTTCTCGAGCCAAAATTCACACTTAGAAAATTTAGCATACCACTTATATTCCCTTAGTATCCCCAAGATGATACGGAGGTGCTCCTCGTGTTCTGCCCCAGTCTTGGAATAAATAAGGATGTCGTCAATGAAAACCACCACGCAGATGTCCAAGTACTCGTGGAAGGTTCTGTTCATTTTGTCCATGAACACTGCTGGTGCGTTTGTCAAACCGAAAGGCATGACCTTAAATTCGTAGTGACCGTATCTGCTTCTGAAAGCAGTCTTCTGGATGTCCTGTTCTCTTACCGCAATCTGATGATTACCTGACCTCAGGTCGATCTTAGAAAACACTCCCGCGCCCTTCAATTGATCAAAGAGATCGTCGATTCTGGGTAAAGGGTAGCGGTTCTTAATGGTCACCTTGTTTAATTCCCTGTAGTCGATGCAGAGTCTCATACTGCCATCCTTCTTTTTCACAAAGAGAACCGGTGCTCCCCAGGGTGAGACACTTGGTCGTATGAAACCCTTTTCAATCATTTCCTCTAGTTGTTTCTTCAATTCCTGTAGTTCTACCGGTGCCATCCTATAGGGTGCCTTTGAGATTGGGGCCGTGCCTGGCACAAGGTCGATAGAGAATTCAACGTCACGAGCAGGTGGCAAGCCTGGTAAGTCGTCTGGGAAAACATCAGGAAATTCCCGTACCACGTGAATATCTTCAATGTTCACGCTCTCCTTTACTTCGCTGATGCTGCATAGGTACACTTGATGCCCTTTTCTTTCTAACCGTTGTAGTTGTAACATAGAGATGATTTTCGCCCCCTTAATTGGCGAAGTCTTCTGATATGTGACTCTGGTTCCCACAGGATGCTTCAAGCGAATTTTCCGGTCTCGGCACTCGAATATCGCATGGTATTTAGTCAACCAGTCAATACCAAGTATGACGTCGAACTCCGGCATGTCGAAAAGAATAAGGTCGGAAGGAAAAATTGTTTTGTGTATGGTGATTGGAGTTTCTTTGAACATTTTGGAACATTTGAGAATTTTACCATTAGGTAGGGAAATGTTTGCATTGATTGATTCAAATTTTGTGAGGTTAGCTTTAGAGACAAATTTAGAAGATATAAAGGACAATGATGCCCCAGTGTCAAACAAAACCATAGCGTTCACAGAGTTTACAAGAAATATACCAGTAATGACGTCGGCCTCAGGTGATTCCTCTGCCTCAGCTTCTGTGAGGACATATACTCGCCCCTGTACCACCACTGATTGTGGTACCCCCACAGTAGGTGTTGAGTTCGAAAGGTTAGGGCATACATTTGCCTTGTGCCCTAGCTTCTTACAACGGTAGCAGGTAACCTGCTGCCCATTACACAGCCTTCCCTCATGCTGCGGTTTGCCACACATACGGCAACTCCCAGCTGCAAATCTTTGTGGAGGGACTCTTCCCCCAACCATAGTTCGATCGTTGCTCAAAGTAGGAGGCACATTACGAGGCGTAGGCCTCACGAAAATTTGGCCTCTGTTGGTTCGGCGTTGGTAGTTAAACCGAATGAAGCTCGACGGTGATACGGAAGGCACAAATACCTTCTTCTTCTTCTTTTCAGCCTCTTCCGATTGTATGGAAGCCCAGACACTGCACGCACATTCATATGCTGCAGCAAAGGTGGTGTAGGTATTGCTGCTCATATGAGTACGCATACTTGCGGACATATTGCGCAGGTACCTCTGTGTCATGGCTCTATCGTTGGGAGCAATCGCAGCTCCAAATTTGGCCAGCTGTTGAAATTTCTCGGTGTATTCCTGGAGTGTCATGTCTCCCATCTTAAGACTTATGAACTCCTCTTCCTTCTGACATCGGAGCTCATACCCAAAGTACTTCCCCTTGATCTTCTCGACGAATTCGTACCAGGTGAACGTGGTGTCAGGTTCACTAGTCTTGATCACGTTCCACCAGTCATTAGCCTCGGCCTTCAGGTAATAGGCGGCTATGTTGACCCTATCCTCAGGAGGTGTCCTGCTCAGGTCCATTAGCTTTTTCATCTCTTCAAGCCAGTTCGTGAGATCGATAGGGTTATTTGAACCCGAGTATTCTTGTGGTCGATGACGTGAAACACGATCAAACGCGCTTGGATGATGTTGGCGGTTTGCGTTGTCCGTGGCTATTTCTGCCAAACGGATCAAAGATTCTTCTGCCAGGAGGTGTCTTTCCTCGTCTGTCATAGGAGGTGCAGCCATTCTGAAAGAATTAAGACGTGAAGGAATTTATTAGTATTGCGAGAGGTTAGAAGACATGCTTATCATTGATAGCTTTTACTTGAAAGTAAATGCAATAACGGCAGTTATGCAAGTAAGCACAGAAGTTAGGTATTTTATTTCATTGAGATGTAATTTTTGGTTACATTGGTTTTAGGATTTTAAAATGTATCTAGTACATTTTCTTAGGAAGGATATAAAAGTAGGAGAGAGGGAGAATGTATCTTTGTGGAATTGGTTACGAATTTAACAGATGTCTTCACTCCGTGCCGTCTGGTACTCCTTTGACGCTTCAATCCTCGGGAGTTGAATTATTATTTAAATTTTATATCCGAGGATAGTTGTTAGTTTAGTCAGTCACTTCAGCAAGTAGCAAGCATACGATAGTTAGTGTATTTTATTTTGAGGTAAGTAGTTCGTTATTTAAAAGTTCTTAGTCTATGGTCAGTCCTTAAGATTTCTACCCATCCTCACACTTTAAAGCGATTTGAAGTTTATTATTTAAGCGATCTAATAAAAGAAAAATATAATTTATTATTTGATCCTATTAGTCTATGCCTGACATACAATATGAATGTCTGGCCCAGGTGTCTCTCGTTAGGTAAACATAAATCGCATTAGGCAATTCATGTTACGGTCACGAGTCATCTCTGATACCAACTGTAACAACCTGGTTTTTAGTCGACTTTAATTACTAAGGCGGAAATTAATTAAGTCTTAAACCAGCATCATTAAATTTACATAAAACCCAAATATTACAAACATCGTTCAAGAGTTGAATAAAACAACTCTAAGTACGGAATTTAGAAGAGTAAAGTGTTATATATTACAAATCTCTCAAAAACAACTAGAAATAAAGCATAAACACGTCTCGTGGCCCCGTCCAAAATCCAGCTCTCGGTCCACGATCGTCCTGCACAATAAACTGATGGGGGGATGCCATTGAGCTGACAAATGACTAGCTATGCTCATACTTACCCTCGATTTCAATTATTTTGGTTTAATATTATCGCTTTATAAACATAACCTTATGATAAAAATATAAACATGCTTATTACATATAGCATATAAAGACATATAAGTCATAATAAACATGCGGTTTAAAGCGATAAATCATATAAGCATGATATTCAGTTATGAAAGCAAATAACACATAATATCATAACCATAGTATCACAATAATTCAGCAAGATTACAACGCGATATCAGATCGCAAACAGACGTACATACAGTATCATTCTCAACATGCAGACTCGATTCACTTCAGAAATTTGTGGTCTTTAGTTTTCGAAGATGGTACACACTCATTCTCATTTAATTCAAACAACAAACAACACATACTGCTTACGAGCCTGACCACTGAGTAGGCCTTTATACTCTGATCGATTGCATCTCACTTCCATAGTGCAGAGGCTTACTCGACTCGTAAACCACGCCGAATACTATAATACTTGCATCTCATCCTCTAGTGTTCGAAATGATTCGAACTTCAGATACAATCTCGTCAAGTAATCTTTACGCAGGGTAAGAACGAATGCAAGTGTCGCGCCCACTAAGAACGAAACACGGCAAGGAGACCACCGCTATAATCGCCCAAATCGGCACGGATGCCCTGATAACTTTAGCGAAATAGGGGAATAAAACCCTAGTCTAGTATGCATACACTAATATCCACTTTAAGAATAGGCTATGCTAATCATAGAGCACCTTAACTCTGGATAAAACGACTATTTCCTAAAGCCTGACCCACTAAGAGTTGAATTTTTCATTATCTTGTACGGCATAGGCAATACGACTTAAGGCGTAAGGCATGGGCAGGATGCTAAGCAATAAAGGCTGGCTACCAACCACACTAACCTGGGATGATCCATGTCGAGACCGAGATAGTGGTATCCGCTACAAGACTATCTTAACCCCACTTCACTTACGATTGGCGTTTCATATCGGAGGCCCAAGCTTGACCTTTTATTTAACTTACTCAATATTCATTATTTATTTGATATTCCATATCACATGTTACTAGACTCTCCTAGTCTCGCCACAAACGCGTTTTATTTGAATGGTAGGTTTCATATGATCACATAACACATTCGTTTATTATTTGAAGTGTTGTTAATTATTAACGTTTTCAAGTTTCTAAATTGAAAGCGTTTATTAGTATGTCCAATTTTATTCATGTGTTTTTCAAACACTTTAGGTTATTTACTTCTTCATTTTAAATTTTCTATACTTAGTAAAATTTTCAATTATTTTCAGTATTTCACTATTCACTTTTTACTATTCATAAATCACTATTCACTTGACACTATTCATTGGTCACTATTCATCGTATTTTATACGTATTCGTATTTTTATACTTCGTATTTTATACGTGTTTTTATACTTATACGTATTTTACATTTATACGTATTTTTATACGTATTCATATATATTAATATATTTCCTAAGTATAAATCAAAATTTCATTTTATTTGCTAAGTACAAAAATTCTAGTTTCAAAGTCGTTAGGTTCGTTTTGTACTTAGTGATTTTTGAAAATATTTCAAAAGTCTAGTTTTAAAAATGTTAAGTTCGGTTTGTATTTAGTGATTTTTGAAAATATCTAAAAGTCTAGTTTCAAAAACGTTAAGTTCATTTTGTATAAAGTGATAATGATTTTCATTTTAAAATATTAGTTTTAAAAATGTTAAGTTCAATTTGTAAAAAGTGGTAATGATATTTATTTTAAAATGAGACTTAGTTAAATTTAGTCGTCTATTTATTTAAGTTAGTGATAGTATCGTGGATGATTCATTTATAGTCCGTATGTCCAAATTCAATAATCCAATAGCAAAGGTAGTATCACACGATTTAATTCATTTTTATAACGGTTAACATATTTTCATCGGTTTATAATAATTCATTTATAATTAAAATGATTTATACAAAAATTCAATTCTAATTACTATTTAACTTTAGTGACTTAGTGATAATTTCATTTTAGTCAAATTTAGTCAATTTAAAAAGGTTATGTCGTGGTGTTTAACATATATATCAAAATTGATTTATTTCTTTTAATTTCTTAATTCTAACTTATTAACTACTAATTAAATTTTTTTAACAATTAAACTAAAAGTGATAAAAGCAAAATTTAACCTAAAAATATCAAAAATGCCGTGAGCTAGTACATGGTGTTCATAAATTTTCATTTTTCGATTTTATCGGTTTTAGTTTAAAGTCTTTATATTTTAATTATTCTAATTATACTAAAACGGTTTAAACTAAAAAGAAATTTACTAAACTTTTATTTATAATTATGAATAGTGTTTTTCAACACTTTAAATTTCTAACTTTTTAATCTAAATGATTTATAATGTTTTAGTTGATTTATAGTATAATACTAAGTGATATATAAAACAATAACTAAACATAAACACAAATTATTAACAAACATAAATTAAAATGAAATCAAAATGAGTAACAAGGATGAACATCAACATGAATAAATCAAGAACACACATGAAGAACTCAAGAACAACTCAAGAACACTAATTTCGATTTTAATAATTTATAATTTGTTTTCCTAATTTAGTTTTTTTTTCATAGGAACATCTATTTTATACTAACTTAACACTACATATAATTTACAAAAATTAAAAGTGAAAATATATTAAAAAAATTAAGAAATGCCGTGTGAATGTATATGTATATATATATTTCTATTTTCGATTTTAATCACTTTAAACTCATTTTTAATATTTCACATAATTTTTATATATAACTACTACTCAATTAAAACATAACTAAACATAAAAATCATATGAACATAAATTAAAAATGCTCAAAATTAATTTAACTAAATATATAAACATGATACTACAATACTCTATTTAACATATTAGTTAGTTATTATCATTTTATTATACTACACATAAACATACAAGTTCATATAAGTGATGTTTAACATATTTAACATAAAAATCATAATCATAAAATTATAATAACAAAACAAATTAATTTACTAAAAGGATAATACAAGACATAGTTAGTCACCTCGGTTTGGCGAGCTAGAGGTTATCCGGGTCTATTATATTATCTAGGTTTATATCTTCACCCAAGTCCTCGTCTTCACCTTCAAAAATATACCCAAAGTAGTAAGCTTCAAATACCCAAAGATGTCTAAGAACACTAGTGTAATATTAGAGTAATATTTAGGGTTTTTATTTAGGAAGTTTTAAGTGAAAAATGAAAGAAAATAAAGAGAGAAAGAGTGATGAATATCTCGGCCCAAATGGAGAAGAAAGTGAGATGGTGTTGCACTTAGAATAAATGAAAATGATGTTATGTAATTAGGTTAAATGAAATGTGTAGTATAAGTTTTGATTTATTAAGAAAATAATGTTTTATTAATATGTAATTAGGGAACCAAAAATTTCAACTAGCTTCTAATAGTCTTCCATTACTATTTGTGCTAGAAATTGTCTAAAGTGTGTTTAAAAATGTTTTTCACGAATTTAGTCAGTTTTAAAAAGTCGGGCGTCAAAAGCGATAAAAGTTAATGTGTGCGCGTTTGACGATTTTTCGAAATATTTCTACATTTAAATTCTAAGACTAAATTATTTATTTCATTATTCAAAAATTTTGAAAAGTGTTAAAGAAGTCGATAAATTTTACAAAATAAAAGTTTAGCAAAAATTGTGATTTTGAAGGCTAAAAGGCTTAGGATTTGATTTAGGTTTTGAAATTAGAAATTGATGGCTAATTAAAGAATTAAATTAACACGGGGTGTTACATACGATGGAACACGTCACAGCATAAAGGGAACCATCTCCTTTCCCATTATGACGGGGCCAGTCACGAGAGAAACCGAATTTCAAATCATCGACATACCCCCAACCTACAACATGCTATTAGGAAGGCCATGGATCCACGCTACCAAGGCCGTCACCTCAACCCTACATCAAAAGGTCAGAATACCTTTAGGTGACGAGATTGTCACCATCGACGCTTCAAACTTTCGGGCTACGCTCAAACAATACAAAGGAAGCAATAGTACTGCGGAAATAAACGCCGATCCAGCCGATGACATATGTGGTTTCGACTTCGACTTCAGCATCTGTACCATGACTCGCGAAGAAGAAATCGCTTCACTCTACGCCAAGGACAACGACAATAAATGGCCCACCATGGGTCTATCTTATGTGCCATGGTCATACGAAGTCTCTCACGGTTGGGAATCGTACAACGATCGCAAGAAATATCACGATTTCCACATCTGACCATACCACATCTTCCCAAAGAACTACTTCGTCGGAGAAGGCACTAGCAGAGTTCCCAAAGCGTATCCACATACACCATCGTCGAATTGAACTCATCTCCGACATCATACGCAACTCCAACTTCAACCCCATCGACCTAATCGTTCCTTACGAAGAAAAAACACACGACGGATGGTCAAAAACCCTTGAATGGACCAGACGAACAAGGTCGCACTTTCAAGATCACTCTAGCCAAGGCTACACCTTCAAGATGCCGACTCAGAAGCGAAGATGAAGACAACGCCCTCAACAAAAAGACCGTCGTAGAATTTAAACTCCCCCGTCGTCATTTTAAGTCTTATGCCCCAACCAAGCCCCCGGGCTATCTCCCAGATGTAATCAATTTAGCTAAAGAACTAGAGTCATTAAGGTTATCCAAAGCTCCCTCGTCTGAGCTATCTTCAAATGTAACCGCTTTTGATAACATTAATAACATGAAAGTTTTTGGTTACTCTTTGCCTCATTTAAAATCTACATTTTCTAATGATTGCGATAAATTTAAACTAAATAACATTGCATTATATAGATACATTGCAAGTATTGTCTCAAAACCCGAACAGGACCCCATTATTGAAGACACAACAGCCATCAACATAGGCACGCCCGAAGAACCTCGAGAACTACAGCTGGGGGCTTCACTAAGCACAGAAGAAAGGACCACATACACCAAGCTCCTCACAGAATTCAAGGACGTCTTCGCATGGTCGTACAAAGACCGCCTGCAGATCGGCCGTGAGATAGCTGAACACCGCATCCCGATCAAACAAGGTAGCAGACCGGTCAAGCAGAAACTCCGACGCATCAAGCCAGAATGGTCTCTCATGGTCAAAGAAGAGATCGAAAAGCAACTACAAGCTGGATTCATCCGAGTCATCGAATACTCTGACTGGGTCTCCAACATGGTGCCGGTTATGAAGAAAAACGGCAAAATACGGGTATGTGCCGACTTCCAAGACCTGAACAAAGCCTGCCCAAAAGACGATTTCCCACTACCTCATATGGATATTCTAGTCGACAACACAGCGGATCACGCCCTACTCTCATTCATGGATGGGTACGCAGGATACAACCAAATCAAGATGGCAGCAGACGACATGCCAAAAACAACTTTCGTAACCTCCTGGGGGACGTACTGCTACACAGTCATGCCATTTGGGCTCATTAATGCCGGCGCTACCTACCAACGCACTGCTACCACCTTGCTCCACGACATGATGCATAAGGAGGTTGAGGTGTACGTCGATGACATGATCGTGAAATCAAAGGAAAGGTACGACCACGTCACCAACCTCCGCAAATTCTTCACCCAAATCAGGCAGTATAAAATGTGATTAAACCCACAGAAATGCACCTTTGGAGTCACATCAGGCAAGCTACTAGGCCACATAGTAAGCCAGCGCGGGATCGAAATAGACCCGACCAAAATCAAAGCAATAATGGGCATGAAAACGCCGAGCAACATCGACGAAATAAGGAGTTTCTTGGGACAAGTCCAATATATCTCCCGATTTATCAGCAAACTCACCATGATTTGCGAGCCTATCTTCAAAAAGCTGAAGAAAGAAGAGCATACAAAATGGGACGATGACTGCCAACAAGCATTCGACAAAGTCAAAAGCCTACTTACAAATCCACCCGTTCTGGTACCTCCACAAAAGGACTTGCCGCTATCTTTATACTTAACGACTACGCCAAACGCTATGGGTGCCATGCTCGCCCAAGAAGTCAACAACGAAGAACGGGCCATCTACTACATCAGCAAAAAGTTCCACGACTATGAAACTCGGTATGAACCAGTCGAGAAAAGCTGCCTCTCACTGGTCTGGGCAACGAAAAAGCTCAGACACTACCTACTCACTAGCACTACAAGAGTCTACTTCTTGATGGACCCCCTCAAGTACCTATTCGAAAAACCAGTCCTAAACGGAAACATGGCCAGGTGGACCCTGCTTCTCGCTGAGTACGAACTCAAGTACCTCCCTTTGAAAGTGATCAAGGGAAGAGCAGTTTCCGACTTCCTTGCAGAAAACGCTATCGTCGAACAACCCATGATCGACACAATGTCATTTCCTGACGATGGGATCTTTGCCCTAGAAAAGGAATACTGGCAATTATACTTTGACGGAGCATCAAACTACCGCGGCTACGGAGTAGGAATACTCTTAATATCCCCAAATGGCGACCATACTCTGCTCTCGATCAAACTTGACTTTAGCGTCACGAACAACGCCGCAGAATACGAAGCCTGCATTTACGGCCTACAAGCAGCAATCACCCTCAAAATAAGGAACCTCCGCGTACATGGAGATTCATTCCTCATCATAAATCAAGTGACCGGGGCATGGAAGATCATGAGCGAAACCCTCACCAAATACCAAGCAAAAGTATAAAAACTCCTAACCAACTTCGACTGCATCGAATTTTACCACCTCCCAAGGGAAGAAAACCAATTTGCCGACGCACTGTCAAAACTCTCATCCCTCCTAAACATGCCACCAAACATGAAATTACTACCCATCATCGTCGAAAGACGAGACGAACCAGCATACATCCATGCCATTGACTTAGACGAAGCCGAGCAAACAGAGCCCTGGTACCAAGCCATAGTCAACTACAAAACAAACAGCACTTATCCACCCGACACCGATAAACGTGGTCAGAGAGCCATTAGACTTCTAGCTTCCCAGTTCGTGTTAGAAATGGGACAATTACTCAAGAAGACACCACAAGGCACGCTCCTCATATGTGTCGACTACAAAAGGGGACAAGAGATCATCGCGCAAGTCCACGACGGTGAATGCGGACCCCACATGAATGCTCGAGCACTCTGCAAACAGATTCTACGGCTAGGATGGTATTGGACAACCATGGAAGGCGATCGCATCCAATACGTCAAGCACCGCCACAACCGCCAAATTTTCAAAGAATGTCCAACATGTACCACCTTCACCACTATACAGCCTAACCTCACCCTGGCCTTTTTCAACTTGGGGCGTCGACGTAATAGGAAAAGTCCACCCCATCGGAGCAGGAGGTCACTGTTTCGTGCTAGTGGCAATCGACTACTTTACAAAATGGGTAGAAGCAGCATCTTTTCGAACCCTTGGCTCCAAAGAAGTCGCCAAGTTCATCCAGACGAACATCATATGCCGGTACGGCATACCCCATGAGTTCATCAGCGATCAAGGCTCGCACTTTCAGCGCGAGACAAAAGCTATACTCACAAAATACAACATACAACATCACAAATCCTCACCCTATCGACCCCAAACCAATGGAGCCGTTGAAGCAGGAAACAAGACGGTCGTCACCATACTCGAGAAGATAATTGATAGTTGCAAAGATTGGCCCAACAAGATACCATATGCATTATGGGGATACCGCACAACCATTCGCACACCCACAGACATGACCCCTTATTTCCTCACCTACGGCATGGAAGCCGTCCAACCAGTGGAAATAGAAATACAATCATTACGCATACTAATGGAAAGTAGCATCCCAGAAGCAGAATGGGCCCGTGAACGCTACGAACAACTCATGCTCTTGGACGAACGCCGACTTCACTCCCTGTGCACCGTACGTGTTGATACCCGTATCTGTCGATATGGAAATCTATAGAAAACCCGACAAACACCCAATGATGATAGGACAATGTGTACTTCGTGTCATTTATTTGAGTTCGTTTTACGATGTAAGCCGGGCGCCGTCGACAAAATATTTTATTAATTTAAATGATATTTAAATTAGTGTGTTGACAGGGTAAGTGTATTCTGTCAAAAAGTTTGTTTTATTGAAAATAAAATATTTCGATTTGAAAAATCATTTTAAGTAACTCGATTTGAAAAATCGCTTTTGTAAATTCAATATTTGACTTGAAAAGTCGTTTCTCGTGCTTTTAAACCTTTTTTATTAAATCGCTCGATGAATTCGTTTTCTTAAAAGCAAGTTTAAAGCTCGTTTTGAGCTCGATTTAAAGAGCGATTTTGAGCCCGCTTTCAACACGAATTTGAGGCCTCTTTCACCCACACTCTCCCTCACATACCCGAGCCTAATCCATCCAAGAACCACGACCTAACCCACCTCAACCAGCCTAAAGAAGCCCAAAACGAGCCGATACACGCACTCGTAGGTCCCCGAAATCAACCCTTGTTAGCCCAAACCCGACTCCTATTTGCCTACCCATGACACATACGTATCCTAACTATCCTACCCTTATTACCCTTTCTTTCCCTCGAACACGGACCAAAACCAAGCCAAGAGAGCACGATAACAAAGCTGACCCAAGTCCCACCCCTGCTCTGCTCGACCACCCCAAACCCGCCTTTTGGCCACCAAACCCATATCCACAAACAAGAACTTACGCTGATCCTCATGACTCGTTTTCCTTGGCTTAACCCTCAAGAAAACCCCTCCAAAAACCCTAGAACGAGCCTTGGACAACACTCCTCGAAAAAGAGGGAAGAGCTGCTCTTCTCCCTTCTTAAACCCTACTTTTGTCCCTATATATACACACCCTCCTCAAGCCTTTATAACACACGAGATATACAGCATACACACACCACATTAAGTCACAAGAAAGCTCTAGAAAAGCCAAAAAGAGAGTCGAGATAACGACCCCAAAGCGAGCACGCTTTTTCGGTTTTTGGTTCAAATTTATCACTTTTTCTACTCGTTTTTCGTGTTGAAAACACCATAGTCGCTCTGATTTCTTTACAAAATCTCAAAGTTCACTTTACCACGATTCCAAAACATCTTTCGGTTCGAAATTTCGTTGAGAAACGAATAAGTTACAAGCTTTTGAAAATCGCTGTCAGTATTGGTTCAAAGTTACGGTTTTTTGCAATTGTTTCGTCGACGACGGCCCCTCGGGATAAAATCTTACAATCGATTACGACTCGGATATTTGGTCAACGATACATGTAAGTTGAGGGTGCAAAATACTCTTTTTATTTTTGTTAAATTATCGTTCTTTATTATTTTTATAACCCTCTGTCGCTTTTTTACTCTCTGTCGCTCTTTTGTTTATCATCGTATTTGTTGTTTTGCTTGTCGTTCATCTTAGGCTTATATTCTTAGCATGATTGTGACGCGTATGTGAATGTTTTCGTGCCCCATGTTCATCTAGTATACGTGTTCAGTTTCCTTGTATAGTGTGACTTGCGTAGAATGACTTGCTGTCGTTTAGTTCGATTTGGATTTGCTCGTTAGTTTTTGTGTAATATGTCAACACTCATGCTTAGTTAATTATCTGAAAATTGGTCTTCCATGTATGATTTCAGTTTCTCAACTCATGTTCGTATGCTAGGTTATCTTTTCATGATTATACTCTGTCGCTTAGTGTTGCTTTCGTCCGTATGATGCTTAATCTCGTTAATCCTGTAATGACCACGCAATTCATCTCGTTTTTGTTGGCTGTTATGTTTTCCTGCTCTGTCGTGTATTTTGTTGGTGTATGGACTTGTAGTTTCATGTATCGTGTTTGAGTAGTCATGTTTAGGCATTGGTTTTCGTTTGTGTTTTAGTTGCTTTCGATTATTCATACCCTTGCGTAAGTTTGTGTAGAACTTTCACTTGCATAAATGTTGATTGGCTTCTGATTGTATCCACGTTTTTTCCTTACTATGTTATTATTGGTCGTGTTTAATTTTCAGTTTATACGTTTATCTGCATGTTGTTCATGTTTATTGGTCATGATTGATGTTGGTCTGCACGGTTTTTAGCTACTCTTGTTTATTAGTTGTCACGTTTAGTTGTAGATGATTAGCAGCCTGCGTTTATTTGTCGTAACTAGCATCTGTCTCGTGTTTACTCGATTATACTTGATCTTCTTAGCTTATATGATAGGTTGTGATTGTCTGTTACTTCGTTATATTCGTATACAGGGTTTGGTTACGTTAGTCGTTTGCATTTGTTCACGTTTTAGTCGTATTTTGATTATTATTATTTTTTATTCGTCTGCCGCTAACGTGTGTTGATCCTTCTTATGCTGTCGGTGAGTATTTCTGCTCCTTTTCTTCGTTTGCTAGAATAGTAAATGAACCCCTGTTAAATAACTTCGACGAAATTATATGTGCATTAAACGACCTAGAATGGATATATTTTGTTTAAGATTAAAACGTTGTTTGCATATCCGCATGTGTACTCATAATAGCCATGATTTTACTTAGTAGAGACCGTTACTGTAACGGGCGGGGTTAGGTGTTAAAATTAATGAAATTCTTTTAAACTTCCTAACACGTAAACTCACACGAACTCATTTTCTCTAAAATTGGTTTCTAAATTCCACCTAAAAATTTAGTGGCGACTCTTTTCAAATGAACATGTTTGTGAAATAAAACATCGCGTGGATCAAAATCCCTTGTCCACAATTTGGCGACTCCGCTGGGGACAGTGAAACTTGAAAAGTAAAATGATGGCTATTTAGAGTACCCCTTTCTTTTTTATGTTACTTATGCATCATACTGTTAGGATTCGAACCATTTCTCCCCTTGGGTCGATTTCAGTTTGGGAAATGACGTTCACTATGTCTGATTTAAATATCAAGGTGGTTCCGTCGAGGTTAGCAACCGCACTTTCGCCATATAGTTACAAACTTATGGTGGTTGCGTAGGTTACCTAACAGCGCGGGATCATTGGCATGGACCCTTTTCGAGACTTAGAATAGTCTAGTTCATGCATTGCATCCTTGAGCTGCGTATGACTAAATGCTCTGTGATTCCAAAGCCATGTCTTCAATCCTTTTTAGTCAAAACCGTCATCTTTTCAATCGTTTATTTTCCAAAAATCTTTTTCTTAGCTGAAATGCTGTCTTTTTTGGATTAGAAAAATCTTAAATATCTCCTTTAAAGCGATTTTTGACTTAAGCTGAAATGCTTTCCTTCTAAGAAAATAATTCTTTTAGCTGAAATGCTGTCTTTTTAGGATTAGAATAATCTTAAATATCTCTTTTGAAACGATTTTTGACTTAAGCTGAAATGCTTTCCTTCTAAAAAATTATTCTTTAAGCTGAAATGCTGTCTTTTTAGGATTAGAATAATCTTAAATATTTTCCAAAACTACCTCACTTGAAAAAGATTTTTTTTTCGAGCTGAAACGCTTTCCCTCTGAAAAAAAAAAATCATTCCTTAAGCTGAAATGCTGTCTTTTTAGGATTAGAATAATCTTAAATATTTTTCAACACTATCTTTTCCGAAAAACAAAGATTTTTGTCCAAGCTGAAACGCTTTCCGTTTAGGATTAGAATAATCTTAAATATTTTCCAACTTTAGCTCTTTTGAAAAAAGATCTCTTTCCAATCGAATATTTTTTTCCAAAAGATTTTTCGAGCTGAAATGCTGTCTTTTTAGGATTAGAATAATCTTAAATATTTTTCCAACTTTAGCTCTTTTGAAAAAAGACCTCTTTTCAATCGAATATTTTTTTTTTCCAAAAGTTTTTTCCTAGCTGAAATGCTGTCTTTTTAGGATTAGAATAATTTTAAATGTTTTCCAACACTATCTCCTTCGAAAAAAACAAAAATTTTGTTTAAGCTGAAACGCTTTCCTTCTAAAATTAGAATAATCTTAGATATTTTCTGAATATTAGCTCTTTTGAAAAAAGATCTTTTCTCGGCTGAAATGCCATCCTCTTAGGATTAGAATAATCTTATATTATTTTCGATTTTAGTTCTTTTTGAAAAAAAAAAACTCTTCCTAGTTGAAAGGCTATTCGTTTAGGATTAGAATAATCTTAAATAATTTTCTGAATTTTAGCTCTTTTTAAAAAAGATCTCCTCCAAGCTAAAAAGTTATTCGTTTAGGGTTAGAATAATCTTAAACATTTTTTTCCAATGTTAGCTCTTTTGAAAAAAGATATCCTCCAAGCTAAAAGTTGTTCGATTAGGATTAGAATAATCTTAAATAATTTTCGATTCTAACTCTTTTGAAAAAAGATCCATTCCTAGCTGAAATGCTATTCGTTTAGGATTAGAATAATCTTAAATAATTTCCGGTATTACCTCTTTCGAAAAAAAATCCATTCCTAGCTGAAATGCTATTCGTTTAGGATTAGAATAATCTTAAATAATTTCCGATTTTATCTCTTTTGAAAAAAGATCTCTTCCTAGCTGAAATGCTATTCGTTTAGGATTAGAATAATCGTAAATAATTTCCGATCCTAGCTCTTTTGAAAAAAGATGTTTTCTAAGCTGAAATGCTATTCGTTTAGGGTTAGAATAATCTTAAACAATTTTCGATATTGCCTCTTTTGAAAAAAGATCTTTTCTAAGCTGAAATGCTTTTCGTTTAGGGTTAGAATAATCTTAAACAATTTTCGATATTGCCTCTTTTGAAAAAAAAAAGATCTTTTTCTAAGCTGAAATGCTATTCTTTTAGGGTTAGAATAATCTTAACCAATTTTCGACATTAGCTCTTTTGAAAAAGGATCTTTTCTTAGCTGAAATGCTATTCGTTTAGGATTAGAACAATCTTAAATAATTTTCGATATTAGCTCTTTAAAAAAAAAAAAAAAGATCGTTTCTAAGCTGAAGTGCTCCTCGTTAGGATTAGAAAATCCTAAAACTTTTTTTTCTTTAAAAGAAAATTATCTTTTGAAAAAAAGATCCTTTTTAAGCTGAAATGCTATCCATTTAAGATTTTAAGATTAGAATAATCTCGAACAGTCTTCGACACTAAGTCTTTTGAAAAAAGATCCTTTTTAAGCTGAAACGCTACCCGTTTAAGATTAGAATAATCTCGAACAGTTCTTAACAATTACTCTCTTGAAAAAGATCCTTTTATAGCTGAAATGCTATCCGTTTAAGATTAGAATAATCTCGAACAGTTCCCAACACTAACTCTTTTGAAAAAAAAAATCCTTTCAAGCTAAAATGCTTCCCGTTTAGGATTAGATTAATCCCGAACGATTTTTAACACTACGTCGGTCTTTTGAAAAAAGAATAGTTTTTGAGTTGAAATGCTATACGTTTAGGATTAGAATAATCTCAAGCGCTTTTGAAATGCTACCCATTTGGGAATAGAATTTTTTCCAACCAGAAAGGTAAAAATCTAGCCCTAGTTGGACTAGAATTTCGAACCAAGTAAGTCTTTTTTGTAGTCGAAGTGCTGCCCATTTCAAACCTCAACTTCAAAAAACAAGTTTCTTTTTCAGGTCACGAGTAAGCATGAAATGCACCGAGTCCATGTCTAGTTGGGTCTAAGTCTCATACCGTGAGTCTGTCTTCAAGCCCATATGTCGCATACATTTGCATAGTTAGGTCGTAGACCATGTCGTTAAGCTTTGAGTCTTTTCATGATTAGTCTGGTCCAGTCCATTTGCATCTCGAGTTGTTAAATAGAATGAAACCTCTACCAATTTACAAATAGTATCGAAACCATGTCGATTTCTGAACCCGAGTCGCGTATTCTCCTCCTCAAGTCAAAATCACGTTGCAAAAGTGGGGTAGCTTTCAAACCAAGCATCTGAATCAACTCCTAAAAGGAGAAAAGTTCAAAGCCGAGGTTGGTGATTATAAGTCAGAATTCGTGTTCAAGTCTTATGTCTGAGTTGAGTCTAAGATTCATTTTTTTCCCACAATTATTTCTAACCCCTTCTCAAAATCAATGAAATTGATCCTGTCTCTAATTTGCTTCCATAATCCAACTGATAAAAATGCACAACGCACTCGAAGGGTGTCCCTGGGGTAGAAATACGTATTCGATTCTAAATGGTAAGGTGCAAAGACAAAAAAGACAAAAGGGTTTTCGACAACAAAAACAAAAGGGGTTTCAATTCCATTAGTCAACTTGTGGTATACTATTCATCTGCCTTTGGAGGAGGATCCATTAATTTGGAGCTCCACAGTGGTCATGAATTTGATCGCGACCAAAAGTACGAATACTCATGGATCGCCCTCCGTGTACTCGATCGCGTGCCTAACACTACAAAAAAACAGTCAATTTGCGACGGAACAAATCCGTCGCAAAACACTCATATCCGTCGCAAAATGGCTTTGCGGCGAATTTGCGACAGCAGATTAAACCGCTCGAGAAAAATGGTCGCAAATTAAATTTTTGCGACGGAACTCCCTCGCAAATTTTTTTGCGACGGAACAAATCCGTCGCAAAAAATATTTGCGACGGAATTTGCGACGGAATTTCCGTCGCAAAAAAAAAAAAAAAAAATAAAAAAAAAAAATAATTAAAATTTTTTTTTATTTTTTTTTTTTACCGCTGTCTCAGATAACGTTATCCCTAATCCTAAACCGCATTATCGAATCCCTTATATAAGTTTCGTCACATTTCATTCAAACATTAACTCACAACAAATCTATATAAACCTTATACAACTTGCTTTCCTCACCGATGTGGGATATCAAGTTTTTTCAGTTTGCGACGGAATTTGCAGATTTGCGACGGATTTCCGTCGCAAAACAGAAAAATTTGCGACGGAATTTTCCGTCGCAAAAAAAAAAAAAAAAAAAAATATTTTTTTTTTTTTTTTTTTTTTTTTTTTTTTTCGACGGAAATTCCGTCGCAAATTTACTTGTTCCGTCGCAAATCAGCAAAAATCCGTCGCAAATTTTGGCGCCAAATCAATTTTTCAGCCCGCCAAAACAATCCGTCGCAAATTACGTTTTCCGTCGCAAATTTTTTTATCTGCGACGGAAATTTCTGTCCGTCGCAAATTCCCTCGCAAATAGACGGTTTTTTTGTAGTGTAATAAGCAAACGAACTTGTCAGAGGAGTCCGGCGTGATATACATATGACCACGTGCGACCGCCCACCGCAAGATCTAGGAAAGTTGGAACAAGCCCAAGCCACAAAGGGTGCGGCCTATTCTCAAAAACGCAAACAAAAATACAAAAATACAAAAAGTTGAGTGGCAACACATTGAAGATCGAAGATCAAAGTCAAAATTAAAGGCGAAGCCAAAACGGTCAGAAAGTACCATCATTTCTTTTTAAGCCGTTCTCAAAACGGTAATGGAGACATAGTCTTGAGTTCCGAGAATCATTGGCTTATGTAGTTATACCCAAGCGTTTAGGGTCCAGAAGGGATCCTACAACATGATACCTTAGGTGAAACCTTCGAGTGCTACACACACAAAAAAGAATGCCATGTTTATGCACCTTGAACGAACTACATCGGATTTGATTTCGCCCCACGCGAATATGTAGGCAGTCCTTTAGAATATGGGATACAATCCACCACCACCCATCATCCAATTTGTCATCTTGTCAATTTTTTTTACGGGTCTTTACAAAGTCCAAATGAAGCAACCTTTGTTGAGTCTGTCTTAGCGCTCAATTTAGATTGGGATGAGAATCAGGGTTCTGATGAGTAATTGTCCAGTCTTGGAATGATCTTTATCTTAACGGGAATTGGCAAAGATGTTTACTTTGACAGTTAGTTCGCGTCTCGACAAAGAATTCGTATAGGGGGAGAACATGATACTATTAACCCACGTCTATTTTAAACCATGTGTCAATCATCCTAAAAGACCCTGCACAGTTACTAGTCTATGGTCGAACGTTCAAATGTCAGTTGCTCGTGTCACGTTCTCGTCGCATTCGTGTCACGTTCTCGTCGCATTCATGTCACATTCGTGTCGTATTTCATGCTAACTTGGCCATGCTTCGACTTTATAATATCTGGCATTTCAAGAACCTTTTTGCAAAGTCTGGGTCGATGATCCGAGTTCAAATTTCAAATGCGGGTTGATGACCCACTTCAATTTTCAAAATGATGGTTGCGGGCCGATGGCCCATTTTAATTTCTAAATGATGTTTACATTTAGAGTCGATGACTCTTTTTAATTTTCAAAATGATGTTTGCAATGTGGGTCGAGGACCCCATTCGATTTGATGCATGCTAACCGATACCCCGTGTCAATTTTCAAGTAACTTCTGTAGTCTAGGTTAGACTCGCAATCCAACTTTAAAAACGATGTTTTTAAACTAGGTTAATGGCCGAATTATTCGAAGTGCTCTAAATCGAGTCGATGACCTGTTTTCAAATCCAAAGTTCAAGTTGAGGGCCACTTTCGATTTTCAAATGAAATTTGCTATAGGAGTCGATGACCTATTTTCAAATGATGACTTGCGCTCGGGTCGATGACCCATTTTCAAAAGCTGTGTTTCCGCTTGGGTCGATGACCTATCCACCTTTTCCTTCAAAATCGAGGTCGATGGCCCCAATTTTCAATGACAATTATAGTTCGGGTCAATGACCTATCCGCCTTTTCCTCAAAATACGGGCCGATGGCCCCAATTTTCAAATGATGTTTATAGTTCGGGTCGATGACCCATCCACTTTTCAAGATGCGGGTTGAAGACCCATTTTCAAATGATGTTTATAGCTCGAGTCGATGACTCATCCACTTAAATCAAAATGCGGGTTGAAGACCCATTTTCAAAAGATGTTCGAGTTGATGACTCATCCTTTTTTCAAGATGCGGGTCGACGATCCATTTTCAAAAGATGTTTACGGTTTCAGGTCGACGGCCCATTTTCAAAAGATGTTTACAGATGCGGGTTGAAGACCCGTTTTCAAAAGATGTTTATAGTACGAGTCGATGACTCATCCACTTTTCAAGATGCGGGTCGACGACCCATTTCTCAAAAGATGTTTACAGTTTCCGGTCGAAGACCCACCACTCTTTAATCTAAAAATATAGGGCGAGGACACAAAATTTTGAATAGGTCGAGGACACAAAAATTTTGAAATGCGAATCGAGGACGCAAATGTTGGTCGTTTTAGCTCGGATCGATGATCCATCCCTTTTGTTTAAAGAGTAGGTCGAAGACCCTTTTTCAAATTAAAATTCTAAGTTCGGATCGACGATCCATCCTTTTTGTTTAAAAAGCAGGACGAAGACTCATTTTCAAATTAAAATTCTCAGTTCGGATCGATGATCCATCCTTTTGTTTAAAAAAAGCAGGTCGAAGATCCATTTTCGAATTAAAATTCTCAGTTCGGATCGAGGATCCATCCTTTTTGTTTAAAAAGCAGGTCGACGACCCATTTTCGAACAAAATTCGCAGCTCGGATCGATGATCCATCCTTTTCGAAAAGTAGCAGATTTCACTATGTGAGTCGTGTGCTATGTTTTGTTTGTTAAGATTGAGCAGGAACGCTTCAACCGGGGGCTCTAAAGTCACCAACCTTAGACCCCGACGACAGGATGACATCCTCGAAATGAAGAAGTACTAGCAGAAGCTAAAAGAAGTGACACTTCCAAAAAGAATGCAGATATAGGCTTTACTCAATCGAGTAAACAAATATCATTTTGGGCCGAAGCAGCAGAAAGCTACAGGCCAGCGAGCTCGAACTACGATACGGGTTTGATTCTGTCACAACAGATACGTAGGCGCCTAAGGATAAGGCTCAACCCACACCCTGATGAAAATAAAAGCATCCATAATCGAGTTTCAGGTATGATCTCTTCTTATGGCTGGTGAGCTTATATACACAGGTCTAAGGGACCATAAACGACCCGTAAGGCTCTCAAGTTGTGATCATCGATCGACTTGAGTGTCTACTTTGACTTTCGCCTGTCCAAGCCTTAGTCAAAGTGGGGGCTCTGTTGATACCCGTATCTGTCGATATGGAAATCTATAGAAAACCCGACAAACACCCAATGATGATAGGACAATGTGTACTTCGTGTCATTTATTTGAGTTCGTTTTACGATGTAAGCCGGGCGCCGTCGACAAAATATTTTATTAATTTAAATGATATTTAAATTAGTGTGTTGACAGGGTAAGTGTATTCTGTCAAAAAGTTTGTTTTATTGAAAATAAAATATTTCGATTTGAAAAATCATTTTAAGTAACTCGATTTGAAAAATCGCTTTTGTAAATTCAATATTTGACTTGAAAAGTCGTTTCTCGTGCTTTTAAACCTTTTTTATTAAATCGTTTTCGATGAATTCGTTTTCTTAAAAGCAAGTTTAAAGCTCGTTTTGAGCTCGATTTAAAGAGCGATTTTGAGCCCGTTTCAACACGAATTTCGAGGCCTCTTTCACCCACACTCTCCCTCACATACCCGAGCCTAATCCATCCAAGAACCACGACCTAACCCACCTCAACCAGCCTAAAAGAAGCCCAAAAACGAGCTGATACCACGCACTCGTAGAGTCCCGAAATCGACTTGTTAGCCCCAACCCGACTCCTATTTGCCTACCCATGACACATACCCCTATCCTAACTATCCTACCCTTATTACCCTTTCTTTCCCTCGAACAACCAGACCAACACCAAGCCAAGAGAGCATCGATATCGCTGCCCCAAGTCCCACCCTGCTCTGCTTACGACCCGACCAAAACCCGCCTTTTGGCCACCAAACCCATACCCACAAACAAGAACTTACGCCTGATCCTCATGACTCGTTTTCCTTGGCTTAACCCTCAAGAAAACCCCCTCCAAAAACCCTAGAACGAGCCTTGGACAACACTCCTCGAAAAAGAGGGAAGAGCTGCTCTTCTCCCTTCTTAAACCCTACTTTTGTCCCTATATATACACACCCTCCTCAAGCCTTTATAACACACGAGATATACAGCATACACACACCACATTAAGTCACAAGAAAGCTCTAGAAAAGCCAAAAAGAGAGTCGAGATAACGGCCCCAAAACAGAGCACGTTTTTTCAGTTTTGGTTCAGCTATCACTTTTTCTACTCGTTTTTCGTGTTGAAAACACCATAGTCGCTCTGATTTCTTTACAAAATCTCAAAGTTCACTTTACCACGATTCCAAAACATCTTTCGGTTCGAAATTTTGTTGAGAAACGAATAAGTTACAAGCTTTTGAAAATCGCTGTCAGTATTGGTTCAAAGTTACGGTTTTTTGCAATTGTTTCGTCGACAACGGCCCCTCGGGATAAAATCTTACAATCGATTACGACTCGGATATTTGGTCAACGATACATGTAAGTTGAGGGTGCAAAATACTCTTTTTATTTTTGTTAAATTATCGTTCTTTATTATTTTTATAACCCTCTGTCGTTTTTATTACTCTCTGTCGCTCTTTTGTTTATCATCGTAGTTATTGTTTCTCATCGTTCATCTTAGGCTTATATTCTTGGTATGATTGTGACGCGTATGTGAATGTTTTCGTGCCCCATGCTCATCTAGTATACGTGTTCAGTTCCCTTGTATAGTATGACTTGCGTAGAATGACTTGCTGTCGTTTAGATCGATTTGGATTTGCTCGTTAGTTTTTGTGTAATATGTCAACACTCATGCTTAGTTAATTATCTGAAAATTGGTCTTCCATGTATGATTTCAGTTCCCCAACTCATGTTCGTATGCTAGGTTATCTTTTCATGATTATACTCTGTCGTTTAGTATTGCTTTCGTCCGTATGATGTTTAATCCTGTAATGACCATGCGATTCATCTCGTTGGCTGTTGTGTTTTCCTGCTCTGTCGCATATTTTGATTGGGCGTTGGTTTTCGTTTGTGTTTTAGTTGTTTTCGATTATTCATACCCTTGCGTAAGTTTGTGTGCACATGTGTTACTTGTTTCGTCTGTAGAACTTTCACTTGCATAAATATTGATTGGCTTCTGGGTGCATCCACGTTTTTCTTTCCTTACTATGTTATTATTGGTCGTGTTTAATTTCCAGTTTGTACGCGTGTTGTTCGTGTTTGTTGGTCATGATTGATGTTGGTCTGCACGGCTTTTGGCTACTCTTGTTTATTAGTTGTCGCGTTTAGTTGTAGTTGTTTAGCAGCCTGCGTTTATTCGTTATAATTAGCATGTGTCTCGTGTTTACTCGATTATACTTGATCTTCTTAGCTTATATGTTAGGTTGTGATTGTCTGCTACTTCGTTATATTCGTATACAGGGTTTGGTTACGTTAGTCGTTTGCATTTGTTCACGTTTTAGTCATATTTTAATTATTATTTTAGTCGTCTGCTGCTAACGTTTGTTAATCTATCTTATGCTATCGGTAAGTATTTCTGCTTCTTTTTCCTTGTTTGCTAGAATAGTAAATGAACCCATGTTAAATAACTTCGACGAAATTATTTGTGCATTAAATGACCTAGAATGGATGTATTTTGTTTAAGATTAAAACGTTGTTTGCATATCCGCATGTGTACTCATAATAGCCATGATTTTACTTAGTAGAGACCGTTACTGTAACGGGCGGGGTTAGGTGTTAAAATTAATGAAATTCTTTTAAACTTCCTAACACGTAAACTCACACGAACTCATTTTCTCTAAAATTGGTTTCTAAATTCCACCTAAAAATTTAGTGGCGACTCTTTTCAAATGAACATGTTTGTGAAATAAAACATCGCGTGGATCAAAATCCCTTGTCCACAGTACGGATGTACCAAGCACGATTACAGCGAGCATTCAACAAACGAGTTAAGCCACGAAACATCAAAGTCGGTGATCTCGTACTAAAGTCGGTCCGAGCACCACTTCCAGTCGACCCACGAGGGAAGTTCAAGCCTAACTGGGCTGGGCCCTACCTCGTCAAGGAAATCTACACAGGCGGAGCAGTAAAACTAACCGACTTGGACGGCCAAGAGTTCAACCTCGCAACGAACTTCGATCAACTCAAGAAATACTACCCTTAAGAAACCCCTTGCAATGCATCTATAAAATACAATTTTCTATAAACACAATTCATGGGCCGGCATGCCCTTAAACATGCTCTTTCTCTCCACAAAAATCGAAAGCAATTCATGGGCCGGCATGCCCTTAAACGTGCACATTCCATAAACACAATTCATGGGCCGGCATGCCCCTAAACATGCATACACCAAACACAATTCATGGGCCGGCATGCCCCTAAACATGCACATTCACCACAAAAAAGCAAACACAACTCATGGGCCGGCATGCCCCTAAACATGCACATTCACCACAAAAAAGCAAACACAACTCATGGGCCGGTATGCCCCTAAACGTACATTTTCCGAACTACGCCGGTTTGATTCCATTTTCTATGGATACGTAGGCAGCTTTGCAAAAAGCACAACCGATATTCAACACAAAAATGACGCGTCCAAAGCTTAAAAAGGCCAAGGACATAGTCACCACAACAACCGTCTCGTAACCTAATGGGTTAACATAAGGCGATATTCAACACAAAAAAGACACGTCCAAAGGTTAAAAAAGTCAAGGACACAGTCATCACAAAAACGCTCCATAGCCCAAAGGGTAAAAGGAACAACATTCAACAATAAACGACAAACCCAAAGCTTAAAAAAGTCGAGGGAATAGTCAATACAAAAATTTCCTAAAAACCATGCTTGCATTCTAAACCTTTAAAAAGGATTAGAGCCATGGAATTTTACACAAAATAATAAACAAAATGAGGCAAAGTCGTAAATAAAAACCTGATTTTTATTAATCTTAAAAAGAACGGTTACATTTTGGATTTTTCAAACGTAGGAGCATAAACTACAACACTACAATATATTACAATACAAGTCCCAGCATGTACATCGGGTTTAGGATAGATAATAAAACCACATAATACAACATAATATGAACATAATACTAACAAAACACACATAAACAACACCAGGTTCTCTCCATTATCAAGCAGACTCGCAACCTTTTTAAGCTGAACCAGGGAGCATCGACCCTCAACCCCTACGGCGATCCCCAACATTGCCATAACAACCTTGATCACCCGACCCTAGAATGTGCCGACGGCCGAACACACTTTCAGCGGCCGAGAGTGGCTCTGAACTCGAACCCTCGCCATCACCACGGTTACGTCCAAAGTCGGCCGGGTCATAAGCAAACATCTGAGGAGGCCCGTTGAGCTCTAGGGCACGAAGGCGTGACCTCTTGTGGGGGCTCTGGGCAACGGCCCACCTAGCGTAGGCCTGTGATACCCGAGTCGTCCTAGGGATACCCGACCACAGCCACAGGGCGCATAATCCATCCGCCGCCCAGCGCTTGCTATATCGCTAGTCAACATGAGCATGCCCTGCACCTTAGTGTCCTGACCAGGGATGAACTGTGCCCACCCTATCTGTCGCCTCACTCGCAAAGGATGGATGTAGACACCCATGTCAAACCCGCAAAGGAGGACTCCAATGGAACCATCAACAGCAGCACTAGCCGTCACGTCGACTATCCCCCACCATGGTACCGACCAGCAAATGGCCGACGACCTCACAAATTCGGGAAAGTAATCGTCAGAACGATGTTTTTGGTCCAACCACCTAATGTAGCGATTAGTCACGCCCCCGGCATAGTCTAACCCGTCAAAGCCAATATCGCCCAGCACACTCAGACGCTCCATCAGCCACACCTGGAGGATCAGGGGACATCCTCGGTACGGACGCTCCCTATTGCAAGCACGGTCATCCAGGCCCAGGATCGTCTCAGCCAAAATAACGGCGGAAGGGTATACTCCATCTGTTGGACGACAGTGATTAAACGAGGATCACCAAGCGCTCCCTCATACAAAGAATCAGGAAACATGTAACGGTGGACTAAGCAGAATGCCAACGCCCTTTTCCTAGCACCAAAAGAGATCGTCTCATTTTCGCGGTTCATAAACCGCTTGCACAGGCAGTTAAGTTTGATACGACTCCCAACAAATAGCTCCTCCGTCTCCGCACGAGTCATCTGAAGGTAGTTCTGCACGTGCCTCTTATACCCATGCTCCGATCTAACACACACGGGCATGTTAGTTCGCAACCAACCACCAATGGCTCCAAACTCCTCGACCAATGGACAGACCTCCCCGCCAGGAAAGCGGAACACGTGGAAACTCAAGTCCCAATAGTCGAGACACGCATCCAGGAACTCGGGCTCCATTTGAACTTGCCTCAGCCAAAGGAATGCCCCGATACCGCAATCTTTCAAGTCCTTCTCCTCGATACCCGACAAGGACGCACACCAACGGTGCAAGTTTCCTTCAAAATTCTCCATAATTCGACAAACGTTCCGTAAATATTTTGAATATTCTTGGAATATCGAGAATGGGAAAATGAAAGGATGAATGAAATGAGTTAACCTAGCCCTCCTTTTATAGCCGAGATTTGCAAAACGAAATACAACACAAAAACTTAAACGCTAGTGAACAAGCGATTAAAAGAAATCAAACAAAAACCACAAAACAAAAATCTAATCGCCTGTAAACAGGCGATTAAAAACTAAATCGCCTGTTTACTGGCGATTATGTTTTCTTTCCTGACAAAATTATTCGATTTCTTACACTTCTTACACACCTACGCCCTAAATTTTAACTTATTACCCTTTATTACCTTTTTTACCGACCTCATGACCGACTAAATTAGCCCCGTCGTGTCGTCTCGATTTGCGTAATCAGCTCCCGTCTTTCGTATTTTTCGTATTCACAAAACACGATAATCACACAAAAATTAAACACAACACAAAATACGACTTTCGCATTCAATTTTTCGTCTCAAAACATCGTTTTAGCTCACATTTTTACAATGTCAAAAACGTCTTTTTACGAATTTAAAATATTTTCTAAATAGCATATTTCAAAACTTTGCATTTTCATCCTAAACGAGTCAGTCTCAATCGAGACACGTATATATGCTTTTACGACTTACAACTTTTTGCAGGTACGCTCGGCAAGCAAATGCGCAAAGATTTCAGACCCGGCTAGGACGCAGGAATGCGTTTTCCGCAACAAGACAAAATAACCGAATTATACCCATAAACACCCACAAACCAACCATACACAAATCCTAATACATAATCCATTGCAAACAAATACTAATACTCATAATACAAGTCCAAAATATACAAGTCCAAGCCTCATGCGGTGGTCGCGTATTGTAAGACAAAGACGCAAGGAATCAATCTCGGCCGGGTGCCATAGCTTGACTCCTGCGTCGACCCTGCAGCTCGCCTTGGGACTCTCGCCAACTCCTCGGCATGCGCAGCCTCCAGCTCGGCCCGCAATCTCGCACCCTCCTCAGCCCTGACCCTGGCTAACTCCAGTCGCGCGTCGGACGCCTCTTTTTGACCCTTGCAGGCCTCAACTACATTCTCGTTCACGACCGCCCGCCACCAGTTCGCCGCCCGCCATAACCTCCTGTGCACGTCAGCCGTCACCTGCACGAATCCGAAGAACTCCACTTAGCTTTCAAACCCGGGAGCTATATTCAAAAGCTGCTTCAACAGAGTTTGAATAATGATTTTACAATAAATTCTAACTCAAACTGGGGGCTATATTCACAAGCTGCTTCAACAAGAGTTTGAATAATGATTTTACAATAAAATCTAATTCAAACTGGGGGCTATACTACATAATACTCCACGATAAACGAAGACAGAAAGTACCTTCTTCACGCGCGGATCCCAGCTCTCCAGGCCCGCATCGGTGACTACAGACAGACAAGCCGGCAGCACGATCGAATGTTGGCAGCCCTCGTGAACAACCAGCAGATCCTCGACGAACGGAGGAGGCTGGAACTCAAGGTCAGGATCACGGCGCTACAAAACAAAAATAGGGTAAATTTTTGCTTTTTAAAACCAAAACACATAAGCAAAAAAAAAAGGGACAACAAAGCATACCTCGATCACAGCGTCAGCAAGGGCATGCTTTGCCCAAGTCACGTAATCCTCAGCCGGCCGCAGCAGGGAATCGGACTCACCCTCGTGATACACGTGATAAAGCCCCCACGACTGCTGCAGACAAAGCGCCACTCAAACTCCAAGACGAGCCGCATCGAAGTCTCAATGTACAGCCGCCGGCCGTCAAGGGGACCAAAGCGAGCTGCAATCGACGGAGGGACGCCGGTAAAATTCCTCCAAGGGTCGCGAACGAACTGCAAAACAAAACCAAGTTATAAAAAAAAAAAACAAACACAAACCCTAATACAAACTACAAAAAAACCAAAATACAAAACATAATCACCCTTACCTTATCCATCGTCATCCCGTTGAAGCGCACACGAGCCGCGTCATAGTTCAGACCAATACCCCTCCGATCCGTCACAGTAGGCATGGAAAGCCGCACGCGTGGCCGCCACCTGAACGTGTTCGGAGCGAGAGGGAAGTGGCGTAGCACCAAGATCGCAAGCAATCGTAATACAACGTTACGAAAGAAAAACCGTAAACGAGATAACAAGATCTCGCGAAATCAAACCTTACCTCCATCAAGACCAGACTCCACGAGCGACACATCCGAATCTCGTCAATCCGGTCGAAGCGCACTGCGCGCGTCCGCCGATATCTGGATCAGCGGCCCAGGCGAGGTCACCTAATCGAAATCGCCAGCGTGTCATGTCAGACAGACCAGGCTATCGCTGCCGTCAACGCCCGCTCCCCTTGTCGGCAAAGTGGGTGCGCCAGGAACCACCACAACCACAAAGACCTACGCTCAGCGCTCGCTCGAGTAGACCCCTTCCTCTTCCTCTTCCCCTCGAAGAAATCGGCAAACCACACAGTCCGAGGCTGAAACGTGTGCTCCTCACCTACCCCGCACCTAACCCCGTCACCGATCAACCGCACGACGCGTGGGCTATCAATAGGAGGACGCTCACGTCCCCAGTCAAGTACGCCCTCACCATGAGGCAGCCCCGTGACAACTGCCCACGAAGAAGGGGTCACGCCAACCTCGTAACCAGGCATGTGGAAGGTGTTGGTCGTATCCCAATACCTATCCAGCAACGCCCGGAGCACAGTAAGACGCGAGTTCACCCGCTTACCCCGCACCTCTCTCCATTTCTGCACCAGGGGACCGAAAGCTGTCCCAAGCACTATGTCCCGCTCCTCCTGTGTGAGCCTCTCGTCAAAAGCGTCGAACACCGTCCGAAACCGAGAGAAGGTCCTCATCGCGCCTAACGGGAAACCGACCTTCACTCGAATCGACAAGTGCTCCAGAGGGTTCCCAACCAGAGTCACGCCGTCCCAATCCTTGGCCACCTGCGACCACAAGCGCGGACCCTGGGGATAGTTAGGCCTCACACCCAGCTCGTCAACCATCCCCATGAAAACCTCCGTCGCAGCCTCAAGAGCCGCCACACTGCGTCTGGGCACGACCTCGGCCTTCGCCGTCCCTCACCTCATCCTGAACCTGGCCCTGAACCTGACCCTCGGCCTCGAAACCACAAGTAGTAGGCAGCGAGTAATGTGCACGGCGAGTAGCAGCCGCAGCCCTAGCAGCGGCCTCAACCGCAATCTCGTCAGGAGCCTGCTCCTCGTCACTCGACGACTCCCCTGACTCGGAGGGATCCTCGTAACGGCTCCCCGGACCCCGAGGACGACCACGCCTCCGCGTAACCTCAACAGGGGCTCCCCCTGCTCCAACCTCCTCAAAAACACCGGCGACCTCAGCCTCGTCCCGGTCACCACCCTCAAGAAGAAGACGACGAGCTCGACGTCGTGCCTGCCGCTACCCTCAAGACTACTAAGCCTCGCCAACCTTGCGCTTACTAGGGTTCCTCCGGCCGCGACCACGACCTCTACCTGGCCCTTCCAGAGCCGCAGCGCCTGGCAACGCCGCAGTGGTCACGACTTCAAAGACCCCGCAACAAAGACCACGACCGCCTTGGCCCCCTCCTGGAGCCGCAGGCACCCTCGGCAAGCGGCCACGACCACGCCCTGGGAGGCCTGCACCGCACCTCGGCTCTACCACGGCCTCCCGAGAGTCTCAGTGACGTCCACGCAGGTGCCACGACCGCGCCCCTGCAAAGACTCTGAGACGACACCCTGAGCCTGACCTCGGCCACCAACAGGAGACCTCGACGACTCAGCAGCAGCTCCACTACCACTAGCACCCGCAGAAGACCCTGGCTGCTCAACGGCAACCTCCTCTCGTGCGCCACTAGCTGAAAGAGCAGGTGACTCGGCAGCAACGTCACGACCCGCACCACTAACTGACGGCTCAGGACCACCAGGAACAGCACCGTGCCCCAGGCCACTCGTAGAAGGCCCAGACGACGCACTGACAGCGCCGGCACCACTAGCAGAAAAGGCAAGAGACTCCACAGCAGCACCCTGAAACTCACTCCCTGGCGTCGTAGAAGCCCCAGGCGTCTGAGGGGAAAAAGCTCTCAACAGGTCCGACTGAGACGGACCGTCGGAAACCTCCAAAGGCGCAGGCATACCCGAAGTAGGAGTATGCTCGCCCCTCGGAACGGTAAAATCAACACCAGCCAAGACCCGGTCTATGGAACTGGAAGTAGGCGCAGGATCACCTGCACAAAATTCAAAGGCATACTCAGACAACGACAACAGCAAATCATTTAGGAAAGGTATAATAATAAGAACAACGCAAAGCAAGCATTAGGCCCAAATACTAGACAGATGGGGCCAAAACAAAGCACAAGCACAGGAAAGCATATCTCATGACACGTATACTGTATATGTGCCCTACACAGCAAGTTCAAGAGCAAGCACGCACAAAAGCAGCACAGAACTAGCCAAAACAGCAGATTACAAGCCTTTTTAACCTAAAAATAGCAGAAAGGGGAAAAATGCTACAGAAAGCCAGAAACCCATATTTTCTGAGACAGACCCAACCCATAAATCACAATAAGCACGTGCAAAAAATTTCATGCGAAAACGATGTCCCGAACACCTCGACTGAATAGCTTTTACAAAACGCTTACAAACTACAAAAACGGCCTTTTCTTAACCATAACTCAACCCAAAAAGCCCCCACTTCCCACAAAACAACCCCCTAGCCAACGCAGACGACATACATTACCATACATTCCATGAACGAGGCACGAAAAACAAGAAAAAACGGTTTTTATAAGCCTAACCTAAACTACAAAAAACTCTCCAAAACACCTCCAAACAACACATTCCCTACAAAACAAGACCAAATATGTACCATACTAGCCATGACAACACAATACTGAGAATTCGGGCAAGTTTCGGAACCGAAAATTTCGACCAAAATTTCGGCCCCTGTACCAAATCACACGAGAATCACAGTTTTTCAAGCCGTTTTTTGCACACAAGCCACCCAAACCTCCACATTAGCATACTACAACATTTTCAAAATAACCAAGCCACTCGGGATCGCCTTACGCTACAAAAACAGAGCACGAGCCCCGACTTTACCCCCTCTTGCACGGTTTTACACCCAAATAAACCGCTTCTCGCGCCAATTTCAACAAACTGAACTCACCAACACGTTATACTACTAATGGGTAAGCTACACTGAAGTTTTGAGCCATTTTCGAGACATTTTCAAAAATGACCAAAATGCCCATACACTACAAAACGCACGAAAATCGAGACCACAAGTCGGGTTTTCACAAACGATCAACAACGGCAGCAACACAAGCCTCATATGACTCCCAAGCATCAAGTTCAAGCAAAGACGAGGGCTAAATCCGAATCAAATCAATGATTTTCGACCTAAACCCTAGAAAACGATTTTTCAAGCTAAAACCGACTCAAACAAACTTCAAAACACGAAAAACCAAGCGAGTTGAGTACGTACCTTGGTCCCTGACGAATTTTAGGAGTCGGAATGTTGAATTTCGGTGAAGAAAATCGCCAAATCAAGTTTTAGAGGTTTTCGATTTTGTTTTTGTTTTTACGGATGAAAATGAGCCAACCCCTCTCTCTCCCGTTTTTTAACCAAGAAACACCAAACAAAAATCTAATCGCCAGAACAAAGGACATCTTTAATTACTCGCTTATGCGACATATTTTTATTTTACGGGTTTCAGTTTTATTTTGGGCTGGTTTTTCTCGGCCCAATACACTTTCTACCCATTTCAAACACCATTTCAACCCAAACACAAAAACACGTAGCCTCCTCACGAGACGTTCATAAAAACCTAGCCCTTTTTATGAGAAGTACAAAAACACGTAGCCTCCTCACGAGACGTTCATAAAAACCTAGCCCTTTTTATGAGAAGTACAAAAACACGTAGCCTCCTCACGAGACGTTCATAAAAACCTAGCCCTTTTTATGAGAAGTACAAAAACACGTAGCCTCTTCACTAGACGTTCATAAAAACCGAGCCCTTTTTATGAGAAATACAAAAACACGTAGCCTCCTTAAGAGACGTTCATAAAAACCTAGCCCTTTTTATGAGAAACACAAAAACACGTAGCCTCCTTACGAGACGTTCATAAAAACCTAGCCCTTTTTATGAGAAACACAAAAACACGTAGCCTCCTCACGAGACGTTCATAAAAACCTAGCCCTTTTTATGAGAAATACAAAAACACGTAGCCTCCTCACGAGACGTTCATAAAAACCTAACCCTTTTTATGAGAAATACAAAAACACGTAGCCTCCTCATGAGACGTTCATAAAAACCTAGCCCTTTTTATGAGAAGTACAAAAACACGTAGCCTCCTTACGAGACGTTCATAAAAACCTAGCCCTTTTTATGAGAAACACAAAAACACGTAGCCTCCTCACGAGACGTTCATGAAAGCGCGTAACCTCCTTATGAGACGTTCACAAGAACCCGACCCTCCACAAAAACACCAACCACTCTTGTAAACCAAACCCAAAAACGCGTAACCTCTTCTACGAGACGTCCAACAAGAAGCAAGGCACCAGCAGGAAGCACTCAGGCCACACGCAGGCTGACACGCCCTTAAACATGTAAGACCGTCATGTCCTTAAAAACATGTCGTCCCTCCCCGCATTTCCCGACGCTAAGTCCTCGTCTCTCCCATAAGACACATGCTTAGCGCCGCCAGGTAGTATCGAGGCTGTAATGGTCCGGATACTATCTTTAAGTTTGACTAACGCTTTGTCCAAGCTCACCAAACCGGGGCTCAGAGATACCGTATCCGTACCCCCCAAAAAAAAACCCAATGACGAAATGGACTTTCATGCATGCTTTTAAAAGAGTCGAAACGGTACAAAAGTGTCTAAAACGTATTTAGTCATTTTTAACGTATTAATTTGAATTTGCATAATCATAAAAATGAATGTCACTCTTAGTCATTATAAGCACAACACAGGAACGTCCTATAAAGACGAGCCACAAAAACAGCCCAACCAGCTACAAAATGACCCAAAACGCACACTAACGCAACACGCAAAACGGGCCAAAGTGCGTCCCGTGCCACATTTTCACAAAATTAGACCCTACAAAACCGTAAAATAATATACTTCAATATTATTTTATTTCAAGTCAAAACTGAAAAACACGACAAAAACCGAAACACGAAAACCGAAATTCGGACCAAAACAAAACGACCCAAAAATACTTAACCCATAAGTTAATTACCTCACAAACACCATCATTACCCTATAATATACGTCATTAACCAAAGGCGGCTTAAGTAGCCCACCAAAACAAAAATCTAATCGCCTGTAAACAGGCGATTAAAAACTAAATCGCCTGTTTACGGGCGATTAAGTTTTCTTCCTACAGCCCTGGTTCTTTTATTCCATTTGGCGGCTGCATTGAAACTTAATCACAGGCTCACTGGCGATTAAGTTTTGTCCATGCACAAAAACGAGCCATTTCCTATAAATACCAATCCCCTTCATTCATTTCAATAATCGGTTTTTCAACACACATACACTATTCACAAAATCCACTCAAAAATACCGTCTTTGCATTTTCGAAAGGTAAACATTTTACCTACGTTTTTGGACGTTTGAGACTCGGACAAAGGGGTTACATTAACCCCAACCCGATATTGGCACTAGCGAAGCCGTATTCGCAATACGGTTGTAGCAATTTGGATTCATAATCCGTCTAAACCCCGCCAATATCGCATAAATAACGACTCAATATCACTAAAGCAAAACCGACGTTACTTTTATAATTATGCAAGTCCTCATTCATGCATTAAATTACGACTAGGATCACGGTTTCAACACTAAATTGTACCGTTTCATTGAGTCTTTTAGCATGTCAAAACTGAGGGTTTTCACAAATTCTTAAAGAGTCAAATACGAGGTCGGAAAATAACGTTTATGGTAATAATTTAGTAAATAAATTATTATTTAACGTACATTTCCTATAGCAATATGTCATTATTTTGACAATTTACATTACTTATGCATTTTAATCGAGTCATATTTATTCGCACTTGTACGTAGCGTGACTTTTGACGGATAGGTATCGACGCACCTTGAAATCTGAGACACTCGTGTCTTGTATTTCAAGACGCGTTGAATAGGTTCCAAATTCCTTTAATATTTGGTGGCGACTCCGAAAATACGTTTCAAAAAGGATTTTTCTACTTTTCTTTTTTGATCACAAATTCATGCAATGATCTCCCCTATTTTTACAAAACTTCGCACTTTTTTCTTCCTCGAAGGGGCGATTCGCCTCCTACGTCAAGACGTGGCGAGGCTCTGGCGCCAGGCGTCGATAGGTTTTCCTTCCCTTTCGGTACCTTCACCAATATAATCACGAGATATTACACGGACTACAATGTTGAGGTAAAATAGGTCAACACTTACTACTTACCCAACGTAGAAGGGGTCATATGGAGAGTAAGGTCAACACTTACCACTTATCCATATGACCCCTTCTACGTTGGGTAAGTAGTAAGTGTTGACCTATTTTACCTCAACATTGTAGTCCGAGTAATATCTCGTGATTATAGTGGACTAAAAGATAAAATTTACAGAAATTTATCGACTGAAAATTTACATAAATTTACTATAAACCCCTTCTTCGTCGGTAGCCAATGCAATGTTTGCTTACAGTGATTTCGGGATGGAGGCGGGTGCGATAAAGAACGTACTTATCTATTCAATGGAATCCAATTTGCAAAAGCGGTTCATTTCCCAAGGTGCAAACAAGATTTTCACCACTCTTTCTAAGGAGTTCTCGAAAGCACCGAGAATCATTAGTTATGAGTATACCTGTCGCTTATTTGAGGCGGAACTCCAGAAGGGCTAACCGGTTAGCCCACACCTTCATGACATGATTGAGAATGTCGAGAGACTGGAGGCACTTGGTTGCAAAATCGATGAGAAGATCATCATTGATCGTGTGCTTCATTCGCTTCATGATAGTTTTGCCCTTTTTAGGGCAAATTACTATATGAATGACATGAAGAAAAGTCTTCATGAGTTCCACTCGCTTCACGTACAGACCGAGAATGATCTGAAATTGAGTGGGACCTTGAAGCAGGATGTTCTCATGGTTGCAAACAAGGGCAAGGGTAAAGGCAAGGCTCAGGCCAACCTAGCTGTAGGGAAGCCAAAGTTCAAGAAGCCAGGAAATGTCAAGAGTGGGCCTGGTGAGTCTAGCGGTAGCTTACAAGGCAAGACAAAGAGCAAAGAAAACATGGAGTGCCACCATTGCCACAGGACTGGGTATTGGAGGCGAATCGTCCGTGTATCTTTGAAGACATAAAATCGTGCCGCCACTCTGTTGGTATGTCATCTTTTATTCATATGATTGAGATTAACCATGCAAGTTTCGGAACTTGGGTACTTGATACTGGTTGTGGTTCTCATCTGTGTAATCATTTGCAGGGCCTAAGAAACATCACAACTCTCGCAAGGGCTGATGTGGACCTGCGTGTGGGGAATGGAGCAAGAGTTGCTGCCGTTTCAGTGGGAACATATGTAATCCAACTCCCGAGTGGATTTGAGTTATTTCTGAATAATTGTTACTATGTACCTAGTTTATCTAAAAACATTATTTCTGTTTCCGTACTTGATAAAGACGGTTTTCGTTTACAATAAAGGATAATAGCTGTATTTTCTCTTTAAACGATATGATTTATGGTAAAGCAGTTTCTATAAATGGAATTTATGTTTTATATTGCATGTGAGTAATAAGAAAACAAAGGTTGGTGACAAAGATCAAACCTATCTATGGCATTGCCATATGGGACACATAAATGAAAAACGCGTGAAAATGCTCATTGATAATGAGACTATCTCCCCATTTGACTATGAATCTTTTGGCACGTGTGAACCATGTCTCATAGGCAAAATGACTCGAATTTCCTTCAAAGGTGTTGGAATGCGCGCTGCTGACCTATTAGGACTCATACATACTGATGTGTGTAGACCTTTGTCAATCAAGGCTAGAGATGGCTATAGGTATTTTATCACTTTCACGGACGATTTGAGTAGATATGGTTATGTCTACTTAATGAAGCATAAAAGTGAGTCCTTTGACAAGTTCAAGAATTCCAGAAGAAGGTTGAAAACCAACTGGATAGAAAGATTAAAGCACTATGTTCAGATCGTGGTGGCGAATATCTTTCGAATGAGTTTGATCAACACCTTAAAGACTGTGGTGTAGTACTATAGTTAACTCCACCTGGAACACCACAATTGAATGATGTGTCCGAACGGAGAAATCGAACATTACTTGATAAGGTTCGATCCGTGATGAGTCACACGGTTGTACCTGACTCATTATGGGGATATGCTCTTTTGTCAGCTGCTCTAATACTTAACCGAAGTCCGTCTAAAGCTGTAGACAAGACTCCATATGAATTATGGAAGGGATCGGTCCCTAACTTGTCCTTTATTCGGGTTTGGGTTTGCCAGGCTTATGTCAAGTGGAGACATGAGGATAAGCTCGGCCCGCAATCGGTCAAGACATACTTTATTGGTTATCCAAAAGGGATGTTTGGTCACTACTTCTATTCGCCTACGGAACACCAAGTTTTTGTTGCGGCTAGTGATGTGACATATATATTTATACTTATAGCCCCTTCTTCACGAGCTGTTCTTATCGTTTCTCGTGTGTTTACTTGCGTTTCGCTTCCTATTTCTCTCCGTTTTGGCTCTGCTGCGTTTTTGTGTCCATTTTGCAGGTACACGTGCTTATTTGGAGTATAGGATGCTTGTCGAGAAGTTTCGGAAAGTTTTGTGAACTTTTGAAGTGTTTCGAGTAGGTTTCGTTGCGTTTCGCTTGCGCATAGGCCTCGTTTCAATGAATGAAGGTGTCTCGGGACCTTGGGACCGTATTTGAAGCTCACATTATCATCCTAAGACTCGTCCCTACTCCTAGGCCTCGTCCCTTAGCCTTGGGACGACAAACAAGCAAAATTTATCTAAGTAAAGGAAGGTGCCAAAACAAGAAAAAATCTGAAGGATCCGGGATGAGCATCCCGTGTGCTAGGGAGCTGACCACAAGGTGGTCCCGGACGGGAAGGGTGTCCCGGATGCCAGGGACGACCCTGACTCTTCGTTGGCTTAAAATAATTCGTCTATTTGAAAGGCCAAATGATCATAACTTTGCACGAAATTTTCTGAGCATTCTTAGGACTCTCTAAACTAGTTTCTCTCCAAAACTTAGGGTTTAAATAATTTTCCTTCTTGTAATTTCAATTCCCGACTCGAGTACGTTGTTTTGATCATCCTATTTCGATTTTGTTGCTTGAATTCATCTTGTTCTTCTTGGATTTCTGATTAGGTATTGTTATATATTTCTCTCCTTTGTTTATCATTTCATCTTATATCATTGTTGATCATGTTTTCATCCATTGTTATCGCTTTTGTTGTCATTTTCGCTATGTGTGAGTAGTTCATCATCTAGGGTTGAAGGGTGATCATGGGTGAGTAGTTTTGGATGATTTTGGTGATGTTTTGATGAGGGTTTCGCTTGTGTCTCTGGTTATCTTGTTGTGTTTGTGTTCGTTGATCCTTTGGCCAAGGTTTTGCGAGCGTTTGCCACCCTTAGACTTAAGACCGAAAGCCTAGTTTAAGGTAGGGCACGAGATTAACAATTAGGACCCTCACTTGTAAGTTGCGAGAGCCCGCATTTGAGACCTAGAGGACGCTTAGAACCGAGAGGTCGAGCCTATTCCTTAGCACATGCGATTCCCGACTCATTTCTGTCACCATCCTTCATCCTAGCTTTGCCTATGCTATCCCCGATTCCCTAGACTTTTTCCCTAAGTTTAAACCCTTGTCTTTCTTCCGCTATAGCTTTTAGTAAACCAAACCTTTCTCGAACCGAGACTAGAATCACTCAAAATAACCAACATTACGACCATCTCCCTGTGGATTTCGACCCGACTTACTCTAGCTACCCTAGTGTTGAGTTTGGCATTATTTTTTATTAGGCGAGTGCGACTAAGCCTATTAGCTAGTGCGAAATTCTTAGAGAAAGAGTTTCTCGAGAATAAGAAAAGTAGTAGAAGCTTCGATCTGTCGGAGATTCCAGAACCAACAACCGAGCAACCAATGGAGGAAACTGTTCCTTCATCATCGGCTGCGGTTACTATTCCTTTGGAACCTAGGAGGTCGGGTAGAGTCTTCATTCCTCCAGACAGATACATTGGTATGGTCGAGGAGAATGAGAGAGATGACGTTTTACTCCTAGAGAGTAACGAACCCGCTACCTATAAAGGTGCCATGACATGTTCCGACTCTAAGCTATGGCTTGAAGCCATGCAATCCGAGATGGACTCTATGTATGAGAATGATATATGGGATTTGGTTGACTTACCTGATAAGGTTCAACCTCTTCAGTGCAAATGGCTTTTTAAGATAAAGCATTCTGTAGAAGGACAACCAGATATATACAAGGCACGACTAGTGGCAAAAGGTTTCACTCAAGTCCAAGTGTTGCACTATGATGAAATTTTTGCACCCGTAGTCATGTTGCGTTCCATTCGGATAATCTTAGCGATTGCCGCTTTTCATGATTATGAAATTTGGCAAATGGATGTGAAAACTGCCTTCTTAAACGGTTACTTGGAGGAGGAGTTGTACATGGTGCAACCCGAAGGTTTCATTGATCCTAAAAATCCTAAGAAGGTATGCAAGCTTAAGCGTTCCATATATGGACTTAAGCAGGATTCTCGGAGTTGGAATCATCGTTTCGACCAGGTGATAAAAGAGAATGGATTCACTCGATCGGTCGAGGAACCATGCTTATATATCAAGTCGAGTGGGAGCAAGATTGCATTTCTAATATTGTACGTCGATGACATACTCTTGATTGGGAATGACATACCTCTCTTAACTTCGGTAAAAGTTTGGTTAAAGAACCATTACCAGATTAAAGATTTGGGATAGGCACAAAGAATTTTGGGGATCCGTATCTACAGAGATAGATCACGACGGATGTAATCCCTCAGTCAGGAGTCTTATATAGATAAGATTCTTGAGAGGTTCAGCATGACCAACTCCAAGAAGGGGAACCTTTCTATGATTTCTGGGATGCATTTGAGTAAAGCTCAAGCACCTAAGACATCGGAAGAGGTGCAACGCATGAGTAGGATTCCTTATGCATCGGCTATAGGATCGATCATGTATGCCATGATATGCACACGTCCAGACGTGGCATATGCATTGAGTATGACAAGTCGTTACCAAGGCAATCCAGGTGAAGCACACTGGATAGCTGTTAAGAATATCCTTAAGTACCTACGGAGGACTAAGGACTGGGTATTGACTTATGGAGGAGACACTAAGCTATGCGCAATTGGTTACGCAGATGTTAGCTTCCAAACGGATCGAGATGACTCGAAATCTCAGTCTGGATTCGTATTTACTCTTAATGGCGCTGCAGTCATCTAGAAAAGCTCCAAACAAAGTGTTATAGCAGATTCTACGACTGAGTCCGAGTGCTATGCTGCTTCAGATGCGTCAGTTCTTGCAGGGACTAACCGTAGTTCCTAGTTCGGATGACCCGATCACCATCTATTGTGATAATAGTGGTGCCATCTTCCAAGCTAAGGAGCCTAAGTCCAGCAACAAATTTAGGCACGTACATCGGAAGGCTCACATGATCAGAGATTACGTGGAGCAAAAGGAGATAGTGATAGGCAAGATTGCTACGGATGATAACGTCGTAGATCCTCTCACTGAACCATTGAGATATGATAAGCATGAAGGGCACGTTATTTCCATGGGAATTAAGCGTGTTCCTGAGTGGTATTAGTTGTTTTATATATGGATTAGACATATGTATCTTCTTCCATAAAACTATTAATAAAATCATCGTATTGTTTTCATATTATGTTTTTCATGTGGGTTGTATAGACAACTTTGAACACCACAAAGTGAACTGAATTACATTATATTTGTTTTGGTCCGTAATCGCCTACATGAGTTGATAACTCTGGCAATTATATTGTGAAGTCGATTGATGGTGGGTTCAACGAGCCATAAGTCAAACTGTTGACTGATCGATCACATATGCGGGTTATAATAATACCGCGCAGGACATTTATGTGACAACGTTATGGAGTCCTAAATGTTTCAGAACATTAGGTGCCCGGTCGTGGATAGGACATCCATAGTGTTCCTAGAGTCGATTCTTTTAACTATCGACTGTCTCTTGAGATTAAGGCAGTTTTTGGGTGACTTTGGTTTCTTTCTCATGGTCGACCGTAACAGGAGGCTAAGTAGATTTTCACTGGGTCATTTCATGTTGCGCTTTTATCTGCAAGATTCGAGTTGAAGGAAATATCCAACCTTTATCAGGTTATGTTATTTCTCAGGGCCACTCGAGGAGCTGTAACTGAGATGCATGGCCATGCTCGAATGAAGATTCGTTTATCAGTTGAGTTACTCTCTAGTCGGGGAAACCACTCTTGATATTGATCACTTGTAAAATACGAACTTTGTGAATACGGACTTTGCAAATTGTTTTACATTGAGTCGGAGAAATTTATGGGATATGAGAATCGGTTATCGCACATACACTTGTACGGACAAGTGGGAGATTGTTGGAGTTAGTATCCTCCACAGTTAGTGCAATAACTTGAATAAATCTTTACAGGTTCACAGAGTATACTTTGTATTATAATCTGTTGATTAATGTTTATCAATAACGGTTGGCTTGCTAGATAAGTTTGACGTTATTGTCATACAAATGGCGGTGATCAACTGGTCCCTAAAAGTCACACCTAAAGGATGTGTTTAAGAAATGTGATTATTAGAGAAAATAATCATATTGATGCCTTACTAATTGACTAAAAGGTTAGTCGGTGTTTTTGACTAAAATGTTAGTCAGTGTGATGAAAATACTGATTAAAATGTTAGTCAGTGTGATGATGATACGACCATTTAATAAGGATTAAATAATATTAGCTGAGACGAATTAAATGTAATTCGCAAATTGAATATAAAATGTTATATTTAATTGTTGAATATAATGTAAGCTAATTAGACATAAACTGTTATAATTAATTAGCAAATTATAAATATATGGATATTTATATTTAATGGTATATTATAGTGGGTCCATGATAATGACACTAGTAATATATATTACATTATATTATAAAGCTAAGATAACCAAGAGAAAAGAGTCTAGATACACTTTGATTTCTTGGTCAACAAGTGATTATATTTTGGAAAGAAAATTTTCTCCCCAATATATATATATATATATATATATATATATATATATATATATATATATATATATATATTCAATTAAGTTGACAAATAATGGTACGCTCACTACGCTGGCGAAACTGTTATTAATATTTTGTGAAACTGTTGTTCTTTGTAAATGAAACTGTAAATTTACAAAGAACAACAGTTTCACAAAATTTTGTGAAATACAGTTTCATTTACAAAGAACAACAGTTTTACAAAATATTAATAACAGTTTCGCCAGCGTAGTGAGCGTACCAATATTTGTCAACTTAATTGATCTTGTTTCTATATATATATATATATATATATATATATATATATATATATATATATGAGCCGTGAGATAGAGGGAAGGAGAGGAGTATTTTAATTAACCTAATTCTCTAATTCAATCATCATAATTCACAACACAAATTTTAGAAAGAAGCAGTTTCTTTCCTAAAACTTTTCTAGCAAAAACTAAGGCATATCTTATTCAATCTTGGGTGTTTCAATTAGGAGATATCATACTTTTGATATTCATTCTTTAGCCATTAAAGCAAGGACTCAAGGTTATTTCTAATCTCTTGTTTAATTATGCAATTTCTTTTATGACTATTAATCATATAGTATGAATTTCATTATAATCCTGGATGATTAAAGGGGATATATACAGATATTTTCCACAACCATGTGGCGTTTTCTTTAATAGTTTGCCCATTTCTAGTACGAATTGGGATGCTAGAAGGCGTATTGCACATTTACCGTGCTTGTCGGTGTTAGGTGGGTATTAGCCGCTCGTTTTGTACTTTAGGATTGTTTGATACCAAGGCTTGTCTTGGGGTACGTTGTCATCCTTTATGTCGCATATGTATGCAGGCTTGTGTCTCCTTTCCACTACTATTGGGAGTGTGCTCATTCCGAAAGAAATGTTGATTAGAGACGCAAGTTTTGATGATGCATCTGCGAATTGGTTTTCTTTGCGTGGAGGATGTAGAAATTCGATGGAGTCGAACTGCTTATTTAGTTCTTGTATCTTGCTTTGGTATTGTGCAAGGTTCTTGTTGATGATCTTCCACATGCCGGAGACTTGGTTTATGATTAAGGATGATTCCCCACATACCTTTAGGTTTCTTGCGTTTAAAGCCAAGACGGCTTGTAGACCGTATAGGCATGCCTCGTACTCGGTGGCGTTGTTGGTTACATCAAAGTCTAATTTGATGGAGAGGAGTGTATGCTCGCCGCTGGATGATATTAGGAGGATTCCTATGCCCCAACCTTGATATTTAGATCCTCCATCAAATTATAATTCCGATGACTCGTGATGGACGTTATGGATTCCATCGTCGGGTAGTGAGGAAGTGTCGATGATGGGTGTTACATCCATTGCATTTTTGCCTAGGAAATCGGAGACTACTCGTCCTTTGATTGCTTTTAGGCGTATGTATTTGAGGTCGAATTTGGCTAGGAGTAAGGTCCATCTTGCTCTTCGTCTATTGAGTATTGGTTTCACAAAAAGATATTTGACTGGGTCCATTGTTGTGTAGACCCTTGTTTGGTGTGATAGCATGTAGTGCCAAAGCTTTTTGGAGGCCCACACTAGCGCTAGAAAGCTTTTCTCGACGGGTGTTATCGAGTTTCGTAGTCGAGGAACTTTTTGCTCATGTAGTAAATAGCTCTCTTTTCACCATTAACCTCTTGAGCGAGCATGGCGCCCATTGTCGTAGGTGTAGGTGTAAGGTAGAAGAAAAGTGGTAAGTCCTTTTGAGGAGGTCTTAGCACGGGTGGTTGTGTTAGGAGTTCTTTGATTTTGTCGAATATGGCTTGTCACTCAGCGTCCCATTCGACATGATCCGTCTTTTTTAGATTTTTAAAGACTGGCTCACATATCATGGTGAGCTTGCTTATGAAGCCCGAAATGTATTGGATTTGTCCTAAAAAACTTCGGATTTCATCGAGGTTCTTAGGGGGTTGTATGATTATAATTGCTTTGACCTTGGTGGGGTCGACCTCTATGCCTCTGTGGCTCACCGCGTGTCCAAGTAGCTTACCAGATATTACTCCAAAAGTTCATTTTTTTGGATTGAGGCGCATTTTGACATTTCTTTGACCATTTCGTCGTGGTCATCGTCCTTTGGCTTATAACCTAGGCCCATGGTGGGCAAAGGCTATTGTTGTCCTTTGTTACAAAGGCTTCATGAGTTCTAATAGGTGCACGTGTGATGGTGCCTATCTTGAAGTCAAAACCACATAAGTCTTCCTTCAACTCTGTAGGGATTTCGGCCGTCTTATGCTCCTTCGATATGTGGATAAGACCACGGAAACTTGAAGCGTTTAAGGTCATAATCTCACCGTTGAGGGGGATCTTAACCTTTTGGTGTAAAGTGGATGTTACTGTTTGTATCGCGTGAATCCATGGTTGTCCTAAGAGCATATTGTAGGACATGATGATGTCGATTACTTGGAACTCTACTTTTCTCTCAATGGGGCCAGCGTGTACGTGAAGGGAAATAGTTCCTTTCTCGTGACGTCTAGTCCCATCAAAGGCTTTCACTCCATCGGTGCTAGGGGTGAAGTCTTTATCGGATAGGTCGAGGCGACACATGGTGGATAAAGGTAAGACATTACCGCGGACCCATTGTCGATGTGGGTCACATGTAAAGTTTTATTTCTACATTCCGCGCTAATGTAGAGAGCGAGGTTGTGGTTGGATCCGAAAGATAGGAGGCCCTTGTCAGAGAAAATGATGGCGTTGCAAAGCCAATCTCTCGTTACATTGTGTACCATTTGGTCGGGAGAGATATCCGAATCCACGCTGGCTACTTGTAGAGCGCGGATGAAAGCATGTCTATGCTCGGTGGAGTCTCGTAGGAGAGTCCAAATAGAGATGTCAGCTTTAGTGCGAGCGAGTTGCTTTTGAAGCCCCTCGCTCGTACACGGTGATGGGTCCACCGAAGATGAGGTTGATGGGACGTCTTTCGAGGGTGTTTCCTCTTGGACTACGACCTTGCCTTTCTCGACCGTAGTTGCTTCCTTTGCATGAGCGTCGGTGAATATGTTTTGGTGTGGACGACCGGAACGTGTGAGGTGTGAAACCTCGTACTCGGTCTTCTTTTCGGGTTTGTTGCCCTTCTTCTTTCTCCACCTTTTTTTTTGCTTTCGCTAGACTTCTATGGTGAAACGAAAGAGCAATTCTCTTTGTTGACTTGGGCCACGACTTGGTTAGCCGGGGGCCATTCGTCGTCATCATACCTGAACCGAGCGCCATTGATTTGGTTATCGCTAGATGTGATGAGGTTTTAGCAATCTATGATAGGAAATGATACCACGAAGATTGCGTGATTGTGTACAGGGTTATCCATGTTGGATGGCTTAGATTGCGGGGTCGGCTTCTCAAGCTAACCTTGGTCAATAAGGTCTTGAATGGCGTTTTTGAGCCGAAAGCCATTCTCGGTATCGTGTTCTTTGCCTCGGTGGAATGGATAGAAGGCATTGGGATTCTAAGATTTTGGGTTTTTATCCTCGGGTGGCTCGCTAGTAGACCTGATGGGTTGGAGATAGTTTCGCTCGACTAGTCTTTGAAATGCCTTAGTGTAAGACATGTAAAGAGGGTCGAAAGTCTTCTTAGCCTTAAAAGGAGTCGGAGTTGAGGTCGTACATTCATCGAGATTATTCATGACGCGGTTTTCCTCGCTTTAAGCTATACGAGTGGATCGTGAGAAGCTTCCTTGATAGGCGAGACTGGTGAATTTGGCCATAGTTTCGTTTCCAAGGTCGTCCTCGATTGTAAGTAACAACTTTAGTGAGTTATTTGAAGTCCTGAATGTTGCTATACCTCATATGGAGTTGGTACACAGGTGTGGAACCCGGGGCGCGGGGACCTGTAGATACCCGTATCCGTACCCCCCAAAAACAAACCCGATGATGAAAAGGACTTTCGTGCATGCTTTTAAAAGAGTCGAAACGGTACAAAAGTGTCTAAAACGTATTGGTCATTTTTAGCGTATTAATTTGGATTTGCATGATTATAAAAATGAATGTCACCTTTAGTCATTATGAGTATAACACGAGTACAATATAGGAACGTCTTTTTAAGCCAAGCCACAAAAACAGCCCAACTAGCTACAAAACGGCCCAAACTTACAAAAACGACCCAAAACGCACACTAACACAACACGTAAAACGGGCCAAAGTGCGTCCCGTGTCACATTTTTCACAAAACAAAACTCCACAATACCATAAAATAATATAACCTAATATTATTTTATTTCAAGCCAAAATCGAAAAACACGACAAAAACCGAAACACGAAAACCGAAATTCGGATCAAAACTGAACGAATACTTAACCCTTAAGTAAACAACAAAACATCATCATTACCTAATCAAAACACACAAAACCAAAAGCCGCATAAAACAAATTTCAAAATAAAATAAAAATCGCTCGTTATCAGCGATTAAAAAACATAATCGCTTTGTTAACAGCGATTATCTTTTATTTTGTACAAATTCGCCATTTTGTTTTTCTTACAAAATTCCAAACAAAACCAAATTAAAATCGCCTGTTCACAGGCGATTTAATTTTTCCTCACCCAAAAACCAGCCAACCTCTATAAATACCAACCCACTTCATTCATTTCAAAACACCGGTTTTTAACACTTATACACTATTCACAAAAATCCACTCAAAAATACCGTCTTTACATTTTCGAAAGGTAAACCTTTTACCTACGTTTTGGACGTTTGAGACTCGGACAATGGGGTTACATTAACCCCAAACCCGATATTGGCACTAGCGAAGCCGTATTCGTAATACGGTTGTAGCGATTCGGATTCATAATCCGTCTAAAACCTCGCCAATATCGCATAAATAACGACCCCATATCACTAAAGCAAACCGACGTCACTTTTATAATTATGCAAGTCCTCATTCATGTGTTAAATAAACGACTAGAATCACGGATCCAACACTAAATTGTACCGTTTCATAGAGTCTTTTTAGCATGTCAAAACTGAGGGTTTTTCACAAATTCTAAATATAAGGTCGGAAAATAACGTCTATAGTAATAATTTAGTCAATAAATTATTATTTAACGTACATTTCCTATAGCAAAGTCATTATTTTGACTATTTACATTATTTATGCATTTTAATCGAGTCATTTTTATTCGCACTTGTACGTAGCGTCATTTTAGCCCAAATATCGAAATTAAGCAAATGTTTTCAAATTAGTAGAGACTACTCTTACGTAGGCTTTTTGATTACTGTTTTCAAAACTCATTTTGTCAAAACTTTCGAAAAGTAACCTCACTCCGAACCCCTTCTCTGGTTTCAAACCTTAGATTTTTAGGTATCGACGCACCTTGAAATCTGAGACACTCGTGTCTTGTATTTCAAGACGCGTTGAATAGGTTCCAAATTCCTTTAATATTTGGTGGCGACTCCGAAAATACATTTCAAAAAAAGACTTTCATACTTTTCTTTTTTGGTCACAAATTCATGCAATGATCTCCCCCATTTTTAGCAAAACTGTGACTTTTTTTCCTGCGAGGATTCCAAGACTTTGCGCCCCAAGACGGGCGAAGTAGGGCGCGCAGTATGCCGATAGGTTTCTCTCGCTTCCGGTACCTTCGGTGGCGACTCATTGGGACGAGCATGATTTTTATTATTTTTGAAAAACTTGTTTTTCTTTTATTTTAAAATCATAAAGAAGTGAAGCTTGAAACTTTGAAAACATTTACGCTTTCGATATTTGGGCAAAAGTACGTCGAGTCGAATCCTCCTGATTCAAACCACACCCTTTGAGGAACGGCCCTCAAAGAACCCCTCGCTTCATAAGCGAGGTAACTCCGGACACACTGTTCTCTCACCCCTCCACGATTACAAGTACGGCATCCGTACAAACGATCGTAACCAGTCAAACTCGAATGCTCTAGGGCCCGTCTTGAATTCACACCTAAGACGTGTGTAGTCTTGCGGGTGCCCCTACCCAAACGTATCGGGAATGGCCGGAGGGAACCTTACCCTATAAACCAAAAACCTGTGTTTATATGTACAAGTGTGAAGCTATAGTACCCTCACTATAGTAGTCTTTCAAAACCTTTTCATGTAAAAAGCTTTTCCTAGGCATTATACTCTTAAAATACGTCCATCTTTGAAATTACTTTTTCAAACTTTTTTTCAAAAAAAGGTCATACTTTTTAAAACACGCCGTTAGGCTCTTTGACCTATAGTCATTTGGGTTTAATAAATAGAATGCCGCTACATTTAAAACCGACCCAGGATAACCACTATATCCCAGGTCTTTTTCAAAACGTAAATGAATTATGCGACTGACGTATCGTCATAATACATTTATTGCTAAAAGGTCTTTCACAAAGCAAAAACCCGAATATGTCAATTCATTTCGGAGATTTTAAAACGAAATTAACTTTTAGAACTTTAGAATTAGCCCTAAATCGAGTGACTCTTTAGTCATCCCGACTTAATCTTTTTCTCTCAAAAACAAAAACGCGGGATCGTTCAGATGCGAACCCGTTGATTTACTCTTTGAATCAAGTGACCTATCGTCATTTTTGATTCAAATCCCTGAGTCACACGTAAAAGGCGAACAATTGATCACCTTTTACCCAAATTTTAACATCCTCAGATCGGTTAGCCTATCGCTACTTCGGTCTGATCCTTTTTTATCGTAATCTAATGATAGACCCCTGGCAACATACCGCCAAACTGGGTCGATCAGATTATGATCATACTCTAAATTTTCTTATCTCGAGAATAGGGACGTGTTAACACGCCTCTATCTCAAAAGCTTCCCGTGTCTTTTTAAAAGCTAAAAACACGAGTCAAGTCGAGTCACCCTTTTTACACTTTTGTGTCTTCCTTTGGTCGTGAATGTGATTTTTCATTTGAGTCTTTTTCTTTCTCTTTTAGAATCACTAAAGGTTTGAAAACTTTGTCAGGTCCGCTCATTGAAAAACCCTGGATACACGACGAACTAAGAACCGTCACTTAAACCCACCTCCACCTCCAAAGAAGCGCTCCTACAACAGATCAAAACCAAAACCTGTTATGGCCTTTCAACACGATGAAGGTTTCGGAGGACCGCCGCCACCCCCAGAGGTAATCGCCGAAAGGTGTCCGACAGCTCAATGATAGGATAGCTAGCCTCACTACGACTATCGAACAAATGGCTATCATGCAAAAGTTTGAAGCAGAGAAAAGCGCCGTACGCTTAGCCGAGGAATCCGAACGGAACGCAAAAAGGATCCGAACCATGGAAGAACGTCTCACGAATTCAAGGGGTTACTCTATACATCAAGAAAACGAGCACATCCCAAAGAACGTCAGGTCCATGCTACCAGATAAACTAGCACTCAGCGATCTTCCCATCTTCAAAGGTCACGAAAGTCCGCTCGTGCATGTTAAAGCCTTCAAAGCTAAAATGGCCATCATGGGCGTTGAACCCCCCGCATGGGCTACTTTATTTCCGCATTCACTCGATGCACAACCCAGGGCATGGTTCTATGCTTTAGAGCCACACAAAACCGGAAGTTTCGAGGACATAACGGTTGCGTTCGGTCTACGATGCGAGAGACAACAATGATATCCAAGTCTCGCTACGTACCTTGGAGGTCCTGACTCAGAGAGACACTGAAGGGTTTACCGAATACCTAACGCGCTGGAAGAAACTGTGTGCCCAAATACCTAACCGTCCAAGGGACACCGACTTAATCACTAAGTTCATCAACAACCTCACCCCCGCATACCAACAACACCTACGGTACGGAAATTTTGACAACTTCTCAACCCTCAGCGTCGTCGGCGAGCTCATCGAGGACGACCTCCGCAAAGAAAACAGGAATAAGAGTACGGGCCGCGGGTATCAAGGGAGCTCATCTCGAGCCACTGCCAAAGTCGAGCCCATCCATGCCATCAACGCACTAGACGCGTTAGAAGCACCACCGGTTTTTACGACACCACCAAGACCTGCCATGCCTCCGCCAAAAGCATCATACTCACCTCCTGGTCCCAATTCGATGAAGGCACGACGGAACCTTGACCCAATATACATGACTTACTCAAAAGCACTACAGAAGCTGGTGAGCCACAATGTACTTCAACTCATAGGGCCTACTAGTGAACCTCCCCCAGACAAGAAACCGAAGTCATGGGATCAGAACGCATACTGCGAACTTCACAGAGGAAAAGGGCACGACACCGAGCAATGTTTTCGCCTGAAGAACATAGTTCAAGACTTAATCGACGACAATACTATTGTTAAGCCCAGCCCAAGTCCTAAGCCTTCAAACCAGCTGAACCCTCTACATAACCATGCTATATTTGCGGAAGCACACCCTATCATCGACTGCTCTAAACTAATCATCTCAAATGATCACGAAATCAACGGCATCTGGAATACTTCTGAGGATGAAGCCGACAATGATGACACCCGCATATGTCTCCAGGATGAGCCCTACGAAGAGGAAACTCAACCCCGTCATCCGCCAGGCAAGTATGGGGAGCTATGTCACAAGTACCCATTTAGGCTATCGGACAGTGATGACGAAGTAGCCTACTTAACACGTTCTGGACGTCCGTACCAAGCTTCTCTAAAGTTACTTGAACCTCAAAGGCACCCACCAAGGTTGACTGCTCAAGAGAAGAACAAGGGAATAATCATAGACGAGGATACGCCGCCTACTTCGCCTACCTCCACAACCCCACCTACAAGCATTGCTCCCACGTCGTCAGCCAGCAAAGTGTCATTACCTGACACCAATCCTGTACCTATCTTGCCAGTCAACAAAGTAGCATCACCAAGTGCTACCCCAACACCCTTACCCCCGCCTGAAATCGGAGACACGCTCCATAAACAGCTCAACAAGACAAAAGCAGACATTTCAATCTGGCAGCTCTTAAGGGACTCAATGGGACATCGTGAAGCCCTCTACCAAGCATTACAGGTCACCCCAATGACATCGGAAATGTCTCCAGAGAAGCTTATCAGTAACATTACACGCGAATGGCAGGCCAACGCCGTCACCTTCTCCGATAAAGATCTCCCTCCGTTCGGCGGCACGCACAACCTGCCCCTCTACATCAACGTGGAATGCCACGGCATGACATTACCAGTCGTCCTCATCGACAACGGATCCGCAGTCAATGTCTTGCCCCTTGAGACAGCCAGGAAACTGGGGATTAAGGAAAATGACTTTATCCCGTGTACGGACGGCGTCAGGGCCTACGATGGAACACGGCGCAGTATAAAGGGAACTATCTCCTTCCCCATTATGACAGGACCAGTCATGAGAGAAACTGAATTTCAAATCATCGACATACCCCCTACCTACAACATGCTACTAGGAAGACCTTGGATCCACGCTACCAAGGCCGTCACCTCAACCCTACATCAAAAGGTCAGGATACCTCTTGATGACGAGATCGTCACCATCGACGCCTCGAACTTTCGGGCTACCCTCAAGCAGCAAAAAGCCAATGATAGTACTGCAGAGATAAATGCCGATCCGGTAAGCGACATGTGTGGGTTCGACCGACTTCAACATCCGTACTCGACCGCAGAGAAATCGCTACACCCTACGCCAAGGACGACGATAACATATGGCCCACCATGGGTCTATCTTACGTCTGCGTGGTCCTACGAAGTCCCTCAGGGTTGGGAAGCATACAATGATCGCAAGAAATATCATGACTTCCACATACAACCATACCACATCCTCCCCAGCCACTACTTCGTCAAAGAAGGCACTAGCAAGATTCCTAAGGACACGACCACATACACCATTGCGGATTGAGCTCATTTCCGACATCGCGGCGCAACAACAACTTCAACCCTACCAACCTCGATCATCCTTACGAAGAGAAAACTCACAACGGATGGTCAAAAACCCTCCAATGGACCGACGAACAAGGCCGCACTTTCAAGATAACTACGGGTCAAGGCTACGCTCAAGATTCCGACTCGACGAAGACAATACCCCAAACCAAAAGACGTCTTAAAGTTTAAACTCCTCGTCGTCATCTCAAGTCTCTACTCCCAACTAAGCCCCCTGCTACTTCACGACATAGTCGTTTTAGCTAAAGAACTAGAGTCATTAAGGTTGTCCAAAGCTCCCTCGTCTGAGCTATCTTCAAATGTAACCGCTTTTGATAACATTAATAACATGAAAGTTTTTGATTACTCTTTGCCTCTTTCAAACTCTACTCTTTCTAATAATTGCGATAAATTTAAACTAAATAACATTGCATTATATAGATACATTGCAAGTATTGTCTCAAAACCCGAACAGATTCCAATTATTGAAGACACAACAACCACCAACATAGGCACACCCGAAGAACCTCAAGAACTGCAACTGGGGGCTTCCCTAAGCACAGAAGAAAGGGCCACCTATACCAAGCTCCTCGCAGAGTTTAAGGACGTCTTTGCCTGGTCATATAAGGACATGCCCGGCATAGACCGCGAGATAGCTGAACACCGCATCCCGATCAAGCAGGGTAGCAAGCCGGTCAAGCAGAAGCTCCGACGCATCAAGCCAGAATGGTCTCTCATGGTCAAGGAAGAGATCGAAAAGCAGCTACAAGCTGGTTTCATCCAAGTCATCGAATACTCAGACTGGATCTCCAATATGGTACCAGTTATGAAGAAAAACGGCAAAATACGAGTATGTGCCGACTTCCGGGACCTGAACAAAGCCTGCCCAAAAGATGATTTCCCACTACCTCACATGAACATCCTAATCGACAACACAGCAGACCATGCCCATCGCTATTCATGGATGGATATGCAGGATACAACCAAATCAAAATGGCAGCAGACGACATGCCAAAAACCACTTTCGTAACCCCCTGGGGAACATACTGCTACACGGTCATGCCATTTGGGCTCATAAATGCCGGCGCTACCTACCAACGCACTGCCACCACCTTGCTCCACGACATGATGCATAAGGAGGTTGAGGTGTACGTCGACGACATGATCGTAAAATCGAAAGAAAGGGATGACCACATCACAAACCTCCGGAAATTCTTTACCAGGATCAGGCAGTACAAAATGCAATTAAACCCCCAGAAATGCACCTTTGGAGTCACATCAGGCAAGTTGCTAGGCCACATAGTAAGCCAGCGAGGGATCGAAATAGACCCGACCAAAATCAAAGCAATAATGGGCATGAAAACACCAAGCAACATCGACGAAATAAGGAGTTTCTTGGGACAAGTCCAATATATCTCCCGGTTCATCAGCAAGCTCACCATGATCTGCGAGCCAATCTTCAAAAAGTTGAAAAAAGAAGAGCATACGAAATGGGACGAGGACTGCCAACAAGCATTCGACAAAGTCAAAAGCCTGCTTACAAACCCACCCGTTCTGGTACCCCCACAAAAGGACTTGCCACTGTCGCTATACTTGACGACTACGCCAAACGCCATGGGTGCCATGCTCGCCCAAGAAGTCAACAACGAAGAACGGGCCATCTACTACATCAGCAAGAAGTTTCACGATTTAAAGCTTCGGTATGAACCCGCCGAGAAAAGGCGCCTCTCACCGTCCGGGCAACCAAAGCTCGACACTACCTCCTCACTAGCACAACAAGGGTCTATTCACTGATGGACCCTCAAATACCTATTTGAAAACCACCCGAATCTGAGCGGACGCATGGCCAGGTGGACTCGCTTACGCCGATGCGAACTCAAGTACCTCCTCCGAAAGTAATCAAAGGAAGAGCGGTTTGGACTTCCTCGCAGAAAATGCTATCATCGAACAACCAATGATCGATACAATGTCATTTCCGGACGATGGGATCTTCGCCATGTAGCGGAGTACCGCAATTATACTGACGGAGCATCAAATTACCGGGCTATGGAGTGGAATACTCCTAATATCCCCAAACGGCGATCATACTCCACTCTCAATCAAGCTCGACTTTAGCGCCACAAACAACGCCATGAGTACGAGGCTGCATTTATATTCGCAGTGACCATCACTCTCAAAATAAAGAACCTACGGGTACACGGAGATTCATTCCTCATCATAAATCAAGTGACCGGAGCATGGAAGATCATGAGCGAAACCCTCACCAAATACCAAACAAAAGTACAAAAACTCCTAACCAACTTCGACTGCATCGAATTTTACCACCTCCCAAGGGAAAAAAACCAGTTTGCCGACGCACTGTCAAAACTCTCATCCCTCCTCAACATGCCTCCAGACATGAAATTACTACCCATCATCGTCGAAAGACGTGACGAACCAGCATACATCCACGCCATCGACCTAGACGAAGCCGAGCAGACAGAGCCCTGGTATCAAGCCATAATCAACTACAAAACAGACAACACTTACCCACCCGACACCGATAAACGTGGACAGAGGGCTATCAGACTCCTAGCTTCCCAATTTGTGCTAGAAATGGGACAATTACTCAAGAAAACACCACAAGGGACACTGCTCATATGTGTCGACTACAAGAAGGGGCAGAAAATCATTACCCAAGTCCATAATGGCGAATGCGGACCCCACATGAATGCTCGAGCACTCTGCAAACAGATTCTACGGCTAGGATGGTATTGGACGACTATGGAAGCAGATTGCATCCAATACGTTAATCGGCCATAATCGCCAAATTTTCAAAGAATGTACAAAGATGTACCACCTTCACCACTATATAGCCTAACCTCACCCTGGCCCTTTTCAACCTGGGGCATCGACGTGATAGGAAAAGTCCACCCCATCGGAGCAGGAGGTCACTGCTTCGTACTAGTGGCCATCGACTACTTTACTAAATGGGTAGAAGCAGCATCCTTTCGAACCCTCGGCTCCAAAGAAGTCGCCAAGTTCATCCAGACAAACATCATATGCCGATATGGCATACGCCGCGAGTTCATCGGCGATCAAGGCTCGTGACTTTCAACGCGAGACAGAAGCCATACTCACAAAATACAACATCCAACATCACAAATCCTCGCCATATCGACCCCAAACCAATGGAGCCGTTGAAGCAGCAAACAAGACGGTCGTCACCATACTTGAAAAAACGATCGACAGTTGCAAAGATTGGCCCAACAAGATACCATATGCACTCTGGGGATACTGAACTACCATCCGAACCCCTACAGGCATGGCACCCTATTTCCTCACCTATGGCGTGGAAGCCGTGCGACCAGTGGAAATAGAAATACGATCTCTGCAAGATACTAATGGAAAGTAGCATCCCGGAAGCAGAATGGGCCCGTGAACGGTACGAACAACTCATGCTCCTGGATGAACGCCGACTGCATTCCCTGAGCACCGTACGTATGTACCAAGCCCGGCTACAACGACCATTCAACAAACGAGTCAAGCCACGAAACATTAAAGTAGGAGATCTCGTACTAAAGTCAGTTCGAGCACCACTCCCAGTTGACCCACGAGGAAAGTTTAAACCTAATTGGGCAGGGCCCTACCTCGTCAAAGAGATTTACACTGGCGGAGCAGTCAAACTAACCGATCTCGACGGCCAAGAGTTTAACCTCGCCACAAACCTCGATCAACTCAAGAAATACTATCCCTGAAAACCCCTTGCAATGTATCTATAAAATACAATTTTATAAAAACACAATTCATTGGACCGGCAGGTCCTTAAACATGCTCATGGACCGGCAGGTCCTTAAACATGCTCATGGGCCGGCATGCCCCTAAACGTGCTCTCTCTCACTCCCTCCACAAAAATCAAAAGCAATTCAATGGACCGGCAGGTCCTTAAACATGCTCATGGGCCGGCATGCCCCTAAAACGTGCACATTCACCACAAAAAAAGCAAACACAATTCATGGGCCGGTATGCCCTTAAACATACATTCTCGAACTACGCCGGTTTGATTCCACTTTTCGTGGATACGTAGGCAGCTTTGCAAAAAGCGCAACCGATATTCAACACAAAAATGACGCGTCTAAAGCTTAAAAAAGCCAAGGACATAGTCAACACAAAAATTGCCTCGTAACCTAATGGGTTAACGCGAGACAATATTCAACACAAAAATGACGCGTCTAAAGCTTAAAAAAGCCAAGGACATAGTCAACACAAAAATTGCCTCGTAACCTAATGGGTTAACGCGAGACAATATTCAATACAAAAATGACACGTCTAAAAGCTTAAAAAAAAAAAGCCAAGGACATAGTCAACACAAAAATTGCCTCGTAACCTAATGGGTTAACGCGAGACAATATTCAACACAAAAATGACACGTCTAAAAGCTTAAAAAGGCCAAGGACATAGTCAACACAAAAACCGCCTCGTAACCTACTGGGTTAACATAAGGCGATATTCAACACAAAAATGACACATCTAAAGCTTAAAAAAGCCAAGGATACAGTCGTCACAAAAACGTTCCATAACCCAAGGATAAAAGGAACAACATTCAACAATGCACAACAAACCCAAAGCTTAAAAAAGTCGAGGGAATAGTCAATACAAAAATTTTCTAAAAACAAAAACCATGCTTGCATTCTAAACTTTGAAAAAAGATTAGAGCCAAGGAATTTCACACAAAATAACAAGCAAAATGAGGCAAAGTCGTAAATAAAAACCTGATTTTTATTAACATTAAAAAGAACGGTTACATTTTGGATTTTCCAACGTAGGAGCATGACTACGACCTTAGAAATACACTAACGAACACTATATATTACAATACGAGTCCCGGCATGTACATCGGGTTTAGGATAGGTAATATATTACATAATACAACATAATATGAACATAATACTAACAGAACACACATAAGCTAAAACCAGGTTATTCTCCAAAACGGACTTAAGACCTTTCAGCTGAATGGGGGAGCACCGACCCTCAACCCCTGCGACGATCCCCAACATTGCCATAATGACCTGGAGCACCAGGCCCAGGGATATAGCGATGACCAAACACGCTGTCAGCAACCGGGGGTGGCTCTGAACCCGGACCCTCGCCGACGTCATTTTCACATCCGAGACGAACTGGGTCATAGGCAAACGTAGGTTGAAACCCGTTAAGCTCCAGAGCGCGAAGACGTGACCTTTTATGAGGACTCTGGGCAACAGTCCACCTAGTATATGCCTTTGATACCCGAGTCGTCCTAGGAGCACCCGCCACAGACCACCTAGGACGCGTAATCCACCCGCTCGCCCAGGCATCGGTCATATCACCAGTCAACATAACCGTGCCCTGCACCTTAGTATCCTGACCAGGGATAAACTGTGCCCACCCTATCTGTCTCATCACTCGCAAGGGATGGATGTGGACACCCATATCAAACCCACAAAGGAAGACTCCAGAGGGGCCATCACCACCAGCACTTGCCGTCACGTCCACTATCCCCCACCATGGTACCGACCAACGAATGGCCGACGACCTCACAAACTCGGGAAAGTAATCATCAGGACGTTGGTTTGGGTCCAACCACCTCATATAGCGATTAGTCACACCCCAAGCATAATCTGACCCATCAAGACCGACATCGCCCAGCACACTAAGACGCTCCATCAGCCATACCTGAAGAATAAGGGGACATCCTCGGTACGGATCACGGCAGAAGGATTGCAACCATACTCCATCTGTTGGACGATAGTGATTAAGCGAGGATCACCAAGCGCTCCCTCATACAAGGAATCTGGGAACATGTAGCGGTGGACTAGACAGAATGCCAACGCCCTTTTCCTAGCACCATAAGAGATCGTCTCATTTCCACGGTTCATGAACCGCTTGCACAGGCGATTAAGGTTGATACGGCTTCCAACAAATAGGTCCTCCGTCTCTACCCGGGTCATCTGGAGGTAGTCCTGCACGTGCCTCTTATGCTCAAACTCCGGTCTAACACACACGGGCATGTTAGTTCGCAACCAGCCGCCAATGGCTCCAAACTCCTCGACCAATGGACAGACTTCCCCGCCAGGAAAGCGAAACACGTGGAAACTCAAATCCCAATAGTCGAGGCACGCATCCAGGAACTCGGGCTCCATTTGAACTTGCCTCAACCAAAGGAATGCCCCAAAACCGCAATCTTTCAAATCCTTCTCCTCGATACCCGACAAGGACGCACACCAACGGCGCAAATTTCCTTCAAAAATCTCCATAACTCGACGAATGTTCCGTAAATATTCTGAATATTTTTGGAAAATCGAGAATAGAAGACGAGAGGATGAGTGAAATGAACTAACTTAGCCCTCCTTTTATAGCCGAGATTTGCAAAACGAAATACAACACAAAAACTTAAACGCTAGTACACAAGCGATTAAAATAAATCAAACAAAAACCACAAAACAAAACAATAATCGCCTGTGCACAGGCGATTAAAATTAAAATCGCCTGTTCACAGGCGATTTTCTTTTTCTTTCTGACAAAATTATTCGATTTCCTTACACTTCTTACACCCCTACGCCCTAAACCTTTAACTTACTACCCCTACACCATTTTCTACCGACCTCCAACCTGTTTTTACGGTCCCGTCGCATCGTCTCGATTTGCGTAATCAATTCCCATATTTCGTATTTTTCGCCTTTTACAAAACACAATAATCACACAAAAATTAAAAATAACACAAAATATGATTTTCACGTTCACAATTTTTCGTCTCAAAAACGTCGTTTTAGCTCATATTTTGGCTATGTCAAAAACGTCTTTTTCACGAGTCTAAAATTTTTGCTAAATTAGCATTTTTCAAAAGTTTAGTCATTAGCGGGTCAGTCTCAATCGAGACGTATATATATGCTTTTACGACTAACAATGTTTTGCAGGTACGCTCGGCAAGCAAATACGCAAAGATTTCAGACCCGGCTACGACACAGGAATGCATTTTTTGCAAACAAGACAAAATAACCAAATTAGACCCATAAACACCCACAAGTCCAAAAATCGACCAACCATACACAAGTCCTAATACATAAACCAATACAAACAAATACTAATATTCGTAATACAAGTCCAAAATACACAAGTCCAAGCCTACGACGACTGGTCACGACGCTGCAAGACAGCACGCAGGGAATCGATCTCAGCACGCGCCCTATCCAGCTCCTCACAGACCGACCCTCCAGCTCCGCCGGACTCGCTAACTCCTCAAGATGCGCGACCTCATTTCGACGCGATCTCGCCTCCTCACTCGACCCTGGCTAACTCAAGTCGAGCGTCAGCTGCCTCTCTGCGCCCTGCAAGCCTCAACCACCTTCTCATTCATGACCGCCCGCCACCGGCCACGCTCGCCATAGCGCTTTGTGCCACGCCACCGTCACCGCACACAAACACGAAACATCCACTTAGCTTTACAACCTGGGGGCTATAATCAGAAGCTATTCCAACAAAGTTTGACTAATGATTTTACACTAAAATCTTACTCAAACTGGGGGGCTATAATCAGAAGCTATTCCAACAAAGTTTGACTAATGATTTTACACTAAAATCTTACTCAAACTGGGGGGCTATAATCAGAAGCTATTCCAACAAAGTTTGACTACTGATTTTACACTAAAATCTTACTCAAACTGGGGGGGCTATAATCAGAAGCTATTCCAACAAAGTTTGACTAATGATTTTACACTAAAATCTTACTCAAACTGGGGGGCTATAATCAGAAGCTATTCCAACAAAGTTTGACTAATGATTTTACACTAAAATCTTACTCAAACTGGGGGCTATCCTACATAACACTCATGCTGTACAAAGAAGAAAGTGAATACCTTTTTCACGCGCGGATCCCAGCTCTCCAGTCCCGCGTCAGTGACCACGGACAGACAAGGCTGCAGCACGATCGAATGAGAGCAGCCCCCGTGATCAACCAGCAGATCCTCGACGAACGGAGGAGGCTGGAACTCAAGATCAGGATCACGTCGCTACAAAACAAAAATAGGGTAAATTTTTGCTTCTCAAAGCCAAAACCTTTACAAGCGAAAAGGATAAACAAATATACCTCGATCACAGCATCAGCAAGAGCATGCTGTGCCCAGGTCACGTAATCCTCGGCCGGCCGCAGCAGGGAATCGGACTGACCCTCATGGTACACATCCCGACGCTCGTCAGCATCAGGCGTCTCCACAAACAAAACCGAAGGCGGAGGAGCAGGTACGATGAAGCCGCCGCGACCCGTCTGCTCACAGACAGACGCCACCCAAACTCCAAGACGAGCCGCATCGAAGTCTCGATGTACACCGCCCGTCCGTCAAGGGGACCAAAGCGAGCAATCGACTGAGGGACGCCTTGATAAAATTCCTCCAAGGGTCGCGAACGAACTACAAAACAAAACCAAATCATAAACTACTAAAAACAAACACAAAACCAAAACCAAGCTACAAAAGACCAGAATACAAAACACAATCACCCTTACCTTATCCATCACCATCCCGTTGAAGAGAACACGCGCCTCGTCATACTTGAGGCCAATGTTCTGCCCGTTCATCGCGTCACAGCATGGAAGGCGGATGCGCTCGTGTAACCTGGAGCGTGCTCGGAAGCGAGAGAAGGAAGTGAGCACAACACCAAGCCTGCAAGCAATCAGAGAACATGTCATAAAAGAAAAGCAGAAACAAGACAACAGGACGCTACAAAATCAAGCCTTACCTCCATAAGAAGACCAGGGCCCACAAGCGACACATCTGACTTCTCGTCGATCCGGTCAGGACGCACTGCGTCCCTCAAGTATCGGATCAGCAACCCCAGGGCAGGAGTAACCCAGTCAAACTCGCCCAGACGTGTCAGGTCCGACAGCGCCATCGGCCTGCCGACGCCGCTCCTCGTCGCCGAAATGGGTGGCCGCTCAAGAACCACCACGCCACGGTCGGGCCCTCGCTTTCGGCCGCCGAGAAGAACCTTTCTTCTTCCTCTTCCCCTCGAAGAAGTCGGCAAACCATATCGTCCGGGGCTGAAACGTCTTCTCCTCGCCTCTCCCGCACCTAACCCCGTCGCCAATCAACCGCACAACCCGCGGACTATCAATAGGAGGACGCTCACGCCCCCAGTCAAGCAAAACCTCACCATGCGGCGGCCTCAGAATAACGGCCCACGAGGAAGGGTCACGCCAACCTCAGAACCAGGCATGTGAAAGGTGTTGGTAGTATCCCAAAACCTGTCCAGCAACGCCCGGAGCACGCTGAGACGCGCGTTCACCCGCTTTCCCCGCACCTCTCTCCATTTCTGCACCAGGAGACCCAAAGCCGTCCCAAGCACTATATCCCGCTCCTCCTGTGTGAGCCTCTCCTCAAAACGCCAATCGCCGTTCTGGATCAGGAGAAGGTCCTCATCCCGCCTAACGGAAGCCGACCTTCACCCGGATCGACAAGTGCTCCAACGGACTCGGACCAAACTCACACCGTCCCCAGTCTCTAGCAACCTGGGACCACTGACGCGCCCTGGGGTAAGCCGGTCAGATACCCACTCGTCGACCATCCCCACGAATGGCGACCTACGACCTCGGCCTCAAGAAGACTGAAGCAGCTTTGCGGCCAGAAGATCTGGCACTGCCTCCTCAAATTTCGCCCCTCAAGATCTCCTCAACTGCCCTCACCGCTCCCGAGCATGGCTCAACTCGACTCCCGGCCACAAAGCGCACTTTCAGAAGAAGAATAAAGAAGAATCGGCAATACAAGAAGCGGCTGAGCGGCGGCGGCAGCCTCAGCAGTCTCAACCTCGGCAGCAGCCTCGACCACGCCTCGTCGAGAGCCCTCCTCGCCACTCGAAGACTCCGACTGGCGGTCCTCGAACGGCTCCGGACTCGAGCACGACCACGCCTCCGCGGGACCTCCACAGGAGCTCCCCCTGCTCCGACCTCCTCAACAACACCAGCGACCTCAGCCTCGTCCCGGTCACCACCCTCCGCAGCAGCCCGAGCTCGACGTCGCGGCCTACTACTGTCCTCACCAGAGGCCTCATCCACCTTGCGCTTCCCCCGCCTCGGATTCCTCCGAGCCCCATCTCGGCTGCCACCACGGCCTCCTCCCGGAGTCACAGGCACCCTCGCAGCAGCACCACGGCCCCGTCCCTGCGAAGACCCCGTAGCTACGCCTCGACCTCTACCACGACCTCCCACAGGAGTCCCAGACGTCTCCACAGCGGCGCCACGTCCGCGCCCCTGCAAAGAGCCTGAAACAACACCCTGAGTCTGACCTCGACCACCAGCAGGAGACCTCGGCGAACTCATCAGCTGACTCGCTACCGCTAGCACCACCCAAGAGCCAGCCGCCAAATCGCCACCCTGCGCTTTCTGGTTGAAAATCGGAAGACCCTCAACGGCCACGAACAACACCGCCAAAGAAGACCCTGGTCGCTCAATAGCGACCTCTCTCAAGACCGCTACCGAAAGAAGCAGGTGACTCAAGAAGAACGCCACGACCCGAGCCACCAGCCGACGGCCGTAACCACCGAGAAACGATTTCACCCCTGCGCCACTAGCGAGAAAAGGCGTGAGGCGACCAGCAGACTCGCCACTGCACTCAAGGCCGTAGAAGCTCCAGGCGTCGGAGGAAAAGCTCTCAGCAGGTCCGACTGAGACGGACCATCAGAAACCTCCAAAGGCACAGGCATACCCGAGGTAGGGGTATGCTCGTCCCTCGGAACGGTAAAGTCAACGCCAGCCAAGACCTGGTCCATGGAGCTGGAAGTAGGCACTGAAGGCGCAGGATCACCTGCACAAGATTCAAAGGCATACTCAGGCAACTAAGAACAAAGAAATCATTCGAGAAAGATCAAAACAAAGCAGAAAAAGCAAGCCATAGGCCCATTTTTGACAGATAAGGCCAAAACGGAGCAGAAGCACAGGAAACCAAAATCCATGAGACGTGTACGATATATACGTCCCACTCAGTCAAGTTAAGAGCAAGCACGCGCAAAAGCAGCAGAGAATGGGCCAAAACAGCAGAAAACAGACCTTTTTAACCTAAAAATAGCAGAAAAGGGAAAAACGCTACAGAAAGCCAGAAACCTACTTTTCCTGAGACAGACCCAACCCATAAATCACGATGAGCACGTGCAAAAAAAAATTTTATGCGAAAACGATGCCCCGAACACCTCGACTGAATAGCTTTTACAAAACACCTCCAAACTACAAAAACGACCTTTTATTGACCATAACTCAACTCAAAAAGCCCCCACTTCCCACAAAACAACCCCCTAGCCAACACAGACAACATACCCTCCAATACTTTACATACACGGGGCACGAAAAGCGAGGAAAAGCGATTTTGGTAAACCTAACCTAAAACTACAAAAAACCCTCCAAAACACCTCCAAACAACACAGTTCCTACAAAACAGAGCCAAAAATGTGACATGCTAGCCATAACAATGCAATACAGAGAATTCGGGCAAGTTTCGGAACCAAAAAATTTCGACCAAAAACCGGCCCCTATACAAAATCACACGAAAATTACGGTTTTTCGAGCCGTTTTTCGCACACAAGCCACCCAAACCTCCACACTAGCATACTACAACGTTTCCAAAACAACCAAGCCACTCGGGATCGTCATAGGCGACAAAAACAGAGCAAAGCCCCGACCTTAACCCCCTTTTACACGGTTTTAACCCAAACGAACCGCTTTTCGCGCACATTTCAACAAACCGAACTTACCAACACGATATACTACTAATGGGTAAGCTACACTGAAGTTTTGAGCCATTTTCGAGACGTTTTCAAAAATGACCAAAATACCCCTACACTACAAAACGCACGAAAATCGAGACCACGAGCCGGGTTTTCACACAACGACAACAAGACAAGCAAGGCAAGCACTATACTAGCCATGGCAAACGTTTTCAAGCCAAGACGAAAGCCAAACTCGAATCAAACCGACGAAAATCGACCAAAACCCTAGAAAACGGTATTTCAAGCTAAAACCGACTCAAACCAAATTCAAAACACGAAAAACCAAGTGAGTTGAGTACGTACCTTGGTCCATGACGAATTGTAGGAGTCGGAAAATCGATTTTTGATCAAGAAAATCGCCAAGACGAGTTTTAGAGGGTTTCGATTTTGTTTTTATTTTTTCGGATGAAATGAACCAACCTCTCTCCTTTCCCGTGTTTTAAACAAAAAACACCAAACAAATTTCTAATCGCCTGTGAACAAAGCGACAAAACTTATTCACTGCTTACAAAGCGATTATATTTTTGTTCTATGGATTTCAGCTTTGTTTTGGGCTGTTTTCCTCGGCCCATTACGCTTTCAACCCATTTCAAACACAATTTCAACCCAACACAGAAACACGTAGCCTCCTCACGAGACGTTCATAAAAACCTAACCTTTTATGAGAAAAACACGTAACCTCCTCACGAGACGTTCATAAAAACCTAGCCCTTTTTATGAGAAACCAAAAACACGTAGCCTCCTCACGAGACGTTCATAAAAACTTAACCTTTTATGAGAAAAACACGTAACCTCCTCACGAGACGTTCATAAAAACCTAGCCCTTTTTATGAGAACCACAAAAACGCGTAACCTCCTCACGAGACGTTCATAAAAACCTAACCTTTTATGAGAAAAACACGTAACCTCCTCACGAGACGTTCATAAAAACCTAGCCCTTTTTATGAGAAACCAAAAACACGTAGCCTCCTCACGAGACGTTCATAAAAACCTAACCTTTTATGAGAAAAACACGTAACCTCCTCACGAGACGTTCATAAAAACCTAGCCCTTTTTATGAGAAACCAAAAACACGTAGCCTCCTCACGAGACGTTCATAAAAACCTAACCTTTTATGAGAAAAACACGTAACCTCCTCACGAGACGTTCATAAAAACCTAGCCCTTTTTATGAGAAACCAAAAACACGTAGCCTCCTCACGAGACGTTCATAAAAACCTAGCCCTTTTTATGAGAACCACAAAAACGCGTAACCTCCTCACGAGACGTTCATAAAAACCTAACCTTTTATGAGAAAAACGCGTAACCTCCTCACGAGACGTTCATAAAAATCTAACCTTTTATGAGAAAAACACGTAGCCTCCTTACGAGACGTTCACAAAAATCTAAACCACTCCTATGAACCAAACCCCAAAGCACGTAACCTCTCCTACGAGACGTCCAGCAAGGAAAGCAAAACCAGGAGCGCAAGCCAGAGGCGCAAGCAAAGCAAAGCCAGGAGCGCAAGCCAGAAGCGCAAGCAAAGCAAAACCAGGAGCGCAAGCCAGAAGCGCAAGCAAAGCAAAGCAAGGAGCGCAAGCCAGAGGCGCAAGCAAAGCAAACCAAGGAGCGCAAGCCAGAGGCGCAAGCAAAGCAAACCAAGGAGCGCAAGCCAGAGGCGCAAGCAAAGAAAAGCAAGGAGCGCAAGCCAGAGGCGCAAGCAAAGCAAAGCCAGGAGCGCAAGCCAGAAGCGCAAGCAAAGCAAAGCAAGGAGCACAAGAGGAAACACAAGCAAAGCGCCAGCTGGGAGTACGCAGGCCACATGCAGGCCGACACGCCCTTAAACATGTAGGACCGTCATGTCCTTAAAAACATGTCGTCCCTCCCCGCACTTCCCGACGCTAAGTCCTCGTCTCTCCCCTGAGACACATGCTTAGCGCCGCCAGGTAGTATCGAGATCAGAACGGCCTGGATACTATCTTTAAGTTTGACTATCGCTTTGTCCAAGCTCGGTCAAACCGGGGGCTCAGATACCCGTATCCGTACCCCCCAAAACCAAACCCGATGATGAAAAGGACTTTCGTGCATGCTTTTAAAAGAGTCGAAACGGTACAAAAGTGTCTAAAACGTATTGGTCATTTTTAGCGTATTAATTTGGATTTGCATGATTATAAAAATGAATGTCACCTTTAGTCATTATGAGTATAACACGAGTACAATATAGGAACGTCTTTTTAAGCCAAGCCACAAAATGTTTCAACTAGCTACAAAACGGCCCAAACTTACAAAAACGACCCAAAACGCACACTAACACAACACGTAAAACGGGCCAAAGTGCGTCCCGTGTCACATTTTTCACAAAACAAAACTCCACAATACCATAAAATAATATAACCTAATATTATTTTATTTCAAGCCAAAATCGAAAAACACGACAAAAACCGAAACACGAAAACCGAAATTCGGATCAAAACTGAACGAATACTTAACCCTTAAGTAAACAACAAAACATCATCATTACCTAATCAAAACACACAAAACCAAAAGCCGCATAAAACAGCCCCCAAAATAAAATAAAAATCGCCTGTTAACAGGCGATTATCTTTTTATTTTGTACAGCCGCCATTTTGTTTTTCTTACAAAATTCCAAACAAAACCAAATTAAAATCGCCTGTTCACAGGCGATTTAATTTTTCCTCACCCAAAAACCAGCCAACCTCTATAAATACCAACCCACTTCATTCATTTCAAAACACCGGTTTTTAACACTTATACACTATTCACAAAAATCCACTCAAAAATACCGTCTTTACATTTTCGAAAGGTAAACCTTTTACCTACGTTTTGGACGTTTGAGACTCGGACAATGGGGTTACATTAACCCCAAACCCGATATTGGCACTAGCGAAGCCGTATTCGTAATACGGTTGTAGCGATTCGGATTCATAATCCGTCTAAAACCTCGCCAATATCGCATAAATAACGACCCCATATCACTAAAGCAAACCGACGTCACTTTTATAATTATGCAAGTCCTCATTCATGTGTTAAATAAACGACTAGAATCACGGATCCAACACTAAATTGTACCGTTTCATAGAGTCTTTTTAGCATGTCAAAACTGAGGGTTTTTCACAAATTCTAAATATAAGGTCGGAAAATAACGTCTATAGTAATAATTTAGTCAATAAATTATTATTTAACGTACATTTCCTATAGCAAAGTCATTATTTTGACTATTTACATTATTTATGCATTTTAATCGAGTCATTTTTATTCGTGACTTCAGACGTAGCGTCATTTTAGCCCAAATATCGAAATTAAGCAAATGTTTTCAAATTAGTAGAGACTACTCTTACGTAGGCTTTTTGATTCTTGTTTTCAAAACTCATTTTGTCAAAACTTTCAAAAGTAACCTCACTCCGAACCCTTCTCTCGGTTTCAAACCTTAGATTTTTAGGTATCGACGCACCTTGAAATCTGAGACACTCGTGTCTTGTATTTCAAGACGCGTTGAATAGGTTCCAAATTCCTTTAATATTTGGTGGCGACTCCGAAAATACATTTCAAAAAAAGACTTTCATACTTTTCTTTTTTGGTCACAAATTCATGCAATGATCTCCCCCATTTTTAGCAAAACTTCGCACTTTTTTTCCTCAAGGCGATTCAAGACTTCGCCGCTTCAAGACGGCGAGGGCGGGCGCGCGCAGGGCGTCGATAGGTTTCTCTCGCTTTCCGGTACCTTCAGGACCCACCTCAGCGTCTTGCATAAGGGCGCTTAAAGTTAAAAAGATTAAGTTAGAAAAACCTTTAAAACGTTTTTAGAGTCGCCACCTAATTATCGCGGAAATTAGGAACCTACTAACATACTAGCCTTTGAACAATCCATGTTTAGTGATATTTGAGCTAATGTTATCGCTACATACAAGTGCGAAAAATTTTGTAAAAGAGTGCAAATGCATATGCAAAAAGATTGTTTAAAACCCTCAGTTTAGCATGCTTAACTTGTTAATGAAAACAGTCCAGTTAATGTCAAATTCGTTGTTTAAGTTGTTTAAATGCATAAATAAGTAGGTGCAAGATGCATACAATTAAACTAAAGTCCAATTATCCATTGGTTTATTTTAAAGAGTCAGTTGCTTATGCGAGTTTGGCGGTGTCATCGGATATGGTGTGTACCCGAAGTAATAAGACCACTTGACTGCAAGCGGGCTCGGTGCCAAAGCCGGGGGGGGGGGGGGGTGAGAGTGTAGTCCTCTTTGTTAGTCCATAGAAAATAAGAAAAGCCTTGATCCAAGTGGATCGATACCTACCTTGACTCGGCGCTTCAAATTTGGGCAGAGCTTCGCTTCATGAATGAACTAAAAGGAGGAATTCAACACGGGATGGTGTGTTGAACTCAAGAATTTGAGGGCGTGAGGCTTTTGTGAGTGTATTTGTGTGTATAACGTGCTAGACGGTGTTTTTTTGTGGAACCCATGTGTGGGTGCTAAACTTAGGAAGAAGGTTGTGAGAAGTTGTGTTTTTCTTGTGTGGAAAACTTATGTGAAAGAGTCTTGCAAAGGGTTGTATATATAGGGGAATTGCCGAGCGAAATTAGGAAAACACGGGAGAAAAGCCAGGTGGGGAAACTATAACACCCCGACTTTTCCCCTTTAATTAAATAATTCATTTCGTTAAATTCGTATTTCATGCGAAATTCTCATTTTTAGCTCCAGAAAGTCGTTTCCATAGCTTGTGTGTAGCGTTGTCGAGTCGAAGTGGCGTGGTTCGAGGTGGTCGTTGAGTGTGTGATTGAGTGTAGGGTGACTTAGTAGGTGTATGAGTGGTTAGGGAGGAGTTTGGAGGGATGGAAGTATGAAAAACTAAGTTAGGAGGAAGAATAAGGGGTCGAAGATTTCTGATTTTGGAGGGTACACATGGAACCAACCGGTTCACCATAGAACCGACCGGTTCAGGCCTAGAACCGGCCGGTTCAGCCCCCATGCCGATCGGTTCGGCTGTGTTGTCAGCAAATTTCTCCGTATTTGCTCGTGATTCTTTTTATATTAAATCCTTATATTTTCTAAACCTTCCTACCCCTTATTAAATTATAATATCTCTGAAACATTAAGCCCTCATAAAACTCTCTCTTCTCTCTCCTTATTTCTCTTTAATTCTCACACCAAACACCATTAAAATCCATCAATTTCATCTCTTGCAAACCCTAATTCCCTCTCTATTCAATCTCTTTCGGTAATCCTTCGCTTTTAATTCGTTCTTAGCATAGTTTTAGTAGTTCTCATATTATTTTATGTGATTTATTTTGTATGCTTATATTGTATGTGCTTTTGTATGTGTTGATCTTGGAGGAGGCCAATTCTACGACGAGGATACCATTCTCATCGACGAGGAGCAAGGTTAATCGACTTTTTACTTGGAAAAGGTAACTGGGTGTAGCCCTAGCTATATTTTGACTTGTGTGAGACCATGGTATTGATTATGGATGCTTTGATTGGTTGTATGGTTGGAAAATATAGTCTTTGGGACGTATGTGATGTAAAGCTATGAACTTGGGATGTTTTGGAGTCGGTCTCACACTATTGAGTCTAATCATATGATTTGGGATGTCTGCATGCTTTGAGATTGATTATGTTGTTGTTAGGACGAATAAAAAAGATAACTTTGGGTACTACGATGGTTTATTATGGCTATTCATGAGTTCTTATGATTATTACTCCGTATTTAACATGTTGATTATGGTTAGTGTTGAGAATGGTTGTAAAAGGGTTGGTTATGTTGCTATTGTGTTAAGATGGATGTTGAGATGATTTTGAGCTAGAGGTTGATTGAATTGATATTGTTTATGAGTTGGCTCGAGGTTGAATTGAATTATTTGTATGCTTGAGTTGAGTGTGCGTACGGGTACTGTTCTGGCACGTACATGAGGAGTTACGACGTCTTTTGTAGGACGGTGCCGCCTGTCGTGGGTTCTCATCCATTTTGTAGTGGCTCTGAGACTATGGTTATCGAAAGTTCTTTTGTAGGGGCGCCACTCTTTTGTAAAGGTGGTTATTGTATGTCCACACTCTTTTGTAGGGGTGTGCTTGGCCAAGTTTAGACTATTGTTCGAGGCATTTTGTAGTGCCACCATAGGGTCAGGATCTTTTGTAGGGTCCGGGGTGTTTTGTAGCGCCCAGTACTCCGTGCTTACTCTCGCGATTGATTGTTGATTGTTATTATTGTTTGTCACTTTGTTGATGACATTCGGGTTGGTTGTTGACTGTCACTTTGTTGATGATGGGGTGAGCTTGTATAATTTGTAAGATGGTTGGTTGATTATATTTTGATTATAGGTCACAGGTTAAGTTTGATAGCCAATGAGTTGGCTTGAGGTTGCTTTATGGTTCCTATACCTTTGGGTTGTTTGTTGTATTGTTATCTATTTTGGTTATGTTGAAATATGACTGGGAAGCACCTAGTTACTCCCCACTGATTTCGGCTGTTACTTTACTTGTGGCAGGTTAGCGCGGGTTCGGGTTAGACAAGTGAGGATGCCGTGAGGATGACCTATAGCTAGCCTTTGAAGTGATTTTTGGACTAGACTTGTTAGGATGCTTAGATTTATTATTGCTATCTATTTTCACTTCGGAGGTTTTGGATTGTAAGGGGTATTTACTCCCCGTTTGCTAGGCCTCAAGGCCTACTCTTTTAGATTATGTTCGTTTAGTGAGTGACGACTCGGATTACACGGTTTTCTGCCACCGTGGTCTTAATTTTATTTTCACTTTCTCTTTAAAAATCCTTTTATTTCTTTATTTTATTTTGTTGGAAAATCCGGGTTGTTACAGAAACCGCATAGCCTCGTGCGGTTTAGTGCGCATAGCCTTGTGCGGTTTAGTGGGAAAACCGCATAAGCTTATGTGATTTGTGCAGGGAGCTGCATAGGCTAGTTCGGTTTGTCAGGCTGGCTCAGTTTCGTGTTTTTGTATTTCCTTAATCCGGTTTGCCAAATCTTGGAAATATTCGGCAATATCCTTTGCCTAGGCTCCACGTAAATCGAGTATGACCTACTAGAAGGCTTTGTGTGTGATTTCTTAGGCCTTGGGAAGCGGGCCAAGAATGCATTTGGGCTTGGTTTTGGGCCCGAGACCCGAAAATGTAAAAGGGTGTATTTGCTTGTGTTTTGTGAAATGAGAAGACCCGCGAGGTCGTATTTCTCAAATGAGGATGCTAAATAGCGGTTTTAGCCAGCGGCCCTAAATTTAGGAATTTAGGAATATTGAATTGGGCCTTGTTAAAGGGCCAATTGTAACGCGATGTGGAAGCTCATGCTAGATGAAGCGAGACGCGAACCAAGCTAGACTCTAAATGGACAAATGAACGTTTATTTAAGCGTGATGTTTAGCGACTCAATTCATTTTAACATTTCAAACGACTTTAATATGAATTTGACATAATTAGAACCGTCAACGTTAAAGCATGCGTATTAAAAGTCCGATTCATCACCGGGTTTGTTTTGGGAGGGTACGGATATGGGTATCCACAGAGCCCCCGGTTTGGTTGAGCTCGGACTAGAGCGCTAGTCAAACTACACAACAATATCCGGACCATCACAGTATCGATATCATCAGCGGAACGAAATATGTGCTCATGGGTGAGGCGAGGACTCCGAACCGGGGCGGGACGTGCATGTTTAAGGACATGGCGGTCCGTGCATATTGTAAGGGCCTGCCAGCCTGCTGAGTGCCTTTGCTATGCTTGCTGCTATTGTGCAGTGTCGTTGCGTAGTGCTGTTGCGTAATGCCGTGCTTGTGCTGTTGTATTTGCTTATGCTGATGCTTGTGCAGGGTCTCACCATGGAGCGCAGGTCTTAGTGTAGTATCCGCTGGAGGAGTGCTAGTCCGCCGGGGAAGAATGTATATGTATGGTCTCGCCGAGGAGCGCAGGTGCAGTTGTAGTTGCGTGTGTTTGATACAGATGTTCTTGTAGAATGCTTATGTAGATGTGCTTGTAGTAAAGTGCTTGTGTCTGAACTCGCTGGGGAATTTATGTGTAATTGCTATTGCACGTGGTAGCTTTCCACTAAGGAATATGATGTTTAAAAGGGACTCGCGAGGATTGTGCATGCTTTTGTAATTGCTTTGATGCTTAAAAGACTCCGTTGGGGAATACATGGTGTAGATCCGTAAAGGATGCATGTGCTTAGTTGCGACTATTGAGTGATATACTCCACAGGTGAAGTAAAATGTAATGTATAAGGATTTGCTGGGATAGTATTTAATGCTTAGATCCGCTTGGGACGCGAGTGTAAGTGTTTGAACTCCGTGGGGCATAAATGGTACTCCGCGGGGATGTGTTAAGGGTGTAAAGACTCATAAAGAGTGCTCTTGCTTTTGCTTATGTACCGTGTATTGAATGCTTAATACACGCGTATGGCGGACTGTAGGTGACGCCTTAACTAGGCACGGTTGCATGTGCTAGTGCTTGTGGCGGACCGTAGGTGACGCCTTAACCCAGGCACGGTTGCATGTGCTAGTGCTTGTGGCGGACTGTAGGTGACGCCTTAACCATAAAAGCTTGCGTGTATGAAGAAATATACTAAGGCCTGGAAATGAATCGACGAGCCCAACTTGGAGAGAAAACGTGGAACAAAACATGCCTTAGAAATTGCCTTGTTGACTAGTGATCTGTGATTCTTCCGGGGAATCCCTTATCAATTGGCCACTTCAAGCGTGAACTCATTCGCACATGTCGCGGTTTTAAACCCGGAAAAATTCGAATCTCACGATTTTCTCTTCTAAAATCTTCATATTTCGTTTGCTTTGACCATGGAACGTGGTATCATTGCGATTCCTTTATTGATTCACGTAATACACGTCTCTTGGACTTGGGATGTTTGGTGCTTAAACTCATGTTCGAGTGCGTGATGTTTGGACCCACGTTCGGGTGCTTAATGCTCAATCCCATGTTTGGGTGCTTAGTGCCTTACGCTTTGGTGCTTGAACCCACGTTCGGGCGCTTAGTGCTTGAACTCATGTTTGCGTGTTTTACGCTTTGGTGTATGATCCCATGTTAGGGTGCTTCATGCTTGATGCACATGTAAAAGCATCATGCTTTTAGTATGCATGCTATTGTTTGAGGCGGTTCTGGAGGTGTCGCTAAACCGTAGATGCTTGTGGTTATGCGGATGTTATGATTTCGTAAGGAAACTCCTATGGGTGTGCCATGTTATTCAGCTAGGTGTATATGTAGGTGTTTGTGCAGAGGTGCATTTGTGAGAAATGCGAAAAATTACCCAATTTTTGTGATTGAGGATGGGTGTATGTGAGCCTCTAGTTTGACTGAGTTATAATGTATAACGAAATTCAAACTATATGAAGAAGGCTATTAATGTGTTAGGAGAAGGTGTTTTTGGATTACCCCCTCGAGTTTGACTAAGTTTTGTATAAAAACTGAGTCAAAGTGTAGTGAAGGATGTGCTTGGTTTGAAGTTTACCCCCTGTAGTTTGACTAAGTTTAGTATGAAACTAAGTCAAAGTGAGTGGAATGTACTTACTTTTGGTTGTGCCCCTCGAGTTTATCTTAATTTGATTGAAATTAAGGCAAAATGGAGTGAAATGCACTAGCTTTAAAATTTCCCCCATAGTTTGTCTTAATCTGTGTGAAATTAGGGCAAAATGGAGTGAAATGCACTTGCTTTGAAATTTCCCCCGTAGTTTGTCTTAATTTGATTGAAATTAAGGCAAAATGGTGCGAAATGCACTTGCTATCTTGTTGTCTTGCGTTAGCGAACCATGTACCTGTTAAGTTAGCTGGCTTGAGCTTTGAAAACAAAATGATTCCCGAGTGGGATGCTTTTGAAGAAAACGTTTTTGTTGAAAATTGTTTTTGCAAATGGTTCATTTTATTGTCGAAATGAGCTTAAAATGAACAATCGAAAATGCGTGTCGTAAGATGTGTCATATGGCTTCATGCGGGATGAAAAAAAGTGCTTTGACGTCGTAAACTCAAGCTAGAGTTGCACAGACCGTGAAGGATTGCTTGGATGTGAAGGTTGAAAAGCCCCCAGTTGTCGAGGACGAGAATTCGGTGAAATCACATTTTTTTTTTTTTTTTGAGAGAAATGCCCTCGTTTGCAAAATGTTGCTTTGATCGTGGTTGTTTCGAATGACACCACGGAGTGGTATGCAATGCTTGATTCGGTTGTGCTTTGTGTAAGTTGCCTACGTATCCGCGTATGTGGAATCAAACCGTCGTAGTTCGATATTGCATGTTTAAGGGCATGCCGGCCCATTGAGTGTGTGAGCTAAGACCAATTTTGAACTGGGCTTGCTTGTGCTTGTAGGATGTTATCCTACGTGGATCACGAGGCGTCTTGTGAAAAGGCGTTTATGCACGTTTAGGGGCATGCCGGCCCGTGATAGCATTTAGGAAGTGCTTTGTAAACTGGAGAGTTTTGAGAAGGGGCGGTTTAAATGTCGCCAGATTGTTTGTTGATTGGAAAAGAATCGACTCGATGTGTGAGTCGATGTTTATGGAATGCTTAAAATGCCAAAAACGTTGAAAGACATAGATGAATCGTATGCGTGACACGAGACTCGACGGTTGCATGAATGTCACATTTGGGAACACGTGCATTGTTAGAGCCCCAGTGAGAAGTGTGGATGAGGAAAAAAAAAAAAAAAAAAAAAAAAAAAGACCTTCTAAAATATTTCCTCCCTGCTGTTGTCTTTACTGACCTTGATTACCCACCTCATCCATCATAGGAGTCAAAGCACGGGTATTTGTGTCATTTTCTATGTAGAAAAACTGGTTGTAGCCTCTACAATCATTATCCTCCCTTTATATACTTAAATTGTCTTCCAATCTAGTATGAATTGATTCCTGAAGGTATTCTTCACGATTAAAGACATTCTCCCACCTCCTCATGTGTTGACACCCTCATGTGCGGATCCAAAAAAAAACCATCATGGAACCACTTGGCCACCCCTCATTGTTCTCATCCATACCTCCATTTTCTCCCACCCCTTCTTCTCTAATTCTGACACCACCAATATAAGGAAACTGATCATTTTCCCCCCTCCCATTCCATAGCCTCTCGTGCTTCCATGTTGACCACTTCCAAAACCTCCAGAGTAAAGAACAGGACCAGAAAAAGGTTGATAGAAAACTCTAAACCTCATGCCTGTATAAATCGGACCTCCTGGTGCAGTACCCAAGTTGAAGTCAACCACCCTCTCCATAAAATAATCTGCTTGCGAAAAAACACCCTTGTTATGCCTTCCAAGTCTTACCCTCGAAGTGATGTCACGGGTTGTGGAAGGAAGCGCTCTCAAATCAAGATTAAACATAGTATGATTACTTTTCATTTGGAATACTGTAACCTGCTATTCTCAATCTGCCTAAACTCCTCTCAATACTACGAGCCACAACTTCATCACTTTCAGTACAAAAAACTGACTTATGCCCAATCTTTTTTTTTTGGTAAAATGTAAGCAATTATATTGATAACCAAATACTGTTACAAATTTGAGTACAATCAAACCACTCTATCTATTTTAATCCAATTCTAACTAGCCAATCATAGGTGGTTAAATCAAGATCAACTGTAGCAATCATACAAAAACGACTTCTAATTACTCGTTTCATTTGTCGGATCACGTCTTCAGGCCTGTGGAGGTATTTCTCGGCCCAGGCCAAGTTCCTCTCTTTCCAAGTGAAGTAGATCAGACATTGAATCAAAGCCATCTCACACCTTTGCCTACATTTCGTGCCTTGCTGTAAGTTTCACCACAGATCAGCTGTATGCTGAAATGAAGGCAACTCAGTCCACTGTGACCAATTCTGCATCAGTTGGACCGTGTAAGAACAGCTCCAAAACAAATGCTCGAGGTCCTCTGTGCCTAAACCACACATCTGACAGATTGCATCCACACAAACATTCCAAGTATAGAGCTTGGTTTTTACAGTCAAGGCATCTCTAATTAACAACCAACTGATAAAACGATGTTTAGGGACAGCCCATATATTCCACACAAAAGGCCACCATTGAACTTTAGGGAAATGATCTCTGCAGAAATTATAAGCAGAGGAAACAGTGTACCCCTTTGCATCCAAGGTCCAATCTCCATTAGCATAACCTTCAGCAAACTTATCTTTAGCCTTGCACACCATCTTCCAACCCCATGAGACATCACCATGGACTGAGTAAGAGTCCCAAGAGCTCCCATTTAAATAGACATGACTAACCCATTTTACCCAGAGCTTGTCAGGTTGAGTATAGATCCACCAGGCCAACTTCCCAATAATAGCCTAATTCCACATTATACTGAATTTAATACCAAGTCCACCTTCATCCTTTGGTGCACACACCTTTTCACAACTGACTGGAGGGGTTCTCATCTGGTCAACAGAACCTCCCCATAGATAATTCCTGCAAACACTATTAATTTTGTGAAGCACCCCTTTAGGCAATACAAAAACAGACATCCAATACCCATAAATAGTTGTGAGAACTGAATTCACTAGGGTTAATCGCCCATCATAAGACAAGTGCCTAGCCCCAAATCCTCTTGTCCTGGTTATCAACTTCTCAACCAACTGATTACAATCAGACTTTTTTAATCTACCCACTGTGATGGGCACCCCAAGATATCTGAAGGGCAACCTCCCTTCTGTGAGACCAGCTACTTGCAATATATCATCTTTAATGCCTTGAGAGACACCATTAAAATAGGCATCAGACTTTGCAGGGCTCATCTGAAGGCCTATAGCAGCAGAGAAAGTAGCAAAAGAATGCAGGAGAATCATAATTGAGCCCACATCCCCTTTACTAAACAAAAGCAGGTCATCAGCAAACATTAAATGTGACAAATTCAGCTTAGCACACATAGGATGGAACTTAAACCCCATTGTATCAGTAGTGAATGACAAAACCCTGCTAAGGTACTCCATGGCAATGGTAAACAAGAGAGGAGAAAGAGGATCCCCTTGTCTGAGGCCTTTCATCCCCTTGAAAAATCCAAAACTGGAGCCATTGAGGACCAAAGAGTAACTAGCAGTTGTGACACACTCCATAATCAGCTGCACAAATTTAGAAGGAAACCGAAGAGCCACCAACATCTGATATAAGAAATCCCATCTGACAGAATCATAAGCTTTCTTAAGGTCAACCTTAAGTAAAAACTGAGGCGACACTGACTTCCTGTTATACAACCTAACAATATCCTGGCAAATAAGAATGTTCTCCACAATGTGTCGACCTTGAATAAAACCTCCTTGATTAGGTGAGATAATATCTTGCAACACAGGAGCCAATCTGTTACATAAGATCTTTGTAATGCACTTATAAACCACGTTACAGCAGAAAATGGGCCTGAACTGGGTGACATTGCTAGGCCTCTCACACTTTGGAATCAAAGTGATGAGTGTGTGATTAACTTGTTTCAGAAGTTTACCAGATCGAAAAAAATCAGCAACAGCATCACAAACTTGATCACCTACTACGTCCCAAGCATCTCTGAAAAATCCACTTGAATAACTATCTAGACCAGAGGCTTTATGTTTAGGGATGGAAAACATTGCCTCCTTTATCTCCCGGGTAGTAATAGGAGAGAGCAGTAAATCAGCATGGGCTTCTGAACACACTTGTGCTCTCCTTACTACATCCACACTCACCTCTACAGTATCAACTTGAGAACCAAGCAATTGAGTATAAAACTGAAGAAAAGCCTCCTGGATACTATCAGGTGTGGTACACAGACCCCCTTCAAGGTCCTCTATCTGCATCACCTTACTCTGGCCGTGTTTATTCTTGAGCACAGAATGAAAATATTTGGTATTGTCATCACCATTCTCAGCCCAGGCAGCCTTTGAACACATTACTTATGCCCAATCTTACCACATCGAACACATTACTTAAACACCTCTTCATAACGAAACTGAATCCATAGCAGACAGTCCTCCTCGCAAGCCATAAAAAAAACCCTATTAGAAGCGGTTCATTCAATAACATGCACACCCTTATCTTCAAGTAATCGTGCTCTGGAATAATACTGAACTGTTACACAGTGAACTGCTGTCCAAAAATATGACCAATGGAGTTTGCCACCCCCATATGCAAATATTCAAAGGGTAGTCCACACACCCTCATCCACATGCATGCACAAGGAAAGCGAACACTCCTAGGCATCACCCTAGGCTGCCACCTACCAAACACCATCAAAGCCCGATCAAATGTTGCAATGCTACGTTCCAAAATCTCCCCAATATCCTCCTCATTTTCACAATGGAAAATGTAAATATCCCCGAACCTATGGACCGTAATCATCCCCCTAGTTACCCAATGATCTTCCACAAACCTGTTCAGAGCATACGCACTAAACAGTCTACAATCAAAAAAATAGCCCAAGACACAATCGTATCAAAAATCCAATGTATATATATGTTCGATCCTCAGGATGCACTGAAAGAATAGACCCAGTCCTAGGATATCTTCACTCTTCCTCAAACTCTACATCAACACCATTCTCACCCCCCACTAATAGGATCATTCCCAACACGAGGAATATCAGCTCCATGCCTACCTTCGTTCCCCACATCAATACCATTCGCATACACATGACCATTTAAATTGTTAACCTCATTAGCATGCAAGAACCCATTCTCTTGCTGGTTCCCAGATCTTTCCTCATGTCCAAACCCATCCTCATATTCATCTCCATGCATGATCCCATTTGTAATCCCATTTTCAAAAGAGAAATTTTGTGCCATTATATAGTTTGTGGTTAAACAAATGCGAGAATCTTCTTGGCGGACACCAACTCAAAATAAATGTGCCAGAAATATTAAATATGCTTCAGGATAATGAAACTTAAATGATTGAAAATGTTTTGTAGCAATGAAAAGGTTGTAGTATAATGAAAGCAACTTACTTCCTTAAATACTACTCCGTAATAAACAAAGAAGTGAAACGGCACATTATAAACTTACTTCAATTCTTGTGTAAGTCCACCTCATTTGTACCCGTTTATATAGCTTTTGTACTATTTAACTGATAATTATGATTAGTTGTTATTAAAAAAAATTAGTACTCCTGTAAGTGACTTTAGTAGATTTGTTTCATGATTTTGTACCCTTTTAACTGCAATTTGTACTTTGGTCTCACATTAATTTTGTGTAAGTTAGTGCCTTACAGGAGAATTACTACGTACTAAACTTAAAAGACAAAAGAAAAACGTGAGGTAATGATTAATATAAAGATTGGTTGCATGCAAATGAATATCCAAATCTACGCAATTCCAATAAACAATTTTGCATGCTAATGATTGAAAAAGAATTCTTGGAGTAAAAAATATTTTCTGATTTTAGAAAGATGTGTAAGTAAGAAAAGATTAAAAAATAAAAAAAATAAAAATAATAATAAAATAACGTGTGGATGTTTAAAGGTTACACTCTCAATCTAGAGAGAAGTGTCTCCAGTTAGAGAGAAAAATAATTTGTTGTTGAAATTATGTGGTTAGTCGTGGGTTTTTTTAGTTGTATACACATGAGTTATGTTACTTTGACACTTCACTTAACTGTTGCGTCGCATGTCAATTCCAACACCACATGGCGTTTTGAAACTTCATTTTAGACCAAAAAATTAAAAATTTTGCAGAAAATATTCGTGTCCGACACTCCGACACGTGGTAGACACAACATCGTGTTGAACAGAGGCGGATCATAGTAGGTGTGGGCCTGGGCCCGGCCCCCCTGAAATTTAGACTGACTTCACTTACTTATATGACTATCTTGCACTCCTACGTACTATTGGGTTACTTTTAATTTCAATAGTGGATCTTTATAAATGGTAAAGCCCAATATAATGTCAATTGAATAAATATGTACCCCGCTATCAATTTACACCTTAGTTAGCCCAATAAGTTTGACTAAAGTTGTTTTGGGTGGCCCCGCACTAGTAGCACTGTAGCACTATCAATTTACACCGTAGTTGAATTGATTACATCTAAATTTTGTTCTAGTTAAATATTGGAAATTGCTTTTTAGTTGATTACTAGTGTTATGCCCGTGCAAAATTGCACGGGCATGCTATTTTTATAATTTAAGTAAACATTATCAATAATGGAGCGTTTTATAATAAGGTTAATGAGACTTAAAATGTTAATGTATATATTTATTACTGAGAAACATTTAAAATCGCAATATTATATGGAAGACAAAAATAAGTAAGAGAAAAATTAAAGTTGGTATATACTAAGTAATGTGTTTAGTAAATGAGTCCTTTAAAACAACAAAATTATATGACAAATAATCATAAGTGATTGAAAAATTCAAAGCATTACAGAAAAAGATGATACATTGTACAATTATTAGTATTGTAAATTGTACATCCATTGTTTTATTCTAGTATTTTGATATTTATTCCCGTGCAAATTATACGGAGTATAATTTAATTCTGATAATATATTGTTAATTGCTAAATTATACGGAGTAAGTACTTTATCAACTATTACACAAAGTAATACTTACTAATACTTCGACATTTATGCCCGTACGGTGTAATTGTTCATGTGTTTTTGAAAATTTTCAATAAAATTTCAAGAGAGTTGTCTTATCCTTCTATAGGAAATAGGTAATTTTGTTTAAACGACAAAATAACCTACTCACAGACTAAGAACCTGTGCCGATATATCATTTTCAATATTAAATATAAAAAAGACGTCCTATTATATGGCCCAATGTAGTGACTTCACTACTTGGTCCAAATTGATAAGAAGCATACAGTGCAATTTTTTACTCCATTATTTCAATTTTTTATTTTATGTAGTGATGTCGTAATTACGTGAGAATAACAATTTGACAAAGTGCAATTTTAAAAGTAGCATGCAGTGTAATTTTAAAAGTAGCATGCCCGTGCAATTTTAAAAGTAGCATGCCCGTGCAATTTTAAAGTAGCATGCCCGTGCAATTTTTTTACTCCATTATTTCAATTTTTTATTTTAAGTAGTTGACGTCGTAATTACCTTGAGAATAACAATTTGATAGTGCATTTTAAAAGTAGCATGCCCGTGCAATTTTAAAAGTAGCATGCTCGTGCAATTTTAAAAGTAGCATGCCCGTGCCATTTTAAAAGTAGCATGCCCGTGCAATTTTAAAAGTAGCATGCCCGTGCAATTTTAAAAGTAGCATGCCCGTCCAATTTTTTTACTCCATTATTTCAATTTTTTATTTTATGTAGCTGGCGTCGTAATTACCTTGAGAATAACAATTTGGCAGTGCATTTTAAAAGTAGCATGCCTGTGCAATTTTAAAAGTAGCATGCCCGTGCTACTTTTATAAGCTCTTTAATTTGTAGATTTAGTAAAAATGTCAATCTTGAATTTTTTTTTCCCATTTTTAATTCATCTTTCATTTTTTGGACGAATCAAATATACCTCACCAATTTCAATGAATATTTTTTTATTGATATTATTATAATTAAATATCAAATATATTCATACAATTTAACAGAGGTTAATTTGAGATTTAATTAGTTTATAGACAATTTTATCAACAAAATTTTCGGATGAGCATTGCATTTTTTCGTGATAATTGCTTACTTTAAAACAGTATACAACACAAGTGCTTAATTCTTATGTTTAGTTTCATTATAGGTTGATCAGTAAGTTAGAAATGTTGCAATTAATTAAAGAAAAATTAGGGGGCCTTAATTTTAGGAGTCTTAAACTGCTCTTTCAAAACTCAACATTTAACCACAGTGCGACACATATGCACTGTGGTTGTTGCTTTGTTAAAAAGATTTATTATTTATGTATTTGTGTTATAAAACCTTCGTGTGAAACACACGATGACACTATACACAAAATTTCTAATTTTTATTTTTCAATTTTTCTCATAAAGTTAAAATTACTCTTATTTTCGTTTTAATAATTACAGTTGACTTCTATTATATTATGTATGTATTTATCATCGAATAAAATTTTATTATTGTTATTAAATATTGGTTAAATTATGTTACTGTGTCTAATTCATGTTTTCATTTTGTTGAAATTGTTTTATATACAAATAAATTTAGATATTGACCTATATATATACATTGTACCGAGGACCATGTAATTGTCCTCATCAATCAATCAAAAGAAGAAAATCATAGAAGTTAGGTCAAATATCTCATATTTAATTAAATAAAGAAAATAAACAAAAGATTCTCATTGGGTAGGGAGGACTGTGTACTTTAGAATTGTTGTTATATTATATGCTAAGTACAATGAGTAAGCTAACAAATGATTTTCTGAAAAGATAAGAGCTAGAATTTGAAAAAAATGGCAAAATTATCATTGTTATATTATATTTTAGATATAGTATGGAGTATAATTTTTTTAAATATTTAATTTATTGGCAATTTTTCTAAAATGGATTATAAAATAAATTATATGTGACGAGTAGTTGTCGCCCTCCCAAAAAATGACCCAAGATTCGCCACTGGTGTCGAAGTGTCTGAGTGACTATGCACATAGGTGTATATTATGATTTACCGTAGTGGTGGTGGTGATTGTCGTGTTTGGAGAGGAAAAAGAATAGGTTGGTAGAATGGTAGGGGTGGTCACTCACAGGAGGTGGAGGCACAAGCTTGCTGATAGACAAGGTGGTGGCCGATGTTTCGACAGGAGGGTAGAGGTAGTAGTCATAGATGGTGCTGTTTAAGGATAAAAATAAGTTTTTTAGGGTGGTTCTAGTAGTTGGAGGTAGACTTGTGAAAGAGGCCGACCCGATTGACCAATTCGATAAAGGTGACCGAGACCGAAAGTGACCCGACAATCACAAACCCAAATTGACCAACCCTAAAAATGACCCGACCCACCTGCATCTAATTCGTTATACCATGACCGAAATTGACCAAACTCAAATTGACCCGATAAAAATTCTGATTTCAAACGATTTAAAAATAACTTATTTGATATCGTATAATCAATTAACATTAATTATATATGTAAAACCTTAAAAAGAACTTTGATTTAAAAATGTTTCTTTACCAAAAATTTCATTTGACCGAAAAGACTGACCCGACCCGACCCAAATTGACCCGAACCCGAAATGACCCGATAACAGATAACCCGATATCGTCCCGGAGCCCGAAATGACCCGACCCGACCCCACCCGGAGCATGATACTTCAATCAAACCCGAAAAATGACCGACCAAAATGGCCGACCTGCACCCGGCCGATTGACCCGTTTGCCAGGTCTAGTTGGAGGCGGTAGCGGTCGAATAGAGGCCCCAACCAACCAATTGGGTGGTGGTTGGTTGTCCATTGGCAGGAGAAGGGCAGTGCTGGGAGAGAAATTTGTGTTGAACTTTTTTTTATTAATTACGAAGCATCAAAATAAGGGGAAAAGGTATCTCCATATTGAAAAATTAAAAACCTCTCTCTAAAAATTTTAACCTCTCCACCTTCTCTCTGAAAACCCCCAACAAAACCAAACCCTAGCTTCCACCGCCGCCGCCTCCCTCCCCTCCCACCACTCGCTACAACCTTAATCTCCACCGGAGATTTGGCCGCTCTTTGGCCCGTCTCCGGTGGATTGCCTCGAAAAATCTCATAAACACCCGTCATCGTCATGGGCTTGCATGTCACCTCTCGGGTCACCGTTTCCGTCTTTCCGTCCCGGACGTAGCTCCTTGTTCTATGTCCATGTTTGTCATCACTTCACCAATCTGCCGATTATCCATCTCGGTCCAGATAGTCTCGGCTATGGATCCTCCAGTCTCCCTCTGCTTCGATTTTTGTTGTCGGTGACCTTTTCCCCGACCCGACACCGGCAGGCTGCAGTTGTGACTGAAGGAGGTGTTCCCCTTCCCCTCGCTCCCCTCCCCCACCTCCTCCAGTCGTTTCTCTTTTGAGGAGCATTGTGGCCTCTTGAAACTGATATGGTGTTCCCCTTCCCCTCGCCCCTCCCCCCACCTATCTGTTTTTACATCGGTTTTAGCTTGAGTCGGGTCTTCGTTTGCCTCTTTCAATGATCTATGTTAAAAAAATGTGGTTTCAAGGAATAAAAAGTGCATCCTTGATTAAAAATGAAATAGTTAGGATTGAAGAGATTTTTTTAAAATAATAATAATAATAATAATAATAATAATAATAATAATAATAATAATAAAAAAAAAAAAAAAAAAAAAAAAAAAATAATAATAATAATAATAATAATAATAATAATAATAATAATAATAATAATAATATGTATAATATGTGTTTATTGTAGGTTTGGAGATCTATATGGCAGGGATTCTTTTTTCAAAACAAAATTAAATAATATTAAACATCCCCTAGAAGTTAAGTTGTTATGGAGGTCTCATGTTTCTGTGTTTTTCAGGGTTAGGTCTGGTGTGAGTTGCTTTGACTTTTTGTCAGGGAGGTTTGTTTATTTAGGACTTGGCTTCTTGGTGTTTCCCTTTGTTGGTTGCTTTTCGAAATCATGGTGTGCTATGAGGTTAGATTGAGTTGTAGTGTTGTGGTTGGTTGGTGGATATGGCTGGTTTGGTCGCGGTGGTTTTATTTCAATTGGAAGCATATATCTATGTGGTTTAGAGTGTCCTGTCTCTTGACCTTAATCTTGTTTAAGTCATTTAGTCCAAGTAAAAGGAGAATAAAGTATACTACGAGTTGGGGTGTCCTGTCATCAATTATGTGGTGGTTATATTACGATCAGTCAATAAGAATGGGTAAGGCTTCAGGCCTATATATGTGTTCGGTTTTGGTATACCTCGTTCTTGGAAGGTTTTCCATGGCAATTGTGGGCAGGAGTTTGGTTGATGAGCTTTTTCATATACGGTGTTTTTGGTTGCTGTTCTTCGCGATCTATAGTTCTTTTGGCTGTAGGGTTCGATCATCAAGAAGTAGGAGTTCTTACTCCTCTGGAGGCAGACTTTGGTTTGCTCTCCCTCTTAAATTTCTACGCCTTAATAGCGTAAGTATATCTTGCTCTTGTCACTCGTTGGTTCAAAAGTCGAGAAGATCACTAGAAGATTCTAGCGATGCTGATACGGTTGATGATAATGCTCGTGGCCAAGTTTCCGTACTCCACATACTTGTTTTTTATACTAAATGCACTTCTGGTTTTGTAATAGTTTTAATGATCTTATATAATCATTTATGTCTTTTATATTGTATTTGTATCGTAATTGTAAAACCTGCCTTTGATGGTCAGGATCAGTTATTGTAATGCAAATACTTTTACTCTTGCCAAAAAATAAAAATGAAAAAAAAATAAAGGGAAAAAACGAGTGAAAATTAATGTGGAGAAATATAAGGGGTAGTGCTGCAAATTATATAAACGGCGTTTAGGAGAGAGCACAAACCATAACAAATTTACTCACAAGTAAAAAGGCCAGCAATAAGAGATGAGCAAGACATTGTTTTCGCTATGAAGCGAGACGTTAAGAACATGCATTCGAGTTTCAACATTCCTATTTTACACTAGTTTGCATGCAATGGAGCTGTATATGTGTCTGATGTACATAACGCCGCAAGGCACATAATGCCGCGAAAAAATCCCAAAACTAGTCGAATGTCGATTCATGTCAATAACATCCATTTCTTCTCGGTCATGAAGGCCACCTTTTAATTTAAAAACTAGTCTTCCAACATAATAACTTCAACTATTTGTCGATGACAAGGCTTTCGTGTTGAGGTCCTTGTGTTTCTAACTCTTTGAGAAACCCTTCTCGAAGGATAAGCTTCTTGCTTGTGTGTAGGTATCTCCCTCTCTAACTTGTCGCAAAACTTACTAAAGCTCTCAGGATTGAACCAGCCTGGCTTTAGCTGCAGCACGAGAATGACATTAAAGTGACAAAACCGAGAAAGTTAAAGCTTGTGAGAGTGACGTCATGAGAGAGCACACTTACGAAATGTGGATATCCATTCGCCATGCTGAAATTTCTTGGAGCAGTCTCTATAAACATTTTAATGAAGTAGAGAACGAATCTGCCACAGTCAACTTCGTTTGTCTGTTGTGGTACCTGAGATTTTTGTATTCTAGAGCTTAAGTATCCTCAATCAATGGATCGATGAGATTCATTCAACAGTTTCATAATTGATGAGCTTAGTTTTGAAAGGCACGAGGCAGACCAAGCTAACAAGGTATGAGGCGCAAGGCAAATGGTTGCACCGTATTACCCGAGGCGCAAAATTTTTGAAAATAAATGATGACTGAAACATGTAACAGACTACCAATCCTACTTTCTTGACAGATCTGAAATTTCAGTGAATCGATAAAAAGTAACTGAAAACTGAATACTTATAATAAAAATGAGGGCAACGACACATTTTATACATTCATCATAAACCTGCCGATCTTTTGAGCTATTGCAATATATTTATCTAGTTTCTTTACAGATACAGAGCATATGTGTATAAAACAACTAGGATAGTTTAATTCGTAGGAAGCGGGGAACGTGTGTTATGCAGACTCGGCTACAAGTGTTGCAGCACGGTTTGAGTGTAAGACATGGCCATTTTGTCAACACGTTCTATGTTATTGCTGTAAAATGAAATGTTGAGATGTCATGGCCTAAAGTGCTATATTACTCCGACACTTCACTTAACTGCTGTATCGAGTGTCATACACATATCGGGTTCAGCAAGATATGACACTTCAATACTTCACTTTAGAACAAAAAATTGAAAACAGCGCACAAAATAGCAGTATCCCACACTCCAACACGTGTTAGACGAGCGTCTGAGTGAGAGAGTAAAAGTAACAGCTAAATTGCCAATCATCACTCAATAAATAACTTCAGTCTTCAGTTACAATGTTGGTTAAACAGCAATAAGAACCGTAAAAGATTTACCTTGGGCACCAAAAAGGGAATCCGATAGATTGTATCTTTGCTTTCAGGCCTGCCCTCTTCCTTGAAGATATCAAACACAAACCTACAAGTTAAATTGGTTTTATCATTGCATTTCGTCCAACATTATACCAGCACAGACTAACTTGAGAAAAATAATGGACCGAGTAGACCAGTGTGCAGGATCATACTTTCTCACATCAGCACTTATTAGTTGTGCACACGACTCGGCTGAATCAAGTAACAGAATGCACCGAGTTTTGGTTTTTGAGTATGCATCCTCGCCAAAATGGCAGAAGACCACAAGTCTCCAGTGATCCCTACAACAACAACAGAAGAGCATCCATAACACACTGAAAAAAACTAAAACTAAAACAAGAAAAAATGAAGATTATAGTTTGAAAAGGGAATATGCCAGCACACACCAGCAAACTATAGGAACAAAAACATATTTCTTCGAGAATATATCCTTCTCTTTGATCTGTTTCAGAGCTTGTGGTCCTTTCATACGGTAAAGATAGAAACACAGACTATCGACATGAGTAAATAAAGCCTTCTTGTCATCGGATAAGCTTTTCCAGATATTCCTGTAAGTCAAGAGAAGTAAGCAGACGTGTGAAAACCAAATAAAAAAACCGGTGGATATTCTGTTAACCCAAAGACCATAACTTACTCCAAGTGGCTGTTAAATACAGAGTCACTCATCTTGAACCGAGGACGAGCAAGCCTTTGATTTCGAATACTTGAACGCTTGCGGCAAACTCTGTACTGAGAAAAACATGGTCCGAATTTCCGTTTTATTTCATTCATTTCCCCTACCGTCATTTTGCCTTTATCACCTTGCTTATGTGCCGCTAGGTGACACCAACAGGCCCGATGTTTTGAAAACATCCCTTCATGAAGTTCTAACATTAACACAATTCAGTTAACACCACGAAGAATGTAGAAGCAAATGCAGTCAAATAGTCTATACCCAACATTTCATAGTTACAAAAGGTTTTAAACAAAAGATAGGTCAATTTGACAAAGGTAAAACTACAGAACCCCGGAGGTATACACCCTTTTTAAACATACAAATTCTATGGTGCATCCGTCTCATAGTATGAGACAACTCAAAAGTAACTATATTATTTTTCAAACGTAACCTATTTATTTAACTTGAAAAGTAATTGTACCTTGCTTCAAATGTAACTCTATTATACGTGAAACGTAACGATATTTTATTAAAAAAAATGTACATCAGAGACAAATTTTTACCGGTTACGATAAAATATAAATAAAAATAAATAAATTAATTTATGTAATTTTTTGCTACTTTGCTAGTGAATGTCGTAGCATTAAAATAATGTCGTATATAATTGATAATAATGACAAAAACTAAAATAAGATGGATAATGTTGTATGTGGGGGTGAAGTTAGTATAACTATAGTGAAGTATTGATGGTGTCTCATAGTATGAGACGGCCTCACCATAGAATTACTCTTTTAAACAAGCTGGTGATTTTCTATCCGTTCATTATTTTTCATGGGGTATTTGCACTTCAATGAAAGTGGAATTACTAGCTCTCGGTTGGAGATGGCTCGAGACTTTCATATTGACAAACACATTATTAACATAGATAATGCTTACATATGGGGAACTTATATAGGACCACCTGCTTAGCAATAATATTCATCCGTTGGTGCAATATTGCAAGAAGCTAATTCAGAATGGCTTATGGATGATAAAGATTGAACAAAGCTACCGGAAGTCAACAAAGCAAGCGACTGACTAGCAAACTATGGTATTTCAGCTCCTCTTGAAGTCACTAGAATTGATTCTCCATTTCCTCTCGTTCTGATCTTCGTCCTATCTTTCATGGAGGCGTTCTTGGAGTTGTGAATCCTCGCTTTATTTCTCGTTACGTTTTTTTTTTTTTTTTAATTATTATTATTGGGGCTTAGCCCCTCAAATGTACCAAAAAATAAAACTAGGCAGAAACAATTTAACAAGTTGCTTTAGCAGCATTTGCACTAAGTATACACAAACTTATTATATAAGCATTCAGCCATATCTCAAGTACTCCATGAAAACTTTAGCGACAGGAATATACATTAATTTAAGGGTGGAAATATATATAAATTTGGAGTTTTGAAGAAAAATTTGTAGAAAGTTTTAAGAAAGGAATATACATTAATTTAAGGGCGGAAATATATGTCTGTTATAGAGACATGGATTGTCCTTTTACGACAAATTCCCCGCCATAAAATTGGTTCCCCATATGTCTTCTCTGACAAACTCATGACAGTGGTGACGTTGTGTGCCTTATTGATACAGACTCCTCATCCCCAAAACGGCCTTGAAACAGGCAGACAATTTCGCAACACGACCATCATTTTGGTACCCTACAAATGCAGTTCACTGTGCTTTTAAGTTTTAACACTTCACAACTCAGCTCTCTTCAGCGCGTACAAAATCCGAAAAAAAAAAAAAAACCCTCAATCAAACAACTCGCGTTTTCCACAAGTGCTCAAAAAAAACAAGCATTGTGTTCAAATTACACTACCCTTCCGTTTAAACATGCAAACAAACACCAAACAAAACTCAGAAATTGCTGCTCTATTTTATTCATTGTGTTCAAATATACCCACTCAAAAAGATGTTGTCTTTGACAAATATTTCAGACAATAATAAACAAATGCGCAGAAATTAGTGTTAACAACATCATCTACACCCATAAAAACGAAAAGAAGTACTGTATTAAGTAACAGTAAAGCGGTAAAGGTGAAAACATTAAGCCAAAAATACAAAATTTAAAAGGAAAAGAAACAAGTAATTTTAAAACAATGTTGTTTGAAAGAGAATGTACCTCGAAGAAGACGATGATCAGTGTGAATATCGTCATTAACAAAAGTGAAATCTGAAGATTTTTTCTTACTGAACATAATTTAATTTTGTAATCTTCTGCAAACAAAGGAGGGACTTTTTGAGTTTTACCCTTCCATATCTGCTTGTTCGTCTCGTCGGTCTTATTAAATTCCCCAATTTTATCACTCAGGCAGTCAGGCGGGGTTTTCAAAGGTGGAAATAGCATATACAGAGTCCGGACTCCGGAGTAATTCGCAAAGGGGTATCAGGTATGGATTTGGGTATGGATTTTAAATTTCTGGTTTTTTTTATTAATTAAATTTTAATTTCAAAAATATACAAATCGGTTTTTCTTGTAGGTTTTTACTCTCATCTTATAGGTATTGCGCAGCCGTAACTAGACCTGACAAAAGAGACCCGACCCGATAAGGCTGACCCGAGACCCGAAAGTGACCCGATAATCACAATCCGAAGTCGACCCGAAATGACCTGACCCGACCCAGACACGACCCGCAATGCCTTGACCCGACTTTGACCCGAAACCCGAATTGATCAGATACGAAATACTCTTCATGACGAATAACGACTAAAAGAATCTAATTTCATATCGTGAAATCAATTAACACCAATTATTAACATAAAAACTTTAAAAAGTAACCATTTGACAAAAAAAATCGTCTTTTCTTACCAAAAATTTGCATTTTGACCCGAAAGAGACCTTACCCGACCCGACCCAAATTGACCCGAACCCGAAACGACCCGATAAAAGGCGACCCGAAATAGACCCGTAACCCGAAATGACCCGACCCGACGCGAATCAATACATCTATCAAACCCGAAATGACCCGACCCAGACCTGACCCGATTGACCCGTTTGCCAGGTCTAGTTGTAACAACAATAGTAATTAGAAAAAAAAAAAAAACAAAGAATGAAGTTGACACAGGCTAGGAAGTACCGACACCGATACGGACACCCGACACGAATACGTAGCGGACACGCGATACGGCCTTCTAAAACTTTAGGATACGCGATACGTCTAAATAAAAATCAATATACATATGAAAATAAATAAATTTGAAGCTCTTTAAGATAAATATTGAAATATGGTATTTAAAAGACCAAAAAGTCGTCAAAAATCACAAATAACTTGTTTAACAAAGTCACGTTAACTTTAAAAGAGTGCAAAAGTCTTATAAAATATATAATGACAAATAACTTATTTTACAAAGTCACACTATGTTCTTTTTTTTTTTTTTTTTTTTTTTCGTGATGACGAGGGGGTTGAGTCTGATACGTCGTTCTCATGTATGCGTATGCAGTATAAGCCACCGACGGAGCTGCAGTGGCCAAGTGGTGTGCTTTGGTTTTTTTTTATTGCGGTGGCCACACTTTGTTGCACACTTTCAGGTTAACCCAAATTCAACCTGGGCAACCACCACTTGGTTAGTTCTTTTTTTTTTTTGTCATGCTAAGTAAGCTAACTTGCTTTTGATTTTTTTTTTTTCTTTCTTCTTTTTTAATCTTTATGGAGTATCGGGTATCGATGAGGTATCGAACATTAGAGCCGTATCGGAAAATATCCGATACCTCAAAATACGTATCGGAAGGTATCAAAGACGTATCGGGGAGTATCGTATCCGATACGGTATCCGATACGTTATCGGTATCCGATACGTTAGACACGGGTACGACATATTTTAAAAGTATCGGTGCTTCCTAGGACACAGGTACACAACCACGACCAACTACCCATAAGACCATAACCACTCAACCGTGACTCGCGTCGCTTGACCCGCTCCACCTAACCCCACGACGACTAAACTCAACTGCTTAACCGTACCACACAATAGAGATGGAAGTGGGTCGTGCTGAGCCGACCCACGTGCCGGCACGCCATGCCAATGCCCTTGGTTGGCATGGCCCAGCCACGGTTAAGCGGGCTGCGTGTTGGACCGTGCCGTGCTTCGTTTTTGAAAATGAAGGCCCAGGCACTGCCCACGGCCCACGACCACATAGACATAAGCAAGTTAATTATTATAAGAGAGTTGATATAATTCCTTCAATAATTACTCATATGTTTAATGTTAAATTTAAATTTAAAATATTTTTCAATAAATTTTCCTAATTTTGAGGAGATAATTTGGTGGGTAGGGTGTTTAATACTCGTATGACATTAGTGGCTGTATTATGGTTTTTCTAAATTATTTATTATGGAGTACGAATCTTTCTTAAATTTGTGGAGTTTTTTATGCGAGGTCCCGGGTTCGACTCTTTTGGTGGGCAAATGCTTACAGTTACCTGCCATCCTAAGGGATGTCTTACTTGACACATGTGATTTGCAAGGCATTGCAAGTAAACCTGGCAAACGGGTCATTCAGGTTAGGTCTGGGTCAGGTCATTTTGGGTCTGGTTGATGTATTGGATCGGGTCGGGTCAGGTCATTTCGGATTTCGGTCTATTTAGGGCCGGCTGTTATCGGGTCATTTCCGATTCGGGTCGAGTCGCGTCCTTTTCGGGTTAAAATGCAAATTTTTTGTCAAAAAAAGGCGATTATTTCGTCAAAAGGTTACTTTTTAATGTATTCATGTGTATCTAATTAGTGTTAATTGATTACACGATATCAAATAAGTTTTTTAAGTCATTAGACAAAGAGTACTTTGTATCGGGTCAATCTGAGTTTCGGGTCAATTTCGGGTCAAAGCGTTGCGGGTAGGCCTGGGTAGGGTTGGGTCATTCCGGGTTTCGGTTCAATTTCGGGTTATGATTATCAGGTCACTTTTGAGTCTTGGGTCAGCCTTGTCGAGTCAGGTCAATCGGGTGGGTGTGTTTTGCCAGATTTAATTACAAGTGCCCAGAAATTCGACCCCTCGTTACCAAAAAAAAGAAAAATTGTAATTTTAAAGTTTCAATTTTACTCTCCAGTGTACTTGTGAGGTGGTTTTTGTTCGTGTAGAATTAAGATAAGGGTAGAGCTGGCAAAGGTAACCTGACCCGAGTGACTCGACCAGAACCCGAGCGAAACCCTACCCGATTAACCCAAAAATATTGTGACTCGAAACCGACCCAATTCGACCCGTTGATGACCTGCAACCCGAAATGACTCGAGAACCGCTGTCCCGAATTCGACCTGCCCGACGATGACCTGTAACCTAACACGACCCGATAATCAGTGACCCGAACCCAACCTAGGCCCTACCCGATGACGACTCGGCCCGATATTGACCCGACTAAATTGATGACTCGGTAATTATTAAGCTCAACATTGATTAAATCGAAAACAAATTACTCCCTCCATTCAAATCCAATGACATCCTTCGTTTTTTCACACTTGTCAAGACACAATTTGTAACGACAATATTTATAGTTCTAAATTGTATAAAAATATAAAAATTTGATATTAATATTGTACTTATCAAGACGAATAAAACAATATCCCACATGACTATATATTTTTATTTATACATTACGAGTTATTTTGAAGATTTTTCACCTACATAAATAGTGTCAAAAAGTGATGGGATGCTAATGGATTTGAATGGAAAGAATAGTATTTAGTTTGATACATTTGACTTGATAATGAAATAATTGAATCAAATAATGGTCGAAAACTTGTTTTAGTAACTAAAAATTGAAATAATTCGATAAAACGTGCAGACCCGATGATGACCCTACCTGTAACAACCCGGATTTTCCAACAAAATAACATAAGCTTTTAAAAAAGATTTATAAAAGAAAATGAATAAAAATGAAGGCCACGGTGGCGGAAACACCGTGTAATCCGAGTCGTCACTCACTAACCAACTAAACAACGATAAAAAGGTAGGCCTTGAGGCCTAGAAGTGGGGAGTAAATACCCCTTACAATCCAACTCCAACTAAACAACGATAAAAAGGTAGGCCTTGAGGCCTAGAAGTGGGGAGTAAATACCCCTTACAATCCAACTCCAAAATGAAAGTAAGATAACAATAAGAAATCTAAACACCCTAACAAGTCTAATCCAAAATCACTTCAAGGCTAGCTATAGGTCATCCTCACGGCATCCTCACTTGACAAACCCGATCCCGCGCTAACCTGCCACAAAGAATGCAATTGATCGATGGTGGGAGTAGCCAGGTGCTCCCGGTCATATTTCAACATAATCAACACAAACAACAATACAACCCAAATGCACAACCAACATAGGTCATCCTCAAGCTAACCCAATAATCAACTAACTCAACTTGGGACCTATAATCAAAGTATAAACAAATCAACCATCGTACAAACCATACAACCCCAAATACAATTAGTTCAATATAGTTAATCAAGCTCAACTTAAGTAATCCGAGTTCAACCTGTCATCAACAAAGTGACAAACAACCACAACAATCAACAATCAATCGCAAGAGTAAGCACGGAGAACTGGATAGCCACATAACCATGAACTACCCCGGACCTCACCCTAACCGGTGATACCTCCAAACCCTATGGCGGAACCACATAACCGTGAATTCCCTTTCAATGGACCCACATAACCGTGAAATCCTCAACACTGTCTTAATTTGGCCAAACCTCACCATAACCGGTGACGACATACAACTTACCACAGTCTTTAACCATAACCGGTTGAGAACCCAAAGGGCGGTATCCGTCCTACAAAAGACGTCGTATCTCCTCACGCACGAGCCATAACCGTACCCGTACGCACACTTAACTCAAGCATACAAATAAGCCAATTCAATAACCTGAATTAACTCTTAACCAACATAAGCCAATCCAATAACCTGAATTAACTCATAACCAACACCAATTTAATTATTCCTTTACTCAAAATCATCACAACATCCATCTTAAACTCATTAACAACAAATTTATCCATTTAATAACCATCTCATAATCAACCTCAACGTTATTGTGATCAACAATATAATAAACCATCTTAATACGGAGTAAGTAACCCTACAACCTAATAATAACCCCAACAAACCCTTATTACGGAGTAATTAGACTTTTAACTCAATAATAACCATGATAAACCATCATATCACCCCAAAGTTATCATATCTACTCAACTTAATAACAATATAACCCAAATTCAATATGACAAACATCCCAATTCATTCCATTAGACAAAATAGTGTGAGACCATCACAAATAAGACCAAAGATCATAATTTCATAGCACAACCAACCCAAAGATCATAGCTTTACATCCATAACAACAACCAAATAATCCTCAATCAATCATATGGTCTCACACAAGTTAAAATATGTCTAGGGCTACACCCAGTTACCTTTTCCAAACAAACCCAAGAAAAGCACAGTTTTCACCCCTTCTGTCCAGACGCGATAACAGACGATCCAGAGGTCCAAATGAAAAACTAAACGGTGAAAAGGTAGCCCCAAGAGTCAGGAACATGCTATCCAAATTTCGGCAAAATCGGACGGTCGGATCTCCGGCGATCTTCCGTTTAGTGAACCTGGGTCAGAGAAATCCGAACTTGGGGTTTTCTCTCCAATTCTCTCCTATTGATTAGGGCACACACAAATCATAAAATACATAAGAACAACACAATAAACACATATAATAATAAAACCTACAAACATAAACTTAAAGATGAAGAATTTACCAAAGAGAATTGAAGAGAAAGGATGAGGAGATGATTAGGGTTTGATTAGGAGATGAATTGAATGAATTTTATGAGATCTTTTGATGAGAACTAATGAGAGAATGAAGAGAGAGAAGAGAGGCTAGGATTGAATGAGAAACATCAGAAATAATAAAAGAGGAATTAGGGTTTAAAAAGCCTTATAAGTATAAAGAGTTTCGTGTATAAAACAAACACGAAAACTGATGCGTAAAACAGACCAGAACCGGTCGGTTCACATCGTAAATTTGGCAGTTGCGACGGCGTCGAAAAAATACGCAGTTTAGCCTTTTGAATCGCCTGAATCGGAGTCCGTATGAGGAAATTACACCGTTTTTAAGCTAATTACTCCGTTTTTAAGTTCTGACTACAATCTCGCTTATTCCACGAGCCAAAAATAACAAAATTAAGAGGAATGAAATACGAATTTAACGAAATAAATTATTTAAATAAAAGGGAAAAAGTCGGGGTGTTACACTACCTGACCCGACCCGATACATTACTTAACCCGAAATGACCTGACCTGATAACGCCCGAACCAAACCCGACTCGACTCGATACACTATCTAACCCGAAATGACCCAACTGATAGTTATTATTTTTAGGGATATTTCCTGATCTGCGAGCTTTGTGGATTACGTAGTGCCATGTGTGAGGTTTATTCACATGGTACTAAACTTTGTAAATATGTGGACAATATGCCCATTTTGTGACGGAAACCTTCACGACGTTAAGTTTAAAGAATAATGCACCAATTATGAGTTTAGAGTACAATTAAAGCCACATTATTCCTCAATTAAATGCTATTATGTGTTGATTAATTAGTATAAATTTTGTTGATTAGAGTACAAATAATAGCATTTAATCGAGGAATAATGCGTCTAAATGCACTCTAAACTCATAATTGGTACCTTCTTCCATAAAATTAACGTCACAAGTTTTTCACACAAATGGGCATATTGGGCACATATTCACAAAGTTTAGGGGTACCATGTGAACAAACCTCACACATGAGACTACAGAATTACAAAGTTAGAGAAATATCCCTTATTTTTATATGATTTTACTGCAGCCCCGAGCTGCTTTTTATTGTCAAAATGCGCCCTACGGGGCCATTTTGTTCTCACATTACGTCCTAGAGGCGCTTTTGGTGTTTTTCCGTGTTTTGCAGGATTTTATACATCTCCTGTGCATTTGAGCTGGAAAGTGTAGATGACGGAGTTCCAAAAGACGATGTATGGTTGAGCTCGAGACCGAAAGTCGAGAAATAGAGCTTAAGGGCCGAAATTGTGAAGAAGTTGAAGGAGGCCCAAGTCACAAAACAAGAAACCCAAGTGAATTGAGTCCGGGTGACTTTTGGCCCACTGGCCGGTCTGGTCAGATCGGGAGTCGGTCAACCGGCTGTAGTGTTATTTAAGGATTTATGAGATTTTTGAAGAGTTTTAAGGACAGAAAAATTCTAGGCCCGACGACGATATGTGACCGGCTGCCGGCCGGCCGACCGCTTTGTTATTTTTGGACGGAGATTTAGTATTTATATTAAGGATTTTAGGAAAGATTATGAATTAAGTTTTATCATTAGTTTTAGACCTAAGCACGAAATACACGCTATTCTCTCTCCTTAGTTTCATTTTTATTTTCATCTTCAACTTTAGAAAACTCAAGCCTTAATTTGGAGATTGAACAATTTTGTAACCGTCGGTACTTTGCGATCAATCTGAAGCACTTTAATCATTCGGTAATTCATGTTTATTGTTTTCAATTCTTTTGATTTAATGTTTAATTTGTTATTAGCCTTAATTATGAGTAGCTAATCCCCTACCTAGGGTTGAGGGGAATTTATGCCTTTAATCCGGTGTTTTGGTTAAATTGTTGCGATTAATTAGCTTATGCATATGCGATTTATTCCTGCGCGATTGATTATCAATTGAATTTAGGGACGCCTTGATTTAATTGAACTTATGGTAATATTGATTTAAGATCGAAAGCCTAATCAATATTAGACCACGCGTAATTGATGAGATGATTTAGTAAGTCGCGAGAGCCCGCTAAATTAGCTTAAGGTAACATTGATTCGAGAAAACGTGTTATTGCCCTAATCGCTTTGCATATTCTAATTGTTTGCTAAGTTATTGAAAGTTCTACTATCCGGATTATTGTCATAATGAACCCGAGACCCTATCCTTTTATTAATCGTTTAAACCCTCATTTTATCGTTCTAGTTTAGTTTTATAGCTTTTCCAACCAAAGATTGTTACTTTAGGAGTAATCTAGCATCTAAGTGTTGTGGACTCGGACCCTTTCTTACCACTAGCTACCGCTAGTAGTCTTTAGGGTTATCTTTGATTAGGTGATACGACTTTAGCTTATCATCAACCCAACAACAAACCCGACTCGACCCGGAAAAACATTTTAACCCGATATAACCGAACTCGACTTGACCCAAGCCAAACTCAACCCCAACGATCGGTTTGCCACCTCTAGTTTGGTGCTCCAAATTCCAATTTCACTTTTCTAACTTCTACCATGCATCAGCATCTCTACCTTGAAAGCAAAAGAGTGAAAACCAAAACGGTCATAAACTCAAATCTCAGAAATCGACCACTCCTACCTTATCCTTCTAAAAAATCCAGTGGTCCAAAATACACACCATGCCACAACAGCAAGATACTCTCTACACTAACAACAACAACAACTACAAGAAAATGATGAAGAAGAATATACACTTCTCCAACATTCTTTCTCCCTCCTCACTTTCCTAACCTTCTAAATGTCTCTCCTTCTCTCTCTCCTCTCCTCCTCCTCCTCTGCCGCCGCCGTGTCTCCGTACCCTCTCCTTCTCCTCCGCCACTGCGCCCTCTCCTCGCCGTGCTCCGCCTCCGCCCTTGACTACTCCGGTGAATTCGGCCGCCTTGTTGTCGCCGCCGCCGCCGCTCACTCTAATCCTAAGCTACTTAAGAATAGTCGCCGCTCTCGGTACGGTGACGCACTTTCTGTGTATGATGATGATGATGATGAGGTGGCGGTTGAAGAGGTGAATGGTTCTAATGTTGTTGTTGATGATGACGATGACGTCTCTTGGTTTAATGATGATGTAAGTTTTCATTTCTTGATTTTAATTTGCATATTTTGAAGCTTGTCTAATGATTTTATCAAATTGTTACTCCCTCCATTCAACTCCAAACTTTGCATTTCACTTATTTAATACTCCGTACCATTCATGAGCAACTTTGATAATATAGTCTGGTGTAACTATACATATTACGGTTGGAAAATGCGTCTCAATTAATGTGCCATGACATTATGCCAAGTTTGTGTCCGAATATTCATTGAGTGGAAGTTTTCTGTGGTGAGAAATTTTATTACTACGTATTTCGTTGCCAAATGGAGATTGTGGTGTCGAAGACTCACTATGCAATACCAAAAGCTTAAGCTGATGGTTGGAGGCCCAAGACGCGAATGCCCTTTTGGGGTGGTGAGATTCGAACCCGTGACCTTTAGTCACAAGGCTCTGGTACCATGTTAGGAACCAACTTAACCAAAAGCTTAAGCTGATGGTTGGAGGCCCAAGATCGATTATATACTCTAACAGTAATAATGTTGTTTCTAAAGTTCCTTATTAGGGCTAATTTGATACTTCGTGTGGAATGGTCTATGATTATGTAAATGATTGGACATTCTTTTACTGATTAGAAAATCTCGTGAATTTGAAATTCCTGAATCGTCTATCCACCTGATTTTATACTGGTTCAAGATGGAAAATATTGACAACCCTTTTGTCGTAGGAATATCACTTGAATGAATTTTTTACATGGGTAACTAGACAATTTTTTCAGTTGGACTCAATTTGGATGGAATAAATGTATACCATGTGAACTTAGCATAGTTGCTGAGTGTTGTTAGACTGCTGTGTTCTGCAATTTGTGAGCAATTGCTTTTGTTTTATAGCATGATATAACTGCAAATGTATATCCTTTTACATTGAAGTGGACAAGTTGTCCTATAATGTTGTCAAGGACATCGAGTACAGCAGTCGGCATTGTCGCATTTGATAAGAAGCTTTGTGCTCTGTGAATGGTAACTCCTTTGAGTTGTTTGGTAACGAGGATTTATGTGTAAATGAGTAAATCCATGTTCATGAATTGTTGATGTTCTTAGTTATGGACATTATATAGATTTCACGTTGCCATCACTAAGCTACCGAGGTAGTTGAGTTCTCGAACATTCCATCGACAACATTGGAGTACAGTTTTGTACATCCATGCTGCGTAGCTCACTGTTTGTGGCAGCCATTAGGTGTTGTGGTATTGTTGCTGGTTTTGTTCGATGAGTTATTGATGTGCTCCAAACACCTACGGAGTATTTTATGGTGATCAGATAATTAGTAACTTGGTTTGTCTTGTGTATGCGAGTGCTGATGTAGACTCCAGGGGTCCAATTGTACTACCAGTTTTGTATGATTCAACATCTTCTCTTAACATATTATGATAATGGTCGCGGAAGATGAACGATACATGGAATTTCTTCCTGTTGGTCTTAAATATTGAGTTTTGGCAATTTATAATCGCGAATTGTAATAGATAAGGACATGTAGGATGCTTTTGATTGCTGTCATACGTTTGGAATGTTACAGGGCACTTCTATTTGTAAACGTTGTCCTTCCTCATGTAATGTCAATTTGGTCTCTGGTGTCTAGACATTCAGTTCTATGAACCTTGATTTTTCCATGATTTCCAAATGCACAGGATGATGAATTTGCGGAGCCCGCAAACCTATGTACGGGTCAACAAAGATCTAAATTGCTTGAAGCAACCAAGGCAAGGCCAGGTATGAAGTATGAATCAAATCGTTCTTATGAGATCTTTAGCATGAGTCCAATTGTTAGGCCTCACTCAACTGGTTTCTTTAGGGTCGCGAAGAAAAGCTAGTACCGGTGGTGGTAAAGCTGGTTCAAAAGGCAAGGTAGGGTTTGATCATGCTGTTAAATGGCATTTCATGTACTGATTTGTGATCCTAAGCGCCATCGTGTGTATGCAGTTTGATGTACCCAAAGGTGCAAAGAAAAAGTACGCTCAGCTATCAGAGGAATTTAGACTTGATAATAGATGGATACCCCTTTTTGATTACCTAAGCACTTTTGGGATGAAAGAATCTCACTTTATTCAAATGCATCGGAGGCACAGCAATGCATTCAATATTAATTTGCATTCTGCACGGGAGAGGTTGGGATACCTGATGGAAGTTGGAGTGAAGCACAAGGACATCAAAAAGATGTTATCAAGGCAACCACAGATTCTCGAGTATACTGTCGACAGCACTATGAAACCGCGTGTGTCTTTTCTGCTTGATTTAGGCGTACCTGATTCTAAGGTGGCGCAGGTGATCACTGCCGCCCCGTCCATATTTTCTTATAGTGTCGAAAATTCGTTGAAGCCTACTGCTAGATACTTGATTGAGGAGGTTGGAATTAAAACAAGTGAGTTGGGCAAAGTTGTGACTTTGAGCCCCCAAATTCTTGTTCAGCGGGTTGACATCTCATGGAATGATCGCTTTGATTTCCTTTCCGAAGAGTTGGCCGCTCCTAGAGAAAGCATTGTGAAAATGGTGACTAAGCATCCTCAGCTCCTCCATTATAGCATTGCAGATGGAATATATCCTAGAATAAAGTTTTTGAGAAGCATCGGGTTGAAAAATTCAGACATATTGAAGGTTTTGACTAGTATAACCCAGGTCAGTTTCTTCATCATGCTAATCTACAATTGCGGTGTCATTTATTTTCAGTTTTGCGCTAAGCTCTCATCATAATAACATTGTAGGTACTTTCTTTGTCGTTGGAGAAAAATCTGAAGCCAAAGTACTCGTATCTGGTCAATGAATTACAGAATGAGGTCCAATCCTTGACCAAGTATCCGATGTACCTAAGCTTGTCACTAGAGCAGAGAATTCGTCCCCGACATAGATTCTTGGTTTTCCTTAACAAAGCACCAAAAGGACCATTTCCTCTTAGCTCTCTAGTTCCGACTGACGAATCCTTCTGTCAGCAGTGGGCTGGAACTAGTGTTGATCAGTATTTAGAGTTCCGGCAAAACATGTTGCTGAAAGAGTTCGCAAAGAAGTATGAAAAGCAATGACAATTTATTTCAACTCTTGTTCTCATTGACATAGCACACTAACAAGACAGCTGAGGAGGGCGGCTACAACCGTCTTTTGCAGGGACTAATATGTACCCCAACACCCATGGTACATTCTTTCATGCATTTCATGCCGTACCTTCACTTTTGAATCTTTTACGGTAAAATTTTCAGCCAACTAAATCATCAATATGCCGAAGTGGCAACAGGAATTTATCTTGTGTACATGCAATGATCGAAGGTGAACACTGCTGTGAAGGAAACTTTTGGTTAAGTGAATTTTGACGACAGAGTTTCAATTTTTCAAGGTTAGTTATGCAAGATTGGATGGTCTTAATCTTACTGTGTTATTTTTACGCCTGTTTAGATACGACATTTTAATAGAGAAAGGAAGAGGGTACAACTGCACATATATTTAAGTGATACGATGTATTCTAGGCCTCAAACAGTAATACAAACCAGGGCACAAAACAAAAGGGCCTTGAAGTGTTTACAATTGCATGTGCAGTAGCGTAGTGGTGGTTCAGACGCCTAGATGCATTCAACACATCTTGTGTTCGCGTCTCACTAAGCGTGGGTTTTATACTATGTTGTTCACACATATGTGCAGTAGTGCAGTAGTGCAGTGACGGTTTCTGACTACTATATGCATAATCATGTCTTCTGTTTGACCCTTGCAGTCAGCAGGTTGGGCTTGATACATTGAAGATATAAAATTACTACTATAGGGCTCAAGCTCGAACCCTAACAACATGCACTTTGCATAAATGGACATTCTACCACTATATAATCGAAAGTTTTGATATATTTACTAAAGTATAATGTGCGGAGTTTAGAGATGATTCTTTTTCATTTTATCAGTTATTTTATTTTATTTTTTTAAAATAGGGTTCCGTTGTATTTGACATGTGCATGATTATGTTTAGCGTCATTATTGCTCTGAAGATAGAAAGTTTGCGTAATTCTGTTATTCTGTATTCTTCGTTAACAACTCTATTTCTATGTTAGTGAAATAATTCAAGGTTTGTAAAGAGAAAATTGCTATTCCGTACATGTCTTCTTTCTAATGCTTAAATTATTATACTTCCTCCATTCCGTTTGATTCTATACGTTTGACCAAAACACGGTAATTAAGGTAGAAGAAAATCAAGTGGGGTAGATAATGGAATTACTTAAACACCCCTACTTTATTGTTTGCAAGTGGGTTGAGTGGGTATTAGTGAAGGGTATATTGGTCTTTTAGTTTAATAAAGTAGAGACTAAAATAGAAATGTATAGAATTGATTGGAATTTTCGAAAAAGGAATATGTATAGAATCAAATGGAATGGAGGAAGTAGTTAAGGTTAAGGGTCCCACTTTAACATTTACTCCAAGTGTAAGACCAATTTTTTTGGTATAGGTTGCAACATGAAAATTGAAAAAATAAAAGCAAATACAAAACAAATACACATGGGTTGGCAACCCCATGTGATTTGGGTTGGTTGACCAACCTAAGGCAACCTCTCATTTAATTGGTTAAAGGAGATGAGTGGGGTAGATATATACTCCGTATATTAAAATAATAGATATGATATGATTTGAGTTGGGTTGTTGATAAAATATGTAAAATATAATGAAAACTAGTTGAGCCCCCGTGCGATGCACGGTTAATATAGACATTGGTATTATATTAATAAAGATATTTTAGAATATGAGTACGAAGTCCAATATGATATAATTGTGAAAATGAATTAGAGGCGTAACTTATTATAATATACGCATATTAAAAGTACTAAAAATTAAAGAACTTAATACTCCATTTAATACAATAAATTATGTACGGAACTACGATAATCCATTTTTTATTATCAATCTATAACTTAAAAGTCTATTAAACCAAAAAAAACTTTAGGAAAATATTATGGAGTGCCAACTATATATATAGTGCTGCAATGTACGGTTGATTTAGATTTTTGTGTTCGATAAATAGATATGTTTTAGAATATGCATATAAAGTAAAATATGAGATGATTGTTTATTTCAAATGACCCGTACTAATAAAAAGATTAATTTAAACAATAACTTATAAATTAGCGAGAGTTCAATACACTTAAGTTTATTTTTGATTTTTTTTTATTATTATTATCAAGTTAATCATTGCATAATATTTTTCAACTAATATTTTTTGGTTGTTATTATTAAGATAATTATGGTATACACATTTTTTTATTCATTCAATCAACTAAAATCTTCAAAAGTTACCATAACATAATCAAATTCAATACACAATCACATAGAACAAAGCACACACACGCTATATCAAGTTTTTAATTGATATATTAATATATCATTCATCAAAATCATTTGTCCCAATGAAACATTTACATTAGAAAAGGGTAAAAGAAAAATGAGGAAGAATATTATTCCGTATTTACATGAAACTTATTTGGTAGGTTGATTAAGAGTATTATTTACAAAGATTTTGGTTTGTATAATATTCTCAACTCCTATATTCTTGACTTAAATAAGATGCAAAATTTTAGGAAGTTGATTTGTAGAGTAGTTTTAAGGTTAATATTCATTACTTAAATAAGATGTAATATATATTAGAATTTGTGTTATTTTTATTTTTTTAATTATTAAGATGATTATGATGTCATCAATTGAAATTGGCGGGAAAATATTGCACGAGAAGTTGACACGTCGTAAAAATGACGTCAGCGAAAACTCCCTTTTAGTAGAATAAGATTGAGATTGTGGGTTGTGGGGATTTGTTGAATAAAATATTATTTTTTTGTGTGGGTTGTGTATGGAAAAAATCACCGATAATGATGGTCTAAGTCTTGGTTAAGAGTTAAGACGGGTTAAATATTATCTATTTTGGCCTATTAACTCGTTTTTTTTTTTGTTTTTTTTTTTTTTATTTTTTTTATTTTATTTTTTGGTAAAATGTAAATTTTAAATGATAACAATATTGATAAAAAATAGTAATATATTATATTGTATTGGTGATATATTCTCAAATATAAAACATAATGCATGTTACTAATATAAATTAATTATGTTTGGATCATAATATATTATGTTATCATTTATTAATGAATTGTTGTCAGATTTTTGAGTATGAAAATGCAAAATACAAAAATGTTACAATAAAATGTAATATTTTATCATTTAATATTAACCTATTTGAAAATAAGAAAAACATATTATACAATTATCGTAACATATTACATAAATACTAGTTTTAGGGCCCGCCCCAGGCCTGACTCTCTTTCTGTAATGAAAAAAAAATCTTAATCAATAATTTATTGACTTGATTTTATTTATCAAAATAATTAACTAAATAAATTAAAAACACGTTAAATATTTCAAAATTAATTATGCACTGCTTATTAATTATATTCAAATTATGTATGAATTATATAACTCGCAATTATAATGAGCTTTTATAAACTCTATCCTTTAAATTATTAATCGTATTTGACGAATATATTAGACAATCTATTAGGATAAAATGATTAACACAAAATCAAAACATATTCATTATTTAGTAGGTGTTATGTGAGACTGTCTCATACCATGGACACCTAACTAACTAAATAATTATCTATTTGTGTAAGACATATCACAATATATTTATTGTGAGACCATCTAAACACTAAATTTGTGGTCACTATTTAACACTTGGCCTATTATTCTAGTAAAGATTTTGATACTGCTACTCATAATTTATATAATTATTGTTGCTATTAATATTTTAATAATACTACTGATACTACTACTTTAACTTTCAATTTTCTTACTTTCACTTCTATCACCATCAATTCAACAAATATTTTTGCTATTATTTTATTATGATAGTCACATAGGTGATTACTATTCTATTTACTATGGTCGTTGTTCACGTAATATTATTAAATTTACTCCTTTTGTATTAAAAATTTGTTTACCTTGATCTATTTTGTGAAAGGAAAAGAAGCAACTGTAAACAATTGAGTAAGACAAATGATGTATTTATTAACATTACATTATATATTTTCATCTCTTAAACGAATTCACACTTAATTTTAATATATATCAATAGAACCTTTGCATTTTGGTGTATATATATATAGTACTCCGTAGTAATTAATTTTTTATTACTATCTCAGTACTAATAGAATTTTTTCAAATATTAATTAATATATTTTAAATAAAATTATTTTTATTTTCCGATTATATTAAGATCACCTACTTATTACTCCCTCCATTACAAAATAAATGTCCTCTTTTCTATGTAAATTACATAAAAAAGAGAACACTTATTTTGGGATGAAGGGAGTAATTTTTAGTGGTACTCTTAAGAGTATTATTTTTATTAGAAATATACTAGAAAAAAAAAAAAATAACTAATCTACTTTTATTTGAAAATATTTTCAAGTAACCATTTATAGAAAGTTCTTATAACATTAATATTATCTATTGATAATTTTTAATTGTTTCCTTATCAACATTATTATTAGTTCTATTAAAAAAACAATGTCCATCAATTGTTTGACAAATGTCGATCATTAGAGTGTACGGGTTCTTGTTTATATATATATAGTATTTGTTTGGGGTGATTTTCTCATTCTATTCGTAGTTATACGGTGGGTTTAATTTATTAGTATTATCCTTTTATAGGTATATTTGGGTTTACGATGTTGATTGTAAGGAGGTAAAAACGAGAACGCTAACAATGCAAATAAAATAAAGACACGAGATTTTTTTACGTGGGAAAAAACCAATGAAAGTTGGAAAAAACCACGGGTACTAAGCCAGGAGAAGAGTTTTGCACTATGTCAGGACTGTCTACACAGGACTGTTCTCAGGACTGAATTTCGTAACAGCAATTGAGAGTATTTCTACTAAGTATGAGTATAGAAGTATAAGTTTAATGAGTGAAAAAAGTTGTGTCTTCTTTTGATCTTCCTCTCTTTATATAGGCTTCTTCCTGGTAATTATAGCTCTTGTTGCCCTTGGATTATCGTTGGTCAATAACTGATTTCCCTCTTTTTCTCCTGTAACGGCTGAGTGGTTATTGTTTTGCCTGTTAAATGAGCATCCTCCTCCATCAATGTAGGGAATATTGTTGCTGACTTAGTCATTATGCACAACGTCTACTTTCTTCAACTTTGTTGGGCTTTTGCTTCATGGGCTTTGACCTTGACTTTTGTCATTGACTCCTCTCCCTTGGTTTTGGGCCTTTACTTTGTTTTGTACCTTGGGCACATGTGAATATTTTGGGTCTAACATTTGCTCCCTGTTTCCTTTACTGCCAACCCTAGCTTGGAGTTCAGGAAATGTTCCCGTGCTGGGGTTCAGGCTTGTCTATCTAGGATTGTTTGTCAAAATTTACAGAACTTTGGTGACCAAAAAAAAGCATTGGAGACTGAATTTCAGTCGCCAAATTTGGCGACTGAAGAAAGTGTGGTCGCCAAATTTTAAAAGTGGCGACTGATTTGTGGTCGCCATTTTGGCGACTGCTTGTTTGTGGTCGTCAATTTGGCGACTACCTGTGGTCGCCAAATTTAATCAGTGGCGACTACCTTCAGTCGCCAAATTTTGGCGATTGAAACTAGTCGCCCGAATTTTTTTTGGCGACTAAGATGGGCGATTAAATTTTGGCGACTAATTTTAGTCGCCAAGTATAAAAGGCGACTGATTTTAGTCGCCAATTTTGGTCGCTCGTTTTCAGTATTCTTGTAGTGGTCTTTCAACGTGCATCACATACTAAACTCAAAGCTACGTAACAAAGACACAATTTTATCGACATAAAGCTCCCTATAAAGCCCTAGGGGGCTTCTCATAACAACTCAAGTAACAATCAATTTCACCACTAATATCAAATTTCTCTCTACACATCCGTCAGTAGCATAAATGATATGACACACTTTCACGGTGTTAAGACCGAGAATTTAGCCCTCGAGAATCTTATAATTCCCAAATTTTAGATGGATTGTGGTGCTTTTGACGTAAATGGAAAACTGAGGCTAAATTACGGTTATAAGAAAAGTCAAGGTCAAAGTCAAGTAAAGGTCAACCAAAGCCGACGCAAGGTCAACTTCAAATGGTTATATCTCAAGTTTTAGACCTTCAATGGATACAATACCAAGTGGAGATGATAGTTCGGCTCGATAGCTTTCCAAAGGCAGGTCACACGCTTAATTCCGCCAAGAATCGAGTGAGATATGACTTTTACAAAATCGGCTTCCAGCAGGCATGCGTCCCCGGCGCCAGAAATTGCGCCCTAGGCGCACTACCATGCGCCCCTAGTGCCTCCCAAATGCGCCACTGGCGCAGAACTCAAGGCTGGGTCGTTTTGATTTGTTTTAAACGAGTTTTTAAGTTGTTTTCAAGTATCATTAGAAAAAGATGTAGATTATTCTCCAAGGCATCATCTCATTACTATCTTAAAACCCTCTAATTAGTTTATCCATTAGCATCTCATTAGCAAATAATTAGTGTGTAATTAACATTTCTATTGAAAAAATATATGGGTTTTAAGCCAATTATGGGTGGCTAATTTTTTTATTTGTTTATATTGATTGAAATCATCATCTTATTACATTGTCAGCCCAAGTTTCTCTCTTTTATTACATTGTTTAATCTCTCCTTGGTATTGATGTTGTTTATGATTCATTCATTGATTATTATGCTTGATCACCATGTAATTAGTGCATTTCTCTATTGTGATTAGATTATTATCTATAGATTGTTGTTAATTCTCTTTTTAGTGGCAAGTTTAACTCTAAACTCTCATGGATTTGTGGGTCAAGTGTTGATTAAGGAGATGATTAGTGAATTATATAAGGATTAGATTATTCTTATTAGTTCATGCTCTTGACTATCATTTTTATTGCACAACTCATGTGAAACTCACTCTAAATTGTTGTGAATTGCATGTTTTTGTAGTGGTTTGTGAAAATGGATGTTTTTTGCATGCTTGTTATTATGTCGATAGAGAGCAACAATGTTTTAATCGAATTTTCGGTCATGATCAATGTATATGTGATGATGAATATCGATATAAATCAATTCCTTTAACTCAATTTTTAGCTCTCCTTCTTTTATTGCACTTACTAGTTTAATTGTTCTTTTACGATCATAACTTCAATCAAAACCCCCGTTTTATGAGTTGTAGTTTGTTTTAGTTCGTTTTAAATTGTCTAGATCGTTAGTTTAATCGAGTTTATCACTTGGCCTTCCCTTGGATTCGACCCTTACTTACCATATACTACGTTTTTAGTGCATACTAAGTGAGGTTTACTAATTATTAATTTGTACCTTTTATAACGACTACAAAAGGACTTGCCAATATACTCAATGAGATAAATAGTCTCATATGTCATATAGTTTCGACCAAAAAAGTTACGGAGTATTACATTATTTTGAATGCTATTACGCTTAGCCCTAGTTACATTTTAATTTTGGTTCCGACCCTATCGGCATGGCAACGTATAATCCTTTCTGTGTTATAGTTATTTATCTTTTACTTCTTCAGCTGTCATAAGTTGTATGTGCTCAGAAGTGGAAAACGCTTGATGGTAAGAACTTGGAGGTTTTTTTTTTTTTTTTTTTTTTTCGTAAGACATGAATTTTAAGTTAGAATCTTGTATGAGTTTATTAACCATGGGTGGTTTACTTGCAGGTTCTTCACCATGAATTGTCGCACGTGGTGGTTTCTCGGGCCTGTTTCCCGACTCTAGTAATGAGTCGTACAGCTTAGCTACGAGTTCTAGTGTTTCGGACCTAGTTTCATGGTGTAATATCCAATTAACCAAAGACAACAATGGAATATGCTTTCCGAGCATCCTATTGGATAATGCTTTAAAGGTGATGAAAGTTTACCCAACTAGAGAAAAAAAGTTACGTTGTCGATGCTATTTTAACTAAAGGATATTCTGCCATCGATTTTACCATCAATGAACTTCTGCATGTTCGATGTAAGTTGAAACCCTACCTTTATTATTATGCATTACTGTGACTAAAATATTGATGAACATTGTAGTCGTTTTACGCAGTAACTCATGGACAACGTCGTTCCCGCTCGATTTATTTCGATGGTATATCCCATTAGTACAATTGAAGAGGTCTTTGAACATAGCAGTTCTAATAGTTTTTCGGTAAATATTCAGGTATAACTTTATAGTCATACATTATCTTCTTTTTTAGGTTAGAATTCTCCCCAATGATTTCTGATTACGATTTTTGATATTTGATGCAGAATGATGCTTTTTATGTCCAACACAAACAAGACATGGAAAGTTTCATCATCGGTGCTTCTCAGAGAGTGAACATAAGTTATATCTCATGCTATGAATTTGGTCTTTTACAAAGACTAAAAGAGCATTTTGCATCAACCAAAATGAAACTGATTTTATGCTTTCTTGAGCAAGATTTGACCGAACCATCAACCAACCAGACCTATGGTGCTCTGTTGAAGAAGCTTATTTTAATTAAGAGCTTTGCGTATGGAATTCTCGTCCCGAAGAGTTACATATGGCCTATCGATAAAGCTTCTTATTTGCTTCCTCACATTACTCTTGCGGCTGAGGCTCATACAATTAGGCTAGCAGTTTTCGTGTCAGAATTTGTAAACGATTATCTAATTGCATACAACTACAACTATAATCCAATGGCAGAGTAACTATCTTTTATTGACAACGGAAACTTCTCCGTCGTTGGCGTTGTATCTGACTTCCCATTAACAGCATCAACCACTCGAGGAATGTTTATTTAGTTATAACCGCCTTTCTTCTCCCCTCGTCTTTGATTCAATTGGTTTTCTTTTTCCATTTCCCTACTATTTATTGTAGTGGTCACCATGAAGTTTAATGTAAGATGTTTACAATATGGGTTCTATCACAGCTGTTTTAAAGTGACCGTTTTCTTTTGTTTGTTGTTAGAATGTTTTGCACATATGGACTTTTCGTCGACACCAAGTTCAAACTACTTACACTTTATTAAGAGTTATCCATGTTATGATGTTTAAGAGCTCACGTTCTTAGTATAACATACTCGTAATCTATATTTTGGTGTTGCAGTTACGACCTCAATTATAACAGAGTGTGGTGCAAGTGGAGAGTATCCAGGGTGTACTGATCTGGCCTACGAAAAGGCAATTTTAGATGGTTCCAATGTCAACGATTGCCCTGTTCAAATGCATGATCTCTGCAAATCTCATGATAACCAGCACGCTAGTTTACGAAACTCCATTTCGAAGTTTGTTATCCGTAGCTGATAATATTCAGACAAATCCCGGAATATTTTCATTTTACTTGAACTGGCCCGACATAAAAGCGTTGACGCGTAAGTATACTTTAACGTTCCAACATAAAAAATGGTAGATAATTGTTATGTTGGGCATGAACTGCCATTTTGTGAATTTTTTTCATCTGCTTTAGTAACTTGCCACCACCGTTTTCTTGATCTATGTAAATTTAATCATACATTGCTGTGCAGGGGCGGATCCAGAATTTAAATCAGGGTAGCAAAACTAATTTTTATTAGTTACAAAGTTATAAAAAAATTGTTTGTACAAAAGTGACGCTTTAAGTATTAATGCATAATCTTTAATAACTTCTACTTCTTTTATACTGTCTAGTCTATATTGATTATATATTACTTTGTACAATATACTATATATTGCAAATACAATATACTATATATTATAAATATATTTCGATTTTTAAGAGTTGCTAGTACAACTTTCGATTTTTTTCTTTAGTATGTGGTGCCGCTACCCCATAGCACTACCTAGGTCCGCCCATGTTGTTGTAATTGGTTTCTTTGTATTGCAGCTGCGATGTCAAACCCGTATCCATCTCCAGAAGCGGGGTGGTTAATGAATCCGAGATTTAAGAACTTCGGAAAGTTCGTGTCTTTGTATGGCTTTCTAGCTCTAGCAAAAATTGCGTATTCGGTTTCTGGTGTTTTGATTAAGGTCGAGGTGAGTGTTCTTAGGTTCATACTTTTTATTTAAATTTAAATATTGGAAACATACATTAGATTCATATATAAATGAACTTGTACTTGTTTGGGTTATTGTGGCTTACTGAGTTACTGATGCAAGTGTTTTGCCATTGTTCAAATACATTTTGAGCTAATCTATACTGTCATTCATAATTTTGCAAACATGGATTCTATATATTGGACTTATAAAAGGTTGGGAAAGAAAAAGTTTATTATGTTGATCATGTCTAACAAAGGAATTTATGTTAACCAAAATATGATTTTATAATATGCTTTATTGGCAGAACGCTAAATACATTGCAGACCACCAAAAAATTGGCGTCATTTATGCTATAAAACGAGTTTTATGCCCGATGGACATAATGTCGTCATCAACAAAAGAGTAATGATCCAGTCGACGGATCAAGCCATATTGAAAGCTTTTCGAGGTAGAAAATACGCACTGGTGTTAAAAATCAATAAGCCAATCAGCATTGCCCCTAATGAAGCTATAACAAATATCAAGGGTTTAGCTGACGCTGTTGCTCACAAAAAAGAATCGATCTTCCCTGAAAATCACGGGTTCCTCCTGGAGTTTACTCACGTCGTAATACAATTCCAAACATTTATAATTCCCGTATATGTTCAAGGTAACAGAAACGAATACTTGAGCATACTGTACGACTTTCAGTATGATCCGATGGTCGAGATTGATTCATAAATAAGGGGACCTCGAGTTGACGGAATTGTTACTGCCTTTCCACGACCCATAACTACAATCAAGAGTAAGTTGGTTTTGATTATATGTGACTAAATACTTTGTTCATGTGTATTGTTTATTATGTTTTTATCAATTTCTGTCGATTTTGCAGCGAATCGCTGTCTGACTAAGAGCTACCTCTGGTACATGTCCCCTCAAATTACGTGCGACCTCATTTCGCTCATCCCGGAAAAGTCGAAGACTACAGAGAAAGAACGTAACCCATCTCTTGGTGATCACGATTTGACACCCGCGGCCCCTCTTCCAAAGACTTCGTCAAGTCAATCATCAAGTATTAAGGATTTAAAATACACTGTTTATCTTGTGTGTTGGTATGACACGTTTATGTAAGGTTAAAATGCGAGTTTTAACCATTGTATTCTTAGTACTTCTGCCTCTTTAAATGGTTTTAGAATCACTTACACGAATACGAGGAATTAAGCTAAAACCGCATTAAAGTCAAAGTCAAGGTCAACAAGGAAGTCAAAGTCAAAGTCAAGGTCAATATTAGAGCCGAGCACGTGACCTAACCCCAAAAGTCAACCCGAGAATTCACTCAAGTCGAAGAAGTCTGTAATACCCAGTGTTGTCCGAGGTTATTTGGGCCGGGTACCCTGTTGAAGAGGTCTATGTGTTAGCTCAAGTGACTGACAAGGCTAAATCGTCACGCCTCAATCAAAATAAACCTAAGCAAACAACTAACAGAAGCTAGTGGTAAGTAGGATCGTATCCACAGAGAAACGGTGCAGTTATAAGCTAAAGACGGAGTAAACAGGTCTAACTCTAAGATGTGAAAAGGGGTTGGTTTAATCTATAAACTAAAGCAAGCAAATAACGAAGATAAGTAGAAAAATATAAGGGGAAGGATTAGGGCATCGGGTTCATTATGACAATGATTCAGGAACTCAAGTTCATAAGAAGGAAGCGATAAACTGTGCAAATGACTAGGTTTAGAAAACGCTCTCTCGAGTCAATTTTAGCCTTAAGCAAATTTAGCGGGCTCTCGCAACTTACTAAATTCAACTTATCAATCTCGCGTAAGTCTAGTTTTAACTCGGCTTTCGATCTTAAATTAAAACTTACTCAGGTTCAATTAAACTCAGACAAATCGTTGATCAGGCGAAATAATCCTAATTCAATTGGCATAAAACGCGTAGAAGGAAACTCAATTGCACAATTTATTCAACCAGTTTAATCTAAAAACATGTTCCTGAACCAATTATCACAAATTCCCCTAAACCCTAATACTCCCTCTGTCTCAGTCATTTGTTTACAGTTTGACTTTTTTCCCCTCACAAAAAAGTCAAACTGTAAACAACTCACTGAAACGGAGGGAGTAGGAAAATTAGCTACTCATAACTAAAGGGCAAACAAAGCAATAATAATAAGACATGATAAAGGAAGTAGAAGCAAATAAATAAACCTGGATAAAAAACGGAGTACTGACGATTACAATCGAATCAATCTTGAAATTAAACTAAAGTTGAGAGTTTGTAAAAGAGAGAAATAAAACTTAACAGTAAACTAACATAAGTAAAATAAAGCATAAGATGTTTAGTTTTCGTCCTAAGGTCTTTATATATAGTTTCCAAGAATTAAACACGAAATAAAACAAAACCGACTCGAAAAGTCTTCTCGGTAGTAGTGCCAAACACTGGCTGGGCCGGCACGACCCTCGATTGGGCGGCTCTTCTCTTCTTGACTCAAGCCCAAATCTCATTCACTTGGGCCTTTATTACTCGAGGCTTTTGATCCTTTGGTCTTAGTTCCGTCTTCCCGAGCTCCTGTGCGAGCTCGAGCTTGGTCTTGTCGTCTTGAGTCTCGTACTTGCTCCAATTGTCTCGGGTTTTGGCTCAAAACCACCAAAACCTGCAAAATGTAAATGAAAGGCAGCAGTAACGAGAAATATCGCAAATAGCTTATAAAACTAGTAACGAACTCGAATAAATGCAGCTAAATGCGACTGAACCGGGGGCATATAATGTATATAAATAACATGTATCAAACTCCCCCAAACCAAACCTTTGCTTGTCCTCAAGCAAACAGCGCCAGAGAAAATCAAAGTGACACGAACTTATCACGTTAGTATCTCAAAGTTGACGACCTATGCACAAAAACTTACAAACCATAGACTATTTCACCAAAAATAGAGCACAAGTCTCAACCATTCACGCCACATTATATTACTAGCCTCTAACCCTCTCGCAACAAACTAACGATAAAGGATATTTAAATTCTAGCAAGGCTAACCGAACATACCACTTTCCGTTCAACCAATTCTTTCCACAATCCATTTTTTTTTTTTTTATCTTTTCTTTTCTTTTTTTTCTTCTCTGCTTTTTTCCTTTTTTTTTTTTTTTTTTCCAAATGTGGAGCATCCCTCGTATGTAATACCGTTTAGCTTGACATTCACTCGGTAAAGATCGAGCTCGGGAACACATATTTCCTTAAGGGTTACATCATTGCTCATACTCTCGGTCGCAACCAAATTCATGGCCACTGTGGTTACTCAAATCAATGAGTCCCCTCCGAAAGCATCGAAGCATTGCTCCAACATTATATGATCTTTCCAAACTAACCACATGCCAACATTCCATACATTCCACAAACCATTGCCTTGCAAGAATATCAATATCGAAAGTAAAAGAACGAAAAGCGATAAGAAGTAAGCAAATACAAGTGGGCTAGTGTTTGAGACTCGCAATCTATTAATAGGAAACAAACATATAGTGCAAGCTACGACGATAGATTTTCAACTCGGAGATGCTAAAGATCAAAATAAGCACACTAATCAATTCTCCAAACTTGACAGTTCAAACAAAAAAGACTCGTATTTTTGTAATTTTTTTGAAATTTTTCAATTTTTTTTGGATTTTCAAATAAATGCACCCGAAATGTAAAATGCAAAATCAGAACGCGAAAGTGCTTTCCTCCCCCAAACCAGAATCACACATTGCCCTCAATGTGGAAAACAACACAACCACAACAGCAGAAAAGGACAAATAATAGAGGGGGCAGGAAAATAAAACAAGAAAGGAGGGTAAAAAGGGGTAAAGAATGCTCACATTATAAAGTTGGAGTTCCCTCAAACCGAAGCGAAGCATGGAGTGCGGCTAGAAATCCACGTATATGCGTCCAATTCAGTCCAGCTATGAAGTACTTCGGAGTAGCGCGTAAGAATAAACGAAACAAAGCAAATAGAATGAGCAGGTGGGCGGCCTGGGACCGTGGCCGACTCCACCGAGCCCACCGACTCAATTTTTCGATTTTCTTCTTCTTTCAAATTCCACTACGGCCCTGGCTCGAGTCTGAAATGTGAGGCCTACCGGGAGGCCTCCTCGGAACGTTTTCTCAAAATACTAAGGACCAAAAGTCCTAAAGTACCTGCGCGCTAAAATCACAAAATAATACCCCCGTCCTCGCACGCTCAATAAAAATCAAATGTCATCCAAAACAAACCAAACAAAGTACAATAAATTACAACGTCATCGGGTTGCCTCCCGGAAGCGCTGGTTTATAGTCCCGCACGACTCTTCAAAGCTTAAAATCACGTATAATTAGGCCAAGGACGTTGGCCGTTAGCAACAGCTTCACTAGGCGAAACAGCAGTCGTTCGCCGTAGAACTTCTCCCTCTCGAGGTAAAGCAGCATAGTCCATCACGCAAGGGACTCTATCTCGAAATGGCTCGCTATAAGAACTACGCGGCGCCGAGCATCGCCGACCGTGGGACACCACCTCCATCGCTAGGGGCATAGACATCCGCCTTTGCGGCCTTCCGCTCCCAAACCAGGATCATAGCCAACTGCGAAGGACTCGCACAAGACAAAGCGTAAGAAACAACCTCCAAAGTGTCTCCAAGAGTGAGAGAGGCGGAGGGCAAGGTCAATCGCGACCACGGACTCTAGGCGCATAGGGAGCGGGGAAGACTAGACTGAGTATAGGTCAACTTCTCACCCCCCACCGAGAATGTCAGGGTCTTATTCCCCACGTCAATGACTGCACTAGCAGTGTGTAGAAAAGGTCTCCCCAAAATGATCGAGACGTGGGAGTCCTCGGGTATGTCCAAGACAACAAAATCCACGGGAATATAGAACTTCCCCACCCGAATCCCAGACGCCTTCCAGGATACCTAAAGGTCTCTGTAGTACTGCGGTCGACCATCCAGTAGAGTCATGGAGGTAACTCCTAACTTAGTCATATTTAATTTCTGACAGATGGAGTAGGGAATGACACTGACACTAGCCCCTAAGTCGCATAAGGCGTTCTGCACGACATACTTCCCTATAGAGCACGGGATAGAGAAGGTCCCGGGGTCACTCAGCTTAGGAGGCGAACTACCCTGCAAAAGAGCACTACCCTCCCCCACGAACGACACAGACTCAGACACATCGATCGAACGCTTCCTAGAGATGACCTCCTTAAGAAACTTGGCATATGCAGGAATTTGTTTAACTAAATCAATAAAGGGAATGTTTACCTGCAAGGACTTGAGGATCTCAAAGAACCTATCGAGTTGGGGGTCCACGTTAGCCGGACGAACACGACCCGGAAAAGGAAGCTTGATCTGAATCGGGGGCGAGGGAATAGCAACGGGAACACCAGAATCAACACCCGCATCCTTCTTCCGTCAGAGTCAGTAGGTTGGGCGGCCAGGTTCTTGATCGGCCGACCGCTTCGCATTCTTCCTCGGTTCATCATAGGAAGTCTCACTCCTCAAAGTAATCGCGCATGCTGTATCGTGAGGAGGGTTAAGAGGATTACCTTGCGACGGTAATGAACCCGGCTGATGCGTTGCTTGTGAAGTGGCGAGCTGTGCCACCTAAGACTCCAACATCTTTATAGCTGCGTCCTTAGCTTGCCCATCCTTTTGCATTTGGCTCAGCATAGCCTCCTGCGTCTTCTGCATACCCATCATTAGTTGCTGCATTTGCGACATCATGGCCTTAGTCTCGGCCAAAGGATCGGGTCCCGGGATAGTAGGTGGCGCTGCATAAGCAGGTTTTTGGTAGTTGGGTGGAGGTGGTTGGAAATTTTTGTGGGGGGGGATGTAGGGTGTGTTTTGTGGAGGTTGGGTGGTTAGGTTTAGTACGTTCTGGTTACGATACGATAGGAGTGAACGATCATAACCTGGTTGGTTCTGGTAGGGCAAGTTCTGTGAATAAGATTGGTAAGCATGAACTTGCTCGTGGGGCGCAGCGTACCCCGCAGAATAACCCGAATCGTGCCCCATGACAGCATTCACGTGGGCACTAGAAGAACCACTCCCGTGCATAGCATCAACCTTCCTATTTAACTCAGAAAGTTGACTCATAACCACACTCAAATTCTCACTTCCACGGTCATTATGCGCGGACCGTGAATTTCCCTAGGCTTACCAAACTGGGCCGAATGGACAGCCATTTCCTCAATCGTTTGCCACGCTTTATCATCATCCGTGTTATTAGCAAATCGACCTCCCGCGGCCGAGTCAAGAATAGCGCGGCTCTCAGCATACAACCCATTATAAAAGGTCATAATAATCAACCAATCACCAAGTCCGTGATGCGGACATTCACGACTAACCGCTTGTAGCGGTCCCCACGCCTCGACTAACGCCTCGTCGAAATTCTGGAACCCTTGAATTTGACTACGAGTTGGTTAGTCCGCTCGGAGGATAGTACTTGCGATAAAAAGCAAGAGCGAGAGTTGGCCAATCCGTAATACCCGCAAAGAATCTTATCAAGATCGATCCGTGATCCAATCCGTAGCGATCACGTGAGAAAAAGGGAATAGCATCTCCCTAACTGGTTTTGAGAGATCCCATTCGCTTAATGGTCGAAAGCAAAGAGTCGGTGAAAACCGCATGTGTTTCCGGGATCCTCCGTAGGATTGCCGGCCGAATCGACACGCTCCACCAAAGAAAGAAAGGCGGGGCGAATCTCGAAGTTCCCTTGGACCGTATTTGGTATCGTGAATCCTTGCGGGATCGACTCGGTCTTGGGCAACGAGTGACTATATAATTTCGGCATAGTCACACGTGGTGGAGAAGAAGTTGGAGTAACTGGAGGTGTGTCCTCTTCGTAGGACGATTGCGCTGCACTAGACTCCGAATGCGACGCTTCCTCAAGATTAAAATTTGCGATTTTAATCGCTTCCTTGCGAAGTCGATGTAGTGCGCGCTCAGGTTCAGGCTCAAATGGAACTAAACCTGTAGGTGACCTGCGCATAAACAAAACTACAAGCAAAAGATGAGAAACGGTCTCAAGGAACTAGGTTCCTTGAGACAAGAGAGTAAAACCTGCAACAAACAAGAACTATAACTAGCAAAGCCGTTTCCCCGGCAATGGCGCCAAAATTGACAAGGCTAAATCGTCACGCCTCAATCAAAATAAACCTAAGCAAACAACTAACAGAAGCTAGTGGTAAGTAGGATCGTATCCACAGAGAAACGGTGCAGTTATAAGCTAAAGACGGAGTAAACAGGTCTAACTCTAGGATGTGAAAAGGGGTTGGTTTAATCTATAAACTAAAGCAAGCAAATAACGAAGATAAGTAGAAAAATATAAGGGGAAGGATTAGGGCATCGGGTTCATTATGACAATGATTCAGGAACTCAAGTTCATAAGAAGGAAGCGATAAACTGTGCAAATGACTAGGTTTAGAAAACGCTCTCTCGAGTCAATTTTAGCCTTAAGCAAATTTAGCGGGCTCTCGCAACTTACTAAATTCAACTTATCAATCTCGCGTAAGTCTAGTTTTAACTCGGCTTTCGATCTTAAATTAAAACTTACTCAGGTTCAATTAAACTCAGACAAATCGTTGATCAGGCGAAATAATCCTAATTCAATTGGCATAAAACGCGTAGAAGGAAACTCAATTGCACAATTTATTCAACCAGTTTAATCTAAAAACATGTTCCTGAACCAATTATCACAAATTCCCCTAAACCCTAATAGGAAAATTAGCTACTCATAACTAAAGGGCAAACAAAGCAATAATAATAAGACATGATAAAGGAAGTAGAAGCAAATAAATAAACCTGGATTAAAAACGGAGTACTGACGATTACAATCGAATCAATCTTGAAATTAAACTAAAGTTGAGAGTTTGTAAAAGAGAGAAATAAAACTTAACAGTAAACTAACCTAAGTAAAATAAAGCATAAGATGTTTAGTTTTCGTCCTAAGGTCTTTATATATAGTTTCCAAGAATTAAACACGAAATAAAACAAAACCGACTCGAAAAGTCTTCTCAGCCGGCCGGCCGGCTGCCGGCCTGGCTGGACCGGCCTGACCCTCAGTTGGGCCAGTTGGGCCAGCTCTTCTCTTCTTGACTCAAGCCCAAATCTCATTCACTTGGGCCTTTATTACTCGAGGCTTTTGATCCTTTGGTCTTAGTTCCGTCTTCCCGAGCTCCCGTGCGAGCTCGAGCTTGGTCTTGTCGTCTTGAGTCTCGTACTTGCTCCAATTGTCTCGGGTTTTGGCTCAAAACCACCAAAACCTGCAAAATGTAAATGAAAGGCAGCAGTAACGAGAAATATCGCAAATAGCTTATAAAACTAGTAACGAACTCGAATAAATGCAGCTAAATGCGACTGAACCGGGGGCATATAATGTATATAAATAACATGTATCAGTGACATAGTGCTTAAACGGGTTGAACGTGCAACTCATACCAATAAGATGCATCTTCTTTTCTGGTGGCTCATCTTAAGAACTCTTCAGTTAAGCGTGCTTGCTGAAGAATAGTCTTAGGACGGGTGACCTCCTGGGAAGTTTCCAAGATGCCTACGAGTGAGGACAAAGTGCGCTGGAAAGGACTCGTGTAAGTCTGTGGGCGACGTACGCAGCCTGGCTAGCTACCATGGGTGACATTTGATAGGCTTAGTCACGTCACTTAATCAAAAGTAAATCCGAACAAACTCTAACGGGTAGCAAGGGTAAGTCGGGTATCGTATCCGCAGGGAGAAGGTTGCAATGTTGGTTAATTTGTATGATTCTAGTCTCGGTTCGAGTTAAGGTTTGAGTTACTAAAGCTAGAGCGAGGAAATAAGGGTATAAACTATAAGGAAAAGGTCTAGGGAGTCGGGTTAGGCAATGGGTAAGTTAAGGCCAAGGATGATGATCGGAATGAGTAGGTATCACACATGCTAAGGATAACGCTCGGCCTCTCGGTCTTAAGCTCCTCTAGGTCTCGAATGCGGGCTCTCGCAACTTACAAACGAGGGTCCTAATGTTTAGTCTCGCGCCTCTCCTAGAACTAGGCTTTCGTTCTTAAGTTCAAGGGTGCTAGATACTCGCTAAAACGTGATCAAGGAATCAACGAGACCAATCAAGCAAGACATAAACAAAGCAACACAAAACCTAACTCAAGATGATCATCAAACTCAAGCAAAACCAACACCCATGCTTCACCCTCTCTCCCTAGATAAAGAACTACTCACTCATAGCGAAAACAACAACGAAAACGAAAGAGAAAGATGAAAGCATGATCAATGACAATATATAATGAAATAACAATCAAAGGGTGAAGTATCAAACAAAAATCAAACCAGAAATTGCAAGAGAACAAGATGAATTTAAGCAACAAACCGAAATAGATGATCAAAACTAAAGCAATCCGAGTCGGGAATTTGAAATACAAGAAGGAAAAGTATTTAAACCCTAAGTTTTCTTGAGGAAGTACTTTAAAGTGTTAAGGAAAAGCTCAGAAAAATTCGTCCCAAGTTATGATCAAAAACACCTTCAAATAGACGATCTAAAATAAGCACACGAGGAGTCACAACCCGTCCCAGGGGTCCGGGATGAGCCTCCCAACCGGGACACACATGAAACTGGTCCCAAGGCTACGGGACACCTGTCCCGTATGATTCAGTTTGCAAGCCCTTTTTGCACCTTTCTTTCCTTAGCTTATTTTTGCTTCAAAGTCGTCCCAAGGTGTAGGGACAAGGCCTAGGTCGTCCCAAGGCATAGGGACGAGTTCCAAATTGAGTAAATGAGCTCCAAAATCAGTCCCGAGGTCCCGGGACACATCCAAACATTGAAACGAGGCTCGTGCGCAAGCGAAACGCAACGAAACCAACTCGAAACATCACGAAACTTTACGAAACTTCACGAAACCTTCCGAATAGCATCCTAGCCTCCAAATATGCGCGTTTACCTGCAATATAGACACAAAAACGCAGCAGGGCCAAAACGGAGAGAAATAGGAGCCGAAATGCATATAAAAGTACGAGAATCGCAAAATAAAGCTCGTGAACAAGGGGCTATATATATGTAAATATATGAGACATCAAACTCCCCCAAACCGAACCGTTGCTTGTCCTCAAGCAACAAAGCATGACAGAAAATAGAGGACAAAGCGAGCAAAAGAAAACTTCCCCAAACAATCACCAAACCGCAAGTAGCATGAGCAAATGGCAATCAATCCCGAAGCAGCATGGGACGTATGGAAATAGCAAGCTAACGGATGAGAATTACAAGACGGCGCAGAATGAATAGCATGGCTTAAACAAAGGCTCTCTAGCAATCAAATCACGGACCTCTCGCGGTTTCCACTCTACTCAAATGATGAACAAGGTGATATATGTGATGACACTCACCTACTCGACTAGTGGAAGCACGCCCGCAATCTAATGTGGACCAAATCTCGCATTCCCGTACACAAATAATGTCACAAAAACGAACCAAACATGAGGGCTTACATAGGATATGAGGATGTAAAGGCCATAGAGAGGACAAGGGTGATAAGGTGGAACAAATGATTATGGAATCATGGAGCTAAGCCACTAGAAACCACTCGTACTACTCAAGTGCTCATCCAACCAAAACGGAACCCAAACTCTCATGAAAAACGGACCGAAAACAGCATATCAGTCTCCCTTACACATCATCGCAACAAGACAACAAATTTCAAGTGCTCACTCATGTAACAACAACAACAACTTCTTCATTTTGTGCACACATTTCTTCTTTCTTTTGTAATTTGTGTTGTGTTTATTTTTTCAGATTTTTGTTTTCTTTTTTTCTTGAGCAGAAGAGCACACTCACAAGTTGCGGAAAACCTCATAAAAAGGTCGGGGAAATAGCAATCCCGACTCAAATTCACCAACACTCTCAAGCAAACGACATCAGCAAGTCGTAGCATGATCAAAACCCAACGAACGAGCACAAGAGTAAGCAAAAGCGGTCACTAGCATGGCCAGGGTAGGCTATTTGGCAATGTAGCTAGCAAACTCATGTGGATAAGGGGTATTAGGATCATATATGAGATGATAAATCAATGTAAGAACAAGGTGAATAAAATGGAAATCAACTAAAGTCCCATATGCAAAACATGTGACAAAATCGTGGGAAAAAACGGGATAGGGGCCACACTTATGCGTGTTGATATTACGTACACCACGAGGAGAACTACTCACAAAATAAGCATGGGGACCGGGATAGATGAACCGGCCGCAGGAGGCTCAAAACCTCACAATAAGAGTAGCTAAAGTCCGCAAAGTGATAAAGCCAACAAGTAAAAGCACGCCATCATCTGCAAACGTCTAGACATCCCTGTAGCGCTAATCCAAACACATTAAAATCATGCCAAAGCTCAAAGCTAACAAGGGAAGGGATGTCGGGAAAAAAACAAGATAAAAACAAGCTCGCAAACAACGATCGGGATACGTATTTTTGGATTTTTTTGAAATTTTCTGAATTTTTTGTGATTTTTTTTGAAAAATGAAAAACGAAAAAGAAAACGCAAAAATAAAAAAGAAAACGCAAAAATGCAAAGCAAAGCGTTCCTCCCCCCAAACCAGACAACACATTGTCCCCAATGTGTCCTAAAGCACATCAACCAGGGACCATAATATAAGGGAGAAAAACAGAGACTAGTGAAAAGAAAACGTACTTACAATATTTACAAGAGAAGCACCCTCCCAAACCAGCTTCAAAATGGGGGCGCAGCAGCCGGTACTAAAAGTACCACCAAGCACGGGCCGCTTCAGACACGAACCCGCTACCTTCATCGTCCCTAACATGGTTATCGCCATTCGGTTGGCTTGCAGCAAAGCCAACCATTATTGCGACCAAAGCTCGTAGTAGTCGGTCAAAAACCTGCTCATGTCCTAAACAGAAGCAAATGTAGCACCAAAAGGCAATACAAGTATATAAAATCATGGCTAATGATCGACTCAACATATAAATGAGTCTATGAAAACTGTTCTGGAGCACTTTGGTAACAATTACAATACATCCGCTCGCAACAGAGGGACCCAAAAACTCATCAAAGCCATTAAAAGGGGACACCGTTGTGACATCAAAAATGTGAACCGCGGGAGCAAAAGAGTTTTTCCCGTGACTCATCTCGTCCATGGGAACGGAAGCCTTGTTTTCATCTGCATATAAGAGCGCTTCCAACTCATCGACTTTAGCGCTCCACGACTTTGAGTCACCTGCGTCATTCTCATTACACGGTAAGACCGCCAAAGGATCCTCGGACAAGGATCCAATGGAAACAGACTCAATAGACGCATCAACGAGGGGACAAGTCGTACCTACCGATTCAGGTTCAGGAGTGTCATTCACAATTACCTCAAGCGGATTAGACATTTCACAATCATGCACAGGCTCATAACCATCGTCATCAAACAAATTATCATCGTACAAGGATGCATGTGAGCGAGTTAACATACAAGTTTGAGACGAATAGGTATTATCACAAGGAGCGGGGGAACATTCATAAGACTCACAATCATCTTTCATTTCCTCGATTAATTTCTTGAACGTAACAAGAACGTCTTGAAAGTCAGCCTTAATCTCGCATAAAAGGGCTTCACGCGTGATATCCCAAAAGAGGTCCCAAATCGCAAAGTCGGGCATGTAGGGAATTTGACCATTGCTCACGTAGTGAATGAAGTTGTGAGACTCATAGTTCATACCCGTGCTAATAATATAAACCTTCTCCCAATCAGAACAATAAAGACCATACGAACCAATATAACTGTTAAACCGAACGATATACCTATGAAATGGTTCGCCATGGTATTGCGGGAAATCAAAGATTGTCATATCATGGGGAAGAAAGAAAGTGACCTATGGAAAAACAAAAGACTAGAAACAAGTAACACACAAAAAACAAAGCCGTCTCCCCGGCAACGGCGCCAAAATTTGATAGGCTTAGTCGCGTCACCTAATCAAAAGTAAATCCGAACAAACTCTAACGGGTAGCAAGGGTAAGTCGGGTATCGTATCCGCAGGGAGAAGGTTGCAATGTTGGTTAATTTGTATGATTCTAGTCTCGGTTCGAGTTAAGGTTTGAGTTACTAAAGCTAGAGCGAGGAAATAAGGGTATAAACTATAAGGAAAAGGTCTAGGGAGTCGGGTTAGGCAATGGGTAAGTTAAGGCCAAGGATGATGATCGGAATGAGTAGGTATCGCACATGCTAAGGATAAAGCTCGGCCTCTCGGTCTTAAGCTCCTCTAGGTCTCGAATGCGGGCTCTCGCAACTTACAAACGAGGGTCCTAATGTTTAGTCTCGCGCCTCTCCTAGAACTAGGCTTTCGTTCTTAAGTTCAAGGGTGCTAGATACTCGCTAAAACGTGATCAAGGAATCAACGAGAGCAATCAAGCAAGACATAAACAAAGCAACACAAAACCTATCTAACTCAAGATGATCATCAAACTCAAGCAAAACCAACACCCATGCTTCACCCTCTCTCCCTAGATAAAGAACTACTCACTCATAGCGAAAACAACAACGAAAACGAAAGAGAAAGATGAAAGCATGATCAATGACAATATATAATGAAATAACAATCAAAGGGTGAAGTATCAAACAAAAATCAAACCAGAAATTGCAAGAGAACAAGATGAATTTAAGCAACAAACCGAAATAGATGATCAAAACCAAAGCAATCCGAGTCAGGAATTTGAAATACATGAAGGAAAATTATTTAAACCCTAAGTTTTCTTGAGGAAGTACTTTAAAGTGTTAAGGAAAAGCTCAGAAAAATTCGTCCCAAGTTATGATCAAAAACACCTTCAAATCGACGATCTAAAATAAGCACACGAGGAGTCACAACCCGTCCCAGGGGTCCGGGATGAGCCTCCCGACCGGGACACACATGAAACAGGTCCCAAGGCTACGGGACACCTGTCCCGTATGATTCAGTTTGCAAGCCCTTTTTGCACCTTTCTTTCCTTAGCTTAGTTTTGCTTCAAAGTCGTCCCAAGGTGTAGGGACAAGGCCTAGGTCGTCCCAAGGCATAGGGACGAGTTCCAAATTGAGTAAATGAGCTCCAAAATGAGTCCCAAGGTCCCGGGACACATCCAAACATTGAAACGAGGCTCGTGCGCAAGCGAAACGCAACGAAACCAACTCGAAACATCACGAAACTTTACGAAACTTCACGAAACCTCCCGAATAGCATCCTAGCCTCCAAATATGCGCGTTTACCTGCAATGTAGACACAAAAACGCAGCAGGGCCAAAACGGAGAGAAATAGGAGCCGAAATGCATATAAAAGTGCGAGAATCGCAAAGTAAAGCTCGTGAACAAGGGGCTATATATATGTAAATATATGAGACATCAACATTTCGGCCTTTAGTTGGGGCCGGGGTGTTACAAATTCAAGCTACACCTACACTACAAAGGAGAAGAAAAGATGAAGAAAAGAAGAGGAAAAATTGACTAAGTGTAGAATGGAAACAGCCTACGAAGGATTTTGGCAGCAGCCTTACGCCCCTGGCGCCTCCCAAATGCGCCCCAGGTGCAGAATTCAAGGCTGCGTCCTTTTGATATGTTTTAGACGAGTTTTTAAGTTGTTTTCAAGGATCATTATGGGTATTATGAAGTTTATTCTCCAAGGCATCATCTCATTATTATCTAAAAGTTCTCTAATTAGTTTATCATTAACATCTCATTAGCAAGAAATTAGTGTGTAATTAACATTTCTCTTGAAAAATTTATGGGTTTTAAGCCAATTATGGGTGGCTAATTTATTATTATTGGTTTATATTGATTGAAATCATCATCTTATTACATTGTGAGCCAAAGTTTCTCTCTTTTATTACATTGTTTAATCTCTCCTTGCTATTCATGTTGTTTATGATTAATTCATTGATTATGATGCTTGATCACCATGTAGTTAGTGAATTTCTCTATTGTCATTAAATTGTTATATCTAGATTGTTGTTAATTTTCTATTTTAGTGGCAAGTTTGACTCTAAACTCTCCTGGATTTGTGGGTTAAGAGTTGATTAAGAAGATAATTAGTGAATTATATGAGGGTTAGATTATTCCTATGAGTCCATGCTCTTGACTATCATTATTATTGCACAACTCATTGTTAAACTCACTCTAGATTGTTGTGAATTGCATGATTTTATAGTGGTATGTGGAAATGGATGTTTTTCGCATGTTTGTTATTATGTCGATTGAGAGCAACAATGTTTTAATCGAATTTTTGGCCATGATTAATGTATATGTGATAATGAATAAATATCGATATAAATCAATACCTTTAACTCAATTTTTAGCTATCCTTCTTTTATCGCACTTACTAGTTTAATTGTTAGTTTACGATCACAACTTCAATCAAATCTGTGGACAAGGGATTTTGATCCACGCGATGTTTTATTTCAAAAACATTTTTAATTTGAAAAGAGTCGCCACTAAATTTTTAGGTGGAATTTAGAAACCAATTTCAGAGAAAATGAGTTCGTGTGAGTTTACGTGTTAGGAAGTTTAAAACAATTTCATTAATTTAACGCCTAACCCCGCCCGTTACAGTAACGGTCTCTACTAAGTAAAATCATGGCTATTATGAGTACACGTGCGGATATGCAAACAGCGTTTTAACCCTAAACAAGATATATCCATTCTACGTCATTTAATGCACATATAATTTCGTCGAAGTTGTTCAACATGGGTTCATTTACTATTCTAGCAAACAAAGAAAAGAAGCGGAAATACTTACCGATAGCATAAGATAGATTAACAAACGTTAGCGGCAGGCGAATAAAAAACAAACATGACTAATACTGTGGACAAGGGATTTTGATCCACGCGATGTTTTATTTCAAAAACATTTTCAATTTGAAAAGAGTCGCCACTAAATTTTTAGGTGGAATTTAGAAACCAATTTTAGAGAAAATGAGTTCGTGTGAGTTTACGTGTTAGGAAGTTTAAAAGAATTTCATTAATTTAACGCCTAACCCCGCCCGTTACAGTAACGGTCTCTACTAAGTAAAAATCATGGCTATTATGAATACACGTGCGGATATGCAAACATCGTTTTAACCCTAAACAAAAATATATCCGTTCTAGGTCGTTTTAATGCACATACAACTTCGTCAAAGTTATTCAACATGGGTTCATTTACTATTCTAGCAAACAAAGAGAGGAAGCAGAAATACTTACCGATAGCATAAGATAGATTAACAAACGTTAGCGGCAGTCGTATAAAAATAATAATAATCGAATATGACTAAGACATGAACAAGTGAAAAACGACTATCATAACCAAACTCTATACACTAATATAGCAAAGCAAATGCATTAATCACAACCTAACGTATGAACTAAACAATCAAGCACAATTAAATGAGCATGCTGACACATACGAATGACATGGACACAACTAAAAAAATAACCAGCTAATACACGTACAAGCAAGTGCCAAACAAAACGAATACAAAGAAAACAAGCAGACTTCATGGAAATTTAAGTGCACCACATGAAAATCTTAACCAAGCTATCCTATGTGCTAAGCAACTACACAAACTTAAGATGCAATGATTAAAATGAAACCAACAGCAACAGAAAACGTGCAACTACCCGGTCTTTACACAATCAACAAGATTAATTATCATACGAACATTAGACGATGAAAGCAACCGCAAACAGATCCGTGCACATGACTAACGACATGTAATTACCTTGCAAACACTAAACAACGTAATGAAGTCAAGAGAACTAACCTAAACGTATAATGCAAACTATGAAACTAAAAAAGGAAAAAACGACAGATCAACCTTCAGACAGCTGAAAAAAACTAAACGTGAATAGGACCCAAATGTACAATAAACGATGAAATAAAATTACGATAACTAGAATGACCTACAAACGTGAATTACTACTTTAAAAAAGCATGACAGATCAGTTTTAGACAAATAGTATAACTAAACATGAATGAAGTCTAATCATATGACAAACTAACGAGCGAATCCAAATCAAACTAACGACAGCAAGTCATATTACACAAGGAGATTAAACATGCTTACTAGATGAATAAGGGGCACGAAACATTCACACACACGCATCATAATCATGCTAAAATATAAGCCTAAAAACGAACGATAAAAAGCAATAGCTACGATGATAAACAACAGAGCGACAGAGAGTAATAAAAAGCGACAGAAAGCAACGAAAAGCGATAAAAACGATAATTTAAACAAAGGTAAAGTGAATATTTTGCACCCTCAACTTACATGTATCGTTGACCAAATATCCGAGTCGTAATCGATTGTAAGATTTTATCCCGAGGGGCCGCTCCGATTTAAAAACCAATTGTAATCCGTAAGTTTGTACCAATCTGACAAAGAATTTTCAAAAGCTTGTAACTTCTTCGCTTTCTCAACGAAATTTCAATCGAAAGATGTTTTGGAATCGTGGTAAAGTGAACTTTAAGTTTTGTAAATAAATCAGAGAGACTATGATGTTTTCAACACGCAAAACGAAGGTAAGAGGTGATAGTTGCACAAAAATCGCAGAAGTTGTGCTCGCTTTCATACGACTATTACGACTTTCTTTGAGTTCTTTAGGACTTTCTTGTGACTTGATGTGGAGTATGTATACTGTATATTTCGTCCCCTTTGAAGGCTTGTGGATGGTATGTATATATAGGGTAGAAGAGTAGGGTTTTTGAGGGAAAAAGAGCGCCTTCTTCCTCTCTTTGAGAGCTGGCGATGAGGGCTCGCTTTAGGGTTTTTGAGTGGTGTTTCTTGTGGGTTAAGCAAGGCTAAATGGGTCATGAAGGTCAGGTGTGGGTTCTTGTTCATGGGTACGAAGTTTGATGGGTTTTGGGCTACGAAAAACAGAGCACGGATGGGGTAGTGGGTCGCGGTTTGACGAGCCTTCCGGCCGGGTTTTAGTCCGATTATTCGAGGGAAAGAAAGGGTAATAAGGGTAGAATAGTTAGGATACGGGTATGGGTCATGGGTAGGTGAATAGGAGTCGGATTTTGGGTTTAAAGTGGGCTGAATTTGGTCACAAAACAGAGCACAAGGAGGGGGTCACGCTCTATTTCGAGTTCTTTAGGCTGGGTTTGGTCGTGGTTTTTTAACTGGGTTTGATCTTGGATATGTGGGGAAGAAAGTGGGTAAAAAGGGCCTCGAAATTCGTGTTGAAACGGGCTCAAAATCGCTCTTAAAATTGGGCTTAAAACGAGTTTTAAAACTTGCTGTTAAGAAAACGAATTCATCGAATACGATTTAATAAAATGTTTTAAAAGCACGAGAAACGACTTTTCAAGTCAAATAACAAATTTGTAAAAGCGATTTTTCAAATCGAGTAACTTAAAATGATTTTTCAAATCGAAATATTTTATTTTCAATAAAACAAACCTTTTGGATGTAATACACTTACCCTGTCAACACACTAATTTAAATATCATTTAAATTAATAAAATATTTTGTCGACGGCGCCCGGCTTACATCGTAAAACGAACTCAAATAAATGACGCGAAGTACACATTGTCCTATCATCATTGGGTGTTTGTCGGGTTTTCTATAAATTTCCATATCGACAGATACGGGTATCTACAGAGCCCCCACTTTGACTAAGGCTTGGACAGGCGAAAGTCAAAGTAGACTCTCGAGTCGATCGTATGTCACAACTTGAGAGCCTCGCGGGTCGTTTATGGTCCCTTAGACCTGTGTATATAAGCTCACCAGCCATAAGAAGAAATCATACCTGAAACCTGATTATGAACGCCTTCATTTTCATCAAAGTGTGGGTTGAGCCTTATCCTTAGGCGCCTACGTATCCGTTGTGACAGAATCAAACCCGTATCGTAGTCCGAGCTCGCTGGCCTGTAGCCTTCTGCTGCTTTGGCCCAAAACAAATGATATTTGTTTACCCGAGTGAGTAAAGCCTATATCTGTATTCTTTTTGGAAGTGTCACTTCTTTTAGCTTCTGCTAGTATTTCTTCATCTTTGAGGATGTCATCCTGTCGTCGGGGTCTAAGGTTGATGACCTTAGAGCCCCCAGCTGGAGCGTTCCTGCTCAATCTTAAAAACAAATCATAGCACACAACACACATAGTGAAATCTGCGACTTTTGAAATAAAAGGAATGGATCATCGATCCGAGCTGCGAATTTAATTTTGAAATGGGTCATCGACCTGCTTTAAAAGGGGGTGGATCATCGATCCGAACTGAGAATTTTAATTTGAAAGTGGGTCCTCGCCCTGCTTTTTTATCAAAATAATTTTGAAATGGGTCATCGACCTGCTTTTTAATCAAAATGATGGATCATCGATCTGAACTGAGAATTCTACTTTGGAAATGGGTCTTCGACCCGCTTTTTTAAACCAAAGGGATGGATCGTCGATCCGAACTTTAAGTAGTGAGCTAAAATAGATATCGCGCTGGAAATGGGTCATCGACCCGAGCTAAAACCAACATTTGCGTCCTCGATTTGCATTTCAAATAGATACATGACAGATGGATCATCGACCCCGACCTGAGAAGTTATTCAAAATTTTGTGTCCTCGACCTATATTTTGAGATTAAAGAGTGGTGGGTCTTCGACTGGAAACCGTAAGCATCTTTTGAAAATGAGTCGTCGACCGAAAACCGTAAACATCTTTTGGAAATGGGTCGTCGACCCGCATCTTGGAAAGTGGATGATTCATCGACTCGAACTATAAACATCATTTGAAAATGGGTCTTCAACCCGCATCTTGAAAAGTGGATGAGTCATCGACTCGAGCTATAAATATCATTTGAAAATGGGTCTTCAACCCGCATTTTGATTTAAGTAGGTGGGTCATCGACCCGAACCGTAAACATCTTTTGAAAATGGGTCGTCGACCCACATCTTGAAAAATGGATGAGTCGTCGACTTAACTATAAACATCTTTTGAAAATGGGTCGTCGAATTCGCATTTTGATTTAAGGGGATGGGTCATCGACCCGAACTATGTTCATCATTTGAAAACTGGGGCCATCGACCCGTATTTTGAGGGAAAAGGTGGATGGGTCATTGACCCGAGCGGAGCACAGCATTTGAAAATGGGTCATCGACCCGAGCGCAAGACATCATCTGAAAATGGGTCATCGACCCCTATTTTTGGAAAACGGATAGGTCATTGACCCGCATAGCAAATTTCATTTGAAAATCGAAAGAGGTCATCGACATGAACTTTGGATTTTGAGCACTTCGAGTAATTCGGCCATTAACCTAGTTTAAAAACATCGTTTTTAAAGTTGGATTGCGAGTCTAACCTAGACTACAAAAGTTACTTGAAAATTGACACGGGGTATTAGGTCCTCGACCCGCTTTGCAAACATCATTTTTTAAAAATTAAGAAGAGTCATCGACTCTGAATGTAAACATCATTTAGAAATTAAAATGGGCCATCGGCCCGCAAGCATCATTTTGAAAATTGAAGTGGGTCATCTGCCCGAATTTCAAATTTGACCTCGGATCATCGACCCAAAAAAAAGGTTCTTGAAATGTCTGATATTTTGAAACTGAAGCAGGGCCAAGTCAGCATGAAATACGACACGAATGTGACATGAATGCGACGAGAACGCGACACGAGCAACTGACATTTGAACGTTCGACCATTAGACCAGGCTGTCTATGACAACGTTTCACTGACGGGTAGAATAGTAATTGTGCAAGATCTTTTAGGATGATTGACACGTGGTTTGAAATAGACGTGGATTAATAGTATCATGTTCTCCCCCTAAGCAAATTCTTTGTCGAGATGCGAACTAACTGTCAAAGTAAACATCTTTGCCAATTTAAGAAAAAGATCATTCCGAGACTGGACAACTACTTATCAGAACATTGATTCTCATCTCAATCTAAATCGAGCACTAAGACAGACTCAACAAAAGTTGCTTCATTTGGACTTTGTAAAGACCCGTAAAAGATTGACAAGATGACAAATTAGATGATGGGTGGTGGTGGATTGTATCCCATATTCTAAAGGATTGCCTACATATTCGCGTGGGGCGAAATCAAATCCGATGTAGTTCGATCTAGGTGCATAGACATGGCAATTTTTCTTGTGTGTAACACTCGAAGGTTTCACCTAAGGTATCATGTTGTAAGGTACTGGCGGATTCCTTGTAGACCCTAAACGCTTGGGTGCAACTACACAAGCCAATGATTCTCGAAATTCAAGACTATGTCGTCATTACCGTTTTGAGAACGACTTAAAAAGGAATTGATGGTACTTTCTGACCGTTTTGGCTTCGCCTTTGACTTTGATCTTCGATCTCTGACGTGTTGCCACTCAATTTTTGTATTTTTGTCTTTGTTTTTGTGAATATGCCGCGCCCTTTGTGGCTTGGGCCAGTTCCAAATTTTCTAGATTTTATGAGGGCGGTCGCATGTGGTCATATGTATATCACGCCTGACTCCTCCGACAAGTTCGCTTTGCTTATTAGGCACGCGATCGAAAGTACACTGAGGACGATCCATGAGTATTCGTGACTTTTGGTCGCGATCAAATTCATGACCACCGTGGAGCTCCAAATTAATGGATCCTCCTCCAAAGGCGAGGAGTAGTATACCACAAGTTGACCAACGTAATCAAACCCTTTGGTTTTTTGTAGTCTGAAACCCTTTTGTCTTTGTTTTTGCTTTGAGTTGGTGTTGCACCTTACCATTTAGAATTGAATACGATTTCTACCCCAGGGACACCCTTCGAGTGCGTTGTGCATTTTCATCACTTGGATTACGGAATCAAATTAGAGACATGATCAATTTCATTGATTTTGAGAAGGATTTAGAAATAATTTTGAAAACGAATCTTAGACTCAACTCGGACTTATGACTTGAATACAAATTCGACTTATAATCACCAACCTCGACTTTGAACTTTTCTCCTTTCAGGAGTTGATCTCAGATGCTTGGTTTGAGAGTTACCCCACTTTGGCAAATTTGATTTTGACTTAAGGAGGAGCATATGCGACTGGGTTCGTAAATCGACACGCTTTGACACTATTCGTGAAATAACAACTCGGGATGCAAATGAATTGAAACGGATTAATCATGAAAAGACTCAGAGCTTAACAACATGGCCTACGACCTAACTATGCAAATGTATGCGACATATGGACTTGAAGACAGACTCACAGTACGGAACTTAGACTCAACTAGACATGGACGTGAAGTAGTTAGCTTGTTTGAACCAATAAGCTTCTAAGGTTTATACAAGATTTCTAAAAAAAAAAAAAAACCTGGATGAGACATTACTGTGCCCCGACTCAAAACTAAAAATTGACATGCATGACTTGGGCCCAAGAGTTGGCCTGGGTGACCTAACTAGGTTAATGCTCAAAGACTTTTAGATGGAGTAGACTTACTTACACGACTTAGATTCCAACTAGACTCGACTCGATGCATTTCATGCTTACTCACGACTTGAGAATTAAACTTGTTTTTTGTTTTTTTTTTTTTTAAGCTGAGGTTTAAAATGGGCAGCACTTCGACTACCAAAAGACTTATGTGGTTCGAAATTTCAGTTTAACTTGGGCTAGATTTTACCTTTGGAAAACTTCGTTTTTGGTTGGAAAAAAATTCTATTCCCAAATGGGTAGCATTTCAAAAGCGTTCGAGATTATTCTAATCCTAAACGTATAGCATTTCAGCTTAAAAACTATTCTTTTTTCAAAAGACGTAGTGTTGAAAATCGTTCGGGATTAATCTAATCCTAAGCGGGTAGCATTTCAGCTTGAAAGGATTTTTTTTTTCAAAAGAGTTAGTGTTGGGAACTGTTCGAGATTATTCTAATCTTAAACGGATAGCATTTCAGCTATAAAAGGATCTTTTTTCAAAAGAGTTAGTGTTAAGAACTATTCGAGATTATTCTAATCTTAAATGGCATTTCAGCTATAAAAGGATCTTTTTTCAAAAGAGCTAATTTTTTTAAAAAAAAAAAAAGTTCTAGGATTTTCTAATCCTAACGAGGAGCATTTCAGCTAAAAAAAAAAAGGATCTTTTTCCTAAAGACTTAGCGTCGAAGATTGTTCGAGATTGTTCTAATCTTAAACGGGTAGCGTTTCAGCTTAAAAAGGATCTTTTTTTTTTTCAAAAGAGTTGATATCGGAAATTGGTTAAGATTATTCTAATCCTAAACGAATAGCATTTCAGCTAAGAAGAGATCTTTTTTTTTCAAAAGAGCTAAACTCGGAAATTATTTAAGATTATTCTAATCCTAAGAGGAAAATTATTTAAGATTGTTCTAATCCTAAACGAATAGCATTTCAGCTTGGAAAAAATCTTTTTTCAAAAGAGCTAATGTCAAAAATTGGTAAAGATTATTCTAATCCTAAACGAATAGCATTTCAGCTAAGAAGAGATCTTTTTTCAAAAGAGCTAATGTCGAAAATTGGTTAAGATTATTCTAATCCTAAACGAATAGCATTTCAGCTAAGAAGAGATCTTTTTTTTATGAAGAGCAAATATCGAAAATTATGTAAGATTATTCTAATCCTAACGGGGAACATTTCAACTTAGAAAAGATCTTTTTTCAAAAGAGCTAATATCGAAAATTGTTTAAGATTATTCTAACCCTAAACGTAGAGCATTTTAGCTAGGAAGAGATCTTTTTTCAAAAGAGCTAACATCGAAAAAAATTTAAGATTATTCTAACCCTAAATGAGTAGCTTTTAACTTGAAGGAGATTTTTTTTCAAAAGAAAAAGTATCGGAAATCTTTTAAGATTATTCTAATCCTAAACGAGGATGGCATTTCAACCAAGAAAAGATCTTTTTTTCAAAAGGAAAGCATTTCAGCTTAAGGCAAAAATCGTTTCGAAAAGATAGTGTCGGAAAAAATTTAAGATTATTCTAATCCTAAAAAGACAAAGATTTCACTAAAAGGAAGCTTTTGGAAAATATTTGACTAAAGGATGGCGCTTTGATTAAAAAGGACTAAAAACATGGCTTTAGATTTCACGGAGCATTTAGTCATACGCAGTTCAAGGATGCAATGCATGAGCTAGACTATTCTAAGTCTCAAAAAGGGTCCATGCCAATGATCCCGCGCTGTTATGTAACCTACGCAACCACCATAAGTTTATAACTATATGGCGAAAGTGCGGTCACTAACCTCGACAGAACCACCTTGATATTTAAATCAGACATAGTGAACGTCATTTCCCCACCTTGAAATCGACCCAAGGGGAGAAATGGTTCGAATCCTAACAGTATGATGCATAAACAACGTAAAAAGAAAAGGGTACTCTAAATAGCCATCATTTTACTTTTCAAGTTTCACTGTCCTCAGCGGAGTCGCCAAATTGTGGACAAGGGATTTTGATCCACGCGATGTTTTATTTCAAAAACATTTTCAATTTGAAAAGAGTCGCCACTAAATTTTTAGGTGGAATTTAGAAACCAATTTTAGAGAAAATGAGTTCGTGTGAGTTTACGTGTTAGGAAGTTTAAAAGAATTTCATTAATTTAACGCCTAACCCCGCCCGTTACAGTAACGGTCTCTACTAAGTAAAAATCATGGCTATTATGAATACACGTGCGGATATGCAAACATCGTTTTAACCCTAAACAAAAATATATCCGTTCTAGGTCGTTTTAATGCACATACAACTTCGTCAAAGTTATTCAACATGGGTTCATTTACTATTCTAGCAAACAAAGAGAGGAAGCAGAAATACTTACCGATAGCATAAGATAGATTAATAAACGTTAGCGGCAGACGAATAAAAATAATAATAATCGAATATGACTAAGACATGAACAAGTGAAAACGACTATCATAACCAAACTCTATACACGAATATAGCAAAGCAACAGACAATCACAACCTAACGTGCGAACTAAACAATCAAGCACAATTAAATGAGCATGCTGACACATACGAATGACATGGACACAACTAAAAAAATAACCAGCTAATACACGTACAAGCAAGTGCCAAACAAAACGAATACAAAGAAAACAAGCAGACTTCATGGAAATTTAAGTGCACCACATGAAAATCTTAACCAAGCTATCCTATGTGCTAAGCAACTACACAAACTTAAGATGCAATGATTAAAATGAAGCCAACAGCAACAGAAAACGTGCAACTACCCGGCCTTTACACAATCAACAAGATTAATTATCATACGAACATTAGACGATGAAAGCAACCGCAAACAGATCCGTGCACATGACTAACGACATGTAATTACCTTGCAAACACTAAACAACGTAATGAAGTCAAGAGAACTAACCTAAACGTATAATGCAAACTATGAAACTAAAAAAGGAAAAAACGACAGATCAACCTTCAGACAGCTGAAAAAAACTAAACGTGAATAGGACCCAAATGTACAATAAACGATGAAATAAAATTACGATAACTAGAATGACCTACAAACGTGAATTACTACTTTAAAAAAGCATGACAGATCAGTTTTAGACAAATAGTATAACTAAACATGAATGAAGTCTAATCATATGACAAACTAACGAGCGAATCCAAATCAAACTAACGACAGCAAGTCATATTACACAAGGAGATTAAACATGCTTACTAGATGAATAAGGGGCACGAAACATTCACACACACGCATCATAATCATGCTAAAATATAAGCCTAAAAACGAACGATAAAAAGCAATAGCTACGATGATAAACAACAGAGCGACAGAGAGTAATAAAAAGCGACAGAAAGCAACGAAAAGCGATAAAAACGATAATTTAAACAAAGGTAAAGTGAATATTTTGCACCCTCAACTTACATGTATCGTTGACCAAATATCCGAGTCGTAATCGATTGTAAGATTTTATCCCGAGGGGCCGTCGTCGACGAAAACCAATTGTAATCCGTAAGTTTGTACCAATCTGACAGCAATTTTCAAAAGCTTGTAACTTCTTCGTTTCTCAACGAAATTTCGAACCGAAAGATGTTTTGGAATCGTGGTAAAGTGAACTTTAAGATTTTGTAAATAAATCAGAGAGACTATGATGTTTTCAACATGCAAAATGAAGCAGAAGAGGTGATAGTTGCACAAAAATCAGAGAAGTTGTGCTCTGTTTTCATACGACTATTACGACTTTCTTTGAGTTCTTTTAGGACTTTCTTGTGACTTGATGTGGAGTATGTATGCTGTATATTTCGTCCCCCTTTGAAGGCTTGTGGATGGTATGTATATATAGGGTAGAAGAGTAGGGTTTTTTGAGGGAAAAAGAGCAGCTTCTTCCTCTCTTTGAGAGCTGCTGATGAGGGCTCGTTTTAGGGTTTTTTGAGTGGTGTTTCTTGTGGGTTAAGCAAGGCTAAATGGGTCATGAAGGTCAGGTGTGGGTTCTTGTTCATGGGTACGAGTTTGATGGGTTTTGGGCTACGTAAAAACAGAGCACGGGATGGGGTAGTGGGTCATGGTTTGACGAGCCTTCTGGCTGGGTTTTAGTCTGATTATTCGAGGGAAAGAAAGGGTAATAAGGGTAGAATAGTTAGGATACGGGTATGGGTCATGGTTAGGTGAATAGGAGTCGGATTTTGGGTTTAAAGTGGGCTGAATTTGGCTGTCAAAACAGAGCACAAGGAGGGGGTTGGGCTGCTCTATTTCGAGTTCTTTAGGCTGGGTTTGGTCGTGGTTTTTTAACTGGGTTTGATCTTGGATATGTGGGGAAGAAAGTGGGTAAAAAGGGCCTCGAAATTCGTGTTGAAACGGGCTCAAAATCGCTCTTAAAATTGGGCTTAAAACGAGTTTTAAAACTTGCTGTTAAGAAAATGAATTCATCGAATACGATTTAATAAAATGTTTTAAAAGCACGAGAAACGACTTTTCAAGTGAAATAACAAATTTGTAAAAGCGATTTTTCAAATCGAGTAACTTAAAATGATTTTTCAAATCGAAATATTTTATTTTCAATAAAACAAACTTTTTGACAGAATACACTTACCCTGTCAACACACTAATTTAAATATCATTTAAATTAATAAAATATTTTGTCGACGGCGCCCGGCTTACATCGTAAAACGAACTCAAATAAATGACGCGAAGTACACATTATCCTATCATCATTGGGTGTTTGTCGGGTTTTCTATAAATTTCCATATCGACAGATACGGGTATCTACAAATACGCAGACAAGTATAAACAACTAACGTGAATAATTAAACACTGCGCATAAATACAAATAAGTAGCAAAATACGCAAGAAAGCAAGTGGACATATAAACTAATGCGCATAATGGACATGTTAACACACACACCCACGATAGCAAATAACACAAACACACGTACAGGCCATAGAAACTAAAGCAATATAAACGTACAGACCATAGAAACGCAAGTACACGTACAGACCATAGGCACACTAATCTACATGAATGACATGGACGCCCTACAAATCAACTAACAAACATACCAACGAGTGCTTCACAATCGGAACGGGTAATTCACACACATACGAGTAAATATACGAGAGCTTAAATAATCAAACGTAACACATACGCACGAATACAAGCAGACAACATGAAGGACATCGTGGAAGCATAGGTCATACAAATTCACATGTCGAATAAGAACATAAGTTGAGTTTTGACAAACGAAATAACATAGGTATCTAAAGCACGATATACATGAGCCAAAGTTGTAATCTAACACAACCCAAATTTAACAGACGAAGCAAACCAGCAGACAACAGAAACATGCATTACACGACTTTACACGATCAACGAAAACTAAATACTACACAAACGCTAAACAATGAGATGAAAATACGATAAACATATTGATACACGGACATGAATTACCAACCAGAAAAGCGTGACAGATCAGTTTGAGACCATATTATAACTAAACATGAACGAAGCCTACCTGTACAATAAACTAACGAGCAAACGAGAATTGACGAGGAACTTTCAAATCATACTTCACCAAGAATTCAAGCATGTATACTAAACAAACGAAAGGCACAACATACTCATACATCCATGTCGAGATCGGGCTAAAAACGTAGTTCAAAGACAAACGAAAATAATAGAATATAGTGAGAAAGCAACAGAGCGACAGAAAGCGATAAAAAGCGACAGAAGCTACAAAAAACAATAAAGAAACGATAAATTAACAAAGAAATAAAAAAAGAGTATTTTGCACCCTCAACTTACATGTATCGTTGACCAAATATCCGAGTCGTAATCGATTGTAAGATTTTATCCCGAGGGGCCGTCGTCGACGAAAACCAATTGTAAATCCGTAACTTTGAGCAAAACTGACAGCGATTTTCAAAAGCTTATAACTTATTCGTTTCTCAACGAAATTTCGAACCGAAGGATGTTTTAGAATCGTGGTAAGATGAACTTTAAGATTAGGTAAACAAATCAGAGAGATTGAGAAGATTACAACACGAAAAACGAATCAGAAGAGGTAATAGCAGACTGAAAAACGCGAGGGAGTGCTCTGTTTTTCTGACCGCTATTTCCACTTCTTTTTGGGGCTTTTTGAGGCTTTGTATTATGTGTGTGAGCTGTGTATTTCGTATCTCATGAAGGTTCATGGTGGGTGTGTATATATAGTGACAAAGAAGTAGGGTTTTTTTGAAGGAACTTGAGCAGCTTGGCCTCCCTTCGAGGATTGTTGTCCAAGGCTCTTTTGTGGATATTGTTAGGGTTTCAGGGGGGTTTTCTTGAGGGTTAAGGCAAGAGTACGTGGGTATGTGGATCAGGTATAGACTTTTTGTTGTGGGTGCAAGTTTGATGAGCTAAAAGGTCGGGTCTTGGGCTGCTCAAAACAGAGCGCGGTAGGGGGGTTCTGGGCTGCTGTATTTCGAGCTCCTTGGCTGGGTTCCTGGGCTGATCAGTCGAATGGGGAAGGGGTGATAAGGGTAGGATAGTTAGGATGGGGGTATGGGTCAGATGTGGGCTGATTGGAGCCGGGTTTGAGCTAAACAAGGGCTGGTTTGGGGCCTACGAACTGTTGTATATTAGCTCTGTGTATGGACTCGTTTTGGCTTCTAGTGGTGGTTTAGGAATTCGTTTTTAAGGCTTGGGTATGCTTGGGTGTGTGAGGGAGAGTGTGGGTGACAGTGGCCTCGAAATTCGTGTTTAAACAGGCTCAAAATCGCTCTCAAAACAGGGCTTAAAACGAGCTTCAAAACATGCTGTTAGGAAAACGAATTCGTCGAATACGATTTAATAAACTGTTTTAAAAGCATGAGGAAACGACTTTTCAAGTCAAATATTGAATTTGTAGAAGCGACTTTTCAAATCGAAATACTTAAAATGATTTTTCAATTCAAATCAAAATATTTTATTTTCAATAAAATACATACTTGCGACAAAGTGAAATTTGACAGAGTGAATTAAATCCAAAATCCTTTGAATAAATGAACATTGTTGACAGCGCCCTGCTTACAATCGTGAAACGAACTCACATAAATGACACGAAATACACGTTGTCCTATCATCATTGGGTATTTGTCGGGTTTTCTATAAATTTCCATATCGACAGATACGGGTATCTACAGAGCCCCCACTTTGACTAAGGCTTGGACAGGCGAAAGTCAAAGTAGACTCTCGAGTCGATCATAGATCACAACTTGGGAGCCTCACGGGTCGTTTATGGTCCCTTAGACCTGTGTATATAAGCTCACTAGCCATAAGAAGAGATCATACCTGAAACTCGATTATGGATGCCTTTATTTTCACAACTGCTTCTAGAAAAATTGTGGGTTGAACCTTCTATTCCTGAAGATGGCCTACGTATCCGTTTCTGACGGAATCAAACCCAACTTCGTAGTTCGTCAACTGCTGGCAATTTAGCTTCCTGCTGTTCTTTGCCCAAATCAGGTGTCCTCTGCGAACGGGATTTTCCTTAGGGAGGTTGTCGTTCTTATCCAAACATTGGTTTTCAACCGTTGCTCACTTGAGCTGCTCGTGGATTTCCTCCATTTCTCTTGTATTTTGATTTAATTGAGTCTTAGACTTGCGGATGTCATCCATTTCTCTTCTATTTTGATTTGATTGACCCACAGATGTCTTCCGTTGGTGCTTTGTTAGTTGATAGAGGCCTCTGAAGCTAACGCTTTCAGAGCCCCCAGTTTGCAATGGGTCTAAAGTCGTAGACTTTAGAGCCCCCAGTTGAAGCACATCCTGCTCAAACTTAAAAAACAAATCCTAACACATGATTCACATAGTGACTCTGCGACTTTTGAAATGAAAAGGATGGATCATCGATCCGAGCTGCGTATTTTATTTGAAAATGGGTCCTCGCCCTGCTTTTATTCAAAAAACGATGGATCATCGATCCGAACTAAAATCAACATTTGCGTCCTCGATTCGTATTTCAAAATTTTAAATCCTATTCAAAATTTTGTGTGCTCGACTTGTACTTCAAAATTTCTGTGTCTTCGACCATGACCCGTAATTAGACACAACAAACGATTATAATGTAGGAGGACTTGGGTTACTATAATTAGACATGCTATCATAACATAAAAAAGACACGGGTTACCATAATTGGACATGTGTCCCACCAAAATATTATGTGTCCCCTAATTTAGAAAGTGCTGCAGCATGACTTTGAGACCCTTATCAAACGTGGGTTATCAACCCACTTCCCACAAAACAAAAAGAAAAGATAAACCATAAGTGTGCAGGGGTGAATCTTAGATTTCCAAACACACTTTCCATATCGTGCTTGGCAAATTTCCATGAGAAATTGTGGTTTCCTTAATCCGAACTTGGCCACTTAAATTGAGGTGTAGCTTTCTTAATCCGAGTTTTGGCAAGTTTTCTATATCGTTTCCTCATACGGCCCTATATAAAGGAGAGCCGAGCCCCCATGAGGTACAACATAAGTTTCAGCCGACTCTTTTTTTACTGTAAAGGCTTGTCGTGGTCGAGATATCGTCTTGGAGCCATGAACGTTCTAGTAGGGGCCATGAAATCTTGGTCCAAAGATTTCAGGGGCGGAGAGACTCAAAGCCTGACCGACGCAGGGCTTCAGCAAATACTTCCGTTTGTGCAAGTCATTCCCCAAAGGAGTTTTCTGACTGAATGCGTGAAGTTTTGGGATCCCGTTCATCACGTGTTTGCCTTTCCGGAGGGAGAGACATGCCCTTGGCCTGAAGAATTCGCGGCTCTCTGCGGCTGGAAGTTAACTCAACAGCCCGTCGTTCCCGACTTCAGTCCTGGATGGGTCGACAAGTACCATGACTTCCTGGGCCTGTCGAACGAGGAGGCTCACAACATAATCGAAGGAGAAAAGGTAGACTTATGTGGTTTGGCTCATCTTTTTCGACATGCACATGACCCTACGAGGGCCACCGTCTACCGTCGGCGAGTGTTTGGCCTTATTATGTTGCATCTTTATTGCTTCGAAGGGTACATGGAGATACCGTCTTGTTATGGTCAAGCTAAGTTTATCCGTATCGTAGAGCAGATGGAGGGGAACCGCAATCCGTCTTCAATTATCTTAGCCGAGACCATTCGTGGCTTGGATGTTTTAAAAGCTGACCCGCATAGTCCATTCCGAGGCTCAACCCGCATTCTACAGGTGACCCGACTCGTTTTTCTTTTTTTCTTGTTTCTCTTTTCCTTGTTGATTTTTCCGTACAGCTCGTGGGGAGGAGCTGCTCGTTTTTCTCTTTCGTAAGCTCTGTTTTCTGCGTTTCTTTTCTGATTTTTGTTGGCTCGTTTTTCTCTTTCGTAGGCTGGCTTTCTGCGTTTCTTTTTTTTGTAGACTCGTTTTCCTGATTTTCACTCGGTTTTGCTGTGGCAAAGTTGGGGAACTCGGTTTTTCACTCGTTTTTTCCGTTTTGCTTTTGTGACTCGTTTTTTCTGTTTTTTTTCTTTTCCGGAAATTCCCTCTTTTTTTTTTTTGACTCGGTTTCTCGGCTCTTCCTTTTAGGTGTGGCTTATGGAGAGGCTTGGACTAGTGGATCCGCCAAAGAACTCACATGACTATCGAGCAAGGAGTTTTGGCGGTCGGATGCCTCGGTACAGCTTGGGAAAAGGGGCCGGCTACTAGCACCGTATGCTGACTACAGGAGTTGGCTACCATATTCGTTGGTCTTTGCCGTGGCTACACTTATCCTCGTTTACGGGGCTACCGGACGGTGATCCTTCAAGATATGTTATGCTTTTGGGTTTAGAACGACCCGTATATATTTATCCGGATCGTGTGCGGCGACAGTTTGGTCTCCAGCAAACCGTGCCCACGACTGAGGCTAGCCAAGGGCCCGAGTTCGACATTACACGAGCTACATGTCAATCTTGGCTTCATGTTTGGAATTGTAGGACTATTTGGCATCTCCTCGAGCCGTGCGCGTCGACATGGGTATCCCCCTCGTATTTGAAATGGACTAAAGAAACTTCTGTCGAGGTGCGACGAACATTACTTGAAGATGACGCAGCTGATTGGAAGGCGCGTGGTGAAGCGTTAAGGAACCGGAGAGTATACGCGAGACTGAACGAATCAAATGTGTCTCTTAGTGCTAGAGCGAGCCGCTCAAACGTGAGGTTGGCTGGGCCAGATGCAGCGCAAGGGACCAATGCGAGACGTTCCAAAGTGTGGCAAAGGTCAAACGTAGGTGGAGAGGTTCGTTCGAGTGTTGCCGATAGATTGGGTCCGCGTCTAAACGTGAAGGACCGCTTGGGACGCGAAGAAAGCGAAGTTCCTCCCAAAAAACGGGCTAGAATGATCATGAGTCAGACATCGTCTCGTCGCCGTAATGTGCGTGGTTCGTCTAAGGAGTAGGTGCAGGTTGTAGAACTAGGGTGCTGGAAATTAGATGCGGCTTATTATTATATTGTTTGTTAGTTTTGCGGGTATTATTTACACCTATGTTAGATTGATCATGCTATTGTTGGAAGTTTATTATTAGGACTTATTATTATACTACTTGTTAGTTTATCATTATACTACTTGTTAGCCTATTATTATGACTTAATATTATTATTATTATTAGTACGGATTTATTATTATTTACATCTACGTATTAGTTAGAATTATTATTATGTGTGCTCTCCTCTTCGAGTTGTGTGTGATGGGCTTTGCCCGTGAAATAATAAAAAACGATTTACTATTTATTAGAAAAATTCCCGCTTCCACATTCATCAAGTTAACATTATTTCGATTGTACCCTTGTAAAGAGTTGCCTACGTATCTGCTTTTTACACAGAATCAAATCGAATCCGTAGTTCATATGTTAAACATTTCGTGTGGTGGCAAATGCCAAGCTTTAAACTGACTCTAATACATCGCAATTCAAATATTATTTCATAGCATTTGAGAATGAGGACTAAGGATAATATCGCTTCAGTTGATCCAAGTTCGTTGGATTTGAAAAATCATTTCCATCTAGATCAGTTAGCCGAACTGCACCTCCTGTTAAGCTCTTCTTTACCAAGTAAGGACCCGCCCAATTTGGCTTAAACTTTCCTCTCGGGTCTACTGGTAGTAATGCGCGCACCGATTTCAACACAAGATCACCCTCCATAATCCCTCGAGGCTTCACCTTTTTATTGAAAGAGCGCTCTATCCTTTTCTGATAGAGCTGAACATTGTATAGTGCATTCAAACGCCGTTCGTCGAGCATCACAAGTGAGTCATACCTAGCCTGGACCCAGTCCGCTTCTGGGACTTTGCTTTCTAGCAGGATACGCAGGGACGGTATTTCTAATTCAACGGGTTGGACTGCCTCCATCCCGTAAGTTAAGTAATATGGTGTTGCTCCTGGCCGCAGCTTCGATTGATGTTCTCAGACCCCCATAACCCGAAGGGTATCTTATCGGGCCACTCACGGTAGTTGTCTGTCATCTTCTTAAGAATGACTGTAACCGTCTTATTAGCCGCCTCTACTGCGCCATTTGTCTGAGGACGGTAGGGTGACGATTTGTGAAGCTTTATCTTATATTTGTCGAGTAGCTGAGCTGTCTCGGCTTGGAAATGGGTGCCATGGTCACTGATCATTTCATGAGGCACTCCGTATCGACAGATAATGTCATTTTGAATGAATTTTGCTACTTGCTTCGCATTTAGCACTTTATAAGACTTGGCTTCTACCCACTTCGTGAAGTAGTCGATTGCCACCAAAATAAAACAGTGCCCTCCAGTTCCTGAGGGGTTAACCTTTCCGATGATATCTATGCCCCACGTTGAGAAAGGCCAAGGTGATGTCATGGTGTACAGCATAGAGGGCGGGACATGTTGGACGTTTGCGAATATTTGACAGTTATGACAATGACGGACATATCTTCGACAATCCATCTCCATCGTCGTCCAATAATAACCAAGCCTCATGATCTTGCGTACTAGCATGTGGGCATTCATGTGTGGCCCGCATTCTCCGTCATGGACTTCTTCCATGACTTTTTCTGCCGTGGCCTTGTCAACACACCGCAGAAGCACTCCTTGTGCTGTCTTTTTGTATAACTGCCCGTCGTCAGTTGTAACAAATTGGGCTGACAGCAGCCGTAATGCTCGCTTCCCACGTGTGTCTAGGTCTGCAGGGTATTCTCCTGCGTTTTTGTATTTCAAGATTGATGCGTACCAGGGTTCGGTCTTGCTTTCCTCGGCGTTGTCAATTGCATTAACATATGCGGGTGATGATCTGCGTTGAACACATAACGGCATACTATCTATGCTGTCAGGAATGTTAATTAGGGCTACTAATTTTGACAGAGCATCAGCGAACTGGTTTTCCTCCCTCGGGAGGTGGACGTATCGTATCTCGTCGAACAACTTTTCAAGCTCTTCTATCTTGGTTTGGTATGGTAGCAAGCTGCTACTCTTAATTTTCCATACTCCACTCACTTGATTTATTACCAACGATGAATCACCGTGCACTAGTAGCCTTTTTACGCCTAAATTGACAGCGCTATGTAGACCCAACAAGCATGCTTCGTACTCCGCCGCGTTGTTAGTAACAGCAAAGTCCAATTTAATGGATACGGGTATATGTTCTCCTTTTGGTGAAATAAGGAGGATACCAATCCCGTAACCCATGTAATTCGATGCTCCATCAAAGTACAAATCCCACGTATCGTCTTCGACGTTCGCGACATTTTCATCTGGAAATGACCATGTATCCGTGATTTCAGTTTCGTCAATTGGATTATCGGCAAGGAAATCGGCGACAGCTCTTCCTTTTATTACCTTCAGCGGCTTATACTTAAGATCGAATTCCGCTAGCATGAGAGTCCATCTTGACATTCTGCCATTTAGTACCGGTTTTTCAAACAAGTACTTGATCGGGTCCATTTTGGAGTAGATGCTTACACTGTAGCTAAGCATGTAGTGTCTTAACTTCTTTGTGGCCCAAACTAGAGCGAGGCACGTCTTCTCTAACACTGTGTACTTTACCTCATACTCCAAGAATTTCTTACTAATATAGTAAATCGCCTTTTCTTCTTTGTCGACAGTTTGAGCTAACATTGCGCCCATCGCGGTATTCGTCACTGTTAGGTACAATGATAATGGTAACCCAGCCACTGGTGGGCTTAAAACAGGTGGGGAAGACAACACCTCTTTTATTTTGTAGAACGCAGCTTGACATTGTTGATCCCATGTAACGTGCTCTCCTACTTTGAGCTTTTTAAATATAGGTTCGCAGATCATGGTTAACTTAGCGACGAAGCGGCTAATGTACTGTACTCGACCTAGAAAACCTCGAATTTCTTTCTCGGTCTTCGGGTGAGGCATCTCCAAAATGGCTTTGATTTTTGAGGGATCGACTTCAATGCCACGATGACTAACGATGTGGCCGAGTAGCTTACCCGAAGTGACCCCGAATGCGCATTTCTGCGGATTTAGCCTCATGTTGTACTTTCTTAATCTTTCGAAGAATTTCTTTAATGCACTCAAATGACTACTGCGTTCTTTGGATTTCACAATCATGTCATCGACATACACCTCTACCTCTCTATGCATCATATCATGTAGCAATGTCGTTGCGGTTCGTTGATATGTGGCCCCAGCGTTAATTAATCCAAACGGCGTCACTGTATAACAATAAGTTCCCCACTGCGTTGTGACCGCGGTTTTGTGCATATCTTCCTCGGCCATTTTTATCTGATTGTAACCCGCGTAACCATCCATGAAGGACAATAATGCGTGGTTGGCGGTGTTGTCAACCAAGATATCGATGTGAGGTAATGGGAAATCGTCCTTCGGACTTGCTCTATTTAGATCACGAAAATCAACGCAGACCCGCACCTTCCCATCTTTCTTCGGAACTGGGACTACGTTAGCTACCCAATCTGAGTATTCTGAGACTTTGATAAACCCGGTTTGAATTGCTTGTCAATTTCTTCCTTGACTTTTAGAGACCATTCTGGTCGCATCCGGTGGAGTTTTTGTTTTACTGGTTTGAAACCTGGTTTAATCGGGATTCTGTGCTCTGCGATTTCCCTGTCAATACCCGGCATGTCTTTGTAAGACCATGCGAATACGTCTTTGAACTCGTTTAGCAGATTGATAAACCCTTGTTTTTCAGCAGGGTTGAGAGTTGTCCCTATTTTTAACTCTTGTGGCTCGAGAGTGGTTCCCACATTAATTGTTTCGGTATCTTCGACTACCGCGTTTTTCTCATCATATTCCTGTATCCCTTTTAACAGCTGAGGGGATGGTTCTAACTCCTCACTTTCTACCTGTTCACCTTGGTCCTCATTCTCAATGTCATTATTAAAACAATCATTTTCAAAAATTGAATTGCAATGTAAAAGAGACAAGTCATAAGCAAACTGGTTCATTTTATTATTATTGATTTGAAATTGTGCGAATTGTGCTAACATTTGGGCCAACTGATCGGGGGTCAGTGGCTGGATAGATGTGGCATCCAAGACAGGCCTCGGAATACCGAAACTAGACGAAGATACATGAAAAGGAAAGACTGGGGAGGGGGTATCTTCGACACCTAACTCCTTAGACTTAGCACTAAGACTCCTATTATCATCAGGTTCAGACTCAGAATCAGACTCGGAACTTCCCTCTGGCTCGGACATTTCTCCTTCTCCCACGGTCATCATGAACAGTAGTCCCTTGTTGTCGGTCCATTTGACGGTTTTTCTCCATCCGGACGTAGCCCCTTGCGGATTGACATCTGTGATGAGGGTAGATGGATCGAATCGGTCACTCTTGAGGATCATACTTACCAAGGCTTCGCTCGATGTTTCTATTTTCCTCTCCTCTCCAAAAAGAAGGCCCATAGCTTTCCCGTCTTCGACTGGGCCGCATTCCTTTCTTGTCGTAATTGTGGCCATAATGTCATCTGGAATGTAGTAGCAATCCTGGAATATTTCAATTCCTGGGACCCAACGGTGTACTTTATGGTCATAGATAGGCTCGGGAAAATCCAAACATGGTGTGTCTTCTCCGGCTCTCACGAATTGCCCATTAAGCGTCAGTGGGTACGGTTTCAGCTTCGTATCTTGACCCTTACCCTTGCTTAGACAATCTTCATCCTTTGTTGGGTTGTATCCAAGGCCAAACGTGATTCCCTTCGGGATCGTTGGAGGTGGAGTGAAGGCATTCTCTTTCCTTGGATATAAAGACAAGCCAAAGTATTTTCCGGTCCCCAAGCATCGCTTTCACACGCACGACTTCCGGTGTATAACTCCAAGCTTGGCTCGTTTGCTTGGGATTCGATCACATTGACGACCTCAAAGCCACCCGTCTCAATGGTGATATCATTTTGTACCTCGAAGGTCACATCTCCACCCGTTACGACCATTGGAGTAGCGTTAATGGTTACCACTCCTCCATTGAATGGAATTTTAATCTTTCGGTGAAGGGTTGAAGACACAGCTCTTGCGGCGTGGATCCAAGGTCTTCCAAGCAACATATTAAAGGACGAAACAAGGTCTATAACCTGGAAATTGACCGTCTTTTCTACTGCCCCCGTATTCACGCTCAAAGTGACGAGTCCAGCTACGCGACGTATTGTACCATCGAAAGCCCGGACCGTTTGCGTAGTTGGAATAAGATCATTCTTCTCTAAGCCCAAAATATACGCGGTTTTCAAAGGAAGCACGTTAACAGCGGACCCATCATCCACTAGTGTCATTGGAAGCCTCTTGTGACGGCATTCTACCGTGATGTACATGGCTAAACAATGTTGAGGTCCGAAGGAAGGCAAGTCTTCATCCGAAAAGGTCACGACATTTGTGAGTCGTGGTTGGTTTGATGAAACCAACGAGATCATATCGTTAGGCGTGGTGGTGGGAGACACAGTCATATTCATCAAAGATTGCAGTAGAGCTTGGCGATGTTCGAATGAGCTTAGAATAAGCTCCCATATAGAGACATCCGCCTTAGTTTTCTGTAGTTGCTTTATAAGTGGATCTTTTGCGGTCGACACTTCTTCGAGTGCCTTTGTTACCGTAGGCGTACTTGCTTGCGTTGTGTTTTGGGTGTCCCCAAAAATGGAAGTGCTCTTCGACTTTTCTACTCGATAAGGACGTCCGGATCGAGTTAGGTGATCAGATTCGAGGACATCCTTTCGTAGCTGCATTATTTCAGCTTGGGTACGTGGGATGATCGCACCTTCGGTGAGATAAATATCATCCTCATCATCTGCCCAAACCCCATTAATTTCATTTACGCTTTGAGCAAGGTATGGTGTACAATCAATGTTGAAATCCCCAATGCGAATATCATTTCTTGTTTTGGGAAAAAGATCAGCACAATCTATGTAAACTTTTCCCACGAAAAACCCGGTGAGATAACTAACGGGTCGGATCAAGTGAGACACATCATCATTGTCCCCGATGAACACCGCGTTGGAGTGGTTGCCGAAAGGATTAGTCACATTATTTGGCTTAACCGTAGGGATTGGCAAAGATCCATTTTCGATCATGTCTTGGATCTCGTGCTTAAGGCGAAAGCAATTTTCAGTGTCGTGTCCCCTCCCTTGATGGAATGCACAATATGCGTTTGGCTTGTACCATTTACCTTGTCGGTCGACAGGTGGGTCCGGAGTTGGACCAATTGGGCTCAACTTTCCTTGGGCCGAGAGCCTTTGAAGAGCAGAGTTATATGTGCACCCGAGATCAGTGAATGCTCTTGGTGCTCGACGTTGTTGCTCTCGAGGGCCCCCAAAACTGATTGCTTGCACTTGATTAGCTGAATTAGATACCCTTGACTTAGAGGAAGAGGGCCCTTGATATCCCTTAGGCTTTTCAGCCTCCGCAGCTCGGACATCGTCTTCAATTTTCATTCCTACTCGGCCAAGGTCTTTGAACGAGCTGAAATTTTGGTATTTGATAGCATCTCGATAGACGGGACGAAGATTCTTGATGAATTTATCTACCATTTCGACCTCTTCGGGCCTTTTTGGCAATTTCACGCTCTCTGCGCGCCATCGATTAAGGAATTCTGTAAATCCCTCTTTCTCTTTTTGCGTCATTACTTCTAATGTTCGCATAGTGGTTTGAATTTCAGCATTATCAGCAAAATGCTTACAAAATTCCACGGTGATATCCTCAAAAGTCGGGAAATTTTTGACCTCGAGACCATAAAACCACTTCCTTGGATGTTCCCCCAAAGATTGAGCAAAAACGTGAGACAACATTTCAGCAGGTACCCCTTTCAAGGCGAGGTATTCTTTGTAGGATCGAATATGTTGCAACGGGTCTTCAGTTCCCTTAAACTTAGGGATGTCGGTAAGCACGAAATTAGTCGGTAGCTTATCTTGAACCGGCGTATACCTACGAGCATTCTCAAAGTGAATGCTTTCCCCATGAGACAATTTCAGTTGCTCCTCTATTAGTTTGAAGCGTTTCTCGAGTTCAGTTGGTGGTGGAGGTGGCGGATTTTCTATCGTTAGCTTCTTTTCTACAGACTCCAAACGACTCATCATTGCAGCAAGAGTATCATTGAGTTTGCTTAACTGTTCTGCGGTAGTCATGTTTCTTGTTTCGACCGGCCTTTCTACAATAAAACCCCGGACAGAAATTAGTTATTGGAACACCAACCCCTGCACACTTAAAACCTGACTGACTCACACGTGAAACACCTAAACGAGACCTATCCCTGTACCTAAACTCGACAAGAGAAGGCTAGCTTGACTCATTCTTACTCGTCTAGCTTAAACATTGACTTTAGGACTGACTCGAATTTCCTATTCTAGACTTGGGTTAGACTCGGAGTGTGATTTGAAATTTGAAATCGAGGACGACTAAAGGAAGGTGACATTTGATTAAAAACTCTTTTTTTTTAAAAAAAACGGATAGCGTTTCAGCTAGGAAGAGATCTTTTTTCAAAAGAGCTAAAAAAAAAAACCGGAAATAAGATTATTCTAATCCTAAAAGAATAGCATTTGTAACAACCTGGTTTTTTAGTCGACTTTAATTACTAAGGCGGAAATTAATTAAGTCTTAAACCAGCGTCATTAATTATACATAAACCCAAAATATTACAACATCGTTCAAGAGTTGAATAAAACAACTCTAAATACGGAATTTAAAAGAGTATGGTGTTATATATTACATATCTCTCGAAATACAACAAAAGTAAAGTATAAACACGTCTTGTGGCCCCGTCCAAAATCCAGCTCTCGGTCCACGATCTTCCTGCACAATAAACTATTGGGGGGATGCCCGCTGAGCGGACAGTGACTAGCTATGCTCATACTTACCCTCGATTTCAATTACTTTGGTTTATTACTATCGCTTTATAACTATAATAGTATGATAAAACGATAAACATGCTTAAAACATATAGCATGTAAAGACATATTAATCATAATAAACATGTGATTTAAAACGATAAATCATATAGGCATGCTATTCAATTAGGAAAGCAGATAACAGATAATATCATATCATTTGTATCATAGATACACAGCAGGATTACAAAGCGATATCGGATCGCAACAACATACGTATTATAACATTCTCGCCATGCACTGATTCAATTCGTAAGATTGTGGTCTTTAATTTTCGAAGATGGTACACACTCGTTCTCAATTAATCATACAACAAACAACACATACTGCTTACGAGCCTGACCACTGAGTAGGCCTTTGTACTCTGATCGATTGCATCTCACTTCCATAGTGCAGAGGCTTACTCGACTCGTAAACCACGCCGAATACTATAATACTTGCATCTCATCTTCTAGTGTTCGAAATGATTCGAACTTCAGATACAATCTCGTCAAGTGATCTTTACATGTGGCAAGAACGAATGCTAGTGTCGCGCCCACTAAGAACGAAACACGGCAAGGAGACAGAACCGTGAGATGACAATCGCAATAAGGTCACGGTGGCCCTGATAACTTTAGCGAAATAGGGGAATAAAACCCTAGTCTAGTATGCATACACTAATATCCAATTTAAGAGTAGGCTATGCTATTCATAGAGCACCTTAACTCAGGATAAAACGACTATTTCCTAAAGCCCCGACTCCACTAAGAGTTGAATTTTTCATTATCTTGTACGGAACAGGCTATACGACTTAAGGCGTAACGGCATGAGCAGGATGCACAAAGCATAATACTGCCGGCTATACCACACTATTCGGGATGACAATCGCAATAAGGCCGAGATAGTGGCGTCCGCTACAAGACTATCTTAACCCCACTTCACTCACGATTGACGTTTTCATATCTGAGGCCCAAGCTTGACCTTTTATTTAAACATACTCATGATTTATTATTTATTTGATATTACATATCACATGTTTCTAGACTCTCCTAGTCTCATCGTCAAACGACGTTTAAGTATTTGTATTCGGTTTCATATGATCACATAACACGTTCGTTTATTATTTGAAGTGTTGTTAATTATTAATGTTTTCAAGTTTCTAAATTGAAACGTTTATTAGTATGTCCAATTTTATTTATGTGTTTTTCAATCACTTTAGGTCATTTACTTCTTCATTTTAAATTTTCTATACTTAGTAAAATTTTCAATTATTTTCAGTATTTCACTATTCACTTAACACTATTCATTGGTCACTATTCATCGTATTTTATACGTATTTTTATACGTATTCGTATTTTTATACTTCGTATTTTATACGTATTTTTATACGTATTCGTATTTTTATACTTCGTATTCTATACGTATTTTTATACTTATACGTATTCCTATACTTGTACGTATTTTATATTTATACGTATTTTTATACGTATTCATATATATTAATATATTTCCTAAGTATAAACTAAAATTTCATTTTATTTGCTAAGTACAAAAATTCTAGTTTCAAAGTCGTTAGGTTCGTTTTGTACTTAGGCGATTTTTGAAAATATACTAAAGTCTAGTTTTAAAAATGTTAAGTTCGGTTTGTATTTAGTCATTTATGAAAATATTCGAAAATCATAGTTTTAAAAACGTTAAGTTCATTTTGTATTTAGTCATTTATGAAAATATTCTAAAATTCTAGTTTTAAAAACGTTAAGTTCGGTTTATAAAAGGTGGTCAATGATATTTATTTTAAAACGAGACTCAGTTAAATTTAGTCGTCTATCTATTTAAGTTAGTGATAGTATCGTGGATGATTCATTTATAGTCCGTATGTCCAAGCTCAATAATCCAATAGCAAAGGTAGTAACACACGATTTAGTTCATTTTTATAACGGTTACATAATTTTATCGGTTTATAACATTTCATTTATAACTAAAACGATTTATACAAAAATTCAATTCTAATTACTATTTAACTTTAGTGACTTAGTGATAATTTCATTTTAGTCAAATTTAGTCAATTTAAAATGCATATGTCGTGTGATATACTATATATGTCAAAATTGATTTATTTCTTTTAATTTCTTAAATCAATTTATTAACTACTAATTAAATTATTTTAACAATTAAACTAAAAAGTGATAAAAGTAAAATTTAACCTAAAAACATCAAAAATGCCGTGAGCTAGTCCATGGTAATTCTAAATTTTCATTTTTTCAATTTTATCGGTTTTTAGCTTAAAGTCTTTATATTTTAATTATTCTAATTATACTAAAATGATTTAAATTAAAATGAAACTTACTAACAATTTCATTGATATTTATGAATAGTGTTTTTCAACACTTTAAATTTCTAACTTTTTAATCTAAATGATTTATAATGTTTTAGTTGATTTATAGTATAATACTAAGTAATATATAAAACAATAACTAAACATAAACATAAATTATTGGCAAACATAAATTAAAATGAAATCAAAATGAGTAACAAGTATGAACATCAACATGAATAACTCAAGAACACACATGAAGAACTCAAGAACAACTCAAGAACACTTATTTCGATTTTAATAATTTATAATTCGTTTTCCTAATTTAGTTTTTTTTTTTTATAGGAACATCTATTTTATACTAACTTAACACTACATATAATTTACAAAAATTAAAAGTGAAAATATATTAAAAAAAATAATAAATGCCGTGTGAATGTATATGTTTGTATATATTTATATTTTTGATTTTTAATCACTTTAAACTCGTTTTTAATATTTCACATAATTTTTATATATCACTACTACTTAATTAAAACATAACTAAACATAAAAATCATATGAAACATAATTAAAAATGCTCAAAATCAATTTAGCTAAACATGATATCATTTTACTATAACATTACTAGTAAACTATATATTTAGTTATTATCATTATTTATTCAACACATAAACATACAAGCATATAAACATGATGTTTAACATATTTAACATAAAAATCATAATTATAAAATTAGAATAACAAAACAAATTAATTTACTAAAAAGATAATACAAGACATAGTTAGTCACCTCGATTTAGCGAGCTAAAGGTTATCCGGGTCAATTATATTATCTAGGTTTAAGTCTTCACCCAAGTCCTCGTCTTCACCTTCAAAAATATACCCAAAGTAGTAAGCTTCTATATCCACTAAGTAGCTAAATAATACTAGGAATTATTAGAGTAATATTTATGGTTTTATTTAGGATGTTTTAGAGTAAAAATGAAAGAAAATCAAAGGGAAAAATGGGGAGAAGAGGCACGGCTCAAATGGAGAAGAAAATGAGAGTTTTACACTTGTGAAAATATAAGGGAACACTAGTATGATTTTTAGGTTAAATGAATTAGGTTTAGGTTTGTTTATTTAGTAAATAAAGTTTAATTATAATGAAAATAATGAGTCATAACACCACTTGACATACTAGTGTCAAAATAAGAAGCTTCTTAAGATATTTGATCAAATTAAAATTTTCCACGAAATTTATCAGTTTTAAAAAGTCGGGTGTCAAAAGCGATAAAAGTTAAAGTGTGCGCGTTTGACTATTTTTCGAAATATTTCTACTTTTGAATTCTAAGACTAAAATATTTATTTCATTATTCAAAAATATTAAAAAGTATTAAAGAAGTCGATAAATTTTACAAAACGAAAGTTTTGCAAAAATAGAGATTTTAGAAGTATAAAAGGTTAGGATTTGATTTATAATTTGAAATTAGGAATTGATGGCTAAATATTGAATTAAATTAACACGGGGTGTTACAGCATTTCTGCTAGGAAGGGATCTTTCTTCAAAAGAGCTAAAATCAGAATTTGTTTAAGATTATTCAAATCCTAAGAGGAAAATTATTTAAGATTGTTCTAATCCTAAACGAGTAGCATTTCAGCTAAGAAACGATTTTTGTTTTAGAAAAAAGAAAAGCATTTCAGCTTAAGTCAAAAATGTTTCAAAAGAGATATTTAAAATTATTCTAATCCTAAAAAGACAGCATTTCAGCTAGGAGAAGGGTTTTTTGAAAATCATTCGATTGAAAAGATGACAGTTTTGATTAAAAAAGGATTGAAAACATGGCTTTGGAAGTCACAGAGCAATTAGTCATACGCAGTTCAAGGATGCAATGCATGAGCTAGACTATTCTAAGTCTCAAAGAGGGTCCATGCCAATGATTCCACGTTGTTAGGGAACTCACAATCCTCCATAAGTCAGGGACGAAATGGGAGATCATGTTGCTAACCTCGGCGGAACCACCTTGGTATTTAAACCAGACACAGTGAACGTCATTTTCCTACTTTGAGATCGACCCAAAGGGAGAAATGGTTCGAATCCTAACAGTATGATGCGTAAACAACGTAAAAAAGAAAGAGTACTCTAAATAGCCATCATTTTACTTTTCAAGTTTCACTGTCCCCAGCGGAGTCGCCAAATTGTGGACAAGGGATTTTGATCCACGCGATATTTTATTTCAAAAACATTTTTAATTTGAAAAGAGTCGCCACTAAATTTTTAGGTGGAATTTAGAAACCAATTTTAGAGAAAATGAGTTCGTGTGAGTTTACGTGTTAGGAAGTTTAAAATAATTTCATTAATTTAACGCCTAACCCCGCCCGTTACAGTAACGGTCTCTACTAAGTAAAATCATGGCTATTATGAGTACACGTGCGGATATGCAAACAGCGTTTTAACCCTAAACAAGATATATCCATTCTACGTCATTTAATGCACACATAATTTCGTCGAAATTGTTTAACGGAGGTTCATTTACTATTCTAGCAAATAAAGAAAAGGGGCAGAAATACTCACCGACAGCATAAGATAGATTAACAAACGTTAGCGGCAAACGAATAAAGAAACAAGCATGACTAATACGCAGACAAGTACAAATAATTAACGTGAATAATTAAACACTGCGCATAAATACAAATAAGTAGCAAAATACGCAAGAAAGCAAGTGGACACATAAACTAATACATATAGAGGACATGCTAACACACACACACGTTATAACAAGCAACACAAAGGCACGTACAAGCCATGGAAACACAAGTACTCGTGCAGACCATTTAAGCAATACAACCAATAGACACACTAACCTACATGAATGACATAGACGCCCTACAAATCAACTAATAAACATACCAACGAGTGCTTCACAATCGGAACGGGTAATTCATACACATACGAGTAAATATACGAGAGCTCAAATAATCAAACGTAACACATACGCACGAATACAAGCAGACAAGACGTCGTGGAAGCATAGGTCATACAAATTCACATGTTGAATAAGAACACAAGTCGAGTTTTGACAAACGAAATAATATAGGTATCTAAAGCACGATATACATGAACCAAAATTGCAATCTAACGCAACCCAAATTTAACAGACGAAGCAAACCAGCAGACAACCGAAACGTGCATTACACGACTTTACTCGATCGACGAAAACTAAATACTACACAAACGCTAAACAATGAGATGAAAGCACGATAAACAAATTGACATACAGACATGAATTACCAATCAAAAAAGCATGACAGATCAGTTTTAGACTATACTATAACTAAACATGAACGAGGTCTACCTGTATAATAAACTAACGAGCAAACTAGAATTGACGAGGAACTTTCAAATCATACTTCACCAAGAATTCAAGCATGCATACTAAACAAACGAAGGGCACAACATACTCATACATACACGTCGAGATCAGGCTAAAAACGTAGTTCGAAGACAAACGAAAATAATAGAATATAGTGAGAAAGCAACAGAGCGACAGAAAGCGATAAAAAGCGACAGAAGCTACAAAAAACAATAAAGAAACGATAAATTAACAAAGAAATAAAAAGAGTATTTTGCACCTCAACTTACATGTATCGTTGACCAAATATCCGAGTCAGAATCGATTGTAAGATTTTTATCCCGAGGCCGCTGCCGATTTAAAAACCAATTGTAACCAGTAACTTTGAGCAAACTGACAAATGATTTTCAAAAGCTTATAACTTATTCGCTTCTCAACGAAATTTCGAACCGAAGGATGTTTTAGAATCGTGGTAAGATGAAATTTAAGATTAGGTAAACAAATCAGAGATTGAGAAGATTACAACACGAAAGCGAATCGGAAGAGGTAATAGCAGATCAAAACGCGAGGGAGTGCTCGCTTTTTCCGACCGCTATTTCCACTTCTTTTGGGGCTTTTGAGGCTTTGTATTATGTGTGTGAGCTGTGTATTTCGTATCTCATGAAGGTTCATGGTGGGTGTGTATATATAGTGACAAAGAAGTAGGGTTTTTGAAGGAACTTGAGCGGCTTGGCCTCCCTTCGAGGATTGTTGTCCAAGGCTCTTTTGTGGATATTGTTAGGGTTTTGGGGGTTTTCTTGAGGGTTAAGGCAAGTGCGTGGGTATGTGGATCAGGTATAGACTTTTTGTTGTGGGTGCAAGTTTGATGAGCTAAAAGGTCGGGTCTGGGTCGCTCAAAACAGAGCTTGGTAGGGGGTTCTGGTCTTGTATTTGAGCTCCTTGGCTGGGTTCCTGGGTGATCGGTCGAATGGGAAGGGGTGATAAGGGTAGGATAGTTAGGATGGGGTATGGGTCGATGTGGGCTGATTGGAGCGGGTTTGAGCTAAACAAGGGCTGGTTTGGGGCCTACGAACTGTTGTATATTAGCTCTGTGTATGGACTCGTTTTGGCTTCTAGTGGTGGTTTAGGAATTCGTTTTTAAGGCTTGGGTATGCTTGGGTGTGTGAGGGAGAGTGTGGGTGACAGAGGCCTCGAAATTCGTGTTTAAACAGGCTCAAAATCGCTCTCAAAACAGGGCTTAAAACGAGCTTCAAAACATGCTGTTAGGAAAACGAGTTCGTCGAATACGATTTAATAAACTGTTTTAAAAGCATGAGGAAACGACTTTTCAAGTCAAATATTGAATTTGTAGAAGCGACTTTTCAAATCGAAATACTTAAAATGATTTTTCAAATCAAATCAAAATATTTTATTTTCAATAAAATACATACTTGCGACAAAGTGAAATTTGACCGAGTGAATTAAATCCAAAATCCTTTGAATAAATGAACATTGTTGACAGCGCCCTACTTACAATCGTGAAACGAACTCACATAAATGACACGAAATACACGTTGTCCTATCATCATTGGGTATTTGTCGGGTTTTCTATAAATTTCCATATCGACAGATACGGGTATCTACAAAATCCCCCATTTCACGAGTTCTAGTTTGTTTTATTCCGTTTTAAATCGTCTAGCTAGTTAGTTTAATCGAGTAAATCACTCGGCCTTCCCTTGGATTCGACCCTTACTTACCATATACTACGTTTTGGTGCACACAAAGTGAGGTTTATAAATATTTAATTTGGCCCTTTTATAATGATTACAAAAGAATTTCCCAAATTTTGGCGCCATTGCCGGGGAAGGCATAAGGCTATTTGAGCTAGAATCATTTCTTCTTTTGCTTGTTTTTTGCCTTCTGCTAGTTTTTTCTACTTTTGGATGTGTTTCTTTTAAAAAGTTAGTTTTACTTACTCTTTTTAGACTAGTTTGTTACTTGTGCTTACATTTCCTAGTTTTTAGTGGCCCAAACTTGAGTTGACCTCAAGTTTTGGGTGTAATTTCACTTGTTTGGTGTTGTTTTCATTTTGTAGTTTTACTTATTGCATGTCCCCTACGAGATCTACTCACCCCGTCCTCGAACCGTTTGATCAAGAGATAGAGAGAACATTGCGGAATCTTCGAGGAGTCATCGGTGAGCCATCGACACCCGATGACATCGTTTTTGAGTTAGATAACGAGGGAGAGATAGTTGATAGCGAAAGAGTATTACACAAGATTTTTGATATTCCTGAAGAACCACAACCCTTAAACAAGGCGAGACCTGGAAATCGTACAATGAAGCAATTGACCGCACCCGACGTCACCCAACAACGTTTATGCATCACTTTTCCGGGTCATGAGGATGGTCACAACTACGCCTTAAAGTCGAGCATCATACATCATTTACCCGTGTTCTATGGTAGAGCCGGTGATGTTCCTAACCAACACCATGCGGAATTCCATGTGGTATGTAGTACTATGATGCCGGAGGGAGTAGACGAAGAGGGCCTCAAACTCGGGCTTTTCCATTTTCACTTAAGGATTCCGCTCGGGATTGGCTTTATTACCTTCCTCCTAACTCGATTACGACATGAAAAACGATGAAACAAGTTTTTCATGCCAAATACTTTCCCGCACATGATAGGCTAAAGTCGCGTCACCTAATCAAAAATAGACCGGACAAACTCTAACGGGTAGCAAGGGTAAGTCGGGGTCGAATCCACAGGGAGATGGTTGCAATTGTAGGTTACTTATGGAGTGTTTCGAGTCTCGGTTGGTTCGAATGTTGAAGTTTACTATAACTAGAGCAAGAAAAGGGTTTAACTTATGGGAAAGAGGTCTAGGAAGTCGGGTTAGGCATAGGATAAGCTAGGTCAAGGGATGATAATCGGGTTGAGTAGGGAATCACACATGCTAAGGATAAAGCTCGGCCTCTCGGTCTTAAGCTCCTCTAGGTCTCGACAACGGGCTCTCGCAACTTACTATCGAGGGTCCTAATGGTTAGTCTCGTGCCTCTCCTAGAACTAGGCTTTCGTTCTTAAGTTCAAGGATGCTAGAAACTTGCTAAACCTTGGCCAAAGGATCAACAAGCACAATCAAACAAGAAAACCAAAACATGTGGAAAACCCTAACCCAAAACGATCACCAAAATCGACCCAAACAAACACCCATGATTCACCCTCCCTCCTAGATAATGAAACTACTCACACATAGTAAAAACGATAACTAAAACAAGGGGAAGGGATGAAATCATGATCAAGAACAATATGAAATGAAATTGCAATGAAAAGAGAAAGAGAATTAACAATACCAAATCAGAAAGTCAAGAGGGGAATGGATGAATTCGAACAACAAAAACCAAATAGATGAACGTAGTAGCGAATTTCGTCTCGGGAATTGAAAGTACAAATTATGAAAAGTATGAAAACCTAGGTTTATGAGAGAGTATTCTTTAGAGAGTCCTAAAAATAGTGTAAAAAGCATAGATCAAAATAATGTCCGAAACCTCCTTAAAATAGACGAAGAATTAAAGCACACGAGGAGTCGGGGCCCGTCCCATGGGTCCGGGACACCCATCCCGACCGGGACAAGGGTTATCCCGACAGGGACCACCTCAGGGACAGCCATCCCGGTTGGTTCAGAAAAATTTAGCTTTTTGGCACTTCGTTTGGTTGATTTCTTTTGCTTTGTTTGTCGTCCCAAGGCATAGGGACGAGGCCTAGGTCGTCCCAAGGGGTAGGGACGAGGTCAATAACGATCACATGAGCTTCACACTCCGTCCCAAGGTCCCGGGACGGCTTCAAACATCCAAAAGTGGCTCGTACGCAACCGAAACGGCACGAAATCAACTTGAAACATCACGTAGCGACCTCGGGACTTCAAAGTATTGCCCAAACTGGCTTCCATCCTCCATATTAATGCGTGTACCTACAAAATAGACACAAGAGCACCACAGAAACACGCGGAGGCGAAATGCAAATAAAAGGACGAAAAAGGCCGAGAAACGCTAGCGAACCGGGGGCTATAAGTATATAAATATATGACACATCAGCCCACAATCCTTTTTACTCAAAAAGCAAATCTCTAACATTGAGCAACTTTAGAGGGAAACGCTTTATGAATATTGGAAGGTTTCAAAAGGATGAGTTTCAGTTATCCCTATCATGGGTACGCCGATCAAGACTTGATTCTATACTTCTTTGGAGGGTTACTTCCCGAGGAAGCTAAGATGGTTAATGCGGCGAGTGGAGGAACCATTGAGAAAGAACCGTTGAGAAACCAACAACTATAATTGAGGAGTTAGCAGCGAGCTATTTCAATTAAAATTGGTCAAAGTACATTATTAGAATGTTACTTCAATAGTTGAGATTATTCGTGGATTAATTCGAGTTCGGATTATTTATGAAATAAGAGAATCAATTCGGATTATTGTTGAGAATTAATCCAAATAAAATAGGGTCAAATAAAGTTGAATTGTCGACACGGAGAATGATACACTGATGGAGAGAACATTGAAAAGGAAAAAGAAAAACACAAACACAATTGACGAAGTCTTGTTTGTGGTTCCTCCATTTTGTCGGGCTTCAAACTCCTCTATAATCCGGTCAGCCAACATTTTTTTACTCTGTAGCTTCCCTTCTTCTCCGTTTTTGGTTATACGGAGTACTTTCATATTATTTGATACAACTTTCAGCATAAATGATTACACTATTATTATAGTATGCCCAATGTTTGTTCTTGTTACTTTCAATTTCATGAATTTTGTTGTTCAATGCTTTAACATGATTTTTTTTTTTTTTTTTTTTTTTTTTTTTTTTTTTTTAAACCATAGGCTATACTAATGGTTTGTTTTTCCAGAAATTAGTACGGAGCATGTGATATTTTTGACCCCATAATACCTTCTTTGTTTGATTATGTTTTGTAAAAGCCGTAATTTGCTAGAGACTGCTTGATATTTGAAGAATTGTAATGGAATTTTCTCAAAAGCAATTTGCAATCTTGGGGTATTTTTTTTTGTTTTGGCTTGATATAATTAAAGCGTTCAGCTCTCGTTTATCAATGGGGGACTCTCATGTGGTACTCTTACATGTCATTTTAGATTAAGGGTCCGTTTGGATTGAAAGAAATAGAGGGAAAGGGAGGGGAGCATTTTTCTTTGTTTGGATACAAAATATGAAAGGATGAAAATGGAGGGGAAGGGATCTATTTTCCCTCCTCAAAGCCTAATTGGAATCTCTCCAAAATAGGCAAGATTTGAAGGGAAAATGGTATCCAAACACTACCATTTCCCCTCCCCTCCCCTTCCTTCCCCTTCCCTCATTTTCCCTCCCCTTTCTCTCCTATTTTGCTATCCAAACACACCTTTAGGGTGTGTTTGGATAGCAAAATAGGAGGGAAAGGGAGGGGAGGGGAAATGAGGGAAAGGGAAGGAAGGGGAAGGAAGGGGAGGGGAGGGGAAATGGTGGTGTTTGGATACCATTTTCCTCCAAATCTTGCCTATTTTGGAGGGATTCCCATTAGGCTTTGAGGAGGGAAAATGGATCCCTCCAAATCCCTTCCCCTCCATTTCCCTGCCCTCTTGATTGCTATCCAAACAAGGGATTATGAATCACTTACTTTCCCTTCCTTTCCTTTCCCTCCAAATCCCCCAATCCAAACACACCCTTAGGGTCCGTTTGGATTGAAGGAATTGGAGGGAAAAGGAGGGGAGGGGAGCATTTTTCTTTGTTTGGATACAAAATATGGAAGGATGGAAATGGAGGGGAATGGATTTGGAGGGATCCATTTTCCCTTTTCAAAGCCTAATTAAAATCCCTCCAAAATAGATAAGATTTGGAGAGAAAATGGTATCCAAACACTACCATTTCCCCTCCCCTCCCTTTTCTTCCCCTTCCCTCATTTTCCCTCCCCTTCTTTTCCCTCCTATTTTGCTATTCAAACACACCCTAAGGGTGTATTTGGATAACAAAATAGGAAGGAAAGGGAGGGGAAGGAAAATGAGGGAATGGGAAGGGAATTGAAGGGAAGGGGAGAGAGAATGAGATGTTGGTGTTTAGATAGATTTTCCCTCCAAATCTTTCCAATTGTGGAGAAATTTTGATTACACTTAGAAGAGGGAAAATGGATCCCTCCAAATCCCTCCCCCTTCATTTCTCTCCTTCTATTTTTTTAACCAAACGATGGAAATTCAATCTCTCCATTTCCCTCCCCTTCCTTTCCCTTCATTTCCCTCAATCCAAACACACTCTAAGGGTGTGTTTGGATGGCAGAATAGGAGGGAAAAGGAGGGGAGGGGAAATGAGGAAAGAGGAAGCAAGGGGAGGGAAGGTGATGTGGTGATGTTTGGATACCATTTTCCCTCCAAATCTTGTCTATTGTGGAAAGATTTCAGTTACGCTTTGAGGAGGGAAAATGAATCCCTCCAAATCCCTCCCCTTTCATTTCCTCCTTTTCATATTTTGTATGCAAACAAAAGAAATTCAATCCCTCCATTTCCATCCCCTTCATTTCCCTCCAATTCCGTCAATCCAAACACACCCTAAGACTTTGTCGTCGCTGTTGTTTGAAGTATCTTTTAGTAATTTTTACTTACAAATGGAATAAAAATAGAGGGTTTTTATTGCACTTTGTGATTCGACAAACTTCTAATAACAATTTATATGGACTGAGTATTGGACCTCGACTATCACCTTAGGGCTCGCTTGGGATGAGGGTAATGATTACGGGAATAATAGATCCAAAAGCAAGAAAACATTCGAGCAAATGAGTGGTTAATGATGGAAGGAGGGGAGGGAGGAATGATTACCCCATATGGGGTAATACATTACTTAGTGGGGATGTGGGTAATTGTTCTCCCTTATTAGAGTAAATTTCGTACTATTATCATTTTCATTACCCAACACTACTCGTTGCCTTCATTTTTAAGTTCATTTGACTTTATTACTCCCGTAATAATGTCCCTCATCCCTAGCAAACCCTTGTTTTAGTTGAGATGATATTTCTAATATGCTATTAGAGCCTTGTATCATGAGGTATCAAGTTTGACTCTTGGGGCTCTCCACGACGGGGCGTGTAAGGCTTAAGGTATATGAACTTGTTATTAGACCCTAATGGTTCAACGACTTCAACCATCACAATTCACAGGCTTGGTTGAAATGGTCTTCTAATACTAATCAGTAATTACAGTTAAAAGCTTCAAGTGAAACATTTGGTTTTATTATTGTACTCCGATGGAGCGAATTCAGCAAACTAGTCATTTTAATGAGTGAATTCCCTTTCGCTACTGAGAACTAAATCAGGCGTAGATATTAATTTATGTGCTTTGAAATGAGTAATACTGCATGGCTCCTATGGGTAGGACATCGCATAACATTGGCGTCATAGCCGCCGTCTTCTATTATCAGTTGGTTTTATCACACAATGACGGCATCTATTATATATTTACTTCCTGTTCTATCCTTAGTTGAGTAACATGCTCTTGTCATTCCTTCTAACTCATACCGTGGCTGTGGGAGGCGATGAAATTAAGGCATGTAATTTTTTAAGCTAAGGATTAATAATGACATTTCACCTTGAAATCTTAATACTCCGTATGAACTTTGGTCAAATGTGGACGATATAAATGGAGTCGAGGCCCTGGGGAGTAGTGTAAAATTACAACTACCAATGTCCTTGGGCTATTTTGCGGGTCTTTAACGAAATATTCTGTTGTTCGGTGCACTCTTTCCTGTGTTATTTTTCATAGATCCTTGTTGTCATTAGTTTTGCATTTAGGCAACTATTGTCGACTTGTAAATGTTATAGGTCACTCATGTTATATACAATTCCTTGTCGTATTATCTTCGGAGTATATATTTCATGGATATATTTGCTTCTCTTATTTTGTTGCAGGTCACAGCAAGTCGTCTCATTGTTTCCGGGTCTGATGGAAAAAGGGTTTTTGGTTTATTAGCTGTAATTGAGGAATTATACATGCATGGCACGACAGGAGTCAAATTACCCCTCTACATCCTCTGAGTGGAATGCTGCATTCCTTTATTATGAAAATGTTGTTGACAGTAATAGTGACAAGGTAAAGTTGGACGCGACAATTCAGCTTGCAAGGCTGTTGCATCGTGCACCAAAGCACCTGAAATTGCTTTCCGTCTCAATACTCATCAAAATGCTAGAAGAATCGCCAAGGGCTTCATTACCTCTCCAAGACACTGCTGCGTGTTGCTTGAAGCACATTTTTTGCGATAATGAGGATCATGAGTTGGTAACACTTGTTTGTGAGCCGAGAATCGCAGCTTCACTTGTAAGGATTTTATTGCAGTCCGGTGGTATGTGTCAGAAATATTTGATAAAATGTATATGGGGTATGGCTACCTATGTAAGTGAGAGTAGAACGCACATATTTGCGTGTGGAGGCTTGGAAGCTGTTATTGAGTTGCTTTCTTCTTCTACAGACAGTGACAGAAGGCATCTCTTGGAAATACTGAGCGCCTTGGCAATGCTTAGAGAAGTCAGGAGGGCTTTGCTTTCTTTCGGAAAGTTAAATCTCCTGATTGATGCTGCCAAGTACGGTAGTATGGTGTCTAAGGAACGAGCTTCTCAAGCAATTGGGCTGCTTGGCATAGGCAGGAGGGCGAAGCGCACACTTGTTTCATTGGGTGTGATACCAGTTCTTGTTGATCTGTTGAGAGACGGAGATCATTCTACAAAACGAGTGGCTGGAAATGCATTGGGTATCATTTCGTCGCATGTCGAATTTATTAGGCCTGTTGCGCAAGCTGGAGTTATCCCCTTGTATGCAGAGCTTCTCTGTGGACCCGAACAGCTCGACAGGGAAATTGCTGAAGATGTATTCTGTGTTCTGGCGATTATTGAGGCGAATGCAGCTGAGATTGTGGAGCATTTAGTTAGAATACTCCAAGAAGAAGATAGTGCTGCAGTACGGGCGGCTGCTGCTGATGTTTTGTGGGATTTGTCAAGTTACGAGCACTCAATTTCTGTCGTTCGTGATTCCGGTGCTATTCTCATTCTTGTTCAGCTTTTAGGCGATGAGAATATCGATGTACGGGAAAAGGTTTCTGGAGCCATAGCACAGTTGAGCTACTGTGAAGGTAATCGCTCTGCTCTTGCTGATGCTGGAGCAATTCCACGTCTTATAGAAATGCTACAAGATGAGTCAGAGGAATTACGGGATAATGCTGCTGAGTCACTAATCAACCTCGCCGATGACCCAATTCATCATGAAATATTATCACAAGCGTTTGATATGCCTGCATTCCGGAATATGCAAGAGAGAATGGTTCAGATTACTGCTGCTGACCAACATATGTCGAGATCATTGAGGCATATGACTATCCAACAAATTGCCAGGCACCCACTGCTTGACTGATTCTCCACTTAGTAAGTGCATTGATATATTGGCAAAACTACTTTATTTTCAGTTGGTTGATTGATTGTCGTAGGCTTTGAAACTATTTGAGTTGAACGTAGTTACTTAGATCCCACATGATTATATATTGTTGTATGTATCTCAAAGAATACTAACAATTGTCTACCCTCATTAATAGAGTTTAAAAAGCGACTAAAGTTTGAAATGGATGAGGATTATTATTTTGTTGCTTCAGAAGACTACCTCAGTGAGATATAGTAATGAACTGTCGTACGATTTGCTAGTTTCTCCCATTGTTGCCTATTGAAAGGTCTATATTGTGTTGGAAGTTATTGCTAGTTTCTCCAATTTTTAACCGTCATACTGGTATTGATATACGAGTACTATATTAGAAGCCGTGGATGTAATGTTGAATTTGTCCTATCCTATGGTTTTTACTTAAATTCAAGCTTCCTCATTTTGTCGGGGTCATTGCCGTTTTTTACACATTTCAATGTGACAAAGGTTTTTCAAAGTTGGATTGAATTCCCCGTGAATGGATGGCTTGTTTTCTATATGGAGTACTATCTTTAATTACGCCCTTCCCATTTTATTATTGGAAAATTTAATGTCGGAGTTTTTGCATTTGGTGAATTACAAGGGCATTTTTGGTTGTGTTTGAAAGAACGATTTAAAAGGTTTTTGTTGATGAAGTAAATTGTCGACTCCAGTAGGTGCAACGTATTGTACAATGGCTATGAGGACATCATTCGTGATGTCTTCTAACCATGGTCTGAAATTTGAATAGAATAGTTGTGATGAAAGTTATGCCTTGTGACATTTTTGTCAGCCCTAGAAGTTCATATTTGCTGAAAAACTGAAGTATCTGCAAATTCTTTTCTTTGTTGCGTACGTGAATGTATCGCATATATATCAGCAACATACATCATGATCAATTTGCCATTTTCTGTAAGTCGTCCTTCATGGCTTCATTAGGCTTGTTGAATGTTGTGAATCAGTTAGCTGTTAATTTTCTTTTAATTGACATCACACTTCTGCATGAATATTTTGTAATTCTAGACCATACATTTCAGAAATCCAGCATCTTGTCACCAACTCTCTAGCCGAGCTAAAGGTACGTTGTTTCTTATTCACCTATGTTTCCACTGGATTTTTGCACTAAACACAAACAGATGTAGCAGAGTATGGTGATTTTCCAACTATATTTCCTCGTATTATGACTAATTATAGCGGACTGTTTTCAATAGTGATGGACAACAATGACTAACTATGAACCTGTTCTTTCGGACTTTTTAGAGTGAATCGAATCGAATCAATCGAAATAATCGAATCAATCGAATCGAATCGAACTAAATCAAATGAGTGAATCGAATCGAATCGAATGAATCGAATCGAATCGAATGAAGGTCAATTAAATAACAAATCTTGAATCGAATCGAAGTGAATGAATCGAATCGAATTAAATCGAATCGAATGAATCGAATCGAATCGAAGCTAAACTAAACTGAAATGTGCTGAAAATAAGCTGGAAAGAACAGGTCCTATATCCTCATATTTGATATATGCTGAAACTAGTTTATTGGTAATTTTAAGTCGTCATTATTTGGATATGTAGCAGGAATTTGGAAAGCCGTGTTGCATCCGTTCCTTCAAGGCCGCAACAGCCACAATGGAATAGATTGTTAAGTAAATTTTCGAGTATTGGTTCACATGTAGTACTAGCTGTAATGCTTTTCTGACAAACGGTGAGGTTGGCGTAGATTTCGAGCTCCAACCTTCTCCAGGTTGTGGTATGCACTGCATTTGCTGTTTATGGCCAAGTAATGCTCCATGAACTGTTGGAGATCGATGATGTAACTGATGTACGTGGATATCAATGGCAGTCAATACCATTAGAAATGCGAAAATTAGTAATCGGAAGCATGTTGCTAGGAACATTATGGTGAACATTTGTAATGAGGAAAATGTCGAAATAATTTCATAGAATTGTAATCTTGTAAAACTAGTTGGAAAACCGTGCATCACTTGGTATTCACTTATCTTATCTATACTAAACCTTACTATATATAATTCCTTCACTTATGATCTTTTTGTCTAAAATTATTTAAAAATTGGTATTTTATTTTTGGTACGAAGCTCGACTAGCAACATACTTGTATACGGAGTTCAGACTTCCAGAATAAGCTCAAAACATTTGGTATGCGCCCACTCTCATTCCCCTTAACACCTATGCAGAATATATGTTCTGATAAATGTACGCATTTTTTAGTCATTTGTCGTCTGCAAGAGAAAATAAATATATAATCGGCAACAAAACTCATACGACAATCACCAAAACTGGTAGTATACAATGAAATCAAGTACGCTTCCACTCCGTGTATATACCTATAAACACAATTACTACATAAGTACGACCTAGCCGATATACAACAAGATTCCTTGTTAATAATATCGTTACCCTTTCAAGTGTACAATCTAGTATGCCCTGTCTTCCAGCGGATGCCGAACTGACCTGCGTATTTGGTTTCTGAGGGAGAACTTCGATTCTCCTCTCTGACAAAACAACCATTGAAAACAAAGCCACATTTCCTTTGTTTATCTACTTTCTTCGCACTTTATAAAACCGTCCCAAAAAGAATTAAATAGCATAATTAGACGATTCTTGTAAATGACAAGCATGGTCCATGGTAAAACTCGGGAATTTCATAAGTTCTGTAGGGCTACTCTACCCTCCAAGAAGCCGAGCAGGGTTGCCAACAGCCGTAGTTTCAGGCGGAACGTCTTTCAAGACCAAAGATCCTGCACCAATCTTAGCACCATCACCAATTCTAACGTTCCCTAAAACACAAGTCCCTGCACCAATCAACACCCCATTTCCAATCTTCGGGTGTCTATCCCCAGAAACTTTCCCCGTCCCACCCAATGTCACGTTGTGTAATATCGACACGTTGTTCCCAATCACAGCAGTCTCCCCGACCACCACCCCAGTCGCGTGATCAATTAGTATTCCTCTCCCGAGCCTAGCTCCAGGATGTATATCCACACCGAAAACCTCGGAAACTCGGTTCTGGACCATCAATGCTAAACTCTTTCTCCCTTGTGACCATAACTTATGTGAGATTCTATGTGACTGACATGCCAAAAACCCTTTGAAGTTCAAGAAACAATGGACGTAACTTATACAAGCGGGGTCCCTTTCTCTTACCGCCCTTAAGTCGTCTTTCACTTCGCTTATGATCTCCTTATTTTCGTCTAATACGCCTTTGAATAACTCGAAAAGGGTATTTGAAGTAAGGCTAGAAAAGCTGAGTTTTGAAGCCAAATGATACGCTAAAGCGGTCCCGAGACAATTGTGGGATAAAATGGAGTAGTAGTAATAAATTGATAAAATGGGTTCTTGATCAACATCATGTATGGCTTCTTCTACCATTTTAAACCATATCTCATCATCAAAAACATTAGTTTTTTGACTAATTATTGATCTTAAACAGTTGAATGACGGACTAAAAGTCGTATGCCGCAAATTAAATATTTAATCACTTAAATCCTATATACTAAACAAGTAGTAAAAACGGAAGTAAGGGTCGATCCACAGGGAAAAAGGCTAATTGAAACAGAGCGAAGTGTAAGTAATGCAATAATAAAGGGAAGGCAGATAACAGTAACAGATTTGGGGGGTGTTTTGGTTTATAAAGAACGAAACTAGCTAAACATAAAAGCAGGAATAATAACAAAGGATGTGTGAAAACAGTTATGAGAAAGGTCTCGATTCAAACAGAAATCCACGAACGATAATATACCCGATCACAGAAAATAATCAACTGACTTCACCTGGGCACTTTATTGTGATAATCAATGCAGTTCAATTACACTAACTATCAATTTCTCTCTTAACTTAGCAATTAGGTCAAAACTGATGCCCTAATTACCCTTTCTATGATTAACTCGAGTCACGCGAAACAAGTTCAAATCAAAAGAAGATATAGAACGAGAAACAATAAAGGTAACTAATACTAACAACGCAGTTAATACTCGAGTTACAAATTTAATCCCTTTTATGGTCAACTTACGACAAACTGAGTACGATAAATTGAACACAATTGCTATCGCGAAAAGATTAATAAAGCAAACGGAGCTAATAATCAATACTAGCAGATAAATTAACAACAAGGGATGAAATAATACTCACGAGAAAATCAAGAGATTAACAATCTCACGGTTGAATTATCGTCGCTTCAATCGTATTGAATCAAGAAGTAAAAGTTTAGCAATGCATAATCTCCTAATTCAATTCCCAAGTTTTTGAAAGAGAAAACTAAAACTAGAAAACTAAATCTGAGCTAAAAAATGAAAAGTGAAAAGGATGATAAAAATGAAAATTCAGAAAATGAAAAGTGAATGATAAAAATGAATGGTCATCCCTATATTTAGGAAAACCCACGACTTAAGTAACATACAAATCCTCAAAAAGCCCAACAATTTGACGCGGGAAAAAGAAGCCCACGAAACAGAGTTGCTCGCGGGTCCCTCGCGGGCTGCTCGCGGCTTGATCGCGGAAGGGTTCTGACCTTTTCTGCTGCTCTTCTTCTTTTCTCTGCTGCAACAAAACCTTGCCCAAGCTTCTTCCTTGTTTCCTCGTGTCTTGTGATCACCTTAGCTAACTTCAAAACGTGACAAAACGCCATACATCCACGGTTTAATCCAATTCATCCTAGATCAAACAAACCTTCATTTAATCACCCGAAAATGCTCTAAACTAAGCCTAAAATGCCCCTGCTAACCTATACTAAACACGACTCATCAAACTCCCCCACGCTTAAGCTTTTGCTCGTCCTCGAGTAAACTCAAGGAACGCCATTCCCCTCAAACCTTCACTAGCTTTCAAGAAACGTGGTAGATCCATAAACAAAGCAAGTCGCACTCAAAATTCCAACCTCCAACTCCCTCGAATGGCTTGAGTAGTAGCCATTTTCACTCAATCTCGCATCAAAATGACAGAAATCCTCGAAATTCAGGAAACGCATACCCCTCGACTCAACGACAAACGTGACAATGATGACAGAAACCCAGCTACGCCCCTTATTTCTCCATCCTAGCCCGGCTTACTTGTGCTACTAACGTTCTCCTGTGACAAAAGACGTATGTCACACACACAAACAACCCACACAAGCAAGCTCCTAAACGCCTCTACTCCGGAAATAAGTCAAACCCAATCGCAAGAGAGGTGCCTACTACTCCGTGCACCGCGATTACTTCTCACCGTAGCCACTAACCTGCCCTTCCGTCCTTCTGTGTCACCCTTCTTATGTCGCCACGCCGGTAAATAGGAAGTATTAGCACATTTTATTTTTCCTAAATCTCTCATTTTGCCTAGAGTGCCCGCCCTTGCGGGTTTCACTCTAGCTCTGTTCCTCACTTCTACTCTCGTGGCTCGCATCTCGATTCTTCATTTTACTCGGAGTGCCCACCCTTGTGGGTTTCACTCCGCCCTCGGCCACATATCCCAATTTTGCCTAGGCGCCCTTTCGGGTTTTCACCTAGCGGGATTCACTTTATTTCTTTTTCATTTTTTTCTGTTTTTTTTTTTTTTTTTTTTTTTTTTTTTTTTTTTTTTTTTTTTTTTTCAAACATAAACAAAAGCAAAAAGAAAAGTACACAAATATATACAATACAGTTGAATTCCCTCCCCCACGCTTAAACCGAACAATGTCCTCATTGTGAGACAGGACATATAAAGAAAAAGGAGGAGAGAATGCATACCGAATCAAGTAGAGGAGGAGCCGAAGCACGCGCTGAAGCACGAACGACTTCGGGACCGACGAACACGCTCCTCCGCACGAGCTTCTCTCGCCTGATTGCGCTGCGCAATCTCATCATACAAGGCCTGAGGAGGAGGGTGATATACCTCGGGATGCAGCTGCGTGTACATGTCACCAACCGAGCGTTGCAGCGCCAACGCCTCAAGGTTCTGGTCCCGAATAAAACCCATCTCATCACGCAACTCCTCCATGTTGTCCTCCATAGTGGCTCTCCAGTATTGGTCACTCATGGAGGCTCGAGGCTGACTCGGTTCACCCTCTTCAGGAGCGCTCTGCTCCCCTTCCGCAGCTGCTTCCTCATCATCATCCGACGCAGCAGCAGCCGTAGCTATGCGCACCATCTCAGGGGGATCCGGCGGTATATATAAGTGACGCTTCGTGGGGCCAATCGGAATAGCCTGCCCCTCAGGGCGGGGAAGGCGAAGGTAGGGGACCTTTTCCGAGGTCCCGAGCAGGTAAACATAAGCGTCACCCCTCGCAGTTGGGACGACAGTGCGCATAGTGCGCAAGACCGGCAACGTGAGCTGTGTCGACCCTGGAACCGGCTCCTCGGCGCTCAAATTTACACCTTGACTAAGAGCGATCAAGGTGATCATTCCCCCTAAAGCAATCTTCCCTGTCGTTACACGGCGGGTCTCCGCACAACTGTTCAAAAACTTGAATATCCAATCAACAGTAGCAGGGTCCTCGGGGTTCATATCGTAAAGCAATTGTAGCCCCGCGCGTTGGATATGAGTAGATTCACCCTTCCCCAAAAATCCCATAGATAGGACCCGGTAAATCAAACGAAGACCGGGATGAGGGATGCGAGTGGGCTTTTCCGAGCCCGTTCGAATGGGGCGGTCCGTGATAGTACTCCAAAATTCAGACAACTCCCGAGGCTCAAGTTCCTCCCCGACAAGCATATCCTCGCGGAACTCGACCCCAAACACCTCTGCTAGCGCTGCATACGACATCCTATACGCCCGGTTGAGCAGACGAAAGGAAATGACTTGAGGATTATCATCAACAGGAGAGAGCAAGGTGGAGAGAAACTCTAAAGTAAGACGCTTATACGTGAGAGCATGTCTATCAACAAAATGCGGGAGCCCTGCGCGCGTAAGGAGGCCCTCCACAGCCTCCAACAATCCAAGCTTCTCCAAGGTCGGCCTATGAAAGAATTTCGTGGCAAGAATGTCACGTTTAGGCATCGTCAGCCGCTTCCAAATGACTTGCTCCCCCGAGCTCAAGTTGCAACCCATGAAGTCGTTACGTGGCCGCTTAGGAGGACGAGAAGAAGATGTCGAGGCCCGAGGCGTGGCCGTAGTATCCTTGTGAGCGGCTTTTTTACCTCGTGTGTTAGCCATCCGACTCAAAATTCAATACAAAACAGCAAAATGCAATCACAATTCCCAGAGGCTTCAACCACAATATCGCAAAGTCACAGGACAACACTCAAATAGTTACACAAAAACCAAAACAAGTGCACTCAAACACCCGTGATCAACAAATCGGCCCCCAAAAATCGAACCAAATCGAAACAGAGTCGACGCAGAGGCTCACAAATCCAAAATCCAAATCAACCACAAGCGGTCCAAGAACGACGCAGCCAACAAGCTCAACCACAAAAACTCAACAAAGAGTGTAAGCAAAACCAACCAAGCCAAAATAAAACCACCGTTTAACCACCCAAGTAACTCAAGAAGCGGTCAAGGCACAAATGCAACCACAACAAGCAATCCCAACTCCTTTAAACCACTTGAAGCACAATCCGAACCCAAAACGAACAAAATCAGAGAGTGGGATCGAAAAGAGAAAGGGTTACCACGAATTTAGGGTTAGGGCACACCGAAATCAACCCGAAATCAATCATCCAAGCAAAAAGAGGAGGGGAATCGGTAGAAACTTACTTGAAAGGATGTTAGGAAGTGGAAATCGACCCAAGTGAACCAAAATCGACCCGAAATCAAGAAGGACAAATGAAAGCCCCAAATTATGGTGAAATTAGGGTTTGCTCCAAGGTGACCGGAGCTCCGGTGACAAGGCGGTGGTGACCTGCGCCGGCGAGTGGAGGTGGTGAACTGCGCCGGCGAGTGGAGGTGGTGAATGGTGGTGAATGGTGGTGAGTGTTATTCAGGTGGTGGTGCTCTGCTCTCCGTCGTTCTTCTCTTCCCGTCGCTCTCTTTCTTCTTTTTTTTTTTTTATATGAAGTTGAATGAATGAAAAGAGAGGAAGTAGGAGTATATAATGTAAACTGCTGCTGCTGCTGCCCGCGGGTGGCTCGCAGGTCTCCCGCGGGTCTCTCGCGGGTCTGTTCTGACTCTTTTTTTTTTTTTTTTTTTTTTTTTTTTTTTTTTGAATGGAACCTTATGTCATGACTCCTTATTTCATGACTCCTCATGTAAATTCATTGACCTGGTTAGAGCATCAACTTTCTCGACTTCTTGCTTTCAGAATCAAACTTATTTCAAAATGCCCTTATTTAACAGTAGCAGAACTCTTCGACAAAAACCAAAACCACCAGCAATCAACAAATCCATTAGCAATTTTAGTCACATAAATCCTCCCACAAGCTAACTTCACTGAGAGTGTGTATGAAACCCATTGCAGCAGCGTCAAACACAAAGCACATAAGCAAAATCGAGTGTTTTCATGGGTCGTCGGGTCTTCACGTTGAGCTCAATTTTCTGAAACAACTAGCAGACTGTTACGAGCACCCATTTAAGAAAATAAACGAACAAGCACACTCGGCTACAAAGGCTGCAAATCAAAAAATCACAAAAGACGACAAAGGGCTTCGGGTCGTTAATTCTTGAACTCAATTATCCTGAAACATGTAACACACCGTCACAAGCACCTGTTAACGAAATAAAAAAAAACAAACTAAAATGCAGAAATAAAACGATAAATCAAGGGTTGCCTCCCCGATAGCGCTTTTGTTTAACGTCGTTTGCTCGACGAAAGGATACGATCTCAATCCTCGTAGATGGGTTCGTGGAGATCCAACAGCTCCACGACTTCAGTATCTTTGAAACCCTCGTAGTAAAGTTTGAGACGATGTCCGTTCACCTTTAAAACCTTCCCCGTTTGGTGGCTTGTAATCTCGATAGCCCCATGTGGAGAAACCTTAGTGACCACGAACGGACCAATCCACCGGGACCGCAGCTTGCCCGGGAATAAATGGAGACGCGATTGATACAAGAGGACTTGTTGACCCACTTCAAAAGTCTTCCTCGTGATCATCTTATCGTGCCACGCCTTAGTCTTATCCTTGTAAATAGCCGCATTCTCGTACGAATCAAGTCGAATCTCCTCCAATTCTTGCAATTGTAGCTTCCTATAAGTACCAGCTTCGTCGAGTTGCATATTAAAGCTCTTCACCGCCCAATAAGCCTTGTGTTCTAGCTCCACGGGCAAATGACACGGCTTACCAAAGACAAGTCGATAGGGTGACATACCAATGGGCGTTTTATACGCAGTTCGATACGCCCATAACGCGTCGTCTAGTCTCAAACTCCAATCCTTTCGCGTAGGATTCACTGTCTTCTCTAGAATCGATTTAATCTCTCTATTGGACACTTCAGCTTGGCCATTCGTCTGTGGGTGGTACGCAGTAGAAATGCGATGGATGACGCCGTATTTCTTCACAAGAGCCTCAATGGTACGGTTACAGAAGTGCGTACCTCGATCACTAATCAATGCTCTAGGAAATCCAAAGCGAACAAAGACATGAGTCTTAAGAAATGTCGCCACAACCTTAGCATCATCAGTTTTGGTTGGGATCGCTTCCACCCATTTAGATACATAATCCACCGCTAGTAAAATATAGAGATGCCCATGGGATTGAGGAAATGGACCCATGAAGTCGATACCCCACACGTCGAAAATCTCACAGTAAAGCATAGGATTCTGTGGCATCTCCCGTTTTTTCGATATAGCACCAACCCGTTGACACTTATCACAGGACTTACAAAAGAGATGAGAGTCATGAAATATAGTGGGCCACCAGAAACCGCAATCCAGCACTTTCCTAGCAGTTCTCTTGGCCCCGAAATGGCCTCCACACGCATAAGAATGACAATGAGCTAAGACCGATCCAATTTCGGACTCTGGCAAACACCGTCTAATGATCTGATCCGAACCGTGCTTCCACAAATATGGATCATCCCAAATGTAGTACTTCGCATCGCTCTTAATCTTGTCCTTTTGGGACTTCGAGAAACCTGGAGGAAAACGCTCAGAAACCAAATAATTAACAATGTTAGCATACCATGGCCCTCCGGTCTCAATAGCGAATAGAGTCTCATCGGGAAAAGTGCCTCTAATAGGCTCTAGAGCACCCTTCTTCTCATCGTCATGCACTAACCGACTCAGATGATCGGCTACCACGTTCTCGGCCCCTTTCTTGTCTTTCACTTCCAAGTCAAATTCACTCAAAAGTAGGATCCACCGTATCAAACGAGGCTTAGCCTCCTTTTTCGACATCAAGTAGCGCAAAGCGGCGTGATCCGAGTACACAATCACCTTTGTACCGAGCAAATAAGACCGGAACTTCTCCAATGCAAACACCACAGCAAGTAATTCTTTCTCGGTTGTAGTGTAATTCTTCTGCGCCTCATTTAGAGTCATTGACGCATAATGAATCACGTGAGAAAGTCGCCCAACTCGTTGGCCTAGAACTGCACCCAACGCGTAGTCACTCGCGTCACACATAATCTCGAAAGGGAGCGACCAATCTGGAGCCTGAATAATAGGAGCTGTGACTAACCGCTTCTTCAAGTCATCAAAGGCCTCCTTGCATCCATCATCGAACACAAACTCGCTCTCCTTTTGTAGTAGCTTGCAAAGTGGCGAAGCTATCTTCGAGAAATCCTTAATAAACCTGCGATAAAAACCTGCATGGCCAAGAAAAGAACGAACTTCGCGCACACTAGTAGGGTAAGGTAAAGACTGAATTGTATCTACCTTAGCTTTATCGACCTCAATACCGCGCGAAGAAACCACATGCCCTAAAACTATCCCTTGTTCTACCATGAAATGACATTTTTCAGAGTTCAAAACAAGATTAGTTTCTACACATCGTTGTAGAACAAGGGATAGGTGGTGTAGACAAGTATCAAACGAGTCACCGTGAACGGTGAAATCATCCATAAAAACCTCAATAAAATTCTCAACGTATTCAGAAAATATGCTCACCATACAACGCTGAAATGTACCGGGCGCATTGCAGAGCCCAAAGGGCATGCGCCTATAAGCAAACGTGCCGAAAGGACACGTGAATGTAGTCTTCTCCTGATCCTCAGGAGCAATGGCCACTTGGAAGTAGCCCGAATAACCATCAAGAAAGCAGTAGAAGGCCTTACCAGCTAACCTTTCCAACATCTGATCAATGAATGGAAGAGGAAAATGATCCTTACGAGTCACGGCATTCAACCGACGATAGTCAATACAAACCCTCCAACCATTCTGGACTCGCGTAGGAACTAGTACTCCTTCTTGATTCTTCACAACAGTAATGCCCGACTTCTTTGGAACCACTTGAGTCGGACTCACCCATTTACTGTCGGAAATTGGGTAGATCATTCCCACTTGCAGCAGCTTGATCACTTCTTTCTTCACCACCTCCATCATTGGAGGATTCAACCGTCTTTGGGGTTGTCTTACCGGCTTAGCACCCTCTTCAAGCAAGATGCGGTGCATACAAGTAGATGGGCTAATACCTTTGATGTCGGCAATCGTCCATCCTATAGCGGTCTTGTGATCAGACAACACTTGGACAAGCTTCTCTTCTTGTTCCTTAGTGAGCTTACTGGAGATGATAACCGGCAACGTATCTCCCTCACCTAGGAACGCATACTTCAAATGCTCAGGCAATGGCTTCAGCTCCACAGCAGGTGCCTGCACAATAGATGGTAACAGCTTTTCTACAGGGAGAGTTAGTGGTGCCTTACCATAGGAGACAGGGCTCCGCTCATTCATTGTCAGCTCCGACATCACATCCTGCACGTTAGTAGGCAAAGCAATATCCATACCATCCATATCACGATCATTCTCAAGCACAGTTTTCAAAGCATCTGAACTACTCACACTAAACACATCCTCAACAAGACCATCAATAACATCAACAAAGTTCACAGCATGCACATCGGGAGGATACTTCATAGAATCATAGATGTTAAACTTGACAACTTGACCATCTGACTCCATAGTAAGCGAACCACTAGACACATCAATCTTAGTACTAGCAGTTTTCAAGAAAGGTCGCCCTAACAGAATAGGAGCAGCATGCTTATCGTGTTCCATTTCTAAAACATAGAAATCTGCAGGAAAAATCAAGTTATCGACCATAACAAGCACATCCTCAACAACACCCTTAGGGTAAACATTAGAACGATCAGCTAACTGTATCACAATGCCAGTTTCGACCAAAGCTCCTAATTTCATAGACTTATAAAGTGAATAAGGCAACACATTAATAGACGCACCTAAGTCAAGCATAGCACGTTCAATTCTAGTGTCACCCAAGGTACAAGGGATAGTAAACATACCGGGATCACCACACTTGGGTGGTAACTTACGCTGAAACATGGCACTTACGTGCTCACTAACCTTTACCTTTTGAGCTCCCTTTAATCTTTGTTGTCTCTTGACCGTGCACAATTCTTTGAGGAACTTAGCATACTTAGGTACGCTCTTCAAGAGATCAAGTAAAGGAATATTCACCTCGCACTTACGAAAGGTCTCGTAAATGTCCTTATCGTTCTCAATCCGGCGAGTAGACTTTAGAGCTTCAGGAAATGGAACCTCTACCTCTTGAACCGGTGGTGGCGCATCATCTTTCACCTCCACAGCAGGTGAATCATCGCTCGTCTCAACAACTGCTTCCTCTTCCTCATGTAGAGTAGCCTTCTTTGACTTAGCAACCGGCTTCTCAGCTTCAACCAGTTGCCTACCATTCCTCAACGATACCGCACTCACATTGGGTCGAGGATTCGTCACCGTTTGACTCGGTAGCGCATTCGAATCCCTAGCTTCCAATCGACTAATAGCCGTGGCCATTTGACCAATTTGAGTCTCCAAATTTTTGATGCTATTCTTGGTCTCCAACTGGTTCTGAGCCACACTTGCTTGAAAATTGCCTTGGTTAGCTACTAAGGCTCGAATCATCTCATCAGTAGACATTTGCGGACTCGGTGGCGCTTGTGAGTGTGGGTTCGGGGGCGGATTTTGAGGGCGATTCATGTATTGTCCTCGTGGTGGACCGCCGTGGTTCCCTTGAGCATATGACGGATTACCTTGATCACGAGAGGGATTTCCTTGAACATGAGAGGAATTTCCTTGCGTATTTCCCCATCGGAAGGCCGGGTTAGCCTTCCATCCTGCATTGAAAGTATTGGAATAAGGATCCCATCTCCTTTGGCCTGGCTCCATATATCCCGCAGCATTCACCTCTTCATAAGGCGTATCCTCCCTCATTTGTGGGCAAATCTCACTATTGTGCGACTCGGAAGAGCAAATGCCACAAGCCATCACCGATTTCTTGCCTATGACCAAGTCCTTGACTAGATTCGTCAAGCTATCAACCTTCTCCTCAAGCAAAGCATTACTTGAGCCAAAAGCATTAACCCCTCTTCGTGGGGTCTTTCTGTCAAAGTCTCGTGAGCTCTCAGCAAGCTCGGTGATTAGAGCCATTGCATCCGTGGGATTCTTATTGGTGATCCCACCTCCACTCGCTGCATGAACCATACGAGCATCCTCTTTACTAAGCCCTCCACAGAAGTACATGATGAGGTCTTGGTCTTCATACCCATGATACGGGCACATACCACACAACTTCTTGAACCGCTCGAAGTACTCATACATCGTTTCCCCATCACGTTGCTCAACATTCGAAATTTCCTTCTTTAGCTGAGACGCTCGAGAGGCAGGGAAATACTTCTCAAGGAATGCCTTCTTCATCTTTAGCCAAGTGTCGATACTACCCGTAGGTAGATAATAGAGCCAATCCCTTGCAGCGTCCTTAAGTGAGAACGGGAATGCTCTTAGCTTCAACTGCTCATCAGTCACACCAACAGGCTTCATACTCGAGCAGACGATGTGAAAATCCGATAGATGTTTGTTCGGATCTTCACCACTCAACCCATGAAATGTGGGTAACAAGTGAATAAGCCCGGACTTCAACTCAAAGTTCACATTTTCCGCAAGAGGCGGGATTGTGATGCATAAAGGTTGTTGTCGGAGGTCCGGAGCTGTAAGTTGCTTAATAGTTTGACCGGCCATCTCGTCGCTTTCGTCTGAAATATCCGAAATGTCCGAGGTGTATTCAGGTACGTCTACCTCGGGATCCTGCACGGCGACGACTTGACCACTTGCGTTCCTCCTAAACCTGAAAAGTGTTCTTTCAATCTCTGAGTCAAAAGGCTCGAGGTTCAGGTTAGTAGAACGAGTATTATGCATACAATTACACTAAACAATAAAAACAATTAACGCCTTCCTTCCCCGGCAACGGCGCCAAATTTGACGGACTAAAAGTCGTATGCCGCAAATTAAATATTTAATCACTTAAATCCTATATACTAAACAAGTAGTAAAAACGGAAGTAAGGGTCGATCCACAGGGAAAAAGGCTAATTGAAACAGAGCGAAGTGTAAGTAATGCAATAATAAAGGGAAGGCAGATAACAGTAACAGATTTGGGGGGTGTTTTGGTTTATAAAGAACGAAACTAGCTAAACATAAAAGCAGGAATAATAACAAAGGATGTGTGAAAACAGTTATGAGAAAGGTCTCGATTCAAACAGAAATCCACGAACGATAATATACCCGATCACAGAAAATAATCAACTGACTTCACCTGGGCACTTTATTGTGATAATCAATGCAGTTCAATTACACTAACTATCAATTTCTCTCTTAACTTAGCAATTAGGTCAAAACTGATGCCCTAATTACCCTTTCTATGATTAACTCGAGTCACGCGAAACAAGTTCAAATCAAAAGAAGATATAGAACGAGAAACAATAAAGGTAACTAATACTAACAACGCAGTTAATACTCGAGTTACAAATTTAATCCCTTTTATGGTCAACTTACGACAAACTGAGTACGATAAATTGAACACAATTGCTATCGCGAAAAGATTAATAAAGCAAGCGGAGCTAATAATCAATTCTAGCAGATAAATTAACAACAAGGGATGAAATAATACTCACGAGAAAATCAAGAGATTAACAATCTCACGGTTGAATTATCGTCGCTTCAATCGTATTGAATCAAGAAGTAAAAGTTTAGCAATGCATAATCTCCTAATTCAATTCCCAAGTTTTTGAAAGAGAAAACTAAAACTAGAAAACTAAATCTGAGCTAAAAAATGAAAAGTGAAAAGGATGATAAAAATGAAAATTCAGAAAATGAAAAGTGAATGATAAAAATGAATGGTCATCCCTATATTTAGGAAAACCCACGACTTAAGTAACATACAAATCCTCAAAAAGCCCAACAATTTGACGCGGGAAAAAGAAGCCCACGAAACAGAGTTGCTCGCGGGTCCCTCGCGGGCTGCTCGCGGCTTGATCGCGGAAGGGTTCTGACCTTTTCTGCTGCTCTTCTTCTTTTCTCTGCTGCAACAAAACCTTGCCCAAGCTTCTTCCTTGTTTCCTCGTGTCTTGTGATCACCTTAGCTAACTTCAAAACGTGACAAAACGCCATACATCCACGGTTTAATCCAATTCATCCTAGATCAAACAAACCTTCATTTAATCACCCGAAAATGCTCTAAACTAAGCCTAAAATGCCCCTGCTAACCTATACTAAACACGACTCATCATTGAATTTCTGGTACATTTGTGGAATTGGTCTACAATAATTCAGATACATGTAACAAGATTGAGATTGTTTTGAGTCACAAGTGTTAGTCCCTACACAAGTTGCCATTTTTTTTTTTTTTAGGGGATTAAGAAGGATTTAGTTTTGTTTTTGTGAGTGAAAGAGTGAAATGTTTTGAGGTTATTTATAAGGTTTGATAATTTGAGTAGAAATGAAGAGTATTTGGAATAATGTAGAGCAAAATTTAGTGGTAGTTATTTGGCGGCTCATGTCACTGATAATGTCACCTTTTGCTCTCTATTGTTAAATTATTGCTGGTTGCTACTACTCGCATACTTCCTCCGTTGAATGCATTACTTCCTCCGTTGAATTCATGACTGACTTTGAATTTACACTGTATCTTAAATAGACTCATTTTACGTTGTCACTTATTTTAATCACGGAGTATTATCTTTTTAACAAAATCTTATTTTAACCCGGTTGCACAACATATCTAAGTAATACGGAGTACCCTAAATGTGTAGAGATCCTATAAACTTTGTAAAATAACTCTACCAGTAGAGTTTTTAAATTTTCGTCACTTTTCTTGAGTATAACATAAAATTTCTTTTCACCAATTTTTCGAACGGGTTTATTAAATTCATGTAGGGTATCATTTGGTTCACCACCGGGTAGAGTACAATTACGCGGCGCCGCAGTCATTAACACTTTGTCTCTCATGTCATAATTGCATTTATCAAACCCATTTTCTAATACGTTAATCTCGTATTTCAAACATATTTTTACGACCAACTTCAAAAACCTCAAATCTCTTTTTCAAAAACAAAAGCATTTTCTTTAAAATCGCATTTTTTCTTTTTACGTCTACGAGTCTCATTCGAGACTCATGTCTTTGCATAGCCAACCTTGATTGCAGATATTCTAAACAACAGCAAATACGAACATTTCGGATACGACGGCTACACCTACCATCCAAGTCATAGAACATTGTCTCGGCATTACACGTTCACTACAATTACCACAAGTTCATACAACAACACTTTGACAATCACAAGTTTTTCAAAAACTAATCAACAAACATAAATCATGGCTGCGGCGGCTGCTGACAACGGAGATTTACCTCTTTTCGAAGGGCCTCGGCCTCGGCTCGAAACCTCGCGTTCGCCTGTTCACAACGGGCCTGGCTAAGTTGAAGCTCTTGTACCTCCTGCTGACTCATACACAACTTCATGGCATGCTCGTTCATCGACGCTCGCCATTTGTTCGCGGTCCGCCACAATTTTTTGTGCACATTCACACCCACCTGCAAACACCAAACGACAACAGACATAAGGCCCAAATTGGGGCTATAATCAAAAGCAGCTACGACAAGTTTGACTAACATTTTTAAACTAAAAACTAAGTCAAACTGGAAGCTATAATCAAAAGCAGCTACAAAAAGTTTGACAAATGTTTTTACACTAAAAACTATGTCAAACTAGAGGCTATATCATAGGATAAAATACACATACAAATTCAAAATAAAAGGCATACCTTCTTCACTTTCGAGCCCCAACTATCCATGCCAGAATCCGTCACCACCGATAAATACTCAGGCAGCACGTATGAATGCTGACAACCCCCGTCCTCGAACTCCAAAGCCTCCGGGAAAGCAGGCGGCTGGAACTCTAAGTCTGGGTCAAGTGGCTGCAAAATATAAAAATCAGTGTCAATTTTTGCTTTTTGCTCATTTCACGCTACTTACAAAAATCACAAGAATACAAAGACAATACACAAAAAAAAGGGCACACCTCGATGATGGCGGGGGCTAAGCAACGTCGCACCCACGACGCGTAGTCCTCCACCCGTCGAAAGAGACTGTCCGACTCACCTTAACGATACACGTCACGTCGTGTCGCAGGATCGGGAGTCTCCATAAACAACACACTCGGGGGAAGCTGTAGGTTTATATCCGTATATAGACCATTAAAATTACAGGATTATAATGAAAACTTTTATAAGATTTAAAGTCATAAATAGAAATTGCATAATAAAACAATAAGATTTAGAATTAACCTTTAATCCTTGTAAAACGGCCTATGAACAATACCAAAATTATGATATCTCCTAATTATCTCACCCAAGATGTGTTGAGAAATACCTTAGAATTGCTAGAGAATTTTTTTAAGAAAAGAAAACTGGTTTTCTCTCAAGTATATTTTGTGTTGTAGAGTTGTGAATGAATTAGGTTAGATAAGGTTTTAGGGAGTGAATGGGTTAAGTAGAGAAGAAGAAATCAATCTCCTAATCACCCTACATCACACGTCCAACCTAAGATAGGAGTGGACTTATCCACTTCTAAATTTCAAGCCCAAGACTAATTAGAAGGTTTAACCCATTTAATTAGTATTCTTAAGCTTTTAATATATAATGTAATTATAATATCCTTATATTATAACAAATCATAAATATCCTTATATTTACAATTTACTAATTAATTATAACTGATTAAAATTAATTAGCCTACATTATACATAATAAGTAAATATAACCTTTTATATTCAATTTCCGAATTACAGCTAATTCCTCTCATCTAATATTATTTAATCATTATTAAACAATATTCATTATCACATTTGACTAACCTCTTAGTCATATTTGACTAACTTTTTAGTCAACAACACTGACTAACCGTTTAGTCATAATTAAGGCATCGATATGATCATTTTCTCAAATAATCACATCTCTCAAACACATCCTTTAGGTGTGACTCTTAGGGACCAGTTGATCACCGCCATCTGTATGACAATAACGTCAAACTTATCTAGCAAGCCAACCGTTATCGATAAACGCGTTAATCAATCGATTAAATACAAAATGTACCCTGTGTACCTTTAGAGATTTATTTATGTTATTGCACTAACTGTGGAGGACACTAACTCCAACAATCTCCCACTTGTCCGTACAAGTGTAGGTGCGATAACCGATTCTCATATCCATAATAAATTTCTCCCACTCAATGTAAACCAATTTGCAAAGTCCGTACTTTCAAAAGGTCGTAGTTCACAAGTGATCAGAATCAAGAGTGGTTTCCCCGACTAGAGAGTAACTTAACTGATAAACGAATCAATATTCGAGCATGGCCAAGCATTTTCGATTCTGACTCCTCGAGTGGCCCTGAGAATAAATATTAGAACTCGATAGAAGTTTGGATATTTCCCTCAACTCGAATCTTGCAGATGTAAGCGCAGCATGAAATGACCCAGTGAAAATCTACTTAGCCTCCTGTTACGGTCGACCGAGAGAAAGAAACCAAAGTCACCCAAAATCTGCCTTAATCTCAAGAGACAGTCGATAGTCAAAAGAATCGACTCTAGGAACACTATGGATGTCCTATCCACGACCCGGCACCTAATGTTCTGAAACATTTAGGACTCCATGTAGTCGTCACAAAAATTGTCCTGCGCGATTTCGTAAAAACCCGCATCTGTGATCGATCAGTCAACAGTTTGACTTATGGCTCGTTGAACCCACCATCAATCGACGTCACAAAATGATTGCCAGAGTTATCAGCTCGTGTAGGCGATCACGGACCAAAACAAAATATAAAGCAATTCAGTTCACTTTGAGGTGTTCAACGTTGTCTGCACAACCCTCATGAAAAACAATATATATAACAAAACGATGATTTTATTAGAAGTTTTAGGAAATACAAGTGTCAAATCCATACAAACAACTAATACAACTCAGGAACACGCTTAATTCCCATGGATTTAACGTGCCCTTCATGCTTATCTTGTCTCAACGGCTTAGTGAGAGGATCTGCTATGTTATCATCCGTAGCAATCTTGTCAATCATTATCTCCTTCTGCTCCACGTAATCCCGGATTATGTGAGCCTTCCTTTGCACGTGCCGAGACTTGTTGCTAGACTTTGGCTCCTTCGCTTGGAAGATGGCACCACTATTGTCACAATAGATGGTGATCGGGTCATTCGAACTAGGAACTACAGTTAGTCATTGTAAGAACTGACGCATCCATATAGCTTCCTTCGACCTCTGAGCAAAGATAGTACTCGGACTCGATCGTTGAATCTGCTATAACAGCTTTGTTTGGAGCTTTTCCGGTGACCATGGCGCCATTTAGAGTAAAACGAATTGATTGAGATTTGAGTCATCTCGATCCGTTTGGAAACTAGCATCTGCAGAACCGGTGCGCATAGCTCAGTGTCTCCTCCATAAGTCAATACCCAATCTTTAGTCCTCCGTAGGTACTTAAGAATGTTCTTTACGGCCATCCAGTGTGTTTCACCTGGATTGCCTTGGTATCGGCTCGTCATACTCAATGCATATGCCACGTCCGGACGTGTGCATATCATGGCATACATGATCGATCCTATAGCTGATGCATATGGAATCCGACTCATGCGCTCGACCTCTTCCGATGTCTTTGGTGCTTGAGCTTTACTCAAGTGCACTCAAGAGATCATTGGAAGGTTCCCCTTCTTGGAGTTGGTCATGCTGAACCTCTCAAGAATATTATCTATATAAGACTCCTGACTGAGGGATAACATCCGTCGTGATCTATCTCTATAGATACGGAGCCCCAAAATACGTTGTGCCTCACCCAGATCTTTCATTTGGAAATGGTTCTTTAACCATACTTTTACCGAAGTTGAGAGAGGTATGTCATTCCCAATCAAGAGTATGTCATCGACGTACAGTATTAGGAAGACAATCTTGCTCCCACTCGACTTGATATATAGACATGGTTCCTCGACCGATCGATTGAATCCATTCTCCTTTATCACTTGGTCGAAGCGATGATTACAACTCCGTGAAGCTTGCTTAAGTCCATAGATGGAACGCTTAAGCTTGCAAACCTTCTTAGGATTTTCAGGATCAGTGTAACCTTCGGGTTGTACCATGTACAACTCCTCCTCCAAATAACCGTTTAAGAAGGCGGTTTTCACATCCATTTGCCAAATTTCATAGTTATGAAAGGCGGCAATCGCTAAGAGTATCCGAATGGAACGAAGCATGACTACGGGTGCAAAGATCTCATCATAGTGCAACCCTTGCACTTGAGTGAAACCCTTTGCCACTAGTCGTGCCTTGTATATATCTGGTTGTCCTTCTACAGATCGCTTTATCTTGTAAAGCCATTTGCACTGAAGAGGCCTAGCCTTATCAGGTAAGTCAACCAGATCCCATACATCGTTCTCGTACATAGAGTCCATCTCGGATTGCATGGCTTCTTACCAAAACTTTGAGTCAGAACACGTCATGGCACTTTTATAGGTTACGGGTTCGTTACTCTCAAGGAGTAAAACGTCGTCTCTCCCATTCTCCTCAACCATACCAATGTATCTATCTGGAGGAATGGAGAGTCTACCCGACCTTCTGGGTTCCAAAGGGACATTAACCGCAGCAGACGAAGAAGGAACAGTTTCCTCCATTGGTTGCTCGGTTGTTGGTTCAGGAATCTCCGACAGATCGAAGGTTCTATTACCTCTCTTGTCTTCGAGAAATTGTTTCTCTAAGAACTTCGCACTAGCCGCAACAAAAACTCGGTGTTCGGTAGGCGAATAGAAGTAATGACCAAACATTCCTTTTGGATAACCAATAAAGTATGTCTTGACCGATCGCGGGCCGAGCTTATCCTCGTGTCTCCACTTGACATAAACTTCGCACCCCGAAACCCGAATAAAGGACAAGTTAGGGACCGTTCCCTTTCATAACTCGTATGGAGTCTTGTCAACAGCTTTAGTCGGACTTCGGTTAAGTATAAGAGTAGCTGACAAAAGAGCATAGCCCCATAACGAGTCAGGTACAACCGTGTGACTCATCATGGATCGAACCATATCAAGTAATGTTCGATTCCTGCGTTCGGACACACCATTCGATTGTGGTGTTCAGGTGGAGTTAATCTGTAATACTATCCCGCGGTCTTTGGTGTTGATCAAACTCGGTTGAAAGATATTCGCCACCACGATCCGAACGTAGTGCTTTTATCTTTCTATCCAGCTTGGTTCTCAACCTTATTCGAATTCCTTGAACTTGTCAAAGGACTCACTTTATGCTTCATTAAGTAGACATGTCCATATCTACTCAAATCGTCCGTGAAAGTGATAAAATACGTATAGCCATCTCTAGCGTTGATTGACATAGGTCCACACACATCAGTATGTATGAGTCCTAATAGGTCAAAGAATACGCGCATTCCAACACCGTTGAAGGAAATTGAGACATTTTGCCTATAAGACATGATTCACACGTGCCAAAAGTTTCATAGTCAAATGGGGCAATAGTCCCACTATCAATTAGCTTTTCACGCTGCTTTCTCATTTATGTGTCCCATACGGCAATGCCATAGATAGGTTTGATCTTTGTCACCAACCTTTGCTTTCTTGTTACTCACATGCATGATTTCTGTGGTTTGATCTAAAACATAAATTCCGTTCATGGAAACAGCTTTACCATAAATCATTTCATTTAAAGAGAAAATACAGCTATTATTCTTTATTAAAAATGAAAATCCTTCTTTATCAAGAACGGATACAGAAATAATATTTTTTGATAAACTAGGTACATAGTAACAGTTATTCAGAAATAACTCAAATCCACTGGGGAGTTGGATTACATATGTTCCTACTGAAACGGCAGCAACTCTTGCTCCATTCACCACTCGCAGGTCTACATCACCTCTTACCAGAGTTTTGATGCTTCTTGGGCCCTGCAAATGATTACACAGATGAGAACCACAACCAGTATCAAGTACCCAAGTTCCGAAACTTGCATGGTTAATCTCAATCATATGAATAAAAGAAGACATACCAACAGGAGCGACGCGGCCTGCTTTAATGTCCTCAAAGATACACAGACGATTACGCCTCCAATGCCCAGGCTTGTGACAATGGTGGCACTCCATGCTTTGCTTTGCTTTTGCCTTGCCTTGCGAGCTACCGCTAGCCTCACCAGGCCCACTCTTTGCAACCATCGGCTTCTTAAATTTCGGCTTTCCTACAGTTAGGTTAGCCGGAGCCTTACCCTTACCCTTCTTGTTGCCAATCATGAGAACATCTTGTTTCATGCTCCCACTCAACTTCAGATCACTCTCCGTCTGTACGAGGAGTGAATGTAGTTCATGCAAACTTTTCTGCATGTCGTTCATGTAATAGTTTGCCCTAAAAAGGGCATACCCATCATGAAGAGAATGGAGCACTCGATCAATGATGATCTTCTCATCGATCTTGCAACCAAGCTCCTCCAGTTTTTCAACATTCTCGATCATGTCGAGAAGGTGTGGACCAACCGGTTGGCCATTCTGGAGTCTAGTCTCAAAGAAACGAGTAGTATACTCGTAACTCTTAATTCTCGGTGCTTTCGAGAATTCTTTTGTTAGGGTGGTGAAAATCTTGTTTTCACCTTGGGTTATGAACCGTCTTTGCAAATTGGATTCCATTGCATAGATGAGTACGCTCAGAACGCACTCCGCCCATCATGAAATCATTGTAAAGATAGAGATCATTTGCTCCTCAGATCGGAGTCTGGTATAGCTCGGTAGTGGCTCACCAAGTACTTGAGCTTACCATCGCCTATGGTCGCATTCCGTAACGGCCTCCCAATCGTAAAAATTGGACCCATCACTTTTCAATGAGTTGGTGATTCATGGTGCCCATAAAGATCCTAAGCCATGATTCGCGAGCTAGTGTGGCACTTGGCATTGGTTCGTCTGTACGTACAGCCATTTGTTATAGTAATTATATCTGTATATAACGTATTCGAAACTGTGAAAAGAAAGAAGAAGAAGAGAGAAGATAAGAAATCATAGTTTTAAAATTTAAGTCAAAAACAATAACATTTTAATGCAATGACTCGTGCACTCATATAATCGACCTCCCTCGAGAATTATATAAATGATCCCAAGACTCAATTTCTTTAAATTGATAAGCCAACCTCTTGGCTAATTCTACTGTTAGAATTCTTGGTCGATAAATTTCAATAAATCCTATCTATTAGTCCACCATAACTACGAGATATTACTCGAACTATAGTGTTGAGGTAAAATAGGTCAACGCATACGACTTACCCAACGTAGAAGGGGTCATGTGGAGAGTAAGGTCCTACATGCCTACCGACGAAGAAGGGGCTCATAGTATGCTTTTCCTATAAAGACTAATCTCAATTTTAGTTTTAGAGGAAGGTCCCATCAACTCATTTTAATTCATTTAAGTGAACAAATATCTAGCATTTACATGAATGATTAATTGAGGTGATAGCCCTAAACGAGTGACATTCGTATGTCAATGAAAAAGAATGCAACTATATGATCCATTTTCATGCATATTAAGTGGTTTGGTTTAGTTTAGGCGGAATATGATGCTACTAACTAACGTGAATGCAATGAAAAACGGTAAAAGGAAAAACGCAAAAACGAAAACACCTAGTGTGGCCTATCCCTATGAAAATAAAGACATATACAAATTGGAATCCATCCATGGACCCTAAAGCTGTCTAGCTTCATTCTTCATCTTGGGCTTTAAGTGGGAGTCCATCTTGAATCTTCATCTTGAATCTTTTCAAAATTACATTTTTGAATTACAAAAATAAACCTATTTACATTCTAATTCAAAATATGCTAAAATTAAAATATTACAAGATGGGAGATTCGAGATCTCAAAAATACAACCAAAATTATGTTTCCTTTCATTACGAAAACATAATCTTCTAAGGCCACACTAGTAAATTACAACCGATTGTACATTTTTAAAGCGTAAAAATAAACCATTCATCCAAACATTCATTCACAAAATATAAAGCATCAACTAAACATAATAAAATCAATACATACAAATTGATTAAATCCAAACCACCCTTTTTAAATGATTAAAATTATGCAACAATTCTTTAATTGTTCATAATACCTTTTAATCAAAACATAATCCAAAATCAATTTATATTACCATAATAACATAAATTAGATCTCAAAATATTTTAAACCTTTTTAAAATATTAGGTATCATAATTATCATGAACTGCTTCACAATAACACAAAATATATTATCTTTATAATATACCAAAAACATAGATTTCCAAAAATTAAAAAAATGTTCGGCTAATATCAACAAAATACCGAATTAATTAAATTTTTTTTTTTTTATTTTTAGAATGTTTCGGCCACATTTTAAAAAAAAAAACAAAAAATTTACCAAAAATAATTTAATTCGGCCAATCAACTAAAATGAATTAAACAGGTTTAATTCGATTATACTAATTATTAGATCAATACTAACTCAATTTTAATCCGTATTAAACATTGATTTAAGAGATTCAATTTAACCTTTTAAATTAAACAACTTAAAACTGATGGATCTAATGATTAGCAAACAATATGTTCATTAACATATAAAATTTGGTCCTTTTATGTTTTAATTCAATCGATATTGAAACAAAACTTATACGAATTCATATGTGATTGATTTAACATCTTAAAACAACGATAAATATGAATCAAATAGACCAAATCAAACCAAAATTTAAACAAAACTTACGGCCTACACAAAAGATTAATTCGGCCAAAAAGTCAAACTTGATTAAAATCATACGGCCAACTTAACAAATGCAAAATCAATCCAATTCATTCGGCCAAATAGTCAAATAGTCAAAAACATATGGCCAACTTAACAAACTAGATATAGGATTAAGCAAAAGCAATCCAATTAATCAAAAAAAACATACGGCCAACATATGAAATTGATTAAAATTTTATACAAAATCGATTTTATGAAAACCTTATAAAAATTTCATGTGCCCTAAGTCTCTGATACCACTTTTAGGTTTATATCCGTATATAGGCCATTAAAATCACAGGATTATAATGAAAACTTTTATAAGATTTAAAGTCATAAATAGAAATTGCATAATAAAACAATAAGATTTAGAATTAACCTTTAATCCTTGTAAAACGGCCTATGAACAATACCAAAATTATGATATCTCCTAATTATCTCACCCAAGATGTGTTGAGAAATACCTTAGAATTGCTAGAGAATTTTTTTAAGAAAAGAAAACTGGTTTTCTCTCAAGTATATTTTGTGTTGTAGAGTTGTGAATGAATTAGGTTAGATGAGGTTTTAGGGAGTGAATGGGTTAAGTATAGTAGAGAAGAAGAAATCAATCTCCTAATCACCCTACATCACACGTCCAACCTAAGATAGGAGTGGACTTATCCACTTCTAAATTTCAAGCCCAAGACTAATTAGAAGGTTTAACCCATTTAATTAGTATTCTTAAGCTTTTAATATATAATGTAATTATAATATCCTTATATTATAACAAATCATAAATATCCTTATATTTACAATTTACTAATTAATTATAACTGATTAAAATTAATTAGCCTACATTATACATAATAAGTAAATATAACCTTTTATATTCAATTTCCGAATTACAGCTAATTCCTCTCATCTAATATTATTTAATCATTATTAAACAATATTCATTATCACATTTGACTAACCTCTTAGTCAAATTTGACTAACCTTTTAGTCAACAACACTGACTAACCGTTTAGTCATAATTAAGGCATCGATATGATCATTTTCTCAAATAATCACATCTCTCAAACACATCCTTTAGGTGTGACTCTTAGGGACCAGTTGATCACCGCCATCTGTATGACAATAACGTCAAACTTATCTAGCAAGCCAACCGTTATCGATAAACGTTAATCAACTGATTAAATACAAAATGTACCCTGTGTACCTTTAGAGATTTATTTATGTTATTGCACTAACTATGGAGGACACTAACTCCAACAGAAGCGCTGGCACTATGAATCCTTGCCTTCGCGTCTGCGCGGCCGCGGCCATACGCTCACCCAAGTACCAAACAGAGTCGTACGGCGTCGCTAGGTACGGAGGATGAAAGAATACTGACATAGGTGCGTATAATAGTGAAATATTACGGTTATTGAATTGAATCTTGGATTAAACGACTAAAACGAGCTTCATGGTGATTGCATGTATCTGTTAGAACCATGAAACGGGCCTGGCCAAACCCGAGTGGAAGAGAGCTAGCCCAGTTTACAAGTCCAAGGGTATCCACATTTCTCAAAACCAATTGGCAATGAGAGGAGTTCCCTTAGACTTTATAAACCACACCAAACTCTCTTCCACAATCAATGTGGGACTTCTCACATGTGGGCAATAACACTCCAACACTCCCCCTCACATGTGAGGTCCTTCGGAAACCCAGGGCGAAACCATGGGAGCACACCAGAGTGGTATAAACAACCCGAACTCACGAGGGCGGCAATAACCCGAACCCAATCGGAGCGGCAAACCCCCAAAGAGGACCTCCACCGGTGGCATAATTTTTCAAGGGCCAGTTTTTTTAAACTTATCGAACCCGGGCTTTGATACCATGTTAGAACCATGAAACGGGCGTGGCCAAACCCGAGTGGAAGAGAGCTAGCCCAGTTTACAAGTCCAAGGGTATCCACATTTCTCAAAACCAATTGGCAATGAGAGGAGTTCCCTTAGACTTTATAAACCACACCAAACTCTCTTCCACAATTAATGTGGGACTTCTCACATGTGGGCAATAACACTCCAACAGTATCTTGGGGTTTTTGTTGGTTAGGTTTACGTGGTTGAAGTCAGAGAGGTTGATAATTTATAATGTGAGATGCGAGATAATAATTTTGGTGAGGTGGTAAGTGTCTCATACAATGAGACTACTCTATTGTAGAATTTGTATAATTATTTGGGCTTTGTTTGATAGATATATACTCCATAACACTAATATAATTAATGGTAATTACTAATATATACGCATCAAGTAATGTAATTATGTGACTATTACTCCATATTATTTTACTTTTATTAATCACAATGGTAATTACTAATATATTTGCTTTTCAAGTTATTAGTAAAAATATTTTTATTATTAATTTAATTATTAATCTTACAAATTAAAACCAAGTTTATATGTTTAAAATTTTACATTTTTAATTCAATTGTTATTTATGATACATTTTTGTTCAATATTGCAAAAAATTATGATTATGATTAAACTTTTGCAATAAATAAAAAGAAAAATTCACTTAGACTCTCGCAAATACGGTGGTTACTTGCAATTAGAGGTGGCAATCGGGTCGGTCAGGTCGGGTTTGGGTCGGGTCAAGTTGGGTCGAGTCATGTTGGGGTTCAGGTCAAATCAGGTCGTCAAAGTACCCTTTCGGGTCGAGTCGAGTTCGGTAATTGGCTCGCCATCGGATCGGGTCATTTCGAGTTAAACAGTGTATCGGGTCGGGTTTGGGTCGGGTCACCATCAAGTCTGCGTGATTTTATCGAATTACTTTAATTTTTAGCCACTAAAATAAATATTTCGGCCATTATTTGATTTAATTACTTCATTATTAAGTCAATGGTATGAAACTAAATACTAATTTGCTTTCAATCTAATCAATTTTAAACTTAATAATTATCGGGTCATCGATTTAATCGGGTCAATATGGGGTCGAGTCGGTTTCGAGTCGCAGTATTTTCGGGTTCACTTGGGTCGGGTTGTGCTCGGGTTCGGGTCGGGTCAGGCTTGTCAGCTCTACTTGCAATTAATATTATACTTCTATTAAAGTTTAATAATATATATAACATCAGTTAAAAGTACTTAAAAGTAAATTTAACATATATCTTTGTGTAATAAAAATGTGACAATTATTTTATTTCTTAAAATTTTATGAATTACCGTATTTGTTTTGGTTTTTTTGTTCTTGATATTTTATAATATAACTTACCTAATATTATTTATTTATGGGAAATGTCTCATGGTATTCCTGAGGTTTGACACATTTCCTGTGGTACCCAAGTAAATTTGTGTCAATGGTGTCCTCCAACTTCAAATATAGCACTTCTTATGCCCTTTTCCCGTTTAGAAGTATAATTTATTTTTATTTTTTTTTATTTTTTTTGTAGAAATATAGTTCAATATCATTAAGGACGGCCAGTACATCAGGAGTGTTGCCTCGCGGCATACAATTTACAATACGAACACACACACACACAATTTTTAATTCTCGTTACAATAGAATCGATACTACTAGTTTGCTCTTGAAAAATACGCTTGTTGCGTTCTATCCAAATAGAGTAGACAGTGGCTACAAGGCTGCAACCGAACCACAATGCCTTCCGCTTATGACAGTTATATAAGTGTTTGGCGTACTTCATTTCATAGCTCATACTTCTCACTCTCCTTGTGACACCCATCCAGAACCAGACTTGTTGGGCAGCTTATCGTGATACATGGCATTCAAAAAACAAATGCTCATGAGACTCCGTATTGCTTTACACAAAATACACCAATTTGGTAAGATGATCCCTCGTCTACACAGATTATCTACTGTGGGAAGTTTGGATTGTCGGGCCAAAGACGAGATAAAACTGTGTTTTGATTATGTTGACTCGACCACGTCGTTATGTTTTGATGATGTCTTTGATTTTTGTTACTATACCATAATCCGTTGTTAGTGTTTATGATACTTAGTAGGTTATGAAACATCCAAGCAAGAATCAAGCGTCTTTGTTGGGAAACGCGAATCAAATCAAGGCTATATAGCATCTCATGAAGCACTAGTTCTTAATATATACGTATAGCCCTTGTAATGACAAGGGTAATGGTAAAACAACAAGAGAATCCTACGTTTCACTCTAAGGTTGCAGTGTCGTTGCTGGAAACACACGTTTCCACTACCTAGTGGAAACGCACGTTTCCACTACCAGACACTGGAACCGTGGATTATACTCTGCGTTTCCAGGGACTCTGCGAGAAACGCAGAGAATAACTCTCAAGGCCTTATTTCGAAAATCTGATTTGGAAAAAGATATTTTCGAAAATCTAATTTGGAAAAGATATTTTCTGAAAAATCTGATCCTTAAAATTGTTATCTTTTGAAATATCTTTTACAATATTTAAAGAATGATTTTAAACTTGGATAAGAAGTAAAAAGATTTTTAGAATATTGCTCTTATTTTCTTTTGGAAACAAAACCTTTTTAAACTATACTTCCTACTTTTAAGTAATTTCGGTTTTGGTAAAATATCTCTTGCAATATCTTTTCACTTCTATTTAAGCTCAAACTTTGGGAAATCATTCTTCACCTTTTCGAGCTATCAAACTTTAACGAAGTATTTTTGCAAACAATCTTTAAGCATTTTTGTTTTCATTTTTGCAAAACTTTTTAAAAGGCCTTTGAAACGGATCTCGTGTTGTTTAATTGTTACTCAAGTCAATTGTGCTAGCACCGTCTCATATTCGTTCTCTTGTGAACAATTGTCGAGACACAATTAGCTTTCTTTTGCTTGAGAGAAAGAGTGCAACTTGAAAGAGTTGTAGAGTGATTAATATATTGTAATCCGGAGTAGGTACTAATATATTAATAAGAGAATAGTGGACGTAGGTCTCGGAGTGTGAGACTGAACCACTTCAAAACCCGCTGCGTACTTTACTTTCGTTTTACGTTTACAAGTATTTTCACTTACGTTTCATTTACGTTTCTCAGTTATTCACTTACGTTTCCAACGAGTTTCTCAATAATCATTCTGCGTTTCCAGTAGACTTAAGTTAAACGTCATTAACTCTAAGTCTTAGAAACGTGATAATTCTTTTAGTCTTGAAAACAAGAAAAAGTTTTCAAGCACCCAATTCACCCCCCCTCTTGGGTACTTTTCCTTAAAACTCGGATCCATAGACTCTTCAATTGGTATCAGAGACTCGTTCTCTTGATTGCCACACCGCAAAGAGGCTGATCCTTTCGTCTTTTTGTTACTTTATTTAATTCTCTATGGATTCCAGACATCCAAAATGTCCCGTCTTTGACGGTTCTGACTACGGATCTTGGAAACAATTGGCTTCCCAATATATCCAAGGATATGATTGGGATTGTTGGAAAATTATCCTCGCTGGCCCTCATGTTATAACAACTGTTGATAAAGAGGGCAAAACGGTCGTAAAAAGTGTTTTAAACTATACTGAGGAAGAGGGTAGAAAAGCAGAAAAGAATGCGAAAGCCTTGTCTTTCCTTCAAAACTGCATTTCACCCAATGAGTTCCACCGCTTTTCCGCTTGTGTTAATGCCAAAGAACTTTGGGAATCCCTAGAACTTGCCTATGAGGGAAATTCTCAAGTTAAGAATCAACGTATAGACATGCTCACTCAACAATATGAGTCCTTTACTATGACTAAGGATGAGAGTATCAATAGCATGTCTGCACGGTTTTCAAAATTGACAAATGAGTTGCGAAACTTAGGCAAATGAGATTGAAACTGAGAAAAGGATTCGTAAAGTCCTTAGGAGCCTAAGTGATAAATGGCAGCCTAAGGTAACTGCTATCGAGGAGGCAAAAGACTTGTCAAAACTAACTTACCAAGATCTGATGGGCTCACTTATGGCACATGAGTTAATTCTCAATAAACGCACGAGTGAGCCTAGTAAGAACAAGCGTATAGTCTTAAAAGCCGCCTCTAGTGATAGTGACGATGATTCGGAGGAAATGGCTGCGTTTGCTCGTCGGTTTAAGAAAATGTGGAATAAACCACAACAAGATAAATCTGGTTTTTCAAAGAAATCTAATAGCTCGAAAAACTCCTCTTCAAATCGAAATTGCTACAAGTGTGGTGCCTCTGGTCATGTCATAAAAGAGTGCCCCTCTTGGAAGGATATCAAGTCCAAGAACCAACGAGAAAAGAAACAAGATAATTACCGAAAGGTCATGGCGGCATCTTGTTGGGGTGAACTTGACCCTTCGGACTTTGAAGATGATGAGGAGGATGAGGAAGCACATCTGTGCTTGAGTAGCCTTAGTATCGACATGATAAATCGTAAGGCTCCAGGAGAAACGGATCTTTGCCTAATGGGAAACGCTGGGTTTCCTGATATTGAAGATCTAACCGACGATGCTGAGGTAAGTTGTCTTGAACTTAAAAAGGATCTTCCTAGTCTTAAACGCAATGTTCTTATTAAGTACTTTGAACAAACTCTTGACACGTGTCATGAACAAGGTCTAGAGTTAACTGATGTTAAAGAACAAATCGTGGAGATAGCCGAAGAAAATGCGTTTCTAAAAGAAAAGTTGGATAGAATCGCTAAATTTAAAGGTCAATAGGAATCTAACGCTAAAGATTTGAGAACTGAAAATGAATCCTTAAAGACTGAAAATGAATCCCTAAGTGAAAGAATTGTTGCCTTAACGGATGAGTTACATGTCTTAAATGAACGAAATCTTGATGCGTGTGAAACAGTCAAAAATTCTGACGATTCCCTGGAAACGTGTGATTTAGATCACGATTTAATCTTCAAACAACATTCGGATGAACTAGAACATCTAAAGACTAATCACAACATCGAAATCAGTAAACTCACTATGACACTTCAGTCATATTTGGACAAAGTTAACATTGAGTTGGATAATTCGGTCTCTAATTGTGAAAATCTTTCAAAAGAAATTGTGTCTTTAAATGAGAGGTTGAAACATGCTTTGAAATTCAGTAACAAATGGGAAACCAGTTCCTGCGTGAGCAAATTCTTAACTGAACAGACGGATAATAACTTAAAATTGGGTCTAGGTTACGATTTGTATAGTCGTTGGGATCATTCTAAATGTAATCCTAAACCTTGGGAACAAGACTTTAGGAAACGTAAATATGTGGACCTTCCTGAGTATATTATTTGTCACTACTGTGGAAAAACAGGTCATTTTAAACAGGCGTGTGAAAAATTCGATGAAGATATCACTAGAAACGTGAATTTTGTTAAGAATATGAGTGAATCTTCTAATGAACTTAAGGTGAACACCACCAGAAACGCAAAACCTGTTAAAGAAACGTGTAGTTCTTCCACTAAAACTGATGAGAAACGTCAAGAAACACATGTTGCTGTCAAGAGGTTGATCAAAGGAAAAGTCACTAAAATGTTTTGGGTTCGAAAGGACCAAGTTTTTTGTGTGACTAACAAGAGAGGACCCAACCTAGCTTGGGTACCTAGAACTCAAGAATAATGCGTTTACAGGTCAAGGTGAAAGGAAACAGCTATTGGTACTTAGACAAAGGGTCGCCGCGACATATGACTGGAGACAAGAATCAATTCCTTTCACTGGAGGCCTATGATGGAGGAAGCGTAACCTTTGGAGACAACAAGACAGGTAAGATTGTTGGTGTCGGCACAATAGGTATGTCTCCCTCCCTTTCCATCAAGAATGTGTATTTAGTCGACGGACTAAAACACAATCTCCTAAGTATATCCCAATTTTGTGACCGTGGCAACAAAGTCGTTTTTCACTCAAATATTTGCCGGGTCATAATTGAGGGATCTAGTAAAGTTATCTTGGAAGGACATCGCCTTAAAAACGTGTATGCCCTTGATGTTAAGTCTTTATCTAAAGATTCTTTTACTTGCTTGAGCGTTACTCTTAATGACCCCGATCTTTGGCATAAAAGAGTCGGACATGCTTGTAGTTCTTTGTTGAATATGTTGAGATCCAAGAATCTTGTGGAAGGTTTACCCTCCATAAAGTTTGATCGTGAAAAGGTTTGTGATACATGCATTCGGTGCAAGCAAGTAAGAGCTTCGTTCAAACCAAAGAAAGTGGTAAGTACCAAGCGACCTCTTGAGCTAATACACATGGATCTTTGTGGTCCCATGAAGGTAAGAAGTAGAGGAGGTGCAAGGTACGTTTTTGTTATCGTTGATGATTATTCAAGATATGTTTGGCCAATATTTTTGAGCACCAAAACTGAAACTTTTGATGAATTCGAGTGCTTAATTAAATTGGTTGAAAATAGACTTGATGTTAAGCTCGTGTCCATTAGGACCGACCACGGTACTGAGTTCGACAACCATGCTTTTATAAACTATTGTAGAGGTAGAGGAGTGGGGCATAACTTCTCCGCTCCTAGGACACCTCAACAAAACGGTGTTGTCGAACGCATGAACCGTACTTTAGAGGACATGGCTCGCACCATGCTCTTATGTAGTGGACTTCCCCGTAGCTTTTGGGCCGAAGCCGTTAACACGGCATGCTATATTCATAACCGTGTTACGATTAGAGTTATTCTTAAGAAAACGCCATATGAATTACTTCGTGGTCGAAAACCTAACATTTCTCACTTACGCGTTTTTGGAAGCAAATGTTTTGTTCATAATAATGGAAAAAATCAATTGTCAAAATTCGACCCTAGAAGTGATGAGGCTATTTTTCTTGGATACTCAAATCATAGCAAGGCATATAAAGTATACAACAAAAGAACTATGGTTGTCGAGGAAAGTGTCCATGTGGTTTTTGACTTAAACCGACATCTTTGAAAAGTATGCACAGGATGATGAGGATAAAGATGATCCAGATTTTCGCTTGACTCGTCAAGATCCACCAGAACTCATGGATAATGAAGGCAATCTTGAAGGGATAGATGATGAGGTTACAGCTCATGGAAACGCAGAAGTTGCTGCAAATCCAGAGGACAATAATCAGAATGATGCTGGAAACGTGCTAATTCCTGCATTTAAACCGGCCCAAAATAACGCTGATAAGAATGTACCCTTAGATTTTGCTGAGCCAGAAACTGAAGAAACGCATCCAGAAACGCAGGAGTTCGCAGAACACACTGCGGTTCCACAGGAAACAGGTGACCCAGGGTCCAGTTCAGGGGGAAACGAAAGCGTTTCGAGCATCAAGCCACAACGATTAAATGTATAAACCGCGGTACCAGAGGAAACCACAGAAGAAAGTCAGACTAATCATGGATTACCTTTTGTTCCTAAGAAGTGGAAACACCAAAGCTCGCATCCACTTGATTCTATTATTTCTGATATACAAAAGGGAGTACAAACTCGTCGTTCTCTAAATAATTTCTGTTTGTTTCATTCGTTTCTCTCGGCCATTGAGCCGAGTAATGTCAAAGTTGCTCTTGGTGATGCAGATTGGATAGGTGCTATGCAAGAAGAACTAGAGCAGTTTGAGAGGAACAAAGTTTGGCATCTTATGCCACGTCCAAATGACCGCACCGTCATTGGTACGAGATGGGTTTATAGGAATAAACTCGACGATTCCGGAGTCATAGTCAGAAACAAAGCAAGATTGGTGGTGCAAGGATACAACCAACAAGAAGGAATTGACTATGAGGAAACGTTTGCCCCCGTAGCACGCCTGGAAGCAATCAGGTTATTAATTGCTTTTGCTGCTCATAAAGGACTTAAACTGTTTCAAATGGATGTTAAGACCGCGTTTCTTAATGGCTACTTGAAAGAGGAAGTCTATGTAGAACAACCTCCTGGTTTTTTGAATAAGGACTTTCCAAAACATGTTTTCAAACTTGACAAAGCTTTATATGGTTTAAAGCAAGCACCTCGTGCTTGGTCTGATCGTTTGTCTACACATTTAATTGAAAATGGTTTTAAAAGGGGTTCCGTTGATAAAACCTTGTTCTTGAAAAACGAGGGGGTTGATCTATTAATCGTACAAATTTATGTTGATGACATTATCTTTGGATCCACTAACAATGATCTTTGTGTTTACTTTTCCGAGTTGATGACCTCGGCGTTCGAGATGAGCATGATGGGCGAATTGAAGTTCTTCTTGGGACTTCAAATCCAAAGAAACACCGAAGGGATCAAGATTCATCAACAAAAGTACGTGAAAGAGCTTCTTACGCGTTTCTCCATGATAAATGCCAAACCAATGGCTACTCCCATGTCCACAACCACGAAACTTGGACTAGATGAGGACGGTAAGTCAGTAGATGCTACTGTTTATCGAGGTATGATCGGTTCTCTACTTTACTTAACTGCTAGTAGGCCAGATATCATGTTTAGCGTGTGTGCTTGTGCGCGTTTCCAGTCAAATCCTAAGGAAACGCACCTTTCTGCAGTGAAACGCATATTACGCTACTTGGTTGGTACTCAAAACTTGTTTTTATGGTATCCTATGGAGTTTAACTTTGATCTCAAAGGATATTCAGATGCCGATTATGTAGGATGTATGATAGATAGGAAGAGTACCTCGGGAATTGCAACGTTCGTGGGTCCGTGCATTATTTCGTGGTCTTCAAAGAAGCAAAATACCGTTGCACTTTCCACTGCGGAGAGTGAATACATTGCCGCTGCCCTTGCTTGCTCACAACTACTATGGTTGAAACAACAACTAAAGGATTATGGGGTAAGTTTCTCGTGTGTCCCAATTTTTTGTGATAATACGAGTGCGATTATTATTTCTAAAAACCCCGCTCAACACTCCCGGACTAAACATATTGAGATTAGACACCATTTTTTGAGGGATAACGTGGAAAAGGGAAACATAAAATTGGAATTTTGTAAGACCGAGAACCAATAGGCCGATATCTTAACTAAACCCCTAGCTAGAGAACGTTTTGAGATGCTACGGTTAGAAATTGGTTTGCTTGGTAGTACCTAAGTCGTGTTCGCACCTTCATTATTACCCCGTATGATTGACTAGAAAGGGATTCGTAGACTGTGTCCGCACCCTCGCTTGCACTAGGACATTACTTTTTGATATTGGCATTATTTTGTGGGATTGATACTTAACATATTTTGGCATGCGTATGTTCATATTTTTCACACTTGGTAAAATTTTCCACATTGATTATATTCTTCCAAGATTTTTACCCGAAATATTTTTCCCTAAATATTCCCCAAATATCTCACCACCATATCTTTCCCATAATCCGTTTCCCAAAAATACCCAAAGATACCAAACCTTCTTTCCCACACCTTCCCATACACGCCACCCCTTTCACTTACTTCAAACCGTGATCTACATAATTTTCCATATTCTACCCACACATCTCTCAAACCATGGTTCCTATCTATAGCAAATATTCTCACAACCATGTTGCATATAATCTTTCATAACTTATATGGCTCCCATTTAATATTCTCTTTTAGATGGTGAATCAAGTGTCATTCAAGTCACCTTCTTTCCAAAAAAAAAAAAAAAAAAAAAAAAAAAAAAAAAAAAAAAAAAAACTAAACTTCTATTTCAAAGCTAGAATCTCACAAAAAAGAAAAAAAAAAAAAAAAAAAAAAAAAAAAAACATGAAAAAGGTGACCAACATCTTCATTTTGGAGAATATTATTCATCATTCTTCCCATACTTTTTACCACGAAAGAGAAATTTCGATTGACATGCATTTTTGTGTGGTTATGCCTTCAAGTTTCCCCTATACCTTCATGTTTCTTGGCAGATTCCCTCAGATTCCATATCACTCTTCAAAAACCAATCTCGTTTCCCACACCAGCCCTCCCGTTTCCTTCCTATTTCCAGCCCAAAACAATCCTTCCCTCCACTTCACTACTTAATGTTTTTTTTTTGTTTTATTTTGTGTGAATCGTCTGAACTTCTTATACTTTTGTATGTTAACGAAGATGATGTCTCTTAATATCATGTGATGTTAATGATGAATGTTTTGTCTTAAGGTTAGCGACGGTGTTACCCTAGTCACTTCCTTTTTAATGATGTCAAGAGGGGGAAAACGTTATCGCAATACACTTTCTGCTCCTTCTCACTTTTTGACGACTATGCTCTTCATTTCTTATCTTGATGCTATTGTTTAGTTTCTATATCGCTTATTGATTCTTCCTTTTACAAACGGCTAATTATATGTTTTTCGCTTCTTGTTTGACCTTTGTATGGTGACTAATAGGTTGAGGGGGAACTACCCATAGAAACAAAAATAGGAGACTTGCCATCATCAAAAAGGGGGAATTTGTTGACTCGACCACGTCGTTATGTTTTGATGATGTCTTTGATTTTTGTTACTATACCATAATCCGTTGTTAGTGTTTATGATACTTAGTAGGTTGTGAAACATCCAAGCAAGAATCAAGCGTCTTTGTTGGGAAACGCGAATCAAATCAAGGTTATATAGCATCTCATGAAGCACTAGTTCTTAATATATACGTATAGCCCTTGTAATGACAAGGGTAATGGTAAAACAACAAGAGAATCCTACGTTTCACTCTAAGGTTGCAGTGTCGTTGCTGGAAACGCACGTTTCCACTACCGCATTAATTGGGCCGTGGATTATACTCTGCGTTTCCAGGGACTCTGCGAGAAACGCAGAGAATAACTCTCAAGGCCTTATTTCGAAAATCTGATTTGGAAAAAGATATTTTCGAAAATCTAATTTGGAAAAGATATTTTCTGAAAAATCTGATCCTTAAAATTATTATTTTTTGAAATATCTTTTACAATATTTAAAGAATGATTTTAAACTTGGATAAGAAGTAAAAAGATTTTTAGAATATTGCTCTTATTTTCTTTTGGAAACAAAACCTTTTTAAACTATACTTCCTACTTTTAAGTAATTTCGGTTTTGGTAAAATATCTCTTGCAATATCTTTTCACTTCTATTTAAGCTCAAACTTTGGGAAATCATTCTTCACCTTTTCGAGCTATCAAACTTTAACGAAGTATTTTTGCAAACAATCTTTAAGCATTTTTGTTTTCATTTTTGCAAAACTTTTTAAAAGGCCTTTGAAACGGATCTCGTGTTGTTTAATTGTTACTCAAGTCAATTGTGCTAGCACCCCCTCATATTCGTTCTCTTGTGAACAATTGTCGTGACACAATTAGCTTTCTTCTGCTTGAGAGAAAAAGTGCAACTTGAAAGAGTTGTAGAGTGATTAATATATTGTAATCCGGAGTAGGTACTAATATATTAATAAGAGAATAGTGGACGTAGGTCTCGGAGTGTGAGACTGAACCACTTCAAAACCCGCTGCGTACTTTACTTTCGTTTTACGTTTACAAGTATTTTCACTTACGTTTCATTTACGTTTCTCAGTTATTCACTTACGTTTCCAACGAGTTTCTCAATAATCATTCTGCGTTTCCAGTAGACTTAAGTTAAACGTCATTAACTCTAAGTCTTAGAAACGTGATAATTCTTTTAGTCTTGAAAACAAGAAAAAGTTTTCAAGCACCCAATTCACCCCCCCTCTTGGGTACTTTTCCTTAAAACTCGGATCCATAGACTCTTCAGATTAATATGTTTAAACTTGACTACGTTATAAATCAAAAGTACGTAAGGTCCTAAGTGCAAAATCCAAAGTTGAAGGGTACCATGGACATAAACTTACCATTAAAAATGTGTCAAACCTCATGGTACGATGCAAAATTTTTTAATGGATTACGAGAACAAACAAATTAGCTACAATTTACTTTATAAAGGTATATAATGTGTTTGATGTTACACGATTGAGTCGCAACTAAGTAGCTATAGTCTCAGCCATTTATTTCCATCAATGAACTCCATATCTAGAAACGGCCTCGCGTCGTCAATCATTAAAGATCTCGCCCATCGCACTCGCCCTGCTGCGTTTGATCCTTTCCCACTGCACTGGAATTCTCCAAAAACTGACGTTCTGAAACCACACCAACACGAAACCATTTTCAACATACATCGTATCTGTATTGCCAAAGAGTCGCTATATTTTGATGTTAGATTGATTAACAAGTAATGAAATATATTACTCCGTAGTTGTTTCGTTTAATTCATAATTGTCGACGTAATTTTCATTTTGGGTCACGTGGACATCACTTACTTTTGTCGTTCAGGAACGCCCCAATCACTCCATCCTTCAGGTGCTATGATATCAGCGATATTGCAGTATGAATAAATTGATCTCGAGTAATTTCCCCATGCTCTTCCCAGGTAGATCTTCCCACTACCAGTTATCGAACAGTTGAGAAATGAAAAGCCGGTATCCTCAACTGGTGAGTTTCGGCGGTGCGCAGCAATTGCTCCAGACTGATTTGCTATAGAATGAAGAGCAGAGTTCTGTTGTGTTTTTGTGCAATACAAGTTAAATATAGTTTAAAGGGTGAAAAAGCTCTGAAGTGAAAACCATAATTTTATTTTGTCGCTAATTTGTACCTGGTAGAGTGACTTAGCGTTGCCAAAAATGAAGTCGATTGAACCTCGAATGAGGCATTGGTAAAAGTAATGTGATCCGCTCTCGTCTAACAATGTGTCTTGAGCACCAAGGATGTTCACTTTGTAGAAAACTGCTTTTTCCGCTGACACTCTCAATGCAACGGCTTGCATTCCCGGCATTCCTGGGATTGCAACAACTGTGTTCTGCATCAACCGAGATATGCATTTCAAATTCTTGTAATATATTCTCATTTTTGTATTCCGTATTGTGCGTATAAATAAGCTACTCTCAATTTCTTAGTAAGTGCGCAGTGACGTATAACAAGCCATTATATCAAAACGATTGACTGCACAAAACTGCATCATTTTTAAAGGACAACGGGCTACTGGACACTAACATATCGTACACAGAAAACATAAAGCAATCACGATAATATTTGGAACACGGAAATACCTCAAACGTTATCTCAGATGCACAGAAATAATCAGAAAAAACGCTGATGGTAGCTGAATTATAAGTCCCGAGCTCAGCACCGTCGCTAGTACGATCAGAGGCTTTGCTGTTCCCGCTGATTATAGTGTTTGATGAATGATTTTCCAACCCGATTAATGAAATGTATGGCTTGCTGCTTGGTACCACCACCCGTTCCCTGCACAAAACGAACACTCCACTCAAAATTACTCCGTCTATTTAACCCATTTTACGATTTGAATTTTTACCGTTTCCTCAACAACATTTTGAGGGACGAGGGTATATTTTTTAGTCAAAATTTTATTGTCAAATTGTCTGATACTCCCTCTCGTCAAATTACCATTTAGTTTTTCACAATCTCGTATTTTGGCAATGAATTTTCTGTCAAAAATTTAATGTGAATAATCATAAATTCATAATTATGTTTTAACACTACAAATAAACTCACGAAGTACTAAAAAAAATAATAAAAAATGAAAGAAAAACTACACCCCACTAAAAATTAACCGTACTGTAAAATCGTACAGTATAACAAACAACCCAAAACAATGAAACTAAATTTACCCACGTATTTACAGCACTACTCCGTACTACTACTCTTACAGCACAGCAAAACTGCCAAAACAAACTGCAACTGTCTAGAAACAGCTGAAAGCGAGCGTAAATTGACGGTTTTTTTTTTTTCAAACCAAAATACGATTTGATCAACTTAAATTTCAAAATAATCTGTCAAATGACTAAGACGGAAAGAGTTAAATAATAATAATAATTAACCTGTAAATTCCAGGAAGAATAACAATCTTAATCCTCTTAGAATTACCAAATGGTACCATATCAACAGCACCTTGAACAGTTTTCGAGTGTCCAATTTCACCAGTTTCATCCACAACTATAACTCCACTCACATTCCAGTTATCCTTCCCTTTAATCTCGGTTTTCGACACCGAATCTCTCGACATATCGACCTTCATATCGTTCCACGTTATGTACTTATAATCACTGGTACTATTATTTTCAGCAAATGCCGCGACGACAAAATACATGATCATCAGAGTATTTTTCAGCAACATTTGTGGGTTAATTGTTTTTGTTTTTTTTTGTGGGTATTTGATAATTTGGGTAGAAAATGGTGAATTGTGAAGTGAATAAGTGCTCAATTTTGAGGAAGAATGTGATATAAATAAGTGATATATATAATAAATACTTTGGAGCGCATGCTCTGTTTTTTCTTCTTACATTGCTTGTGACACTTGAGTGTTAGAAATTCTAATTAAATAAATTTTGGGGGTTAAATAATTTTTTGGAGTATCCAAGTTGATTTAGCAAATGAAGGTGTTGTAATTAATGAAGAGTTTTTATGAATGTTCACAAGAAGTGTGTTAATTAGAAACAATGTATTGAGAACAAAATTTAATTTTGAATGAAAGGGGGGTTTTGTATTTGGTGAGTTTGTTGTAGAAAATTTTGGGTTGTAAAATATAATTAATCAAAGTGAATGCAGAAAGTTTGTGGTGCGTGGGTTTGTTTTATTTATATTTGGGGTTTAGATTAAAAAGATGAGTAGTTGAACAAGTGAGGTGAGACTTGAGAGCAATCTAATACTTCTATTATCTAATTGACGGTCTTAATGTCGTATGCCGCAAATTAATAATTTATATCACTTAACTCCTACTACTAAACAAATAACAAGTGGAAGTAAGGGTCGAACCCACAGAGAATAGGACTAACTATAATCGTGTAAAGTGTAACTAAAGACTGTAGTAACTAGTATTGCGGGGGTTTTGATTGAAGTAAATTAAAACTACTAAAAAGATTAATGAAAAGACAAATAAAACAAATAATTACGATGAACTCAAATAATAAGAAATGTCTTAACTCAATCAAACATGCACGGTTTAAAGACAATTGATCACAATTATCCGGTTCAAACTTATATTCTTGACTACCTTATCGTGAATCATAAAATTCCAATTCTCCGTACGTTTAGTTAATTAAAACGTATCCCGTTCTTTAACTAACCCTAACTAAAAGACAATCCCACAATCCAGTTAAAGATTTAATCAATTAGCAGCTTTAATAACAAGAGAATCGATAAGGAATAAATAGCACATACAATCCAGTTGTACTTTAGGTATTATGAAAATTGCTCCTAGAAAAAAATATCACGAATCCCGTACAATAGTTAAACCTAGTTTATTACTAGCGTTAAGTTAATCAACAATCCAGTTCAATTAACAATACTAACAATAACGCGATTAATTAGAAAACTAGTTGCGCACCTAGTAGTCAAAATCAATCTCGCAAATAGAAATTATAACAAAACAATAGTTAATAATCAAGAATAAAGATAAGAACTTTCAAACTCACAATTAAAATCAAACCGTTTAGTTGCTTGAATCAAGATGAAATTAGGCTATTTGTTCCACATTACACGGGTCGCGGAGAAGGAAGAAGAACAACAGACTTTGGACAGCAGAGCACCTCTGGCAGCAGGCGGCCGACCTGCGGACACCCCGCGATCAACGTGCGACCAGCGCGCGGGACGTATGCGCATGGGACTCGATTTATTCTATTTTTCCGAATATTATTTGTTTGTTTTAGGAAACTTATTATTATTTAACCTAAGACTTAACTTAGTTGTTTTATTATCTTTTTCATTATCATCTAGCATTAGTTTCAGATCTAGTTGGAGTTTTCATTAAAATTTGGAGATTGAAGATTGAACTTTTGAAGAATTTTGTAACCGTCGGTCATGAGTAACTAATTCCATACTCTCGGTTCAAGTGATTGAAACGGTATGATTTTAATCGTGAGTTTGAAAGTTCTAGTCTTTATCCTTGATTATTGATTATTGCTCAATTATTATTGTTAAATTGCGAGATTGATTTGTGATTGCTAGGTGTACAACTAGTCGTCTAATTAATTGCGTAATAGTTAGTTTTGTTAATTGAACTGGATTGTTGATTAACTTAATGCTAGTAACAACTAGGTTTTATTGTTGAACGGGATACGTTAATATTTATTCCAAGGAGCGATTTTCATAACAACTAAAGTACAACTGGATTGTATGTACTATTTGTTCCTTATCGATTCTCTTGTCATTAAAGCTGCTAATTGATTAAATCTTGAACTAGATTGTTAAGATTGTCTTTTGGTTAGGGTTAGTTAATAACGGGATACGTTTTAATTAACTAAACGTAAGGAGGATTAGAATTGCATAATTCACGATAAGGTAGTCAAGAGTATAAGCTAGAATCGGACAACTCTGATCGATTGACTTTAAACCGCGGATATTAACTTGAGTTGAGACATTTTAATATCTTATATTTCACCCCTTTCATTCTCTTTATTTGCCTAATTATTCTAGTTCAATTCGTTTAGTAATTCAACAACAAAACCCCCCCTTGGTTACTAGTTACTTCGGTATTCTGTTTTTGCTTTTCATCTGCGCTTAACTTTGATTCAGTTGACCTTATTCCCTGTGGTTCGACCCCTTACTTCCACTTTACTATTTATTTAGTATTAGGATTTAAGTGTTATAAATTGTTAATTTGCGGCATACGACTTAGGACCGTCAAATTTTGGCGCCGTTGCCAGGGAACTCTAGGCATTAATTGTTTTCATTGTTTTAGTGTAGGTGTATGCATAATACTCGTTCGTCTAACCTAGACCTCGAGCCATTTGTCTCGGAGATAGAAAGAACACTTTTCAGGTTTAGGAGGAACACAAGTGGTCAAGTCGTTGTCATGCAGGATCCTGAGGTAGACGAACCCCAATACGCTTCGGATTTTTCGGATAACTCGGACGAGAGCGACGAGATGGCTGCTCAAACGATTAAAGAACTCACAGCTCCGGATCTCACTAATCAACCGTTGTGCATCACCATCCCACCTCTTGCGGCTGGTGTTAACTTTGAGTTGAAATCCGGGCTCATTCATTTGTTACCTATGTTCCATGGGTTAAACGGCGAGGATCCGAACAAGCATTTGTCGGATTTTCACATTGTGTGTTCCAGCATGAAACCTGCTGGAGTTACTGATGAGCAACTGAAGCTCAGGGCCTTCCCGTTCTCACTGAAGGACGCTGCGAGGGATTGGCTCTATTATTTACTCACGAGTAGCATTGACACATGGATAAAAATGAAGAGGGCGTTCCTAGAAAAGTACTTTCCCGCTTCTCGTTCCTCACAACTGAAGAAAGAGAAAAGCAACGCTGAGCAACGGGATGGTGAGAGTATGTATGAGTATTGGGAACGTTTTAAGAAGCTGTGTGGTACTTGTCCTTACCACGGGTATGAGGATCATGATCTTGTCATGTATTTTACGGGTGGCCTCAGTAAGGATGACGCTCTGATGCTCCATGCGGCTAGTGGAGGAGGTATTGCTAATAAAAACCCGAATGAGGCTATACAATTGATCACGGAGCTCGCGGAAAACTCACGAGACTTTGATAGGAAGACCCCACGGAGGGGAGTTAATACAATCGGTTCGAGTAACGCTCTACTCGAGGAGAAGGTAGATAGCTTGACAAATCTAGTCAAGGATTTAGTTGTGGGACGAAAATCGGTGATGGCTTGTGGCATTTGCTCTTCCGAGTCGCACTATAGTGAGAATTGCCCACAAATAAGGGAGGAAACACCTTATGAAGAGGTGAATGCTGCAGATTATATGGAGCCGGGACAAAGAAAGTGGGACCCTTATTCTAATACCTTCAATGCGGTTTGGAAGGCTAACCCGGCCTTTCGATGGGGAAATACAAATCCCTCTCACATTCAAGGTAACCCGTCATATGCTCAAGGGAACCAAGCCGGTCCACCACGAGGACAATACATGAATCGTCCTCAGAACCCGCCCCCGAACCCAGAAGCTCCACCGAATCCGCAAATGTCCACTAATGAGATGATTCGAGCTTTGGTAGCCAACCAAGGTAACTTCCAAGCTAGTGTGGCTCCAAACCAACTGTAGACTAAGAATAGCATAAAGAATCTAGAGACGCAAATAGGGCAAATGGCCACTGCTCTTAGTCGGTTGGAAGCGAGGGATTCGACTGTGTTGCCTAGTCAAACGGTGACAAACCCAAAGTCAAATGTGAGCGCCGTGTCTTTGCGAAATGGAAGGCAATTGGAAGAGGTGGAAAAGGTAAAGAGGAAGCCCAAGGAAGCTAAGATACATGAGGAAGAAGAAGAGATAGTGATCGTGGAAGGTGACCAAGCTACATTGAGTAAGGAGAAGGAGTCGGTTCCTTCACCTTCATTGCCCGTTGAGACGGAGGTACCTTTTCCCGATGCACTAAGGAGGAAGCATCACTTCGAGCTCGACAAGGATATCTATGAGGTATTTCAAAAGTGCGAGGTAAACATTCCTCTTCTCAATCTTCTTAAGAGTATTCCTAAGTATGCTAAGTTTTTGAAAGAACTTTGTGTGATTAAGAGGAATAACAAGCTAAAAGGGGCTAAGAAGGTAAAGGTAAGTGAGCATGTGTCCGCTGTTTTTCAAAGAAAACTTCCTCCAAAATGTAATGATCTGGGCATGTTCACTATTCCTTGTACTATTGGTGACACTAAATTTGATAGAGCTATGTTAGATTTAGGTGCGTCGATAAATGCGCTTCCCTACTCTTTATATCAGTCTATGAAACTAGGACCTTTGCATGCTACTAGTGTTATTATTCAACTTGCGGATAGGTCTAATGTTTATCCTAATGGAGTTGTTGAGGATGTCCTAGTTTTAGTTGATAGTTTGATATTCCCTGCTGATTTCTATGTTCTTGATATGAAGCATGATACTCATGCGGCCCCGATCCTTTTAGGTAGACCGTTCTTGAAAACTGCGAGTACCAAAATTGATGTGTCTACTGGTTCTTTGACTATGGAGTCTAAAGGTCATGTGGTTAGCTTTAGTATTTATGATGCTATGAAGTATCCTGTTGATCATCATGCTGTGAATTTTGTTGATGTCACTGACCCTCTTACGCAAGATTGTTTCGATCTTAGCGGGTGTGATGAGTTGCAGGTGGCCTTGGATAACAGTCTCAATGGGAAAGAGGTAGATTATGCTGTTTCTACTAACTTGCAGGAAGTTGTGGCTGAGCTGAACGATTATGGGAGACCTTTATATGTTTCTAAACCGTTGCCACTAACCCTTCCTACAGAGTAATTGTTACCATTTGTTGTGCAGGCACCTGTAGTTGAGCTCAAGGCTCTACCTGAGCACTTGAAGTACATGTTCCTTGGTGAGGGAGACACTCTCCCAGTAATTATCTCCAGTAAGCTCACCGAGGACCAGGAAAAGCGATTGAAGGACGTTCTTGTGGAGAACAAGCTAGCGATTGGATGGACTATTGCCGACATCAAAGGCATAAGTCTAAGCACATGTATGCACCGGATCCTACTTGAGGAAAATGCAAAGCCAGTGAGACAACCACAGCGCCGACTGTATCCACCTATGATGGAGGTGGTAAAGAAAGAGGTTCTCAAGTTACTCCAAGTCAGTATGATCTATCCTATTTCGGATAGTCAATGGGTAAGCCCTACCCAAGTTGTTCCTAAGAAGTCCGGGATGATAGTGGTTGAGAATAACAAAGGTGAGCTTGTGCCTACTAGAGTACATAATGGATGGCGAGTTTGTATCGATTATCGCCGTTTGAACACGGTGACTCGGAAAGATCATTTTCCCCTTCCCTTTATTGATCAAATGCTTGAAAGACTTGCATGTAAAGCTTTCACTTGTCCTTTTCTTGGATGGCTATTCGGGCTACTTTCAAGTAGCCATCGCCCCTGAAGATCAAGAGAAGACCACTTTCACTTGTCCGTTTGGCACTTTTGCTTATCGACGTATGCCTTTCGGACTTTGTAATGCACCGGCCACCTTTCAGAGATGCATGATGAGCATCTTTTCTGAGTATGGTGAGCGCTTCATCGAAGTGTTCATGGATGATTTTACGGTGCATGGTGATTCTTTTGACAGATGTTTGCACCACTTATCTCTTGTCCTTAAACGTTGCATTGACACTGAAAAATGTCATTTTATGGTTGAACAGGGTATTGTTTTAGGACATGTGGTGCCATCTAGGGGTATTGAGGTGGATGAGGCAAAGATTGATACTATTTCATCTTTGCCCTATCCTACTAACGTCCGTGAAGTTCGATATTTTCTTGGTCATTCAGGTTTTTACCGCAGGTTCATTAATGATTTTTCGAAGATCGCTTCACCTTTGTGCAAGCTACTGCAGAAGGATACGGACTTCCACCTCGACAAGGCTTGCAAGGAAGCCTTTGACGAATTGAAGAATAGGCTTACGTCGGCACCGATCATTCAAGCGCCGGATTGGTCTCTCCCGTTTGAGATTATGTGCGATGCAAGTGATTATGCTTTGGGAGCTGTGGTGGGCCAACGAGTAGGTAGAGTTTCTCATGTCATTCACTATGCCTCTATGACGTTAAATAAGGCTCAACGAAACTACACCGCTACCGAGAAAGAGCTCCTAGCGGTTGTCTTTGCGCTAGAGAAATTTCGATCATACTTGCTAGGTACGAAGGTTGTAGTCTTTTCTGATCATGCGGCATTGCGGTACTTGATGTCGAAAAAGGAAGCTAAGCCGAGGTTGATTCGTTGGATCTTGTTATTGAGTGAATTCGACATTGAAGTACGGGACAAGAAGGGTGCAGAGAACATGGTTGCCGATCACTTGAGCCGGCTAGTGGATGTAGATGCCACACCTCATGAGCACGTTCCGGTTAGAGGCGAATTTCCTGACGAGATGTTATGGGCTATTAAAGCTGTAGAGCCATGGTATGCTAAACTTGGTGAATTTCCTTTGCTCATCGAGATTTCCCTCTGGTTTTTCAAAGTCACTGAAAGATAAACTAAGGAGTGATGCCAAGTATTATGTGTGGGATGAGCCGTACTTGTGGAAGCATTGTTCTGATCAAATTATTCGCAGATGTGTGCCCGAGAATGAGATGACTGTACTCTCAATCCTGACTTTCTGTCATTCTCATGCTTGTGGAGGGCACTTTGGTGCCAAACGAACGACGAGAAAGGTACTTGATTGTGGGTTCTATTGGCCCACTTTGTTTCGAGATGCTCATGGTTTTTGTCAAGCTTGTGACAATTGCCTACGGGTCGGTAATATTTCTCGCCGCCACGAGTTGCCGCAGACCTACATGCTTAATTGTGAGGTCTTTGATGTATGGGGAATCGATTTTATGGGCCCTTTTTCGACTTTGCACGGGTATGAATACATTTTGCTTGCCGTCGACTACGTGTCTAAGTGGGTCGAGGCGATCCCCACTAAGACCGATGATGCAAAGGTGGTTGCTAAGTTTATCAAAGCGAACATTTTTGCGCGATTTGGAATGCCGAAGGTGATGATAAGCGATCATGGAACTCATTTCGTGAATAAGACGATTGGTGCTTTACTCAAGAAGTACCATGTGACTCACAAAGTTTCGACCGCATATCACCCTTAAACCAACGGTCAAGCTAAAGTGTCGAATAGAGAAGTGAAGTCGATTCTTGAGAAGACAGTGAATCCGGACCGCAAGGATTGGAGTGAGCGACTCGATGATGCACTATGGGCGTACCGTACGACCTACAAGACGCCAATAGGTATGTCTCCTTATCGTTTGGTATTTGGGAAGTCGTGTCACCTTCCAGTCAAGCTAGAGCATAAGGCATATTGGGCGATCAAAAGCTTCAATATGAACTTGGATGAAGCGGGACTGCATCGAAAACTTCAATTGCAAGAGCTGGAGGAATTGAGGCTAGAGTCGTATGAGAATGCGGCTACTTACAAGGAAATAACTAAAGCATGGCATGATAAGATGATTTTGAGGAAAGACTTTAAAGTTGGTCAAAAAGTCCACCTATATCAATCTCGTCTACGTCTCTTCCCGGGTAAGTTGAAGTCAAGATGGGTCGGTCCTTATGTTATGGTCAATGTTTATGCTCATGGCGCAGTTGAGATCAAGGAATTGAGTACGAGTAAGATTTTCAAGGTGAATGGGCAGCACCTAAAGCCCTACTACGAAAGCACAGATACTGAAGGCGTGGAGCTGTTGGACCTCTACGATCCGATTTACGAGGATTAAGCTCGTATCCTTTCGTCGAGCGAATGACGTTAAACAAAAGCGCTATCGGGGAGGCAAGCCTTGATTTACTGTTTTCGTTTACGCATTGTTAGTTTAGTTTATTTCCTTAATGGGTGCTCGTGACAGTTTGCTAAATGTTTCAGGCATTCTGGCTAAATAAATGATGACCCGAAGACCCCTTTAAAAAAAAAAACCGGCAGAATACAATACCGCGGACGGCAGGCGGTCCGGCCACGCGGAAAAAAAAAAAAAACACAACAAACAGACTACATTACCGTTGGGCTAGTAGCTGAGCAAAGAAAGTGGCCGCCGCTCCCAGGATGGCAACTGCCTGGGTACTCAACCCCGGACCCGCTAGACCCGACCCGAATGGGGCCTGGTCTTACTTTTTTGGACCCGGTGAATTCGGGTCGGATATGGATATTTCAAATATGGATCGGGTGGTCCGGTCTTAAATATTAGACCGGACCCACCGTCAGAAAAAAAAAAAAATTAAAAATACTGCCTACGTCCTACACCTTCACAGTCTAGCACTCTCACACCTCACTCACTAAAACTCTAAAAAAATAAAAAGAGACTCTCTCACACCTCACTCACTAAAGTCTAAAACCTTAAAAAATAAAAAAGAGAAATATTGCTACTGCTGGTCGTGCTCTGAGCTGCTTGCCGTACTTCATTTTCGTGCTTCATCTTCTCGTGCTTGATCATCTCATGCTTCATTTTCGTTATATTTGTTTTTTGTCGTTTTCATTAATTAAAAAAAATTAGTTTTGTAAAAAGAAAAGAAACTTGTAGGACCCGGATCCGGACCCGGATCCGTGTAGACCCGGCGGATCTGGATCTGGGTCTCATTTTTTTGGACCCGGTGGATCCGGGCAGGATCTGGGTCTAAGAATATTACTGCGGGTCCGGATCCGGGTCAACTCGGACCCGGCCCGGATACGGCCCGTTGCCATCCCTACTCCCAGCCCTTATACCCCTCATCCCTTCTCTTTCCCTTTCCATTCATTCAAACCAAAATAATAATAATAAAAAAATCAACAATTTATATAACACAAAATTGACGGTCCTAAGTCGTATGCCGCAAATTAACAATTTGTAACACTTAAATCCTAATACTAAATAAATAGTAAAGTGGAAGTAAGGGGTCGAACCACAGGGAATAAGGTCAACTGAATCAAAGCTAAGCGCAGATGAAAAGCAAAAACAGAATACCGAAGTAACTAGTAACCAAGGGGGGGTTTTGTTGTTGAATTACTAAACGAATCGAACTAGAATAATTGGACAAATAAAGAGAATGAAAGGGGTGAAATATAAGATATTAAAAGGTCTCAACTCAAGTTAATATCCGCGGTTTATTGTCAATCGATCACAGTTGTCCGATTCTAGCTTATACTCTTGACTACCTTATCGTGAATCATGCAGTTCTAATCCTCCTTACGTTTAGTTAATTAAAACGTATCCCGTTCTTAACTAACCCTAACCAAAAGACAATTTTAACAATCCAGTTCAAGATTTAATCAATTAGCAGCTTTAATGACAAGAGAATCGATAAGAAACAAATAGAAATTGTCTAATATATCTAATATATATATATAAATAGGTTATATTAAGTCACATACTATTATCTAAGTACCTAAGTCCAAATATCATCCGTTGGATGAAAAGTGATCAAGGGATGAGATTTAGTCAACAATAATTACTGTTTTTAATTATCAATGCATATAAAAAAATTCTTTATTAAGTTCCCTAGGAACTTATGCAACTTCCCACGCAGACAACAATTCAATTCATTATCACAATTGTATCTCCTCTCTCTCTTCATAATTTAGACTTTTTCTCATCCCTTCATTCTCTTTGATAAAATATAATTTTATTCATATTCTTAAACAACTTTTTTAAAAAAAATGTTTCAATTACTCATTTCTTCCTCATTGTCTTCATTACTTTTAAGTTTTTTTTTTTTTTTTACAATCTGAATTTCGATCATATTAATCATACCCACCATTATTAGTTTTACTAAACTTGACTAAATTCAATTATTTTGGGGCATATCTCTTCAATCTCGGTATGTTTGGTTCCATGTTTGTTTTTCCCGATCGTTTTTATATGTTTTTCTTTCTTTTTTCCACGCGTTTATCTTTTTATTTTTAATTGAGTATAATCTCATTTTTTACAAGAGCACCTACCACGACCTAACTTACAACAAATAATTAATAACACTAAAGAACTACCCCGAACTTAGTGTGAAGCTATTTCTTTTTCAACTCGAGAAATTAATCTCTAACAAAGTGATTTTTTCTTGTTACAAGTCTCTCAATAAAATGAAAATGCAATTCAATTGTCTAGAGAGACTTATCGTAACTATGCACTTTTTAAAAAATAAGATTTAAGAACAAAAGTACAAAGTTAAAAATCGCTTTCAAAATCAAAGTAAATATTTTGGAAAACAAAGTGATGAACACGGTTCAATTTAAGAACAAAAGTATTTTGCAATATATAGTAAATTAAGATTATATTTGAAAGACTTAGATTGATTAAAAATGTATTGGAAGTATTAGATGTGTTGGATGATTTTTTGAGAAAAGATCATTATCATTAATAAAAAGTCATACGACATCTACAACATATGTCAAACTCAAACGGATACAAATCGATTACAATCATAGAAAATAAATTCTTGTTCAAAGACTGATCCACTGCAACAGAGTCTCCATCATCGGTTGGCCTCAACAGACTTTCATCCATAAGAGGGTCTCCGAATCTTCCTTGACGAGTATCGATTTCTTCTGACGTGATCAAGTGTAGCCATGAATCGGACAATATTTGTATAATCATATAACGATCAATAACAATGCTGATCTTCCGCATCTTCTGACTCATAAGAGAACACCCATAAAGGGAACAAACCCACCAAAAGATGGGAGCAAATCCATCAATAGATGGGAACAAAACTCCCATGAAGAGAGACTAAATAAAGGGAGATTATTATTGAGAAACTAAACATATATAACATAGTAATAGATAGATAATAAATAGGAGGAATTAGGGTTTACCACCATTAATGGTGGTAAGCCCCAAAGCAAAGAACTTTTAGGGTTTTTTCAGAGGAGAGAGGAGAGAGGAGAGAGAAGAGTGAAAAGATGTGTTAGATGATTTTTAATCAAATGAAGTAGAGTACTTATAGTACTCATCGTGTGACTTAATGTCACATGTAAAAGATATTACTTTATTCTTACTCATCAAACAAGTAGATAATATTATGAAAGTATTATTGTTTGATAAAACTTCCTTATGAAAATATTTAGCTAGTTGTCAAAAGTATTTAGGAAGATGTTTGAAATTACTTGTTCTCCAAGAATGAATCTAGACAAGCTAGTTCAACTAGGAGATATAAGATATTAGAAGATAATATTTAGAAATCTATCTTTTGGAAATATATTGTACATGACCAAAAATATGGTCATATACTTGAAGATAATTTCGGCCAAAAAGATATAGTAGTAAGAATGATTTTTCCAAATTATATTATCTTATAAAATCAGTTTAGAAGAGGAGAATTATCATAAAAGATATTTTGTAGAATCATACTCGTAATATATTAGAAATACTTTCCACATCTTTTACAATGAGATTCTCATATATTTCACTAAGTAAAATATACTCAAATCTAATTCTAAAATGAGTAAAGATATTCTCATATATCATAATAAAATTATAAAAGACTTTTAGTAAAAAGATAATTCTTTAGAAAATATTAGAAACGATATTTATAAAACGTTTTTGTAAAAACTGCTACAGCACTAATGTTACTGTAACATGAATCATGTTAGGGTAACATCACTGCTGAGATTTGTAGTGCATAGCTTCGTTAGGTCACTTTACAAGTTTTGTTCCTATAGTCTTGTCTTGATACGAAGCTTGACTTTGTCGTTTCATATCCTCCTCTTCTTTTCACTTCTTTTCGAGCTTAGATTCCTACGCATCATAAACTCAAACACACAAACGAGTAGCATACAATAGAAATAAATAATCTGACAATATCAAAATTAATCGTGGAGGCAACAAATTCCCTCTTTTTGATGATGTCAAGTCTCCTAACGTCTCCTAATATTTATTTCTATGGTCGTTCCCCCTCAATCGAACATCGTCTCGAAAAGATAAGATTTCACAAGAAGAAGACATATTTCACTTATCTTAAGCCAACCAAAATCGTTAGTGATATGTTAAACAAAACACTCGAGAGAGAACTACGATAAGAAACGAAGATAATGAAATCATACAAAGACAATGCAATCAAATCTTAGACAGTTTTCCCCTTCTTGACTTCATTGTAAAGGAAGAGGACTAGAATAATATTAAGCTGCAAGCACACATACGCAATATATAATTAAGCACTCACGAGTCAAATTATCAAATAGCAACGATATTATCCAACTTTGTTCCTAAACGCAAACAAAATAGAAATAGTTTTGGGGGATATCACACAATATCCGACATAAAAAGCAACATAAACAACAAAATATAAGTGTTCGAATTATAAGAGCAATCCTAAAGCAAGCTAAATAAGATATGGCTGATGAATGGGGGCGGTTTAGTTATGATGACAACCCAAAAAAAATGACTAACGCTCCTAGCAAACGACCATGGCGACTCAAATCCTATAGTTGCGCTCCAGCAAGTAGACGGTACGATCCACCTTGTCCGTGATAGCACGAAGCCTGTCCACGATCTCAACTAGCCTTTGTGAAGGAGGGTTCGTCTGTGCTCTAAAAAGATCAACAAGCTGGCCAACATTGTCGCTCAAAGTCGCTCCTCGAGTGTTGATTAGATTAAGGTCCTCTTGAATGTGTTTCACATTGTCTTGCATACGACCTACCTTGTAATCAACACTCCAAAGCGAGCTCATAATGTCGTCCTTAGACTTTTCCAGCTCGGCAGCGAAAACCTTCAGCTTACCCTCGACATCCACGGGCTCGGTCTTGACCTGCACACCACCCGTAGCCATCCTACCAACAAGCTCCTCAAATTTTCCAAACATCTTTGCCTCAAACGCGTCAAAACGTGACACATATATCAGACACAAAAAACCCACGAAGAGTCCCTAAACGAAGTGGAGATAGCCGCTCGAAAAATAGAGTATTATTTTCTGTTTTTCGTACTTCTACCCCTTCTTCTGCCTCATTTTTAGTGCTAAAATCCACACAATCTGTCTTATTTATTTACATATTCCTAAACTTCACGTTCCCGCCTTTCCGGAACATCTTTCGGATTGAAATTTCGTTGAGAAACGAAGAAGTTACAAGCCTTTGAAAATCACAGTTCATTCGGTCAAAGTATACGTATTTTGCAGCTTGTTTTCGTCGACAACGGCCACTCGGGATAAAATCTTACATTCGATTACGGCTCAAAGATTTGGACAACGATACAAGTAAGTTGAGGGTGCTAAAATATCCTCTTCTCTTTATTGAATTACCGTTTTCATTGTTTCCTTTGTTTTTATCGTCTTAATTATACGGAGTATTATATGTTGCTTCGCTAGACCCGTATTTTCACATGAATTATGATGCTAATGTTTAGATGAATTATGATTTACTCTAAGTAAACCTTCACGTGTTGACTTGATTAACTGACCACTTTATTGCGTAATTAGTCGTAATTTATGTTTAATTATAATAGGAATACAAGTAGACATATAATTATGTCTGGATATTAATAGTAGTATTAAGTTTAATAATAAATGTAAACATTTGGCTTTCCATCTAAAGTTTATACAAGGTGGTTAGTTGTAATGTAAATGAACTGAACCCAATAATAATATCATTTGTGTTTCTCTAAAATGCATTCTCCTATATATCTTAACATGGTATCAGAGCCTCGTTCCTGAGGTCTCTCGATACGTTTCCGCTTTCTCGCCGATGGGCAAGGTCGCCTACCGGCGGGTTCCGATTACCAAATTGTTGTCCAAAAAAAAAAATCGTTAATGTTTTGTTTTCCATGTTAATATGGCTTGATGAAGAATCCAATTTGCAGTCCTTATTTCCTCAACAATGCTTACCTAGTTACCTTTAAATAATTTTTTTCAAGCAGTCAAGCCATAATAATCTCTCCAAGTTGCTACCTACCAGTAATAAGAAAAGGTGTCACTACTTCTTTTATTGTCTCCCAGAATACGTCCAATTGCCCCCCAATTTTCAATGATTTCACTACTCCCTACAAGATAATACGAAACTCAGTTTCATAATCATTCACACCGATTCAGTTTTCATTCTCTTTGGTCGACGTCTTTCTTCAATTCTTAATTTACTGACGAGTTACGCATCACTGAAAAGATTTACTGGCGAGTTACGCACTGAAAAGATTTACTAGCGAGTTACGCACTAAAAAAGATTTACTGGCGAGTTACGCAATTGAAATTGTCTAGCGAGTCCTATACGCACGTATTGGGTAGGCTGTTACCCTCTTATGTACTGGTGAGTTACGCATTTGTTGTCTGGCGAGTCCTATACGCATCTAAGTATTGTCTGGCGAGTCCTATACGCATCTAAGTATTGTCTGGCGAGTCCTATACGCACTTATTTTACCCCTATTGCCGAGATGAAGTCTGAAGATGAAGATTGAAGATTCTCCAATCGCAACGTTCGTTGCACTACGGTTACGATTGCGGGAGGGTAATAGGAATACAAGTAGACATATAATTATGTCTGGATATTAATAGTAGTATTAAGTTTAATAATAAATGTAAATCTTTCGCTTTCCATCTAAAGTATATATAAGGTGGTTAGTTGTAATGTAAATGAACTGAACCCAATAATAATATCATTTGTGTTTCTCTAAAATGCATTCTCCTATATATCTTAACAATTAAGTTTAATATCCAGACATAATTATATGTCTACTTGTATTCCTATTAAATTATCATTCAATTATCTAAAATTTAATCTGCAATATATTTCCTGACTTATAATTCGTTAGGATAGTTTTGGCTTTTTTTTGTAAATTATTGCTTTGATTTAATTCTGTTTTCTTTTGTTTTGTTTTGTTTGTTTTTATTTGCAATTTTTGACTCTATAAATCACGTTATTAATTATTTAGCATATAAAATTGCCCAGCTACGACTTTTATAACTTGTATATAATTAATTTATATTTTTGATTTGATTAGTTTATATACATAAATTGATAAATAATTGTGTTTTATTCGCGTTGTTACTAACTTCTAACGTTTGCTTATCTTATGCTAAAAGTATGTACGTAGTATTTCTTTTATCCCTCTTTTGCTTGTTTGCTAGAATATTAAATGAACTCGCATGTTAAATCTCCTCGGCGAAATATTATATGCATTAAATTGACATAGAACGGATGTAATATGTTTAGGGTTAAAATATTGTTTGAATATTCGCATGTGATACATATCCAAAATAGCCATTGTTTTACCTAGTAGAGACCATTTTTTATAACGGGCGGGGTTGGGTGTTAAATTAATGAAATTGATTAAACTTCCTAACAAATAAACACACACGAACTCATTTTCTCTAAAATTGGTCTTGTAACAACCTGGTTTTTAGTCGACTTTAATTACTAAGGCGGAAATTAATTAAGTCTTAAACCAGCGTCATTAATTATACATAAAACCCAAAAGTTACAACAACGTTCAAGAGTTGAATGAAACAACTCTAAATACGGTAATTTCAAAGAGTAAAGTGTTATATATTACAAATCTCTCAAAATACGACTAAAGGTAAAGCATAACATGTAGCGTGACCGTCAAAATCCACTCAGGTCCACGATCATCTGCACAATAAATCGATGGGGATGCGTGAGCGGCCAGTGACTAGCTATGCTCATACTTACCCTCGATTTCAATTACTTTGGTTTAATATTATCGCTTTATAAACATAACATTATGATAAAAACATAAACATGCTTAATACATATAGCATATAAAGACATATAAGTCATAATAAGCATGCGGTTTAAAGCGATAAATCATATAAGCATGATATTCAATTATGAAGGCAATTAACACATAATAGCATAGCAATAGTATCACAATAATTCAATGGCATTACAAGGCGATATCGGATCGCAATCAAACATACGTATGTTATCATTGTGCTCATGCACGATTCAATTCAGAAAGTTGTGGTCTTTAATTTTCGAAGATGGTACACACTCGTTCTCAATTAATCATACAACAAACAACACATACTGCTTACGAGCCTGACCACTGAGTAGGCCTTTGTACTCTGATCGATTGCATCTCACTTCCATAGTGCAGAGACTTACTCGACTAAGTAAACCACGCCGAATACTATAATACTTGCATCTCATCCTCTAGTGTTCGAAATGATTCGAACCGGATACAATCTCGTCCAGTGATGTACATGTGGCAAGAACGAATGCTAGTGTCGCGCCCACTAAGAACTAAACACGGCAAGGAGACCACCGCTATAATCGCCAAATCCAAGACGGATACCTGGTAACTTTAGCGAAATAGGGAATAAAACCCTAGTCTAGTACATGTACACTAGTATCCAATTTAAGAATGGGCTATGCTATTCATAGAGCACCTTAACTCAGGATAAAACGACTATTTCCTAAAGCACGATACAAAAGCATTGGCATATTCTTTATCTTGTACGGCTTTGGCTATCGACTTAAGGCGTAACGGCATGGGCAGGATGCTAAGAATAATGGCTTAAACCACACTATTCGACATAGCCAACGCCAGAGGGCCGAGATAGTGGTATCCGCACAAGACTATCTTAACCCCACTTCACCACGATCGACGCTCCCTTATCCGAGGCCCAAGCTTGACCTTTATTTAACTTACTCAATATTCATTATTTATTTGATATTTACATATCACATGTTACTAGTCTCTCCTAGTCTCATCGTCAAACGTTTAATTTGAATTGTAGGTTTCATATGATCACATAACATATTCGTTTATTATTTGAAGTGTTTGTTAATTATTAACATTTTCAAGTTTCTATAATGATATGTTTATTAGTATATCCAATTTTATTTAAGTGTTTTTCAAAACACTTTAAGTCATTTACTTATTCATTTTCAATTTTCTATACTTAGTAAAATTTTCAATTATTTTCAATATTTCACTATTCACTATTCAAGATTTTTTTGAAAATATCTAGATATTTAAAAATATCTAAAAATATCTAAAAATATCTAAAATATCTAAAATATCTAAGAATATCTAAAAATATCTAATAATATCTAAAATATCTAAAAATATCTAATAATATCTAAAATATCTAAAATTGTGACTTAGTTACTAAGTTTAAAATCTAGTTTCAAAAACGTTAAGTTCGTTTTGTAAAAAGTGATAATGATATTTATTTTAATATGAGACTTAGTTATTTTAGTCGTCTATTAACTAAATTTAGCGATTTTCATTTTTAAAATAATAGTAACGTGGATGATTCATTTTAGTCCATAAGTCCAAATTCAACAGTCCAAATAGCAAAGGTAGTAACACACGATTTTAGTTCATTTTCATACTTGATTTACATATTTTTATCGGTTTATAATATTTCATTTATAACTAAATCGGTTTATACTAAAATTCAATTCTAATTACTATTTAACTTTAGTGACTTAGTGATAATTTCATTTTGATCAAATTTAGTCAATTAAAATATAGAAATGCCGTGTAAACAATATACATGTCAAAATTGATTTATTTCTTTTAATATCTTAATTCAATTTATTAACTACTAATTAAATTATTTTAACAATTAAACTAAAAAGTGATAAAAACAAATTTTTAACCCAAAAATAATGAAAATGCCGTGAGCAACATAGGTGACGTTCTAAATTTTCATTTTTCGATTTTATCGGTTTTTAGCTTAAAGTCTTTATATTTTAATTATTCTAATTATACTAAATCGATTTAAGCTAAAATGAAATTTACTAAAAATTTCATTTATATTTATGAATAGTGTTTTTCAACACTTTATTTTTCTAACTTTTACATCTTAATGATTTAGCTAGTTTAATTTATATAGTTGTTAATATAATAACTTATTAGTTAACAAAAACAATAAATAACAACAAACATAAAATAATCAAAAATCGAAATAAGCTAAAATGAAGAACACACATGAAGATACTCATGAACATCAAGAACACCATATTTAAAGTCAAGAACACATATGCATTTTTAATAACTTATAATTTATTTTTCTAAATTAATTTTTATAACATACTAACAATCATTTTAAACTAACTTAACTAAACATATTATTTACAAAAATTAAAAGTGAAAATTTAAGAAAATAAAAGGGTGATGCCGTGAGCAAGAACACACATGCACATAATTTCGTTTTCGATTTTTTATTCACTTTAAACTCATTGTTATTATTTCACATAATTTTTACATACAACTACAACATAACTAAAACATAACTAAACACAAAAATCATATGAATCATAATTAAAAATGCTCAAAATTAAATTAACTAAACATATGAACATAATACTACAACTTAACTATTATCAATATTACTTATTTATTATCATTTTATTATACTTCACATATCATCCAAGCACACATAAACGATGTTTAAACATATTTTAACATAAGAATCATACTCATAAAACTTATAATAAAAATCAAATTAATTTTCAAAGAGGCTAATATGAGATATAGTTAGTCACCTCGATTTAGCAAGCTATTGGTTATCCGGATCTATGATGTTATCAAGGTCAAGTTCTTCACCCGTATACCCGTCTTCACCTTCAAAAACCCGTAACAAAGTGAGCTCCAAATACCCAAGAACAAGCTTAGAATACTAGTGAACTATTAGAGTAATATTTAAGGTTTTAATTTAAGAGTTTTAGGAGAAAAATGAAAGAAAAACAAAAGGAGAAAAGAGAGCAAAGAGCTCGGCAACAAGGAGGAGAAAAGGGGTGTGTTTTAGACTTAGAAATTAATGAAGAAGTTGTTAGGAAGTTTAGTTATATATAGAATAAGAATATGTTTAGGTTTTATGAAAATAAAGTTTAATTAAAACTAATTAGAAAACATAAGGAATCAAAGTGGTTATACTTGAGTTTATTTGAGTCAAAATTACTATTGATGCTAGTAATGTCCCCTTGATTTTTGTTTAAAATGTTTTTCACGAAATTAGTCAGTTTTTAAAAATGTGTCAGCGATAAAAGTCAATGTGTGCACGTTTGACTATTTTTCAAAATGTTTCTACTTTTGAATTCTAAGATTAAAATATTTATTTTATTATTCAAAAATTTTCAAAAGTTTTAAAAAAGTCGAGAAATTTTACAAAACGAAAGTTTTGCAAAAATAGAGATTTTGGAAGGTTAAAAGGTTAGGATTTGATTTAAGATTTGAAATTAGAATTTGATGGCTAATAAATGATTTAAATTAACACGGGGTGTTACAGGTCTTCTAAATTTCATATAAAATTTTGTGGCGACTCTCTTTTAAACAGAAAATGTTTTTGAAATAAAACATCGTGTGGATCAAATTCCCTTGTCCACAAACTATTTTTATATATTTATTATATGAACAAAACACTCCCTAGTCTATATTGTGGGTTTTTTTTTAGGTGCTCACATACGTTATAAAGTTCTTCGTGTACCACATCAACTTTCATAGGTTTCTTGATTTAAAAGTTTTCGGTTTTATTGGAAGAACATTCTATTTTGTTCTTAAAACTAAGTTCTTAAAACTGAGTTCTTAAATAAGGACCAACTTTTTATTTTGACAAACTCAATGACATGCATAATAAAAGAACATTTTTTTTATAGTTCTTATTGGCAAACTCGATGTTAACAACTAATGTTGCAATTGCTTTAATAACATTATCGTGAGAGCCATCACATTTATGAATGCGTATTTTAAAATTTTATTTTCTTTATTTTTCTTTCAATTATCATGCATGAGTAAAAGATATTGGTCTTCAGTTATCTTAACGTGAGATCATTATGTAATAAACAAACTGACTCATAAAACTCACTTTATATCACAATAAATAATTGTAAATTATAATAGAGAGAATGCGTACAATATTTATACAAAGAATATTTGAAACGAATTTGTTTATTGGTTGAATTGTGGCATGATTATTCTTTATGTTAAGCAGCTTTTACTCTCTAGTAAAAAATATGTACTTCATTTTACAATTTAATGAATACGGAGTACTAAATATAGTGAATGGATTATTTAGTACAATAAGAAGATATTATCGAGTGAAACAGTCACGGAAATTAAAAAATTGTTTACGTTTTATTTCATTGGTCAAAAAGTATATATCCGCTATTATTTAAGAAACAAGACATAAGACGCTATTATTTCCAAATTATAAGCGAATACAATAAAAATTATCCAACATGATTTAGTTCTAAGTTAAGATGAAACAATTTTATTTTTACGAATTATGTTTAGAACATAAGGAACTCATAAAGTGTTCACTTTGAGTGTAAAGAATTTAAATTTTATACTTATTTAGTACCAATATTTTTATATCTTTTGTAAACTGAATACATTTTTGTTTTTCATATTTAACATAATTATATTTATTGAGACCTAGGTGTCTTTAAATTAAGTGCACTTCTCTCCTAAAAAATAAAAAAAATAAAAAAAAACAATTAAGTGCACAAAAAAATGCATATACAAAAATTAAATAAATAAATAAATCTTGAATAACATTTCGTTTTTAGTATATGTTTGTTAAAATTTTGTTTTAACTTTTTATTTTTGAAGTCCTTCGTATTTAGAATATTTTTATATATTATTTTTAAGGTCCACCAACCTTAAAAATAGTGCGGAGTACTAACTAAAAACATCACGAATAATATTTCTAAGTACTTTTATTATTATTAGTCATTTATAATTTTTTTCTCATGATATTGTATATGGTCTTGAGGTTTTTTAACTAATTAAATTAATTACTTTTTAATTGGTAAGTACGTTGTTGTCTATATTTTTTAGTTACCCACAATTTACTTAAAAACTATAATCAAGTTAGTGTAAAGTTAATAATTCAAAAAATTGTACAGTCTTTCTATATTCCACAATTTATTAAAATTTATTAAATAATTTATTAATTAACTTAACATTAGTTAAGTTCACCAACTATTTGACACTTGGTTTCATAGTTAGAACAATTTGATGAGTTGTCAACATATAAATCAATTCTTAGTAATGCAACATCTCACGATTGAGTTTTAATATATTATATTGTTAGAATAAGTACAATATTACATTTGACTTATTCTAACATATATAAATATAAAATATAGATATAGATATAGACTAGTTTTAAAGCCCGTGCGATGCACAAGTTTAATCTGTAGAATTTATCAATTTTTCACAAAAGGTCTAGTTTTCAAGAAATTTCTACGTGATATAAAAGTTATGTCATTACTTATTATCACCCTTGTCTTGAATGTTGTTATAATATATTTTAGTATATTAGAACACTATATTGTTCACAATTTAAGTTACAGATAACGTCAAACATTAAAAGTTGTTAGAAAAACAAAGAAAAAGTTAGGGTTTTTAAGGTTCGGAAAGTTACAACATTTGTTTATTTTAGGACTTAATATGTGACATTTTCATGTATCCAATAAAATTAATCATCCTAACTTTAGTTCTTTTTTGTTTTACAAATTAGAAGTTTAAAAGCGCTACACTTTTTCACATCTTTAATAATTATCGATATATGAGCAAAAATGACCAAAATAATGAGCAAAATATCACTATAAAGAAGTTGATATATCATTGAATAGTAGTCTCCAAATATTCTAAAACAATTGTATGAAATTTTGACAATTAATTTTTTAAAATTAAGTATCTCAATTTGCATATTAGTATTAGCTATGAAACAACTACTATGATTTATACCCTTTATCAAATACGAAATAGAAGCTATATTAGTTTGCTATGAATCGGAAATTTGGAAAGTACGTGTCGTACTTTGTGCATAATCTCGTAAACAATCATTCAACTTTTCCCTAATATGTTAAAAGTACAAAAATATAAAGTTGCTTGAAAGAGTGGATTACAAAGGTAATATTTTTTTTTTTTTAACTTGATCAAATTATGAAAAATCTATCTCTATTATAAAAATAATAATAACAAATAAATAAGTTAATATGAAAAAATATACTCCGTATAACATAGTTACATAAAATGACTTCAGATCAACATTTTTGATTGTGTGAATTTTCATTTCAAGCAGCTTCTAACGCAAACTTAAAGTTTTATAACCCGATAAATATCGTCATTATTGTCACCTTGTAATAAGCTTAAAATATTTTAATTATACATTAAAAGTAAACAAATATAAAGTATTAATACTATAAATATATGTAAGAAAGTTTTTAATAAATGAAGTATCTCTCGTTCTTAAAACATGTGTATCGACCCGAGTATTTTAGTGCATAAAATATTCCATAGATACACGCTTTGATTTTAAATCATTTCTAGTACAATTGAACTCATGGATTAAAACATATCTCTTTATCAATGAGAAACATATCCGTATCGATCCGAGTATTTTACTGTTTAAAACTTCTCATAGATACACGCTTTGATTTTCAAATAACTTCTAGTAGAATTGCACTCAATCACTCATGGATTAAAGAGTAATATTTATTGTATATATCAAATAATAAATAATATAAAGTTCAACTTAGGAATAGATAACAATTATAATTATGGTTTGAAATTTCATCTTGAGCTTGATAATAATGATGCCATATAAACTTTCTAGTTTTATTAGTTTGATAATAATGATGCCATATAATTATAATTAAGGTTTGTCTTATAACATTAAAGAAAAGGTCAGTCTTAGCCTTTTTTTAGCTCAGTTTTTGATTGTTTTTAAATTTTATTTCCTAGTCATATTATTATTTAGGTAAGTTTTTCTTTAAATTTTATAGAAAGCTAATTGCTTTGAATTGAATTTATTATTTAAGAGAGTTTTTTTAATTGCTTTGAATTTTATTAGATTATCAAAATATTATTTTTATTTAATTATCAATTAATTATGGTAAATGTTGCTTATGAGCTGTTCAATTTATAAGAAGATGTAAGTGTATCTTATGGAAAACATTATTAAATATTTTAATTTTCATAATATGAGTCATAATATTTTTTAGGTAAGTTCTTTTTAAAAATTTATGGAGAATTACTTGCTTTGATTAATATTTGTAAAAATGTTGATGTGTAGTCGTATAAAATTAGAAAAAAAGGTTAGGCTTAACATTTTTTAGCTCAGTGTTTTTCTTGAAATTTTGTAGAAAGCTAATTGCTTTTAATTTTTGTTTTCTAGAAAAAAGATTAGTCTTAATATTTTTGTTTTCTTTAAATTAGTGTTTCATTGAATTTAATTAGATTATCAAATAATTATCGCAAGTGTTGCTCACTTTAATTGATAAGTAATTTTAAAAATATTTTAAATCATCAATAATAATTATATTTTGAATTAATAGATAATAATGTGAACACTCTTAAATCGCTCGAAAAAACTCTCTTGTATAAAATAAGAATAAGCATCATAAATTATCTAGAATGTGAGTTTGATGATGATGTCATATTAATTATGTATTGACACTTCAAGTAAACTAAACGTCTTTTGCTCTAGTTGATTTTTTGTTTAGATGCTAATAATATAGCTCCCCTCTTCTTATATGTTATATAGTCAACTTAGGTATCTCATAAGCATTTTAAGTTAATTTTTCTTTAATTATTTTCCGAAATCTTATTGATAAGCGCTTAATTTGTTATATTTTTAGTAGCTATTTTATACACTTGGAGTCGTCTTTCGTATAAATTGGGCTTTATTGTATATTTTTAATAAATCTGAGTTAAATTAACTTAAATATTATTTTTGGACTTAATTTACACGTTTTATGCATTTTAATGTGCTAGGTGATTTGGTCCGAGTAATAAGCAAGACAAATGAGATAAGCACAAGCCCAAATTTATATTTGGTCCAACTTGAGTGGACTTTGTGTGGAAAATAAATCACACACAAGTGTGTGTTACGTGGAAACAAACCACAAACAATGAAATAAAAATAAAGGAGCCATTAAAGTAAAAGAAGAAGAAAAACGGCAGAGGCACAACAACAACGACGAAGTTGAATCGTCTTTCAGTCATGAAGCTTGTAACGCCCGAATTCAAGGCTAGTAATGAAGACGGAGGTAATTAATCGATGATTAAGGACAACAATTATTGAGAGGAGCCTTTTCGATTATCATGGCTTCATATAAAAACCCCTATTGTTCTTTAGTTTGGAGGAGACAAAAACATCGTAAATCAGTGTATACGAGTGAATTGAGAGCGGAATTCGGAGTGAAACTGCGGGGTTTGGGTCGAGTAAGAGCAAGTCCGAGTGGGTAGCTATCTACACCATAAGGAAGGTCGGAAATTCGGGGCTCTCTCGAGGTTCGCCACCGACTTTGAGTCGCGATTTTCAGGGTGATATTCTTACGTTCTTCTCTATTCTTTCCCTTAATTTTACTTGTAATTTCAGTTTTCGGTTGTACTCGAGAATGTTCGATCAATTGATTGACTATGTGACAGTTTGATAATAGTTCAGTTTGAATAAATTTCGAGTTTGCTTTGTTTATTGAATTATACTTGTGTGAAATTTCCTAAATTTACTCTCTAATCTTGAGTGCTACTATTCTTGTATTAGGGTGTAAATTATAGCTAAGTATAGAATTTGGGCTACTCTAAATTATATACTACAAGTAGCAACTAATCATAATTTAGACTTGCGACATAGCTAAATCGTGGTTAGAGGGTATAATTTGGTCGCGCTTAATTTAACGTCTAATCGTTTTAATTAGTGTGGGTTAATCGTTTCTAATGCTACATTTGAAATCTTAGGCTTTGCGACATAAGCTTGAGAATTTGAATTGTAAGAGTAGTTTTGGCCTAGTTCAAAATTACAACACCTAAAGTCGATTTGGTCTATACTAAATTGTGTAAGAGGGCTTTAAGGGGAATCTCGCTATCGAGGTTCCTAACATTAACCTGATAAGGTGAATTCGAGTTAACTGAACTAAGTGCGTAAAATGTGGTTGAAAGGTCGAATATCTCATATTTGGGCTAAAATTGGTTTTTGTCTCAAACTTGTAATTTATTTTCTATATTAGTAATTTATTTATAATTTATAATCTGAACAATCTAAATGAACCCCCCATAAGTATTGTATAATTTGTAGTTACGTAGTGTAAGCTAGCAGACTATAGCACTCGCCTCTCCGTGGGATCGACACCTTACTACCCTATATTACGAAAATTGAGTATTTTTAAACGGATAGTAACGGTTTTATAAATATTAATTTGAGTACGCCTAACGACACGTATCAAATTTTGGCGCCGTTGCCGGGGAGGTTGATTTCATTAAATTTGTGCATTGCATCTGCTTGATTTGCACCTTTGATATTGTGTATGTTACTTCCTGTGACAATCTAAGAATGGCCATTTTGTAAGTGTTGTGATTGTTCATGTAAATATAGTCCAAAGTTGTGTTATTGCTGTAATTATGTACTGATTACTATTATTGCTATTAAATCTTTAACTTGCCTGTGACTGGTATTGATATTTCGTTTATGTACAATTAATATGTGCTCTAATTGTTGAATGCAGTCTGATCCAGTAGCTAAATTTCACTTTTCTGTCAAATTCACTATATAATCCTGAAATTAGTGTCTTGTGTCTGCTTAATCTATGGATATTATTTACGTTTTTAGTATTGGTAACCTTAAATCCTTGTAATTGTTTTGGATGTGTACTTGTAGAAATAGTTTATAGTTGTCTTATTGTTGTAGGAGTAATTTATGGTAGATTACCTTTTAGCTGTTACAAATTTGGCTGACATTTCCTATTAATTTGTTGTGTTCAATATTATAAGCTTTGAATACTGAATGTCAAACTTACTTTCTAATTTGTCAATCATCATCTGTGACAATTAGTTCGTGCCTAGTGTGTACGTTTTAGTGTTTTGAACCTTCTGATCTTCGTCTGAACTTGACAAATATCTCCTGGTTTTGCTGTACGTTTTGTGATATTTGCTCACTGTTGTTACTAGGCTCTAAAATAACGAAAAAATGAACGGCTGACTGAACGATTTTGCACTGATCTGATGTTTGCTTTGGAATGAAATAATAACAATTTGATATTCTTATTATAAAAACACATTCAGTTATTTTAGTTCATGTATCCTGATAATTGAAGTCGTATTCGAACGCTGAGAATCGTAAATGTTTTCCGTGGCTACAACGCTAATGAATTCCTACCAGTGTTGTTACTGTATACTTGCGTTATTAGTGTATTATTCAGACTTGCTTGCGTTTCTGATCAATTTTAAGCTGCTGATTACTGTTTTAGTTTCGGATCAATTTTTGTGAACAATGTGTGCTATATTGAGACTAATGACTTGATTGATTGGATTCCTCAAGAGTCGTTCGATAAAGAATATGAAATTCAAGCTGAAAATTCCAGTTTAGTAGTGTCTAATGCAAAAAATGATGATTCTGGTTTACTGCACAATGCTGATTTGAACATGCTGCTGTCTGGTTCTGATTTGTGTGCTGCTGATTCTGTCACATTTTCTGGTAGTTCTGGTTCATTTGACAATATAGAATGCATATCAAGTGTTGAACTTCCTCTTCACACTCCTAAATTGATTCCGTCGATTAAGTGTCACCTAGAATTGAACTTAAACCCTTACCCGTAGGTCTCAAGTATGCTTTTCTTAGTGAAATTGATGCGCTGCCTGTGATTATTTCTAGCTTGTTGTCCGACTTACAAGAGAAGAAATTGTTAAATGTGCTTAGTGAATATAAAGAAACCATAGGATGCATTAGTCCTACTTTGTGTATGCATATAATTGATCTTGAAATTGATGCTAAAACAGTTTGTACGAGTCAACGTAAGCTAAATCCCGTAATAATGGACGTAATTAAGAAGGAAATGATTAAATAACGTGACACAAATATCCTTTGAAATCAGTTTGTTACCATAAATTGAATAAGTCAGTTTTAGTCTGCTTGTATTTCACTCTCGTGGCCAAGTGTTTCTCTGGCAGGTTTACGATTAGTTTCAGGAACACGGGTGACACTACTAGGCTTCGCTCAAGAGAACCTTACTGATAAAATGGGGCTGCTGCTGCACGATCAGATACATATGCGTGCCTTTCTCCGGTTCAGAGCGACTTACTCCCCACATGTGAGCAGCCTGTCCCCGCACACAACATTGCGAATCTGCCCATTTCAGATTATATAACCAGCTAAGTTCCCTCTCTGACATTATATTTGCTTTACATCGAGGACGATGCTCAGTTTAAGTGTGGGGGAGGGACTGATAATGTTGAATAAATGAATTGATTTCGCAGTATTGAATTGCTTATTTGAGTTGAATTGGTTAAGGTTGTTTGATATGAGTTTTTCAGGCTTGAAAATTTTTGGTTCTGGCCATTTTTAGGGGAGATGCTGCCGAAATTTCCTGAAAATTGTGCTAATTTTTGACTTTTAAGGTCCTACTGAGTTAGGGAACCCGGCTATAAGCTTTAATTTTATACTTTTTTTGGAAAAATGCTCTTTTTAGTGATGACACGAACATAAGTAAAAAATTTCTTTGAAGTCGTGTGCGCGTAAATTTCTTCTCCCTATTAAACTTGGATTGATTTATTTCTCAACATGCTACGTTTTGAGTCTCTTTTATATTGAAATTGCAAATGAACTATATATAATAGCACTCGTCCATTTTATCTTGATCACTTGTTTATTACTTTAAGTTGTGTGGTGTGTAAGCCGGTCTTGTTTTTGTTAATACTTTCGAGGTGACTCCTTTAATGGACTTTCAGGGAGATTACTTGACTTCGGGAAAAAATAAAGAAAAAAAGAAAAAAAATTTGAAATGAGAAAAAAAATTGAAAGAAAAAAATAATGGAAAAAAAATGAAAAGAAAAAAATGAGTAAATGAAATGAAAAAAGGAAAAAAATCCGAAGTATCGAGTACACTTGACGGTAACCGGGAGAACGATCCTCGTACTGCGGTGGTAATACTAAAGTACCGAAAGTATCCCCTTTCCCCAAGACCTTAATATTGGCTGAAACCCATCATCTTTGGGTCGATTTTTGCATGGGTCAAGTAAGTGGATCGAGTGTGAAAATCTTAAGTTTGTTTACGATTTCAATTAAAAGCGTTTGAGACGTCTCATGTTGTTTAATTAATCAGTTGTATAGTTTGTAGTGGAGGAGAAATATTTGCTCTACATGCTTCATTCCGAGTTAATTCTGAAATCTTATGTTGTCTTGAAATAAATTCCAAAGTGTTTTGTCTAACATCGGGTACTCTTTATTTAGTTTGGTCCGAAAGAGTTAAGAATGCCATTGATTTAAGCTCATGTTTTGTTACTGTCGAGGGCGACAATAGTCTAAGTGTGGGGGAATTTGATAAGCGCTTAATTTGTTATATTTTTAGTAGCTATTTTATACACTTGGAGTCGTCTTTCGTATAAATTGGGCTTTATTGTATATTTTTAATAAATCTGAGTTAAATTAACTTAAATACTCCCTCCTACCCAACTCTAATGTCCCTTTTGGGAAAAAGGTGGAAATTTATGGAGTGGAATAGAATAAGAAAAAGTAATGGGTAGGGGTAAGAAAATAGGAGAGAGGGTGTATGAAATTGAATAGAATAATAAAAAGTAATGTATAGTTGGGTGAGTGGGGGTTAGTTTAATCCAAAAAATTCATGGGGAAAAGCAAAAGGGACATTTTGATGGGTAAGAATTTGGGGAAAAAGGGACATTAGATGTGGGTAGGAGGGAGTATTATTTTTGGACTTAATTTACACGTTTTATGCATTTTAATGTGCTAGGTGATTTGGTCCGAGTAATAAGCAAGACAAATGAGATAAGCACAAGCCCAAATTTATATTTGGTCCAACTTGAGTGGACTTTGTGTGGAAAATAAATCACACACAAGTGTGTGTTACGTGGAAACAAACCACAAACAATGAAATAAAAATAAAGGAGCCATTAAAGTAAAAGAAGAAGAAAAACGGCAGAGGCACAACAACAACGACGAAGTTGAATCGTCTTTCAGTCATGAAGCTTGTAACGCCCGAATTCAAGGCTAGTAATGAAGACGGAGGTAATTAATCGATGATTAAGGACAACAATTATTGAGAGGAGCCTTTTCGATTATCATGGCTTCATATAAAAACCCCTATTGTTCTTTAGTTTGGAGGAGACAAAAACATCGTAAATCAGTGTATACGAGTGAATTGAGAGCGGAATTCGGAGTGAAACTGCGGGGTTTGGGTCGAGTAAGAGCAAGTCCGAGTGGGTAGCTATCTACACCATAAGGAAGGTCGGAAATTCGGGGCTCTCTCGAGGTTCGCCACCGACTTTGAGTCGCGATTTTCAGGGTGATATTCTTACGTTCTTCTCTATTCTTTCCCTTAATTTTACTTGTAATTTCAGTTTTCGGTTGTACTCGAGAATGTTCGATCAATTGATTGACTATGTGACAGTTTGATAATAGTTCAGTTTGAATAAATTTCGAGTTTGCTTTGTTTATTGAATTATACTTGTGTGAAATTTCCTAAATTTACTCTCTAATCTTGAGTGCTACTATTCTTGTATTAGGGTGTAAATTATAGCTAAGTATAGAATTTGGGCTACTCTAAATTATATACTACAAGTAGCAACTAATCATAATTTAGACTTGCGACATAGCTAAATCGTGGTTAGAGGGTATAATTTGGTCGCGCTTAATTTAACGTCTAATCGTTTTAATTAGTGTGGGTTAATCGTTTCTAATGCTACATTTGAAATCTTAGGCTTTATGACATAAGCTTGAGAATTTGAATTGTAAGAGTAGTTTTGGCCTAGTTCAAAATTACAACACCTAAAGTCGATTTGGTCTATACTAAATTGTGTAAGAGGGCTTTAAGGGGAATCTCGCTATCGAGGTTCCTAACATTAACCTGATAAGGTGAATTCGAGTTAACTGAACTAAGTGCGTAAAATGTGGTTGAAAGGTCGAATATCTCATATTTGGGCTAAAATTGGTTTTTGTCTCAAACTTGTAATTTATTTTCTATATTAGTAATTTATTTATAATTTATAATCTGAACAATCTAAATGAACCCCCCATAAGTATTGTATAATTTGTAGTTACGTAGTGTAAGCTAGCAGACTATAGCACTCGCCTCTCCGTGGGATCGACACCTTACTACCCTATATTACGAAAATTGAGTATTTTTAAACGGATAGTAACGGTTTTATAAATATTAATTTGAGTACGCCTAACGACACGTATCACTTATATGTTTTTATCTATGTAAACCAAAAATTTTAGGACTACGGTTATAATTTGTGTTATAATAAATTTATGATTTAAATAAATAAAAATTATGAGAAATAATTAATTAATGTTGTAAAAAAAAATAATAAGATAAAATTATGATAGAAAACAAAGAAAACATACCATGACATTATTTAAGTTTCGTGATAGTTATAGTTATGCACTAATGCAATATCTAAGATTGTTAGCCTACACAAATTCCGATCCAAAAATCAATAAAAATAACTAAAGTGAAAAGATAACGCAAAAAATTAACTTGCTTACAATTTGATTTTCCTAAGGGTTAATTGAACATAACCACCTTTTATAACACTTTTTTTTTCAGAATAACCCCCTTATATTTTTTTTTATAACATAACTCCCCTTTAAAACAATTTTGTTTCAAAATCACCCCCAACGTCGAAATATGTTACTACTTAAAAAATGATGAATATTCACACTCATAAATAGATTTTTCTCAAGTGGTTTCGACATATTTTAGTTATTCATGGTTGTATCTTGAAGGGGGTGTAGGTTAAAATGTCTTTGGTTGCCATTTTTAAGTAACAAAATTCGACTTTGGAGGTAATTTTGAAGCAAAAATGTCTTAAACATATTAGGGGATTATTTAAAAAACAAATGTTATAAAAGGGGGTTATATTCAATCAACCCTTTTCATAATAATCTCTCATGGCTCATATAAAGCGATATTTAGTACCATTGTTGTTATGATTAAGTTAAGATGATGGTAGGGGATAACATATATTTTTCTAAAGACCTTTTAATAAGTAAAACATTTATTAGTTTGATATAAAAAAGAATCAATAAAATTATGCGTAAATAATTACTTCAGTATTTTTAATTATGTAGATTTTTCCTTCAACAAACTTCTGATGTAAACTTAAAGTGTTGTAACCCGACAAATACCATGAATGTAGTCACTATGTACATAAGATTGAAATATTTAAATTATACGTTGAAAGTAAACATATATAAGGCATTAATACTTATATTTGTAACAACCTGGTTTTTTGTCGACTTTAATTACTAAGGCGGAAATTAATTAAGTCTTAAACCAGCGTTATTAATTATACAATAAAAACCCAAATGTTATAACATCGTTCAAGAGTTGAATAAAACAACTCTAAGTACGGAAATTTAAAAGAGTATCGTAGTATATATTACATTATTTCTCTTAAAAACAACTTAAAATAAAGCATAAGATCGTCTCGTGGCCCAGTCCAAAATCCAGCTTCTGGCCCACGGTTATCCTGCACAATAAACTGATGGGGGGTGCCCGCTGAGTGGACAGTGACTAGCTATGCTCATACTTACCCTCGACTTCAATTACTTTGGTTTATTATTATCGCTTTATAACTATAACGTTATGATAAAAACATAAACATGCTTATTACAAATAGCATATAAAGACATATAAGTCATAATAAGCATGCGGTTTAAAGCGATAAATCATATAAGCATGATATTCAGTTATGAAAGCAATAACAGATAATATCATAGCAATAGTGTCACAACATATCAGCAGAATTACAAAGCGATATTAGATCGCAGACAAACATACACATCGTATCATTCACATCATGCAGACTCGATTCACTTCAGAAATTTGTGGTCTTTAGTTTTCGAAGATGGTACACACTCATTCTCATTTAATCAAACAACAAACAACACATACTGCTTACGAGCCTGACCACTGAGTAGGCTATTGTACTCTAGTCGCTTGCATCTCACTACCATAGTGCAGCAACTTACTCGACTCGTAAACCACGCCGAATACTATAGTACTTGCATCTCATCTTCTAGTGTTCGAAATGATTCGAACTTCAGATACAATCTCGTCAAGTAATCTTTACGCAGGGCAAGAACGAATGCTAGCGTCGCGCCCACTAAGAACGAAACGCGGCAAGGAGACAAAATCGCATATCGACCCAAATCCATAAAGCCGATAAAACACTCAAATCCATGAGGCTGCGATGGCCCTGTTACCCCTAGCGAAATAAGGTGAATTACACCCAAGTCTAATATGCATATATGAGTATTTTCGATAAGAGTAGGCTATGCTATTCATAGAGCACCTTACCTCTGAATAAAACGACTATTTCCTAGAGACCGACCCAAAAGAGTTGGCATATTCTTTATCTTGTACGGCTTAGGCAATACGACTTAAGGCGTAAGGCATGGGCAGGATGCTAAGCAATAAAGCTGCCGGCTCAACCACACTAACCAGGATGACCCATGTCAGAGACCGAGATAGTGGTATCCGCTGCAAGACTATCTTAACCCCACTTCACTTACGATTGACGTTTTCATATCGGAGGCTCAAGCGTTTGACCCGTTATTTAACTTTCTCATGATTCATTATTTATTTGATATTAAATAACTCATGTTACTAGACTCTCCTAGTCTCATCGTCAAACGTTTAGGTATTTTATTTTCGGTTTCATATGATCACATAACACATTCGTTTATTATTTGAAATGTTGTTAATTATTAATGTTTTCAAGTTTCTAAACTAATGCGTTTATTAGTATGTCCAATTTTATTTAAGCGTTTTTCAAAACACTTTAAGTCATTTACTTATTCATTTTAAATTTTTCTATACTTAGTAAAATTTTCAATTATTTTCAATATTTCAAATTTTGAAATTTGAAATATCTTTTAATTTTGAGACGTAACTTGTTTTACAAGTTTCGTAATTTTTTCACTATTCACTTTTCACTATTCACTATTCACTATTCATCGTATTTTATACGTATTTTTATACGTATTCGTATTTTATACGTATTTTTATACTTATACGTATTCTTATACTTCGTATTTCTACGTATTTTATACTCATACGTATTCTTATACTTGTACGTATTTTTATATTTATACGTATTTTTATACTTGAGATATTTTAGGTATAAAACTAAACCATTTTTATTTACTAAGTATAACTTTCTAGTTTCGAAGTCGTTAAGTTCGTTTTGCATTTGGTGATAATGATATTTATTTTAAAACTGAAACTTAGTTAAATTTAGTCGTCTATTTACTAAATTTAGCGATTTTCATTTTTAATAATAATAGTGTCGTGGATGGTTCATTTTAGTCCGTATGTCCAAGTCCAACAGTCCAATATTTGCAAAGGCAGTAGCACACGATTTAATTCATTTTTACATCGGTTACTCATTTTAATCGGTATATTACATTTCATATATAACTAAATCAATTAATACAAAAATTCAATTCTATTAACTATTAAACTTTAGTGAATTAATGATATTTTCATTTTGATCAAATTTAGTCCATTTTAATTAAGAATGTCGTGTGATATACATAAGTGTCAAAATTGATTTCTTTCTTTTAAATTCTTAATTCTAACTTATTAACTAATAATTAAATTATTTTAACAATAAACTAAAAAGTGATAAAAACGATTTTTGACCTAAAAAGGGCAAGAATGCCGTGAGTATGTAGTGTAGTGTTCTAAATTTCATTTTTTCGATTTTATCGGTTTTTAGCTTAAAGTCTTTATATTTTAATTATTCTAATTATACTAAAACGATTTAACCTAAAATGAAATCTTACTAAAAGTTTCATTAGCCTAAAATTTAAGCTAAACTATACAGTGAAATTTTCTAAATGTTTTTTTTTTTAAATGTTTAAGTTGATTTATGTATTAGTACTAACATAATATAAAATAATAACTAAACATAAATACAAATTATAAACAAACATAAAATAAAACATAATCAAAGTGAGTAACAATGATGAACATCAACATGAAGATTACTTGAACCTTATGAACATCAAAAATAAACTCAAGAACACCATTTTCAATTTTAACAACTAATAATTTATTTTCCTAATTTAATTTTTTTTTACATGATAACTTCTAAATTAACCTAACTTAACATAACATATTATTTACAAAAATTAAAAGTGAAAATTTAGACAAAAAATAGGGAAATGCCGTGGATAAGCATAACACACACAAACATTTCATTTTCGATTTTTATTCACTTAAACTCATTGTTAATATTTCACATAGTTTTTATATATGATTACTACTTAACTAAAACATAACTAAACATAAAAATCATATGAACAATAATTAAAAATGCTCAAAATTAAATTAGCTAAACATATTAACATATTACTACAACTTAACTATTAGCAAAGTTACTTATTTATTATCATTTTATTATACTTCACATAATCATACAAGTGAAAATAAATGATGTTTAACATATTTAACATAAAACTCATACTCATAAAACTTACTCCCTCCGTTTCATAGTGTTCTTCCCATTTCGATTTGGATCAAAAATTAAGAAAGGTAGATTGTGTGGGTGAGATTAAAGTAGAAAAATAATAAAGTGAATTGTGTGGATGAGATTAGTTAAAAGTTGACAAAAATAGAAATGGGAAGAATATATAGTGGAATTTCCTTTTTAGGAAAGTGGGAAGAAGATAGTGGAATGCAGGGGAGTATAATAAAAATCAAATTAATTTACAAAGAGGTTAAAACGAGATATAACTAGTCACCTTGATTTGGCAAGCTAGTGGTTATCCGGATCGACTATATTATCTAGGTTAAGTTCTTCGCCCGTATACTCGTCTTCACCTTCAAAAACCCGTAACAAAGTGAGCTCCAAATACCCAAGAATAAGCTTAGAATACTAGTAATTTATTAGAGTAATATTAGGGTTTTAATTTAGGAGTTTTAGGAGAAAAATGAAAGAAAAATAAAGAGAGAAAAGGGAGGTGATGTGCTCGGCAAAGAGGAGAGAAAATGAGTGAGTTTTTACACTTGTGAAATAATGAGGAAACACTAGTAAAGAAATTAGGTTAAATGAATTAGGTTAAGTTAGTTTTATTTAAGAAATAAAGTTTTATTAAATGAATTTAGGTAACACATAAATCAAGTGGCACAACTTGATTCATTTGGAAGGTTCCAATTGATATTTGTTTAAAAAAAAGTTTTTCACGAAATTAATCAGTTTTAAAAAGTCGGATGTCAAAAGCGATAAAAGTTAATGTGTGCGCGTTTGACGATTTTTTTGAAATATTTATACTTTTGAATTCTAAGACTAAAATATTTATTTCATTATTCAAAAATTTTCAAAAGTTTTAAAGAAGTCGATAAATTTTACAAAACGAAAGTTTTGCAAAAATAGAGATTTTGTAAGGCTAAAAGGTTAAGATGCTGAGGTTTAAGATTTGAAATTAGTATTCGATGGCTAATTATTGAATTAAATTAACATGGGGTGTTACAATATTAGAGAGTCTTTATTAAATTATAAGTACCTCTTCATCAATAAGAATCATATTTGTATCAATCCGTGTTATTTAGTACTTAAAACATCTCATAGATACTGCTTTGATTTTCAATTCACTTCTAGTATAATTGAGCTCATGGATTAATGAGTAATATCTGTAGTATATACTAAATAATAAACAAAATCAAGTTCAACATGTAAAATTGAACATATGAATAAAAATAAGTAAAATAATTGTTGGGAATTTCACCTTAAACTTGATGATGATACCACATGAATCTTCTAGTCTTATTAGTATGACTTCACTGTATGATTTGTTAAATTAAAAATAATTTAAAATCATTAAATAATAATTTATTTCCTAATTTAATAGATGATGATGATGTGGACGCTCTAAAATTACTCGAAAAAAGCCTGATTTATATATATATACTAGGTGAAATGCATGTGCGTTGCACAGATCTCCGTCAACTAAAACTAAATATAGTTCATTTTGACATACTATCATCATTATTCATTTATTTGCCCAATAATTAACAGAATTATATGAACTAAACATTTTCTAAATCAAATATGAACATTTTCATAATCTAAACATGTAACTCCGTATTCAGAATTTACCTAAATTCTCAAAATTTTACCAATTTGAATTTTGTGAACTTTTCTAAGATTTTTGTACAAAACCCTCAAGATATTAAAAATTAAGATTAGTATACGTCGCATCAAGTATATATACTATTATTTGATCGTTATAGTTAAACTTTTATACATTTTTAAATAGTCATGATTAAACTACGGGTATTATTTTCCTTCAATTAAAGGCTAGATTCAGTTAGTGGCACCCACCAGCATCAGCAGCAATCTCCGCCCGTTGATTAGTATCATTGCGACCTCAGATTGACTTCGTTAGCTCACTTTTACACAAGATACAACAAATTTGGTTCACGACTTCAACGTGTACACCGTACGTAGACTTATTATGTTCTTTATCAATATCTGGCTGACTAATTATCAAACAAATACAATTAAATGTAGATGCATGTTGCACTCTTTAACTAAGCCCTAACGATAATTATATTCCTACCTTCATTGTCGAGAAACAAAACATAAATCTATGACAATGTTTAGGGTCACCATTGTACAATCCAATTTAATTATAAAAAAAATATTTCTTATAAAATTTAGGATAAATTTAAACAACACTTTGAAATCGAAATAGTCGTTACACATCGAATTCTTATATTAATGAGCTATGATCCCGTTTAATTCAATTCCAACATCTTGTTTCAAAAAATTAACAGTACAATCGGTTGTAATTATATGTATTTCTTATGAAACGTTTACTAAGATAAAGCATGAATGATCAACAACTTGTATTAAAATTTTGAAAAATTAAACAATCAATTGGAATTATACATATAATTACTGTGACTTTTATTAAATGAAAAATGAATAGCGAAGAATTAAACAACCAATTAATTTGGATTGAATTCAACAAAAACTTAAAGAAAAAAAAAATAAAAATAAAAATAATGTGAAAATTTAATTGTTAAGGATTGTGCTATCCATAGATTGGAGTGTTTTTTTTTTTTTGCTAGAAATGTAAGATCTTAGATTGGAGTGTTTATATACATACACGAAACAATATACATATACTATAACTAATAGGATTAAGTTATTTAGAAATTAACTTACACCAGAAATAAAAAAAAAAAAATGAGTTTTTTCTAAAACTTGTGTTATGAAAATTATAATGGTCATCTATGTTTAAATTATATCTCATACACTTTTTTCTAATATATTTTAAGAGAATATTACACGGAGTAAATTGGATTCTCAAAATAATTATACTAATATATACTGAAAAATGTAAACAGTTTTTTAAAATAAAATAGGATCAATGTATAATTGTACATTTTTACCTATAATAAAAGAGTCTGAGTATTTACAATATCAATATCTATGTGAAACACGGGTCATCAATATAATAGTTTAATTTACTATAAAACTGAATAATTCCAATTATCTATTAAACTTACACATTCGTAAGAATAAATTATTTTCATTATTACTGTCCCTTTTTAAAATTAAAGTTTATGTTAGATATCAACTTTCAGAAATAAAAATGTTCAATATGACAATATAAAAAAATAAAAGAATTTGTCTGGCGAGTCCAATACGCACTTAAAAGAATTTGTCTGGCGAGTCCAATACGCATTTAAAAGAATTTGTCTGGCGAGTCCTATACGCATTTAAAAGTTGTCTGGCGAGTCCTATACGCACCTATTTTACCAACCTTGCGAAGATGGAGATAAAGACCGAAGATGAAGACTTTGTTTATTTATTTGCAAACTCATGGAAATTTTAGCAAATTACCATGAGTTTGAGGGGGGATGATAGAGAATATAATATAATAATATTATGATAATATGATAATAGTATATTTAGGGAATAAAATATATCTAGAAATATTATGAGATAATAGATTTGATTATACTTCCTAGTTTAGCTAGAATTAGGACCTCTATATAAAGAGGGTTTATGTAATCGATGGAAAACAACTATCAATAATAAAACTCTCCTCTATGAATTATAATTCTCTATATCTTATCATAAACACTCTTATCAAATATACAATAAAAAAACATAAATAACACAAACTGTAATCGTAACTATAATTAAAACATATTAAATTAAAACTATTTAACGTAGTACTTAATTGAGAAGACCAAGCTAAAGTATGTGATGTATATATGCAAAAAGGTTTGAAGAATTACCTAAAAATTATCTAATGTATCGTAATTAAATAAGGAAATTATGTGTCATATAATTATTTATGTCTAAATTAGTTTTTTTTTTGGTCAATTTGAATTTTTTAATTTATTTATCAAATGAATTTTTTTGATTGGATGAAATGCATTGACATTTACACTCATTTAATAGCATTTTTCAATACGAAATTAATGATGTTAATTTTATATTATTTCAAAAAATACATTTTATAAAAAATGATAATCAAAGACTTGCTTAAAAATTATTTAATATATCATAATTATATAAGGAAATTATGTCTAACATTATTATTAATTTCCAAATTACTATTTGTTATCAATCTAAATTATTTAATTTATTTTCTAAGTTCAACTTTCCTTATTGGTTAAAAGATCCTTGAATTAAGGAGAACACTCGAAAAAACTTTGTTTTATATATATAGCGATAGCGACTGACTCAAATAATCATTTAACATTATACGGAGTAATTGTATTAAATGGTTTTGAAAGTGTCAAAATATATTTATTTTTTTGGTGCTAATAGTGTCAAAATATGTTATGAAATATTTTATTTACATACAAATATTCTGAAATATTTTATACGATAAGGAGTATACATAAAATTGACAATAAGATTTTTTTTTTTTTTTTCTTTAGAAAAGTTATAATTTGTAGACTAAAGTTTTAGAAAATTGCAATAATGTCTAGTTAGGTGAGTGTAATGTGTGTGTGTGGATATTTGGCAAGTAAAATATTTTACGTGTAGTAAAAGATAAAAGATTGGGCCTTCAACATAGTTAAAATTTTTTAATTGCTAACTAGTGATGCGACCCGTAGAATCCACGGGCCGGCTCGATTTGTCCTTTTAGTCGGTATTATCTTATCTTTGTTTAGTTTTGATTAATGTTTCACTATTTTATATGTACGTACTTTAGGCCGGCTTGTCTAGTGGTAGTTGTTTTTTTTGGTCTTATACGGATATTTTTTTGCATGGTATCCTTATGTTTAATTTCTCGGTATATGGAAGCTGTGTTTTTCACTCTAAAACTGGGGATGTTTGAAGCAATAATGAAATTTAACTATCATGCCTAATTTGACGTGCAACATTTCAAAGTACCGTTCTGAGTAATTGTTGAAATAGTATTGAATTGAGATATTAAATCATTAAAATCAATTCCTAATATTAATTCTTACATCAACTATATGCGACACGTACAAATAATATCCCAAAATTCGATAAGTCAAAACATAATAGTAACCCATTCGCAAGGTCAAATGACCCTACTTGTGAGGTATCTTATGTCGTCAAATACTCAAATATCATAAGCGATTTTGGTTAGTGTAACTTTTAAGATCGGCATAATGTGTTTTTCACTTTAAAGCAGAGGGTTTTTTTTGAAGCAATAATGATATTAAAAATCACTACAACTATTATCGTAGAAAATATAAATTACGAAATTTTGGTAAAAACCGAATTAAATAGAACATGTTGAAAATTGGTATTAGTTCAATAATAATAATTGAACAACAATCTTTACTTACACAATAAACGCTCATTATACATTACTTATTGAAGTGCATCATAATACCTAGTAATGTGAACGATGCATTAAACACAAAATAATGCAACAAAGTACAAAATAAAGAATCATATAATCGTTGTTTTTCAAACGATAATACTAAAAACTTAGAGCTTAATTAATCCACTAATTCTTCCTCGTTGTTCGAGACGACATCGACTTTGCTCTTCCTTTGTCGCGACTGAACTTACGAGCCACACAACCGTACCAGAAGTCCTCATCATCCTCGTCGAAACACTCATACTCATCAACCCGCATTCCTTGCTTCTTGCTCTTCACAGACGAAACTCGCAGCTTCTTCTTATTATTATTCTTGCACAATAATAATTTCATGATTCCTAGTTGTTAGTTTCGAAATCTCAAAATGTTTAGATGGAAAACCAATGGGTACATTGCTAGTTGTTAAAAAGTAATGCTAAATTTGAAACATAGTATATAAATGCCAATTTGGTGCAGAAATTAGTAATTTAAATCCAACTTGCTTATTAGTCTTTAGAAAGATAATATTGTACCCCATCATTTCTACCTTATTGAGTTCCACTTGAAGCCTAGCATCTCCTTTTCATGATTTTGTCTACAGTTTTACAAAGTTCCCAAAATAATTCATAACAAATTAATACTCCTTTTTGTTTTAATTTGCTTTTTTAATGGAAAAAGAGAGCTACAATTTTGTTACTATCTACTTTTTAAAATAAATTTACACACCCTCACGTATGGGTACATACATAATCAAGTGCAAAAAGACGCAGCGTGACTCGGTCGTGAGACATGAGGACACTTTCCTAGAATAAGGATACGGGTACAAGGTCACGTCTTTTATACAATTATTGAAAATAAAAATAAGAAATATGTAGAGTTATTAAGTGAGACATTGAAAAACTTAAAATATGAGTTTTGAATCATTAGAACTCATACGACATAGTTTATATAAGAGTGTTTTCGTTCACTTTAGATTGTCTTTTATATCTTCGATATGCCATGTACGACATAGGTATTACTCCAAATGTGAAGTGTTGAAGTATAGCTTACGGACAGTGAGTATAGGCAGGAAAATGCTGTTTTTTGTACCACTGTAATAAGGAAATGTCTGTACGAAACTAACACCTAGCATACATCCGTCTGATAAGCAAGTGTTCTTACAATACTAGCATCACACATACAGACCGAAATAATAGGTACGAAAATAAAAAAAGCCGATATTTAGCCGTGATACCTGGGTAAACGTCAAACCGTCTTTAAGAGGGAACCATCCCGCGGACTGCAAGCATACGAAAAAACGACCTTGTTTGCCAAGCAGCAGTAGCCAACGTCACCCACCACCTGCTTCTGAAGTTCATTCTCATGTTCTCGCTTCCGAATTTATCTGAAATGCCAAGTTGCCAAAAAGAGTTGAAAACGCATTTGTGACAGCAGTTTACTCTTACCATGGAAAATCATCTAACGGTACCCCTTCACCAAACAGAAGCACACACATAGAAAACGATACCATGACCAAATCATTACTGATAGCTAACATCACTAGTGCACATCATCATTACATGTAAATACTTCAATCAACACCAATAAATAATTAATTCTACGAATGATACAAATCATTCATATACCGATATACGCCAATTCTCGAACAAACATAGCTGAAAATCCTGAATTATACATGAATAAACAAACACACATACATCATCAATCATCATGCAATAGAGACATATAAAAAAACAAAGCAGAGAGGCACGTCATTACCAAAATAGAGCATAGATGAGCACCCATGAATCGGAGAAGCAAAATGTTACTCATTGAATAAAAACGCCCAATTCGATTTCCGTGTAGTTACAATCCCCAAATTCAAAACCCTCAATTTGTTAAATCGAAAAATTGGGTCAAAGTAATGATGAGAATCGAAAGAAAAGAGGGCGTGGGAGCGTGGCTGAGGCGATGGTGTCGGCGCCGGTGCAGGTGGAGGACGGTGGATGCTGTGCAATGACAAACCATCACCGAGCTCTGTCACCAAAATACCGCACGAACAACATGCAAAATCAGACAAGAAGAAAATCGAAGGAAAAATCCACCGCTAAAATACAACTACAACTTCTACAAATAACAGTGATTTTTCATGTACATTGCTACCTAACAGAATATACTTCAAATCGAACATAAGCAAAGTAAAGCTACATGCTGTTTCCAGTACAATAAACCGAAGGAAAAATCCAGAAAATACACTCATAACTTCTTACACATAACAGCGATTTCATCACGTACATTGCTACCTAACATAATTTAGGTCAAATCGAACAAAAGCGAAATACAACCACATAATTTAAACCAACAACTAATCGAAAATGAACCTGTGAGATCAATTAAATCACCAGATTCTTCCTCTAAGAAGATTCAATAATAATTTACCAGACATCATTTGCTCAATTTATCATCACTAACTTCTTCACCACTTTCACTAACCATTAATCTCACACTATAATCATCACAAAATCAAGAACATGTTTACAGTACATTCAAGCCTCAGCATAATCATCGAAAATAATCACTCAACAAAAATCAAAAATTCGAAAAAAAAAAAAAAAAAGAGATTGAATGAGGGAGAAGAGAGGAGACCGTCGCAAGCAGCGGTGAGCAAAGGAGTGACGTCGGCCCAAACGGTGCCGTCACCGGTGGATATCGCCGTCGTCGTCGCCGCCGTGAAAGGTGAGAAATCCTCCGACATCGCCGCCGACGAAACAACCGTCGAAATTAATTGGATTGTTGGTAGGGTTTTAGTGGAAAGAGGTTGGAAATTATTGAAGAAGAAATAAATGAGAAGGGAGTCGAACCAATTAGTATATCATACACATGGGTGTACTATACTCCAAACACCCATGTTGTATAGTTACCATTTTACCCTTATTTCTTTAACCCTAGTTTTAAAAAAAAAAAAAAACAAAAAAGGAGAAAGAGGTTTTACAGAAATCGTGGCCCCCTAAACAAAAACCAAAACTTCCATTTACCCCTTCCTTTTTGCTTTTTCATCTCTACTTCAATTCTAACCCAAAATCAACCAAAAAATTCATGAAATTTTAATTATTTGAACAATTATACAATGAAAGGACATGCAAGATCAAATCGGTGAGTTCTAATTTTGTTTTTGTGTTGATTTCGTTTTTTTTTTTTTCAATTGTAAACATTGTTACGGTGCTTTTATTTTTATAATTGTGGTTTTATTTGTTTTAGTATTATGAATTTGTCAATGTTTTGATTTAAAAATTGGGGGAAATGGTTGATTATTAGATTAGGGTTTTTGAATATATTAGGTTTTAGAAATATAATTGGGCAAAATTGCATCTTTTTCTCAAATTATGAATTAAAAGTATCAGTTTTTCATTTTTTTTTTTCCGGAAATTGACAATTTGTACCGATTTTCTGAATATGAATCCATTAATTTTGAATATGTATGTTTTGGAATTGAATATCTTTGTTTTATAATTGAATATGTATGTTTAGGAAATGAATATGGTGTTTTAGAAATGAATTTGTAAGTTTAGTAAATGAATATGGTATTTTAGAGATTTACTCCGTTAGTTAATTTTCTGAAAATGAATATGCTGAAATGAATATATCGTGTTTTAGAATTGAATATATAGTGTTTTTTAAATGAATACATAGTGTTTTGTAAAGGCGAAAGTGGTGATTAACACCCTTAACTTTGTCCATATGTGAAATTAGGCCCCATAACTTTTATTTGTAATAATTGAACCCCATTACTTACATAAAAAGTGAAATTCAAATCTATTTTTGATTTTTCATGAATATTGCTAAAAAAACATTTATAATAAAATTAAGAAAATAAATTATAATTTTATAACTATTTATCTTTAATACTCACACTAAATATAATAAAAGGCACTTTTTTTAAAAAAAAATAATACAATTATTATGTAATTTATGATATATGTATCCATAATTCATGAAATTATACTTTAATTTTATAAAGGTTAAAATAAACAATAGTACGGAGTATATCATTTCTTGAATATCTAAATAATGTGATAGACAAATAAATCTAAAATTCATAATAATTTTCAAGTGTATAATTTATAAGTTATCAATATGAAATGAATTCATGGTGAACTTTTAGTATAAAAGAAAAAAATGGGGTTTGATTTTATTTTATGATAGAGTCTATATTTGTAAATTTTTTTAGAAAATGTGCTTTTAATATATATGGTATGAGTATTGAAGTTATATAATTGTAAAATTGTAATTTATTTTTTATTAATTTTATTGTAAATGATTTTTTTGTGCAAAATTCATATAAAATCAAAAATTGAATTGAATTTCACTTTCTAGGTAAGTAATGGGGTTCAATTACCACAAATGAAAGTTATGGGGCCTAATTTCACATATGGACAAAGTTAAGGGTGTTAATCACTACTTTCGCGGTTTTGTAAATGAATATGTAATTTTCTGAAATGAATATGAATATACTGAAATGAATATGTCATTTTCTGAAAATGAATATACTGAAATGAATATATAGTGTTTTAGAATTGAATATATGGTGTTTTTTAAATGTATATATAGTGTTTTGTAAATGAATATTTTGGTGTTTTGTAAAGTGATATATAGTGTGTTAGAAATGAATATATGGTGTTTTAAAAATGAATAGATAGTGTTTTAAAAATGACTATTGTGTTTTGGAAATGAATATATGGTGTTTTAGAAATGAATAGATAGTGTTTTACAAATGAATATACTGAAATGAATATATAGTGTTTTGAAAATGAATATATTGTGTTTTGAAAATGAATATATAATGTTTTAGAAATGAATATATAGTGTTAATGTTAGTGCACATAAGTTTGTTACTGATTATTTGTTTTTATGATTTGTAGCAGTGGTAGTACTAGTGGAGATTCAGCAAATGAGACCCGAACCAGGCTAAGGGCAAGAAGAGATATTTCGAAAACAATAGGTGAAGGAACAAGTCGTCAAAACACATCTTTGTCAACTATTCCAACAACGTATAAATGTTGAATAAACTATCAACATAACATATACAACCCAATACAACCCATTCACAAATAACCAAAAACAAAAATTATACGCTGTACTAGACATATCATCAATTCACCGTGTAAAATTACATAAAAGTGAATAAATTAATAATAATTGAAATTTTAAACAACAAAAACCTTGATAGTAATGGAGTTTTTATATAAGTTCAATAACAATGAATATAACACCTACGTACATTATTAAAATCATACCTTGACTAGAAACATGTAATTCCGTACTAGTAGATGTTTCGCCAATTACCGTTAATGCTAATTCCTCTCCCATGGCCAGTGAAACCAAAAAATTAAATGGAGGAAAATAAAAAACAAGAATGGCTGAGAACAGTAAAAAGAAATATTAATTTTACCAAATAGAGTCAGTTACAAGAAAAAGAAAAAAAAAAAGAAAAAAAAAGATAAATCCCTAAATTTTAGAAACAACTAACGTACAACATAGTGTTTGTTTTAGGGTTTAGTTAATAAGGGTAAAATAGTAATTTCAAAGCCATAGGTGTTTGGAGTATCATACACTAGTGTGTATGATATAATTTGCCGAGTCGAATGAACGCAAGCGGTAAAGGCGAGTTGCTCTCCTCTCTTGATGTGGAAATTACGTGGCAGCAGGAGGAGGAAATTTAGCTTGGTTTTGAGGGAAGTTTTTGAAAGATTTAATTTTAATAGTTATATATAGATTAGGATGAATTGTATAGACTATCAAAACGATTATTTCACTGTCTCATGCATGTACTTTTATTTTATGCAGTAAAATCTTCCTAGTTTAGGAAGAGTTGGAAGGATAAACTCAAATGTTTGAAATTCAAAATTAAATTTAATTCATTGTATGATTTTTTAAACACAGCATACACATCATATGTAACAATATCTTTGTTTTTAAAAAGAAAATTAATCAAAACATCTATCTATAAACTTACCACATTTTGTTCAAAATACATGCATGCATGACTATATATATATATGCGTGTTATCTTCGTTAGAAAATGCAACACATAATAAGACTGTTTTTTATTTTTTTATTTTTCCTTCTAAAATAAATCTTACGTAATACAAACATTAATATTATTTGGTTTGATAATCAGAGAAAATGAAATTCTTTAATTCTTCTCATGGAAATTCCACAACTGCGGACTGCAATTCAAATTTACCATCAAACATGGTGAGAAATTACTCCTTCATATTACCTTTTAATTTGTTTTAATATTGTGGTAATATCATTCATTAATTTGTAGTATCAAATTGATGTTCATGTGGAATGTTGTAAATTATTTTTCAGGCAGTTATTGTGAAAATTAATACACAAAGGAATTGGCAATATGATGTTGAAAGAGTACTATCCAAACTCAAAGGTATGTAATCGTCAGTTGATCCCTTAATACCATGCAAATTAGCAGGGCCGTCTTAAACATTCGGGAGGCCCTGTTCAATTTATATTAATGAGGCCCGATGCCCCGACCTCAAAGGGTATACAAATTCAAGATTGAATAATTTTAGTTTAAAACTAAGTAAAATATCGCATTGATTTATATAACCAACTATGATTTACAATAATCAACACTTTTATAGAACGCATTTGAAATTTCAGAAAGAATGAATACCAAACCGAAGTATGGCTAAAACCAAACAATATTTTACAATAATATATTTGCTACATGTCAAACCTTTAAAAATACTCCATATAAGGGCGAAATAATTACTAAATAAAATTAAATACAAATAATTTATCCTAACAATTTTACTCCGTAATTGTTTAGATTATAGTAGTATTTTCACCATATAAATATTGAAATTAAACTACATATACTAATTGAAAAGAAGATACGGAATGTTACCTTAAAAGTTCATCTTGAAGACATGTATGGGAGTAAAAGAAATGTCATTGTAGTACTAACAACAAAACAATTTAATTTTTGGAAAATATAAATTATGAATAAATAAGAAAGAAGTGTTAATTTTTAACATTATTGAGTAATTAATATAAATTAATTAAAAAACAAAAGCTATTAAAAATTTGCAGCTTCCAAGATTCGAACTTGGGTGCAAAAAGTAGAAGTTTATGTGCCACACCACTATGCTACACAGCCTTTACTGTTTTTAAATTATTGCTTTATGTATAAATTAAATATACCAATTTCCAAATTTTGAGGCCCCAAGAAAATGGAGGCCCGGTTCCAAGGCCCACGTTGCCCCCCATGTTAGACGGGCCTGCAAATTAGTCATCTCAATAATATTGATCTACCGAGGATGTCATGGCCAAGTGGTCAAGACTAAGGTCCTCGGAGCAGTAAGTCTCGGGTTCGAATCCCCTGTCTTCCGTAATGGCTTAGTGCCTCCTATTTGACCAAAACAAATACTCCCTCCATTTCACTATTTTCTTCCCACTTTCCCTAAAAGAAAATTTATTATCTTCTTCTCATTTCTATTTTTGTTAATTTTCCATCAATCTTGTAACACCCCGTGTTTTTGTAACACAATTTTATAAAAGAATTTAATTCCTTAAATTAAATTCATCCTTTTTCATTACATTAAAAATGCGACTGAATTTTTTTCGCCAAATAATACTAAATTTCCTAAGTACAAATATAAAAATTTTGAAAAATAAAGTATGTTTTATTATATTCAGAATTTAAAAAGAAACACAATTCAAAATTTTATAAAAATCAACATTTACAATACACTACAAGTTTTCTCGCACCTAAACTAAAACCATTTTGATACACTTCGAATTTGAACTTTATTCTTTCATATTCGAACTCGATAAATCAAACAAAGAATCTACGACAATTTTCTCAACGACAAATTTCGGCACGCAAATCGAGGTCAATCTTGACCAAAGTGGCCGAGCCACTTAAGGTGATTAAATCACCTAATCTTTTTCCAAATCTACTTACATATAATCCTAATCTAATTAAAACTAGTTAAGGTTAATCATTTTGTTTATTACTAACAAGCCTTATTTAATTATTATAAATTACTATTTCGTTTTGATTTAGTTAACACTTTCGCTAAAAATCAAAATAATGAATTACACTAAGCCTAAACTGATAAACTTTTTGACGTTTGGTTATAATGATTTAATTCAATAACATTCAACGAAAAAAAATATATATTTCAACCAAACGAAATTTTTATTAAAAATTTCGAGGATCCTAAGGCCAATTTTTGTTTTGATCACCCTTCAACGTTTTTCTTCATTTTTATTTTTGATCTTACTTCGAACCACTATTTTAAAATCATATATTTTATTTTGAGACTTTTCGCGTGCGCGTAAATCGAAAATTTCAAAAACGAAAAATCGGGACTAATGCATGCTTGTTGGCCGAAATTTTTGACCTCTTTGGTCAAGTGTTATCTTCTTCCATTCCTTCTTTTCCTCTTACACCACCATGTCTCCTTTACTACCTTGTCTAAGTCACCTTACACTCCTATGTTTCATCATCACAATTTAGCCCCTTTTAATTTAATGTTTATATAAACTAAATACACAAATAAAACACATACATTACTACTACACAACTACTACTACACGTATGATTTACATACAATACAATTAAACACTTAACTTCTTTTCTCTCTAAATAAACAAACACTTGTAAGCCAAACTCATCTTCAACCTCAAGCTCCCTTTGAATCTTCATCTTCTTCCTCTTTATTTTTCTTCTTAAGTATTTATTTTCTTGTTTTAAATTCACTAGAACAACTAGATAAATTCTCCACTAATTATTTTAGTAATCACTTCCTCTTTAAGCTTGAAAGTAATTATGAACATAAATCAAATTCATGATGATTTAAAACATCACCTAAACATAAAATGATACTACACTTTAAATTTTTAGTTTAATTAGTTTAGTTTAAAATAAATTACTAACTTGTTATTTTCATTTTTATGTACTACTTCTAACCAAAGACGAGGAGCAAGGTGGAGCCATCGATCTAAGCGTCTTCGACCATATTATCGATCCCGATAATTGCTAGGACTTTCTTTTCCTAACCAACTAAGGTGCTCCCGCACACTATATTTGCTAAGCACTTACACCTATTTGATTATATGTTATGTTTGAGTGTGTGTATGAATTTGTATATCACATAGGTATTGCATGACTAATTACAAGGCAAAAATCGAAAAATAAAACTTGTGTATAATATATAAAACCACACGGCCAACCCTATTTTTTTGGCTTAATTTTTCGTTTTAATTTTTGTTAATTGCATGCTTAAAATACTAGGTATAAGATGTATATGAAAATATAATTAGTTTATGTTTTGGACTTAAAATTAAATTGTTATGAAATTGAAATGTTTTTAAGTGTTTATGTGCATGAAAATATTGTTGTTATTTTTGTGTTTGAAGTAATTTACTTTTATTTGTTAAATGTTTGTATATGATTTTCACCTATGTTAAATACATAAATAATATAAAGGAAATTAGTTATTGAATTAGAAGTATAAAAATCAAAAATAAAAATTTTGAACATATATATATATCACACGGTTTTCCTTATTATTTTGGACCAATTTTTGGCCTGATTTTAATTTTTCTAAATAACATATTATGATTAGTCTAGGTTAATTAGACTTACTATAAAAATTTGAGAAAATAAAACGATAATATAAAAAAATTTGAGTTAAATGTGTTCTTTAGAAAAGCATGTGTGTTCTTATTTTATTCATGTGTTCTTCACTTTTATTTCTAGTTTGATCTATAATTTTTATAAGGTTTTACTTAATTGTTGTTTTAGTTCACTAGTGAATAAATACATTACTAAAACATATAAGTTAAATAAGCTAAATCTTTAAAACATAAAACTTAGAAATATAAAGTGTCACAAATCACTATTCATAAAAGAAATAAAATATTTAGTGAAAATTGTAAACTAGTTAAATCACTTTAGTGTAATTTAAATAATTAGTATAAAAACTTTAAGTCAAAACCGATAAATTAGAAAACGAAAATAAAAAAATGAACAAGTACAAGAGGGCCACGGTTTTGGTGAGATTTTAGGACCTAAAATGAATTTGTCACTTTTTATTTTTATCACTTAAGTAATTTAATTAGTTAAAGTAATGATTTATTAATAAAAACAAAAAAAAGAAATAAATAGCTTAAATAAATAAAGGCCACGACATTTCACCCTATAAATGGGTCAATTTTGATCAAAATGAAGTTGTCACTTAGTCACTAAATTTGATTTGTATTTAGGATTATATTAGGTTGTAAAATGGATCGTTAATAAAAAGAATCAACGAAACCTATAAAAATAAACGTTACACGTATTAAAATGAACCATGTCGAGTGCTACTGCCTTTGCTTAAATTTGGATGTGGACATACGGACTATTTAAAATGAACTATGACAACTCGCTAAAATTTGAGACCGTTAAAATTATAGTTAAGTATATGACTAAATTTAACCGAGTTTTACATTTAAAATAAGTTTCCAAATCACTAAATACAAAACGAACTTAACGACTTTGAAATTAGAATTCTATACTTAGGAAATAAACTTGATTTTGTACCTAAATAAAATATCTTAAGGTATAAAAATACTAAGTGTAAAAATATAATAATAAATACTAAGTATAGAAAATATACTAAGTATAAGAATACATGTACGTATAAAATACGAATAAAATACGAAGTATAAAAATACGCATACGTATAAAGATACGTACAAATACGAAATACTAAAATACGAATACGTATAAAAATACGGTGAATAGTAAATACGATGAATAGTAAAATAATGAATAGTGAAAATATTTAAATTTTACGAACGGACTCAGAATAAATATTTAAGTCTTTCTATGTATTCTGCTTATCTGAAGAACTGCTAGAACTAAAATTTCATTATACAAAGTTAGACGATATATTTAAGTTACAGAATTGTCACCTATCTTGAATGAACGAGGAAATAAGAAATTTAGAAAATGAAGTACTTGATAAAATACTTGGATTGTTCGCCATGTCGCGACTCTTGAATTCGAAGTTAATGAGGTAGCCGTCTATGGGGACTTTGGCTCCCTCCCAGAGTTGCTAAAGGCGATCTAATAATTTTTAAAATTATTATTTCGGTGCGGGATATACAACCCTAGGGATAGGGCATCCTTGATATCTCCGTGAGCCCATACTACGGTAATTGGAAACTCCAGCCCCACCCGGGGGTACCCGTCTAAGGTGATAGTCGTATTATTAGGTGACTACTTACTCGAAGGGCGAGTATGATACGAACCTATCTATAGTGGTGTATGCATACATTAGACTCGGGATTTGGCTGTCCTTATCACTTTAGGTATCTACAGCTCGTCGACACGCCCGCTTTGCCGCCGATCGCTTCTACGCGGACGTCTAGTATGTCACCATGTCCAAGTTATGTTGGCCTGTTTACTTATAAGCGCGTTTTACGTCTGCATGCTTCCGCCTCGCTAACGAACATTCATTGGTTAACGTATGTTGAATGTATTTCCTTGTCTTGTTTGATTGGTTATTGTCTGAATGGCATGATTTCCTGAGTCTTGAGATACGATTTGCTTGAGAATGATTTTGTGTGAGTATTTGTACGTTATGCGATTTGATTTATACTCGTGCCTGAATCATCATGATTTCCTTATGTGTTTTAATTGCCTATCTGTTAATTGTTTTATTTTATTTACTTCCTGTATTGCATATGTTTTAGAATTACATGTGTCGAAAGAGTGTTGCGGGAAAATGATAATTGGTTAAATGCAGGTACCCCGAGGACTATTATTATTTCGAATGCTGGGGAGTATTTACCTTCTTTTGTAACTCCTTTTTGAGAGAATTTGTAATCTAAATACTATGTTCTATCTCTAAACTCGTATTATGTATACTGAGTTTGTAAGACGATAACAGCTGGTTTGTAATATTTAGACTTAATTAATTTTCCGCCTTAGTTTAATTAAAGTCACGAAAAACCAGGTTGTTACAAATCTCATCCACACAATTTATTTTGTTATTTTTTACTTTAATCTCATCTACATAACCGAGTAATATGAAATGGAGGGAGTAATATTGATCTAAGCAATGATTATACTATGGAAAAACTCTAGGGAGTGAGTTACCTCTAATGCATGAAAATTCGAGTCCAAAACCCCAAATTGGAATTGATCCAACTAATTCAATTTGATTGTACTTTGAACAATCTATAATAAAAATATCCTTGAGTAATTCTATTATGAGGTCGCCTCATAGTATGAGACACCCTCTAAATCAATAATATAATTAGTCTAATTTAATTAAATCTCTTTCTTTTTTCTAATTATTAATTTTTTTTCCTTACTTTTCATATTTGTTGATCTTAATGTTTGTAACATGATTTATTTAACACTTGTTTATATTATGTTTGACCATATTTTTGTTTAACAATTAACCACTATATATATTATCGTCGATCTACATATACTCTGTTCAAACGTAATTGGATTACATATGAAAAGTAACGTAGTTATTCTTCAAAAGTAACTATGAATTCATGGTCTCATACTATGAGACGGCCTCACCGTAGAATTTGTAAATATCGTTTATATGACATAGATAAATAGTTTAGCCCCACTAGAAACAATTCTTACTCATATATAATTGGTTTTAAATTGAACTGCGGCAAATTGTTCCCCGATAACATGATATAAACATACTCAAAATGTATTACATGTGGGCACGAAATTGCTTCATTGCGTTCGAGATGTTTCACTTCATGAAGAATTCACGTAAGAAAAAGGGACATGGCGATAAAGCTTGACATGGCAAAGGCGTATGACCGGATTGAGTGGAGTTTTTTATATCGAGTCCTAAATACTATGGGTTTCGATAGGGGCTGGACGAATAACGTCATGCGATGCGTCACAACAGTGGTTTTTTCGGTGCTGATCAATGGTGAAGCAACGCAGGAGTTTACTCCGGAGCGAGGGTTGAGACAGGGGGACCCGCTGTCGCCGTACTTATTCATTCTATGTGCCGAAGCATTATCGAATCTTATGCGCAGAGCTGTGGAAAGAGATGCCATTCACGGTGTACGGGTGGCTGCTACTGCTCCGGCCGTCTCACACCTTCTTTTTGCGGACGACAGCATTTTTTTCACTCGTGCTAATATCCAGGAGGCAGAGGAAATCAACACTATCTTAAGACGCTATGAGGAAGCTTCTGGACAGATGGTTAATCTAGACAAAACGACAGTTTCTTTTAGCAAAGGGGTGGCGACAGCGCTTCGAAGGAGTATTGCTGAGCGGCTGGGAGTGACTGAGGTGGAAGAGCAGAAACGGTACTTAGGGCTGCCTACAGTTATTGGAAGATCGAAGAAAGCAATTACGGATATCATTCGTGATAAGCTTAGTAAACGTCTTCAAGGTTGGCGCGGAAAACTTTTGTCAAGGGCGGGTAAGGAGGTTCTTATAAAGGCGGTTGCCAATTCACTCCCTACCTATGTGATGAGTGTGTTTCGTATCCCGACAACCTTCTGTGACGAACTCAGGTCGATGATATCGCGTTTTTGGTGGGGCCACGAGCCTGGTAAGCGAGGCATTTCGTGGATAGCCTGGAAGCAGTTAAGCCGTTCGAAAGCTGAGGGAGGATTGGGCTTCCGTGAATTGCATCTCTTTAACACGGCACTTCTTGCGAAATGAGGCTGGAGGCTGCTCACTCTTCCGAATAGCCTGTGGTCGCGCATTATGAAAGCTCGGTATTTCCCTAATGGTGATTTTATGAGTGCGGATGTGAGCCATAACCCGAGCTACACCTGGCGAAGTTTGCTCGAGGCGAGGGAAGTGTTAGTGAAGGGGATGCGGAGACGTATAGGGGATGGCCGTAGTACCCTGATTTGGGGCCATGCTTGGCTACCGAATACTCACACCGGTAGGGTTCTATCTCCTTGTACCGAGGGAAACCAGAACATGAGTGTGGCTGATATCATTACGGAAACCGACAGAACCTGGGATATGCAGCGGGTCAATGAGCTTTTTCTTCCTTTTGAACGTGACAGGATTACTAGTATTCGTCTCAGCCTTAGCATAGGTGACGATATTTGGTACTGGGGTCACGAACGTAACGGTGAGTACTCGGTTAAATCTGCATACAAGCTGTTGGCAGGAGAGATTCTTGAGGTGGCTGAACAATCTGACGGGTCGCGTGAGAAGTGGCTGTGGCAGCGGCTTTGGAACGTTCCGATTTGGCCGCGTGTGAAGCTTTTCTTTTGGCAACTGTGTAAGGAAGCGCTGGCCACTACAGCGAACATCGCTGCCCGAGTCGGAGGTGAATCGTCTTTATGCTATTTTTGTCATTCTGTTAATGAATCATGCTTACATCTTTTCCGAGATTGCAGGGTTGCTAATTGGGTGTGGGATAAGGTGGGATGGCAGTGGGATAACGAGGAAAGAGCGGGTGACATTCGGAGTTGGGTCGAAGCGAGATGGACGGAGCTTGGGGTTGAGGATTACGGGAAGTTCATGCTTGTTTGCTGGGCTATTTGGGAGCACCGCAATAATGTGGTGTTTAACTGTAAGGAGGTAGACCCGAACAAAATTGTACAACGAGTGACCGATATTATAAACGAGTTGGCGGAGCAAGAGGAAGGATACAACCTCGGAGTGAGTAGGACTACAACAGGACAGAAAATGAGTGGGGATGGTCAAGGGGGTTGGCGACCACCGAAGGAGGATTTTGTCAAGGTGAATGTCGACGCAGGGGCAAAACAAAATGAGGGGGCTACGGTGGGGATGGTTTGTAGGGATAGCAGGGGACAAGTTTTATGGGCAGCTGCGTGTGGACGTGATCAACAATGGGATGCGCTAACGGCGGAGGCAGTGGCGGTTCTGGATGGAGTGCAGGAGGCGGCGAGACATGGTCACCGAAAAATCATTCTTGAGAGTGACTGTTTGCTGGTTGTGGAGGCTTTACGGGAAAGACGGCAGGGACGTGGGTGCTTTTCACAGATCATTGACGATATTATATTTGTTAGTAGCAATTTTGAGTCTATATGTTGGTCGTATACTAGTAGAATAAATAATAGCGTGGCACATACGCTTGCTCATCTTTATCCGGGCTTTGTGGGTCAGGTATGTTGGAACTCTGATCTTCCCGCTAAGTCTCGTGACGCTGTAATGTTTGATTTATCTCTATTATAATGATGCCCAAGGGCATTTTTCCTCAAAAATATATTCAAATCTGATAGAAATTAAACATTAAACATTGTAATTAGAACCTTTAGATTGCTTTTGAAGAAATCTATCTTGACCATTAAAAAAGAAATAAATCTCCAATTTTTTTTGGATAATTAAAGGATTGATTTTCTAAGTTTATATGTACGTATTTATTTCGGTCATTTGATTATCTTTCTTTTTTTAGAAGATGCATAAATTGTCGGTTTTCTTCATATAATCTTTTAATATTTTAAATTTGATTGAAGGGAAGATTTGTTTGAGTATTTGATTAAAAATTGTTTTAAATCATATAAAAATATCATTTGCTTCATCTCAAAATAAAAGCGAAACATATGATCGAATTATTATTAGAGGGAATATTACACTGTACTCCATATTAAATAAAAAAAATTGTAAACGTATAGCCGTCTAATTTGTGTTTTTATTCATAGTTTGGCTCTTCGAAGACCATGTGTGAGATCCCGGCCCGAAACCTCAAAATCCGTATTTTAATGTGAAATATTGTATTTGGGTAGGGGTAGTAGGAGTCGCCAGTCAGTTTTATAAGAAAAAACGTACAAAAATGATTTTGAAAAATGAAACGAAAAAACTCCTTTTGATCCCTGGTGTGGGGACTGATCCGTAACTCCGGCCTAAACCAAAGAATGCGGATTTGGGGTAAAGGTACGGTCAGGGAAGGTGTTAGGCACCCGGACCGCCCGTCGGACTGACGGCCTCTACTATTTATTTATAATATTATATATTTGACGAAATATGAAAACACTAAACAAAAAATTAGCAACACAATGAATAAATCGATAAAGAAAAACAAACAAAATAAAAGAAATTAAATAAAAGAAGAAAAACCGATTATCGATTTGAATCTGGGACCCTCAGGCCAAAATCTGATTTTTATGATCAACTTGAAACGACTATATCTTTTGATCTAGAGCTCCGTTTTAGGCGTGTAATATACCGTTGAAAAGTATTTGAGTGTACTTTCCTATTCAATTGGTTTCACTCAAAAATGTTGAGTATATTTTGAGATATGATGAAAAGAGTGAGAAGGTGTCGGTTTTGGGCCGACTTTATATATTAGTAAACGACTCATAACTCCTTCGTTACTTATCGGATTGAGGCTTATGAGATATCATCGGAAAGGTATTTCAACGACCTATCCAACTACATAAGTTTCACTTTGACTAAGTGAGATATGGATACTGAAAATAACTATCAAAGTAGACTTATTAACAAACGGAGCATTTTGAGGTGGTTTTGTGCCACTTTGAGTAGTTTTATTGAGAATAAGCGTAAAGAGCCATCAATTACAACATTTTCAATGTCCATATTAATTACTTGCGTTAGCCTCATCATTGGGTACACCAAAGGCTTGTCGACAAATTTCTGGTGTCAACACCATGCGAGTATATAAAGTTTACAATGTCTCAATCTCTAAAAAAGTTTCCAACTCAATAACTGATTTCATCCAATACAATTAAAGAAATATCGATAATATGGCTTAATCATTGTCGCAGGCGTACATAGATTTGAGTTAGACGTCGAACAAGGCCTAGTAAAAGTACTAGGCAATTTGAAACCAGAACAACTAATGAAGCTCCTGAATAAATCGACTCGAAAAGCTGAAATCGTGAAAGCGTACATGGTTAGAGACGGTCCCCCAGAAGACATATTCTTTGTCGAAGAAGAGTGTACATGTCCTACGTGCGCGCCACAACTACATAAGTGGTGTAATAACATTCCTGATTACAATAACTATAATTATTACGGTGGTCGTTATTATCAAAGTTGCTATGAAGGTAGAAGATGCTTTCAACAACTGCCGTCGTGCTCGTCAACTCCGTCATATAATTACGCTGCTTTACCGCCACCACCCCCACCTGCACTTCAGTATCAACCAGATTGGCACTCACAGCAACTGCAAATTGAACCTTACTATGAAAATTACGACTCTTCTGCTACTTGCAGCATCATGTGAAACACCATGGAGGACTAATTCGTCAACTTTTTGTTTCTTGTTTTGTTTTGTTTTGTTCGCACATCAAATTACCTCTATTTTTATGGTAATTGATATCTTCTTAATGATTATTCACTACTTTGTGAAATATTAGTTTTGTTGTTTAAATTTTGGTAGTAGACTATTAGTCAGTTGTTGTAACAGAATGTTTTGTTATATCAAATAAATAAGTGAGTGCAAACCATGTTTACTTTGATCTTATGTTGTTATTTTTTTGAAAAATAAAAATTAAGGGTTTTATATGGTGTACTCTTAAGGTTTTCCATTTTCTATGTTGTACCCTTACCTAATCTATATTTCATGGTGTGCCCATTAATTTCTAAATTTGTCTATGATATGATCAAATTATTAATCATCATTGACTAGCTAGGTCATTTATTTAAGCTACTAACTTACTCTTTAATCCAACCGATTGATTATTAACCAATTCATTTGCTTATAATAACATTTAATTACACGTTAACATGTCTAATTATATATTAGATGATTAAAAAATCACGCATAAAGTTATTTTACAATTTATGAAACAAACGTTATTCTTCATGCTAAAAAAGCGTTATTAAGAGTGGCTTTTGAAAACTTTCATGTAATAGGGTCATTTGGCGTTAATTGGTAAGAAAAGAAGTTAAACCAATGACACTTGAAAGGAAAATAGCTAAAGGGGGTTTAAGGATGGTTAATTCAGAGAATAGATGTAAAGTTATAGATAAATTTTGAAGTTTAGGGGCACACTATGAAATATAGAAAAGGTAATGGTACAAAATAGAAAACGAAAAAATCTAGAGGATACACCATAAAAAGAAAAATTCAAAAATTAATTGCCTTAAATTATCAACATCACTGTCATAAAACACAGGAGATACATGGATTTACCGTATTGTCAAATCGCCATAAGCAAGCTTCGAAAATTCATTTCAAGAGTTCAAACTAAGACCTCTTCTTCGACGTTCATCAAAAATCTTCTTAAACAGCTCGATAGCTTTAGTCTCGATGAAAGAAGTCCATCTTGTTAGAAAGAACGGTTTGCCAGACGATAAGTCGATAACCAGTAATATCCCCATGCCATACCCAACACAATCCCACAACCGTAGCTAATTAACGTAATTTTCCAGATTGAAATGCTCAAATATCCTCCAACATTTATGTACCCGTCGCGCTCATGAGTCTTGTACTCCGGTTTGAAGTGTCATGCGACACCATCTGACTGCGTTTTGGTAAGGGAACCCACAAACTCCAAGATTCTTTTGATACGAACTCGCTTCAAACGTCTTGAAGTTGTAGGTCTGTGGTATATGAGAAAGAATACCGACAGTACGTGAGACAAATCTGGTGTGCTTCAGCAAGCCCTTGGACGACTTCTGGGTTGATTAATTAGCCCTCGATTTCTGCTCCTCACGTTGAATGACACGAATGCACCTCGTTCGTACTTAATCTTATTAGAGCCATATATTCGGACCAGAGGCACCGTGGATTTTTCATCAGGATCACGAAACTGTGGTGTCGACCTGGTGTTGGGGTGGTAAGGGCTGGTGTACATGGTGGTTGGAGACTTTTGGTGTAACTTATGGTGGTGGGATTGAATACAAAGAGAGGAGAAAGAAGAGAGAAATTTTAATTTTAGAAATGTGGGAGGATCAAATTTAATGAGAAGGGTAGTGTGGTGTTTTTGGGTACAACTGAGAAAAAATCGGGTACAGTTGAACAACAACCAAAAGTAATTACGTATATTTATCGCACTTGTCGAAGAATAATGTACAACAATAATATCTATAATTTTACACTATCAAAAAAATTATACAAAACTAATATTTATCTCTAATTATACACTATAAAAAAATTATAGAAAACGATTATCTTTACTATACAGAGTACTGTACAGACTAATAATAAAACAAAAAATTATGTAAGTACATATTCTCCTATATATTCCCTCCATTATTCAATATATGACTTTCTCACATTTCGGGACATTCACTTCTCTCTTCAATATCGCTCAAATAAAATATATTTGGTTAAATTTTATCAAATATATACTCATATGAAAGTTCTTTTCGTAAGAAATTTTATTTTTTGTACAATTTCAATATCTCTTAGATGAATATATTTTCATAAAAATTAAAGTAAAGACTCAACTCGTAAAATAAAAACCTCATAATAAATAGTCTCAAAATGTAAAATCTATGAATTGATCTCTATTGTTGGGTGGGAGGAAGTGTATGAGAAAGTTGTTTCATCATGTGAAATGAAAGACCCATAGATATTTGTCATCACAAAAAAAAAAAAAAAGAAAAAAATGAAGGGATGATTCTAGACAAACATACGTTTCTTCTAAGTCCATAACTGCTCCCATACTTTGTAGCCGTCAATCATTATTAATTGATTATACGTGGTATTACTTGCAACCCAAGCATTAACTAAAATATCGCGTTTTAGTTTATGAAAACAACCTTCATACAGCTCATACCAATACTTTCTATAAATTCCCCATGAACTTCTCTACATTTTCTTGCTTTAACAAACAAACATAACATTTTTTCAACAAAACTTGCTTCATAAATAAATAAAATATAAAATAAAAAAATAAAAGATGGTTATGAGTTGTGCTTTGTTTAACTTCATAACTCAAGCTACTGAACAACATTCGCGTCATGTCAAAGACGTCGAAAAATTTGAAAGCGGAGGGGACATGACGAAGAATGATTTTCAGATGCCGCTTCATTATCCGAGGTACAATAAGGAGGATTACGCGAAAATGGAAGAGTATAAGGTGGATTTGCTGCTAAAGGGATATGGCCTTCATAATCATGTCAATGGTAGTCTTGACGAGAAGAGGCGGTTTGCTATGGAAACGTTCCTGTGGCCTGATCAGCTCTAAATTCGTATACAACTGCTTGAATATTCATTTTACCTTCAAACTATCGAATTTTATACATAAACTTGTTGTTGAGCTACCAACCTTTTAAAATAGTTCGACTATTTTAAAACTCAACAAGTTTTTATAAAATTCGATAATTTTATGGCGAATTAGGACCTGTTCATCAGTGGGTTGTTCTATAAATTCTCTGCAGTAGTCATTTCGGTTTATTGAATGGCAAATTTACTGATGCGTAGCGTAGGAGATCTTGTTATTTAATAATATGTTCTAGTGACAGATTAAAGTATGTAACTTCAAATTTGTTCCAAAATTTTATATCGACATAACTAGAAAGTAATTCAAATTTGAAAATTTGAGGATGGATTCACTGCAAATACAACCACTTAAACTCAGTCATTATGTATATTATCTACCGCGCTGCGCACGGTGAGTATGCAGTGATCACACATTTCACCACACAGCGCTTTTCGCAAGGGGATACAAATTATTCAGGTCTCTTGAGTTCGGAAAGCGCCATGAACTTATTCAGCTCTTTCACAGGAAGGAAACAACAGACCACAACTGCCCCTAATTACAACTCGCAACAATTCAGCAAATTCGACATTTCCATGGATCGGTATAATACGAGATCTCATAGTATGCCCACGGGCCACGGTAGTAAATACAACATTACCGCCTCGGAGTCCCACTAAAACACAAGTGTAGAAACAGCTAAATGCAGGTGTAATTCCAATGCAAAAAGAAACTACAGTGAATTACAGTAACATTTAAAATTATTAAAATGGAAAACCTACAAGTTTACGTCTCGACGACACTGATTGACAGATGAATCCTGCTGATGTAATCCTCTTAAACTGTTACAAGAGCACTAACTTGTTTGCTCACCAGAACATTATGAACAATATTGATAAATTACAGCTGGTTGTACAGACAGATTAATCGACATTAAACACAGCTATGAGTTAGAAACTATCTATTTCCATTTTCCCCGAAAACACGGGGAAAAGAGGGAGATAACGGGGGAGGCACTATCTACTACACCATTTGTCCTCCCCCATAGCTATAATGATCAGGCGGCTTTAACCCCTTTGCCAGCTGGCTGCGCTTCTTCCTTCTCGGCATCCTCATCATCATCATCATCCTCATCCTCATCATCGGCTTCTTCGGCTAATTTTGTAAGTTCATCTTGTATCATAAGCTTGATAGATGACTTTCTGGGTGTAAGGTCAGTGCTGAATTTCTTGGCTGCAGGAATGAAGAAAATCATCATCAATAACAAGAAAAACACAAACGCCAAGTGAACGGTGAAAGATTTGTGCAGAAGACGGTATTTTATGCAGGTGTATTTAGATGATAATTTAGCCACATATAGGATGATCGAGGAACAGCAGAACGTACCAAGCTCCTTCAGGATATCAGTGAATGTGGCCTGTAAGCATTTCAGGTGAAAACCATGTTAGTAGAGCTATACATGATCAGGTATCGGCATATAAATTATTATTATTCCTTTACCTTCTTGTTGTTCTCATTAAACTTTGGTGGTCAAACTGAAATCAACTTTTAACATTGATTTATCCCAATATGTGTAGACATAATAAAAGGTAAAAGTAATCGTATCTTTTTTACAGCAAACATTTTGAACATTTCATTTAAACAAAGATTATTCTCATTTTATAATTTTTCAAGAAGTTGATCAAAGTCGTCGTGTGGCCAAGATACAAGATGGGGACTATACAAGGAAGTGCATGGAGTGTTACACAGCGACACACCCACTAAATCGAAGTTGACAAGCTATTGAAAAAGAATTAAAACATAACTAGAAAAGCCAGCACGGAAGGAGCAAATTCAAATAAAAATCCTCTTCTATGGAAGGTTTATAACCAATAGTTTAGATATAGAAGGCGGTGCACAACAAAAACCATGTACTATAGACTAGGATTCAATTCTGATCAGAGGAAAGAGATTTCCCCTTCAGGAACAACTCATCTGCCCTTGGTAGTCACTAATCAGTCATACAGTTTGATTACACGTAAAAAAGAATATCTTCATAATTCCACAGAATAACACATTGGCTTGTGACAGCCTTTACCTTTCTCAATTTGCTACTTATCGACTCAAGTCAAGGTTAATTGTCCCTTCATTCCAGTTATATTTGCCGTCTTTCCTCTCTTCATATATCTCCTATTAATTACTCCCTCCTACCCATATCTATTGTCCCTTTTGGGATAAAGTAGAAAATTTATGGGGTTGAATAGAATAATAAAAAGTAATGGGTAGGGGTAAGATAATAGGAGAGAGGGTTGAATAGAATAATAAAAAGTAATGGGTAGTGGGTAAATAGTTGGGTGAGTTGGGGGTAGATAATAATAAATAATTCATGGGGAAAAGCAAAAGGGACATTTTGATGGGTAAGAAATTGGGGCAAAAGGGACAATAGATATGGGTAGGAGGGAGTATCTTCTTTCTAAATCTACCAAATAACTATAGGTTGCATCCAAAACTTGCCCCTAAGTAACTACTCCCTCTAACCTAATACTCCATTACACTATTTGACACTATTCACAAATTTGGATAATCTATGGGATTGTTGGAAATATATAAGCGACAATATAGCCATGTCATTTGTATGATTCATCTTCTCAAATAAAATACTCCGTAATAATATCAAATTTACATAATATTTACTAATGGGCAACTAAAAATATCAACTTTACAAAATGCGTATTTATATTTGTGTCATGGGATAAATGGTTTTGAATAAATGAAGTACAATAACATTGTCCTTAATTTGTACCCAGTTAGTATGGGGTTGTAACTTAATTCCCCATACCATTTGTTTGTTTCAATTTTTGGTGGAATAAGGTTAAACTATAACAAAGTTTTTAAAAAAAAAATGTAACAATTAATTATTTTTATTACTAAAAACATGCACACAAAAACTTTGTCAAATAAATAAACAAGAAATAACACCCCATTCCCATATTCTTTGACAAGTACCCAAGGGGATGGAAAAAGCACAACCAAACTTAGTTCATCCAGCAAAAAAATATAAATGAACAAAAAATAACAAAACTCTTTAATAGGAAGCGTAAAATACACAATCAGATAAGATACTGACCGTATTAAAGTCGACTCCTTTAAGAATGTCACATATTGCAGTTTTTAGTTCATCATCAGTAGGCTTCAATTTATCCTCTTTCGGTTTCTCCTTTCCTTTCATAGTCTTTGTACCTTCAGAAGATAAAATAGACAATTTCAGTAAACGGGAGAACCGCCAATGCAGTTGATCTAACAGCCACTATGATACTTATACAATGAGTGCACTGGGAGACAAATCTCAGATTCTTCAAATCAACTACTCCGTATAAGATATCTTCTAGGTTTGAAAATGACTCCTCACCAGTAATGTTTACCAAAGATCATTGGATAATTTAAGGGTTAATTGGTACTCCACTTATTACCTATAATCTACACTTTTTTACAAATTCACTACCCAATATTAACTCTTATCCAAAATTACTACCTATTATGACACTTTGTATAATGGTACTAAAAATGCAATCATAATCGAATTAAATTTTTCGGTCGCCATTAGAAATGCAAATAACACCATAACAAAGAACTACACTAATTACTAATAGCCTGAAACAAAGGAGTGGTCAAATTTGCATTTTCTCATACCATTTGTAAAAAAAAGTTAATAGATAAAACTAAAAAATATTATGGCACAGCTATAATTAGTAAAAGAGTATATGCAACAGGCACCAAGTACCAATTGACCGTGATTCCAAAGAGCACACCTAACACTCTAACAGTGAGATGATTATTTGTGGAGCATTTAACCATGCAACCAGAATAGAGATATTATCGAACTGACATTTTTATACATTGACATAAATGACGTTAAAGTTCAAATGCGTACCAGACTTTTCCTTTGTACTTGATTTCTTTGCAGCTGATGATTTCTCCTTTTTGGACTCTTCGTCCTTCTTTTTTCTTGAGAACACCTTAGGAGTTGTGTCATTGTCCTCATCAGTCTTGGAACGGCTTGCAGATGATTTTCCAGGAGTTCCTTTGGGTGTTGACCTGGATTTCTTAGGAGTGATGACTTTTTTGCTGGTAGTTTTGCCAGAAGATTCAACATTTGGAGTCTTTTTCTTATTTTCTTTCTTTGGTTTCTCCACACTCGCTTTTTCCTTGGTAGTTTCTTCTTCAGAATCATGTTCAGATTCATCTTTTTTCTCTTCACTGACTGACTGCTCAGATTTCTCATCCTCTGATCTTTCAGCAGTACCATTCTCTTTCTCTTCTTCCCCATTATTTTCCTCTTCCTCAGACTCATCACCAGATTCTTGCGCAGCCTTTTTCCCTTCTTTAGATGTGTCGCCACTCTTTTTCTGAGCCTAACAAAATAGAACATTAGGGCGATGGATTTGAATAAGCTTAGAAAATCGTCATAATTGTGGACAATTAATAAGCGAAAATATAGTCATGTGATCTTGTTTGATTCGTCTTCCCAAAAATGTAATATTAATATTAAATTATTATAATATGTAACTAAAGATATTATCATTGAAAAATGCATCTCGCCAAATGTGCCATGACATCATGTGGGGTGCATGGATTTGAATGGAGAATATATTATTTAATGCCCAACTAGTAAGTAAACATGTTGAAAGAAGCAGAAAATGAGAGGGTAAAAGGATAAGAAAAGAACCTTCTCAGAGCCTTTGGCTGATGTAGATGCAGCTTTTGTGGCAGATGAAGGCCTCTTGCGCTTTTTGCCCTGAAAAGGAGTCGTGCATATTTCCAACAGATATAAGCAAAATATTTACAACAGATATAAGCAAAGTGATGCAAAATTCCGACATAGCTTTGAGACAAACCTTGTCCTGCTCAGCAAGTAAAACAGTAGTAGTAGCGTGAGGAGCCACCAAAAAGTCCAGCAGCTTGGCAATAAGATCTTCCTGCACAACACAGTATAACAAATTCAGCATACTGAGTCATATGGTCCACAAGGTCAATGCACAGAAATGTTTGTAAACCTAAAAGCTATCTATCAAACAGTAAAGGACAGAGGTAGAATGGTATCAACAATTTAACAAGTTGTCCAACAAGACTGTTAGAGTGCATCACCCACATTCTATTATACAGCGCAATTTCTCGTATGGCAATGACCCAAAAATAAATGAATGGGTCATGTTTTCTAAAATAATAAAAGAGCTAATTACTCCCTCCAACTTTTCCATTTAGCCCCATAGACTCACTTTTTGTGAGGAGAAAAGTGGGCCCATGGGGCTAAATGGAAAAGTTGGAGGGAGTACTTCATAGCACATACCTTTTTAGAGTTGACCTTACTAAGAGGGATGTCGAGCACGTCACAAAACTCCATCAATTTTTCCTTCACAAACTTGTCAAGTTTCTCCCTTATTTTCAGCTTTTGTTTCTCCTGCCAAAACAAAAACCAGAAAAATTACATACACTCGCAAACCTTCAATTAAAAAGGTGTCAGATGTGATGGTCTGCACACCTCCAGGATTTACTTGCATGGACCTTTGTACTTATGTTGTGTTCATCCATACGTCATATTCCCTCCAATCGGATGGAATTGCCCCAATTGTATTTAGCACAATTATTAAAACATGACGGTAAATGTGAGTGAGTGGTTGGTCTCAAATGATGACGTTGATTTTTTTTCCACACAAAACATACTCCAAAAGGAAATTCCAGAGAATTACAGGGAGTCAGGGACTACATGAGATAAATTTTTCTAGCATTTTGAGTCATGCATAATGCCGAGTTTTTCTTAACTCAATAGAACTTAGCGAGATCTTAGTTTTAAAAGGCATCCTAGGCGACGAGGGCCATTCGGACAAGGATCGAGGTTAACGTGCGTGCCTTATGCACATGAGCTGCACAATTTATGGAAATAAATTTGTACTTCAGGTAAGATTTTAGGCAACAATGCCCCATTTTTTTATATTATAGGCCAAATGAGTAAATTAGACGTAATAATCAAGGTAAATGAAATCAAGTATTCAGACGAAACAGTATATAGTAATTGCATAGTATGAGGTGGCTCGAGGCGTTTAAAATAGTGCCTTATATGAGGTGCGCATACGGCGTGCTTTGTTAAACTAAGAGTGATATTCTATAAATTCAATGGTATAAGTAAATAACCTCTATAGAAGGTGCTAGACTACTAGTTAAGGCAATACACTTCCTTAAAAAGCTTTGATATTGTCGCTCATTGCTATATATCTCAATACAATAATTGTTTTCTTTAATGATCATGTGTCGAAGCGTGTCCAGTGGGTAGTATTTTAGTAGATTGTTGTTTACTTTCTTGCCACGAGTTAGGCAAGGGTGAGAACCGCATCCCAACATAAATTCCAAAACAGTGACACAATCTGGGATTGATAAAGCGGCAAGCAGCAGTTGATAGGGATAAACTCCGCCTTATGGATATGTGATTTATAGGTTATGTTGTGCACACAGCATACATAGCACAGAGCTTCTGTTTCCTTAATAGGTTACTCGAGTTACTAAACATCATTTCTAATCATCTTGAAATTTCTCTGCAGAATCATATCTTCAAATAACTTAATTTCCATAAGCAATGATATCAGACTACAAGACCCATAACTGCAGATGATTGTTTTCCAAAAAAATAAGATAGATTCCTATCTCGATGATCTAATGACATACCCTATCTTAGACATTTACTCATCTGACATACTTGCAATAGTGATAGTAGACAACAGAACTGATAAATAACAAATTTTAGCACCACAAAGACAGCAAATTCAATTTTGACACACAAAGACAGCAAGGTCTAGGGACGATGACGATATCAAAGATCTTAGGAAGTAAATTTCAACAGCTTTAGTTCCTCGTATCCTCAAATAAGTTACATCTTTGCAAACATAAGTATGAAAGTATGAAACAACTTAAGAGCACACATATCTTCCACAAGCTTCCATAAACAATGAAAAATAGAAGGAAGGCTACAATAAGCCCACTAAATAGCATATATGTATAGGATTTGAGAGAAAAGGAAAGAGGGTCAATTATTTACCTCATTCTCGTGCCACACAAAACCCGAAAACCGTGATATATTATGCTTAACCTGTGTTGCCTGCAACCAGAATAACAAGGCAGATTTAAAAACAGGATGACACATCACACAGCTTTGTGCAATGCATGGAAGATGAATAACTCGCAAACAATATACAACATGGTACTTGGACAAATCAGCTTTTAAAAATGGATTTTCACTTCATAATTCATTTATGTAATTGATATAAAGAGCCCTTCCAAATACAGCAGATATTATAATTCATCTATGTGATTGATACTTGGCCGATAAATGGCAACGCCACTATATCGGGCTATCGAGCAAACAATGGCTCATATGATCAATACACAAACAACACGCTTAAATAGTGACATTGAATGTGCCACAAAGTAACTGTATCTTAATTGTCCTTGTCAACTTACAGGAATCACAATGTATACCGCTAAGGCGCTAATTAATGCCATGGCTTGAAATGCTCTTACTAAAGGTGAGGTAAGGGAGGATCAAATGTACGTAATCCTACTACAGTGTTAGAAATACCAAGTTCCACATGAAAAATTGTATCAAAATTAGATTATTTTATTGTCATTATTTCAGAATATAAGAAGCATGAATACTCTGATCAAAGATTCAAACATTTCGGCTCTATTTCGTGGTAGGTATTAGGTAAAGCGAAATAAATAATGGTGAGATCGGGGTCCGATGGAAATGGAAATGAATAGCAAGCAACAAAAATAGAACAAAATTATGCCCCTTTTCTATGCTACCACATTGCAGCACACATTTCAAAAATAAAATTATTCGAATTACTCAAAGGTTAACCTAAGCAGGTAGCATTGCTCTATTAACAGGTCTATTAACGGCCAACAGTCTTATATATGGCCAATATGAAATCAAGATATAAAGCATAGAACTTACAAGTTACAACAAACATTTAAGGGCATATTTGAACGGTAGATAAAGATCAAAATTAAGTACTGAGAATGCAAGGCAGTGATAGTGTTTCTACTCTCATTTGTACAAAAATAGCAGAAGCCAATGATATATAGTAAAGAAAAACAACTGAGAACATGCTGCAATCCACATATCGCCATAAAAATATACTCCCTACATTCATATTAATTCCTGACATTTCTCTATTACACATGTCAAGTCACAAATTGCAACACTTTGTCTACAGTCACACGCTACTAAAAAAGTAAATAAAATTTTGATATTTGAACTGATATCATGAAGAAAAATCAAACAAGATCTCGCATAATGCATTGTAAGAAAGTCCGGAGATTTTCACTATTGATGAAGATTTATAAAAAATACAAAAAATAAAAATAAAAAAAATGTACGTATCTGACATAAATATGGGGAGTAGGAAATAAAGATAAAAAAAATTGTTATTAACCCGTCGACCTAATACGTATCACAATCCATAATTTTTAAAATAATCTTATGCACCGCTATTAATATCACTCACCACATTTACTATCCAATGTCCATTGTATACGAATACTCAAATTGACTGGCACTTAACTTTCAAGTTAAGATCAAACAAAATGATTCTCTCCCACTGTAAACATGGATAACATCTAGACCAACTAACCAACAATGACGAGGCATACAGCTATGTAATTGCGCAAAGGTGTGTACCCTTGAGGAAAATGTGTAGACATACCTTTCCTCTTCTCCCGTACAAAATGGTATGAAGCAATTTGAATGTCTCATCATTTTTCTTCTTAGATAGCTTATACGCAACTGCAATCCAAGATATGTATGTAGAGCAAAAATGTGAGATAAACATGAACTAATCATCAGGGGAAAATGAAGACGAAGCATAAAATATACAAAATCCATAATAACACACTATAAGTCGACTGGAATCCAAAAACCCTACTACATTGAAGTCACTATCTTTGCACAAATAATGCTTATGTTTAATAACCAAGAAACAATTACAGCACATATACAAAACAGAATGGTACGCAAAGCTCTGTCTAAAATAAAATTAATGTGAACCAGATTTTATCAAACACGCAAAAAAGAATTTATGATCTATCACTATGCACAGTACGCACTGATACTTCAGTTCAGAGACACCAAAGATTACACAAAAACTTGAACAAATAACATTATCCACGAAAACCATACAGCAACTCAGACGGCCTCTATTACAATCAACACAAGCTTACAATTTGTTAAACGAAGACTACTTCATCAACAGAAATGAGGAGACAACTGGAATCCAAAAACCCTACATTAAAGTCGCTATCTTTGCATAAACAATGCTTATGCTTAATAACCAATAAAAAATACAGCGCAGATGCAATTTACGGAATGCAGAATGGTAGGCAGAGCTCTGCTCAAAATAGAGTTTAATGTCAACCAGACTATACGAAAGACGCACTACAGAATTCATGATTTCATGCTCTATCACTCTGCACTGGTACTTGAGAAATACCAAAGATGACACTAAAACCTTGGACAAGTAATTACATCAAATTCAATCAAACACACTACGAGGTACATGAAAGTTAAAATTGTTTGTTCGGTAAGAATATTCATTTCTGGTTCATAATCATATTTACATCGTCACTACGCAGGATAAGATTCGCATAAATATATTTACAAAACCACAATCGTTACGGAGACATAGCACGAAGTCAATCTTTAAAAGGTCATTCATACATCTAATCGGTAGAAAAGAACAAAAGATCATTCATACCATTGGGAATATCTTTCAACAGTGTACCTTGACCCTGCAATACCAATTAAACACATAAGTTAATATCCAAATAGATCTGCTAATACAGAGTAATAATAAATAATCCAACAACGACGGTCGACGGGTACGACAAAAGGCAATATGCATAAAGCACCTTCTCAATGTGAAGATCCTTAGACGTATCTTTGTCGATTACAGCAACCAGCCTTTCAACAGATTTCCTTTCACGTACTGGACGGTCGATAGCCGGAGTCCTAGGTTCAACATCCTTTTCAACAACTTTTTTCTTCGTTTCAGAACTCTTCTCTCCATCACTCTTTCCCCGACTGCGCTTCTTCGAGCCTTTCTCTTCCGTACTCTCCTTTTTCTCTTCCTCCTCTTTCTTGTCAACCTTCTCTTTTTCCCCGTCAATTTCCATTCCCTCCTCTTTTTCCTCTACTTGTCCCTCTTCGCTCTCCTTAGTCTCCTTTTTCTCTGTAACTTCCTCATCTTCAGCCTCCACAGTTTCTTCCATTTTCTCATCCACACCGTCAGTTTTCTCCTCCGTATTATCTTCCTTCTTCTCACTCTCGTCCAAGCTCTTCTCCTCCTCCATCACCACCGTTTTAGGCTCATCCTCGACTTTCGCTTCTTTCTCAGCCTTCTCACTCTCCTCTGCTTCACCATCCGTCTTTTCTACGGTAACCTTACCGTTTTCATCCTTCTTATCCTCCTCCATACCTTTCACAACACCCTCCTCCTCTTTCTTCACCGCTTCCGCCTCAACAACCGACTTTTCAGGCGACTTACTCCCGTTTGTCTCCGGCTCCTTCAATTCCACTTCCGTCTTCGTTTCGTCCGCAACCATTTTACCCCCCAAAATCAAACTCTCAACAACTTCAACAATCCTGGAAACAAAAATCACATCTAAATAAACCAAAAGAAACAACAGAATTCAGAAATTCATCACAGCGTAGACAGATCCACAGTAAACAAAAACAACAACCAAATAAACCAAAATTTGAAACAAACATAACCTAAAGTATCATGATATTCAAACCAAACAACAAAACCCTAGAGCAGAAGAACCGCAACATTTCGCATCTATATTAAACCCGCTGAAATACGAAATTTAAAACACATAACATTAAAAAAAATTAGTGAAAAAGGTAAAATTTAGACGAAAAGTAAAAACTTACAGTAAATTAAGCGCGAATTTACGGAGATTCAAAGTTTTTAAGACAGCTTGTTCGACGACTTCCACTCACAACACAAACACACACACACACACACACTCTCTCTCTCTCTCTCTCTCTCTCTCTACTCTTGACTCTTGAGAGTTGTTTGCAAAGAGAGTACGTCAAAGAGAGATAAAAAAAAAAATACGGAGTATTGAAAAAGCAAAGGGTAATGTTGGTAAACTACTTAAAGCACGGCATTTTTCAGTCGTTTAAGTAGGGGTATTTTCGGAACAGTATGTTATCCGGTTTTTTTTTTTGCCTTGATCCCCATTTTGACGTTGCCACAAAAGAGGTGGCAATCGGATCAGTCGGGTCGGGTTTGGGTCGGGTCATGTCGGGTTCGGGTCATGTCGGGTCAAAGTGCCCTTTCGGGTCGAGTCGGGTTCGGTTCGGGTCGTCATCGGGTCGGGTCATATCGGGTCAAATAGTGTATCGGGTTGGGTCGGGTTTGAGTGGCCATTATTCCGATTCATTCGATTTTATCGAATTATTTCAATTTTTAACCACTAAAATAAGTATTTTGATCGTTATTTTATTTAATTACTTCATTATTAAGGACCATTTTTTCCAACATTTTATTCCATTTCGATTCGATTCGATTCGATTCATTCATTCGATTCGATTCGATTCGATTCATTCCATTCGATTCGATTCGATTCGATTCATTCACTTGATTCGATTCGATTCGATTCGACATTATGTTATAAATTTGAACTTCATTCGATTCGATTCGATTCGATTCGATTCGATTCATTCGATTCGATTCGATTCGATTCATTCCATTATTTGATTCGATTCGATTCGATTCATTCGATTCGATTCGATTCGATTGATTCAATTCTAAAAGTCCGAAAGAACAGGTCCTAAGTCAAATATATCATTCTAAATAATAATTTGCTTTAAATCCAATAAAATTAAGCTTAATAATTATCGGGTCGTCAATTTAGTCGGGTCGATACCGGGTCGGGTCATCATCGGGTCAGTGCAGGTGAGTTAGTCGCGATTATCGGGTCATGTCGGGATTCACGAATTGCGTCATCGGGTCGGGTCGGGTCGGTTCTCGGAGTCCATGATATTTTGGGTCAATCAGGCGGTTTTGCTCGGGTTGGTTGGTCACTCGGGTCGGGTCAAGCTTGCCAGCTCTAGCCACAATGTTAGTCCCGTTTTGACTTTACGCGGTCTCCAACGCGTCATTTCGACCATCTTTTTCATCACTTATATGCAATTGTTTTTGGTTGAAAATTAGATTTTGTGAAAGATATTTTGATAACAAATGTAAATATTTTATTATCATATAACAACTATTTATATATTTTAATTTATATTCGGTCAATGTTACGAAACTTTGACTTTCAAAAAGGTAAATGGGACTAACATTGTGGAACGGAGGGAGTATCAGTTTATATAAGTTCAGCTTAGTTCTATAAGTTCGACTCTAATAAATTCAACTTATATAAGTTTATCTCTTATAAGTTTAGTTTTTATATGCTCGAGTATACTTTAATTTCAACTGACTTCAGCCTCTTATAAGTTCAGCTCTTATAAATTCAACTCTAACTCCCTCCATTGAATTACATTCACAACCTAACACTATTTGCTACTATTCATATACTTGGAAAATTTTCAATATTGTGGTTGATATATAATTGAGAAAATGGTCATGTGTGATTTTGTTTTGTTCGTCTTCTTACACACCATATTAAAATTACATTTGTACAACTTTTTATAATACGTAACTACAAATATTACCGTTGCAAAACGCGCATCGGCAAGTGAATCATGACATCATGTAGTGAATGGAGTTAAATGGATGGAGTATAAGTTTAGCTAACATACGTTCAGCTCTTATAAGCCGAAAAGAATAGGGACTATACCCATGACTTTTTTAAAATCTAAGTTTTACCCTCTAACTTTAATGAAAAGATCACTTATAGGCTACATCTAATTCCATTCAACCCTCTAACTTTACTGAAAAGTTTTTTCACATTTGTTGAGACGTGTGTTTGTAACGATAATATCTACGGAGTATAATTTTAGTTTATGAAAAATTATACAAACTACATATTAATATTGTCTTTAAGAAGACGAAATCTTACAAGATCACTCATGACTATACTTTTACTTATACATTGAACGTTAGTTCAAATATTCCCCAAATACATAAATGGTGTCAATAAGTGATATGCACATAATGGAGTTGAATAAAATAACGAATATGATTTTCCGTATACGGATTTTACTCCAGTTATATACTTTTTTCATTTTTTCCCCTTCCATACCCTTTTTTACTCACCATCTATAAAAAATTCTCTCTTTTATTTTTCTAACTTTTCTTAACCTAACTTCATACAATTTTCAATTATTTCAATTAATAATTTCGATAATCAATTTAAGAAAGTAGTAATTCGATTCAATTTCAATTTTTTCATAAAGTTGTGACCGGATCTACAAATCTATATGTTTCGGGTGTAAACTCGGGGCCTTCGGATGACATAGTGGTCGCCTAGGCCGGCTGAGCTGGCTCCGTGGGTGGACCTACAAAACAACTCTAAGCCCGAGGGTTTGCCCCCGGGGAGAGCCTCCGACGCCCAAGTTAGAACCGTTACAAGATTATATATCGTATAAGTGTATGTTTGTATGTAGATATGTATCGTGGAGAGAGAGTGAAGTGAATGAGGAGAAGTCCCCTTTACCTTTTCCCCTCCTGGGGTATTTATAGAGCTCTTGGGCTCTTGGGCTCTTGGGCCTTTTGGGCCTTAATGTTCTTGTACTAGTCGTTTCGCACTCGTGAGCGTAGTCGGGTATTCGACCCCCAACAATTGCCCCCATCGGATGCGCATATGAGTATGCGTGTTCGGTGTCTAAAGTCGATGTCGAATGGGATGCGCGAAGACGCTGATTATGGACGCTGTATGTGAATAAGGTCACGTAAGATTAACCTTTATAAAAGGTGCGTCGTGTAGACATGATTACCTGTAGCCTTACTCTGGAGGAGCCACCCGGCCGTTGCCGTGATTGGACTTACTCCGTGGGTGGACTTAGCCACGGTTCTATAAACGTTGTTTATCTGTTGGTATTTAAAAATTGGACAGTAGCAGGGTGGTTATCCCGCTTCTGCTTTTCGGTGAAATTTAACCTTAGTTTTAGGTGTCTTCTAGTCTATCTTTTACTCTCTTTTGAGTTAGGCCGTTTAGAGAGCGATCATTCCTTAGGGTGACGACCGCTGACTCCGCGTATTTGTGTTTAATTGTAGTGCAACGGCTGCTGCCGAGGTCTTTTAGCTATTAGGCTTGTAATTAACTTAGATTTCTGACTACTCTTTGCGGTTTGTATATCCGCCGGCCGCTGTTTATTTTGTTTTTGACTAGCTGCTTTCGTTAGTCTGATATGGTTTCTTCGTACACGTTTTACTTGGTTACCTTTGTTTTTAAAGGGTATACGGCCGACATCGTCTAAGGCCGGTGCTAGCCAGACTCTAAGGCCTTGGTACGCATTTTACGGCACGTAGGGACGAATTTTCATCGTCTACGGCCGGTACTGTCCAGGCTCACGGTCCTTGGACAGTCTTTCACGGGACGCCGGTCTTTGTCGAGCTCGCGATCCTAGACAGACTTTCCTTCGGCCCGCATCTGCGGCCGGTGCTATCCAGGCTCACAGTCCTTGGATAGACTTTACACGGCGCGCATCTGCGGCCGGTCTTTATCGAGCTCAAAGTCCGGGCAGACTTCCTTCCCGGCCAGCGCATCTGCGGCGGTCTTTATCGAGCTCACGATCAGCAGGACTTCCTTCCCGGCACAAGATCTGCGGCCGGTCTATCGAGCTCACGATCCTTGGATAGACTTTTACCAGCATCTGCGGCGGTCTTTATTCGAGCTCACGATCCTTGGGCAGAACTTCCTTCCGGCGCATCTGCGGCCGGTGCTATCCAGGCTCACAATCCTTGGATAGACTTTACACGGCTCGCATCTGCGGCCGGCCCTTCTTTTCTGCACAAGTACATTCAAAACATTATTGAATCAAAAAGTGTGATTTAATCGGGCTTGGGGGCAGTCCCCCTTCCTTGGGCAGACTTTTCACGGCGCGCATCTGCGGCCGGCTTTTTCTAATCTGCAAAAGTACTAGTAAAAATTTCAAAAATTACATATTTTTGAATCAATAAATATGATTATTCGGGCGCTCGGGGGTAGTCCCCTCTCCTTGCCCCCTGGCTATCTCTTGTGTGACGTGCCGTCTAAACAAGGGATGGTCATAATTCTGCTCCTAACTCACGGCTTTTTGTAGCTCGTTTCTCGTGGAGTAATTGTAAGAATAGCTTGATTTTTCGGAGTTTTTATAGAGATTAGATGACTGAGGGTAGTTGGCCGTCGTGGAGGCCTAACTTTCACCGTTTGTCACCATTGCTTCTCCAATACTCCTGAAATGGTAAATATAACAAATTCGAGCAAAATCTTCTATTTTAAGTCCCGTGTTATAATGACTTTGTTGTGCTAAAACAAAGTAGCTTTACGTGGAAAGCCGTAGCCTAACTTTTGTTACACATTAAGAGGCCCACTCAACATTAAGCCTTATGAATGGGCACGTGTGTTTGTCTAGAAGACTTTCCAATTTTCCATATGCCTTTCTCTAGTTTTGCTTTTATGTGGGTGCTTTATATTCACGCATTATATGTTGTACGGAGTAATTTATTTTTGCAAGAAATAATTTCACTGAGCATAAGGTCATAAGTTTAGAACTTATCTCGAAAATTTGAAATTTTCATGGCAGCCAAGGCGGCGGCCGCGACACCTCATGGCCGGGAGGTAATGACACGGCGGAGGTGTAGCCGCTCAGGTGGCGGCCGTACAGGTGGCTGTACGTTGTTGATGACCGACCGTGAGTGGCCGGAGCTGACCGCAGAGTTGCTGTACAGGTGGCCGCTCGTTGACGGCAAACCATGAGTGGTCGCACCGGAATGTGGCCGGCCGGAGGAGCCTATGATGGCTGATGGGTGGTCGTGGCCTCACACGGCAGGTGTCCGTGGGAGGCTGGATCGAGGTGGTTAGCCGAACAGAAGTGGCTGAACCATGGTGGCTGAATAAAGGCGGCATACGGTCCTGAAAGCCGCGGCCGAGTGATGACGGTGACAGAGGTGGCCGTGTACTTTATCCACGGTTGTCGGGCTATGGTTCGAGGTCAAGGCCGTGACCTGGAAGCCGGGGCTGCACCGCGGGACCATAGCTTCCTTCACCATGTCTGATGGCCGCGCGAGCAGGCTGGTGGCCGTCTGACGACAGTATGTATGTCGATATGTTATGACAGAGACTTGATTAAATCAGGGTGAAGTTTGGTGATGACCAGCCCGCTCGAGGTGGTACCGCGCCGTGTATTACCTGCTTGACGTGTTATGACCGTGCCGGCTAACCGTGCCGAGATGCGGTTGCCGGGGTTGGAGGCGGCCGTGACCTGTGGTGGCCGCGTAAGTGTACGGCCTACGACAGCTGTGACCGAGATGTGGTGGCGTATTTGTGGCACACCGTGGTCGTAGGTGCCGCGGTGCTTCAGTGACGCTGAGTCATGGCCGTGACTTGGCCTAGGCGGCTGCTTGCCGGAGTTATGACCGCACGGTGGTCAGGGTGCAGGGCTGCTACCATGTGGGTCACCCACGACCGAGTTCGGGGCGGCTGAGCTTTGTTTCAGGCGGTGGCCGCGTGGCTTCGACGTCCGTAGTGAGACCGTGGTCTTCTTCTTTTAATCGTGGCCGAGCTGATGGTGTCGGCTTGGCGGCTGCCGCGGCACCGTCCTCTTCGTTCTCTTGCTCCCGTCTTTTTTCTTCCTCTTTTGTAGTTTTCTCCTCCTACTATTTTATTATTATTATTATAATGGGGCTACTTTTGCATGCTTTGTCTGCCCTTCCTTTCTTCTAGTCTTCTTTTGTCTTCTACCCCTCTATTTTTTATTATTTTCTTGACCAAAAAATATTGACACTCAAGTTTTGTCAAGAGTAGTAGTTGGCACGTGATCTTGTTCCTCCTTTATGGTTTTGATTTTGTCTCTTGATGCACATGTACTTGTACTTACGGAGTATTTTCTTATATTTTGAGACCCTTTATTTTTGGGTTTTCCTCATATCCTCCTTGCCCCCTGGCTCTAGCTGAGCGGCTTGTTACGCTCGGATATGCTTGGTGCGTGGCGGCCCGGCCTGAGACCGTACGACCACCTTTTTTTTTTTTTTTTTACGTGATGTGCTCTTCTCTCTCATTTCATGCAGTCGGCTTGTTTATCACTTTCCCATGGTTTAGCCTTTTTCCCTCTACATATACTAGCAGCTTTTCCTTCTGTGCTTCCTTTTATTCTCATTGTTTTCTCTAGTGTCTTGTCTTCTTCACTTGGAATTTTTCCTTGCTTCTCCTTTCTTCTGAAAATTACCAAGTAGTATTTGCTAGCCTTTTGAGATCTTGTCCTCTGGCTATCATTGCTTCACTCCTTTTTCAATTCTCTTTTTTGTTTTCTTTCACTTCTCCTTACTTGATTTTTTCTTTAATGCCTTAGCTTTTCTCCAATCAAAGAAAATAATATTCTTCCCCTTTCCTATTGCTTTTTTCTCTTTCTTTGAACTCCTCTGCCTTTTCTTGTACCATCACAGTGAATGAGTATGGCCACTTGCCCTCTACTACCAATATATTATGGTTTTTCTTTCATAATGGGCATAAAGTTATTATTATTATATTGCATATACTCCGTATTATTCTTGGTGGAGTAAGTTTTTTTTTTGGATTTTTGGGTTAATGGTGGAGGGCTGTGCCTCACATATTATCAGTTTAGACCAGTGACTTGTATCCGTGGGTTGAATCATGTCTTCCCCACAGACGGCGCCAATTGTTTCGGGTGTAAACTCGGGGCCTTCGGATGACATAGTGGTCGCCTAGGCCGGCTGAGCTGGCTCCGTGGGTGGACCTACAAAACAACTCTAAGCCCGAGGGTTTGCCCCCGGGGAGAGCCTCCGACGCCCAAGTTAGAACCGTTACAAGATTATATATCGTATAAGTGTATGTTTGTATGTAGATATGTATCGTGGAGAGAGTGTGAAGTGAATGAGGAGAAGTCCCCTTTACCTTTTCCCCTCCTGGGGTATTTATAGAGCTCTTGGGCTCTTGGGCTCTTGGGCCTTTTGGGCCTTAATGTTCTTGTACTAGTCGTTTCGCACTCGTGAGCGTAGTCGGGTATTCGACCCCCAACACTATACATAGGACCTGTTCTTTCCATTATTTGCCACATTTGATTCGATTATTTCGATTCGATTCGATTCGATTCGATTCGATTCGATTCATTCCATTCGATTCGATTCGATTCGATTCGATTCGATTCATCATTTATGTTATAAATTGAGCTGCATTCGATTCGATTCGATTCGATTCGATTCGATTCATTCATTCGATTCGATTCGATTCGATTCGATTCATTTCAATTCGATTCGATTCGATTCGATTCAGCTCTAAAAAGTCCGAAAGAACAGGTCCATAGTACATGTCAAAACTTGTGACCAAATCTACAAATCTACGCATAGTACAGCTTATGATTGTACAAAGATTTTATCCAAATCGTACTTCTTCACCAATTCAATATATCTGGTATGACAGCAAGTAAGAACGACACAGATTGTCGGTTTTCAATGTAAATATGACTAACGATACTTCAACAATCTGACACTTCGAAAATCATTGACAATGCTTATTAATGCAAAATCATTCACTAATCTGACACTTCGACAATCTGACAATCTGACACTTCATCGAAAAATCCGTCACATAGTCGAATTACTACTTTGTTGAATTGATTATTGAAATTATTAATTGAAATAATTGAAATTTGTATGAATTTAGGTTAAGAAAAGTTAGAAAAATAAAAAAGAGAATTTTGTATAGAAGATGAGTAAAAAAGGGTATAAAAGGGAAAAAAAATGAAAAAAGTATATAACGGGAGTAAAATCCGTATACGGAAAATCAATACCCTAAAATAAATGTTACAAGTTTACAACTACGGAAGGAAAAAAAAAAAAAAATCATTCAGTTGATACCTCACAAGTCACACCCTTCAACTTTATTTTAACATTTGATACACATTTAAAACTTTCTTTTCCTAACTCTGTTTTTTGAATTATTCTTAACATTTCCTCATGCATTCTCAAATTGATGACACAATTTTCACTACAAAAAAACAGTCTATTTGCGAGGGAATTTGCGACGGATAAAAATTTCCGTCGCAGATAAAAAATTTGCGACGGAAAACGTAATTTGCGACGGATTGTTTTGGCGGGCTGAAAAATTAATTTGGCGCCAAAAATTGCGACGGATTTTTGCTGATTTGTGACGGAACAGGTAAATTTGCGACGGAAAATTCCGTCGCAAATTTTTTCTCTGTTTTGCGACGGAAATCCGTCGCAAATCAGCAAAAATCCGTCGCAAACTGAAAAAACATGATATCCCACATCGGTGAGGAAAGTAAGTTGTATAAGGTTTATATAGATTTGTTGTGAGTTAATGTTTGAATGAAATGTGACGAAACTTATATAAGGGATTCGATAATGCGGTTTAGGATTCCGGGATAACGTTATTTGAGACAATGTTAAAAAAAAAAATTCTTTTTTATATTTTTTTTTTTTTTTTTTTTTTTTTTGCGACGGAAAATTCCGTCGCAAATTTTTTTTTACGACGGATTTTTTCCGTCACAAAAAAAATTGCGAGGGAGTTCCGTCGCAAAAATTTAATTTGCGATCTTTTTTCTCGACGAACGGTTTTCGCAAAAAAGTCATTTGCGGATTTGGAGTGTTTGCGACGGATTTGTTAAAATCGCAAATAGACTGTTTTTTTGTAGTGTTTGCTTGCATTATTCACAAAACTTTGTAATGTTACCTTGTTTGTGTTGAGTGTTGATGACTTAATTGTTTTATTTTTTGAGATTATCAATTCATACCATGTTGCATAGAAAAAAAAATCTATATATGTGACTTAAATTGAATCAACATCTCGGTCTGTATAGCTTAAAGAGTAAATATGGAATAAACATTGAATAAATATCGCTAGACCAAGTTAAACCCTAAAACTCTCCTAAACCTGAAATTCGTACTTTGAAAATAAGAAATGCTAAGCAGCGCATAATTTTATCCGATATTATAATCACGGAATCAAATAATTCTCCGTATAAAATCACCCAAATGATGTGAAGACGATTCGTTCCCTGAATCGCCAGACCTTTGGCGACTGCAGCCACTTTTTCACCTAGAACTTTATAAATACCAGTCTTTCCCCGAGCATTCCACACATCACAACCACATTATACACTTGAAAACTCATAACACAACTCTACCAAAATATTCTCTCATTAATTGTCCCTTCTAAATCACTTTTAAAAGGAATAACAAATCAATTTGTGACTTTTTAAAGAACATAGACAGTTTGTAATACATTTTAACCTGCCTATTGGCATTGCGACCTCTCTTTCATAAAGGGATAGAAACAACTCAAATTCCTATTCCGTTCAACCCCGCCAATATTGCAAAAGCAATGACCATTTAAAATGAACAAATAGATTATTACAGTAACACGACTAAACTAATATTTAACATAACTAGACTGATTTTCATTGACTTACGTAAAAGTATGTTTAAAACTGAGAGTTTTCACAAAAGTTATACGGTTTTTCATAGGCTCTGGAAAAGCTGGAAAAGCTAGAGAACTGGCGATTCAGATTTTGAATTGCCATACTCTGGCGATTTCCTATGCAAATCGCCACTACTCTAGTGATTTCATTTTGTTTATCTACATTCATTCTTTTCAACGTATGTTAACGTATGTACGTAGCGGATTGTAATTTAAACATTAAAATTAACAGATCGTTTCAAAGTTAGTAAAGACTATTTAATTAATAGATTTTTCAAAACGGTTTTATTATAAAACATTCAATGAAAAGTACCTTCAACCCGAATCACACTTTGGTTTCACAATAACCTTAGGTGGATGAGTGTCAACGTGCCTTGAATCTTAAGATTCGTGTCTTAGGTCTTAAGTAGAGCTGTTCATGGACGGGCTAGCCCATTTAGTCTGTCCATTTGGCCCGCCATACAAGCGGGTTTGGTCACTAAAATATAAAAATATGACGGTTATCGGACAAAAAAAACTAAGCCCGCTAAATTAACGGGCGGATACGGACTAAATTTAAATGTCCATGGCAAGCCCGCCAAGCCCGTTAAATTAAAAATCAGTAAGTTATTAAATAGCACTAAATTATTTAGAGAATGAAATATAAATGTAAAAATATTATTAATAAATTACGTTACCAAAAAAAATTTAAAACAGAAAAGGAAAATATATTAAAAATTGGTACATGTAATTAAATTATTAAAACTATGTGGTGAAATATGTTGAGTTGGTGATATTTGTTATGTATAAGAATATTTAACTTATGTCAAATTTATCGTTTAATTTGTCCATAAAGCCCGCTATGAAGCCCGCCAAACCACTGTAGGTGGATATGGGCAGCCACATTAAGCCCGCCATAGCGGACATGGACACAAAGTTTAGGCCCGCTGGACAGATTTTGGTACAACGAGCCCGGCCCATGTCCATCCCAAGCCCGCTAACGAACAGCTCTAGTCTTAAGACATGTTGGTAGGCTCCAAATTATCGCATAATTTGGTGGCGACTACAAAAACGACTTTTAAAGGTTTTTCAAATAATTAATCTTTTAAATATCAATTGATCTCATTTTCGCCAAAACTAGTGCCCCCGCGCCCGAAGAAAAATACTGAAAGTGAATTTGTTCTAGAGTTTTCGAATTTCACCTCTTTATTTCTAAATTAAGAAATTTATTTTTGATAAAAAAAATAAAATCTCCCTAGTGAAGTTGTCAATTGTGGGTACTGAGTCGCCAATTCAAACAACTGATAAACTTTCGAAATAGCACTCTCACCCCGAATCACTCTGGTTTCAAAATAACCTTAGATAGATGAGTATCGACGCGCCTTGAACTCTAAGATTCGCGTCTTAGTGTTTAAGACGCCCCATATGAGTTCCAAATTACCTTTTTATTTGGTGGCGACTCCGAATGCAGTTCTTAACAGATTTTTAACATTTCGCTGAAAAGGTTTTAAGCAAACTAGCAATGATATCCCCCACAACAATAACAGTATGTTTTTAGAATCTAGCTAGTCTTAGCCATATCGCTTGTTTACCTCCTTTCTCGCATAGCGCGCTCTTATTCGAGCGACCTTGCGAGACGTCGAGGAGGCTCACCGCCCGAATACCTTCAGAAATACATTTTAAAGTTGTTTAGTTTTAAATATAATTGACTTTGTTTTTAGCTTATTACATCTAAGAGTATAAATCAGGCTCGATTAAATACTTATATGTTTAATCCCATATATCATTTGACCCGTATATTACTTAAAGACCATATTTATTTGATTGCGTCACCAATGGGATAAGTTTATCTAAAAGTGTCGACTTAACTTTTTTTCGTCTAATTGTCAAAATTTTGTCGTATATACATCATATCCTGTAAAAACACTTATTATAATGAAAACACTTTTTATATTTACTATAAATTATCTGTTATAATTCTTACTTTGTCGTAAACTACACCATAAATAATAGGGTTATAAGCAATTAAATTGTTGTGTTAAAAGTCGAGTGAAATCAAAATGGATACTTTTAGTGTTAAATAGTAATTATATACTCGTAGATGTATGGGATTAAAGTTTTTAATGTTCAAAATTTTACATAGGAAAATAATCCAAAAATAGGAATAACAATTAAATGAGATGATCATATAAAAGTAAGCAGAAAAAAGTAGTCCTTCCATCCTAAAATGAATGTCTCTATTTTTATTTTTGGTGATTTAACGAGTGGTAATTAAAATGAAAAAAATATTGAAAATCCTATATTAATTACTTACTATAGACAAAAAGTGGACAACTATTTTGAAAAAAAAAAAAATTGATGAAATTGAGAAGACTTATTTGGGATTGTGAGAGTAAGTAGTAAATCTTCTTTTGCAAAATTTATTATGCACATCTCGTATATACCTAACCTAAACCCGTTTGTCTAACTCATTTGATATGTCCTCAAAAGTGTCGATCTGACTTTTATTTCTCAAACTTTCAAAATATTGACATATAAGTACGTCAAAACTTGTAAAAATATTTAGTATAATGAAAAAACATTTAAAAATTTTCATATAAATATCATAAAAACTAATTTTTATCCTAAAACACATTATATTAACGCGCGATTAAAGTGTAAAAGATAAAAGAGAAAATATATGGGAGAAATATTCTAAAAAGGGAATAAAAGCAAATTGATGGTAGGTGGGAAATAATGGATAGTGATTCTTCTGTTATAAAATTCGTACGTATAAATATAATTAAATATAATATGTTTCTATTTTTGCATATTTTATTACCTTTTTATAATATTCACTTCTTTGTTTTCCTTTTTCTGACAAAAGATTTCATCTATTATCTCTTTTCTTTTTTTTCCTTTTTAGAAAAAATAGGTTACCAAATGAGGCTCTAAGCCTATTTTTGGTTATAAATAAAATATAATATGTTTCTATTTTGTCTATTTATCAAATATAAGGGTGTTCATCGGTACAAACCCGGACCGATCAGACTTATAAAGATCGGGAACCAGAGAACTTAAAAATCCAAACCAAGGACCGGACCGGTTACAAGTGGACCCGCACCAGACCTTAATCCCTTAGGAAAATCTGTTCTTTCGGACTTTTTAAAGTGAATCAACTAAATCTGAATCAAACGAAATGAATCAATCAGATTGAATGGAGCCGAATCGAATCGAATCGAATCGAATGGGTGAACAGAACTGAAATTATAATTATAATTTTTTATTTATTATTATATATTTATTAATTATTTATTTATTTATTATTATTATTATTATTATTATTATTATTATTATTTATAATTTTTTAATTATATATTTGTATTATTAATAGTGTTATTGCTATTGTTGTCATTATTATTATTATTATTATTATTATTATTATTATTATTATTATTATTATTATTATTATTATTATTATTATTATTATTATTATTATTATTATTATTAGGGAAATTTCCCATGGTATTCCTGAGGTTTGACACATTTCTAGTGGTACCCAAGTTTTTAAGTTTGTGTCCTTGGTACCCTCCAACTTTCAATTTAGTACTTTCTGTGACCTTTTGGCTAACTTCCGTTAAAAACACATTGACATGTCAATATTAATATAAGGGAATTTTTCATGGTACCCCTAAAGTTTGACAATTTTCCGATGGTACCCAAGTTTTTTAAGTTTGTGCCCATGGTACCCCTCAACTTTGAATTTAACACTTTTGATGAGCTTATTCACTTTTGATTTAGGGTGTTGATCAACTGTACCTAACTTTTTCTCACTTGTACCCAAAAAGACCACACTACCCTTCTCATTTCCTCCTCCTCCTACATTTCAAAACTTAAAAACTCTCTTTTCTCTCTCCTCTCTTCATCTTCAATATTTTATCCAAATTCAATCCAACCACCACTAAAACCACCCCTATCACCCTAACACCATAATAATAATAATAATAATAATAATAATAACAACAACAACAACAACAACAACAACAACAACAACAACAACAACAACAACAACAACAACAACAAAGTAATAATAATAAAATTACAAAATAAAATTTAAAAAAAAGAAAAAAGAAAAAAAAAAAAAAGAGAAGAAGAAGACATGTGACAAAGTGCATAACACCCCCCACCCCCACTAAAGCCCTAATTCTACCGCACTAAGGCCCTACCTCTGTCGCCTGGATCAAACCACCACTGCCACCGTTTCGACTCATACCGTCGCGCGCCACTAACTGTTATCGCGGCCCAGCCTCCCTTATCGACCCAATAAACAATGAAATAATAAGAACGAGTGAATTAATTGAAATATGTCGTTATTTGGATTTATAATTTAAATTTTCAATGAATTGTAAATGAATTTTAGGGTTGAAGGATGTAAGTAGGAAAAAGAGAGAATTTGATTTCTCAAGGGTAGTGGATGGAAAACAAATGAACAAAAATGGTACAACTGAGTAAAACTTAGGTACAATTGATCAATTACGTTGATTTATAATGTCGTGAAATTTAAGCATATTAATCAAACTTTTGTTGAGGTGGACATTAAAATTCATTTTAAACCTTCCAAATAATAAAAAAGAATTACGATAAAATAAAATGGAGCATTCGATCTCATCAATTAGGGTGTACAAATTTCTTTATATAGCGGGTGTAACTTTAAAATTTTCTTCCGTTCTTTATTTGAAGAGATCTTATAATTTTTTTTAAAAAAATTAACTCATATGCCATGTACTTATAAGTCGTGCATTTGCTGGCTTCTAAACTTGACATTATTAATCAAAAGTGAGCAAAGTTACATGAAGTGTTAAACTCTATCTAAATAATTAAAAAGAATTACTATAAAATAAAAATAGATCTTTTAATGTCATTGATTAGAGAGAACAAAATTTTTATATAGTGGGCATAACTTAAAACTTTCATTTTTTTTTCTTTCTTTCTTTTTTTTTTTTTCCTTTTTTTTTTAAATTTTTTTTTTAAGAGACCTTATAAATTCTTTAAAAAAAAAATTAAACACATATCCAATGTATTATAAAGATTTTACTTATAAAGTTAAATAATTAATTCATGCAATTGCATGACTTTTAAACTAATTTTTGCATGGTTTCGAAACTAGTTATAAACAAAAGTAATCACCTCGGCAAAAGTTTGATTAATATGTTTAAACTTGACATTATAAATCAAAAGTGAGTAAGGTCATCAAAAGTGCTAAATTCAAAGTTTAGGGGTACCATGGGCACAAACTTAAAAAACTTGGATACCATCGAAAAATTGTCAAACTTTAGGGGTACCATGGAAAATTCTTTTATATTAATATTGACATGTCAATGTGTTTTTAAACGGAAGTTAGCCAAAAGGTCACGCAAACTGCTAAATTGAAAGTTGAAGGGTACCGTGGACACAAACTTAAAAACTTGGGTACCACCGAAAATGTGTCAAACCTCAGGGGTACCATGTGAAATTTATTGTTAACAAAATTTCAAGATTGTGATTTATTATTATAGATTTATAGTTAACAAAATTTATTGTGTCAATGATATCTATCATTTCAAGATTGTGATTTTCGATTGAATTAACACATATTATTATTTCAATATTATAAAGTTTTTACTTCTTAAGTAACTTTTTTATACTTTTAACATGTTTTATTAAAAGTAGTAGAAATAATTACAATAGCAACAACAACGACGACAACAGCAACTAATAATAATAATAATAATAATAATAATAATAATAATAATAATAATAATAATAATAATAATAATAATAATAATAATAATAATAATAATAATAATAATAATAATAATAATAATGTGGGTTGAATTTAATATTGCTGAGCTAAATTGAATGAAGATAAACTGAACTAAACTGAACTGAAGTGTGCTGAAAATAAGCTGGAAAGAACAGGTCCTAGGTATGGGTTTGGACCAAACCACCTGATATAAGGGTTTTAAGGTGTTTTTTCCAAGTTTCCACCGGACCGAAAACCGTAGTCTAAAATTTTGAAGACCCAAGGACCAGACCTATTTGCATCCAATCCTACCCGGATCGGCTCGAAAGATTCGGGTCGATCCGGTTTACCGGTCTGTACTTTTTAGACACCCCTAATCAAGTAATCCTATAACGGGTTAAAACGGTCATATATATTTGATCCGTCTTTCTCATTATAAGGGAAAGTTGTTGGATACATAGAGCTGTTAAAATTTGACGCGCCCGATAAACTGGGGTTTTGATTAAAGGTTTTGGTAGTAGTGGGGACAATGCTGGTACTCTCCATTTGCTTACAAAAGAATTCCCGTCTGACGAATTGTAATCTTGACCATATTGATCGTCTTTGCAAAGATAGGTTACTAAATGAGGCCACAAGCCTATTTTCGGACATGAAAACTAGGGTTATCGAACCAAATGCCTTTACTTATAACTCAATGAAACAAGGTATGTTCATCCCTTGTCATAAGTGTGAGGTTATATAAATGTCGAATGAGATGTTGGAGAGCAATATTACAACTATTGCTCAAGCCATTATAAAAATTAGGGTTTTTTGTCAAACACTACCTTAAGTTTACGCCAATTTGTCAAACACTACCTTAAGTTTTTTTTTTTGTCAAACACTACCTTAATTTTGTCAAATTTTGTGAGACACTACCAAAACCAATTTTCCGTCAAAAATTGACGTTTGACCGTCATTGACTGTTAATGAGTTATTAACCCAACGTGTTTCCCTTACTCCCTAACAACCCAGCTTTCCCTCCCTCCATAATTTTAATTTTCCCTCCAAAGTTAGATGATTTTCCCTCCCTTTTTTTGACTAACCCATTTAAGTCTCCTATTTAATAGCTTCTCTTTCCCACTTTCTCTTACCCATTTTTTCAGATTCCCTCTTCACTTTTATCCTCTGTTTTTTTTTTCCTACCCATTTAATTGAAGATGCAAAAATGTCATTGTGGAATTCGGTAGCGTGATCGAACCTCGTGGGCGCTTTCAAAATCAGGGAGAAGATTTGTTGCGTGTAAGTTCTACAATCCCGGCACAGGATAGCGTGGTTGCAAGTTCTTTAGGTGGGACGATGAAGACTCAACTGATTGGCAAAGACACTTGATTAATCAACTTCTTAATGAGAATAGGTCTTTGAAGAATGAGTCGAAGAAAGCAATGGAAGTTGAAGAAGGCGAAGAAGTCGACAGCAAAATGATGACTGATGAACTTGAAAAGAAATTGGAGAACTTGAAGAATGAGATGGAGAACTTGAAGAAGGAAAAGAAGAGGCTGAAAGTTGTATTGGGTTTGATGTTTATTTTAGCACTTGTAATGTATGGTAATCTAGGGTGATGTTTGTGTTTGTACTTAGGTTTCACCCCATATTTGTCATGACCCATTTTGAGTTGTAAGGTATCGTCATGACAATGGTCGAAATTAGGGGTTAAGTTGTGTATTTTGTTATCAATGCTATTGAAGTAAGCATTCCTCTATTATACCATGTATTGCACATAGCTTTGACAAATATAAACGATAAACCAACAACTTATGTAGACCATAAACTAACATCCATATATTACAAAAGCGACATAATCCAACCATTGTTCAAAAGCGACACGAGTCATTCATACAAAGACGAAAGTTCATGACTTTCAAACAGAGAGTACTAGACATAGAGTACGACACGTAGAAAATAATTTATACAAACGTTAAGAAGAGGCTCCACAGGTCGCTAGTATACTAAGCTTTAGTCACTGCCTCCCCTTTCAAAATACATTCGACAACCATAGAGCACACATACACTAATGCTACTATGCTTCAACGAAGGTCTCCCCTGTTGCCACTGCCCTTCCATCTACCACGGTGCCTGCCTGTGATGCCATTGAAGAGCCTCCTGCCTCTGCCTCTGAAGTTCCAGCTACGGCTGGTGTGTTTGTTGATGACACATCCTCTGTTGCTCCACATTGACTTCCACGAGGATGTCCTTGTGTTAATGGCAACTCATCCTATTGATAAAAAAAACAAACAATTATGAGTACACAAGTGGTACAATGAAAAAAACAAACAATTATGAGAGTCATTTAGTATCGCACCTGAACATTATTGTTTTGCGTTGGTTGTTGTCTAACCTGTCTTTCAGCTTGGGAAACCCCTGGATTTTTGCATCCTTTCTTATTATGGCCTACATTCCCACAATTCCCACACGTCTTACGTGTTTTTTCTTCTTCACAAGTCTCCTCTCCTCATTTTCTCTGGCTCCTTTCTCCTTTTCTTTAAACTTGGTGCACTTTGGTTGTTTTTTGTATGGTGGAGGACTAGGTTGAGGGTGTTGGGTTTTTTCCCACTGTTTAGGTCCGGGGACTGGGTGAATTGAGTTAGCATAGGCCTTCTTATAAGTGTCTAAGGAATATGATTGGTGAACAAAAGTCTGTGGGTTTAACCTCTTCTTTTTTATGCACTTATACGCATGTGCACATGGAATTCCTGTCAGGTTCCATTTAAAACAATCACAGGTCAATTTCTCCAAATCAACAATATACCTCTCACCTCTATGATCAACCTCAAAAGTGTTAAGCTCTGATTGCACCTCTCTACAATTGTTAGTTTCTTTTTCAGCCTTAGCTAGTTGTTTCAGCACACCACGCATGACAGGACCCTCAAACTTACAAGCTCCCTCCCTTTTGGTAAACAATCTTTTCATAGTGTACCTCCTAATCCATTCGAAAAGGGTAAGGATAGGTTGATCCCTACATTTTCTTAAAACGTTGTTGAAACTCTCGCAACAGTTGTTCACTAACATGGCAGAGGTGGATTTGGTTGAGAATGCATGTCTAGCCCAACTACTTACTGGTATGCCCATCAAGTAGTTGTAAGCTTGTTGTGACATCGATTTCATGCGTTCCATTTGTTGATCGAACTCAGGCTAATCAAAATCAAACGCCTCAAATAGGTTAGTGACAGTAAAAAATAACTTACAAGTAGATTTTGTGTAGCTTAAACTGAAATTACCTTAGTAAATGCTCTTGCCGCTTGCCAAAAACATTGTTTGTAGTCTTCACCTGGAAAACTTTGTTTGAAATTAGCCCAAATGTGTCTACAACAAAACCTAATGTCTACATTAGGCACCACCTTCGAAAATGCATCCAACAAACCCTATAAAATTTAAACGAAGGATTATAAAAAACCATGTTTGTCTGATTACAAAAGAGTGATTAGAAAAAAACACAACAAAATCGATTAAAATTAAGAAGTTCACCTTTTGTCTATCTGACATAAAGGTCAAATTACCCAGAACAGGCTCCACATCCTTCACTAACAGCTCCAAGAACCATGTCCAACTCTCTTTGTTTTCGACCTCGACAATGGCCCAAGCAACTGGAAAAAGGTTCCCATTGCCGTCCTTAGCTATGGCAGTGAGTAACTGACCAGGGTGAGGGCCTTTTAGGTGACAACCATCAACACCTATAATAGGTCTACACCCATTGACAAACCCTTCTTTACAAGCACTGAAGCAAACGTACATCCTCTGGAATACTGGAGAACCACTTTCAACGTTTTCTAGCTTAACAAAAACTGAACTACCAGGGTTATACTTCTTCACAGTTTCAGCGTAGTCCCAAACAAGCTTATACTGCTCTGCTGCTTCCCCAAGAACCATCTTCAAAGCTTTGGCTCTTGCGTTGTACGCTTTGTGATACAAAACTTCAACACCTAAATCTGTTATAATCCTATCCTGAAATAACTCAAGCTTCCAGGTAGGGTCTGCCCTAAAGCAATCTAAGTACCTTTCAGCCAAATACTCTGCTGTCACCTTGCTGTTCAAGTCAGACCAGCCACATATATGTTTCAAGCTCAAACTTCTTATCTGAAAGGTATTTTCACCATCAACTTTCCTAGCATGAACTCTGTACTTGCACTTGGTACTACTTTCACAACTACAAGCTCCAAACTTTGCTCTTTTTTTCACCCAAGGACAGTCACACCTATTCCTACAATAAGCAGTCACTCTAACCTTGCCATTATGTAGAAGATAATAGTCATACCCTTCTTGAATGGCATGAAATCTTAAGGCCTTCCTAAACACCTTGTGACTTGGAAATTTCTGACCAAGTGATAGAAGTACTGGCTTTTTAAAGTCAGTTAGAGGGTTGAAAATAGGGTAAGACTCATCCTCATCATCAGATCCATGTTGGCTACTTAACTCATCCTCATCAGACTCAAGATCCTCATCATCACTTAAGCTGACATTCCCATCATCTTCATCCTCTTCAATCCCTTCAGCTTCTGTGCCTTGTATTGGAGCTAGTAGAGCCTGTACTGAATCCAACACATCATCATCAACATACTCTACAAACAAGTCATCATCATCCTCCTCATCCTCACTATCAATTAAACTGACTTCAGAGCCCTCCTCATCAGATTGCTGACCCCTCTCACTAGGGGACTCTTCAACATTCAAAGCAGTGTTTTCCTCAACCCTAGGACTATTATTCTGCTCAACACTGACTTCCTCAACCCTCACATCACTATTTTCGTGAACCCTAGTAACAGGACCCTCAACCCTTTTTTCAGTTGACTTCTTAGTTTGCAAGGGGTTTTTTAGAGGTAATTTGTGGAGTTTAGATCTAGGTTTAGGAATGTTGAACTTTTGTGGCTGTGTAGAAAAGGAGGAAGGTGATTTTGTGGAGGAGTTAGGGTTTTCTGGACTTATTTGAGCATCTTTTGTGGGACCAGTGTTATTGTTGCTTTGTTGACAGATATGAGAATTTAATATTCTCTCACCACCTCTAACAACAGGATGAACCACATAAAGGTTCACAAAACCATTTTTGTCTTTTGTAGCCAAAAAGGGTTCAAGGTCAGCATCAGTGACATACCTTTTTCTACCATTAAACAACGTCAATCCCTTTCTCCTATACCACAACTCACCCACTTCATCATACCCCAATTCAGTTTTCACCAAATGAGCTAAATTAAAGTAGCAAATTTCGTCCATACCTATCTTCAAATACATAGCTCCTTTATCCGAACACCGCACATACTCAGTTTTGTTCTTCGTTGTTACAAATTGACCACCGTGAAACACCCTTAAATTGGCTGAGTGCCTCTTACTAAAAAAATTGGTGTGAACACCCCATCCCTACATAACAATCAACAAAAACAATATCATCACACAAACTGAAATTAAATTAGGGCAAAACTGAAATCCTAAATTCAAAATTTTTCAACAAAAACAAACATCAATTAACCCTAAATTCAAAAAATTTCAATAAAACAAACAACAATTAACCCTAAATTCGAAAATTTGCATACCTTATAATACACTCTGAAATTTCTGTTAACTTGGGGAGAAGAAGTTGATTTCGATGCTTGATAATACACTTTGAAGTTTAGTTTGAAGGGATTGCATGCAGGTGTGGAGAAGAACTTGATTTCATTTTGGGATTTTCCTAATTTTGAAGTGTGAGGTTGAAAAGGATAAAAAAGAAACGAGTGAATGAGGAAGAGGGGAGTAATAAGGGAGTTAGTTGGCTTAAAGAAATTCATTAACAGTCAATGACGGTCAAACGTCAATTTTTGACGGAAAATTGGTTTTGGTAGTGTCTCACAAAATTTGACAAAATTAAGGTAGTGTTTGACAAAAAAAAAAACTTAAGGTAGTGTTTGACAAATTGGTGTAAACTTAAGGTAGTGTTTGACAAAAAACCCTAAAAATTATTATGATTATGTGTAGAGCTGGCAAGTCTGACCCGACCCGAGTGACCCGACCCGAACCCGAGCAAAACCCGACCCGATTGACCCGAACATATTGTGACCCGAAAACCGACCCGACCAATTCGACAATGACCAGAACCCGACATGACCCGATAATCGGTGATCTGAACCCGACCTGCAGGGACCCGACGATGATGACCAGGCCGGATCGAATTCGACTAAATTGACGACCCGATAATTATTAAACTTAATTTGATTAGATTGAAAACAAATTATTATTTAGAATGATATATTTGACTTAATAATGAACTATTTAAATAAAATACGGTCGAAATACCTATTTTAGTGGATAAAAAATGAAATAATTCGATAAAATCGCGCTGACCCGACAATGACCCGACCCAAACCCGACCCGACCCGATACACTATTTAACCCGATATGACCCGACCCGATAACGACCCGAACCGAACCCGACTCGACCCGACAGGACACTTTGACCCGACATGACCCGAACCCGACATGACCCGACCCGACTTGACCCGACCCAAACCCGACCCGACTGACCCGATTGCCACCTCTAATTATGTGCCTTCTAATATCTTCACTTACACCCCATTACTCTATAGGTGCTTTTGTGCAACCGAATGGAGGAGGCAAGAAAGGTCATAAACGTGATGGTGCTGAAAAACAATTGTACGCCAAATGTTTTGGCTTTTAATACTTTGATAAATGGCTATTTCAAACTCAAAAGCGTTGAAAAAGACTTTCCTTGTATTGTAAGAAATGTTTCAACAAGGAATTTAACCTGTCGTCCATATCTATAACACTAAAATAGATGGCTTGTGCAAATCTTGTCGAATTCCAATGGCATGTCAGGTATTCAATAACATACAAATGGTAAATTGTACTCACACTTCAAGGTAACTATCTTAGCAACGACTTGTAACAGTGACATTTTGCTCCCTTCATATAACGATTTTTCAGAAGCAGTTAACATGTCAAAAAATAGCTTAGCTTGTGGGTGCGGTTCTTCGCATCTACTTATTTCATCATTATTAACATAATTGGAATCTATGGCATCAATTATCATATCTCTATATGGATTCTCATTTTGTTGTGTTACAAGTTGTTCGGAAGTTGAAGAATATGACTCATCATGACAAATTCAATCGTAATAATTTGGAATAAATCCATTCATATACTCTTCTATCACAATGTCTTATAAGTATGCTAAATTTTGACATTTACTACAAGGACACTTAATTAGATTTTCCATCGCTTCATATTCCTCTTGTTGTTTTGCAAAACCAATAAATTCAGCAACTCCCCATATTAAAAATTTGTAGCCGTTTTTTTTATCTACCCTTTGTTCGTACATCCATTTTCGCTCCAATCTTTCATTATAATCTAAACTATAGTATCATATAAAAACTTTTAACGATTTTCAATATAACATTACTGACATACTAACATAACATACTACGATTACTAACAATATTATCATACAAACATAACATTACCATTATTAACATATTAACATTACTAACATATAATTAACATACTAACACAATATACTATCATTAAAAACATTATTAATATACAAACATAACACTACCATTATCAACATACCAACATAATACTACCATTACAAACATATACTAGCACCATTACTAACATACTAACATTACTAACAATATCGACAATACTAACATAATAACATTACTACCTTAATGCTACCATTATTGAAAAACTAACATTACTACTCTTGGGGGTTAAATAACCCGACTACGTATAAAGTATAAAAGATAGACAAAACGACAGAGCCTTAGGATCCTCTATAAATAGCCCCTAGGGGGTAAAGGTAAAAGGATGACATTCATTTGCCTCATCCCCTCATTATCTCTACCCTCTCTCTACTTATATTTACCACATAAAACACAGTATTTATATATTTCGATACTAGTTTGGGAGTCAGAGACTTTGCCGAGAGCAAACCCTTCAGGCCCGGAGTTCACATTGCAGGGCGCGTACGAAGCAGGCTTAGATCCTGGAGGCAGCCCATGACGTCATCTTCGAGACCCCAGGGTAGCACCCGAAACAACTACCAATACAAACAACAATACATTATCAACAATATGTCCATATTACATTAATGCTACAACAATACTTAATATCAAATCATTCCAAACCCTAATTCATCAAAACCAACACCATTACAACATTATTATGCCAACTTTAGTTCCTAATTAGAAAACCTCCAAATTAAAAGACCCAATTTGACAAATTAAGATATAACAATAAGTTTCACAAATTAAACTAACACAATAATAACTAACATGATAATATCATATCAATTCAAACATATAATAAGCCTTAAAATTAACATAATGCTAACATATTATTAAAACCCTAAAATTAGAAAATTCCTAACTCCAAAATTCTTAACTTTCACAAATTAAACCAACACAACATAGTATCCATGCATAACAACATCATAATGACATTATTTAGTTCCTCAAATAACTTAATTGAAAAAAGAAGTCAAAATAAATACCTTATTGATCAATTGAAAAAGAATGGTGAGTGGCGGTGTTGGTGGCAATGGCAGAGGACGGTGATGGTGACTGCTGGTTGGCGTTAGTGGCAGTGGCCAGTGGTGGTGTCGATGTTGGTCGTCCGTTTGCTGGGAGTAATTGTCGGTGATGGTGTCAGGTTTTTTTTAATCAAAAAAAGATAAAGTTATTGAATGGGGGTGGGTGAAGGACTTAAGGGGTTAATATTAAAACAAAGGGGCAACTGTTTAGATTGTTGGTCGGCAAATTGGCTACCGAAATGTGGTCGCCAATTACGTAGTAGTGGTCGCCTTTCATTCTGTTTTCAAAATTTCTAAATAATAGAGGTCGCCAAATTTGGCGACTAAATTCAGTCGCCTAGTTGTTAATTAGTCGCCCTTTTGGCAACTACGTAATTTAGTCGCTAGTTTCAGTCGCCCGCTTTTAAATTTCTTGTAGTGGTATACATACAACCGTTATGATTTTTTTATATCATTAAATGTTTCTACGGAGTATATATACTACCCTTGTATTTATTGAATTGCATGGTACGCATATACTTTATTGAACCTCTACGAGCCTACAATACTCATAACTTTAATTACAAAATACATAATATTATCGTTTAATTTCAAAAAACAGTGAGACCCAAAGAACACAATGAGGACACATATATAAAAAAAAAAACACCCGAAAAGGTACGTAATATTAAAATTCTTATAAACAAAAGAACATTTCAAAGATGCCTAACACTGATAAATTGCAAAAAAAACAAGACCTTCCTGTAGGTATCGCGCCTACGCGGTGGACGACTCAACATTTCGCTAAGTGTTTAAGGTGAAAAAATGTGCTTTAAGTTTAAAAGCTTACGTTAGGAAAACCTTTAAAACTGCTTTGGAGTCGCCACCTAATTTTACGATAATTTGGAACCCGCCTACGTGTCTTAAGCCCTAAGACACGGATCTTTACGTTCAACGCACGTTGACACCCATCCGTTTAAGGCAATTGTGAAACTAGATTTAGATTTAGGGTGATGGTACTTTTCTTAAGTTTATTCAATTGTATTAGAAAAATCGTTTAAAAAAGCCTACGTAAAAGTAGTCATACTAGCCCGAGAACAATCCATTAATTTCGATATTTGAGCTAAGGTTCGCTACGCGCATATGCGAAATTATTGTAAAAATATGAATGGAGAGAAGATGTCAACCCACTTGTTGCCATGCGGCTTGCTGTGGAATCGCCTGGTCTTGGCGGTTCATGGGCTAAACCGCCAGTGCACTGGTTTTTCGTATGTATGTCAAATGCGAAATTTTTATTAAACCCCTTAGTTTTGTATGCTTCAACTAATTTAAACGAAAATGGTACAAGTTATATGTCGAATTTAAATCCCATGACGAACCCCATTTTTTAATTAAACCCCTCAGTTTTGTATGCTTCAACTAAATTAAATCCCATGACGAACCCGAATCCTTGAACCTTTCTCCATAAATTTAAACCCTTTTATTTACGCTCTAGCATAACACTTGAACCGCCTAGTCTGGAATCAACCCATGAGTAACCTACATTCACAACCATCTCCCTGTGAATTACGATCCCGACTTACCCTATCTACTAGGGCTGAGCAAAATATCCGAATATCCGAAATCCGAAATTTTCGATCCGATATTCGATCCGATTTTTTGGATATCCGATCCGATTTTTTGAACAATTCGGATATCCGTATCCGAAATTTTCGGATATCGGATATCCATCGGATATTTTGTTTCTAAAATTCGGATATCCGATATCCGATATCCGAAAATTATCCGAAAATTTCGGATACGGATATCGGATATCCGATATCCAACATCCAATATCCGAAAATTAACCTAAATCACATGTAAAAACTTAAAACAAACCATTTCATCCCCCTAAACTAAACAACAGCCTCCTCATTTCACATTCACATTCACATTCACATTCACATATCTCCACCTCCATTTATCTCTCTCTCTCTCTCACTTCCTTCATCTCCTCCATTACCCCACCACAACCTCCGTTCACCTGCAACCACTAAGGGGCCGACCATCACCACCACCTAGTTCCCGTCGACAACCGACCATCACCACCAACTAGCTCCCGTCGACAACCGACCATCACCACCACCTACCTCCTGTCGACAACCGACCATCACCACCACCTAGCTCCCATCGACAACCGCAGTCACCACCGTCGCCCTGCTTGTTAGAGCACCATAGAGAACCACTTTGTGACTGTGCCACTCACAGCCCCATCCACACTGTCCTACGATCTTCACCGTCACCGTTTCGGCGTCCCACAATCAACGTCATCACTCAACCACCACCTCTACCACCTCGTTTGCCCGCTGTTTTTTTGCTACCACTACGGCCAGATCTACTTTGTCTCACAATTAAAAAAAATCGGATATCTGTCGGATATCCGGATATCCGATCCGTAAATTTCGGATATCAAAAATCGGATATCCGAAGTTGTTCGGATCGGATATCGGATATAAAAAACTTAGGTTTTCGGATACGGATATCCGATCCGAAACTCCTGTTCGGATCGGATATCCGATCCGTGCTCTGGCCTACTATCTACCCATTAGGTTTGTCAGTTTATTTTTTGATTAGGTGACGCGATTAAGTCTATCAGCTGGCTGCCGGAGCTGGGCAAACGATGATGGTGTTAATTGACTTTTTTATTTTTTTTGAGAGTATGGTAGATGCCATTTTTATTTTTTTTTTATTATCAACTTAATAATTATGTTTTTTTTTTTTATTATATTTTACTAATTTATAGTTTTATTAATTCTATAGTTTTATTTGTTTTATATTATTTTAAATATTTTTGGTGGGATAGTTGTTTTTTTTTCTTTAACTTTTTATTTAATTGCTTAATATATTTTTATTAATTTCATAAATGATTTATTAAAAAAAAAATATTTAGTAATAAGTTATAACATATAACATAATGTTTCGCATTAAATTTTATACAAATAAAATCGTCTAACACAAAACATAATGGAAAAAAGAACTAAACTAAACTAAATGTTAGAAATTGAATGAATTTGATTTAAAAAAAAAAATTTAAATAAAAGAATTTTATATATTGTTGGAGTAAAAATGACAAAGTTGGAAACAATAATGAAAAATATATACAATGAGAATAAATCTCGTATACGAAAAATCAATACTTTTCGTTGTCTACGTTGTATCCTTATCTTTTTAAAATTTTATGGTGTACCCCTAAAGTTCATAATCTGTCTCTACTATGACCATAGTAGTAGCTTCAATAAATTTTGTCACTTGTTTAACCTACTGACTTATGCATTAGTTCGACCCATTGAGTATAAACCTATTTATTTGAGTATAAATGCATTTATCACGCGTTTATGTGCCTAATAATCTACTAAACCATTATAAAATCATGCAATAAGCAAATTAAAAAATTATTAATCAAACATTATATTTCATGAAAAAAGTGTTTATTAAAGTAATTTTCGATGACTCTCGTGTAATAAGTTAATTTGGTGCACCATAGAATTTCACAAAAACGTAAAATTTAATGGGGGCTCAAGAAGGGTTAGCCTAGAGAATAAACGTAAAATTTAAGGGTATATCGTAAATTTTCAAAAACAACAGTATACTTCATAAAAAAAAAAGCAAAAAATACATGGACGCACCATAGAATTTCACATTTCACAAAAACAAAAGAAAAGAACCCTAAAAATATGGTCTAAAGTCTAAACAACATAATGTTCCGAAAACACCCCCAGTGAGACAACTGATAAATGCTGTGCTTCAAGTTGTTTACCAACGCTACCCTTTTATTTTCACATTTTTATTCCTCTTCCTTTGGCGTCTTCTCTTTGCAAACAGAGTAGAGAGAGAGAGAGAGAGAGAGTGTGTGTGTGTGTGTGTTTTTTTGTGTGTTCTGAGTGAAAGTCGTCGAACAAGCTGTCTTAAAACTCCGTAAATTCGCACTCAATTTACTGTAAGTTTTTCATTTTTCGAATATTTTTACCTTTTTCATTAATTTTTTAATGTTTTTTGTTTTTAAATTTCGTATTTCAGCGTGTTTAATATAGATGCGAAATGTTGTTGTTCTTCTGTTCTAGGGTTTTGTTGTTTGGTTTGAATTTCATGGTTCTTTAGGTTATGTTTGTTTCAAATTTTGGTTTATTTGGTTGTTGTTTTTGTTTACTGTGGATCTGTCTACGCTGTGATGAATTTCTGAATTCTGCTGTTTCTTTTGGTTTATTTAGATGTGATTTTTGTTTCCAGGATTGTTGAAGTTGTTGAGAGTTTGATTTTGGAGGGTAAAATGGTTGCGGACGAAACGAAGTCGGAAGTGGAATTGAAGGAGCCGGAGACAAACGGGAGTAAGTCGCCTGAAAAGTCGGTTGTTGAGACGGAAGCGGTCAAGAAAGAGGAGGAGATTGTTGTGAAAGGTATGGAGGAGGATAAGAAGGATGAAAACGGTAAGGTTACCGTAGAAAAGACGGATGGTGAAGCAGAGGAGAGTGAGAAGGCTGAGAAAGAAGCGAAAGTCGAGGATGAGCCTAAAACGGTGGTGATGGAGGAGGAGAAGAGCTTGGACAAGAGTGAGAAGAAGGAAGATAATACGGAGGAGAAAACTGACGGTGTGGATGAGAAAATGGAAGAAACCGTGGAGGCTGAAGATGAGAAAGTTACGGGGAAAAAGGAGACTAAGGAGAGCGAAGAGGGACAAGTAGAGAAAAAAGAGGAGGGAATGGAAATTGACGGGGAAATAGAGAAGGTTGACAAGAAAGAGGAGGAAGAGAAAAAGGAGAGTACTGAAGAGAAAGGCTCGAAGAAGCGCAGTCGGGGAAAGAGTGATGGAGAGAAGAGTTCTGAAACGAAGAAAAAAGTTGTTGAAAAGGATGTTGAACCCAGGACTCCAGCTATCGACCGTCCAGTACGTGAAAGGAAATCTGTTGAAAGGCTGGTTGCTGTAATCGACAAAGATACGTCTAAGGAATTGCACATTGAGAAGGTGCTTTATGCGTATTGCCTTTTTTCGTACCCGTCGTTTTTGGAGTATTTACTGCCACTCTGTACTAGCGGATCTATTTGGATATTGATTTGTGTGTTTAATTGGTATTGCAGGGGCAAGGCACACCGTTGAAAGATATTCCCAATGGTATGTTGTTTTTGCTTTTTTCGAACTGTTGGAAGTATTAATGATCTGGTAAATATAGACTTCGTGCTATGTGCTTCGTTTTGATTGTGATTTTTTATGAATATATTTCTGCTAAACTTGTCCTGCTTATTGACGGCGTATTTCATTTTTCTGAAGGAGCTTGATTGAATTAAATTTGAGTGTTGTAAATATAGTATAAAATACATGTCCGTACGATGAAATCTGTTTACTTTTCCGTTTATGTCGTGTGACATCTTTGCACTCTGCCACTCGCTAAATATGATGTCTAACCAGAACTGAAAATTCTTTACATTCTTACTGAATAAGGCAATAAGCATTAACTTTCATGTACCTCGTTGTGTGTCCAAGGTTTTAGTGTAATCTTTGGTATCTCTCAAGTATCAAAGTGATAGATCCTGAATTGTGTATTGCGTCTTTCGTAAAATCTGGTTGACATTAAATTCTATTCTGGATAGAGTTCTGCCGACCATTCTGCTTTGCATAAGTTGCATCTGCGCCGTAACTTTTTATTGGTTATTAAGCGTAAGCACCTTTTATGCAAAGATAGTGACTTTAAAGTTGGCTTGTTGGATTCCAGTCGTCTGCTCATTTCTGTTGAAGTAGTCTTCTTGTAACAAATTGTAAGCTTGTGCTGATTGTAATAGAGGCAATATGAGTAGCTGTAAGGTATTCGTGGATGACGTTACTTGTCCAAGGTTTTTGTACTCTTTGGTATCTCTGCATACTGTGCATAGTGAAAGATCATCAATTATGTTTTGTGTCTTTGGTAAAATCTTGGTTCGCATTAATTCTATTCGGACAGAGCTTTTCGTACATTCTGCTTTGTGTTTGTGCTGTAATTGTTTGTTGGCTATTAAGCATAAGCATTGCTTGTGCAAAGATAGTGACTTTAATGCAGTAGGGTTTTCGGTTTCCAGTCGACTTCATAATAGATTGTAAGCTCCTGTATTGTCTTCGAGGCAATATGACCACCTATAGTGTTATCATGTATCCTTTAATATAATTCCCACCCTCTTCGGATTTGGTTTCTTTTATGCTACCTTGTTTTGCCTTCATTTTCGCCTCATGATTAGTCCAACTTTATCACTCATTTATGTTCTACATACATATCTTGGATTGCAGTTGCATACAAGATGTCAAAGAAGAAAAATGATGAGACATTCAAATTGCTTCATACCATTTTGTACGCAAGAAGGGGAAAGGTATGCACAGTGTGTAAGCAATAAATTTATAGTATTTTCTATCGCTGTGTGTATGTATGCACAATTACACATCTTCCTCAGTAGTACACTTTTTCTCGATTACATGCTGTACGCTCCCACATCCTTGATTGGTTGGTCCTGGCCAAATCTGTGTTTAAGTAGGAGAGAATCATTTTGTTTGATGTTCAATTTAAAGTTTGAAGGAGTAGTTCAAATTGACTCTTCATATATTGTGGACGTTGGCTGGTAAATCTTCTAATTGATTATTGTGGTGAGTCCATGAGATTATTTCAATAAACATGGATTGCTATACACGTTAGGTCAATGAATTGACAACAAAATTTATTTCTTTATTTTTAAATCCTACGTTATATGTTTGTGATGGTAAGTGAATCGCCGTTGGTTATCAAGTGTTTTCTGTCATTTATTTCATTCACTGCTGATTGTAGGCTCACATCTTCATTGTTTTGTACAAAGGGAATTAGAAAAATTATTACGACCTCATATTCTGAGTTCTAACGACTTAATTTAATTCTCTATTGGTGATTGCAAATATGCCGTAAATTTTATACTTTTAGCAACTTGTGCCGCAACGTATCAGCATAGAAACTGAACATAGGTTCTTTTTTTCTTTATTATGTTTGTAAATTCTGTGTGTTGCATGGAGCCCTATTATTAGCAAGAGCATTTGAGACCAGGGCATTCATTGCTCATTAGCGGCATCTATCAAGGCTGTGGTAATGGCCAATAATGTACTGTGACTCGGTGGCACATTCGGTGATGTTATGTGTCATGAGTTGTTTATGCATTGTCACGTAAGCCAGTATGCTTTGTTAGCCTAACATTGGTCATGTATTGGCCGCATATTGGTCGCATAATTCAAATAAATGCTCTATTAACCTAATATCGGTTAATTGTAATGGCCGATAAGTTTTGAAACGATGTTGTACATTATTTGCAACTTGGTTGTACTCAAAGGCTTTACACAATGATCTGTTTCATCATTTTCTGAAATCTTCTCTGTGCTATTTTGATTGCAGGCGACTCAGATCAAGCATAATGTATCACGTTTTTCAGGTTTTGTGTGGCATGAGAATGAGGTGAATTATCTCAGTCCCGTCTCTCTTTCCCTCGCAGAAAATAATTGCTTAACCAGTAAATCACCTTTCAATTTATATGTTCCACTGTCAATGTGTCAGTCTCAAGTGCTAGTTGGGAATTGTCCTCTGGGGATGCTGGAGATCGTGTGTAGGTATTTGTAGTCTCAATCAACATTGTCTGGCACACATGTTCAATTACAGATAACAATTTTCTAGTTTGCAGAAGCAATGGGAAACAACATTAATGTTGTTGTAGAAAGTGGATTTTCATCGACTAGTAACTCCTAAATAGGACTAGTTACTTTGCGCGTACGATTGACTGGAAATATTGAATGTGTACTGCGCAGAATAATGCACGAAATCTAAGTCTAGAAAACTAGGCAAAATTAATGTCAAGACTCACTGATCAAATATGTAGGAAGAATCTGTCATGAATGATTTACAAACGAAAGTAAAAATTAACAAAGTTGCATGAAAGTAAATCTTGAAAGGTGTCTTCGTCTTTGTGTAATATTTCTAGTTATTTTGCAGGAGAAACAAAAGCTCAAAATAAAGGAGAAGCTTGACAAGTTAGTCAAGGAGAAATTGATGGAATTCTGTGATGTGCTTGACATCCCATTTAGTAAGGCCAATCCTAAAAAGGTATGTCCTATGAAATACGGAGTAATAATATATTGTGTTCTTTTGGATTGCATGACCATTTTTTTCCGGTCATTACCATTTTAGTATATAAGAAACCATTTGCGTTGTAATGAAATTGGGTGATGCACCCGAAAAAGCCTTTGCTAGCATACCTAGCAACAAATTTTATCGTCAAGGTCTGTGTGTCCTTTGACTGTTTGGTAGAAGAGATTACTTCGATTTCGTTTAACGCTCATTTTTGGCATTGACCTTGTGAATGGAATGACTCCAGTATGATGAGTTTGTCACACTGCTGTGCAGGAAGATATTGTTGTCAAGCTACTGGATTTTTTGGTGGCTCCTCATGCTACAACTACTGTTTTACTTGCCGAGCAAGACCCGGTTTGTCTCAAAGCTAATACATGTGTATTTGTTATTGTTCTGTTTATTTCTTTTTGCTTGCGATCAATATGCATGACTCTTTTTTCAGGGAAGAAAGCGCAAGAGACCTTCCTCTGCTGCAAAATCTGCATCTACACCATCCAAAGGCTCGGAGAAGGTTATCCTTCTCATCCTATACCTTTTTACTTTCCGCTTCTTTTGAAATTTGAACTTGGGAGTTATGCCTTTAGATGGGCGTTAGAGAACACGAGTCTATGTTTTTTACATTTAAACTTTCTTCATCTAATTCAAGTTGCCCCATTTTCCTTTTAAGGTTTTCTGAGTAAATTAGACCCATTTCAAAATTTATCAACTTTTAGCATTGAATACGAGTATATGACCATAATAACCCTACTTTCATATTAAAGAAAAAGACCATTATGTCTCTGATAAGGTTAATTCATTGAAATGGAGGGACTAGTAATTTTTTTTTGCCGTGGGCCTGCATTGAATATGTTACATCAATTCTTGTTCAATTTTGTTTACTGAGATGAACTTGGAATTTGAATCAATGATCCATCGCCCTAATATTCTATTTTTGTAGGCTCAGAAAAAGAGTGGCGACACATCTAAAGAAGGGAAAAAGGCTGCGCAGGAATCTGGTGATGAGTCTGAGGAAGAGGAAGATAAGGAGGAAGAGGAGAAAGAGAATGGTATTGCTGAAAGCTCGGAGGATGAGAAATCTGAGCAGTCTGCTGGTGAAGAGAAAAACGATGAATCTGAACATGATTCTGAAGAAGAAACACCCAAGGAGAAGAAGAGTGGGGGAAAGTCAAAGGGAGAAACTAAGACAAAGACTTTAAATGTAGAATCTCCTGGTAAATCTTCAAGCAAAAAATTCACTACTCCTAAGAAACCCAGGTCAACCTCCAAAGGAACCGCTGGAAAATCATCTGTGAGTCGTTCCAAGCCTAATGAGGGCAATGATGCAACCCCGAAGGTGTTCTCAAGGAAAAATAAGAAAGAAGAGCCAAAAAAGGAAAAGTCATCAACTCCAAAGAAATCAAGCACAAAGGAAAAGTCTGGTGAGCATCTGAACTTAAGCATCCTACGTATTTGTTCATCAAAATGCCAGTTCGTCAAAATGTCAGTTCGATAATATCAGCTTTCCTGGTTGCATAATTAAATGCTCTTTAAAGTTGTCATCTCTCCGATTCCTCGCTTTTGTTTTCATTAAACTATTTCGTAATTATTTGTAAAAGGCTATTTATGGAAGTCGATTTCAGAGAAATAAATCACGAAGTTGACATGAAGAACTCTGGATTTATTTCCTTGAAATCATTGTATTAAGTATTGTAAAATGAAATGATCCAACAGTTTTGCCGGTCGTCTATCCTTCACTGAATTTCCTGTGTTTTTCTTGAAGGTACAAAAGCTGTGAAAGGAAAGGAGAAACCAAAGGAAGATAAACTGAATCCCAGTGATGACGAACTGAAAAATGCAATATGTGACATTCTTAAAGAAGTTGACTTTAATACGGTGAGTATCCAATAGCCTCATTGATTCTTTTTGCATCTATTAATGAGCAAGACTGATTGTTCGTATTGAAAATGCACGACTATCATGCTTAAGCTATATCATCGTTAAAGTTCAAGGCTCTCGAGCAATTGTTATTATGTACTCCGTAAGATAGTTGGGCTAATCTTCATATTTTCATGCAATTGAACAGTATAACTAGTGATTTAGCGAGAGCTGTTTCTTGAGGAAAACCTCTTGTTTGCATCAGTTCCTTTTAATGAAATTTACATCGTGGTCAGCTGGTCTGATGTGTTTCCGTGCAGTCGTGCACCGTCTTTTTCATGCAAACATCTGGTTTATAATGCTTTGTGGAAGGGGGTCCCATTTGAATGTTTTAATTCCGTGCTTCTCAACAATGAATTAATGGGGTTGTCACTGTGAAACACGGAGTACTTCTTGTGCTCCCTTACTGTCCCCATTTTACTCATTAGCGACAAGATGTCAACTTTGATCCAACATATGCTCTTATATAAGATATTGAAAACCAAAACATGAAAGTGTCTACATTAATGAATATGGCAGTTATGTTTCTGGAAGAAAAATGTGACGACTTTTATGTTGGAATCAAATGAGACAATAACAATGTGACGTAACAACATTTTGCATGCCATACATGATCGTATTTTAGCATTCCCTGACACTGTTTTCATCTTGAAATGCCTACAGGCCACCTTCACTGATATCCTGAAGCAGCTTGGTACGTTTTCTTGTTTCTCGGTTATTGTGTGGCAAACTTGATCATAAAAATACAACACCTGCATGGGATGCCATCCTATGTAGAAATCCATTATTAAAGTTTACTTCCCATGCAGCCTTGCAACTTTAAGGTATCTTTCATGTTTTCCTGTTATTGACGATAATCTGATTCATTCCTGTAGCCGAGCGATTCAGTACAGACCTTACATCCAGAAAGTCATCTATCAAGCTTATGATACAAGATGAACTTACCAAACTAGCCGAAGAAGCTGATGATGATGATGACGAGGATGATGATGAGGATGCTGAGAAGGACGAAGCACAGCCAGCTGGCAAAGGGATTAAAGCCTGATCCCTTACCTCCCTTCTTTTCCCCGTGTTTCCGGGGAAAATGGAAATAGATAGTGTTAACGTATAGCTGGGTTTAGTGTTGATTTATCTGTCTGTACAACTTAGCTGTAATTTATCAATAGTTGTTCATAATGTTGTGCCGAGCAAACTAGGCGTAAGCAAGATTAGTGTTCTTGTATCAGTTGAAAATATTGCATGGGATGCAGCTATGAATCTGTCATGTAGAGACTTATACTTGGTAGGTTTTTCATTCGACCTTTTTAAAATATTAATTGACCCTTTGTGAACTATTTCTCAACTGCTTGATCGAAGATGTAGCACACATTCATCGTTGATCCAGTGTTCGTTTCTGAATTTTGCTGTGCCTCTTGTGACCTGTGCTTTGGCGTAAATCTCGTCATCTGGTATTTCTCAGAGCCATGGGTATCTATTTCTCATACGCTCTCTTTTCAATAGGGTTGAATAAACTTGCTCTGTTTTGCCTAATCAAATACTCCGTAACTAATTTTCTCTTATTGGCAAGTATATTTTCTTAAATTTCATTACCAAAGTACCGCCGTCATTTCTATAAATTCGTTTTTGCATATTTAATCCTCTCTGAATTTATTTTCAAAAGTGTAATTTTGTCGCATTTGTTAAACGTAAAGTTACTCAAAACATAATTACAAACCGGTAAATACAACGAACAAAACTACTTAATCCGATCTTTTAACGCACAATTCCTTATTCATGTTTGATCTCATCATATTCATAATCGTCAAATTTATCCACATAAAAAGTCAAACGTAAAAAATTGTACCGATAAAAAGTATTTGACTAGTGGGGTTACTCTTCAAAACGACTCGACTGAATACACTCCACATATTCTTAATCAATAAAACCATCATATATGGAAGGCCATAATAGTCCAACTTTTTCCTTTAGTGGTTTTTACATAAAAGAATATAAAAATTATATTTTCCCAAATTTATAAAATTTTATTCTCTTTAATCTTTATCCATTTTCATAAGTGTACACTCAATTCATGCTTCAAAATATATAAATTACGCAGTTATCACCATCATTTTCTTCAAACCAAAGTCAAAGGTACGTTTTATTATTATTATTATTATTTTTCCTGTGCAATCTTTTATTTTCCCTTGTAATTACGAGTTTAATACTACTTAAATTCAATACTTAGAAAATCTTGTAATAAATTTCACGAAATTGAGATCTGAGGTTGAACAGTTTTACCGTATAAATAAATTTTTCTATTCGATTATATTTGAAATTATGCTTCTTTATTTATAATTTTGTATATTATATTTGATGATTTCGTATGTTATTTGGAGTAACTTGTGATTTTCTATGATTTAATTTCGGTAATTTTTTTTTTTTTTCCAATTTTCTTGTTCTAATTTTATTCCTTGGGTTGGTTCATTTCGGTCTAGTTGTAGATTGATGAATTATTTAGGGCTTAGGGGTTCGTTTAGAACCGACAAAATGTATAATTTAATTTTATTTTCTCGTATGACGTATATAATTATATTATTTTTTATACATTGCTAATAATAAATAAGTGAATATTTTAATAAAGTAGTTTCTTAGATATTTTTTGATATTTAGCAAAGAAAGAAAAAGCAATTTAAATTATAGAGGCTAACTATTCATCGACTTTGTGCAGTATGAAGTTTTTGGCAATTGTAGTTGTAGGTATTTTCTGACAAATAAACAAAAATATGAACAATTATCTTTATATTTTTAAAATAAAAAAAAAAAAAAAAACATAAAAAAAGAGTGGTGGAAGTGTATTTACTTTAATGGTCACGATCATGGACACACTGACACACCTATGAATAGCACCAAATTAGTGGATTTACGCACTTGGTGACGATACTCTACCTTCATACAAGACGTAGGAAAAAGTAGAGTGTTTTGGTCTTATGTGTGTAAGTGGATGAGTATTTGACTCGTTTTAAGCTTAAGAAAAAGAGCATTTCTTGTGTGAAATCATTCTCACATGTGTAAAATGGCCTTGTGATAACTAAAGTGTGACTACTTGACCACTTCTAAACCTCATCAAAAATTTCGTTAAATGCTAAAATACGTAAATACAAAGTATAAAATTAGAGTAAATACCTAAATTATAAATATATCGGCGCACACTTAAATTATTGTAAAGTAATAAAAGAGTGGGTCCATGTCCATGTATCCATCATAGATACTGACAAGTGAGCAGTGACCACACACCAAATTTAAAAATTTTGTCTACCATATCTTGAAGCCGTGACGTGACAACAGTACTAAACCAATCTATCCTATGTGTGCAGTGCAGCCGCTCTCCATCTCTTTGTCCGTCCATTTTGGAGCACTCCTTCTGAATGATCCATTCTTTCACCGGCTTGCATTTTCCAGGTAACACCAAATTCATCGACAGAATTTTCGATATTTCTTTCCATATATAAGAGTGGTTATAGTATGTATAATGTTGTTTAATTCGTGTTGTACAACTATATTGTTGCAAAATGTTTATCGGCAAACGTAATATAGGTAAATCTTTCGTTTGGTCTTGAATGGTGTGAGTATTAAATAAAAAAAAAATTATTCTCTTTGTCCAAATTTAATTTGTACCCGTCATTTATTTTTGACAAAATTTAAAGAATTGATGATATTTTTATACTTATTTTGCAAAATTATTGGTTTTCTTGAAGTAGGTGACAGGTTTGGGAAGTGAAATTTGTAATCATGGCAGATTCGGACAACGACTCGGGAGGTAGGAGCCACGGTGGTGAGCACCATTTATCATCATTGAAGGAGCAAGACCGATTCCTACCAATAGCGAATGTGAGCAGAATAATGAAGAAGGCTTTACCAGCGAATGCAAAGATATCGAAGGATGCTAAGGAGACCGTTCAAGAGTGCGTGTCAGAGTTCATCAGCTTCATCACTGGAGAAGCGTCAGACAAGTGTCAAAGAGAGAAGAGAAAGACAATCAATGGAGACGATTTGTTGTGGGCCATGACTACTCTTGGATTTGAGGACTATGTCGAGCCATTGAAGGTCTACTTGCAGCGTTTCAGGGAGCTTGAAGGGGAGCGGACAGGGAACCCTATTCAAGGGAATGGGGGAGGTGGTGGCGGTGGTAGTAGTGGTGGGGTAAGTAGTGGAGGTAATGGGGGCGGTTATGGGAATGGCGGTGGTGGCAGTGGAGGTGTTAATAACGGGGTGATGATGATGGGACATGTTATTGGTCAAAGTGGACAAGGTTATGGTGGTCATGGTTATGGGGCTAAATAGGATTAGTAGTAATTGGTGTATTCAAAGAATATGTTATCTACCGCAATCTATTATTGTGTATGTCTGAATAACCTTCTTATATAAAACAAATACATTAGATAACAATTGTCATAAATCAAGCATAAAGTGAAAGGGAGGTCGTTAAATGAAATTGTCGAAAGGAAGTTTTGAAATAATTGTTGAAAGGAATTTATGGAATTATACAAAATTTTGGATGAGAGGGTCACTTAGACGTCGTACTATTCCCATTCAAAGGTCAAACTAACTAAGTCACCATCCATTTTTATTTTTAATCTTATTAAATTTTGTTTGACCCACCTACACTTTCCCATTTAAAAAGTCACAACCTAAGTCACAAGCCCAATCATTTTTAAATTCTAATCATTTTCAATCATCTTTTTCCCACATTCTCTACCCCACCACACTTTTGTTTTTTACTTTTTAATTTTTCAGCCAATCAATAGCTGCCACCTAATGGGTCAAGACAAGCAATAATTTTGGATTTATAAGCTCATCACACGACTCAAGTTGGAGTGGCCATTCTAATCGTTTTATTAATTATAATTATCTTGACTCCAAGAAAGATCCACATCAATGGGTCATTTAAGTCGACCCAAAAGTGCCAAATATACACTTCATGGGAGGTCAACTAACGTGGGAGGTCCCAAATTTTGGGTTTGTGACCCAAAATTCGTGAGTTCTCTACATTGGGAGGGTTCCCATTTGCAAATTGTATTTTTTTTATTTATTATTAGTTGATTAAAATCAATTAATTATTTTATCATCCAATTAATTACTTACTAATTACTTTTCAACTAGTGCAAATTATAATGTATGTTTTCTTTAATTAACTTTTTTAAAATTGAAATAAAATTAGTTAGTACGTTTCCGGAAAAAATTGTTAAAAAAAAATATTTTTTATTAATTAAAAAAAAAAAATTTACGTAGTAGTGGTAGTAGCTACGTAGTAATGGTAGTACAAAGGTGTAATCAATAACTTAATAAAAAAGAATAAAAAAATAATAATAATAATTCTAGTCTATATATACAAGTTACGTAGTAGTGGTAGTACTAATGAACGTGATACGTTCCAAAATTAATCTTGGGTCATGTGTTATTTCAAGTTCAATTAAAATTAATGTCATAATATAATATAGATTATGCATCTTTGTGTTATAATATAAATTATGCATCTTTGTGTTAATTAATATTAATGGCATAATATAAGTAATTAATCAATGTTAGAATTTAAAAAATAAATATGGTGAACCATGAAAAAGTGGAAATGGGGAGCCCCATTGATGTGGAAACATGTAAATGAAATGGGGAGGTTAAGTAAAAAGTTGATGAAAGTAGGAGAGAGAAATTTTGGAGAGCCCCATTGATGTGGATGCTCTAAGTAAACACTGACTTAGGTCAATCCCATTGAATGGGAGTGGTCTTAGTAATGTTATTGTGAGACTTTTCGCATGGATAATTCTATGTAATGAATCTCACAAAAGAATTATAGATGAAACCACTTATACTTGGGGTGGCCACCCAGGCTCACTTCGGCTTGTGGGTCGTGCACAACCTAGCTCGACAACCCATGAGTTGATTGCGACCCAGCCCACATTCTCATGGGCTAGGATTGGTTTTGATTTTTTCAACCCGAGGCCCATGATAAGCTAGCCCAGTCAAACCCAACCCAACCCAATCCAAACCAGCCCACTCAAACCCAGTCCAGCCCAGCTCATTCAAATCCACTTGGCCCACCGATACTTTTTTTTGGGTTATTTCATAAGAATAATCCAAACTAATGTCCCTCCTCTTATTTTAATCCAAACGAATGATTAACTCAGAGTAATCCGAACTATTATGTCATTTAACCACCGTTGAACTCGTCTCCTAAATGACTTGATATAGCAGGTTTCCTAACAGGTCAAAAGTGAGACCTACTCATTTTGTAATTTTACTTTTTTTTTTTAATCATTCCTTGTTTTTCTTTCTTCCTCCTTTCTTCATCCTCCATTTTCATGTCGTCTTCTTACTTTTTCATTTTATTTTATTTTTTTCCAAATTCACCCTAGTTTCATAATTCCTCTTTTTCGTTTTTTTTCACCTTTTTTACCCTAATTTCTTTATTCTCTTTCAATTTTCATATTTTTGTTCCCTTAATTTTTCTCATAATTAATTTTCTCATTTTGAGTTGTTTGTGCATTGGATTTAAACCATCAAAGTTTGGGCAAATTAATTTGTTGGTATTTCTAGGGTTATATTAAATTTTATAACTTTTGGATAATGGGTGAATTTTTACTGCAAAGTTCAAATCTTTTCTAGAAAATTTGATGTGTGGCCTTCAACGTCGTAGATCAGGCTCCGACGTGCGCACTTGGCTTGCCTTCGACGTGCCACATGACCACATCGGGATTCCTAGGTCTCTGGTAGACCTGTCAAACGGGTCGGGCGGGTCGGTTTCGGGTTATACGGGTCGGGTCAAAATACGGGTCTGGTCAATACGGGTTCGACTCAAATACGGGTCGGGTCGGGTCAAAATAGGGGTCAAAAATACGTTTTTCGCGCCTTTTTATTTAATATTTTTTTAATTAAAAAAATTCTTTTATTGTTATTTTACATTATGTACATATTTTATTGTACATATGTAATACTAAAGTTGATATATATTCATTCTTGTAATTTATAAAATTAAAATAGTCTATTTATGAATATATTCATAATATTTCAATCATAATTTTCATTATCATTTTGATATTTCAACTTATAATATTGAGGTTGTCATAATTATTAATATTAAATTATTTTTTTTTCATGAAATATTAATTTTGTAGGTTCAAAAAGTCTTGTTACACGAAATTACACTTCACCCATCGGGTCGAACGGGTTGGGTCGGGTCTAACCCTAAATTAACGGGTCATTTCGGGTTCGGGACATTTCGGGTCATGAGTTAAATTTTACGGGTCTTGGCCCTAAAAAAAAGGGTCGGGTCGGGTCGATTTTTCGGGTCGGGTCGAATTTTGACAGGTCTAGTCTCTGGTGACCATGATATCCATTAGCCTTCTACTCTACAAGTTTCCATTATTTGGAAACTCATAAAAAAACAAAACTTCCTCTTTTTTTTTTTTTTTTTTCCTTTGATCTTGTTTTCTTTTAATAATTAGATGAGATGAGATGAAATTAGATGTGTTTGTTAGATGGAGACATCTATATAATATATAAAAAAGCAACTTTGAAATGTTATGTTAAGTGTTGTTTAAAACGCTCTCCATATGCATGCCACCTGTTTCTGCCAAATTTTGTCGCGTTGACTATTTGACTCGTGAAAAGGGGGTATAGTGATCTACTCGATTTATGACTCGGATTTACGTTGAATATGATGCGCGCAAGGTAAAAATAATGCGTAAAATAAAGGGCAAAAAGTAAATGACACGAGAGGTTTTGGTGACGCGGAAAACCCAATGTGGGAAACGACCGCGGGGGGATCTGTGTCCCGCCTAATGTGCTCCACTAAGTAGTTTGAATTACAAGCAACACGTTACAATGTACTTGCAGAATTCAGAGTATAAGTGACGTTTTCTGGAGGAATGTGAGTAGTTCTGAGAGAATGGACGAGGTTCTGGGAGAAGTGGAGTGCAAATTGCTGTTGTGAGTAATCAATAATGCTGTCCCCCCTCTCAGATGCTGCTGCCTTGCCTTTTATAGGGTGGGAATTAGACTGTTAGATACTTTGTACTGGTAGAGGGTCTTCAGGAGGTTTCTGCGGGTAGTTGCCTGGATTTTAGGGGGTTGTTGTTGACTCTTTCTTTGTGGCTGTTGAAGGTGTGTTCCCTTTGTTGCCCTAGTTATTCTTGGACTTGCTTGCACATTGGGCCTCAGGTCTTAGGTGATACTCATTGTTTCGGCCCCTTTTGTCTTGACTTGGCATCAGGCCATTTTTGGCCCAAACAATAGCCCCGAATTTTCTTGCCTTACTGCACAAGGGAGGTGAGAAAATTCCTTCGATCGCTTCAAGGCCGCCGCAGTGCCTCACCCAGTTGTGGAGGAAATCTTTCCTGCTGAGGAGGAGCTTCTGTCTTCCTGAGCAAGGAGGGCAGGAAATCCTATGTACCTGGGCCAGGTTTTTCGCTTCACGAGGACGTCTGCGCCGTGCTTGTTCTGTTGAGGAGGCATGCGTTGTGGTGCGTTGCCTGTCTACTTAGCGGAGTTTGGTGTCGAGCTTGCTGAAGGTGACCTTGTCTTGCTGAAAGTAGCTTTATCTTGCTGAGGATGGCTAGACTTCGTCGTACTTCGCTCGGTTGATGTTGTTACTCTTGTGTTGCTTGCCTATTTAGTGGAGCTGTGCGCCCAGGGCGTATGACTGACGTCGTGTTTGGCGAAGTTGCCAGGAGGTCTGAAGCGGCTGGAGGAAAATTAGAGACGCTGATCGAGCGAGTCTGTAGATGGAGGAAAGGTGTAGTCTCGAGTTCAGCAGGATCCGAGGGGCAGGAGTGCTGGACTCTGACGATGAAGAAGGGTTGTCTAACATGAACACTGGAAATGCTGAGATTCTCGCAGCCCCGGCTGATGTTGAGGGCGATAGCCATGTTGCCCCTGTTGAGGAGGAGGTGACTACCTCTGATGCTTGTGAGAGTCTGGCGACAGTCAGAAGGGCGTATGAGCCTGGCGACAGTCAGAAGCGTATGAGCCTGGCGACAGTTGTGGCGTATGTGAGCCTGGCGACAGCCAGTAGCGTATGTAGCCTGGCGACAGCCGTGGCGATGAGCCTGGCGGACAGTCAGATATGTAGCCTGGCGCGGTCAGAAGGCGTATGTAACTGGCGCGCGGTGCGTGGCGACAGCCTGGCGACAGCCGTGGAGCCGTATGAGCCTGGCGACAGTCAGAGCGTATGAGCTGGCGACAGCCGAAATGTGGCGAGCCTGGCGACAGTCAGAAGCGTGGCGCGTCAGAAGGCGTGAGCCTGGCGCGTGTCAGCGTATGTAGCCTGGCGGACAGGCTGTAGGCGTATGTAGCTTGGCAGGTAAGCTGAAGGTAGTGGAATCATGTTGGATGTTGTACAACTTGTGATTGTTGGCTGATGTCCTTCCTGATTCCTACAGGTAGGTTGTCAAGGGAGCAATCTGTTGTGGAACTTGTTGAGGTCTGGCAGATCTTGGAGAGGCATTCACCGGGGATCAGACGATGTGGTATCCAAATTTCACTAAGAGTAGCGTAAGCGCGTCAGATGTATGCGTGTGTGCGCTGCACAGGTGAGCCTTAGCTAAGAATAGCGTCGGGCGTATATGTATTGTATGTGTGTATGTGTGTATGTATGTATGTTGTGCATGCACGTGTAGTAAGTTAAAATGCCGAACCATCTTAAAACTTACGTATGTAGGCGCCAGAACAGGCTGTGGCGAAGGCGGTGGGATCTCCGCGACGCAGCGCCACCGCCAGACTCCCAACAGACGTACGTATGGGCCCATCTATATGTTGTGAACCACTGGTGATCACCCGGTGGTGTGGCAAAGAGCCACCGCTTCTCGGCCAAGCCCTGCACGGGATACGTTGCTATAGACTGACCGTTGGCGTTTTGCCAACAGCCCTCCGAGGCTTAAGCAAGCAAGCATAGTAAAACAACAAAATGTTAAAGTAAAAACGGAAATACAAGGGATGCTAAATACAGATTTAGATGTAGTACTTCCTGAGGTGTATCACATTTCAAGGGTGAGTACGTCTCGCATTTCGAGTTAGGTTGGGGTAAGGTCATCCTCGCCCTGCGTTCTATTTGGTGGTCTCCTTGCGATTCGGTCACTCGAGCCGGTCGTTCTCCTGGACTCCCTGTCCTCCTCGATCTTCTTTGCCGCGAGCTTTGGCTTGCGTCCTCGAAGGTGGTGCACGGATACTTGGTGAGCTCGTTATGCAGTGTCGAGATCCTCCAGAGCCCACGCTGAAGGCTTCTTTGCCGCTGCGTCGCGTCAGACCGCGTATTGACACTTTCTCCTTGTCAACCTGCTCGTAGTCTCTAGTCGATTCATCGTGCCTCGGGCGATTACGTGGAGGTCGACATGCTTCTCCGCTGCGGTCGCTGGCGGCCCAGGGAGTTGAAGGCATCCACCAGATCTGCGAAGGAGGAGATGGACCCGTTGGGGAGATTCACGAACCATCTGCAGGTCGACCGCTCGGCGTGGACCGAACCTCCTTGCACATGCACGACTTTGACTTCACTCGTGATTGCCACCGTCGTCATCTTCTGCTTGTATTGGGCCACGTGATCGTAAGGATCAGTGTTCCCCTCGTACAATCTCATTGCCGGCACGCTGAACCTCTTGGGGACGTCCACCATGGCGATGACGTCGACGAAAGGAGACTCCGCGTAGATGGTAGCGGAAGCCTTCTCCAGCGGACGCGGGACGCCGGGGATCTTGTCAATCCGCTCCTGTAGCTCCTTCAGCTTCCGTTCCAAGGTGCTTTCCTGCAAGAGAGAACGATCAGCACGGATTGGGATATGTGGGGGAAGAGCGTTACCTGAGCGCTGCCCGTTCAGCAAGAGTGGCTTCACTCCCACAGCTGGTACTTCCTGCTGGACCGGGTGCTCCCGAGGGTTCTCGTCTGGCGAAGTTGGAGGGATGCAGCGCTCTCGGAGTTTCTGGGGTGTTGTGGACGACCCCATCCATATCCAGGCGCACTGCTGCCTCCTGCACAACTCCCCTGTTCTGGCGCTTCAGGGCGACAGACGCCACGGACTGCAGCTGGGCGTTCATCTCCCTCCTGAGGCTGGTCGCCTCCCTGGTCCAGAGTTCCTGCACATTGATGGACTGCTGCTGCAGGGCTTTCATTTCCTGCTGAAGGGTGGCCAGGCCGGCCAATAGTGAGACGGTGAAGTCATCGTTGGGCGGCCTTGCGCGTCTGGGAGTGCTGCTGTAGGTTGACTGGGACTCGTCGTCCACGTTCACGTACTCCTGCTGCGGTTGTTGGGGGACTTCGTCGTGCTGGGGACCCTCGACCTGTTGATGGAGGACGAGGTCCTGTGCGGGGTCCTTCTGGGGGTCTGGACCTGCATTCTGGGGAGCGTTGATCATCTGGGACAGATCTGGTTGCTGAGACGGACCGCCCATTTGGCGAATCGACATCTTGACTTCGGCCGGTTGAAATGAGAGACGTTTGTTCCGAGTTGACGCACGAAGTTAGATCACCAGCCCCACGGTGGGCGCCAATTGTTTCTGCCAAATTTTGTCGCGTTGACTATTTGACTCGTGAAAAGGGGGTATAGTGATCTACTCGATTTATGACTCGGATTTACGTTGAATATGATGCGCGCAAGGTAAAAATAATGCGTAAAATAAAGGGCAAAAAGTAAATGACACGAGAGGTTTTGGTGACGCGGAAAACCCAATGTGGGAAACGACCGCGGGGGGATCTGTGTCCCGCCTAATGTGCTCCACTAAGTAGTTTGAATTACAAGCAACACGTTACAATATACTTGCGTAATCTGAGTATAAGTGGACGTTCGGAGGAATGTGAGTAGTTCTGAGAGAATGGACGAGGTTCTGGGAGAAGTGGAGTGCAAATTGCTGTTGTGAGTAATCAATAATGCTGTCCCCCCTCTCAGATGCTGCTGCCTTGCCTTTTATAGGGTGGGAATTAGACTGTTAGATACTTTGTACTGGTAGAGGGTCTTCAGGAGGTTTCTGCGGGTAGTTGCCTGGATTTTAGGGGGTTGTTGTTGACTCTTTCTTTGTGGCTGTTGAAGGTGTGTTCCCTTTGTTGCCCTAGTTATTCTTGGACTTGCTTGCACATTGGGCCTCAGGTCTTAGGTGATACTCATTGTTTCGGCCCCTTTTGTCTTGACTTGGCATCAGGCCATTTTTGGCCCAAACACCACCTAAGCTAAATTGTCCATTTATGAAGCCACATAATAAGCATTATTTTAATGTTTCATTAACATAAATTATTGCATGAATACTATTTAATGACCATCTTATTCATTATTTCATACATTTATTTATAAAAAAAAAAGATTTTTTTTAAATAGAATTGTAGATACCCGTATCCGTACCCCCCAAAAACAAACCCGATGACGAAAAAGACTTTCATGCATGTTTTAAAATGAGACGAAACGGTACATAAGTGTCTAAAACATTTTAGTCATTTTTAACGTATTAATTTTGAATTTAAATCTTTCGTAAAAATGAATATTAATTTAGTCATTTTAAATCGTAAGTCGACACAATACACACAAGCACGACACAAAGACGCCTCACAAAAATGGCCCAAGAACACAAAAGCAACCCGAACACACAAGAACGGCCCAAGACATACAAAAAAGGCCCAAGCACCCGAAACGGACCAAAACGCGTCCCGGGTCACATTCTTACGAAACAAAATCCCACAAGGTCGTAAAATAATATATTACAATATTATTTTATTTCAAGCTAAAATCGAAAAACACGACGAAAAACCGAAACACGAAGCACGAAACGCGAAAACCGAGCCAAAAATCAACTTGGGCCAAGTTGAGTGATCAACTTGATATAACACGGCCCTAAAAGTCAACCCAATTGCTCGACATTAGCTTACACACCTACGCCAATATGCTACGCAAAATACGGCGCTACAAATCTGTCAGAAAAAGAAGAGAAAATCGCCAGAACACTGGCGATTCGCCAGTCTTCTGGCGATTTTCCCTTCCCCCTCTGACATTCTGGCGATTTTATGTTTAATCGTTGGTTCTCTGGCGATTTTCTGAGCAACTAGGCATAAAACACGAAGCATTTGCTATAAATAGCAGCCCTTATACGATCACAAAACACACAACAATTACAACAACAATCAATCCTTCATTCTAATAACAATTCACTTACAATCGATTCAATTCAATACTCATACTCACAAAAAGCCCCTCGCACTTATAAATTTCCACTCTAAAAACCGTCTTTGCATTCCAAGGTAAAGATATTTTACCTTCCGATTGGACGTTCGAGACTTATAGGGTTACCTTAACCCACCCCGTTATTGGCATTAACGAACCCGTATTCGCAATACGATTGTAGTAATTCGGATCGAAAGATTCGTCTAAATCTCGCCAATATCGCATAAACAAACGACTCAAAATCACTAAATTAAGCACCCACTTTTACATTATGCAAATTCTCGATTCATGCATTAAATTACGACTAAAACACGGATTCGACATTTAACTGTACCGTTTCATATAGTCTTTTAAACATGCAAAACCGAGGGTTTTACAAAATCTTAGAATTGAACACAAGTCGGAGAATAACGTTTAGTTATTAATTCAAATACAATGAATTAGTAATTTTACGTATATTTCCTATAGCAAATCGTCATAACTTTGAAGGCTTACATTTATTTTACATATTTGTCGAGTCACATATTTGCATTTGTACGTAGCGTCCTATTAGCCCAAATATCGAAATTAAAGCATTTGTTTTCAAATTAGTAAAGACTACTTTTATGTAGGCTTTTTGATTACAGTTTTCATAATACATTTTGTCAAAACTTTCGAAAAGTAACCTCACTCCGAATCCTCTCTGGTTTCACAATAACCTCAGACGGATAGGTATCGACGCACCTTGAAATCTGAGACACCCGTGTGTTATATTTTAAGACGCGTTGAATAGGTTCCAAATTCCTTTAATATTTGGTGGCGACTCCAAAAATACATTTCAAAAGGATTTTTATATTTCTTTTTTGTCACAATTACATGCAATGACATTCCCCCATTAAGCAAAAGAACGCTCGAGCGAGCCAAGCCCTAAAAAGCGAAGCTCCCGCAAGCGAGCTTCTTGCAAAATTCACCTTTTTTCCCGCGCCGTGCATTCCGCTCCATGACGCATTTCGAGGGCGGGCGCGAGCGGGGCGTCGAGAAGGGATCACCTTCAAGTCCGGTACCCTCAGTTGGCGACTCCGCTTGGGACGAGCATGTTTTTTTATTTTATTCATTTCGAAAATTAGCTTTTCAATTTATTTTAAAAAAAAAAACATACAGAAGTAAAACTTGAAACTTTGAGAACATTTCTGCTTTCGATATTTGGGCAATAGTACGTTTGAGTCGAATGCTCCTGATTCATAACCACACCCTTCGAGGGACGGCCCCAAGTAAGAACTCGTTTCCTAAGCGAGTATACTCTGGACACGTCGATCTCTCACCCTTCCACGATCACAAGTACGGCATCCGTACAAGTGAATCGTAGCAGTCAAACTCGAACGCTCTAGACCCCGTATTGAATCCACACTGATGTGTGTGATCTTGCGGATAACTCTACACAAACGTTGCGGGAATGACCGGAAGGAACCATATCCTGAACGCCAAAAACCCGCGTCTATACGTACAAATCCAAAGCTATAGCACCCTCGCTATGGTCGTCTTCTAAACAAATGCATGCAAAAACATTTCAAAGACACATTACGTCTGTTTTGAAAATACATTTTCAAACATTTTCCAAAAAAGGCATACCTTTTAAGCATGCTGTCAGGATCATTGGCCTATAGTCAACTGAACCTGACACACATCACGATATTCAAAACCGATCGGAAATAATCACTACATTTCCTGTCCTTTACAAAACGTAAATGCATTATACGACTGACGTATCGTCATAATACATTTATCGCAAAAACATTTCGCAAAGCAAAACCCGAAAATGTCAATTCATTTCGGATATTTCAATAAGACAAACACCTTTACATTTTTGATAGCTCTGAGTCGAGTTACTTGCTAGTCATCCCGGCTCAAACAAACTATCTCTCTCAAAAATGAACAAAACACGGGCTCGTTCAAACATGAACCCGTTGATTTACATGTCAGGTCAGGTGATTTATCGTCATTATGGCCCGACATCCTGTGTCACACATGAAAAGCGGACAACAGCCGCTTTTTACCCAATTTAACATCTTCAGGCCGACTAGCCTATCGCTACTTCGGCTTGATTCCTTTTTACATCACGATTTAACGATAAACCCCTGGCAACATACCGCTAACTTGGGTTAATCAGGTTGTGATCATACAAACTTTATTTACTTCGAGGCTGGGGACGCGCCAACGCATCCTTACCTCAAAAGCTTCCCGTGTCTTTTAAGCTAAAAACACGAGTCGAGTCCTGCACACGCTTTTCACACTTTTTACTTTTCTTTACAAATGCGATTTTTCTTTGAGTCTTTTATTTTCTTTTGGAGGGCACTAAGGTTTGAGACTCTGCAGGTTCATCCCCTAAAAAGTCCTGGATACACGACGTACTAAAGACCGTCATCTGAACCCTCCGCCACCTCCAAAGAAACGTACCTACAACAGATCGAAACCAAAAGCTACCATGACACTCAACAATGAAGAAAATGTCGGAGGAATCCCAACTCCTCCCCCGTCAGTGGTTACCGCAGAACATGTCCAACAGCTTAACAACAAAATCCTTAGCCTCACCGGCCAGAATCGAACAGATGGCCACAATGCAGAAACTAGAGGCCGAGAAAAATGCCAAATACCTTGCTGAAGAGGCGGAACGAAATGCCAAAAGAATCCGTTCAATGGAAGAACGCCTCACTAATTCAAAGGGATATTCCATCTATGAGGAAACTGAACACGTCCCAAAAAGTGTCAAGTCCCTGCTACCGGCCAAGCTCTCACTCGATGACCTCCCCATATTCAAGGGTCACGAAAGTCCGCTTGTACATATCAAGGATTTCAAGGCTAAAATGGCCGTCATGGGCGTCGATCCCTCAGCCTGGGCTACTCTATTCCCGCATTCTCTGGATGCACAACCTAGAGCCTGGTTCTATGCCTTGGACCCACACAAGGTTACTACCTTCAAAGAGATCACGGTCCAGTTCGACAATCAGTATCATGACAATAATGATACTCAAGTCTCACTGCGTACTCTAGAGGTTCTGGCGCAAAAAGACAATGAAGGCTTCACTGAATACCTCACGCGCTGGAAGAAACTTAGTGCCCGGATACCCAACCGTCCTAAGGATACGGAACTGATCACCAAGTTCATCAACAACCTAACCCCGGCATATCAGCAGCATTTGCGTTATGGCAACTTTGACAATTTTTCCTCGCTCAGCGCTGTGGGTGAATTAATCGAAGATGATCTCCGCAAAGAAAAACTAACCAAGGCTACAGGCCGAGGTTACCAGGGCAGCTCGTCATGAGCCGCCACCAAAGCTGAACCAGTCCACTGCGTTAACGCCTTGGAAGCACTAGCGGCCTCCCCAACACCAACAAAATACGCTGCGCCTCCTCCTAAAGCATCGTACTCATCTGCAGGGCAGACTTCGGCAAAGCCACGACGAAACTTTGACCCAATCTACATGACTTACTCCACTAAGACCGCAAAGACTTGTGAGCCGAAATGTGCTTCAACTCCTAGGACCTACTAGCGAGCCTCCTCAGGACAAAAAGCCTAAATCATGGGATCAAAATGCCTACTGTGAGTTCCACAGAGGAAAAGGACACGACACCGAGCAATGCTTCCGCCTGAAAAACATAGTTCAAGACCTAATCGATGACAATACCATCGAGAAACCTTCTCCGGGTCCTAAACCTTCAAATCAACTCAACCCCCTACACACCCATGCCATCTTCGTGGGAACACACCCCATCCTCGACTGTTCTCACCTGATTGTCTCAAACGACCACGAAATCAATGGTATATGGGATAGTTCTGATGAGGAAGATAATCGGATAGACAATAATGGCTACCTTTTCCCTCCAGAGGAAGAAGAAGACCAACGGCCCACGGGGATATACGGGAAAGTGCCCCACAAATACCCAATCAGGCTATCTGACAGTGATGATGAGATAGCTTACTTAACTCGCTCCGGTCGCCCGTACAGAGCCTAACTGAATCTGCTTGAACCCCCAGGTTTTCCATCAAAAGCAACTAGCCAAGACAAGGGCAAAGGGGTAATCATTAACGAAGCTACACCTCCGCCTCCGGTAACTACGCAATCACCTCCGGTGACTACACCCCCACTTGAAAATGCTGCACCAAGTCAGCCACAAACTGACATAGCATCATCAAGCACCATTCCGGTGCCTATGCCTAAAATCGGAGACACACTCCAAAAACAGCTCGATAAAACAAAAGCAGACATCTCAATCTGGCGGCTCCTAAGGGAATCGATAGAACACCGCGGAGCTCTTTACCGAGCCTTGCAAATCACCCCTATGACAACAGAAATGTCACCTGAAAAGCTCATCAGTCACATTACCCGTGAATGGCAAGCTAATGCCATCACTTTCTCTGACATAGACCTCCCGCCATTTGGAGGCACACACAACCTAGCACTCTACATAAACGTGGAGTGCCATGGCATGACACTACCCGTCGTCCTCATCGACAACGGATCCGCTGTCAACGCCCCGCCTCTAAACAAACTAAAAAGCTAGGAATCAAGGAAAATGACTTCATTCCTCCAGATGGCGTCGAGCTACGATGGTACCCGGCCGCAAAGATAAAAGGAACTATTTCCTTTCCTATCATGACAGGACCTGTCATAAGGGAAACCGAATTCCAGATAATCGACATACCTCCTACATACAACATGTTGTTAGGTAGACCCTGGATCCACGCCACTAAAGCCGTTACCTCGAGCTTACACCAAAAGGTCAAGCTCCCCCTGGACGACGAAGTCGTCACCATCCACGCATCAAACTTTCGAGCTTCCCTGCAGCAGCAAAAGATCGATAGCGATTCTGCAAAAATAAGCACTGAAACCCCAGACATCACATGTGGTTTTGATTTCGACTTTGGCATCTGCACATTGACACGCGAGGAGGAAATCGCAGCACTCTATGTGAAGGATAACAATAACAAATGGCCAACCATGGGTCTAGGCTATGTACCATGGTCCTATGAAGTTACCCGTGGGGAACAAGCGTTCAAGGACCGTAAAAGATGTCATGACTTTCACATGGAACCATATCACATCTTCACTGACAAATACTTCGTCAAGAAAGGTGCGAATAAAATGCCCATAGACTTCTTTTCATGCACCATCGCCGGGATCGAACTCGTCTCCGACATCCTGCGTAACCACAGCTTTAACCCCACCGACCTGATTGTCCCATTCGAAGAAAAGACACACGACGGATGGTCAAAGACTCTTCAGTGAACCGATGAGCAGGGTCGCACTTTCAAAATCACCACTGGAGAAGGCTACACCTTCGAGAACTCTGACTCTGAAGAAAACGAAGACGAAAACCCTGACAACAAACCTGTCATAGAGTTTAGGCTTCCGCGTCAGCATTTCAAGTCCTTCACCCCAACTAAGCCTCCGGGCTATATTCCTGATGTGATTGACATAGACAAAGAATTAGAGTCTCTAAGGTTGTCCAAAGCTCCCCTGTCTGAGCTATCTTCAAATGTAACTGCTTTTGAGAACAATAACAATAACAACGTTTCTGGTTACTACTTGCCTTATTTTCCTTTAAAAACCGCATTTCCTAACGCTCACGATAACATTAAACAAAACAACATTGCATTATATAAATACATTGCAAACATCGTTTCAAAACCCGAACAAGACCCTATTATCGAGGATACAACAATCATCGATGTAGGAACACCTGAAGAACCTCGAAAACTACAGCTAGGAGCTTCCCTAAGAATGGAGGAAAAAGCTACATACATCGAGCTACTCACAGAATTCAAAGACGTCTTCGCTTGGTCCTACAAGGACATGCCTGGCATTGACCGCGAAATAGCCGAACACCGCATCCCACTCAAACCAGGTGCCAAGCCTGTTAAACAAAAACTCCGCCGTATTAAACCAGAATGGTCTCTCATGGTCAAGGAAGAGATCGAAAAGCAACTGCAAGCAGGTTTCATCCAAGTCATCGAATACTCAGATTGGGTATCAAACATGGTCCAAGTCATGAAGAAAAATGGAAAAATACGAGTATGCGCAGACTTTCGGGACCTAAACAAGGCTTGCCCCAAAGACGATTTCCCACTGCCTCACATGGACATACTTGTGGACAATACTGCTGATCACGCGTTACTATCATTCATGGATGGGTACGCAGGATACAACCAAATCTAAATGGCTACAGACGACATGTCTAAAACCACCTTTGTAACACCCTGGGCACATACTACTATACTGTCATGTCTTTCGGACTTATTAACGCAGGCGCCACCTATCAACGTACCGCCACTACTCTGCTGCACGACATGATGCATAAAGAAGTAGAGGTCTATGTCGACGATATGATTGTAAAATCAAAGCAGATGGAGGATCACATTACCAACCTCCGTAAATTCTTCACCAGAATCAGGCAATACAAAATGCGACTAAACCCACAGAAATGCACTTTTGGGGTTACATCAGGCAAGCTATTGGGTCACATAGTAAGCCAACGTGGAATCGAATTGACCCTGTCAAAATCAAAGCCATAATGGAGATGAAACCTCCAAGCAACATTGATGAGATCAGGAGTTTCTTGGGACAAGTACAATACATCTCCCGATTCATTAGCAAACTCACGATGGTCTGCGAACCAATTTTCAAGAAGCTAAAAAAGGAAGAGCACACAAAATGGGACGACAACTGTCAACAAGCATTCGACAAAGTCAAAACCCTACTCACCAATCCACCTGTTCTGGTGCCACCCCAGAAAGATATACCTCTTTCACTCTACCTAACAACTGCACCAAACGCCATGGGCGCCATGCTCGCCCAGGAAGTTAACAATGAAGAAAGAGCAATCTATTACATTAGCAAGAAATTCCAAGATTATGAGACTCGCTACGAACCTGTGGAAAAGAGCTGCCTCGCTCTAGTCTGGGCCACCAAAAAGCTCAGGCATTACCTCCTCGCACACACAACCAAGGTTTATTCCTTAATGGACCCACTCAAATACTTGTTTGAAAAGCCAGTATTAAATGGCCGTATGGCCAGATGGACACTACTGCTAGCCGAGTATGAACTCAAATACCTGCCTTTGAAAGTCATTAAAGGTAGAGCCGTTTCAGATTTTCTCGCAGAAAATGCTGTCATTGAACAACCTAAAGTCGACACAACGTCATTCCCTGACGATGGAATTTTCGCTATCGAAACTGAGTACTGGCAACTCTACTTCGACGGAGCCTCAAATTACCGCGGCTACGGCGTAGGGATACTTCTAATATCTCCTAATGGCGATCATACACCCATCTCAATCAAGCTCGACTTTAATGTCACCAACAATGCAGCAGAATAATACGAGGCCTCGTGATTTACGGCCATAAGCAGCCATGGCCCTCAACATAAAGTACCTGCGAGTGCATGGAGACTCATTCCTCATCATAAATCAAGTGAGAGGAGCATGGAAAATCATGAACGAAACCCTCGCAAAATACCAAGCAAAAATACAAACACTCCTGATGCATCTGACCGCATAGAATTCTATCACCTCCCAAGGGAAGAAAACCAATTTGCCGACGCACTGTCAAAGCTTTCATCCCTTCTCAACATGCCACCAAATGTTGACACACTACCCATTGTCGTCGAGAGACGTGGTGAGCCAGCATACATCCACACCATTGACATCGACGAAGCAGAACAAACAGAGCCATGGTACCAAGCCATACTTAACTACAAAACAAGCAATTCCTATCCTCCCGACACCGACAAACGCGGTAAAAGAGCCATTAGACTCCTTGCCTCCCAATTCGTACTAGAAATGGGACAGTTACTCAAAAAGACACCCCAAGGCGCTCTACTCATGTGTGTCGATTATAAGAAGGGGCAGAAAATCATTGCCCAAGTACACGATGGCGAATGTGGCCCACAAATGAACGCAAGAGCCCTATGCAAGAAAATCTTACGACTAGGATGGTATTGGACGACTATGGAAGCAGACTGTATCCACTATGTCAAACACTGCCATAATTATCAAATATTCAGTAACGTGCAACACGTACCTCCTTCACCACTATACAGCCTCACGTCTCCATGGCCCTTTTCAACTTGGGGCATTGACGTGATAGGCAAAATCCATCCCATCGGAGCAGGAGGACACTGCTTCGTACTAGTGGAAATCGACTATTTCACAAAATGGGTAGAAGCAGCATCTTTTCGCATCCTCGGCTCAAAAGAGGTTGCCAAATTCATACAAACAAACATCATATGCCGATATGGCATACTGCATGAGTTTATAAGCGACCAAGGTTCACATTTTCAAGGCGAAGCGGAAGCCATACTCGCCAAATACAGCATACAACATCACAGATCCTCCCCTTACCGACCCCAAACCAACGGAGCCGTGGAGACAGCAAACAAAACTGTAGTCACCATACTGGAGAAAATGATCGACGGTTGTCGGGATTGGCCCAACAAGATTCCATTTGCACTATGGGTATATCGCACAACCATACGCACACCTACAGGCATGACGCCTTATTTTCTCAACTACGGCATGGAAGCCGTGCAACCTGTGGAAATCGAAATGAAATCCCTACGAATACTGATGGAAAGTAGCATACCAAAAGCAGAATGGGCTCGCGAACGCTACGAGCAACTGATGCTCCTAGACGAACGCAGGCTAAATTCCTTAAGCATTGTGCGAATGTACCAAGCACGACTACAAAGAGCATTCAACAAGCGAATTCGACCACGAAACATAAAAGTGGGAGATCTAGTGTTGAAGTCAGTACGCGCACCACTTCCTGTTGACCCGCGGGGAAAGTTCAAACCAAACTGGGCTGGACCTTACCTTGTCAAAGAAATCTACACAGGAGGAGCGGTCAAATTAACTGACCTGGACGGTCAGGAGTTCAATCGAGCCACCAATCTCGACCAGCTAAAGAAATACTATCCATGAAACATTTTGCAATGTATTTATAACATGTAATTAAACACAATTCCACGGGCCGGCATGCCCCTAAACGTGCACACACCTCATAAAAAGCAAAACACAACTCCGAACTACGCCGGCTTGATTCCATTTGCATGGATACGTAGGCAGCTTTTCAGAAGCACAGCCGACATTCAACACAAAATCACATACCTCAAAACAATCTAAAGTTACAGGTATAACCGACACAACAAAATTCAAAATACTCATATCTCCAACCTTAAAGAAAGTAAGGCAAGTTACACAAAAGAAACTTCTTTGTTTTATTATGCTTGGAAGGAAAACATTTACATTTGGATTTTGCAAATGGGAGCACGAGTGCTACGCCACTATCACTACCAACGAGCATTACAAGATCCCAACAAGACAAGTTTAGGGAAGAAAAACAACAAACATACAACTAGTAACCAGACAACAAGACAAGCAAACGTCATTTCCCACGACTGAAAGGAAGGCTCAACCCATATGCGGGGCACGATCGCTACCATCCTGGCCCGGAGCGTTAACCATGATGAAACCAAGATGACTGAGCTCCGTCTCCATGGACGCTGCACTCCCAGAGCTCGAGCTCCCACGACTTCCGCGACCAAAACGTACTGGATCAAAGGCCGACGTCGGCGGTGGCTCATTTTGCTCTATAGCACGAAGGCGGGCCCTCTGGCGAGTAGTTGTGGTCGTAGTCCACCGGATATACGACCTCGAAACCCTCACCGTGGCCGGTATCCCCGCCACCTGCCACCGGGGACGCAGAGCCCATCCTCGCGACCATGCATCAGTGATTTGGTTATTAAGTACGACTAAATCCTGGATCGTGGTATCGTGCCCTGGGATAAACTGGGCATAGCCCATTTGCCTTCTCACCCTCAGAGGGTGAATAAACACTCCAATGTCAAAACCGCATAGCATGACCCCGGAAGGACCATCGCCAACTGCACTGCCCGTCACGGAGGTAACCTCCCACCATGGCACAACCCAACGAATAGCCGACGCCCTCACAAAGGTGGAGAAGTAATCATGAGGACGGCTATTGGGACCCATCCACCTCGCACTCGATCGTTACGCCGCCGCCGTAAGATACGCCGTAGCGGGATGGCTCCACGCCAAACGCTCCATCGCCCGCACGCAAAATGAGGTTTGGTGAGGCGCGTTTGGTCTGCGTTGTGCAGCAGATGGAGATGGGGTACAACCACGATAAGCATGCACTCTATTACACGCCCGATCATCTAGGCCTAAGATCGTCTCCGCCAGGATCAGCGCCGCAGGGTTGTACCCCATCTCCATCTGCTGCACAACGCAGACCAAACGCGCCTCGCCAAACCCCATCGCGTCCACTGATTCGGGGAACATGAAACAGTGCACAAGGCAAAGGGCCAGAGCTCTCCTGCGAGCAACAGCGCCAATACTCCCATCATCATAATTCATTAACCTCTGGCAAAGTCGGATGATATTCAAGCGCCCATCTAGGAACAAGTCCTCCGCCTCGCCTCGCTATCTTAAGAAAATTTTGCACGCTCCTTTGATAACCAAGCTCTGACGAAACACACACCGGAGTAACAGCAAGGGTCCAACCTCCGATGGCAAAGAAATTCCTCGACCAAGGGACAAACTTCCCGTCAGTGGAAGCGAAATACATGGTAACCTGTGTCCCAAAGAATACTGCATGTGCATCCAGGAACTCAGGCTCCATCCGAACCTGCCTTAAACCTAGGAAAATGCCCAGGCCACAGCCCCTGAGATTCCTTTTCTCGATTCCCGACAGCATAGCACACCATACTCTCACAAGTCCCTCCAAATGCTCCATTACTCACAAAAAGAAAAACGCTCTGCAGGATATTATGAATACTTTTATAATACGAGTAATGAAGTTGCAAGTTAGGACGTAATATGAAGCGTGATTGGAGAGATGGATGAATGAACTAACACAAGCATCCTTCTTTTAGGCAACGTCTTCAAGAGGCGACGACACAAAGTATAATCGCTAGTAAACCAGCGATTAGCCAAAAAATCAAAACAAAAAGCAAAAAAAAACACCACTCAAATCGCCTGTTTTCTGGCGATTTTTGTGAGAATCGTTGGTATACAGGCGATTTTCCGTAATTTTCTGACATTGATGCGACTACTGCGCACCGTCTTGCAGCCTACGAGTTGCAGAAAGTTTTTCACAGCCTACGCACCGCTGTTTTTACATTTTACGGCGTGCTATCGGTTACGTCTTCGCTACCCGGCTTTGCGTCGTATTGTGTCATTTTATCATCAATCTTCGACTATTATTTTGCACATACATTTCACAAAATTTAATCGTCGCATTTCGTAACCATACGTAAAGCACGACGTTCTTAATTCGCATTTTTACTTAACGCCGAAAACACCTTTACGGTCTCACAAAATTCAACCGTCACGCTTCGCAAGCCTCACGCATAAGCACGTTGTTCTTAATTCACATTTTTATGAGCGCCAAAAGCGCCTTTTTACGGACTCAAAGTATTTTCTTCAAAAGGCATATTTTATAAAAAATCTTTACGTATGCATGTGCTTACAACGAGTAAGCCAATCTCAATCGAGATTTGTGTTCTTTTTACGACTAACCGTTTAATGCAGGAACACTAAATAAGCAAGTCGCGAGGGCTTCAAACGCAAACGATAACACAAGCGGCTATACTACAAAACGAAGCAAAATAACCGACGAGGCTTATGACACAGCACACAAGATCATTGGTTATGAAAACTACGTCAACAAGGACAATTACTATAATCGACGAATGAACCAAAGCACGCATACAAAACCGCGGAACATACTCGCGTCAAGCTATGACCATAAATCAACGTCATACGATTCCTGCAAAGTACAAACCATACGAAATAATCGAAGCACGCGCACGAGGTCACAAGGCTCTCTCGCGTCAAGCCATGGTCACAAAATTAACCTCATACGAACTCCTACACATACGACCAAACACAAGTACAACCACAAGATAAAACTACGATCCTAGCATACATCCCAAATCAATTAGCTTGATCTCTACGACTAAGCATCATACAAGAATGAATCGATCTCAAGACGACAGCGGCTAACTCGCCACACGCCGAGCATCCGCAGCCCTGGCCCGCCCCAGCTCTATCTGACTCTGCGCCAAGGCCCCCTGCAACTCTGACGCATACTTCTCAGCCTTGCAAAGCGCGACCGCTTTATCATTAAAAGCCACGCCCCACCGGTTAGCTACCCTCCATAAGTTCTTGTGGACATCCAGAGCCACCTGCAAACAAATACGACCTTCATATACTCAAACTGGGGGCTATACTCAAAAGCAGCTTCATTTAAGTTTGACTAACGATTTTAGGACAAAATCTAACTCAAACTGGGGGCTAAACTCAAAAGCAGCTTCATTTAAGTTTGACTAACGATTTTAGGACAAAATCTAACTCAAACTGGGGGCTATACTCAAAAGCAGCTTCATTTAAGTTTGACTAACGATTTTAGGACAAAATCTAACTCAAACTGGGGGCTATACTCAAAAGCAGCTTCATTTAAGTTTGACTAACGATTTTAGGACAAAATCTAACTCAAACTGGGGGCTATACTCAAAAGCCGCTTCATTTAAGTTTGACTAACGATTAACTCAAACTGGGGGCTATACTCAAAAGCAGCTTCATTTAAGTTTGACTAACGATTTTAGGACAAAATCTCACTCAAACTCGGGGCTATACTCAAAAGCAGCTTCATTTAAGTTTGACTAATGATTTTAGGACAAAATCTAACTCAAACTGGGGGCTATACTCAAAAGCAGCTTCATTTAAGTTTGACTAATGATTTTAGGACAAAATCTAACTCAAACTGGGGGCTAAACTCAAAAGCAGCTTCATTTAAGTTTGACTAACGATTTTAGGACAAAATCTAACTCAAACTGGGGGCTATACTCAAAAGCAATTTCATTTAAGTTTGACTAACGATTTTAGGACAAAATCTAACTCAAACTGGGGGCTATAATCAAAAACAGTTTCAACAAAATTCAACTAACGATTTTAGGACAAGATCCTACCGCAAATAGGGGAACTAATCAATAGCAGCTCCAACAGAGTTTGAGTCGCGATTTTACAACAAACCCTTACTCAAACTGGGGGCTATACACTACATAATACGCAAGCATACGCGAACATAAGCTACAAGACATACCTTGTTCACTTGAGGACTCCAACCATCCATTCCAGCATCAGTCACTGCGGATAAGTATTGAGGCAGTGCAATCGAATGCCGACAGCCATCATCATGCTCAAAATCTTGACTCTCATAGAACGAAGGAGGCTGAGCCTCAAGGTCGGAATCACGCGGCTACGAAACACAAAAATCAGGGTCAATTTTTGCTTTTTAAAACAAGCGATATGCACAAGCTAACGCAAAATCAACAGCACACCTCAATCACGGCAGGCGCCAAAGCAAGACGCGCCCACGACGGATAGTCTTCATCAAACCTCAGCAGGGATTCTGACTCACCCTCCCGATATACATCGCGATTTAATGTCAAAGATCCGACGTCTGAACAAAGAGGACCATAGGAGGGGACGCAGGCACAACAAACTCACCCCTAGTCGTCTGCGCTGACAGACGCTCGCCTAAAAACCAGTACGAGTCATACTGAGTCGCAATGTACAACCGCTGTGTATCGCGAAGAGCAAAGCGAGTCGCAATCGATGCAGGGACATCCGCATAATCTGCCCAAGGATTACGAACAAACTACAAAAACAAAAAATGAATCAAGATCTGCAAACACAAGCAAAGCAACAACACAAAGCATAAAAGGAATACAGACTCCTTTTACCTTATCAACGGTCATCCGTTAAACCGCACTCGAGCAGCATCATAAGTCAAGCGAATACCCTTCCTATTTGCCGTCGCATAAGCATGAAAAGCAGGGTACTCCGCCGTCACGGCAAAGTTGTCAGGAAGCAGCGATGGGAAATGAGCATAACACCAGGACTACGAAAAAACAAAAATACATCACCAAAGGAGGGAATAACAGAAGCAAAGCAATAAAACATTACAAAATGGAGAGAGCAAAGCAATCATACCTCCATCAGCAGACCAGGGCCAACCAAGGACGGTCTAGATCCATCATCGATCTTATCAGGACGAACCGCGTCCCTACAAAATCGAATCAAGACATCCATGGCAGGAGTAACCCAGTCGAAGTCACCCAATCTAGACAAATCCCTCAGCGTCATTAAAACAACAGTCGATGCCCGCTCGCCTTTATCTCCAAAATGAGTGGCCGACAGAAACCACCATAACCACAATCGAGCATTCTGCTCATGACTCGCAGCACTCACCCGCTTCTTCCCACGGCCTTTGAAGTAATCATCGATCCACGACGTCCGAGGCTGAAATGTGTTCCGCTCTTCCTTCGCACATCTAATACCGCCTCCAATCAAGCTTAACAATCGCCAGACTAGAAATAGCGCGACGCGCTCGTCCCACTTAATCACCTCCTCCCGTGAGGAGCCCCGAGACAATCGCAAAGAGACGAAAGTGATACCAACCTCGTATCCAGGCATATGGAACGTATTAGTAGTATCCCGTAACCTCGTCTAGCAACGCCGAAGTACGTAAAGGTGCGAATTCACATTCTTTTCACGCACCTTCGCCACTTCGCCACCAACGAACCAAAGGCCGTGGCCGAGGATTATTTTCTCGTGATTCGGAGACAATTTCTTATTAAAAGCATCCATGACGATGGAAGCGAGAAAAAGTCCTCATAATGCCCAACTTGAAGCCAACTTTCACTCGAGTAGACAAGTGCTCCAATGGGTTCCAAACTAAGCTCACACCATCCCACCTTTGGCAACATTCGCCACGCCTCTGGCCCATGGGAAACGATGGTCTCAAGCCTAGCTCATCAACCACCCCATAAACATATCTTGGCGCAGCACTGGTCCAAAGATCGACACCCGCCACCACCTACAACACTGCGGCTCACCACCCACGGCCTCCTCATCAAAGACCACCGCCACGGGCTCCGTCACCCTCGCTCCTCCTGACTCGTGGTCACTCTCAAAAGCATCCTCAAGTCGACGAGGAGGACCACGCCTCGGCTTGTCAGCAGGGATCATCTCCTCCTCACCGCTGCACTCCACTTCGCCGTAAACACCAAAGACTACTACTCTCATCTCGCCACGATCGCCACTCACCTCAAGAAGACGACGACTACGCGTCCGAACGCCACCCTTAGCATTATCAGCAACAACATCCACTTTGCGCTTCCTACTAGGCCTATCATTCTTACGTCCACCCCCACGACCTCTACCTCGGCCTTTTCCGACTGACACCGGTGGCTCAAGAACCCCACTTCCACGCCCAACACCTGGCAAAGGTGTAGAACCGACTCCACGCTCGCCAACAGAAGACCTAGGTCGCTCAGTAGAAGCCCCACGCTCACCAACAGAAGGCGTAGGTAACTCCACAGCAAGCCCCGCGGTAACTCCAGTCGTCTCTACTGCAGACGCCTACATCGCCAATGTAAGGCCCGCCGGCCCCACTCATAGTACCGTGATCACCGACTAAGGCATAGGAGATTCCCAACAGTCCCCTGCACTCATTCCTCAAGGCCAAAGCAGGAGGAGTCTTGAACAAATCGCATCGAGATGGACCTTCGTAACTCGCTAAGTTGATGACGCATTCGGAGATCTGGCACGCCGTCCCTCAGAGAGCAAAATCAATACTATCGATGACATCCTGCATGGCACTGGTCGTAGGTATCACAATCTCAGGATCACCTGCGCGAATTCGAGAAATGCTTTTAAACAACGCAGTAATATGATAAGACAAAATACAATCCAATCAAAGCAAGTTCACGACCAACAAAAGAATGCACATGTACAATGGCGACAGAAAAACAAGCTTCAGGCCTATCTTTGACAGAAAGGGCTAAAAGAGGAGCAGAAATACAGAGGTACATATTTCATGACACAGATGCGATATCTACGTCATACAAGAGACAAGGATGCACAAAGACAAAAAAAAAAATCAAGCAAAACAGCAAAAAGCAAGCTTCAGGCCTATCTTTGACAGGAAAAAGCTAAAACAAAGCAGAGACGCGAAAATGCATGTTTTATGACACATGTACGATGTACACGCCACGCATGTTCAAGTTCAAAGAGCAAGGATATGCAAAAGCAAAGGAAAAGCAGACGAAACAGCAAAAAGCAAGCTTTAGGCCTGTTTTTGACAGACGAGGCCAAAACAACGCAGGAGTACAAAAATGCATAAATTATGACACGTATACGATATATACGTCATACACAACCAATACAAAGAGCTAGAAGTCACGAAAATGACAAAAAAAAAAAAAAAAAAAAACGAGCAAAGCAACAGAGAATACACTTTAGGCTTATTTTTGACAGATAAGGCTAAAACGGCGCAGGGACACAGAAATACCCAGTTCATGACACGTATACGACATACAAGTCATAATGAACACCCACAAAAAGTTTCATACAAAAATCATGTCCCGAACACCTCGACTGAATAGCTTTTGTAAAACGCACGCGAACTACAAAAACGACGTTTTCATGGCCTTTTCTTGACCAAGGAAGCCGTAAACTCCCACGAACCAACACCTTAGCCAACCCAAACAGCCTACGTGACCATACGTCCAAAACCCGAAGCACGGGAAGCAAGAAAAACGGCTTCAAGAAGCCTAGCTCGACTACACAAAAACACTCCAAAACACCCCGAAACACCTCCAAACAACGCGTGCTCAACAAGACTAAGCAAGACATACACCGTACAAGTCATCACGACCCAAGACGAAAGTTTTCGACAAGTTTCGGAACCGAAAATTTCAACCCAAAAACCGTCTCCCACACAAAAACACACGAAAATTACGGATTTTCGAACCGTTTTTCACACACAAGTCACCCAAAGCCTCATCACTAGCATACAAGGACGTTTCAAGAACAACGAAGCCACTCAAGATCGTCTCACTCGACAAAAACAGAGCACAACTACCAAAAACCCCCCCTTGTTCACGGTTTTTCACCCAAAAAACCCGCTTTTCGCACCTATTTCAACAAAACAAATTCACCCCTGCATTATACTATTAATGGGTAACCTACATTGAAATTTTGAGCGTGTTTCGAGACAAAAACGAAAAAAAAGACCAAAATACCCTTGACCATATGCACGGAAATCAGCCCCACGAGTCGGGTTTTTCACATACAATCATCAACAACAGAAGACAAGCCTCTTACTACTCCCAAGCATCAATTTTAAGCAACAACAATGGCAAAATTCGAATCATGCAAAGCGGTTTCACATAAACCCTAAAAAACGAATTTTCAGTTAAAACCGACTCAAACCGACTTCAAAACACGAATTAGCAACTTGATTGAGTGCATACCTTGGTCCATTACGAATCGTAGGAGGCGGAATCACGAATTTTGGTTGAAAAATCGCTGAGAACGAGTTTTTCGATTAGGGTGTGCTTGTGTGTTGTTTTCGGCTGTCTTGCAATGCTCCTCCCCCTACCCGTGTTTTTGAACAAAATGACACACACACACATTAAATCGCCAGAAGTCTGGCAATTTTTTGCTCAAGCACGGGTCAATTTTTAGTTTGGGCTGGTTATTACGGTCCATTACGCTATTAATTCACTCTTTTACGCGCTATTATGATGAAAACATGAGAATACACGCGGTCGTTGCAAGTCAAAAGCCCAATTTCACAAAATAACAAAACAAATACACTCTTTACGAGTCACAAAATCAAAAATACGTATACTCCTCACGAGTTAAATACGTATATTTTTTCAAAGCAAATACACTTTTTACGAATTACAAATCAAAATACGTATACTCCTCACGAGTTAAATACGTATAATTTTCAAAACACAAACACTCTTTACGAGTCAAAAATCAAAATACGTATACTCCTCACGAGTTAAATACGTATATTTTTAAAAACAAATACACTCTTTACGAGTCAAAAATCAAAATACGTATACTCCTCACGAGTTAAATACGTATATTTTTCAAAACAAATACACTCTTTACGAGTTACAAATCAAAATACGTATACTCCTCACGAGTTAAATACGTATATTTCTCAAAAACAAATACGCTTTTTACAAGTTACAAATCAAAATACGTATACTCCTCACGAGTCAAATACGTATATTTCTCAAAAACAAATACGCTTTTTACAAGTTACAAATCAAAATACGTATACTCCTCACGAGTCAAATACATATATTTCTCAAAAACAAATACACTCTTTACGAGTTGCAAATCAAAACACGTATACTCCTCACGAGTTAAATACGTATATTTTTCAAAACACATACGCTTTCTACAAGTTACGCGCTTTTTACGAGTTACAAATCAAAATACGTATACTCCTCACGAGTTAAATACGTATATTTTTCAAAACAAATACACTTTTTACAAGTTACAAATCAAAATACGTATACTCCTCACGAGTTAAATACGTATATTTTTCAAAACGAACACACTTTTTACAAGTTACAAATCAAGATACGTATACTCCTCACGAGTTCAATACGTACATTTTTCGAAAAACACAGACACTCTTCACGAGTTACAAATCAAAATACGTATACTCCTCACGAGTTAAATACGTATATTTCTCAAAAACAAATACGCTTTTTACAAGTTACAAATCAAAATACGTATACTCCTCACGAGTCAAATACGTATATTTCTCAAAAACAAATACACTCTTTACGAGTTGCAAATCAAAACACGTATACTCCTCACGAGTTAAATACGTATATTTTTCAAAACATATACGCTTTCTACAAGTTATACGCTTTTTACAAGTTACAAATCAAAATACGTATACTCCTCACGAGTTAAATACGTATATTTCTCAAAAACAGATACGCTTTATACAAGTTACAAATCAAAATACGTATACTCCTCACGAGTCAAATACGTATATTTCTCAAAAACAAATACACTCTTTACGAGTTGCAAATCAAAAACACATATACCCCTCACGAGTCAAATACGTGTATCTTTCAAACGCATACAAAACAAGAACGAAATACGCACTTTTATTTCAGATAAAAACGCAGAAACACGATTTCCTTTCATGAAGCAAGAATGCAGACACCCATACTCTCTGCGGAAGAGAAAGTCAAAACACAGATACGCAAGCAAGCACGCGGCAGACACGCAAAACGCAGGAGATGGCCAAGCTACAAGACGCCATCAAATGACATCCAAACAACAGCAGGCCAGCAAGCCCTTAAACACGCAGGACCGTCATGTCCTTAAACATGCCGTCCCTCCCCGCATTCCCGACACTAAGTCCTCGTCTCTCCCCGAGACACATACTTAAGGTCGCCAGGTAGTATCGAGACTGTAATGGTCCGGATACTATCTTTTAAAGTTTGACTAGCGCTTTAGTCCAAGCTCAGTCAAACTGGGGGCTCTGTAGATACCCGTATCCATACCCCCCAAAAACAAACCCGATGACGAAAAAGACTTTCATGCATGTTTTAAAATGAGACGAAACGGTACATAAGTGTCTAATACATTTTAGTCATTTTTAACGTATTAATTTTGAATTTGCATACTTCGTAAAAATGAATATTAATTTAGTCATTTTAAATCGTAAGTCGACACAATACACACAAGCACGACACAAAGACGCCTCACAAAAATGGCCCAAGAACACAAAAGCAACCCGAACACACAAGAACGGCCCAAGACATACAAAAAAGGCCCAAGCACCCGAAACGGACCAAAACGCGTCCCGGGTCACATTCTTACGAAACAAAATCCCACAAGGTCGTAAAATAATATATTACAATATTATTTTATTTCAAGCTAAAATCAAAAAACACGACGAAAAACCGAAACACGAAGCACGAAACGCGAAAACCGAGCCAAAAATCAACTTGGGCCAAGTTGAGTGATCAACTTGATATAACACGGCCCTAAAAGTCAACCCAATTGCTCGACATTAGCTTACACACCTACGCCAATATGCTACGCAAAATACGGCGCTACAAATCTGTCAGAAAAAGAAGAGAAAATCGCCAGAACACTGACGATTCGCCAGTCTTCGATTTTCCCTTCCCCCTCTGACATTCTGGCGATTTTATGTTTAATCGTTGGTTCTCTGGCGATTTTCTGAGCAACTAGGCATAAAACACGAAGCATTTGCTATAAATAGCAGCCCTTATACGATCACAAAACACACAACAATTACAACAACAATCAATCCTTCATTCTAATAACAATTCACTTACAATCGATTCAATTCAATACTCATACTCACAAAAAGCCCCTCGCACTTATAAATTTCCACTCTAAAAACCGTCTTTGCATTCCAAGGTAAAGAAATTTTACCTTCCGATTGGACGTTCGAGACTTATAGGGTTACCTTAACCCACCCCGATATTGGCATTAACGAACCCGTATTCACAATACGATTGTAGTAATTCGGATCGAAAGATTCGTCTAAACCTCGCCAATATCGCATAAACAAACGACTCAAAATCACTAAATTAAGCACCCACTTTTACATTATGCAAATTCTCGATTCATGCATTAAATTACGACTAAAACACGGATTCGACATTTAACTGTACCGTTTCATATAGTCTTTTAAACATGCAAAACCGAGGGTTTTACAAAATCTTAGAATTGAACACAAGTCGGAGAATAACGTTTAGTTATTAATTCAAATACAATGAATTAGTAATTTTACGTATATTTCCTATAGCAAATCGTCATAGCTTTGAAGGCTTACATTTATTTTACATATTTGTCGAGTCACATATTTGCATTTGTACGTAGCGTCCTATTAGCCCAAATATCGAAATTAAAGCATTTGTTTTCAAATTAGTAAAGACTACTTTTACGTAGGCTTTTTGATTACAGTTTTCATAATACATTTTGTCAAAACTTTCGAAAAGTAACCTCACTCCGAATCCTCTCTGGTTTCACAATAACCTCAGACGGATAGGTATCGACGCACCTTGAAATCTGAGACACCCGTGTCTTATATTTTAAGACGCGTTGAATAGGTTCCAAATTCCTTTAATATTTGGTGGCGACTCCAAAAATACATTTCAAAAGGATTTTTATATTTCTTTTTGTCACAATTACATGCAATGACATTCCCCCATTAAGCAAAAGAACGCTCGAGCGAGCCAAGCCCTAAAAAGCGAAGCTCCCGCAAGCGAGCTTCTTGCAAAATTCACCTTTTTTCCCGCGCCGTGCATTCCGCCCCATGACGCATTTCGAGGGCGGGCGCGAGCGGGGCGTCGAGAAGGGATCACCCCCAAGTCCGGTACCCTCAAGAATAACAATTTTATATGTGATTTTTATTTTTATTTTTATTTTTATAAGTTGCACGACCATAAACCCATGATCAACTTTAGCTTAATACAGAGTAACATTTAATGTTTTTGAAAAAAAAAATATAACATTTTTAGAAAAATATATAAAACCATCTATATTAACAAGTACGAGTAATACATTGTATTGCATTTGTTTATTTGCTTACTCTATTACCTTATTATTGATAGATTTTACATGCACGTCAACATAGAATAAGATAATAATGATGATTCATTGTTTTGAATTATTTAACATTCTAATGAATAGTGGATGAAAAATTCATTACAAAATACCTTGCATTTAGTTAGACAATTAAATTATCGATTTGTTTTTATTATACTCACGTAAAATAGACTATTCCAATTAGAATTGTTTGTAGGTCTGTTCCATTGATTTATTTATAGGCTCAATGTAAATAAGTGTACCACAATCAAAGAGTGAATAAAAATTCAATCATAAAATAGCTATGTAACTATAAAATGTGTTAGTTAAAGAGAAAATAAAAAAATTAGTAAACTTTCACTCCATAATTTATTTTAAATATAAAATGAATTATATATTTTTTTAAAATAAACCGTGATTTTCACGGGACATGAAACTAGTTGATAAGAAAAACTCTAAATGAGAAGAACAATAATGGACAAAATCAATTTGGGTGGGAAAAATTTAAGGGATTAATGCCGCTTTAATGATTTTTTTTTTTTTTTTTTTTTTTTTTTTTTTTTTTTTTTTTTTAAATTTTTAATTTTTTGCTGTAAATTTGATTGAAGGGAAGATAAGGAAGATATAAATGTACGGCTGAAAAATAAACACTATATTGAAGGTGAAATCAGTTTTGATTTCATTGTCGGTTTTCAATGTAGCTCTTTTGCTGAAAAATGTTCACAGTTAGCTTTTCTTAGTCAAATTTTCTAAAACATTTAGTAGATGTGTCAAAAGTTGCAAATTTTTTGAAAATAAATAAAAATACATATAAAATGTTTTAGAAATATATTCCATAAAAATATTATTTATTTATGGGAAATTTCTCATGGTTCCCCTGAGTTTTGACACATTTCTGACAGTACCCTAGGTTTTAAGTTTGTATCCATAGTACCCTCCAACTTTGGATTTCGCACTTCTCATGACCTACTCACTTTTGATTTATAACGTAGTCAAGTTTAAACATGTTAATCAAAGTTGCCTAAGCACATATTTTTATTTGTAATTTATAACCTTTAAGATTAAAGATAGTAGATTTATGCTGCTAAACTAACTAATTTACTTAATTTGAAATTCCTAAATGGTAACTAATATAGTCCTGAAAACCTTTAAAACTAAAAAACAAACAACCATAAAATAAATTCTTTGTTTTTCTTCATAAAAAACCCTAAACATCGAAAAAATAAAAAAAATCCGCACGGTCTAAAAAGTAAAATAATTATTCTTCTAATTAAGAAAATGTTACAAGAAGTGTTATATTTGAAGTTGAAGGACACCATAAACACAAATTTAAAAACTTAAGTAGTACTGAAAAATGTTTTTTGTCAGATAGTACATTTTATTTAGGGTCATTTGTGAGATAGTATCTTTTATTTTATAGCTTTCATTTGTTATTTTTGTTAAAAGGTACCAAATAACAGTGACTAAAGTGAACATTTCGATGATTGACCATCATTTTCTTTGCTTATATTTGTTAGACTATACCTTTAATTTGTTTATTTTTGTTAACATAAACTTAATTCTTTTTCTTATAACTAGTTTTAAGTCCCGTAATAATCACGACAGTGATCGAAAATTTGTGTTATCCTTCACTAATTTTAATTCCCTTGGAATAAACAAAATTTGTGATCATGTAACCTCACACATTTATGGGCTAAAATAAAGAAAAGATAGGATGTTGTCTCAGGTTATCTTGATGTGAGACTATTTTATAAGAGACAAATTGACTCGTAAATTCAGTTTATGCCACAATAACACAAAATTTTGTGAAATGGTCTTACAATAAAATAATTGGGTAGCCACCTCATTTAAAGTCGTTTTTTTTTTTTTTTTTTTAATTTTTTTTCCTTGTTAAGTGATAATTGTAATGCTATATTATTATCTTTATCATGTTAATAGTATTTGTATCCCTTTTAGAACCTGTTCTTTCCAGCTGATTTTCAGATGATTTCAATTCAACTCACTTCAAATCAGTTCAATTCAGTTCAGTTTAAATCAATTCAGTTCAGTTCAAATCAGTACGGCTCCATTTAATTTAGCTCAGCTATAATTTGTCCACAATCTTTTTGTTCAAATACTATAACTAAGTGAGTATATAGTTTGATGATGCAAAATACAAAAAAAAAATCCTTTTATATTCTATTATTCATTTAAAAAGTTTTACAAAAGTTTTCATTAATTAACTTTACATTAATTGAGTGCTCTAAGTGTTTGACAAATGGCTTCATGTTTTGTAAAAAATGATGAATTGTCAACATTAGAAGCAAAGCTTAGAAACCAATACAAAAGATTGTGTTTTTATATGTATTAGATTTGTCAAATATTCCTCCATCAATTCTATATTTTTCATAAATACAAAATAGAACACCATTAAACTAACCTAAATTGAGTAATTTCATCTTCATTTTCTTCTTCAAGTTTACCAATTTTCCATTATTCCATATTTTGTTTAAAACTTCAATTTTGAGGCTTACATTTTCACTTCTTTTTCTTCAATTTAACCAAATATTTCATTCCTTTTTTTAAACTTTTCCTCATCATTCTTATTTGATGCATTTTCAAAGTTTTCTCTTAGTTGGCAACTTAAATTTTGAGTCATTCAATTTCAATCAACAAGTTGAATTCTTTTGCTACTCCGTCTTACCTTCATCAACCCAATTAACAAAAAAAATCCACACTCGGGTATTTTTCGAATCATAATTGAAGAATTTAAAAGTTACAATCTTTTACCCTATATTTTGTGAGGTCCGAAAATTCGATTTGCAAAAGTAAGTAACATTTGCGTTTTATTCCCATGTAAGATGTATTCAATGACGACAACATATTTTAAAATTTGTAGGGAAATGTTAAAGTAGTAGGAGTATAAAATTTGTGAGGAAATATTTGAATTTAAGTTTTAAAGAAAAATATGTATTTTGGGAAAATTTGGATAGAATTTTATTAAGTAGATTATGTTTTGGAGGGGAAATAGAATAAGGTTGTATTTAACAAATATAGTTAAATTTTATCCACTCTCACTAGTCAAATAAGTGTTCTCGCCGGAAAATTTGTCTTCCGTCTTCGGAATTCATAATTTGGTACCTTATAACAAAAATACGGAGTAACAAATAAAAGGTACCAGAAAACAAAAAATAAAATAAAAGGTACTATCTCACAAATGACTCCAAATAAAATGTACTATCTGACAAAAAACCCTACTAAAAATGTGTCTAACCTCAACAGAAATTTCCCTTTATTTATTTTTTCGTAATTGATTTTTTATATACAGAATTTACTCAAGTTGTATACTTTTTTCATTATTATTTCCAACCCTACCATTTTTTACTCAAAAAATATACACAATTCTTTTTTTTTCCTAACTAATCTCCAATCAATTTCAATTTCTTGATCATTAACCCCAATAATAAGTTCTAATCGTTTTTAATTTCAACTTTTATGTTTAAATTATAGATTTTTATTAATTTTCAGTAGATTTAAGTCTAATTTAAAATTAGGGTTTGTAAAGGGGTAATTATATGGTTTGTGAAGGGGTGGTTAGTGGTGGAGGTCGATGACAGGCGGCAGGGGAATAGGTGGCGCTGGCGTGGGTCAGGGCGGCGACGACGTAGGGTGGGGGGCGGCTGACGGTTAGTGGTTGTTTTTGTGGTGGTTTGTATTGGTTTAAGGTGGTTTGTTGGCGGTGTATTGGTAAAAGAATTGTGTATATTTTTTTTGAGTAAAAAAGGGTAGTACTGAAAATAATAATGAAAAAATATATAAGGGATATTCCACATGGTACCCCTCAGTTTTTTGACTTTCTACATGGTACCCCTACACTTTTTTAAACATACATGGTACCCATAACTGTTGTCCTTATCCGCAAGTATACCCCCGAACTTTGTTTTTTGTCAACTAAACTCAGTTTTAGGCATTACGTGATGACTTGTGATACGTGCTATTTATATAGATTATATGCCCCCGGTTTAGTTACATTTAGCTTGCATTTATTCGTATTCATTATGATTCTATGCGCTATTTGTTATATTTCTCGATACTGCTGCATTTTATTTATATTTTGCAGGTTTTGGTGGTTTTGAGCCAAAACCCGAGACATTTGGAGCTTAATCGAGATTTAAGGCTACGAGACCAAGCTTGAGCTCGCGCAGGAGCTCGGAGTTCAAATATATGACCGAAGGACTAAGAGGCCACGAGGAAGTAAAGGCCCAAGGAGAGAATTGGGCCAAGGAATGATAAACACCAGAGCCAGCCCAGCCTGAGCAGGCCGGCCGGCCCTGGCGTATTATTCGTCGGTTTTGTTTTTAATTCGAGTTTAAGGTTTTGGGAATAATATAAATACTCTGAGGTCGAGATTTAAACACTTATGCTTTATTTTTATATTTCTCTCCTAGGTTTTAGTTTACTGTTAAGTTTTATTCTCTCTTTTACACAACTTTCAAGGTTATTTTTAGTTCAAGATTTGGTTTAATTGTAATCGTCAATACTCCGTATTAATTTCAAGATTCTCAGGTTTAATTCAATTCTTACTATTTCTTTTATCATGTTTGTTATTATATATCGTTTTGCTTCAACTTTAATCATGCGTAGCTAATTTCTTAGTTAGGGTTTAGGGTGATTTGTGAGATTGATTCAGGACATGTTTTAATTACTTATTTTGATTGAACTTGTGCAAGTTGACTTCTTCCTACGCGTTTTTATTATCAATTGAATTTAGGGACGCCTTTATTGAATTGAACTTAGGTTGTTTCAGTTTAAGATCGAAAGCCTAATTGAAACTAGACTCACGCGTATTTGATAAGTTAAGTTTAGTAAGTTGCGAGAGCCCGCTAAATTTGCTTAAGGTTAATATTGACTCGAGAGAGCGTATTCCTAAACCTAGTCACTTGCATAGCTTCAATTGATTGATATTTACTTTTGAGTTGAGTTCCTGAATCGATGTCACATTGATCCTGATGCCTTAATTTCCCTTTTATATATTTTTATACCATCTTATTTGCTGTTATTAGTTTAGTCTTACAAAACACCGTTTTTATCATCTTGAGACTGACCTAGATTAGCTGAGCATACTTTTGACTACCCGTCTCTCTCGTGATTTCGACCACCTTGCCGCTAGCTACTTGTTAGTGTTTTTGTAGGTTTATTTTGATTGGGTGATACGACTTTAGCCTTGTCAATTTTGGCGCCGTTGCCGGGGAGACGGTTGGCTAGTTCTTGTTTTTGCTTAGTTTAGGTTTTTCTCCTTTTGTCTCAGGGAACTCTAGTTCCTTGAGACCGTTCTCACCGTTTCCTTTGAGTTATTTATGCGCAGGTCACCTACAGGTTTAGTCCCGTTTGATCCTGAACCTGAGCGTACCTTACACCGTACGCGTAACTTCTTCAAGGAAATCGCTGAGGCCTACGCAACTAAGAGCGTGCAAAGTTCAGACGAGGAATATCGTGCGGAACAATCGTCCTGCGAATAGGACAATATACACGTTGTTATTGATTTAGAGGAGCCAGTGACCATGCCAAAACTCTACAGTCACTCGGTACCTAAGCCGGAATCAATTCCTGATGGATTCACGATGCCCGCTACCTTGACGGGCAACTTTGAGATTCGCCCCGCCTTCTTAAACTTGGTGGAGCGAAATCAGTTTGGTGGTTATCCCACCGAGGATCCTGGCCGGCACATGCAGGTTTTTACGGACTACTGTTCGACGATAAAGCAGGCCGGGATCACTCAGAATCAGATAAGGGAAATGCTGTTCCCTTTCTCATTAAAGGATCGAGCTCGTGAGTGGATCACGGACCTCGACAAGGAGGCTGCTGGTATTACGGATTGGAGGGGGTTAGCTCTTGCCTTCTATTCTAAGTTCTATCCTCCAGAGCGCACCAATCAAATGCGCAGTCAGATTCAGGGCTTCAAACAGACGTACGACGAGTCGCTTGCTGAGGCATGGGAAAGGTATAATAAGAAGCTGATTCGGGACTGTCCTCATCATGGGCTGAACGATTGGCTCGTGATTATGACCTTTTACAACGGGTTATATGCAGAAAGCCGCGCTATTTTAGATTCTGCTGCAGAGGGACGTTTTGCTAACAACGTCGACGATGATAAGGCTTGGGGATTGATCGAAGAGATGGCGATACATTCGTCACAATTCGGGAAGCCGAGGGGTAATTCACGGTCTGCTCATAATGACCTCGATAAGGAGAGCATCAGCGCGCTCTCTAGTCAGGTTGCCGCGCTGACTGCGCAGATTAGTATGCTAAATAGAGGTGGTTCTTCTAGTACTCATGTGAACGCTGTTGCAGGGCACGATTCGGGTTATTCTACGGGGTATGCTGCACCCCAGGAGCAGGTTTACGCTTACCAATCCTATAATCAAAACTTGCCCTACCAAAACCAACCCGGTTACGATCGCTCGCTTCTATCTTATCGTAACCAGAATGTGCTGAACCCGACTACCCAACCACCCCAAAACACTCCCTACATTCCCCCTCACAAAAATTTCCAACAACAACAACCCACATACCAAAAGCCATCCTATGTCCCTCCACCACAGCCCACTCCTGTACCTGACCCTCTAGCTGAGATGCGTTCTATGATGATGGCGATGCAGAAGTTGCAAATGGAGACGAATCAGGCCGTTAAGCATCTCGAGACGCAGGTTGCCCAAATTGCTACGTCGCAATCAAACCGTCAAAAGGGGCAACTACCTCCGCAGGGCGACCAACCGAAGAATATTGAGCACGTTAATGCGATTCAGTTGCAGAGTGGGCGAGCTTATGATGGTCCTGTGACGCCCGGGTCGGATAAGGTGAATGAAAGGTTGTTGGAGAAGGTGGGGATGACGACGGGGTAAGAATCGAGGCTGAAAGGACGAAGCAGACGGCGCAGCCGGTCCGGGACCGGCCAGCAGGGCAGCAGCAGGTTACAGGAAATGCTCCTACAGACAAGGCTCCGGAAATTCAAATCAGGTTGCCCTTTCCACATAGTGTACGTCCGGCCAAAGTGGACTCCCAGTTCAGCAAGTTCTTCGAGATCATCAAAAGCTTGCAGGTAAACGTTCCTTTTATTGATCTAATTCGTGAAGTTCCTGCCTATGCTAAGTTCATGAAAGAGGTATTGCTTAGGAAGCGGTCTTTAGATGAGGTCGAGTTGGTCGCTTTTACGGGGGAATGTAGTAGTTTTCTGCAGGGTAACCCTCCCCCTAAGCTGAAGGATCCGGGTAGTTTTTCTATCCCCTACGCAATAGGCACCCACACTATTAACAATGCCCTTTGTGACTTAGGAGCTAGTGTGAGTGTGATCCCCTACTCCATCTATAAGAAGCTTAACATGACCACTTTTAAATGTACCACTATGTCTATACAGATGGCTGACCGCTCAGTTAAGCGACCTCTAGGTGTATTAGAAGACGTCCCGGTACGGGTTGGTGTGGATACCCATATCCGTACCCTCCCAAACAAAACCCTGTGATGTATCACGGACTTTTATTACGCATGCTCTAACGTTGACTTAAACGGTTCTAACTAATGTCGAATTCATTTTGAGTCGTTTGAAATGTTAAAATGATTAAGGTCGCTTTACATCGCTTTAAATAAACGTTTATTTTGTCCATTTGGAGTCTAGCTAGGTCCTTGTCCTGCTTCATTTGGCATGAGCTTCGCATTTGCACTACAATTAGCCCTTTTACATTAACAAGGTCTAATTCAGCATTCCTAAATCCCTAAATTTAGGCCCGACGGTTAGATCTTCCCTTTAGCCTCCTCTTACACAAAATACGACCTCACGTCTTACCTTATTTCACAAAATCTATGCAAATATACCCTTTCCATTTTTCCGGGTCTCGGGCCCGAAACCGAGCCCAAACCCAGCCTTTGGCCCGCACTCCAAAGCCCTGAACATCAAAATATCTCAGAAATATCCTAGGCCTTTTCCTTGACGTACAAGCAAGGATTATACTAAATCTTTTCGAGATATAATCAAACCGGAACTAGGAAACTACGCAAAAAACCACACCTTCAAACCGCATAGTCTTATGCGGTTTGGGGTGGCAACCGCATAAGCCTATGCGGTTTGCCTGGGCAACCGCATAAGGCAATGCGGTTTCCTGGCTTGTTTTTATCCCCGGGTTTCCTAATTTCTCCGAGGTTTTTAGTATATATACACCCCTATACCTTGACCTCGAAACAAACAATTCACAACCATCTTTCACAGCAAACACACTACAAAACTCTCTCAAAGCCTCAAGCACTCAAATCCTTGAGTTCAACACACCATCCCTTGTTGAATTCATCCTCCTTTTAAGTTCAAGAAGCGAAGCTCTGCCCGGATCTGAAGCGTCAGGACAAGGTAGGTACCGATCCACTTGGATCAAAGCTTTTTCTTATTTTCTATGGACTAACAAAGGGGACTACACTTTATCGCCTCGACTTTGGCACCCAGCGCGCTTGCACTCCAAGTGTTCTATTTACTTCGGGTAGACTCCATATCCGATGACACGCCAAAGTCGCATAAGCAACCGACCCTTATAAAATAAACCAATGGACAATTGAACTTTATTTTATTTGCATGCATCTTGCACCTTCTTATTTTGCATTAAATCAACTTAAACAATGAATTCAACCTTTAACTGAACCGTTTTCGTTAACAAGTTAAACATGCTAAACTGAGGGTTTTAATCAATCTTTTTGCATCTGCATCTGCATTCTTTTACAAACTTTTTCGCACTTGTACGTAGCGATAACATTAGCTCAATTATCATCTTATTTGGATTGTTCTAGGTCAGTAGAGGCTATTTTTACATAGGCTTTTCTAAAAGGTTTTCATAAATCATTAATTGAATTAACTCTTTTTCTAAAGTAACCTCACCCCGAATCCAATCTGGTTTCACAAGCCTTAGATCTAGGGGTGTCGGCGTGCTCCAAAATCTAGGACATGTCTCTAGGCTTAGGACATGATAGCAGGTTCCTAATTTCCGCGATAATTAGGTGGCGACTCCAAAACAGTTTTAAAGGTTTTTCTAAATTAGTCTTTTTAACTTAATCCGCCCTTAAGAAAGACGCCGAGTTGGGTCCCTCGTCTTCGATTCCCGGGTTCCACAGTTTGGCGACTCCGCTGGGGAGATTTTATTTTTAAAACTTAAAACTAGCTTTTTTCTTTTTAAAAATAAAGAGGTGAAACTTGAAAGCCTTGAACAATCCAAGTATACATATTTGAGCTATGCACATTCGTTTAGAGTCCATTCCTTTTGGAATCTAGGCACCCTTTGCACCCTCGAGAGGTGGTTCCCACATGCAGGCTTGTCCACTCGATAAAGCACATCTTGGGACTAACTTTCTCTCGCCTCCACGGCTTGTCAGAACGACTATCTTGACCGCCCCAGTGCTCCCTTTAGAAAACCTATCGCTCCGGCGTAAGGAAATAAAGGGGTTAAGTATCTGCCAAAGCGTACTCAAGATAGTTGGAGGTGTACCCGACTGACTCTTTTCACCCTTTTCGAGTCATACGTACAAGTTCGAGGCTATGCACTCCATGGTCCTTTTCAAAATGAGCATTTGCATTCATATCTTCGAAAACTCGCTTAAAACGTTTCAAAGATAAATGAACCTAACATCTAACAAACTAATACTTTTCAAACAAAACTATCGCGAATTTTTGAAACAAGCTTTCTCAAAATTCCTTTTTCACTAACAAGCAAAAACCCGAGCAAGGATTAAAACCCGAGCTCGTGGACTTTAGTCCTCTAGGTCACACGGCCTAGGCTCCTCTTTTAACATCCTCGACTCGACTTGTTAACCGCTCTCGAGTCGAATCCTTTCTCTTTTACACATCCGAACTCGAGCTCACCTCGGCAAATCACCGATACTAGTTCGACGGGTGCAAAGCAAAATTTTTTAACATCGAGACGAGATGTGCGCACACATCCTCGTCTCAAAAGCTTCCCTTTAGCCAAAACTTTTCGAAAATCTCCTTTTTCAAGCTTAAAAGGTCTTTCAAAACAATGAAATGAGCTAAAAATGAACACCTAAAATGAACATTGAACCTAGTAGGTCTAACCGAATGCACCTCACACAAACCAACCCACTTCAACATCCTCAACTCAACTAGCTAACCGCTCTCAAGTCAAACCCCTTTCATCCATCCCTTAACGATGAACCGTTAAATGGGCTCGACAAAGCTAACACCTTTCAACTTCGAGACGAGACGTGCGCACGCGTCCTCGCCTCAAAAGCTTCCTTTAGCTAAAACCTTTTCAAAAACCTCCTTTTTCAAAACATAAAAGGTCTTTCTAAACAAAGGAATGAGCTAAAATGAATGCTTAGAGTGATAGTGAGTCTAGTGGGTCGAGTCGTGTCACTAATATACGAAGTGAAATACAGGCCTCAGCTAGATACTCGCCGTACTAAGAATCACATAGTCATCCCCTACAAGAAACGAACCTACACCCGCAAAATGGCTGGCAATGATGATGTTAACGCACTCCGTGAACAAATCACCAAGCTGACTGACGACCTCGAACGCTTGCTAAATCACCACAAGACCGAGATAAGGCGTTTGGAGCAACGTATCAAGGACAAGACCGACAAGCACGTCTCCATCCACACTCTCGAGGCCCTTAACCAAAAGGACAATGAAGACTTCACCGAGTATCTCTCTCGATGGAAAAAGCTAAGCGCACGAATTCCAAATCGCCCGCATGAGGACGAACTTGTGCCTAAGTTCATAAACAACCTGCGACCCGTGTGTCAATTATACATGCGGTACAGCAACATCCAAGACTTCGAACAACTCATCAGGGTCGGCACTCAAATTGAAGACGATCTTAGGACCGGCACGATGGCCAGATACACCGGCCATACCTACCAAGATAACTCACCAAAATCTCCTCGCGCGACCAAGAGTGGGGAAAACTGCACTATGGATAACTTCGACGCATTTGCAACCAAAAGCTACAGGAGCTTCATGCCTTACACTAAGGCATTCCATAGGTTTGTTGAAAACAACTACCTACAACCAATCGGGCCTACCAACGAGCCACCCGAAGACAGAAAGCCAAAACTTTGGAACCCAAATGCTTACTGTGCATACCACAGAGGCAAAGGCCACGACACTGAAGACTGCTTCAAACTGAAGCACGCCATCCAAGATCTCATCGATCAAGGAAAGCTCGACAAACCGTCTCAACCGTCCAAGCCGCCCAACGACGACAACCCTTTCGCCGACCACACAATCTTCGTGGGATCACCTCCCACTATGGACTGCTCCAACAATAGCAAACCAAGCGACAATCAAATCATTGCCGCTTCGTTCAACAATAAAGGGGACGGATGGCCTATGTCCAACCAAGCTACGATCCAAAGTGACGAAAAGATTAACTCTTTTGCCATACAACCCAAACCATCCAACAAAGATCACCCTCCATACAACCACACGATCTTCACAGGATCACTTCCTCCCAAAGATCACTCTGACTTTGCCATGCCCGAAAACAACTTAACCCCTAACGCAGACATTGAGAATAAACTGACAAGCGGAGATGCACCCATAAAACGCAAGCCATCATAACCCAAAAGGAAGATGGCGGGGACGGAGATGTTGGCAAACGCGAAGAAGAAGAAATCCTCTTAGGATCTACTCCTTTAGGTGTCGAGTCATCTGTCAACCCACCTTCTAGTTTTAGCTTAGACTTTCGAAGGCTAGCTTCAGCTCTTCTCCTGATTTGTCAAACAATTCTTCTTTAATGAATAATACGAATAAGTTTGCTTATGTCTCGTCTCAAGCTAAAAACAAACAAATATACAATGAACAACAAACAAAAATTAAACAAATCAATCAAACAACACAACATAAAAATCCGTGCGATAAAAATGAACTAACGAATGAACAATCGTTACTTAAACACATTGCAAACATCGTGAGCAACCCAACACAAAACTCACTTTCCCTAAGCCTTTGAAAACATAAATGGATTAAATAACCCACGGTTATCCTAACCCATTTATCGCATGCTTTTTCACAAAGCATAACCCAAGAATTAGGACACATTCTTGGTGAGTCTTTCAAAGCGAACTCACGGCCCTTGGCCTTTTCGAACCTTTCTAAACAAAACCTTTTCAAACGACTCATTGTCGAACCAGCCCAGTAAGCAGCATCCCTCGCCATACCCAAGAATGGCCAAGCCCAATCTTGTGGATTCTAACATCGGATCGAATGGCCCAAACCACCTCGATCCTTTTCTCCTTGACAAAATCCATGTGGATGAGCAAGCTTATCCTCATCGCATTTTGACACCTTCGACTCAAATAGCTTAAACGCCATTTCGAGCATCCACCCATAGGATCTTAGCGACACACCGTTAACATAAACTTCTAGCTTTCTATCATCAAACATCGTCGAGCATGAAACGTTTTAAAACATTTCTAGCTCAAAATCGGCTGCATGACTCACGGTCATCACAACCCTTTTATCACAACACTCTTTTCAAACCCGAGGATGTCAGCCCATTCTCGAGGAGTTTCACGGCTCAAGGCCTTTTCTTTTTCAATATAAGCATTTTTCGAAAGTTTTCGCTAGTCCAAAACCTTCTAGGATCAGGCATTCCTCTTTTCGCAAAAGCACAAAACCCGAGAATGCGCAAACTCAATCCCGAGAACTTTTGATGTCGGACCAAGTAGCTCTAGCCGCCTCGGTCTAACTCTTCCTTGAGTAAATGCATGAAAACGGGCACTACCATTTCCATCGCATTTTCGAAGCACCCTCGGTTCAAGTAGCTAATCACTACCTTGAATCATCTCTTGCACAGAGTCGAAATGTGACAACACATTTCAACTCGAAACGCCCTTTCACTTTCATCAAAACAAAACCGTTTCAAAGACGAGACGAATCAAAGTATGCGTCAATCGAGTCTCGACACCAAGGGCATCAACGTGTACCCACGACACGTACATCACGAATCAACTGACAAGGCGTCCACTCAAGCACCATCGACGATCTGGCGGATCTCCTCAAGCATTTCGAGTCTTTTAAATACGGGTCGAGTTTTTAAGCATCGAGTCAATCTCTGTCAGTTTAGGATAATCGAGTCTTCGGCGTACGACATTTTAACAAATCGATAAGGGAATAAGTTTGCCTACAACCCAGTTTCCTTCTACCCTTTTTATTCACAAAAATTTTGCACCGACATACATTGTATCCTAGGAGTAGCTAGCCGAAGGAGGTCTAGGCCGGGTACGAAGGTCCAAGTCAACAACTAAATCAAAGACAAACACAAAGACAAAGAAGGTTCCGACGACTAAACACCTAAGGTTCACTAGTCCACTCGTGATCTACTACTCCGCTGCTTTCGGAGGAGGATCCATTAATTTGGAGCTCCACAGTGGTCATGAATTTGATCGCGACCAAAAGTAAGAATATTCCTGGATCGCCCTCCCCGTACTCGATCGCGTGCCTAATAAGCAAACGAACTTGTCAGAGGAGCCCGACGTGATAGACACACGATCACGAGTGACCACCGAGCCACAGAGTTTAGCAAGGTCCGAGCTCAAGCCCAAGCCACATAGGGCGTAAGATATTCTCAAACCAAACGGGAATACAATGAACAAAGATCAAGAACCAAAGTCACCAAAAAGCAAAATCTCAAAACTCCGAAAGCTTAAGAAGGCAAAGGCTCAAGAAGTCAAAAGCCTAGAAGCAAAGGCTCAAGAAGTCAAAAGCCTAGAAGCAAAGGCTCAAGAAGTCAAAAGCCTAGAAGCAAAGGCTCAAGAAGTCAAAAGCCTAGAAACAAAGGCTCAAGAAGTCAAAAACAATCAAGCAAAAGCTTAAGAAGTCAAAAGCTTAAGAAGTCAAAAGCTTAGAAGTCAACAAGCTTAGAAATCAATAAGCGAGGGGCCAAAGCCCCAAAGGCAAGAAGTACCGAAGCCCAGAAACGAGTGACCAGGTCCTTGAAATTCCAAATTGAAGACACAACATAAGTGGCAAGCAACCAGCCTAGATAAACTAAGGAGAACCCAACCTTAGGAAGCAATGTATCAAGGTCAAACACATAAACACCCTTTTGGACCAGCGGGTCCTTAAACACGCACCTTTCCACATAAACACCTCATTACCAAAACAAACACATCCTTTTCGAACTACGCTAGGTTTGATTTCGTACCCACGGATACGTAGGCCTCTCACTTGAGCTCAACCAACCCTTTTACACAAAACATCCCTATGTCTAAAGCTTCCAAAGTCAAGGACATCCTCACAAAAATCCACAAAAATCCACAAAAATCCATGGCAAACTGTTTCTTTATCGAGGCGTTAAAACGACTACGTCGAGACAAAGTTATGCTAGACCTAGAAGTAGTACTCTGCTTTTTTCGTCTAACCTTGTTCGTTTTGCAGGAATAACAGCATGCCACTGAAGCAACCATGAGTCGCCAAGCCGGGGGCTTTACCGATGCACGTGTCACAGTCACTTACATCCCTATCAATGTCGAGTCTCGAGTCACGCATACGATTCGTCTTTGTTTTTCAAACTTTTCGGCATTTTAAGCATCCCATAAACATTGACTTGGATGTCGAGTCAACCCTCTTCCAATCAAACAATTTAGCGACATTTAAACCGCTCCTTTCAAAACTTTTCAGTTCTGAAAACGCTCCCACGAACCGATACACTAATGCGTCCTCAAAATAGCTAATCACCTTTCAAATTTAACTCAACACTCAAAACTTCGCTTTTCCAAACACATGCATTCGCAGAAGCAAAATGTGCCTTTCGAAAATGCATCTCAAATCCTTGAAACGCATCTCGAATCTTCGAAATCCAAGCTTTTTACAAAAATTTAACTCACCATTCGAGTTAACATACTTTGAGAAAAAGCATTCTTCGAATTTAACTCACTCGAGTTAACACATTTTGAGCGAAAGCTCTATCGAACTACGCCGGTTTGATTCCACATTCGTGGATACGTAGGCAGCTTACGCAAAGCACAACCGAATCTAGCACTACATCCCACTCCGTGTTGTCATGAGATTACCCCGAATTCTCATCCTCGACAACTGGGGGCTTTTCAACCTTTGAACTCAAATGACCCTCCACGGTCTTCACAACTCTAGTTTAAAGCTCACGACGTCAAAACACCCTTTCATCTGGCACGAAGCCTTACAACCGACATTTCAAGCGTTCATTTTTAAAGCTCATTTCGACAACTAAAATGAATCTTTCACAAAATCATTTTCAACAAAAACATTTTAATCCAAACATCCCAATCGGGAATCATTTCACTTTCAAACCCAAGCCTACTAACAACACGGGTTTAAGATGACAAAAGCTTCCACAAGCCCAAGCCAAGCTACAACGAACAGTCATGTAATGAAGGGTCGGTTCACACAATCCTTATTACACAAGTTCACCTAGACAACTAAGGGTGAAGACGACGGTACTCATCAAAGTCACGCTGAACCCGAGCCATCTCAGCGCACCTCCTACTCCACCCACGCTACATTATTCTCCATTTTGCCTTAATTTTAATCAAATTAAGCCAAACTACAGGGGAAATTTCAAAACCAAACGCCATACTCTTCACTTTGACTCAGTTTTCATTCCAAACTTAGTCAAACTCGAGGGGGTTACCCAAAAACTCCTCCTCCCAATGCACATCCTGCACCCCACTTTGACTCAGTTTTCATACAAAACTTAGTCAAACTCGAGGGGGTAATCCGAAAACTCCTTCTCCCTAACACACTAACACCCTTTATCCTAATGCAACCCATAGCCTTTTACATAGTTTGACTATCGTTATATATTATAACTCAGTCAAACTGGGGGCTCACATACACCGACACCATGACCAAGACAACTGGGGGCTGACGCTTCCTATCAAGGATCAAGCCTTTACAACATCAAACCTTTACAACGAAAAATGGGATAAAAATGGGATAATTTTTCGCATTTTTGCATTTTTGAAGACACCCTTGCCATAAACACACACACCTCCGGTTTAGCGACACCTCTAGAACCGCTACAGACATGAGCATGCACGCTAAAAGTATAACACTTTCATGTGTGCATCAAATAACAAACCACCCGAACATAGGTCCAAACACTCTAACATGTCCAAGAATCATCCCCGGCACCACGCATCCAAGTCCGAGAGAGTTGAGTATCACGTGAATCCAAACGAATCACTAGATACCACGTCTCACGGTCAAAGCAGGCGAAAATGAAGATTTCGGAAGACAATCGCAGAATTCGAATTATTCCGGATTTGAAGCCGCGACATGTGTAAATGAGTTCGCGCTTGAAGTCGCCGATTGATAAGAGATTCCCCGGAAGAATCACTAGTCAACAAGGCAATTTCTGAGGCGTGCTTTGTTCCACGTTGTCTCTCCATATTAGGATCGTCAAGCCTAAGTATTTTCTTCGTACACGCAAGCTTTCATGGTTAAGGCGTCACCTAAAGTCCGCCACATGCGCTAGCACATCCCGCTATGCCTTGGTTAAGGCGTCACCTACAGTCCGCCATACTCGTGTACTAAGCATTTAACACACTGCATGCGAGGTAAACACGAACACTCTTCACGAATCCTTACACCTCTTACACGTCCCTGTGAGTATCACTTCCTCCACTGAGTCCACACATCTATCTGAGACATTTCCCGAGTCCAAGACATATCCTTCGACTTCCCAAAGAAATCACTAGCCTACATCATCAACTGCGGCATTCTTCCCGATGAGAGTAGCAAATACACCTCCACAGAGCATCACGAGCGAGTCATTCTTCAACTTTGGAGCATAGACACCAAACGTCTACATCAACACATACAGCAAGTCCAAGCACATACACCAGCTACAAGACGCCAACACACTTGCAATTACACGGTAAAGATACACACCTTCCTCGGACCATAATTCCCGGCGAACATACACCTGCACCCCTTACAAGACGAAACACCATCACTCTTCCAAAGACCAAACAACTACGACTGCATCTACGCTCCTCGGCGAGACCATACATATACACCCTTTCCCGGCAGACTAGTACTTCTCCAGCAGATACTACACTAAGCACCCGCGCTCCTCGGCGAGACCCAGCACGACATCAACAACGGCATCAGCGTCAACAACGGCATCAACATCAGCAACGGCATCAGCATCAACAACGGCATCAGCACAAGCAAACGACATCAACACTACACGGCAGCAAAGCATAGAGAAAAGGCACTCTACGGTAGCCATGCGGTATGCACGGACCGCCACGTCCTTAAAATGCGCACGTCCCTCCCCGCTTAGCCCGGTTCGAAGTCCTCGTCTCACCCATGGACACACACTTCGTTCCGCTGACTGTATCGAGACTGTAATGGTCTGGATATGGTCGTGGAGTTTGACTTTCGCTCTAGTCCGAGCTCAGTCAAACTGGGGGCTCTGTGGATACCCATATCCGTACCCTCCCAAATAAAACCCTGTGATGTATCACGGACTTTTATTACGCATGCTCTAACGTTGACTTAAACGGTTCTAACTAATGTCGAATTCATTTTGAGTCGTTTGAAATGTTAAAATGATTAAGGTCGCTTTACATCGCTTTAAATAAACGTTCATTTTGTCCATTTGGAGTCTAGCTAGGTCCTTGTCCTGCTTCATTTGGCATGAGCTTCGCATTTGCACTACAATTAGCCCTTTTACATTAACAAGGTCTAATTCAGCATTCCTAAATCCCTAAATTTAGGCCCGGCGGCTAGATCTTCCCTTTAGCCTCCTCTTACACAAAATACGACCTCACGTCTTACCTTATTTCACAAAATCTATGCAAATATACTCTTTCCATTTTTCCGGGTCTCGGGCCCGAAACCGAGCCCAAACCCAGCCTTTGGCCCGCACTCCAAAGCCCTGAACATCAAAATATCTCAGAAATATCCTAGGCCTTTTCCTTGACGTACAAGCAAGGATTATACTAAATCTTTTCGAGATATAATCAAACCGGAACTAGGAAACTACGCAAAAAACCACACCTTCAAACCGCATAGTCTTATGCGGTTTGGGGTGGCAACCGCATAAGCCTATGCGGTTTGCCTGGGCAACCGCATAAGGCTATGCGGTTTCCTGGCTTGTTTTTATCCCCGGGTTTCCTAATTTCTCCGAGGTTTTTAGTATATATACACCCCTATACCTTGACCTCGAAAACACAATTCATCACAACCATCTTTCACAGCAAACACACTACAAAACTCTCTCAAAGCCTCAAGCACTCAAATCCTTGAGTTCAACACACCATCCCGTGTGGAATTCATCCTCCTTTTAAGTTCAAGAAGCGAAGCTCTGTCCGGATCTGAAGCGTCAGGACAAGGTAGGTACCGATCCACTTGGATCAAAGCTTTTTCTTATTTTCTATGGACTAACAAAGGGGACTACACTTTAGCGCCAGGCTTTGGCACCCAGCGCGCTTGCACTCCAAGTGTTCTATTTACTTCGGGTACACTCCATATCCGATGACACGCCAAAGTCGCATAAGCAACCGACCCTTATAAAATAAACCAATGGACAATTGAACTTTATTTTATTTGCATGCATCTTGCACCTTCTTATTTTGCATTAAATCAACTTAAACAATGAATTCGACCTTTAACTGAACTGTTTTCGTTAACAAGTTAAACATGCTAAACTGAGGGTTTTAATCAATCTTTTTGCATCTGCATCTGCATTCTTTTACAAACTTTTTCGCACTTGTATGTAGCGATAACATTAGCTCAATTATCATCTTATTTGGATTGTTCTAGGTCAGTAGAGGCTATTTTTACATAGGCTTTTCTAAAAGGTTTTCATAAATCATTAATTGAATTAACTCTTTTTCTAAAGTACCCTCACCCCGAATCCAATCTGGTTTCACAAGCCTTAGATCTAGGGGTGTCGGCGTGCTCTAAAATCTAGGACATGTCTCTAGGCTTATGACATGATAGCAGGTTCCTAATTTTCGCGATAATTAGGTGGCGACTCCAAAACAGTTTTAAAGGTTTTTCTAAATTAGTCTTTTTAACTTAATCCGCCCTTAAGCAAGACGCCGAGTTGGGTCCCTCGTCTTCGATTCCCGGGTTCCACAGTTGGAAAGTTCTTTATCCCCGTAGACTTCGTTGTGCTTGACATTCCCGAGGATTCTCATATCCCGGTTATCTTAGGGAGACCCTTCTTACTGATACACGCTATATATATACATTTTATGCCCCCGGTTTAGTCGCATTTAGCTTGCATTTATTCATATTCGTTATGATCTTATGAGCTATTTGTTGTATTTCTCGATACTGCTGCCTTTTACTTACATTTTGCAGGTTTTGGTGGTTTTGAGCCAAAACCCGGGACATTTGGAGAATTTCGAGATTTGAGACTACGAGACCAGGCCCGAGCTCACGCAGGAGCTCGAAGTCCATATAATAGACCAAAAGACTAAGGCTACGAAGGAATAAAGGTCCAAAAGACAAGGAGGCCCAAGAATCGGTGGCCCGGTGGCAGCCGGCGGTCTGTGGGCCGTGGCCGCCACCGCCACGCTTTATCGCTCCGATTTTCCTAATTTCGAGTTTTAATGTTTGGGCACTTATATAAATACCTATTTTCGGGAGAGACTTGTTTTTATGCTTTATTTTACATCTTAGGTTTAGTTTTTAGTTCTACGGATAAGTTTTATTTCTCTCTTTACAAAACATTCAAGCTTTAGTTTAGTTTCAAGGTTTATTCAATCAGAATCAGCTTGCATTCGTAAAACTCCAGGTTTAATTTAATTGCAATTATTTCTTTTATCATGTCTTGTTCTTATTATTGTTTTGCTTTGATTACAATTATGCGTAGCTAATTTTATAATTAGGGTTTAGGGTGATTGTGATAATTGATTCAGGACATGTTTTAATTGCTTATATTGATTGAACTTGTGCAAGTTGGTTTCTTCCTGCGCGTTTTATTATCAATTGAATTTAGGGACGCCTTTATTGAATTGAATTTAGGTTGTTTCAGTTTAAGATCGAAAGCCTAATTGAAACTAGACTCACGCGTATTTGATAAGTTGAATTTAGTAAGTTGCGAGAGCCCGCTAAATTTGCTTAAGGTTAATATTGACTCGAGAGAGCGTATTCCTAAACCTAGCCGCTTGCATAGCTTCAATTGATTGTTATTTGCTTTTGAGTTGAGTTCCTGAATCGATGTCATATTGATCCCGACGCCCTAATCTTCCTTTTATATATTTTTATACCATCTTTCTTGCTGTTCTTAATTTAGTTTAAAACAAACCCTTTTCACACCTTTGAGTTAAACCTGTTTACTCCGTCTTTAGCTTAAAACTACACCGTTTCTCTGTGGATACGATCCTGCTTGCCGCTAGCTACTTGTTAGTTGTTTGTTAGGTTTATTTTGACAGGTGATACGATTTAGCCTTGTCAATTTTGGCGCCGTTGCCAGGGAAACGGCTTTGCTAGTTTTAGTTATTGATTAGTTACAGGTTTTTCTCTTTTGTCTCAGGGAACTCTAGTTCCTTGAGACCGTTCTCACCGTTTCCTTTGAGTTATTTATGCGCAGGTCACCTACAGGTTTAGTCCCGTTTGATCCTGAACCTGAGCGTACCTTGTACCGTACGCGTAACTTCTTCAAGGAAATCGCCGAGGCTCACGCGAATCGAGTGTGCAAAGTTGAGACGCGAAACTTCGCTCGTAACGATCGTCCTGCGAAGAGGACAATACACACATTGTTATTGATTTAGAGGAGCCAGTGACCATGCCAAAACTCTATAGTCACTCGCTTCTTAAGACGGAGTCCATCCCGAATGGATTCACGATGCCCGCTACTCTTACGGGCAACTTTGAGATTCGCCCCGCCTTTCTTACTTTGGTGGAGCGGAATCAGTTCGGAGGCTATCCTACGGAGGATCCTGGTCGACATATGCAGGTTTTTACGGACTATTGTTCGACTATAAAGCAGGCCGGGATCACGCAGGAGCAAATAAGGGAGATGCTGTTCCCTTTTTCGTTGAAAGATCGAGCCCGCGAGTGGATTACTGATCTAAACAAGGAGGCCGCCGGTATTACGGATTGGAGGAGTCTGGCCCTCGCGTTCTACTCGAAGTTTTATCCTCCGGAGCGCACTAATGAGATGCGCAGTCAGATTCAGGGGTTCAAACAAACTTATGACGAGTCGCTTGCTGAGGCGTGGGAAAGGTATAAGAAGCTGATTAGAGATTGTCCGCACCATGGGTTGAACGATTGGCTTGTGATTATGACCTTTTACAATGGTTTGTATGCTGAGAGTCGGGCCATTTTGGATTCTGCTGCGGAGGGACGTTTTGCTAACAACGTCGATGATGATAAAGCTTGGGCATTAATCGAGGAGATGGCGATACATTCGTCACAATTTGGGAAGCCAAGGGGTAATTCACGGTCTGCACATCAAGACCGTGATAAGGAAAATGTCGTAGCGCTCACTAGTCGATTCTGTAGTGACTACACAGATTAGTATGATGAATGGCGGTGGTTCTTCTAGTGCTCATGTGAACGCTGTTGCAGGGCACGATTCGGGTTATTCTACGGGGTATGCTACGCCCCAGAAGCAGGTTTACGCTTACCAATCTTATAATCAAAACCTTCCCTACCAAAATCAACTCGGGTACGATCGCGCGCTTTTAGCTTATCGTAACTGTATCTTGAACCCGACTACCCAACCACCCCAAAACACTCCCTACACTCCCCTTCACAAAAATTTCCAACAACAACAACCCACCTATCAAAAGCCACCCTATGTCCCTCCACCACAACCTACACCTGCATCTGACCCTCTAGCTGAAATGCGCTCTATGATGATGGCCATGCAAAAGATGCAGATGGACACTCAGAAGATGCAAATGGAAACGAATCAGGCCGTTAAGCATCTCGAGACACAGGTTGCCCAGATTGCTACGTCACAGGCGACCCGTCAAAAGGGTCAACTACCTCCGCAAGGCGACCAACCGAAGAATATTGAGCATGTTAATGCGATTCAGTTGCGGAGTGGGCGAGCATATGATGGTCCTACGGTGCCTAGGTCTGCAGAGCTGAGTAGAGGAGCTAGAGGAGATGGGGAAGAAGATGGAACGTCGACCGAGGCTGAAAAGACGAAACAGACGCCACAATGGCCGATCGGCCGTGGCCGGTCGGGGCCGGTGGCGAAGAAAGGTTACGGAAATGTTTCTAAAGACAAGGCTCCGGAAATTCAAATCAGGTTGCCCTTTCCACGTAGTGCACGTTCGGCCAAAGCGGACTCCCAGTTCAGTAAGTTCTTCGAGATCATTAAAAGTCTGCAGGTAAACGTTCCTTTTATTGATTTAATCCGTGAAGTTCCTGCTTATGCTAAATTTATGAAGGAAGTCTTGCTTAGGAAACGGTCTTTGGATGAGGTTGAGTTGGTTGCTTTTACGGGGGAATGTAGTAGTTTTCTGCAGGGTAACCCTCCCCCTAAGCTGAAGGATCCTGGTAGCTTTTCTATCCCCTGCGCTATAGGCACCCATGCTATTGATAACGCCCTTTGTGACTTAGGAGCTAGCGTGAGTGTGATCCCCTATTCCATCTGTAAAAAGCTTAACATGACCACTTTTGCATGTACCTCTATGTCTATTCAGATGGCTGACCGTTCGGTTAGGAGACCTCTAGGTGTATTAGAAGACGTCCCGGTACGGGTTGGAAAGTTCTTTATCCCCGTAGACTTTGTTGTGCTTGACATACCCGAGGATTCCCATATCCCGGTTATCTTAGGGAGACCCTTCTTACACACCGCCGGCGCGCTTATAGATGTGGGTAATGGGACATTGACTTTCACGGTAGGGGGAAGAAGTTAGTGTTCACTCAGTCTAGTGTCCCGAGATCGCTTATGCAGCTAGAGTCGGTTTGTGCTATTGACGCTATACCTCCGTCTCACTATACTGGAGACACTTTGGAGGTCCTTTCTGTTGTCTCTCCTTGTGCAGGTTCGTCGACGAGCAGCTGCAAGACTGGTTTGGGGGAGAGGAAATTGCTGAAGGCCGACCTTTACACTGCTAGTGATGGAGACGGGAGCCCCACGGTCGAGTCGCCCGGAGCACGAGGTCGATACGGTGAGCCATTTAGAGAAGGCATCCCTTGCCTGCTGATTCTTGATGATGATCTGCCTCGAGGAGGTAGAATCTTGCTGCATGCTGACCGCATTTCGCCGAGTGAAGCTGTCGCGAATGGCCAACAACCTTGGCCTAATTTGACTTGATTTTTTTGGAACTTTGAAGAGTCGTGCGGGACTATAAACCAGCGCTTCCGGGAGGCAACCCGATGACGTTGTATTTTGATTGCACTTTGTACTTTTGTTTGGTTTGTTTTGTTGACATTTTACGTTATTTGAGCGCGCGAGGACGAGGGTATTATTTTCTGATTTTATCGCGCAGGTACTATGGGACTTTTGTCCTTAGTATTTTTAAGAAGACGCTACGAGGAAGCATCCCAGCCGGTCGACCGGCAGCCGGGCTCAGACCGGCACCGTAGCGTAAATTTGAGAACTAGGTGAAAAAACGCAAAAAAATGAGAAAATTGCACCAGGGCGTGGCCGTGGCCGGTCTGGGCCGGCCCGATCTTCTTTGCTGCTCCGTTTTGTTGCTTGCACTCTTTGCTCAAAGTATTACATGCATTTGGGTGATTTGGACGCATATACGTGGATTATAAGCCGCACTCCATGCTTCGCTTCGGTTTGGGGGAGCTCCGACTTTACAATGTGAGCACTCTTTACCCCTTTTTACCCTCTTTTCTCGTCTTTGTTTTCCGTACCCCGTATGTTATTTGTCCTCCTCTGTTTTTGTGGTTGTGCTGTTTTCCACATTGAGGACAATGTGTGATTCGGTTTGGGGGAGGGAAGCACTCTCGCGCTTATTAGTTTAGTTGCATTTCATTTTGTGTGCGTTTATATTAAAAACCCAAAACAAATTTACAAAAATAAGAGTCTTTTTGGTCTGCTTTGTCACGTTTGGAGATATGATTAGTGCGCTTACTTTGATCTTTAGCATCTCCGAGTCGACTTTCTATCGTCGTAGCTGCACTATATGTTTGTTTCCTATTAATAGATTGCGAGTCTCAAACACTAGCTCACTTGTATTTGCTTAATTCTTATCGCTTTTCGTTTATTTACTTTCGACTTTGAATTCGAGCTTGGCAATGGTTTGTGGAATGTTTGGTTTGTTGGTTTGCGGCATAATTGGAAAGATTTATATACGTTGGAGCAATGCTTCGATGCTCTCGGAGGGGACTCATTGATTTGAGTAACCACAGTGGCCATGAATTTGGTTGCGACCGAGAGTATGAGCAATGATGTAACCCTTAAGGAAATATGTTTACCCGGGCACGATCTTTACCGAGTGAATGTCAAGCTAAACGTTATAACATACGAGGGATGCTCCACATTTGCGCGAAAAAAAAAAAAAAAAAAAAAAGAAAGAAAGAAAAAGAAGAATGAAAAGAGAAAAAAATGGATCGTGGTAAGAATTGATTGATGGAAAGTGGTACGTTCGGTTGGCCTTGCTTGAATTGAAAATGTCGTCAGTTTTACTTTTGCGAAAGCGTTTGAGGCTAGTGGTATAATGTGGTGTGAATGGTTGAGACTTGTGCTCTATTTTTGGTGAAACAGTCTATGGTTGTATGTTTATGTGCATAGGTCGTCCACTTTGAGATACTAGCGTGATAAGTTCGTGTCACTTTGATTTTCTCCGACGCTGTTTGCTTGAGGACAAGCAAAGGTTTGGTTTGGGGGAGTTTGATACACGCTATTTATATACATTTTATGCCCCCGGTTTAGTCGCATTTAGCTTGCATTTATTCATATTCGTTATGATCTTATGAGCTATTTGTTGTATTTCTCGATACTGCTGCCTTTTACTTACATTTTGCAGGTTTTGGTGGTTTTGAGCCAAAACCCGGGACATTTGGAGAATTTCGAGATTTGAGACTACGAGACCAGGCCCGAGCTCACGCAGGAGCTCGAAGTCCATATAATAGACCAAAAGACTAAGGCTACGAAGGAATAAAGGTCCAAAAGACAAGGAGGCCCAAGAATCGTGGCCCAAATTGAGCAAAGCGGGCCGGTCATTGACTGGGCACTGGCCAGCCGCCACGCTTTATCGCTCCGATTTTCCTAATTTCGAGTTTTAATGTTTGGGCACTTATATAAATACCTATTTTCGGGAGAGACTTGTTTTTATGCTTTATTTTACATCTTAGGTTTAGTTTTTAGTTCTACGGATAAGTTTTATTTCTCTCTTTACAAAACATTCAAGCTTTAGTTTAGTTTCAAGGTTTATTCAATTGTAACCGTCGGTACTCCGTAAAACTCCAGGTTTAATTTAATTGCAATTATTTCTTTTATCATGTCTTGTTCTTATTATTGTTTTGCTTTGATTACAATTATGCGTAGCTAATTTTATAATTAGGGTTTAGGGTGATTGTGATAATTGATTCAGGACATGTTTTAATTGCTTATATTGATTGAACTTGTGCAAGTTGGTTTCTTCCTGCGCGTTTTATTATCAATTGAATTTAGGGACGCCTTTATTGAATTGAATTTAGGTTGTTTCAGTTTAAGATCGAAAGCCTAATTGAAACTAGACTCACGCGTATTTGATAAGTTGAATTTAGTAAGTTGCGAGAGCCCGCTAAATTTGCTTAAGGTTAATATTGACTCGAGAGAGCGTATTCCTAAACCTAGCCGCTTGCATAGCTTCAATTGATTGTTATTTGCTTTTGAGTTGAGTTCCTGAATCGATGTCATATTGATCCCGACGCCCTAATCTTCCTTTTATATATTTTTATACCATCTTTCTTGCTGTTCTTAATTTAGTTTAAAACAAACCCTTTTCACACCTTTGAGTTAAACCTGTTTACTCCGTCTTTAGCTTAAAACTACACCGTTTCTCTGTGGATACGATCCTGCTTGCCGCTAGCTACTTGTTAGTTGTTTGTTAGGTTTATTTTGACAGGTGATACGATTTAGCCTTGTCAATTTTGGCGCCGTTGCCAGGGAAACGGCTTTGCTAGTTTTAGTTATTGATTAGTTACAGGTTTTTCTCTTTTGTCTCAGGGAACTCTAGTTCCTTGAGACCGTTCTCACCGTTTCCTTTGAGTTATTTATGCGCAGGTCACCTACAGGTTTAGTCCCGTTTGATCCTGAACCTGAGCGTACCTTGTACCGTACGCGTAACTTCTTCAAGGAAATCGCCGAGGCCTCATGGCGAGAGTGTGCAAAGTTCAGACGCGGAAACTCGCTCAGAACGATCGTCCTGCGAAGAGGACAATACACACATTGTTATTGATTTAGAGGAGCCAGTGACCATGCCAAAACTCTATAGTCACTCGCTTCTTAAGACGGAGTCCATCCCGAATGGATTCACGATGCCCGCTACTCTTACGGGCAACTTTGAGATTCGCCCCGCCTTTCTTACTTTGGTGGAGCGGAATCAGTTCGGAGGCTATCCTACGGAGGATCCTGGTCGACATATGCAGGTTTTTACGGACTATTGTTCGACTATAAAGCAGGCCGGGATCACGCAGGAGCAAATAAGGGAGATGCTGTTCCCTTTTTCGTTGAAAGATCGAGCCCGCGAGTGGATTACTGATCTAAACAAGGAGGCCGCCGGTATTACGGATTGGAGGAGTCTGGCCCTCGCGTTCTACTCGAAGTTTTATCCTCCGGAGCGCACTAATGAGATGCGCAGTCAGATTCAGGGGTTCAAACAAACTTATGACGAGTCGCTTGCTGAGGCGTGGGAAAGGTATAAGAAGCTGATTAGAGATTGTCCGCACCATGGGTTGAACGATTGGCTTGTGATTATGACCTTTTACAATGGTTTGTATGCTGAGAGTCGGGCCATTTTGGATTCTGCTGCGGAGGGACGTTTTGCTAACAACGTCGATGATGATAAAGCTTGGGCATTAATCGAGGAGATGGCGATACATTCGTCACAATTTGGGAAGCCAAGGGGTAATTCACGGTCTGCACATCAAGACCGTGATAAGGAGAGTATCAGCGCGCTCACTAGTCAGGTTACCGCGCTGACTACACAGATTAGTATGATGAATGGCGGTGGTTCTTCTAGTGCTCATGTGAACGCTGTTGCAGGGCACGATTCGGGTTATTCTACGGGGTATGCTACGCCCCAGAAGCAGGTTTACGCTTACCAATCTTATAATCAAAACCTTCCCTACCAAAATCAACTCGGTTACGATCGCTCGCTTTTAGCTTATCGTAACCAGAATGTGCTGAACCCGACTACCCAACCACCCCAAAACACTCCCTACACTCCCCTTCACAAAAATTTCCAACAACAACAACCCACCTATCAAAAGCCACCCTATGTCCCTCCACCACAACCTACACCTGCATCTGACCCTCTAGCTGAAATGCGCTCTATGATGATGGCCATGCAAAAGATGCAGATGGACACTCAGAAGATGCAAATGGAAACGAATCAGGCCGTTAAGCATCTCGAGACACAGGTTGCCCAGATTGCTACGTCACAGGCGACCCGTCAAAAGGGTCAACTACCTCCGCAAGGCGACCAACCGAAGAATATTGAGCATGTTAATGGGATTCAGTTGCGGAGTGGGCGAGCATATGATGGTCCTACGGTGCCTAGGTCTGCAGAGCTGAGTAGAGGAGCTAGAGGAGATGGGGAAGAAGATGGAACGTCGGCCAGAAATTTGAAAAGGCGAAAGCAGACGCCAATGGTCGGCCGTGGCCCGGTCCGGGGCCGGTGGCGAGCGGCGGCGAGTTACGGGAAATGTTTCTAAAGACAAGGCTCCGGAAATTCAAATCAGGTTGCCCTTTCCACGTAGTGCACGTTCGGCCAAAGCGGACTCCCAGTTCAGTAAGTTCTTCGAGATCATTAAAAGTCTGCAGGTAAACGTTCCTTTTATTGATTTAATCCGTGAAGTTCCTGCTTATGCTAAATTTATGAAGGAAGTCTTGCTTAGGAAACGGTCTTTGGATGAGGTTGAGTTGGTTGCTTTTACGGGGGAATGTAGTAGTTTTCTGCAGGGTAACCCTCCCCCTAAGCTGAAGGATCCTGGTAGCTTTTCTATCCCCTGCGCTATAGGCACCCATGCTATTGATAACGCCCTTTGTGACTTAGGAGCTAGCGTGAGTGTGATCCCCTATTCCATCTGTAAAAAGCTTAACATGACCACTTTTGCATGTACCTCTATGTCTATTCAGATGGCTGACCGTTCGGTTAGGAGACCTCTAGGTGTATTAGAAGACGTCCCGGTACGGGTTGGAAAGTTCTTTATCCCCGTAGACTTTGTTGTGCTTGACATACCCGAGGATTCCCATATCCCGGTTATCTTAGGGAGACCCTTCTTACACACCGCCGGCGCGCTTATAGATGTGGGTAATGGGACATTGACTTTCACGGTAGGGGGAAGAAGTTAGTGTTCACTCAGTCTAGTGTCCCGAGATCGCTTATGCAGCTAGAGTCGGTTTGTGCTATTGACGCTATACCTCCGTCTCACTATACTGGAGACACTTTGGAGGTCCTTTCTGTTGTCTCTGCTTGTGCGAGTTCGGTCTGACGGCAAGGCGGTTTGGGGAGAGGAATGTGCTGAAGGCCGACCTTTACACTGCTAGTGATGGAGACGGGAGCCCCACGGTCGAGTCGCCCGGAGCACGAGGTCGATACGGTGAGCCATTTAGAGAAGGCATCCCTTGCCTGCTGATTCTTGATGATGATCTGCCTCGAGGAGGTAGAATCTTGCTGCATGTTGACCGCATTTCGCCGAGTGAAGCTGCCGCGAATGGCCAACAACCTTGGCCTAATTTGACTTGATTTTTTTGGAACTTTGAAGAGTCGTGCGGGACTATAAACCAGCGCTTCCGGGAGGCAACCCGATGACGTTGTATTTTGATTGCACTTTGTACTTTTGTTTGGTTTGTTTTGTTGACATTTTACGTTATTTGAGCGAGGACGAGGGTATTATTTTCTGATTTTATCGCGCAGGTACTATGGGACTTTTGTCCTTAGTATTTTTAAGAAGACGCTACGAGGAAGCATCGGCCGGTCGGCCGTGGTAGACTCAGGCAAACGCCGTAGCGTAAATTTGAGAACTAGGTGAAAAAACGCAAAAAAATGAGAAAATTGCACGGGGCGGCCCGGCCGGTCTGGGCCGGCCCGGTCTGCTTCTTTGCTCCGTTTGTTGCTTCTTACTCTTTGCTCCGAAGTATTACATAGCTGGACTGATTTGGACGCATATACGTGGATTATAAGCCGCACTCCATGCTTCGCTTCGGTTTGGGGGAGCTCCGACTTTACAATGTGAGCACTCTTTACCCCTTTTTACCCTCTTTTCTCGTCTTTGTTTTCCGTACCCCGTATGTTATTTGTCCTCCTCTGTTTTTGTGGTTGTGCTGTTTTCCACATTGAGGACAATGTGTGATTCGGTTTGGGGGAGGGAAGCACTCTCGCGCTTATTAGTTTAGTTGCATTTCATTTTGTGTGCGTTTATATTAAAAACCCAAAACAAATTTACAAAAATAAGAGTCTTTTTGGTCTGCTTTGTCACGTTTGGAGATATGATTAGTGCGCTTACTTTGATCTTTAGCATCTCCGAGTCGACTTTCTATCGTCGTAGCTGCACTATATGTTTGTTTCCTATTAATAGATTGCGAGTCTCAAACACTAGCTCACTTGTATTTGCTTAATTCTTATCGCTTTTCGTTTATTTACTTTCGACTTTGAATTCGAGCTTGGCAATGGTTTGTGGAATGTTTGGTTTGTTGGTTTGCGGCATAATTGGAAAGATTTATATACGTTGGAGCAATGCTTCGATGCTCTCGGAGGGGACTCATTGATTTGAGTAACCACAGTGGCCATGAATTTGGTTGCGACCGAGAGTATGAGCAATGATGTAACCCTTAAGGAAATATGTTTACCCGGGCACGATCTTTACCGAGTGAATGTCAAGCTAAACGTTATAACATACGAGGGATGCTCCACATTTGCGCGAAAAAAAAAAAAAAAAAAAAAAAGAAAGAAAGAAAAAGAAGAATGAAAAGAGAAAAAAATGGATCGTGGTAAGAATTGATTGATGGAAAGTGGTACGTTCGGTTGGCCTTGCTTGAATTGAAAATGTCGTCAGTTTTACTTTTGCGAAAGCGTTTGAGGCTAGTGGTATAATGTGGTGTGAATGGTTGAGACTTGTGCTCTATTTTTGGTGAAACAGTCTATGGTTGTATGTTTATGTGCATAGGTCGTCCACTTTGAGATACTAGCGTGATAAGTTCGTGTCACTTTGATTTTCTCCGACGCTGTTTGCTTGAGGACAAGCAAAGGTTTGGTTTGGGGGAGTTTGATACACGCTATTTATATACATTTTATGCCCCCGGTTTAGTCGCATTTAGCTTGCATTTATTCATATTCGTTATGATCTTATGAGCTATTTGTTGTATTTCTCGATACTGCTGCCTTTTACTTACATTTTGCAGGTTTTGGTGGTTTTGAGCCAAAACCCGGGACATTTGGAGAATTTCGAGATTTGAGACTACGAGACCAGGCAGAGCTCACGCAGGAGCTCGAAGTCCATATAATAGACCAAAAGACTAAGGCTACGAAGGAATAAAGGTCCAAAAGACAAGGAGGCCCAAGAATCGAAATGCCGCTCGAGCAAAGCCACGGTTCGGCTGACTGCCACGCCAGCCGCCACGCTTTATCGCTCCGATTTTCCTAATTTCGAGTTTTAATGTTTGGGCACTTATATAAATACCTATTTTCGGGAGAGACTTGTTTTTATGCTTTATTTTACATCTTAGGTTTAGTTTTTAGTTCTACGGATAAGTTTTATTTCTCTCTTTACAAAACATTCAAGCTTTAGTTTAGTTTCAAGGTTTATTCAATTGTAACCGTCGGTACTCCGTAAAACTCCAGGTTTAATTTAATTGCAATTATTTCTTTTATCATGTCTTGTTCTTATTATTGTTTTGCTTTGATTACAATTATGCGTAGCTAATTTTATAATTAGGGTTTAGGGTGATTGTGATAATTGATTCAGGACATGTTTTAATTGCTTATATTGATTGAACTTGTGCAAGTTGGTTTCTTCCTGCGCGTTTTATTATCAATTGAATTTAGGGACGCCTTTATTGAATTGAATTTAGGTTGTTTCAGTTTAAGATCGAAAGCCTAATTGAAACTAGACTCATGCGTATTTGATAAGTTGAATTTAGTAAGTTGCGAGAGCCCGCTAAATTTGCTTAAGGTTAATATTGACTCGAGAGAGCGTATTCCTAAACCTAGCCGCTTGCATAGCTTCAATTGATTGTTATTTGCTTTTGAGTTGAGTTCCTGAATCGATGTCATATTGATCCCGACGCCCTAATCTTCCTTTTATATATTTTTATACCATCTTTCTTGCTGTTCTTAGTTTAGTTTAAAACAAACCCTTTTCACACCTTTGAGTTAAACCTGTTTACTCCGTCTTTAGCTTAAAACTACACCGTTTCTCTGTGGATACGATCCTGCTTGCCGCTAGCTACTTGTTAGTTGTTTGTTAGGTTTATTTTGACAGGTGATACGATTTAGCCTTGTCACTTACACACCGCAAGCGCGCTTATAGATGTGGGTAATGGGACATTGACTTTCACGGTAGGGGGTGAGAAGTTAATCTTTACTCAATCGAGTACCCCGAGATCGCCTATGCAGTTAGAGTCGGTTTGCGCTATTAACGCTTTCCCTCCGTCTCACTCTACTGGAGACACTTTGGAGGTCTTTTCTGTTGTCTCTCCTTGTGCAGGTTCGTCGAAGAATAGCTGCAGGACTGGTTTGGGGGAGAGGAAGCTGCTGACTGCCGACTTGTTGGATGCTAGCGTTGGCAATAGAGGACCCATGATCGAGTCGCCCGGAGCACAGGGGAGATATGGCGAGCCATTTAGAGAAGGAATCCCTTGCGTGCTGATTCTTGATGATGATCTGCCTCGAGGAGGTAGAATCTTGCTGCATGCTGACCGCATTTCGCCGAGTGAAGCTGTTGCGAATGGCCAACGTCCTTGGCCTGATTTGACATGATTTTCAGCTTTGAAGAGTCGTGCGGGACTATAAACCAGCGCTTCCGGGAGGCAACCCGATGACGTTGTATTTTGTTGTACTTTGCTTTTGGTTTGGTTTGTTTTTATGACATTTTACGTTTATTTGAGCGCGCGAGGATGAGGGTATTATTGTATGATTTTAGCGCGCAGGTACTTAAGGACTTTTGTTCCTTAGTATATTTGAGAATGCTCACGAGGAGGCGTGCCAGCCTAAATTTGCCAGGGCCCATCTGTGGCCAGAGCACATTTTTGAAAACAGGAGAAAAATGCAAAAAAAAAATAAAAAGTTGCACCAGGGCCGGCCAGCCGGCCGCCGGTCTGGACCGGCCCCCATGCACTGATGCTCCGTTTTGTTGCTTCTTGCCTGCTGCTCCAAAGTACTACATAGCTGGACTGATTTGGACGCATATTCGTGGATTTCTAGCCGCACTCCATGCTTCGCTTCGGTTTGGGGGAGCTTCTTCTTGATAATGTGAGCCTTCATTACCCTCTTTTCTCGTTCTTATTTCCTACCCCTGTCTCTTATTTGTCCTCATCTGCTGTTGTGGTTATGCTGTTTTCCACATTGAGGACAATGTGCGATTCTGGTTTGGGGGAGGGAAGCACTTTCACGCTTTTCGTTTGCATTTTTCGCTTTTCGTTTGCATTTTTCATTTTGTGTGCGTTTATTTAAAAATCCAAAAAAATTAGAAAATTTCAAAAAAATACAAAAATACGAGTCTTTTTGGTTTGAATTGTCTAGTTTGGAGAGTTGATTAGTGTGCTAATTTTGATCTTTAGCATCTCCGAGTTGAAAATCTATCGTCGTAGCTTGCACTATATGTTGTTTTCCTATTAATAGATTGCGAGTCTCAAACGCTAGCCCACTTGTATTTGCTTAATTCTTATCGCTTTTCGTTCTTTTACTTTCGATATTGGTATTCTTGCGAGGCAACGATTTGTGGAATGTTTGGAAAGTTTGCTTGTGGAATGAATGGATGGATGCTAATAATGTTGGAGCAATGCTTCGATGCTTTCGGAGGGGACTCATTGACTTGAGTAACCACAATGGCCATGAATTTGGTTGTGACCGGGAGTATGAGCAATGATGTAACCCTTAAGGAAATATGTGTACCCGAGCGCGATCTTTACCGAGTGAATGTCAAGCTAAACGGTATAACATACGAGGGATGCTCCACATTTGAGAAAAAAAAAAAAGAAAGAAAAAAGAGAAAGAAAAGAAAAGTGAAAAAATGGAATGATGTGGAAAGAAAGGTGGAACGGGAAGTGGATGTTTGGTTGGTCTTGCTTGAATTCATTTGTCGTAAGTTTTATTTTTGCGAAAGCGTTAGAGGCTAGTAATATAATGTGGTGTGAATGATTGAGACTTGTGCTCTATTTTTGGTGAAATAATCTACGGGTTGTAAGTTTATGTGCATAGGTCGTCAACTTTGAGATACTAACGTGATAAGTTCGTGTCACTTTGATTTTCTCCGACGCTTTTTGCTTGAGGACAAGCAAAGGTTTGGTTTGGGGGAGTTTGATACGTGCTATTTATATAGATTATATGCCCCCGGTTTAGTTACATTTAGCTTGCATTTATTCGTATTCATTATGATTCTATGCGCTATTTGTTATATTTCTCGATACTGCTGCCTTTTATTTATATTTTGCAGGTTTTGGTGGTTTTGAGCCAAAACCCGAGACATTTGGAGCTTAATCGAGATTTAAGGCTACGAGACCAAGCTTGGGCTCGCGCAGGAGCTCGGAGTTCAAATATATGACCAAAGGACTAAGAGGCCACGAGGAAGTAAAGGCCCAAGGAGAGAATTGGGCCAAGGAATGATGAACACCAGCACCGCCACTGAGGTGCCGGGTGGTCAGTGGGCCGTGACCAATGGCCGGCCCTGGCGTATTATTCGTCGGTTTTGTTTTTAATTCGAGTTTAAGGCTTTGGGAATAATATAAATACTCAGAGGTCGAGATTTAAACACTTATGCTTTATTTTTATATTTCTTTCCTAGGTTTTAGTTTACTGTTAAGTTTTATTCTCTCTTTTACACAACTTTCAAGTTTAGTTTTAGTTCAAGATTTGGTTTAATTGTAATCGTCAGTACTCCGTATTAATTTCAAGATTCTCAGGTTTAATTCAATTCTTACTATTTCTTTTATCATGTTTGTTATTATATATCGTTTTGCTTCAACTTTAATCATGCCTAGCTAATTTCTTAGTTCGGGTTTAGGGTGATTTGTGAGATTGATTCAGGACATGTTTTAATTGCTTATTTTGATTGAACTTGTGCAAGTTGACTTCTTCCTACGCGTTTTTATTATCAATTGAATTTAGGGACGCCTTTATTGAATTGAACGTAGGTTGTTTCAGTTTAAGATCGAAAGCCTAATTGAAACTAGACTCCCGCGTATTTGATAAGTTAAGTTTAGTAAGTTGCGAGAACCCGCTAAATTTGCTTAAGGTTAATATTGACTCGAGAGAGCGTATTCCTAAACCTAGTCACTTGCATAGCTTCAATTGATTGATATTTACTTTTGAGTTGAGTTCCTGAATTGATGTCATATTGATCCCGATGCCCTAATTTCCCTTTTATATATTTTTATACCATCTTATTTGCTGTTATTAGTTTAGTCATACAAAACACCGTTTTTATCATCTTGAGACTGACCTAGATTAGCTGAGCATACTTTTGACTACCCGTCTCTCTGTGGATTTCGACCCTGCTTGCCGCTAGCTACTTGTTAGTGTTTTTGTAGGTTTATTTTGATTGGGTGATACGACTTTAGCCTTGTCAACTTGGATGCGTAACCAAGCTTGTCATTAACTATCTCATGACATAAAGACTCTATTAAGTTCAATATCAATCTACAACCTAATATTATTGATATATATGGGTCAAAAAAAATTCCGAAAAATAATTTATTGTTTCCCTACAAAATATCACGTCTAAGATAAATATTGAGACTAATAGAGTCCTTTTGTCATAAGATGATAGAAATCAAGCTTCGTTACGCGACCAAGTAATCATTTAACGCTTAAAACTGAATTTAATTGTCTGAAAATAAAATTCGGGGGTACACTTACGAATAATGACAAAAATTAGGGGTACCATTTATGTTTTAAAAAATGTAGGGGTATCATGTAGAAAGTCAAAAAAATTAAGGGGTACCATATAGAATATTCCAATATATAATTTGAGTAAAATTAAAAATTAATACCCTATTTTTTTTTTTGGATTTTTCTACGTGGTATCCCTGTGTATTTTAAAAGTTTACGTGGTACCCCTGTACTTTTGTGATTACATGTGGTACCCCTAAATTAACAAAAATTGATTAACCGTAGCCCTCTCTCTAATTTCCGTCATAATAACGTTAACTCTTGGTATTTAGCGTGATTAGGTGTTGTTGGGTTGGCAAAATTGGGCTGACTAGGCTAATGATGTGGCTGAGAGATTAATATATCAGTGAAATTGAATTTCTAAGTTCATTCACCAAAAATCCCAAAACCCTTTCAATTTCCTCTGTTTCTCAGTTCACCTCTTTTGTTCATCTCCTTTGTTTATCTCCTTCAACTGTCACGTCATTATTGATTTTCATCTTCTTCTTTCATTACAAGCACAAATGGACGACGAAAGTCGAATTACATCAAACTTTAAAGAGAAAAATTACAACAACCACAACAAACATCAAAGTCATACATTTGAAATGGAAAGCTAGTTTCTTAATTCCTCCTTCAACCCTATAATTTCACCATTGTATAAATTATGACTTGAAATTTCATCCTCTTCATTTACTTCATTGATTTCCGTTTTTGAGCTCTTAATGACATGCTCTGATGTCAACCACATTACAAAATTATTACATTCCAAACACTTGAAGTACGCTTTCCTAGGGTTGCTCGATGACGCCGAAATTATAATTACCGCATTCTTACCGCAACGATTGCACGCTTGATTTCTAAATTCTAAACCTTCAATTGGGGTACTCCTTTGATATGAATAATGAGACATGATAGAGAGTGAGAAAAGGGAAAAAAATTCAGAAAAGATGAGAAAAAAAAAGATGAAAAATGAATTGGTGGGAATTGGGTAATATAAAGAACATTTTGGAGGGTACTCAAATGAAAATTGGAGAGAAACCAAAATTTCTTACATGTTGGCCTCCTTGGCGAATTAACGCCAATTATGGCGGAAATTTGAGGAGGCTACTGGTTAATCAATTTTTGTTAATTTAGAGTCTGCGTAATCACAAAATCTGAGTCTTACGTAGACTTTTAAAAAACACAAGGATTCTACGTAGAAAAAACTTTTTTTTTTTTTTTTTTTTTTTTCAAAAATAAAGAAAAAAATAAAAAATACGGAGTACATAAATAAAAAAAAAAAAAAAATGTAACATGAATATGATCCCTACATTTGCGTGAGACTAGAGAGAGACTGAGAGACACACTCGAGTCCAGTGTCATCTTCTCTTGTTTCTTCTCCCATGTAATCTCGGAAACCATTAACAAACGCAAACGCAAACACCATGGTTGTTGGAGGAGCACTTTGCATGCTCTGTAAATGCTCCTCTCGTTATTCCAATTTCACCTCTTTCTTTTCTTTCTCCTCTGATTTTCGTATTCCTCGAAACGTCTCCGCAAACCTCCGAAACGTTTCGTCTTGTTCTTTCCAATGGAGATCTTTTCTCGGCCGAAACTCCTGCGTTTTCAGGTTTTATTTCAATTGATTGTTTGATTCCCCTCTTCTTCTTTTTTTTTGAACTGTTGTTGAGTTAAGAAATATTGATGAATTTGATTGTCGTCGTCGTCGTCTTACAAATTACAATTAGTAGAAAGGAGACGCAATTCTACCCATATAATTGGAATGAGTGGTGGTTACCATAATCGTATTGGTCGTAATTTAGTCAGATATTCGATCGTACGCATAAAATCGGAGAATAATTATGTATGTTAATTGAGGTGGATGAAGGATGACATTTATTAGGGTTTAATCAATATTGGCCATTGAATTTTGATGTAGTTTTGTGTTATTACTGAGAGATGCATTTGAAAAATTAACAGTAGGATGAAGGTTGGCATTAATTTGTAGAATCTATGTAGCTGTATTATTAATTATTAATGGTTTTGAAGATCGCTATGACCGACCGTATTTTACTTCATTGTGATGTGATTTGTGAAGCTTTATTTGCCTTATTTAGCGATATAAGATCTTGACATCGGATAGAGCAATCATGACTGTCACCGAGATTTAATAATGTGGTTTGTACCATCTTATCTTATACGGAGTATATGAGGGACCAACTTATATTAAATGGACCAACTTTGGAGAATGATATATCAAACCAAACATCGTGGGCGCTTGTGATATCTCAAAGTGGTTGTAACTGCTCGTCAAACTATCAAATATTGGTTCTAGTCTTGAACTGAATTCAGCCGTAATATGACTCATGTAATGTGCTGTTCTAAGCAACTTCCAAAATTTATGCAAGTTTTATCATATTATGGTGTAAACTAACTATATTGGTTGCAGTCACCATTACAGTTGCGAAGTAACGACATTGGGATGTAACTTAAGTAGTTAATAGTCACAGTTGATGGATGGGGTCGTAACTTAGACCAAGCTTAGCAAACTTGTTATTTTTCGCTTGTTTTAGAACTCCTCTTCCAGTGATTATTTTTGTCTGTAGTGTGTAGTCTATTCTCTCTTTTATGCCCTCGTTTTTCATTAATACATATCAACACCAATAACATCAAAGCCTTATTCCCTGTATTTTCATTAATACATATAAACAAACAACAACATTACCTCAGTGCCTCAATGGCTCCCGCAACTTACGAGGTAGGGGTGGGGGTGTCGAATGTATGCAGCCTTACCGCCGCGTTGTTTAACATGGAGAGACTGTTTCCTAATGACCCAATTTGCTTTATTCAATAAATTGACGGATACTTTACAATAAAAAAAAGTGCATTCAGTTTAGTGAGCCAATTTGCTTTATTCTACTCTATTCAGAACCAAAACATAATAAGTATATGGTTCTTTCCTCAATGACATGAGTGGAAAAATTTTCATTAATACATATATAGTGTGAAAATCCATTTACAATTTTTGTCTTCTTAAAACAACAACGATTATATGTTGAGTGTGTAAAGAAATGGGAGTTTGTCTGGTATTAGTTGTTGCCTTGTTGGTCATGCTACTTTTCAACGCAGTGTTATATTAAGGAAAACAACATAAGGAAAATATGTCTAATTCATCACAGAATGACCAACCCTCCCCTCCTGGGAATTGCTTGCTTATTCATGTAAGGTCCATCATCTTATTTATGCGCGTTGGCTCCTTGTTCCCAAGCGCCTTTCCATTTGGTCTTTCTTTGTGCGTCATTATATTGTACTTATCAAACAAGATGGCCGTATTCATTCCTTTTGTTTGATATATACTGTTCCCAAAATTGTGAGTCATTCAGTTAATTACATTATCATACAAATATGGAACACTAGGGGTCAAAATCTATTTCCTGTTTGCTGAAGTTTATTTATCAAATAACAGACTCCTTTTCTCGACAACAAATTTTTAGAAGTATCAGTAATGCATTTGAACTTATAAAGTTCAAATTCAAAGGCAATGTGATATGCTCCTCAGTGAATACTTGGCATCATTTTGATCGTTTCTTTTGTTTGAAAGGGGGAGCAAGTATAGGATCATCCAGTTTGCAAAAGTAATCTACTGATCAATCATAAAATGATTTCACTTTCCAATGACCTTTCTATTTCAGTATGGATGCCCGAGAAAAGTCCCAATTTTTGATCTTGAAGTCATCAAAGCAGAAGAAGGTGCCTGTCTTTGTTATGATGCCCCTTGATTCCTTTGGCATTGACACTCTTGGGACACCAAGGATTAAAAGGTAAGCACTTTGCTGTTGATGTCTCTTGCATTTTGAGTGATCATGTCAATGATAATTTATCTTAAATATGTTGATCATAATTGGCTACCTTGTTAAATCTTTGATGGCTATGTAAAATCTAGTTTTATAAATGTATTGAACTATTGAACCACTTCCTATCAATCTATTTTCTGTTACAGACTTAAGGCTTTGACCGTATCTCTTAAAGCACTGAAGTTGGCTGGTGTCCACGGAATTGCTGTTGAGGTTTGGTGGGGAATTGTGGAACGTACTTCTCCCCATGCATATGACTGGTCTTTGTATGAAGAGCTCTTTAAGTTGATATCTGAAACAGGTCTGCAGTTGCATATTGCTTTTTGTTTCCACTCCAATGTCCACCTATCAGTACAACAGAAGGGCTTTGTGGGGCTCCCTTTGTGGATACAAAAGGTTGTTACTTTGCCAATATATGATGTTCGATTTTCATCTGGCTTTGTTTTCTGAAAGTTGGTTGCTTTACTCATCGGGTTCTTGGTGATTTTTCTTATGTATCATTAAGATTGGTGTACTCAGTTGGGGAAGTTCTTTCATTTTGCGTCTCTTCTCTCTCCTTTTATTTCATTCCGACTTTCTTCTTATTCTGCTCCTTGCTTTTTTGTTTCTGTCTATTGTGTCTGAGATCATGAGAAAAAAGTAGCTAACATTGTCTTTAATGTTACTTCTAGAATATTAAATGAAAAGCTTTGAACTCTGTTTTTCTGTTCTTCTTTAGATTGGTGATAGCAATAAGGATATCTATTACCAAGACCAACACGGGGTCACAAGTGATGATTACCTTACACTAGGAGTAGATGAAGTTCCGTTATTCTGTGGCCGTACAGCCCTCCAGTGCTATGAAGACTTCATCTTCAGATTTCTAGACAAGTTTGATTCGCTAGTTGGGCGTGTTATTAGAGAAATTAGTGTTGGCCTTGGCCCTGCTGGTGAACTTAAGTAATTTTTATGGCTCATAAATTCTGTGAGTATCATTGCATCCTGATTCACCTAGCTTACGTAAAATTTTCACACAGGTACCCTGCTCATCCATACGCTGATGGAAGATGGAGATTTCCTGGAATTGGTGAATTCCAATGCTATGATAAATACATGTGAGTGTCACTCTCAGCAGTAAAAACGTACTGTTATGGTTAGAATTCTCAGAAATGTTAACATCTTTACAGGATGGATGATCTGAGAATGGCGGCTTGCCAAGAGGGTAACTCGCGGTGGGGAGACAAAGGTCCTTCCGATGTTGGTTGTTACAACAGTTTTCCGTCTGGAACCCCTTTCTTTGAAGGGGGTGAAAAAAGTTTTATTTCTGACTACGGAGATTTCTTCCTGGTATGTATTTCTCTTGGACAGACAATTTTCTTTCATTAATCTGTTTATATTTACCTCCCTATTTGATCATTTAGTATCCCTAATATTGAGTAATCAACTTGAAGGGACTTTAAGGAGGATAAGTTTACTTTCTGGTGTTTAGAATAATGTAATCAATCTGCCACATTTACGATTAGAATTTAGAGTCTTTGCAGAAATCTGTAATTCATGCCAATTTATTGGTGTTTAGAATAATGTAATCAATCTGACATATTTACTGTAGCCAGAACTCCAACGTGTTAATAGTCACTTGGACTTTGTTTTCATTGATAAAAAACGTAGAGCAAGTATATAGCCGAGTTAAATGTGCATTGACAAATGACTGTTTCTGTTTATAGGAATGGTATAGTGGGAAGCTGATCCATCATGCAGATGCTATTCTCGGGAAAGTGGCAGAGATGTTGAAGAAGTATCAACACGATGATCAAACATCTGTGCTACTAGTCGCAAAGATTGGTGAAGTATATTGGTGGTACAATACACTAGCGCATGCTGCTGAACTTACAGCTGGCTATTACAACACTGCTCAGAGAGATGGTTATGATCCTTTGGCTTTGATGCTGTTTCGTCATGGGGCAGCTCTTCAAGCATCGTAAGTCCTTGAAACTTTGATGCTGCCCAAGTACCCATGTTTTACACTTTATAATCTCAGTCGTATGTCTCGTATTGCTAGAGATGTATTGATATTGAAGGCCGCCTGTACGATATATAGCGAGATGTATTGGGCAAATCATAACCGGGTAATCTCGTTCTAGTCCACGAGTTGTAGCATATATTAGCCAACTGGGTCTGGTATAACCCACCAAATACTCCAGATGACCAAGTTTAGAAAGTGCAGTCTAACCTGTTTTGAGACAAACCTGTTTTGAGAAGCAATTAGATGTTATAGAGTATTGGTCGAATCTGATATGATGCATTCATATAATCTTAAATAGATACTCGTATGAAATAGAAAGTAGATGATTAAGTACTGAAAACACCTTTAGAGATAAAATCATGGCGTCACGTAGATGTAAAATCATGGCGTCACCTATCAGTACTTTTCATTTTAGGCAAATTTCGGTTTTATCAACGTCATAAAACTCGTTTGTATGAAACGGAGATTATGGAAAATACCTAGAATTTCTTCTTGGCCGAAAAATGCTTAGGAGTGCTTCTGTATGTCTGCAAATCTATTTGAAGAAAATAAACTTCTTAAGCAATGTTATTTGTTTACAGAATATTACTGATCCCCACCCCATTGTTCACTTTCTGTACAATGTTGTTTTCAGAATAATGAAATAATAAGCTTCTATTCTATGTCCATGCTTACAATTTAAAGTTTCTATAGGTGCTTAGAAATGAAGGACAGTGAGACACCGTCTGCATATTCTTGCAGTCCAGAAGGATTACTCCAACAGGTACTTGGTTAATTTATCTTTGAACTTCATTTCGTTGGGGTTTTGGAATGCTTACGTCCCCTTTATCCACACAATTGTGCTTGACATTCACATACAATCTAGGAAATAAGAACTGACCTGCATGATAGCTGCTATGATTTTACCTTATTGGTTATAGAGTTGCCTTTACTTCCTAATTGTAAACATACCACAGCTTTTTATTGGCACGATTGCGTGATTGGGCTGAATACAACGAATAGGGGAATAAAAAAAAGGTGGTAGTGAAGTTTGGAAATCAGAGAGGGTAATAATTACCCATTGTCCCTTTGGGTAATGTATTATCACCATACGCGAGTATTAGTTTCCTGTAGGCCATATTCCACTCATTCTACCCTCTACCGCCACCACCACCACAACTATTCCGTGTTTCTTATATTTTCTTTGTTTTGAGCTTTATCGCTCCCATAATATTTGCCTTCGTCGTTCAAGTGGCAAATGTTGACTGTCTACGGTTTACCTGATAAATGTGTTGTTTGACGATCAGCTATGATTCTAAAATGTATGAATTTCATGCTGGAAAACTCCGGGATATCAAATATTACAGTTTTTTGGGGAAATTTCAAAGTAGCAGGGTTTTATATCTCTGTAGTGGTCGTGATCGAGGTATCGTTCGCTGTATAACAGTATCGTACTTGACACGCATGTCGCGGCCTAAATCGCAGTCATGGCTGTCATAAAGTAATTTTGAAAGTTACTGTGAAATATTGCTGAACTCAACCCATAACGCGCTCAAAACGGCCATATCGGTCAATAACGGTCCGTAATGGTCCGTACCTGCCTATAACATCCATATTTGTCCATAACAGTCCATATCGGATCATAACGGCCATTTTTCTAAACTTTAATTTTTGACTGTGATAAAACGCAATATCACATAACGGTGGCTTCCAATTCCTTTATATAATGGCCGTTACATAACGTAACGGCCCTTTTTATACCTTGCATGAAAGTGGATGAACATCTATGTTTGAGGATTGATATGATGGGAAGAGCAGCAAACTGAACTATAGTTACATGATTACTCCGTATAAGATACTGGGATAGCAAATGAAGGGCCCCATGGGTGGAGGAATTGCAAGCTGATTATCAACTCATGCTGGTGCCTGAATTCCTATAATGCACCCTTCTCTTTATATTTTCTCTATACAGCAGATGCCCTGGGTATGCAGTTCATATTATAATATAGTACGAAGTATTTTGTATCATTTTAAGCTACTCAGCCATTAATGTTGTCGTGGTTTTAAATCAAGGCCGCATAACCCAAAGGCAACCTTTTTTTGAAGGTTTTGAAGATTAGTTCAACCAAAATTTATTAACAAGTGGTATTAGTTGAGTTTAGCTAGGTTAAACCGTGACTGTGACCGATGCTGAGATTATGCTGCAATTTTGATCAGTACCAAGATACAATACTAATGGAGTAGCCTTTGAGGCAATGACGCAATACCTCATGCGCTGGGAATACATGCTGTGTGAGTTCCAAGGATGCTTTGGGGCGTACTATGTACTTTGGTTTTTAATTTTCTTCTTGTTTTATGTTTTGCTGTCTAAGATGACACTTTGTGACTTCGACCATCATTTTTCAATCTTAACATCATTTTTTGTTACGTATATTAGTTGCAAATTCTAATTTTTGATATCTTTTATATAATTGCAATATGTATGCTCAATGTTTTTATAACTTTGACCTCGAAATATGAAGAAACCGTAAAAGTGAGTATAAAATAGTGTCCGAAATTGATGCTTATGTGAATAATTGATCTTTAGCTGATTTTGGAAGAGTTTTACTTTTGGATGTTCTTCCAATATTATGGGAAATTTTGTTAGTAATATGCGAGTTCATAGGGCTTAACAGTTATGCCATGTTTAGTACTGTACTCTTTTCCCGTTGTTAGTAACTTCATATTTATATATGCCAAGTCAGTTGCTTGTGGTTGTTATTGACAACTTACAGACTTTTGATGCATTTTTCATTCAAAAGGACATATGTGAGTAGTTCAGCCTGACATATATCATTCGCAATGTCCAATATTTATTTTATTATTTGTATGCAGCTTCACTCTGTGTCGAAGAGAAGGACTATAAAGTTGACTGGGAGAAATTGTAGTGAACGTTTTGACCAGGTGCATCTTTGTATCCATATCAGCTCTTGATTATACTTTCTTCAATTTGAATTTTCGATATTATCTTTGTGGGAATTGTTGTTTGTGTTGATAAAAATGTTCCCCCGTGTCTCGAAGTAATAAACTACCTGGTTTTGTGAAAGATTATAACTAATTAGTGTTAGTCATTGTTGTTCAAGTTATCAAACATTGTTTCTGAAAGATTATCTCGATTCAGTTCTTTGTTGTTCAAGTTATCAAACATTGTTTCTGAAGTCGGCGTGATTCAGGTTATTTTTTTTTTTTTTTTTAATCTCTAGGCTGGATTGCAGCAAATACAAACCAATTGTTACAGTCCAGAAGCCGACGCTGTTAGATCATTCACCTACTTCAGATTGAGTGGCAACATTTTCAAGGCCGAAAATTGGAACAACTTTGTTCCTTTTGTCAGAAACATGAATGCTCAGCGTTAGCAGATGCCTATACAAAAACTGCGACTTATGTTAAAAAGATCGGAACAATTTGCCTTTGAACTGCCCTGTAGTTTTTTTTATAGGCAGGGTGTTCAATTCAAGGCTTCTCTCACACTGACTACATCTTCTGTGTTCTTCATTCATTCTTGATGTACATATTCCTTACTGTCTATAGTCGTAAAATTCGTTGTTCTAATTGTTGTATCAGTAGAGTTTGTCATTTATCGGTTTATGCCAAATACGAACCGAGCCCATAGGATACTTTTTTTTTTATCCTGTCTGGTTGTCTATGTTCAGCAAAGAACATGAAGAGTTTGTTGATCTAATATGTAAGCTCTTTATTTCGTTCATGTAACAGTTGAAGAGAAAACGTTATAATTTATTATAAAGAACGGTTCTTTTATCGTCGTGTTCTTAGGTTATCTGGCAATTTGTCTGTTCGGTGTGCATTCATTTATAAGCAGCCTGATGACCTCCTCATTACAACTTTGATGGTAATGATGTGCTATGATTTGCCTGTTACCCGTCATAGCTGAAATCGCCTCTAGCACACGTTATATATATACGGGTAATGTTGATCAAAATAAATTGTTGCTCTGGTAAGTATATTATGTGCACAATTAAGCTTGATGGAAAATTCTTGCACATTGCTTTAAAGAACGCCGTTAACACATTTCATCAACGGCGTAGTGCTCACATTAGAGGGAACAAGCAGATCAATTGCTCCAGAACTCCGTAGATGATCAACCTATGACTTTAAGGGAGTCGAGGGATACCGCACAAAAAATGTCAAGTGAGCTGACACGAATAGGTCTTGAATTCACTACGGCTAATAGGTTTTAGATCATCCAATGTCCCTAATTAACCAAAAGTAAAATTGGGAAAATGGTGCTCCCTCCATTCAATTCCAAACTACACTTATCTAATTTTGTCACTATTCATCATTAACAATTTAATTTCAATTATCTCTCGACATATAAGTGGAAATATATTCATGTGGGATCTTATTTGATTCGTCTTTACGAGTAGATCATTAAAATCTAATTTCCACATTTCTTGCAAAAACGTAGCTAAAGATATTTAGTTCGCAAAAATCGCGTTGGCAAATGTGCAAAAATAAAGTGGTAGTTTGAAGTTGAATGGAGGAAGTATTAAAAGTACGACAATGTCCGTGCTGCGATATTTAATACTCCGTAACTCGGTATTAATATCAAAATTTTAAATAATTTTAAACCTTTAAAATAATTTAAAAAAAAAAAAACTCACTTTTCACTTGAGTTTCTAACTACTCCGTAAAACCCTAAAGGTCACACAATATCAGTGACCTTCACAATAATTTTAAACCTTTAAGTCTCACTTGAGTTCCTTCCCCCAAATCTAGTCTCTCCCCAAAAAAAAACCCTAACAATGTCGATGTCAAAGAGTTCGAAGATGCTTCAATTCATCAACTACCGTATGCGCGTGACCATCCAAGATGGCCGTCAACTTGTCGGTAAATTCCTCGCTTTCGACCGTCACATGAATCTCGTCCTTGGCGATTGCGAGGAGTTTCGCAAACTTCCTCCTTCTAAAACCACTAAATCCGACAACCGCGAAGACCGCCGTACTCTCGGTCTCCTCCTCCTCCGCGGTGAAGAGGTTATCTCCATGACCGTTGAGGGCCCACCTCCTCCCGACGAATCTCGTCTTAAAACTACCTCCGCTTCTGCCTTGGCTGGCCCCGGTCTCGGCCGCGCTGCCGGTCGCGGTATCCCCACTGCGCCTCTCATCCACGCTCAGCCCGGTCTCGCCGGACCCGTCCGAGGCGTTGGTGGTCCCGCTCCTGGGATGATGCAGCCTCAGATTTCGCGGCCTCCTGTCAGCTATCCCGGTCAGCCCGTGATTCGTCCTCCTGGTCAGCCCATGTTCCCGCCTCCTCCACAGATGCAGCAGATGCGGGGACCGCCCCCTCCTCCTGGGCAGTTTATGCAAAGGCCCGGCCCTCCACCTCCTCAGTACGCTCCTCAGTACGGGCAGAGGCCCGGCCCCATGCCTGGTGGTCCTCCGCCGCAGATGATGCGTGGCCCACCTCCTCCTGGCCCGCCGAGACCTGGTATGGGTGGTGCTCCTCCTCCTGGCCCGCCTAGGCCTGGTATGCCTCCTCCTCCTGGTGGTCCAGTCCCGGTTTATGGCCCGCCTAGGCCCGGAATGCCGCCTCCTCAAAACCAACAGTAGAGTTTTTCGGATATTTGAAAGTGGTTTGTTTCTGTTTTATACTGTTTGTTTACGTGTTTTGTGCCTTCTGAATTTGCTTAGATAGGTTTAGGCATCAATAATTTTGCTTGCAGAACTTGATTTGAAATATGTATTGTGAAATTATGAATTGCAAATCCAAATTTGTTGTTTCCTATCATAAGGAATTTAAAAATCGAAGCAAAAACATGAGAAAACTATATAGATTCAGTATAAATATTCCAAGTCCTAAAATCGTAAAAATTGAATATGAATATAACTTACGTGTACAAAATGCATAGTGAAAATATGTTTTGAAATTCTGATGCAATTCAATCATGGCTGGTTATTTAGAACATGTCTTTGATCTTACTTCCATTCTGCCTCTTGCTAGTCTTGAATCGTACTGATGACTCGATTTTGATATGTTTTACGAGATCATTAATGATTTACGCTAAGTTCCAAAAACCGTTAGTACTGCCCAATTGATGCAGTTCTCATCAGTTTTTTCACATCCTATATATCATTGAATATTTGTTTTATGAACAAAACAACTTCTTAGTTTCAAATTCAAGTCATGAAGGAAATTTGTTTGTGGATATTCATATCAAAATTTAAATATCATACGGAGTAATATTTTTTTACACACTGGTTGGAGACAAATTGGGTTGCTCAGTCCTGGATTTTTATTTTCCGAAATCCTAGTTAACCATTTTTAACATTGCTTTAACACGTGTCGTCTCAATCTTTGTCTTTGGTTAGGATGTATCTTATTTTTGTCCTGATGACTCAAATCATCGAATGTGCTTTTGAAGTTGCTCATGCAGCCATGTTGTTTACTTGGATTTGGTCGTCCTCACTTTTTGAGCTTCCCGGAGTTGATTTAGTGTTTTTGAGAGCTATCTTTCGCTTGTTGTATCTATGCTTTGTTGTTCTAGCTTGTTATAGTCTGTAAAATGTACTCCGTTTGATGAGCCGTCATGTAAACGTTGTACTCCGTATCACTTTTTCCAAGTGTGTTCAAGTGATCTGTTTTAGGGGAGTAAGTATCCTATAAAACTGATAATTGTTACGCTTATTGCGACCACTATCAAGGAAACTGTGACCACTATCAAGTAACGAGCTTTCTAGTCGTCACTATACATCTAATAGTGATTGCAATAATCGTTGATGAAGTTTTACATCCTGCGTCAACTGAACTACCTTTAAATCTTGTGTCATATGAGCTCTGAAATGTTGTGTACAATCGTAAGTTGTCGTAATGTTACTTCAAAAATTGCTTTTTGCCAATCTTATATTTATTTCTCTGATGGTTGGCAGGTACCGTACCCTAAGATAGCACTGAGCTGCCGTTGATGCTGTAGCCTTTTCTTGTTTCTATTCAGCTCATGCTTTTCTTGTTTCGTTCGTCAAAGTTGAGGAATTAGATTGCGGACAATGGTGTTAGGTATTATTGTTGAAGCTGCTTTTGTATGGAAGAGTAGGTTTTGCTTAATTTGTCCTCAAAAAAAAAAAACAACCAATTATGTGTATACGCTATCGTATTCTAGAACGCTTAGATTTCATTTAGTTGTTTGTTGCTCCCGTATTAATAGAAGTTTCCTGTATTTTGCCGTTTTCTTGAACAGGATGATTTAAGCTGTTTCTCGAGACTGCGAGTCGACAATTTCTTGCTAAATTTGTCTGACTCAAGGATTGTTATGTTAACTGTTGCTAATGCAATCCATAGTTCATGTCTTTTCGCTGTCGATATTAGGTTATTAGCAGCTAATAACCGTAACGGCAGAGAGAGCAACGCCTTTTCAATCTCGTGTCACGGACTTTAGCACGCACGTGATAGTGTCGGTATTCAATGCTTTTTCTTTGTCATAGGCTCATAGTTGTCCACGAGTTGTATGACTCATGGAAGCCATTAAATCTTCGGAAGTTAGCTTTCTTTCAAGTGTCTTTCATAATTCTTCCATTTAACTTGTGTTGCCTCACTTCTTCAGCATTTTCTTATATAGCTTCGCAGTGTTGTTGATTCTACTCTTCAAATTGTTAGCTAGCATGTTTAATTTCAATTATTTTGTTAATAGGCTTTGAAGATTCATAGGAATAATCTCATTTCGCAATTTAGGGTTTCAGATGTTCTGTATTTCTTCAAATTGGTGCATTTTAAGTTTGTAACTGTTAATTTAAAGGCGTTTTCAATGTTTTGAACACAGAACAGCACTTAATTTGTCTCAATTTCATGGTCTTTTGGTTTCGCTGTGAAGTGTTTTCGTTTTTTTTACTGTAATTTAGCTTGATGGAGTTGAATGTATTTTCCAGATATCTGAATTTTGTTAACAAGAACTTTAGTGTTATCGCTCAAATATCCGAAATTATACTCCTGTACTTGTTAATGTTTCTGTACGGTGAAGTTTGGGTAGTCGTGCTCAAGATCGAGATATCATTAAGATTCTAATTAGAAATGTTTGTCCAATTTTGCCATGTTTAATTGTTAGAGATATGAAAGGAATTAATATACGGTAAAGCTTGACTTCCTTATAATGATTAACAGACGTTGATTTTTCTTAATGACTGCCTGTTTTATAAGCTTAACATCTATTTTACCTTGTAACAATAGTCTCTTGGTGACTGACGTTGGGTTAATGAAATGTCATAATCGTGATGCAAAATAGATTATGCTGATGTTTCTTTTGTATACGTACTTGTGAAGAAGACCGTAGAATAAGAAACATCATGGCTAGGATCATAACGAAAACGAACTGCACTCAGGTTATATATGGCGAGTGAATACTGAACTAAACTAAAACGAACTGCACGATAACTTACTGCACATATGATTATGATCTGTTGCTACGGAATTTACACACGACACGAGACACGACGCTTCTCATCAGTCCCTTCCGAGGGCATCACCACACGCTTTCCGTGCACTCAGGTTCCCGGGATGCGACCATATCCTCTCGAACTCCTCCGTGGGGACTTTTACCGGTTTCCGTTCTTCAGACGCTTTGAGGTTGAGTTGTCGGAGCGTTGAGAGTGATCTCCCGGGACTTCCAGAAGTAGGAGTCAGACAGAAGCTCGGGGTAGCGAACGGCGACGCGTAGGGTGAATGGTGGATTGAGAACGGGCTTGGCGACATCTTCTTCTGAAGTGGTAGACCATTAAAACCGCCTCTACTGAAGAGTGATTTAGATTCTACGGCCGACTGTTTCGTGGCGTCATCCACGAATAATAGATCGTCGATCCTAGCCATGATGTTTCATCCTAGCCATGATCATCGATCATAACCAATTCTCAACTGTACTCTCATTTTTGATGTTTTGGTCTACTTTACTCTGCGGCTTTAAAAACAAACAATTCTCGGAATTCGATTCACTTGTCACAATATCCCAAATCCCAATATCAAAATTGGTAACCGTAACTGAACTTTTGACCGTTAATTTAGTTAACCGAACCGATAAAACATACAGTCATCGATTTTCCGACTGAATTTTCGGGTACACACTTTTTTTTGGCACGTCTCGAAGAAGGATACGTAGGTTGCTTCTCGTCCAAACACAAAAGTGAACCCTTCTTTCATCGAACAATATATATATATATACGTTTCTCAAGTCATTGACAAAATTTTACTTAATTAAGACAAAACCAAACAAAAAATTTCCCAGAAAAATATGAATTCAAGATTCATCAACGACATCACCAAGGTCGTCAATGGCGTCTCATTAATCGCTAAGGAATTCGCCAAACGTTCCGACATTCCTAACCAAGGTTCTGCCGACGTTCTTCAATCACTCGTTAAAAAAACTGCCAGTGTTTGCGGACTTACCAGAGGAAATGTCCACCAATTTCGTCAAACAAACCCTAATTCCGCCATTGTTGTTGATGCTGATGTTGATTCTTCTAATTCCAAGGATTCAATTGTGTTTTTCGATGCGAATGATCCTGCAACTGCAACTGCGTCTCCTTCTAATTCTCCTGATTTGCGTGCGTCGGAAAGTGTCGGTGTTGTTGCAGATGATCGTGTTGTTGAAGCGAAACGTGTGGCCGAAAGTGAGACGGTTGTTGCTGCACCTCCGGTGAAGAAGAGGAAGCCTAGGGAGAGAAAAGTTCCTTCAAACCGTTTTTCCAGGGCTTTTGGGTTAGACTTTCTTCCTAATGTTTAACTTCATTAGTATGAATTTATCGACATTGAGACCGTTTCACATTGTAAGACCTCCGACCTGTTGCGGTATCATATGAGAATTTGGGTTGTTTGTTTTATAAAAGGTGTAAATATCGTATTGGATATATGAAGATAGAATGTCGGCTAAAGTTGACATTGTTGAACATTGCAAAATTTAATCCTTCATTTGACTAATTGACTATGCTTGCTGTTGGAGTTTGTTTGTTGGTATTAAGGAATTGTTACTTCTGTTTAATCAGTGGGTGTTTATCTATGGTTTAGAATCACTTGTTAGTTTACCCTTGGACTCTATTTGCTGGTCAAGTTCTGTATGAAACGTGCTGGCGAATTGGCCATGTTTTGCGTAACACTTTATGTAGCATGCTTTAGTTTTGGCAAAGTCTGAAAAATACCGTCTTTCACTAAGTAAGTGAACGCAGGGTTTCATGATGGATTTAATGTGACCACAATTAGGCTGATCGTGATCACTATTGGGTATGGAATGTCGAAGTGTCGTGTTTTGATAAATAATGGTTAAAATAGCTTAAAGATTTCTCTATGTTACACAAACTCTTTGACACAATGCTGTCGGACATGGTCACATGGCTAGTTGCTGCAAAGTTTTCATATTTAGGTCCAAAATGAAGTGTCGGAGTTTCGTGTCATGCTGGATACAACACGTGCCTAACACGAGATAAGGCATTTAAGTTATGTGTCGGTGTAACATAGAGATTGTATGTATTAGCAAACTTGTCTTTTGCTTTGTTAGTGATTGTATGTGCCGGATAACTGTTACTGTTAGTTCTCAGGGATAGATCGTACTTTGTAGGCTTGGCTGTCTTCATCTAGGTGTCCTCTTCCGGTGACTGAAAGGTTCGTGGCAGGAGTGCTGTCTCGGTAAGAGTGGGAGTGACGGGGATGGTGGTTTTGAGTTGGGGAATCCATATAGTTGGGGAAGGGAGTGGTGGTTAAGGTGGGTTATGTGGTTTAATATCTTACAAAGAAAATAAATACTTACTACCTATTTTATATACATACATTTTACTAGTTACGGAATACTGCCCAATATTTTTTTTTTTCGTCAAAACTATTTCCTATGACGGCTCCTTGTTTACAAAAGTTGGTAATAAAAATGCAATTTGGTCACCTTCTAAGTCATTTTCTATTAATTTTGTACAATGTAGTTCATTCGACATTGAAATAAAGTAATGTACATCACAACAAAGAAGTAAGCCAAATAAATTTTAGGTAGTAATTTGTAGAAAGTCCTACATACTACTCCATAAGTATTAACCATGAAACATTAAGAATTAGATGAATCACCGTAAAAAGGAATACGTAGATAATCAAGTGGGTCAGACAGAGTGAGGAATAAGTAACTGTCGGTCAATCTAATTTTTTTTTTTAGTTTTTTAAATCTTTATTTGGTTTCATTTGAAGTGAAAAAAAGAAAAGACAAACCAATGCCATGCAATTCCTGATCTGTTTTCTTTTTTCTTTTATAGTTATCTCAGTGTTTGTTCAAGAGTGTGGCGAACTATCTTAATTGGCTTCACCTCTCTATAGTTCTAGTTCATGTAGTAGCTTAATATAAAAAATAAGGAGATTTGAAGAAGCCTCAAGTTGTACAGAATAGTGATGAAAGAAAATCCAATTATCTGATATATTCTCTTTTGTTTTGTAGGTTTGCTAGTCTAGGGGCTGGTCTGGCCTGGGGAGCTGCCCAGGAATCTGCCAAGAGACTTCTCTTTCCCAGTGATTCGCTGGGCAAGCAGTCTACCTCTTCTGCATTCCTCTCAGATAAAAATGCTGAACGTTTGGCTCTTGCTCTCTGCAGAATGCGGGGCGCGGCATTGAAAATAGGACAAATGTTAAGCATACAGGATGAGTCACTTGTTCCTGCCCCGGTATTTGCTCGCTTAATATTTGCAAGTCTTTATTTTGACATGCAGCTATATGGCTTCCTATTTCCCCTTAATATCAGAGTTGTTGTGCAATGACTTGTTACAAACATGCTAATTGGATCGTTACTTTAAATTTAAATGATCATGCACTATGAGCCTAATGTGTAGGATTGCTTTAGACTTTTAGGTCTTCTGGCGTTCAATGTTGAAGAGTTATTTTTCTTGATTGACTGTAGGGTGAAGTGCTTCCTTGATTTTGTCCTGGATTTGTGTCAGTAGCTCGTATTTTTTCCATTTTATGTAGTATATTCATAGCCAGTGATGTGTTAAGCCTGATTGTTACTCCCTCTTATTCATCTTAATCTTCGTATGTGACTTCTGTTGTGAGAGGAATTTTGGTCAAATTTAAAGAGTCGGATGAATAAGCGTGATTATATGTTAGATTATGCAATGAATATAGAACAAAATTTGATGGATTCTGTGTCTCTTACTCCACATTATGTTGACATCATATGAGACGCTACAGTGCCTTTCTTTAACTCATTTAGCCACACGCCCACACCTTCCTTTTATGACCATTCTATTTGATTAGCCCCATTTCTACAAAAATGACTATTTTGTACTTGTTTACAAAGAAAAAAGTCTCGACCAACTTTTAATATGGGCCATATGGAAACTGAAATGATCATAATTTAGGTTTTGATCTTGTCTTGAAGTTTGTGAACAACCTTTTACGAGACTTAATGAATTAAACGGATGCAATATTTGTTTCAAATACTATATTTGAGTGTTTGTATCTTTTATTTGTATCCTTTATGATCTGTAGCTCCTCGCCGCTTTAGAGATTGTTCGTCAAGGTGCAGATGTTATGCCAAGGAGTCAAATTAATAAAGTTTTAGACGCTGAGTTAGGTCCCGATTGGTCGTCAAAGATGAGGAGTTTCAATTATGAGCCTATGGCAGCTGCTAGTATAGGCCAGGTATTTATGTTGTCATACTTATTGTTTCTGAAACATTATTACATACTGCTATTTTTTTGGGTAAGTAATTGCGTGTACAAAATATTCACTCTGTCTTTACATATTACTTCGTACTTTATTTTCGATAGGTAAGAGAGTTTCTCACTATAGTTTGGTTAATATTGTTGAACATAGCAACTGTCTCAACAACTTTTTTCTCTGGCCTGCCATCTGATTATCAACATTATCTTGTGACACATTAAACTGTTTTCTGTCTTTATGGGACTTCATGAGCACGCTGCTGTCAAGTAACGATTAAGTTGTGTCACCTTACCTCCTGGAGCTCCTTTGTCATCAGCTGTAGCCTTTTCATGAGAATATTTTTGTTTTCAATACTAATGTTTAATATGTGCAAACATTAATTGGAGGCGTTTTATCTGGTTAAAACTGTTGTAATGTTAGCCTGGAAATTTAGAATGTAGTTTTTGTGTGCTACAGCCTTTGATTGTGTTTGGATAGAGGGGTTTGGAGGAATCTTGTGAGCGGGATCTCACTTGTTAAAGTAGTAGTCAGCATGGAAGGTCTTGGAATCCTTTTTCCCTCATAGAGACATAATTAATATCCGTTCGACATAGTAAAGATTCGGAAGAAAAGCCCTCCGATCTTGGAAGGATTTAAACCTTTCAACATGGGATCAAATACGAAGGATTTGTATTGAAGGAAATGGGTTATTGTATATTTTACTAGAAAAAAGCCTCTATTTTCTTTATAGAATGTTTATCTATCTTGCATATCAATTTTTAATTGAATCAGGATTCCTTATTAAATGGCTTAAAAGTTTATTTTTTACTATGTAACCTTCAGGTGCACCAAGCTGTCACGCGGGATGGTATGAAGGTGGCAGTGAAAATCCAGTACCCAGGTGTAGCAGATAGCATTGAAAGTGATATTGATAATTTGAAAATGTTGGATGACACACTCGGCCTGGTTCCTAAGGGACTTTACCTTGATCGAGTTGTTGAGGTATGTAAATAATGTAATGATTCCACTAACTTTTCTAGATTAAGTAACATATTATCTATAAGCGAGTTTTATCTGTTTGAACTTTGTCACTCTTCTGCACTTTGCCTTATGCAAGTGTCCATTCTTGCACATGATATGAATATCAAACTTTTTGGCCTGGACTGAAATTATTTTGTCCGAGTGATTGTGTGTTACCGGATTTACCGCAGTATATTGTCATGACCATTCTGATTAGCTAGAATAGTTTTCATATTGGATTTAAGCTCCATATAGATTGCACCTGCTTTTTTTATATTTCATGAGTATCAGAACCGAGCTTAGTTACACCATTCATCAACGTAGTTCTTTTTTTTTGATGAACTTAACCACTGTATATCACAGTCTATTCATGGAAGCCAATTTTTAATTCAGTAGCTAGACTTCTAGTGTTAGCTGTTCAACTGATTGAATTCTTGATTACCTATAGGTTGCCAAAGAGGAATTATCGCGTGAGTGTGACTATGAGCTAGAAGCAAAGAACCAAATATTATTTAGGAACCTCTTCTCAGACAAAAAGGGATTTTATGTGCCTTTGGTTGTGGAAGAGTTGTCAAGTAAAAGAATTCTGACAACGGAGCTTGTTCCTGGTACTGCCCTATTTTTAAAGCATAACTTTTAACTTACACTAACAACCGAAACTGATATTGTGATATTGAAGTACCTTGAGAATGTTATCTAGAAATCTAGAATTCCCTCCCCCTTCATGTGGCAACAAAACCAATTTATTTAATTTTTTTAACTTTTGGCTTTCCATATTTTAGCACTCAATATAAATTAGATATCAGGCAAATATGTGATTTGAGAATAGAAAAGTTGGAGTTGTAGACAATTTATGGGCTCATTTTTTGTTGTTATCTGTTATGTTTCTGATGATTGCCCTTTATATGAAGAGTCACAGTGCGTTTTCGTCTCATTCTCTCTCTCCCTTACCTCTCTAATTTTTTTCTTCTTTTGAGTCCTGACATCTCTCAGTATCACACAGCCAACAGAAAGAAAATCCTTCAATTTCTTCTCGGAAAACTTGGTGTTTGTGCCGGTTGCCTTTGCTCATATGGTATTGAGGTCCTTTGGGACTGTCATTTGTTTAAATATCTGTGCAAAGGAAGTTAGGGAATTCTGTTGGTGGCAATAGAATAGGCCCTTAAGTGAAGTGGTAGATAAATAGTGTATGTGAAGTGGATCTCATGTTGACATACAGCTAGCTGCAGTTTTGTTCCGGAATTTCTTAAAGAGAACTTCTAGTCGAAGCTATAAACTGTGGTTATAGTGTATGTCTCGTATTATTTGTCCATTGAACCTCAACTTTTGACTCTGCACCTAACATTTAAAGGAAATCATAATATTGATGCCTGTATTATTGTGAGCAAAATGTTTATTCTCATCTAGTAACATACGGAGTAATTGGTTTGTATCTTTACAGGTATCCCTATCGACAAAGTTGCTTCACTGGATCAAGATACTCGTAATTACGTTGGAAAGAAGTTGCTGGAGCTTACTTTGATGGAACTTTTTGTATTCCGCTTCATGCAGGTAGGTTTACCGTTCATTTTTAATATCTTCCCTGTCATTCCGGAGGTCTCTTTTCATGGTTGCTGTGACGTTGGCGCCAATTACCTAGCGGTCATAGCACAAACTCACTTGTTTCAAGATAAGTTTGGTTTGTAGACTTCATACGCTACCAACTTACTCATGTGGGATGGTGGCTAGGTAGGAGACAGACCTATCGGATCAGTAACAAATTAACTTTTAGCTGATGTAATGCGCGGTTTTGGTTTTCCTCCTTTCTCGCCTTCTAAAAATCTTTTCTAATTTGTTTGTTTCTGTGCAGACTGACCCTAATTGGAGCAATTATTTGTTCGATGAGCCAACAAAAATGATTAATCTTATCGATTTTGGAGCTGCTAGGGATTTTCCCAAAACCTTCGTTGATGACTATCTAAAAATGGTAAATTCTACTCCTTTTTATTTTATCCCCCTATTTGCCTCTCAGAGAGAGATAACTCCCAAGTGCTTTGCAATGACATTCTTGTATTAATGTAAAACCTTTGTATGCAAATTCAAGAGATGTCAGTTTTGGGTTTTTGGATGGAGTGATTTGGTGAACAATGTCGGTTGGAGTGAAATGGAGAGGACGGATCTCCAAAAACACATCAAAATCTTTCTTGGTTAAGAATTATATAAGGAAAATGCCATCTTGACCCTTGCCACCGTCTCAAATTTTCCCCGTCAATAACTAAATATCCATACAATGCATTGACTGTTGTAATGTTGTTTGAATAGACTATTTTCGATTAATGGACATTGTCTCCCTCCCCTCCCTTAATGTTACGATTCCCGTGGTCTAAACAAGGCGTTGGTGTCTAATGTTTTGAATCTGTAAACAATTTAGGTTGTTGCCTGCGCCAATTGTGACAGAGACGTTGTCATAGAGATGTCTCGTAGACTTGGTTTCATAACGGGCTTGGAGCCAGATGTAATGTTGGATGCACATGTTCAGGCTGGCTTTGTAGTCGGTTTGCCTTTCTCAAAAACTGGTGGATATGATTTTCGATCCACCAATATTACACAGAGCCTCTCGAATTTAGGGGCAACAATGCTGAAACACCGTTTGACCCCTCCACCAGCCGAAGCGTACAGTCTTCACAGAAAACTGTCAGGTGCATTTTTGGGCTGCATAAAGCTTGGAGCTGTCGTGCCTTGTCGTGAGTTGTTGTTTGACGTATACGAGCGTTACAATTTTGCAGAAGACAATGCTCCATTGTCAAACGACTCGGTGTAGGATGGAATGTGTAATTTACGTCATTAGCGTAAGTTAGCTAGAGCAAGCCCTGTATAGAATTTTGTTATTTACACAAGTGAGTTGAGAATTTTTTTTATTCTTCATATTCATTCACGATGTTCATTGTACCTTTATTCAAATAAGATTCGAGGTTATTGTACCAGACAAACTCGATTTTCAACAATGAAATGAAATTGTTGTAATTGTACTGTCATTAACATATTACGGAGTAGTATTTTTTTCGCCGACGACATAAAACACACTTTGACTTCTTATTTTGCTTTGAAATATATCAAGGAATTCTTCGCTTTAGATTCTTCAAAATGATAAATTTACTTTTGGGAAATTATATTGTGTACCACTCTGATATTTCGTTTTTTATGATATATTTTGTTTTTTAAAAAATTATATGGTATACCATCTTTACTATACTAAAAGGCAGTTCATGCTGACATCATGTTTGTCACATGTTAGTTTTCTGTGAGTTTTTTTCCCGCCAAACTCCAATGCTGACGTCATAATTTATATTTACATAATATGTATAATAAAAATAAATAAAAGATTATATTAAATAAGATAAAAAAATATTACTGCATCCACATTCCTTTAAAATTTACTTCCTAAATTGTAACGTAGATACCACTTAAATTTAGGTTAATTAATTTAGTGAAAAAGATCTTGCAAATCCGTAACTGATAGGAGTATTAGTTTGTGTTCACATTATTTTAGTAAAGAATATATTTCTTAATAAAATCATCGCGTTCACAATTATTTTACAAGATTATGCATATAAATTTACAATAATGCTTGAGTAATCAAATTAAGAAAAAATGGTAAATAACAAATTGCATTAATTGTGTTCATATTATTTTATTCTCATTGTATATTACTATTTATAATATGATATACACGACTAATAATACCTATAAAATAAGACTCCATATAAAATAAGATAAGATATACTCCAAACAATGTATCTTAAATAGTTATTATAACTTTGTTAACGATTCAAAATATTTATCCTAAACTAATTATTTGCTTATTTTAATATTTTTTTGCTTTTCATTCTATATTTCAAATAAAAGATAAATGTTTGACATAAATTTTAAATAAAAGTCTTAGAAGATAAAATTTATGCAGTTTATATATATATTGGTTATTTTTTTTTATTAAATCGTATTTATACGTTATTATAAATACACTTGAATATCATAAAATTAGCTATTATGAATATTTTCAATTGATTTTTTACTTATAATATTATTAATTAAAAAATAATAATATCTATAGGTACCGTGCATTGGTGCACGGGATCTACACTAGTTATACCCTTAAATTTTATATTTTATTTCTAATAAGACCCCATTTTAACTTTTTATAAATTTACTTATTAAATAACTCATTAAATTTGATAATTTTTTTTTTTATTTTTCTTCTTGGATTTACTTTTTATTGATATTTATGGATTGATGGTGTTTATATCAAATTTCATGATAAATGTTTGCTATAAATTATTGATATTAGGAATGAATGAATTTGATGATAATTGATTGTTGTTAACAATAAATATCGTGATATCATAAAAATAACAGTTTAAAATAATAAAATATTGATTGAGGGAAGAAATTAGAAGCATTGATTGATATTAATTGACGGTTCAAACTTATGCAGTGTTAAAATTAGTTATACAAGATACAAAATTAAAAACTTAGGATTATACTTGAGAAAAGATAAAAATGTCAAAATTATATCGTAGAATTCTAAAAAAACATGAGGGTACAACGTATAAATAAACAAAAACTAAAACGTACACAGTAGAATTTCCCTTTACTTGAAATTAAGTTGATTCTTACGTCGCTGAAAAAAAAAAAAAAAAAAAAAAAAAAAAAACCAACTTACCCCTCATCTCCTTTCTCTCCGTAAGAAAACCCCTAACCTTTAAAAATCACATTGGGGCTACCATCAACAAATTGTCGATTTCTCGATTATATTCCCCTAAGTTCTTCAAATTACTAGTTAATGTATGAATCTTAATGGGTATTGATTTTTTGTATACGAGATTTACTCTCGTATATTTTTTCATTATTATTTTCAAGCTTGCCCTTTGTTACTCTCTCAATATACAATTTTTTTTGGGTTTCACGTCAAATTCGAATACGTGAATATTGGGTCCCATTCAGGTCAAGTTTTTGACCGAATTTTGAGGGTCAAATTCGATCTCAAAATCAGCCTTAATGGATTGTAACAATCAGGTCGAGTCAATTTTACCAATTCCGAATTCATAAACGTTCCATTTAGATACTTGCCCAGTTCCTGCTGAAAGTACACCTGAAAAAACAAGTGTAAATAACGGCAAAAGACGGAATTAGACTGCAGTAGTACACCCGCCTTCGGTGTATTCTCCTCAATCATGCAGATTTTCCTCAAGCCACGACTTAAAAATCGACATGATGACAGTCGTAATTCCACCAAACCTTCCATTTCAAGTAAAAATGGTCAATCCATCATATATAAAGGAGACCACCTTCTGCGACAATTCATCATACGTGCTTCCCTTCCATAACTTCGATTTCTGTATTCTCGTACCTCCATTTTCTGCAAGAGAGATCAAATTGAGCTTCCTTCCTTCCTCATGGCTCTGAATTCCCTAAGTTGTTCTGTCGTTTACTGTAGAAGTACCTTCAGCTCATATACAGAGCTGTCCTCAAAAATCTATAGCTCAGTGGACTGTGGAGTGTGTGGACAAGGCTCACAGCTTCTATAAACTTCTCCGATTCTTTTGAATGTGCGTTACCCTCGAATTAGACGTGCAGCAAAAGCACCATCCATTGAATGTTTCACAGGGCAAGAACGAAAGAACCCTTCTTTCGTCAAAAAGTCAGATGGCACATATCTGTCAACGGGATCTATCTGAAATTCCTGCAATGGCCGACAAAGGATTTTATAAATAATTTATCAATAAGGCATTGTTTACTAGATAATACTCCGCAAGTGCTAATATTTACTAGTAGATGATAACACAATTCTTACCGGATGTCTAAGAAGAAACGCCATGACCCTGTCTTCATTCTCTTCATGATCAATCGAGCAGGTACTATACACAAGCACGCCGCCTGCTTCGACCAGCCTAAATATATGACGTACACACGCAACAGAAAAGTACGAGATATATATTAGTCTTGTTATTCAAGTAATTGAGGAAGTAAACATAAACAAATACGTAAGAACAAATTTTAAACACAAGTCTTAATGAAAGATAACTCTAAATCTCACTTGCTAGCAGCATCCAAGAGATCGTCCTGCAGCTTTTTGAGCTCCTCCAAATCCTCCACTCTTCTATTCCAGCGTAAATCCGACCTCTTCAACAAAATTATCAGAGTTAGGTGAATACTTTATCTGAATGGCGGGAATTGGAGGGAAAAGGCGGGAAGCGAAGGCTTCCAAGATTTTACACAAGATTGAAGTAGATTTCTAAAACACAGTAATTCAATTGTGGGCAAAGATGTGCAAAACAAACGTACTTTTGACAATACACCAAGTCCAGAACATGGAGCATCTAGCAAAACCTTATCAAATTTGGAGTCGCTGCTGTTCTGAAACCAATGGAATAGAAGCTCAGAATAAGAAGAGGCAAACAAATCCCATCATCTAAGACGAGCCAGATAAACCGTTGTCACACTGTAAGCTAACTTACTGCAAACTCTCGAAGATCTGCATGGACACAATTGATAACGTTGTGAAGGCTTTGAAGATCAGCTGTCTCTTCAAGTATTCGAAGTCGACCTTTGTTTATGTCGAGAGCAGTTATCATACCTGAAATTGAAACATTTTGAATGGTGCAAGTACAAGTTTAAGTAGACCTGGAACACGGGCCATCCAGGATGGGTGTGGCCAGGTAAATTTGGGTGGGGCCAGTTTTGGGAGGTTTCCCATATCTCGGGTCAGGTCGGGTCGGCCAGGGTTATTTTTGGGTTGGTTATTAGTTACTAGTTAACTTTTTTATGGATAAAATTTAGTTCAATATTAAACATTCGGGTCAAGTGATACAGGGTCAGGTCAATTCTGATTGCTGGTTAAGCTAGGGTCCTCAGTTTGGGTGTTGGGCCGGGTACGAGTAGAGTTATATGGGGCGGGTCATTTGGGTTGGGTCGGTTTTGTTACGTCCAAGTTTAAGTAGTTAGCGAGCAAAGACGAAGCCAAAAGTATTTGAAGTCGTATCACACCTTGGCCATTTAAACAAGATGCCATGAATAGTGTCTTTCCACCTGGAGCAGCACAACAATCGATGATCTGATCACCAGATTGTGGATCAAGGACAGAAACAGCTAGACCTGCAGGAATGTAACAATGTGGTATTTAACTTGTCGTCTTACAAGTTTGAAACAAGAGCAGTCAATATTTAAAATTTTCATTTCTGTCTGCAATAGAAAGGAACGCGGAAAAATGTTTCTTTTGACAACTGTAACAAGAATAAAAGATACCTGATCACAGTTCACAACAATACATAACTTTATAACTGATCATTCAAGCTGTAAGCTGTTGGCTGCATACCTGCGCTCTCATCCTGAACTGAGAATAGACCTTCTTTTAGAAGACCAGCTTGTAGCACAATCTGTTACGTCATAAGATGAGAAGACAGCTGATCAAAACAATCTGTTTCATGAAAAAAATTTAAATAGATAACAAAACAAAACCAAGACAACACCTGCATCCCACTTTTGATACGGACAAAATTATCCAAGTGCACAGAAGGTTCATATGAAACCTGAAGACACCGTATTGTTATAGAGGTTAGAAATCTCAAATTCTCAAGCAAGAAGCTCATTACCACGAGATGGTAGTCGTTTACCTTTAAAGTATCAAGCTTCGTAAGGAGGTCATTTCGGGTAAGTCCTTTCCCAGTATTAATCCTGGTAACGAGAAAGCGGGATTCAGCAATGCAAACACAAAATGTAATCAGTATTATTAGTCATCTTGAAAATATTTTAAAGTTTATAAAAGCATAAATTGAAAATGCCTACCTTAAGCTAAAACAAGGAGTCGTATTATTCCAAATCATTAATTTGATAGCTGCATCTTGTCCAAGATGCTTGGTCCACCTTCTCACCATCCACTAAGACAAAAGAAGTAAAAGGAAAGTTCAATAATCAACTAAATTTCAATAACTCATATGAACAACAACATTACCACAGTGCCTTAAAAGCTCTCGAATCTCGCATGTAGTCGTAACTTATAACTGGCGATCACTTCAAAACAGATGAAGCACAAATTATTTACTGAGTCATATTTCATACTCCAAAAGTGATTAGAAACAGAAATGTTTCTATAGATCACATATATTTTACTGATATGTATCTCAATTACAAACATTTGGCCGAGCAACGACCTAAATAATCATGTAGAACCATATGATCTTCAGTTGAGAACTCACAACTGGGTGAGAATAAGTCGTAGCAAGGGCACGTGCTTGTGAGCGGGCATCTCCCCGCACCTCAGGCAATGGGAGCGATTGATTGTCCTGTAAAAATGGTTGTCATCTGTTGTTACTCACTTGTTATAGAAAAGAAAGATTAACGTTTCAAAAACAAATCATTTCAGTTAAAAAGTAGAATGCAAATCAAAGGATGAGTTAGTGTTGAACCTTTAGGAAAACTAGTTTTCGAAGTATGCCATTCACCAAGTTTCCTGCACCTGGTCTTAATGCATACTTTGCTAGATTCACATTCTGTAACGAAATTAAAAATGAGTCCAAATCTTGTCATCCAATAATAAAATAACAACTGGGCATCAAAACAACGCCTCAGAGTTCCACCTTCCTGGCATACGCTTTTGTATCTCTTCATTATACACATAATTGGAAATACAAAAATGAACATTGAAGATTTGAAAGACAGGAAGGAAAAGGAGTCTTGTTATGGAGTTACTTATCATATACCCGGATTAAATGTGGAGATAACGAGTAAATCAGTCGCCATCCCATGCAAGAATAATAGTATATGCAAAGATACTTTTTCACTGATAAGTCGGAATATCTTATGCCAATGAGGCAGGCCAAATTAGAGAGAAAAAAAAAAATAGCCGCATACAATATTAGAGACTTACCTCATCAACAACAGCATATGCAGGCATATCCAGTTTAACAATTTCATAGAATCCAATCCTTAGGATCTGAAAACAAGATTAAAATCAGCAACGCCTGGTGTTAATCATCGAGTAATTATACGGAGTATTTGTTTCTGAAAGTGTACAATTTATCAAATATTTAGTTAGACTCATGTGAAACTGTTATACGCCTACAACCAAGTTACCAACACATTCAAATAAGTGGTATCTAGCACAAATTGAGTCCATTTTACCCCTACAGCAATGTGATATTAGTGTTTACAATTTATTTTTTTTGGCTGGGTGTAAGAATATATGTATTCAAAATTTCGGCTACAATCTTCTTGAGAAACCACATGTCATCTTTTGCACATCTATAAATTACAATAACAAGGCACTTAGGAATTAGGATGTCAATCTTAGGTCGAGTAGTCTTATAATCTAAAATTAGTTTCAGAAAAAGGAAACCTAAAATATCGTTTTAGACCACAGTTCTCCGAGAAAAGGTAAATAACACCCCACATATAAAGGCACACAATATCCGCATAATATACCTGTAAGAGAAGAGGTTCCATGTTTCTAAAGCTGCTCTCATCATGGCACAAACACTGAATGAGGTAATCCAGATATTTTCTCCAACGAATAGTACCGCCAACAATTTCCGTGACCTACAATGTGACGATAAACTCATTTAACCAACATCGATGATGTATTATCGATATCTTATAAACATTGGTCCTATGACTCAATATCTTTCCATACACATCACCTGTAGATGACTGATAACATCAAACTTATGCTGCTAAGCTACAAAATAATAGTAAACCTGACTTTCCAATCATCGCTTTACTCAGGATGGACATCCACAAACCTTGGGGATAATACCCATATTACATAGCCAATAGCCACTAGTAATGACGAGAACAAAACGACAGAAGTATATATTTCTAAATTGTAATGCCTGATGAGATAGAAATGCATAAGGAAGTAGAGACAGAGGACAAACCAATTTGAGATCTCTGTCATCTAAGTCCCTTGTGCGGAATCCAAGAGTTCTTTCAGCATACGCCATTTCATTTTTTCCTGAACCCTTTCCTTTCTCATTTAGCAGATCAGCGAAGGCGCCACCATATTCTATTCGCATCAACCTCACAGCAGCCACTAAGTCGACATAGTTGTCAGTTACAATTAGTTCGACAGTCTGAGAGTAAAGTGTCTGCCTAGTGCGTTTTTTCAGACATCACTTATAACTCCAATTTTACTTCAACACCTTTCTTTGGGAGAAATACCAATGTCAACACGACAAGGATATGCGCATGGATCTTGTACCCAACAGGCCAACACTTGTCAGTTGGAGACTTCATCTATGACGACAAAATGCGACCTAATTATGGTTTTCGAGAACTTCAAAACTTATATTTCTATTACCAATGTTCCACATAAAACCATTAGATAGTTCTTTAGGAGGCCATTTCATTAAACCTCATTTGAGTCGTTTCAAATCTAGAAAGTGAAATATCAAAACTGTACTCAATCAAAATCCAAATCATTTTTGAACACCCCATATAAGGGGTTATATTCAACTCCAAATCTTTTAAACTTTCCCAAACATGTAATTGGATCAAATCAAAATTTTCAAATGAAATAATTGTATCCAAACACACCATTAGGTATTTCTTACTTTCACGAAACACATTCATAATCCATATCCTTTATTTTTTAAGTACACGGTCACCATGTCTCAAAATTTGAGTCATGGCAAGTCCACGACAGTTATATATAAAACCAGGCGTGACACTCGTACCCAATTCTGAGTAAGATGGCTCACGTCTTTAATACGGTTTAGACAATTTTAGTGTAAAACAACACGGCCGAAGTACAACAACCCCATTGACAATCGCGGCACTAAAAGGAAAACAAAATACATTCGGGTAATAATTTCGTAGAGTTGACAGAGTTTACCATTAATGAACGGGATAATTTACGTGTCACTTACAAGCTCGCATTAAAAAAAAAAAAAAAAAAAAAAAAAAAAAAAAAAAAAAAAGCAAATGATTTTTAATAATTTCAATCAAAACACTACCAGTTCATCATACTCATAAACTTCTTTAGTATAAATTAATTGACTGATGAACACCTCAAATTATAAATTTATAATGGACTAAAAATAACAATAAATCATAAATAAAAAAGATAAATTGAAGCAAGCAAAGTTGACAAACCAGCTCTATGAGGTGAAACCTGCAAATTCAGCTTCTGGGTTTTCTCTGAGGCGTCAACTGCTCCTTAAAAAAATTAATAGAAACAAAAGTCATTTTACTCATTACCAAATCACATTGCACATTTTTTTTGGTTATCCAAATTATAATTAAAAAAATAAAAAATAAAAAAATACCATTGCGGCGCAGAGGATAAGAATTGCTGGAAATGGTGGGGGTTGTATTGATGATTATTAAGGAATAATTGGTTGTAATTTGGTTATAATAATTGGGTTTTCTGGGTAATTGACTGTCAAAATAGCGACAACTACAAAAAGCTGCTTCCATTTCTACTCTACGTGCTTGTGGATAACAATTACGCCATACTTGAGTTGTTCCACTTAACTAAATTTCTGTATTCTTGTCGTCGTTGTCCACTTCACTAGGAAGTAGATTTCGCTAATGGGTCATTTAGGTCGGGTTATTTCAGGTCTGATCGATGTAACAGATTGGTTTGGGTTGGGTCATTTTGGGTCTTCGGTCTATTTTGGGTCGGCTATTATCGGGTCATTTTAGGTTCGGATCAATTTGGGTTGAGTCGGGTCGGGTCCCTTTTTGGATCAAAATGTGAAATTTTGCTCGTAAAAGACGTTTTCTTTTGTTAAAAGGTTACTTTTTACGGTTTTTATGTAAATAATTGATGTTAATTGATTAAACAATATCAAATACTCCGTAAGTTATTTTTAAGTCATTTGAAGTTACTAAGAATACTTTTTATCGGGTCAATTTCGGGTTTCGGGTCAATTTTCGGTCAAGGCATTGTGGGTCGGGTCTACGTCGAGTCGGGTCATTTCGGGTTTCGGATCAATTTCGGGTTGTGATTATTGGGTCATTTCCAGGTCTGGGGTCAGCTTTATCGGGCCAGGTCAATCGAGTCGAGTCAGTTTTGCCATGTCTATTAGGAAGCATATTGAACGGGTTTTGGTGTGGGTTCACCCTACTTGTTGCGTAACTATTTATATTACTTGTATGTGTGTGAAAGTTTAATGTTAAGCCCAAAAGTTATGGGCTATGTTAACTTATTTTATGAGTAAGCTATTCATTTTTTTTAGTTTTTTATTTTCTAGAGAGAGACATGAAGCATTATTGGTTACGGGATGTGATTGAGAACAAACAGCTGAAACTGAAGAAAGTCAACACTGAAAAGAATGGTGCACCAAAGGAGATCCAAGAGGTAAGCTTGTGACTTCTAGAAAGTTTGCCGGTTTGAAGTTCAAGTGATCACGAAAGTTCACGTCTTCCTTGTAATTGGCTAAAAGGTGAGATAGGTTTAAGTTCAACCCACTTATTGCACAAGTATAATATGTTGGACTTTTTTATAAGATAAAATATTATTTAGTTATCTTATGAATATGTATGTGGTCCATTTTTGAGTCAGAATCAGTTTCCCCTGATCAAGTAAACTGACTCCTAATTTGACTCGATCTCCACATTATTTATCTTATAACCACCTACTATTCTAGTAATCACTAACTACTCTTTGATGACAAGACTAGTATATCTACGAGGGTGATTAATTTGTTTTGGTCACTGAAACTGCTCTCTATTATGAAAATAATACATCATCAATTTTGTGAGAATGAGGGTTTGAAACCAGCATATTACAAGGGTTACGGAATTACAAGTTAGATCTTGGGATTATTATTGTTATTTGGATCTTCTTTATTAATATTCTTATTATTGAAGACTATATTTATTAATTTATGAGTAACGGTTGGAGGTAAGTCTCGATCTTTTAATCGCTTCCGCATATTCATCTCATAACTATGTATTTTGTATGAGATCAAATTTATAAGTCTTACATAATTTTACTTGTATCTGTATGAAAGTCCAATGTTAAGCCCAATGTTATGGGCTATGTGTAACTTATTTTGTATGGAGTAAGTCTTTTAGAGTGAGTATATAAGCTTTATTTAGGGTTAAAAATTCTGCTTGAAATGAGTGCACACTCACAAAAATCTGAAAAACACAAAAGTGAGTTTAAGAAAGAAGTAGTTGAGTTCGAATTTTCATAGACAACCTGCATAATATCGAAGATCGCCGGAGATCTCACCGTCCGATTTTGCAGAAACTTTGTCAAATGTTCGTGACTCTTAAGGCTACCTTCTGACATTCAAATCTTCATTTTGAGCTCTAGACTGAGCAGCTACATTTTTGGTGAATTCTTCACTTTTGTCTCTCAATTATAATTTTTTTTATCGTTGAAGTTGCTGTTGAGTTTGTGAAACCTTTGTAAACCGAATTGAGTTTATTTTACCCTCAATTTATTCATAATAAGAAGAGAATAAGAGGGTGAACTCCTTACAAGTCTCGTGATTTTACCCTCACATCGAAAGGGTTTTCTCTATGTATAAATGGTAGTGTGTTGTTTTGTGTATTTACTCTTCCACATTTGCTTATTACTGTTGCCCATTGCTTGTTTGCTTAATTGCTTGGTTTATTGTTTGGTGATTTGAGTTTTATTAGTGTCTTTTGTTGATTGTCTTGGTGTTACGTACTTGTGGGTTGTGGTGTAATAGAGCACCACTTTGGGCTATTCATTTGTCCTCGGAACTTTTGGTTGACTTTGTGACATTAACTATGAAGTCTAGTACGGAGTAGTGAAAATTTCAAAGCTAAATTGGCATTAACTAATTATTCATTGTGGAGACCGATGATTTTTAATTTGTGGGGAGATTTTTAATATTTTACGCTTGTGGTAACAAATTAAACAACAACAAATAACAAAAGGAGAAAAATAATTCTCCGTATCAAACTTCATTGATGACAACTTCTTGTTCATTACAATAGAAAGCATAAACTAACAAAAATTGAAGAAAGTAACAAGTCTCACAATAATTTTATTATAAACTGTCCCATTTAACAATTTGTGAATCACAAAAGAGTTACATTTTGCTTGACAAAGTTTTGGTAGCAACAGAAACAAACTCATGATCACATTCAAGGTTTTTCATATCATTCTTGTTCAAGTTAATATAAACCTCAACAATTTTAGAACATTGAGTCGGCAAAAATATAACGACGTTTGTCATCGGAAGTGTCGCCGACGTTACCCACACCGGCCTTCCCCATCCGAAATCCGACTCGTATATCGGCAATCCGTTGTAATTACTAAATCCAAGCGTTACAACTTTTCCCTTCTTAGCTCTTTCAAATCTATCAGTTATGTGTGATAAGTCTTGAGTACCCTTTTGGACTTTGGCCATGAAATTCGAGTCGATTTTCATCCTCGCTTTCCGAATTTGTTCCACCATTTCATAGAATATCTCGCCTGTTAAGGATGGTTTAACTATCGAATCGAGATATAAATTTCCGAAGTAGAAATAGTCTTTTGGTGCAGGCTCAATCTTCGAACGAACATTGATCGCTTCAGATACCTCATATGGTACTTTATTTGAATGAGAAGTAGCTATGATTCGACTATAGACAAATGCCAACAAAACCAACCCAAGTGACACCTTTCCATTACTACCAATATTGTACTTTGTTTTAATAGATCTTATGCCTATTTCGTCGAACGTAAATTTTTTTGAGACCACGTCCTCGCTCTCAAACTCGTACGTGGACGCTCTTTTTGTGGACGATGGGAAATGTTTCGCGACGTCAAAGCTAGGGAGTAGATAAGTACTCTCGCCACGAGCGACAATCGACCAAGTTTTAACAAACATTAGTAATGAAAACACGTCGGAAAATTTATGATTAACACGTAAACCGATTGCTATACCACCAGACTCAAACACATTAACCTGTATAGCACACGGCAATTTAGAAGGACTACGTAATAAGGTGTTATTATTATTATTACTAATTAGAGGCAACAGTTTATCTAACTCACTTACATTTGCCTTATGAACAACATCAATTACGCGACAATCTACTCGGGTTTGAGTATACAGTACGCCCTCGTCGTTGCAGAGAACATAGTTATCATTGTCGTCTTTGATTCGACCCGCGAGTGGATAGAACTTGGTTAATGTGGTGGCTAATGATCTTTTAAGACGGTTTAACATGGTGTTAATGGATATATTATTATTAATGTTATGGTTTTGTGAGTAAAAGAAAATTAAAGGCATAAGAATTGGGCTGTTAATTTCATCAAGTAATGAAAGCTTAAGAAGATTAAGATGTTTAGGGGTTGGATTAGATGGTGTGATTACCTCCTTTGAAATCACTTCTACTTTCATTTTTTTTTTTTTTTGTTTTTTTTTTTTTTTTTTTATGAAATAAATTTTGATACAAGTGTTTTTAGTAGTTGGCACGTTAATGTATTTAGGTAGCTTCACTTGTAGAGAGCATTATATATAAGAGCCCTACAAGGTCACTTCTCCGGTATATTTCCCATGACACCCTCGAACTTTGGCAGATTACATATGGTACCTCATGTGTGAGGTTTATTCACATGGTACCCCTAAACTTTGTGTATATGTGCCCAATATGCCCATTTTATGATGAAAAATTTGACGACGTAAAAAAAAATTAGAGTGAAATACAATTAGAATGAGGGTAAAAGTAATGGACAAGGGCAAAACGGTCTAACTAACCTATTTGTCCACCAGAGTTGGTGTATGGTACGGTGGCAATATAAGTGCAAAATCTTTATAAAAGGTAGTAATTTGCAAAGAAATTTTTAAAAGGCGGTAATTTGAAAATTTATAATTTTAAAAGGTGTTAATATATAATTTACTCTAACTTTTTAAATATTGTCTGATGTTCAGGTAGGAAAACTAGGAACGACCGTTTTATACTAAGAAAATGAAAGACTAATTTTAGATGTATAAAAAGTAACCACATCATTTAAGATATTAGTAACAAATTTTTACACTGCATCATAATTATTTATATTTCTTTCAACAATGATCACGATATACTCAATAGGGATCAATGTTAGCCTAAATATTATCACGTTTTGAGTATTGAGACACTAAATTTTATTTTCTTAGTGAAAGACAATTTTTTTAAGACTTATTGCGTATGAAAAAGTTACTCCCCATACGAAAAATATAATAAAAAAAAGACAATATCGTAGCCTTGGATTATGTTCAACAGTTCAAGCGATGTAGTGAATTCCAATTTAACCCACGTTAGTTTGAACTGTCAAGTACTCTTACTTAGTATCATTAAATGAATGACTAAAGGACAAGTTGATATTTTAGTGTTAATAGGGGGACCTAAGGTCTTTATTTATTAAGGCTAGTGAAGGGTTGAGTACAGTAAGAACACTACATTCGGTAAGAACGGTAAGAACAGTTAAAGTACATTATAAATATACGTAAAGTACATTCGTTTAACACATAAAGTATATTTTGTGTGGTACATTATAAATATATATTAGGTACATTTAAAAATTAAGAGGTATATTTGAAAATTTGGGTAAATTTCAAGTTCAAAACTAAAAAGTACTTGAGGAAACTGAGTGGAGTTACCTTAAAATTTTAATGATTTCTTCAATTTAATGGCAATTTACCTTCTAAATTTTAAAATGCGTACCAACTATTATTCATTACTAACCCATACGTTAAATTTTAAATGTACCTTATGTATATTTATAATGTATTTTGACTGTTCTTACCGTTTTTACCTAAAGGTCTGTTCTAACCTGATCTTATTCCGGCTAGTGAATTTGTTTTTATCAAAAAAAAGTACACAAAATTAGATTAAAACTCGTATACGAAAAAATAATTACGTTTATTAATTTTGAGGAAAAGTTTATATTAAAAATAATCCGTACCATTTTTTACTAACAAAGTCACAAAAATATACTTTCTCAATTCAACTTCATCTCATGCATTGACTTTTTCATAGTTGTCGATACCACAATTGAAATGGAGATATATAGAGTTAACATTACTAGAAATTATAAAATTTTGATATTCTTATATATTGTATGTACTCGTGATGATTAATCAAATAAGATTTCTGTTGGACTTAATTATATGAGTTTGTTATGATAAGTTGAAAGTTAATTGAGTTTTTTTTTTTTCATTTTTTTGCCATTAAGTAAAAACGGTAAGATTACATAGTTAGAACATTTATTATAGTAAGGGCCCTTTTAATAGATTCACAAAGTTGAGTTTGTTAGAGGTTGTTATGACCACTACATCTGTATTACTGTATATATATACACATACATACCATTGTACAACATTCAGTTCATTCATTCAATATATACGGAGTAATACAAAACTCAAGTATTATTTGCCTCTGTTTTCCTTTCAAATACTCTGCTCTTTCTCTTTTATTTTTCAAGCTTTATTCACCATTTCAATGGAATTTTTCTACAAATTATCATGGTATCAGATCGGTAACCGCTTCTGGTCGCCATTGTTGATCTCTTCGTCACAATATTTTTTTTCTAATTTTTTTTTTCTTTCATCAAATTCTTTTGTTTTCTCATAATTTCTAAGAAAAATTCTAATTTCACAAAAAGGCGGAATAAAACAATTCAACACAAGATGATTCTTTATTTGCAAATCACTTATGTTGATCTTCTAGCAACAAAATTGGTCAGCAACGCCTTCGAAGGAACAAATTTTGGTGCCTGGAAACATGGGATGAAGATTGCGTTATCAACGAAGAACAAATTAGGGTTTGTCAATGGTTCAATTGAAAAACCCCCAATTTCGTCTCCAACTGCAAAAGCATGGTAAAGATGCAACGATATGGTTTTCTTTTGGATCCTCAACTCAGTCTCAAGTGAAATTGCTAATTCCATCCTCTACAGCAAAACTGCACGAGAAGCTTGGATTGATTTAGACGAAAGATTTGGTCAGTCAAATGGAGCATAATTGTATGGAATTCACAAGAAATTGAGTTAATTGAGTCAAGGAAATGATAATGTTGCTTTTTATTTTACTAAACTCAAGATGATTTGGGATGAACTTGATTCAATTGAATCAACTCACAATTGTTCCTGCAACTGTTCTTGTGGAGGAAAAGAAAAGGATAATAAATCTCAGCAAAATCAGAGTATTGTACAATTTCTCATGGGTTTGAATGATTCTTTCAGAGCTGTTAGAGGTGCAATTCTACTGCAAAAGCCTATTCCTTCAGTTTCTACCATCTACAACATCTTAGTTCAAGAAGAAGATCAAAAGGAATTGAAGGCTAAATCTCGACTCAGTCATAAAGTTGTTTTTTTGTATGCTAAGAATTTTTGAGGAAATTCATCTGGTCATTTCAATTATATTCTACTCAAAGCAAGGTTGATTAGAAGTCTTTAAAGAACAGAAAACCCTTCTTCTGCACCTTCTGTAAGAGGTTTGGTGACACAATAGACATGTGTTACAAGTTACAAAACTCCAAAGGAAAGAAGTTTGCAAATTTAACTTCAAATGGATTTGATCCTGCAGGTCTTGGTATTCTTGGTGCATATGAAAATCAATCTGGTGCAAATGGTGTCACATAAATCACTCCTTTGATGATTGAGCAGTTAAGAAGTTCACTAAGCTCTTCACAGCCAAAATCAGATGTGTATGTAACTTCTTCTTCGAGTGGTGGAGCTAACTTTGCAGGTAACTCCACTCAGTTTCCTCAGATTTCTGCTTGTAATGTGGCTAGGCTTGTCGTGAGCCTCCAAATTACTATTTTTATCCACTTCAAACACAAACTAGTAGTAAGCGTAAGTAGGGGTCGAACCCACAAGGAAGATCGGTTTGCTAAACGTGTGCGTAATAAATATCTCTCGAGTAGTAACCAAATGGGGGGTTTATAAGTTGGGATTCTAGGTCTAAGAAATAAAACACAATGTAAGCTGTAAAACGATAATAAAACGGGTCTTAGGACAAACGATATCCACCAACAGTTGAAAATGATATAGGACTCAAAATGATTCACTTTGTCAAGAATACTCTGCCACGGAAAACACTATTCTCAATTCTCACTTTAAGATTAGCTAATTACTGCGGAAGCGCACGTAAATAACCCTTACGGAAATGACAACCTAGTCAACGCGTCTAAGTTCAATCACAACGCAGAATAAAACGATGAGAAATGACAGAGATGAACATTTGCACACACAAGCGGCATACAACTTGATTCATACGAGTATTATCGTCTATAATTCAACAACGATGATCGGCATACAAATTGATGAAAAATAGGCGCTACCAAAATCAGGGCGAAGAACAATCGGATTCAATCAGACCCAAATAGCAATTGATTAACAATAAAACAACTAGGTGATCAATCTAGAAGCAAAATCGATAATCAAACAATAAATTATTGATAATACTCGATATTCAAATGACAAAGTAAAGTTGAGTCTTACAATCAAAATCGCATGAAAGCTTCAATCACATGTCCCAAGAATTGGAGAATTAGCCCTCCATAATAACTAAAACAATAGAAGAATTAAAGATGAAATTGATAAAAAATAGAATTCTTATTATTTTTCTAAAGATGAAGATGATGAATGACAAATAAAAACAAGCCAAAAGACTATAGTTATTCGAGCAAAATTTGATGGAATGCCAAAGGTTGAACACGGCCGCTCAGAGCGGCTCTTCCTGCTCACCACCATCTGTTTTAGCCGCTTAGAGCGGCTCAACTTAACGCCTTCTTTGCTTCTTCTTTTGATCCAAGCTTTGACTGACGACTTTTGGGCCTTGACTTCACTTGAAAACTTGACTTCCCATGGTACTCTTAGGCACATTTACACATCCAAATGGCGCTCTCCCAAGTCGATCCGAGACACCATACAAAAGCATGAAAATCCGCGTAACTCCACCTAAATACCCCCGACTCCAAAGTATATCTAAACCCATAAAAGCACCTCACTGACGTCAAAAGTCACCTAAAATACGCCTATAAAACCATACAAAGCTCGTCTCATCATAATGATTCTTGGATTCTTGATAGTGGTGCTAGTTATCATGTGTTCAAGCAAAGAGTTATTTTCTAACATGCACATCATTGCTAAACCTTACTTAGTTTTCTTCCCATTTGGCCAAATAATTAACATTAATACTGTGGGAAATGTACCTTTGACCTCAGATATAACTCTGTAAAATGTTCTTTACATACCCACATTCAAGTACAACCTTTTGTCCATAGCTAAATTAGCCAAACAATTGGATCTTCCATTATTACACCCACTTCTTGCTTTCTGCAGGGCTCTTGTAAGACCCCGACTTATTTCAAATAGTTTACAATTCATCTCGTTAGTAATTATAATTCATTTCATGCGATTTTCTCATTTCTACCTCGAGAAGTAATTCCCTACGCGTGTGTAGTGAGTTGTCTTGTCCTGTGTTGCTTTTACTGAGGTTAAGACCGAGTGAAGGTACCGGGAAATCGTGCTACCTTTCGACGCCTCGCGCGGGCCCCGCCTGATAAGGGGGCGGGTCGCTATGCGAAAAAATTGCGTAGGTGCAAAATGTAAAGTGCGCGTTTGCTATGGGGGATATCATTGCTTGATTGCTTGAAAATCGTTTTGAAATTGCTTTTGGAGTCGCCACCAAATTTAAAGGTATTTGGAACCTTTTTGACGCGTCTTAAATTATAAGACGCGAGTCTTAGAATTCAAGGTGCGTCGATACCTATCCTTATAAGGTTATTGTGAAACCAGAGTGGATTCGGGGCAAGGTTACTTTTCAAAAGTTTTATCAAAATGTTTTATGAAAAACTGAAATTGAAAAGCCTACGTAAAGTAGTCTCTACTAGCTTGAAAACAAGTGCTTAATTTCGATGTTTGAGCAAATAAAACGCTACGTACAAGTGCGAATATGACTCGAGAAAAATGCGTAAAAGCAAATGTGAACGTCAAAGCTATGACGGGTTGCTATAGGAAATATACGTAAAATAATAATTCATTGATTTGAATTATTATAAAACGTTATTTTCCGACTTTTGTCTAATTCTAGTATTTTGAAAACCCTCATTTTTGCATGTTTTAAAAGACTAGTTGAAACGGTACAAGTTAATGTCGAATCCGTGTTTTAGTCGTAATTTAATGCATAAATGAGAATTTGCATAATGTAAAATGTGACGTCGGTTTGCTTTAGTGAAAGTGTATCGTTTGTTTATGCAATATTAGCGAGGTTTAGACGGATTAGGGATCCGAATTACTACAACCGTATTACGAATACGGGTTCGTTAAACCAATATTGAGTTGGGTTAAGGTAACCCTTATCCGAGTCTAAAAAGTCTAGTCCGAAGGTAAAATGTTTACCTTAAAACGCAAAGACGGTTTTTAGAAAATGCTAGGTGTGAGAGTTGTGAAGTTGTGAGATGTGTAAGATGATCCTTTGAATGAATGAGGGAGTGTGTATATATATAGGAAGTGGGCTGAGCTCGTACAAGAAGCTAAAAAGTGTAAAAAAAAAAAAAGGGGCAAAATAAGTCGCCAGTGCACTGGCGACTAGTTTAGTGGCGACAGTGCCTTTGGCGACTAGTTTAGTGGCGACCACTCGGCCCGATTACCTTTGGGCCGCCACGACTAGTTTAGTGGCGGCCCGATGCTGGCAGCGACTAGTTTCATCTCATTTCATTTCCTCGATTGCCTTTGTTTGCCACGACTAGTTTAGTGGCGGTCGATTGCCACACGACTAGTTTAGTGGCAGCCACTGCTCACGATTTTCTCTATAAATACCCATTCATCTCATTTCATTTCCTCCTTTATTCACTTCAAAACACTCGAAACCCCTACGAAAATTCCATAGATTGCTTGCATTTCGTCCCCATTCTGCCTCGCCTTCGATTTCGCCTTCGTCCAAGTTCTTACAAAAGGTAATCTTCGCGTTTTGATTTTAGATTTTAGTTCAATCATCTAGTAGAGAACAATGAGCGCGTCAGCCGACTCGTCTTCTAGAACTGCCTCAGATTATAATGTAGCCACAGACTCGGAAGTAGGGCCTGAGCTTGAGGACTTGACCCATGGCCGGGAGGGAGAGACTGATATGGAGGCCCAGGCTGGGACCTCTGAGGCCGGACCTTCTCAGGCCGGGCCTTCTCAGGCCGGCCCTTCGTATGTACGGATATTGGAGCCGGCGGTGTTCCAGATTCCCATGAACACTAGGATTAACCTAGGTTTTAGGGACTTTTTGAACGAGAAAAACTGCTCTGAGCGGGCGGCCGAACATTATAATTTACCCGAGAAGTGGGAGTTCGTCGTGCCGGGAACGCATCAACACGTGGTTCGTCCTCCGGACCTTCATACGGCCGTGTACTTGAAGAACCTGGAGCATGGGCTTCGGTTCCCCCTCCACCCCTTCATCGCTAAAGTGCTCGAGCGGGCGAATATAGCCATATGTCAGATGACGCCGTTTGGCATGAGAATTATAGTTGCTTTCGCCTGGACGTGTCTGTATATGGGCTTTCCCCTTTCGATAAACCTCTTCCGCCGTCTTCATCACTTCCGGCCATGCACCAACAAGGCGACAAAAGGGTGGTGGTCGTTAGTTACCGAGTCGGGCTTTTTGACTCACTATCCGCCTAATGACTCGATGAAAGGGTGGAATGAGAGGTGGTTCTTCCTTAAGTCCCCCGTGCCATTTGACCACCCCCGTTGTTTTCACAACGACGTGAGATGCCGTCTTGAGACCCGGGGCGAGTGGGTTCCGGGAAGCGTCCTTCCCTGGAAGAAGGTTCCACTGACCAAAGAGGAGTCAGATGCCGCGGCCTACTTCAAGGCCTACAAAGTGGGGAAGGACTGGTTCCCCAAGAACTGGCTTCCTCCGGCGGATACGATTTCCGAGGATAAATTCCTGAGCATTGTCGGCCTGGTCCCGGCCCTTAAAGCAGGTAAGCAGGGGCCGGGTGGCCAGGAGTCTGGCGTTGTCATTTTTACTTGTGTTTATTTCACTTTCTTGTATTTTCCTGATCTAACTCAGTCTTGCCCCTTGCAGGCGACTTGGGGTATCTGACTCCGGAAGACTTGGCGTCCATCGGCCTGGACGAAAAGAATCATCCGCTCGACCAACCGTCTGCCGTAGACTTGAAACGGCGCAAGCCAACGCTCAGAGAGCTGATAATGCAGGGAGAAGTTCCTGATAGACCCATGGGCAGGAAACGCGTGGCTTATAAACCACAACGGGAAAGGGAGGCGGAGCAAGGGGCAAAACCGGCCGGCTCTGTTTCATCCCCCCGCCCGGATCCGGTTGGTCTTGTGGTGGAGTCTGCCCCTACAGGGGGCACATCTGAGGCGATACCTGAGGTCCCTCTTCCTAGCCCGCCTAGAGAGGTCGGGATTCAACAGCCATTTCAGGGTCCGGACCCCGTCGTCATAGAGTCCGAGTCTCCTCACTCAGAGGATGCCCGGCCCCTTAAGAGACACAAGAAGGTTAGCTCCGCGCTCTCTTGGGGAGTCTATCTGAGGGGCGCCCCCTGGATGTCCCTTCAGACGGCCTTTCCTCCGTTTTCCCTATTAGTGAGCAGGATATTTACAATCTGCTATCTTTCTCCATCCAGGGCTCTTCCTCCAAGGCCAAGGCCGCCGGTAAGGGTCAAGTTTCTATCGCTGTCCCGGGCAGGGATGATTAAGTGAGGCGCTCAGCGGATCTCGTTGAAGAGATCCCACCTGTTGCTGGGGCCTTGCCATCCAGGCCACCGAGATGGCCATGCAGGTCCGCCGCTCTGTGGACTCCTTCTGTAAGTTCGCAATGAACACTGCCGGCGAGCTTGACCGCTTGCGGCGTGAGGCGGCTTCTGGTGAGGCTAACAGAGAGATGCAGGAGGCGGCTGCCCGCCTAAAAAAGTCCATCAAGGCTCGTGAGCGGGAGAACGCCGACCTGAAGGCGGAGGTGACGACCGCCACGGGTAAGCTCGAGGCGAGAGGCTCGGTAGCGGGCTTTCCGGGAGAAAAACGGCTAGCCCATCAATACCAGGAGCTCTTCCAGGCTCGAGATCGCGATCGCCCGTCTTTGGCCAGCGAAGAGAAGGTCGGCGAAGGCGGAACTAAAGCGGCCGCCTGGAGCTGAGATGGAGCAGCGAAAGTGCGCCATCGAGTTGAGCTTATCACGGTTCGCGCCAACTCGCTTCAATGATGGAGTTGACTTTGGGTCCAACGAGCCGAAGGGATTCATCGACAAGGTCGACCCCAATTTCAACTTTGCCCGTCTCGCTGAACTCGAAGAGGGCGACCCGGCGAGTAGCGGGAAAAGCGGCCGGTGGAGGCAGCGGTTGCTAGGGATTCATTCTTTGTCTTAGAGTCTTCCTGCTCGGGATGACTTTGCTTCGGGATAATGCCGAAGGGTCCTCCCCTTAGCCTACATTTTGCTTTGTTTTAATTTCAATAAGCACATTGGTCTGCGGTAGGCGGGCGTTTTTGTGGTAGACGGCCGCCGACTCTGGTAGGTCTATTTAGCTTGTTTTTCTTTTCGCTTGTTCCAATTTGCTCCCGGCCCGACATGTGGGTCCGGGGGAAACAACCTTGTAATATACTCTTTTATCAATGTTAGTTTCTAACTTTTGCTTTTCCATACTTAGCTTATTTTGCTGTGTTTTCAATCGTATTATTTTATTTTCGTTGTTCTTGCCGGGGCCGGGTGATTCTCCCATACTTAGGTTATTTTTCTTTCCACGCTTGTATTGTCTCTCACGACTCATGCCGGGGCCGGGTGATTCTGTTTGACTTTACCACCTCATCTATGCTCAGCCAGATTTCTAGCTTTCCCGGTATGTGTTATGTGTCTGCCCCCTGTCGTCGGGCGATTGTACTTAGATTATTTGCTCTTACAAGGCCATACGTAGGGCGCGAGCCGCCCAGGCCCCGGGCCTGGACTCTCAAGGCGCGATGTTCATCCTACGTAGGCATGGGAGGTCCGCAGCCGCCACCGGCTACAAGGCCGGCATCAGACACTGCGGTGAGGCGGCTGAAACACGTGGGCCATCATAGACATCCGGCTCTTTTGCATTAAGGCACCCTCATCCGGCCCGACGGCCACGGATGAGCATTGTCTGAGGCCATCGTAGGCGCGAGCGCCAGGCCCAGGCCGGACTCTCAGCGCGATGTTAAATCCTCGTAGGCATGGGAGGTCCGCGGCGCCACCGGCTTCTGGCCGACATCGGTCTGCGGTGAGCGGCCACAAACACGTGGGCCATCATAGACATCCGGCTCTTTTGCATTAAAGCGCCTCATCCGGGACGGCGGCCGGATGAGCATTGTCTGAGCCATACATAGGCGCGAGCGCCAGGCCCCAGGCCGGACTACCAGGCGCGATGTTCATCCCACGTAAGCATGGGAGGTCGCGGCCGCCACCGGCTCTGGCCGACATCGACATCCTGCGGTGAGCGGCCAAACACGTGGGCCATCATAGACATCCGGCTCTTTTGCATTAAGGCACCCTCATCCGGCCCGACGGCCGGATGAGCATTATCTAAGGCCATACGTAGGCGTGAGCGCCCAGGCCCCAGGCCGGACTCAAGGCGCGATGTTCATCCTACGTAGGCATGGGTCGCTAGGAGGTCGTCCCCTTCTCCGGTCTTTTATGTCTTCTAGCTGCTCCGGGGCCTGTTCTTGCCCCCGCTCTGTTCCAGGCGGGATTTTGGGTGTTTATCCTCCTTTTCCTGAAAGTGTTAGCAAAAATTTTCAAATATTCCTATTTTTGAATCAGACTATCGTGATTAGCCGGGGTCGGGGTAGTCCCCCTCGCGCCTTACAGCGACTTTTGTGTGATACAAATCTAAACAAATCTTTGGGCAAAAATTCTACTAAAAGTTTACCAAAAACTTACAAAAGCTTGCGGTGTCAACATTCCTGATCACTCGCGCTACAAATGTCTACACGTTGCCTCGTTAAAACCTTCCCGCGGAAAACCCAGTGGGACAAAACCACGGGTAAGGAAAAAGAGTACAACGCTTACACGTAATATTTCTTTAATGTATCAGAGTTCCAATGGGACGGGAGGTCGTGGCCGCTCATATCCCTTAGCATGAAGGTTCCCGGCTGTTTTACCTCAGTGATCTGATAGGGTCCTTCCCAAGTGGCCGACAGCTTCCCGTGAATGTTTCCCTTTCCGGTGGCGGATGCTCTTCTCAGCACGAGATCTCCGAGTTCAAATTCTCTATGCTTCACCCTTCGATTATACATCCTTCTCATCCTGTTCTGATAAACCGCTAGGTTTTCTCTCGCCTGGTCCCGGATCTCGTCTAGTAGATCCGGTGACTCTCTCGCTTGCTTGCTCGTTCTTTGGCGGGGTCGTGTAAGTTTGCTCGAAATTTGGGAAGAATTGCTTCAATCGGCAGTAAAGCCTCGGCCCCGTAAACCATGTTGAATGGGGTATGCCCGGTGGATTCCTTGACTGTAGTTCTGATTGACCAAAGAACGCTTGGCAACTCATCGGCCCATGCCCCCTTGAGCTCGTCCAGTCGTTTTTTCATGCCGCTCAACATTTGTTTGTTGGCGGCCTCGGCTTGTCCGTTGCTCTGCGGGTGGCAAACTGATGAGTATGCGACAATTGTCCCGTTCCGCTTTAGCCAGTCCCGCATGTTGTCATTGTCGAACTGTTTCCCGTGATCAAATACCACCACCTTGGGCACCCCAAACCTTGTGATTACGTTTCTCCAGATAAACTTTCTCACAGCCTGTTCAGTGATGGTCGGGATAGCCTCTGCCTCTATCCACTTGGTGAAGTAGTCAATAGCTGCTACCACGTACTTCCTGCCCCCGGTGGCCGTTGCGAACGGTCCCAGGATGTCCATCCCCCATTGGTCAAAAGGTACCGGGCTCAGGACTGGTCTGAGGTCCCTGGCGGGGAGGTGGATATCCGGGGCGAAGATCTGACACTGCCGGCACCGCTTACTCAGTTCCTTGGCATCCTTTAGCATGGTGGGCCAAAAGTAGCCGGCTCTCAATGCTTTGTGGGCTAGCGTACGCCCGGTGACATGGTGACCGCAGACCCCAGAGTGTATGTCGTTTAAAATGAATTCAGCGTCCATGCCCCCTACGCACTTTAGTAGTGGGGCTGAGAATGATCGCTTATAAAGCTCTCCGTCCACGATGACAAACCAGGGGGCCAACCTCTTCAGTTTAGCGGCCTCGACTTTACCCTCCGGAATTTCTCCTTCCAACTTGTATTTCAAGATGCTCGGCCTCATCCGGTAGTTGTCTTGAAGATTGCATTGGTATCGATACTCCACTTTGCCGTGGATGTCGTAGTGACCGCTTTTGATTTATTGTCTGGCAACATTGCATTTGGCGAAGCTTAGCGAAGCGTCGCTTTGTTGTTTTCGGATCTGGGAATGTGATGGACCTCAAAAGATTTCAACTCGGAAGTCAAGGTTTTTGCCCTTTGGAGGTACAACGTCATTTCCTCTTCCCGGGCTTCGTACTCTCCTTTAAGTTGGCTCGCCACCAGCTGCGAGTCCGTTCTCAGTTCAATTTCTTCTGCCCCCATGGCCTTCGCCAGTTCTAGTCCTGCCAGCACCGCCTCGTATTCAGACTCATTGTTCGTGGCCGGGAAGACAAACTTCAAGGCATGCTCAAATTCGTTCTTCGGATCGATGATAACCACCCCTGCCCCGGAGCCGTGGATGGTGGCCGACCCGTCCGTATATACCTGCCACACTCCTCTCGGTGCAACCTCCTTGGCCGGGTGGGTGCACTCGGCAATGAAATCTGCTAGGGCCTGGGCCTTGATTGCTGTTCTTCCGGCGTAGGTTATGCCGAAGCCCGACAGCTCAATTGTCCACTTGAGGAGTCTGCCGGATTTTTCAAATTTTTCAAGCGCTTTCTCCAGGGGCTGGTCTGTGCGCACCTCCACCGGGTGAGCATCAAAGTATGGTCTCAGTTTCCGGGTCGCTATAACAACAGCGTACGCGGCTTTTTCGATGATCGGGTAGTTTCTTTCTGACTGTCCTAGTGCATGACTGACGAAGTAGATTGGTTGTTGTTGTTTTTCTTCTTCCCGTAGGATGACTGCTGATATTGCGCTCGCGGTCACGGCGATATACAAGATTAAAGTTTCGCCCGTGACCGGTCTTGCCAAAGTAGGCAATGTTGTAAGATGTCTCTTTAGCTGTTCAAAAGCCTCCTCTTGTTCTTTTCCCCATACGAATCTCTTGTTTCCTTTCAGCACTTGGAAAAATGGTGTAGACTTGTCCGCTGATCTGGAGATGAACCTGGAGAGTGCCGCCATTCTTCCGGTCAAAATTTGGATATCCTTTATTGTTTTCGGCGCCGGTAGGTCCAATATAGCCTTAACCTTGTCGGGATTAGCATCGATCCCTCTTGAACTGACCAGATACCCTAAAAACTTCCCCGACCGGACTCCGAAGGTGCACTTCTTCGGATTCAACTTCATTTGGTATTCCCTGAGTGAGCTGAACGTTTCTTTCAAGTCTTCCAGGTGCTGCTCATCGGATTTGCTCTTCACTATCGCATCATCCACATACACTTCCATGTTCCTCCCTTTCTGCTTACAAAATACGGCGTCCACCAGCCGCTGGTATGTGGCTCCGGCATTCTTGAGTCCAAACGGCATCATTTTGTACATGTAGACCCCGTGCCCTGTGATGAAGGCGCACCGGGGCCTGTCTTCCTCTGATAGATAGACTTGGTGGTATCCCGAGAAGGCATCTAGGAAGCTCAGGGTTGAATGGCCGCTGGTGGAATCCACCAGCTGATCAATTCTCGGCAACGGGTAGCAATCCTTGGGGCATGCTTTGTTTAGATTTGTAAAGTCGACGCACATTCTCCATGCCCCGGACGCTTTCTTCACCATCACAACGTTAGCCAGCCACTCGGGGTAGTCACAACGTTCGATGAAACCTGCTTCCAGCAACTTGTTTACTTCTTCCAGGATGGCCGCATCCTTCTCCGCACTCATGGGCCGTAGCCTCTGCTTGATCGGTTTGTAGCTGGGGTTGACGTTCAGTTGATGCACAATTACCTCCGGACTTATTCCCGGCATCTCGGCGGCTGAGTAAGCGAACACATCCTTGTTTTCTTCCAAGATACTAATCAGACTATCTTGAAAGCTTGGGTCTAGCTCCGCCCCTATGACCACACTTCTTCCCGGTGATAACTCAACTTCTTTTGTCTCGCTCCTCGGACCCGGGGTCGCTTCCAGATCTTGCTCCTCCTTCTGTTCCGGGGATCTCACCTCCGCTACTGTCTTCTGCTTTGTTCCCCGGGCCGATAGGGAATTGCAGGATCTCCCGGCCTTCTGGTCGCCATAAACTTTCCCCTCGGTCCAATTGTCCGTGACATAAACCATAGCCAGCGCTCGTATTGACACAACAGCATGAATGTGGTCCAAAGTGACCCGGCCGATGAGGGCGTTGTATGCTGACGGGGCGTCAACGACCACGAAGCTTGCGTCTACGCTTCGGGCCATGTCTTCCTCCCCTATCGTGACCGGCAAGGTTATGGTCCCCATTGGTCTGATGCCGGCTCCGGCGAAGCCATACAGCGAGCCTATGTATGGTGTCAGTTGCTCCTTCTTCAGACCTAACTTTTCGAATACCTCCCGATACAGGAGGTTGGTACAAGCTCCGGTATCTATCATGCACCTGTGGACCAAATGGGGTCCGATATCCATGGAGATCACCAACGGGTCGCTGTGCGGGTAAGAGACCCGCTGATAGTCTTCCTGGCTAATGGTCAAGTCCGGGATGGGAGGTTTTGGTGCCATCCTCTCGGCTGAATATATGCCCATCTTAGACTGCTCACGCTTCTCCGCTTTTCTTTTCCTTCCGGACAAGACTTACTCTTCCGTCCCGGCGATCATATGGATTTCGCCTATTCTTTGCTTGTTCTTTTTCGGGCCCGTTTGACCCGGATCACCACTACCTTCGCCACCATCTCTGTCTCGCTTGTCCTTAACAAAGCGCCGCATGAGTGCTACTGTTGTACCCGACCTCTCGACCTCGTGCTTCAAGGATACGCGATTTCAGTTGCATGGCCATTGTCAGTGGTATTCACGTAAAACCGACTTATCATTCCTGGTGTTTTTGCGGTCGGGGCGCCCACTTGATCTCGTTTTGGTCATCTCAAAAATTTACGCCTGGGACACGATGAGTGGTGTGTAGTGAGTCCATTCTTTGGAACCGCTGGTTGTTTCCTGTGGCCTCAGTAGTCCGGTTATCCCGGCGATCGTTGTGATTGTTATTACTGCTGCTGCGGTTGAAATTGTTGCGGGTGTTGTTGTTGTTGTTGTTATGCCTCCGGGGCGGTCCTTTCCATTCCTGTTGGGCTCCGCCCTGGTCCTCCTTCTTGTCATTTCTCTTACTGAATGTTTTATGGAACTGCTCCTCTCGCACAAAGCCTTCAGCCATCTCGCGGCCGCCATCGGTGGCCGTGGGTTTCTAATCAGGAGACTTTTCAGCTCTCCCTCTTTCAGCCCTACCGTCAAGGCATGGACCCCTATCTTGGAGTCCAGGTCTCTGATTTGCTGTGATTCTCTGTCAAACCGGGTCATATACTCCTTCAGCCCTTCACTCTTCCCCTGCACCACGTTCAGGAGCTCCGTAGCCACCTTCTCTCTCCTTTTGTTCCTGCGTCTTCTTTGGCGGAACACGGCACATGTCCTCATATCCATAGATGGAGCCGGTTGGGAGGATTCTGGAACCAGGTTTGTCTGAAGTCCCGTCGAGTCGTAGGAAAAACTTTGCACCAAACGTAGTCCTTAGAGTCGTACATCATCATGTGGCTCTCATAGGCCGCCAAATGTTCCTCCGGGTCTGTTTTCCCGTCATATTGTATCGTTGGAATTTTCATCTTGGGAGGAAGAGGGTATTCCAGCACCGAAGAAGCCAAAGGCGATTTTACTGTGACTTTTCCTTGTGTTGTGTTTCCTTTGGGTTTGTTGCGCTTGGGCCTCTCAGTGCGTGGAGCCTCGGGCTTCGATACCTCTTGAACTGAAGGTGATGACTGGGACGTTGAGTGAGAATGCTCCGGCTCTCTCCACGTACTATCGTTGCTTGACGTCTCGTTGTCCTCATGAAAAAGCTTCTTAGGGGTCACGGATGGGATGGGATCTCTTCTTGGTGGGGACTTTTGTTGACTTGGCTCGGGCGGTGGAGTGCCGGCGGGTGGTGTCTTCCTCAGTTTTTCAAGGAAAGCACTCATCATCCTTTTCTCCTCTGGAGTCAAGGGCGTTTGTAGCTCGGTCTCCAGGGGAATGCCGCCGGCACCTCCCTCCGGGGGAGCTGTTTCTTCCGCTGTTTTTCTCGGCTCTTGTGGAGGGTTTGACATGGCTTTTGTAAGATTTTTGTGAAATTTTTTCCCCACAGACGGCGCCAATTGTTTCGGGTATAAAGTTGGGAACTAAATACCAAAACTAAATACAAATGATTACAAGTTGATTATGGATTATAAACTAAATGAACTAAGTCCTGGGGCGGTCCTTAGCTCACGGTTCTCTTCTCCCTTCCTCTCTTCCTGAAATCACGTAGCAAACCTAGCCCCGGGGCCTTCCGGGTGATGGCCCTCCGACGCTCAAGTCAGTTACAAAGACAAATAAATCTAGAGAGAGAAAAGAGAGAGAAAAACCTTTTTGTAGTGTTTTTGTGTGTGTGTAAAACTTAGTGATTTTTAGGGTTTTAGTTGCCTTTTATACTTGTTTCAGATTTGTCTTCTTGTGCCCCCGCTCCGTACAGTACGGCCCTGGGTGGGCCATACATGCCCGGACCCGGGTGGATCATTGGGTTCCTTGGTATATGGGATGATCCGGTCAACAATCCTCCCGGCCTCGGGTGACCCGACCCGGGAGATACAGATGGTTCAACGAATGTAAGTCCATCCTCCGGCCTATAATCCTACCGGCCTGATAGCGCGGGACCCGGGAGAAGTCACCCCCCAACAATTATTATTATTATTATTATTATTATTATTATTATTATTATTATTACGAGACGAGTAGTTAATTTATTTATTTAGAAATTTGAAATTTCTTGAAGTTATCTGAAATAATCTAAACTTTTCTAAACCAGAGAAAAACTTAAGATGAGGAGAATATGGCCTAAGACCATGTTTATCCGTAGTTTAGCTCCAACTAATTTAAAGTAGTTTAGACAATAAAATATTATTTTCCTATTCTTCAACTACTTCCCTCAACTACTTCTAATTTTTTACACTTTATCCGTAGTTTAACCTAAACTACTTTAACCTATATATTCTATACTTTATTAAATTATGACCAAATATTTTTTATAGTATTTTTCATAAAAGCTGATTTTACAATTATTGATAAATATAAAAATCTCATCAACACAAAAAAAAAATAAAATAATAAATATACTCCGAAATATATGAAAAATGGATCTCTAATTGTAGAGTACGAAAATCTATGAATTATGATATAATTTTCAAATTTTTATATTTTGTAAATTAAATATAAAATTAAAGTTTGAAAAATAAAACACTTGCAAATTTAATTGACCAATATTTAGTTGACATGTGTACTAGTTTAGAACTAGTTGGAAGTGTTCTTTGGGGCAACTAGTTGAGAGATTTCCTCCAACTAGTTTAGCTTTTTTATTTTAATTTTCTTTTATTTTTATTCAAATATTTATCTAAACTACTCTTCAACTACTTCCTCCAACTACCAATAAACATGATCTAAGTGATTATAAATTTGCTTTGACGGCATACAACATTAAGCCTCTCAAGTATAGTCTCAAAATCTCAAAGTTGTACCAGCATAATTCAAAGACTCATGTATTGTATGTACTCAATATTGTCCTTCAAGCAAAAAAAAACAAAATTTTCTCTCTCTAAAAAAATAGAACGAGAGTTTCTCTCTTTTTAAAAGAGTGTTTTCTTCCCTATTGGTCTGCTTCTAGGTTAGCTTTTGGAGCACATTTTCGACCTTTCTTTTTCTGTAATCATTGGAAGTACTCCATTTTTATTGGTTTAATGTGTAAAAGCCTTTAACCCTTGGTATTCCACCAATCTCTTTGCATGCAAATTTTTTTTAATCATTAAATCCAACCTTTACCCTTTATTAAGAACATTCTTCTGTCTATCATTTTCATTCTCATTGAATAACAACTTTCAACCAACTTCATTTATTTTATCCCTATATTTATTTCATCTTTCCAAACCTTTATATATGGAGCGTGTGGGGGACTTTACTGCCGAAGAACTCGATTTTCTTTCAGATAATAATTGGAGGCCACCAAGAGCGGGGCCCATAGCATATTTTGAAGCTCCATACATTAACGAATCTCTTGCGTTTTGGAGTAACTGTGTTTTGGCGTATTGTGTTGACTATCGTACCTTCAATAGGATTGAACTGTTGCAAAGGTTTGTGGATGACCACTGGGTCTCCCGTGGTCAGATTACGGTCAGAAGAATGGAGGATCTATTTATTTTCCACTGTGAAGTAGGTCAAGACGTGGATGATCTTGTGACGAGGAGTGTAGCAGCTATAGCTGGAGCTCTGTTCGTTTTTGCTCGATGGACACCAGGCTTAGTTCCACGTACAATCAGATTTCCAAGGGCATGCATGTGGGTAAGAGTTTGTGGTCTTCCTCTTGAGTATCTGAACATGCATGTAGCTAACGTGGTAGGTAATATTTTGGGGCATCAGTTTGAAGTGGATGCTTTTGAAGGCTTTCCTAGCCATGACTACTTGCGTATAAGGGTTTGTCTCTCTTTGGAGGATCCTCTCATGCCTGGTTTCTTTGTTGCATGTGAGGATAACAAAATAATGTGGGTTCAGTTCCGTTATGAAGAGTTATTCAAGTACTGTGTTCGTTGTGGCCGCATTAGTCACAAGGTGACAAGGTGTACGGTAGGGCGCCAACAAGTTCTGGAAAGTATTCAATCAATGTTAGGTAGTGTGTGTGAGAGGGGTTTTATGATAGCGCAATCTCAGAATCTGTACACTATGTTTAACCTTGATCTAAGGGCAATGCCTTGTACTTCAAGGCATGTGACTTCAAGGGTGACATTGGGTCATCATCCAGGAGTGCGTCCAAGGGCTGATTATTTTGTGGATAGGGTGGTGGATATTGATATTGGGAATACAGGGGGGGGCCGTATTTATCCTGGCATGGAGTTCAATATCCAGGAGCAACCCTTTGCTAGCCCAATCCTGTTTCCATCGTATCATCAATTTAATGACTTGAATGCTCGGGTTAATGCTCTACAAGCTGCTAGAGATATGGAGGTGGATGAGAACAGGAATGATCAGATGCAAAACATGGAGCAGGATGCTGGTCTAGAGCAGAATGGGGTGGGACCGGGTGTTCAGGGGGAGAGGATTCAGGACCATGCAGCTGATTTTGGAGCGAATGACTTCGTAGGAGAGGGGGTTAATAACATTAATATCCCTGAAATTCCTCCTCTCGTGGATTTTGATCCATATATTGCTTTTTTACAACAGGAAGGTGAGGTGACTATTGACAATCATGACAGGAATTTTCAAAACAACATGGATAGACGTCTCAGAGCAGATGAGGTTGGAGCCCTGAATGAGGACGAGTTGAGGGGCTACTATCAGGTGTTCAACTTGGTGGAGGTGATGCCGCAGGAGAATGCTAATGAACCTGAAGGAAATGCTGAGCTTCAAGGTTTTGCAGAGGGGAACATCCAAGGTGTTCCAATTCAGGTACCAATTCAGGTGCATGTTGATGATAACGCTGACCCTTGGCCTCAATGGGTACCACCTCCTGGGGAACCTCCAATCCCAGGTCAGGACCTAAATGGGCTTCAACAGAATGGAATGGAAATGGAAGAGGAGGTCTTTGAAGGAGTGGGGGGCGGACTTCTGATCGGGGAATCAGTTACGGCGGCTGAGCTCTCCCAGTCGGCCGACTAACTCGGTAGTAGCAAGGAATGTGCAGTTAGTCCAAATTGCACTGTAAGTTCAGACTCAAGTGGTGTTTTTCGAGGAGGATCAAGGTGAAGAGGTAAATAGCAGGGCTGTTAATCAAAATCTGATAGCTGAGGTGGCTGAGGCGAGGGGGGTAGGTATTGGCAACTTGTCTGGTGTGGAGAGACACAACACAGATGGTAGGGATGTCACTGATAATTGGAACTTACTCTCAGCTCACACTCTAAAAGATTACACACCATGCCCTGATACAATCTCTGATAGTGGGTTGATGAACATAAAGGTTAACGTAAAGGACAAGTGGCGCAGAATCTGTGGGATGAGGAGGTTCAAGAGACAGAAGAGAGTAGGGGGTTTTGCTGGGAATGAGAGTAGGTTGTGTGGGAAGAGAAAGGCAGATTCTGGACCTTGCTTTGTATCTGTTTTGGCTGAAAATGGTGAAGGACAGGAGGTGTCTTCCAGGAGAAATGCGCTGTTGTCTTATAAGCGACATCGTGGGGAGTGGGCTTACATGGAGACTGGGAGAGCTGGCTTTGATGTTGAGTTTGAGGACTTCTCAAGGGTGGTGAGAGAAGATATGGTTGCAGAGGGTGATGGCGTGGATGAAGCTGAAAATGAGGTGCAACAGGTCAGAAACGCAGATGGTATTTCGGGAGTTGAACCTGATCAATTCCCTTCACTACGATGATCGGACTTTCATGGAATTGTAGGGGTTTCATGAATGCGCTCGCCCCTAGAATTCCTAAAATTAGAGCGTTATCTATCCTAAATAACTATGATTTTATCTTTTTGCAAGAAACAAAATGCCTTGTAGCGGAAGTGATCCCAACCTTTAGATCTTTGGGTTATTCTAATTTTAGTGGAGTCGATGTAGTAGGTAAATCTGGTGGTCTTTTTGTAACTTGGAAGAATCGTTGTAACTTCCAAATTGTACTCGAATGCAAAAACTACATTATTTTGAGCTATTCGGATGGTAGTAGTATTGACTGGTATATTTGTCTTATGTATGGCGAACCTGTTTTTGCTAAAAGACGGGTTTTTTGGGAGTCGTTTAGAGAAGTCTTGTTGAGTCTAGAGCATCCTTTTCTCTTGTTAGGAGATATTAATCAAGTGGAATACATGGAAGACAAGATGGGGGGTAAATTTAACTCCATTGATGGGGCGGAATGGTTTACCTCTTGGAAAGCTTCTCTTGCATTAGTGGATGTCCCATTCAAGGGACCTCGATATACTTGGTGTAACAAAAGATTCGGATCGCAGCCCATTTTTGAACGACTGGATAAAGCGTTTGCCTCTTATGACTGGTTTACGTCTTTTCCAGAGGTACAAGTGTTACATCACCCTATAGCTATATCTGATCATGCCCCTATTGAGATTGATCTTAAAATCCCTACAAATAAAAGGAAAAGATCTTACAAAATGGAGGCTTGGAACCTAGATAACAAGGAATGTTTGGAGCTTATTAAGGATAGGTGGTCCTGTCTGAGCAAAGGAAGATGACCGATTCCGTGCCTGAAGAAGCTTGGACTAATTAGGAATACTATGTTTCAATGGTCCATGAACAAGAAGAAAGAGTGGGTCAAGGATTGGGATGAGTTTGACGGAAGACTTAATATCTCTTTGGATAAAGCTATTACGGAAGATAATTTTACAGACTACGCTAATGTATTACAAGATGTAGACCACTATGCAGAAGCGGTAGATTTATATTGGAAGCAAAGGGCAAAATTAAAATGGTCGGTTGATGGGGACACGTGTACTAAGTTCTTCTTTAATTGGGTGAAAGGAAGGGCAGGGGGAAATTTTGTGCGGTGTATCAAAGATGAGGGTAATACATGGCAATTTAAGGAAACAGTGATAGGGGATATTTTTACGGAGTACTTTCGGAAAGTGTATACGGAAGAGGAGCACGTACATGATGGCGTGGGCAGGGAGGGACTTTTTGATAGGTTTCTCCGACCAATAGAGAATAGGGTTAAAGAAGAAGATGTAAGGAAACTGGAGAAGCCTTACACAGCAAAGGAGGTCCGTACAGCAGTGTTTCAGATGGGTGCCCTAAAATCACCAGGACCTGATGGTATCCCAGCCCTCTTCTATCAGAAATGCTGGTTTCTTATTAAGAAAGATGTCACGGATTTGATTCTTCATATTTTGAATAGTGGTGTCATCCCGGAAGACATCAATAGAACGTTCCTTGTGCTCATACCGAAAGTAGACAATCCTGAAACTCCGGGTAATTTCAGACCTATCAGTCTTTGCAACGTTAGCATGAAAATTGTGACTAAGTGCATAGCTAACAGAATGAAGAGGATTATTGGTGGTATTATTGGAGAATATCAGAATGCTTTTATTCCGGGGAGAAATATCCAGGATAACGTTCTTATTACTCATGAACTCTTACACTATATTAAAAATTTCAAAAAAGGAAAAACGGCTAAGATAGCCTTTAAGGCGGATATGAGTAAAGCTTACGCAGAGTTAGCGGAGGTTTACGAAAGATACATTGTTAAGGATGGGGTTTCCAGCTTCTTCGGTGGCTCTTATTATGAAATGTGTGACGTCAGTCTCTTATGAGGTCTTGCTAAATGGGGCACCGCTTAATAGGTTCTTTCCCAATAGGGGACTGAGGCAAGGTGACCCTCTGTCACCTTACTTGTTTGTCCTGTGCATGGAGGTGCTTTCAGCTAATCTGTGTCGAGCACAAGATTTGGGGGAGATAGCTGGCATTCGCATTTGTCGTAGGGCCCCACCAGTCTCGCATTTATTTTTTGCAGATGATTCAATTTTCTTCTCGGAGGGGAAACCTGCGCACTGCAGAGCTCTTTTAAACATTATTGATGACTTCTGCCTCTTATCGGGACAAAAGATTAATCAACAAAAGTCTGCTCTGTGTTTTAGCCCTAATACGGGCTTTGTTATTCGAGATATTTTTATAGGGTATCTTGAAGTTGTGGACTCTACGGGTCTAGGGATTTATCTAGGACTGCCTACGGATTTCTCGGGTTCAAAAAAAGACATCTTTAACTTTACTATTGAACAGGTTAATAGGCGAGTCAACTCTTGGAATGGTCTATTATTGTCACCCGCGGGACGACTAACTCTGATTTCTTCCATTCTGTCTACTCTCTCTGTTTATCTTCTATCGGCTTTTAAAGTTCCGGTAAGTGTGTCTAATAAGATCAACAGTATCTTGGCACAGTTTTGGTGGGCAGGAAGGAGGACGGGGAAAGTTATCCACTGGGGGAGCAAAAATTTGATCAGCTTACCAAAGAGTAAAGGAGGGATTGGAGTACGAAATATCAAGTGCCTCAACCAAGCTTTGTTAGGAAAGCTGGCTTGGCGTATTATCGTGGAGAAAGATACCCTTTTAAGCAAGGTGTTTCAGGCAAAATACTTGAGTAATGGCAGATCTTTCTCTTCCTGGGTGTTGGGAAAGAAGAGCTCATCTTGGGGATGGAGAGGGATTTGTTGGGGTTTCCAACTGATTGAGGGTAACTTAGCCTGGAAAATGGGTAACCCAACTACTCTTAAAACCTGGGAGAGTCGTTGGGTGAATGGCGATCAACCTCTAGCACGGGATCAGATTACGGATGCCTCCGATTATGCTAACGTCTCTTCTTTTATCTTAGACAGTGGGAGATGGGATACCCAACGCCTGTCCAGAGTGATGGACGAACATTGGGTTAGGAAAATCGCAGCAGTTCCGATCCCACTTTATTCGTGTCAGGATAAGGTCTTCTGGAAGCTTACCTCAAATGGTCTTTACAGTGTGAAATCAGGCTATGGGCTTGCGCTAGGAAACTACTTTGATATTCACGCAACGGTGAAAGATCGTCATAGATTAGCAGCTTTTTCGGACAAGTTCCTTAGAAACATTCTATGGCGGATGCCAGGGCCGTATAAGTGGCGTATTCTTATTTGGAGAATCTTAACTGACACTGTTCCTGTTGGAATGGAGCTTAGTAAAAGGAAGATGGACGTTTATCCATTTTGTAGATCATGTGGAGATGAGAGTAATGAAGAATCTACAAGTCACCTCTTTAGGGATTGCCCGTTCACAAAAAGGATTTGGATATCCTGCTCTTTAGGGATTCGTACTGATTCAGCGGGACCTGTCCCCTTTAAATTTTGGCTGTGTAATTGGCTATCATACCTGCATGGTCTTCCGGATTCAGGAAAGACAATTATGTCATTCCTCAATGTCATGTGGAATCTCTGGTGCGAAAGAAATAATATGGTTTTCAACAATATAGGCCATTGTGCCCAAAGGTTAATGTCCAACATTAAGCGGTCTGAGAGCCTGACTTGGATGGCTCAACAACGCACTGGGACAGATAAGGAGGAGGATAAAGACTATACTTCGGATATCCAGAAAGTTAAATCTTACGATCCGTTTATGTTAGTAATGGGAGAGGGTGATTGTCAGTGGTTTCGAATTAAGTGTGATGCGGGGTGGGATAAGGATGGAAAGGCGGGTTTCGGCTGGGTTGTTATTGGCTTGGATGGAAAAGTTATCTTTGAGGGAAGCTATACAGGGTTTGCAGAATCAGCACTACAAGCAGAGCTTAAAGCGTTGAGTCTAGCAGTGCATTGGGCGGTTAATAACAACCTTCTTCATGTAGCTTTAATGATGGACTGTCTACCGGCGATCCTCCAACTCACAGGATTGGTGGAAATATCGCATTCAGCGGAGGTGTTAATCCAGGATATTTTATTTTTAACAGCTATGTTTCATTGTTGTTCGATTAGTTATGTTCCTAGGTTTCTCAATAGGAAAGCGCATAATTTAGCCAGTAGGGCTAAAAGATTGTAATTTTCCTATCTGGGCTATTGCCAAAAAAAAAAAAAATATTGTCCTTCAAGAAATCGATCAAACTCTAACTGCAACTAACTATGTTTCATTACAACCATGTAGACGGCATGACCGACACATTTTCCAATCCAAAACGATACCTACATTTGAACTGATGTGATACACAAGTTTACGTCACCAAGACCTACAGATCGACAATCGCCAACAAACTCTCAATACCCCTCGTCTTCCTTCGACTACTCGTTAGGCAGTCGGGGGAAATCAGACGGGAGAGGCATCACACAGTTCTCGCCATTAAAATAAACTCTCTTTGGAAATGCCCAACCTGCGTCAAATGTGAAGGTTCCCGGTACTTTACTCATAAGAATTTCACTCTGCACATTTCCATTCTCTCCTGCCTGCATCAACACGTCGTTGAAGTATTGTATTCCCCAGAACAGTCCTGTGTCGTCTGAAAACCAAATACAGATAAGAGAATTCAGACGTAATAATACAAATCCGGAGCAAACAAACAAGGGATTTGTCAGTTTCAACGGTTATAAACCCGTTATATTCGGACCATTTAAGTCCATATCTGACAAAATACATTAAAAATAGTTTGCAAAAAAGTTGAAATGTGGCAGAAATTAGTTTATACATCTATGTACATGTCATAATTAAGAGATGAACATTAGTTGTCGACCAAAGTCGCAGGGAAGACAACACATATGAGACGGAGGTAGAACAAGACAGTTTAACTTACTGATAGGGCGATCGACAGTCATGGGTTTGTAATTGAAGCTGAAAGACTCGGCCAAATGGCTGAGATTTGGATGCTCGATTGCCAAATTCCAGGAGGTGTAGTTCTTGCGCACATTCAGATTCATGATCGTGATCTTGACTCGCCAATATGCTTTGTAACTCTGCTTTATGTGCCAATGTACATGGATTGGACACATATGAGTAGTACAGTTTACTAGTGCTGGCGGTGCATAATCTGGATCTTTCGATTTTGGTAGTGCTGGAGGTGTCTCTCCTTTTCTGCAACCATAAACGACGGAAGAAGAGATCACATAACAGTGATTTGTTAAGCTATCAAAAGTTATAACACGAATCAATAATACAATTAAATTTATGTCTTTGAACCCAAGAACCTCCTTTAGACTCACCCTCATAAAACATTATGGTCCTAAATCTCGTCCACGACTTATTGAAGGTTTTCACAGTCAATCTTATCGAGTGTGGAGTGCAGTACAACAACCAAAATATATAGATACGACAACCAATAATTGGCAGGACAATAAAGAAGATAGACCAAAGATGTGGGCGAAAAAGAACTTACTTGACACATGATAAACCAGGTTGACCTTGGCAGCCACAGGTACACTCGGGGCACAACGTTATCGTCTCACTGTAAAATGCAGATAACGAAACACAACATGTCGGGGCTGGTGCTGCTCGAAACTGAGAGTACGAACATGTAACTCTGTATGTTTCTGCGATTAAGGCAACCAATTCATTCGCTTGTAGATTTCAAAATTGAAAGTTCTTAATCATCTTAAGACGGAATACAAGTGGCAAAAACAAAGCAATTTAGGGACTGCAACAAAATAAATAAGACGACGCCAAAGTTCGAGCAGAATTCAGAAATATCAAGAGTCATGACAGCAAAAAACTCGTCTGTTTGACAGAAGATGTTACTGCCAGTATGACTTATCAGGCATAACATGCTATTGAACTCGTAACACAAAAGATCAGAATATAGCATAAAAAGTGAATCAAACAAACGACTTACGAAGAGCTTGTATCCAACGACGACCACCATCTTCAGGAATCTTTGTAGGAGGAAAAACCTCTTCAGCTTCACCACAAGTATACCCAGCAGTACCGAATTTGAAATTGGTAGGCATTTTAATACTCGAATTAGCACTCCTACTAGAGTCATCAGAATCCGCAGGAGAACCGACACTCATCTGAAAATGTGAAATACTCTTAGTCACGTCTTGTGCTAACGAAGTGAGTACACCTCCTCTGCAGCAATTTGCGGCCTGTTTAGTTAAAGGAGTTCCCGGCTGAAGGTCAATGATCACGGGTTTCTTCAAGCAACAGTGAGGAGGCGTTGAGCCTAACGACTTATTACAGACGCCTCGCTCCTTGGCCTCCGCACCTTGCATGTGCCAAATCACTTCGTGTGCCTGCCATTCCCAGCTTAGACTCCAACCAGGTGGCCACTCTATGTGTCGATACTGTTGGTAGTTGTATATTGTCACGTCCGCCTGCATTTGATTTTTTCAGTAACTGTTTTATTCGTGTTTTTAAACATCGAGCTTTCGTTAAGACGTTCATTGTTCAGAAATCAGGAATGCAAATGCAATTATGAGTTTATGACGGATGGATGAAAAACTCAATTTTTCTGCAGTGTTTGTCTATTCAAAATGCAAGGGCCTGGGTCCATCCGTCGAGAAACGAGAGCACTTCGTAGGTCGTAGGAGGTTCCGTCTCCAAACTAATGGGAGATGGGAGGAGTAGCCCATTTACTTATAAAATGCTCAATTAACTTTCACTCAGTCGATATGAGATCATACATGTGAAAGTACCGGAAGAATTCACATCTATGTTACTCTGACTCGGCTACAAGTGACCGAACACACAAATTCAAAAACTCGAAAACTGATTAACAAATCAATTAACTCGAATAAATACCGGGTATCAAAACAAACTAATAAAATAGAGGATAAAAAACAAATAAATAAAACAATTAATTTATGGAAAAAATAAAATGGCATGAACTTACGTTGTATGTATTTGAATCTTCCTGCATGATATCCCATTGAATCGTTACGTTCCCACTAACATCAAGTGGGTCGTATCCATCTACATTGCACAAATATAATTAAATAAATAAACATAAATAAATAAAAGAATTAAACTATTTATATTATTTTAATCAAATTATAAACGAGAATCATCATGAAAAATGAAAGGAAAACTTACAAATAACGTGAGACGATAGAAGAGTGTAGAAGATGAAAAGACTGAAAGCCTTGAACCCTAATCCTTTAAGTAACGCTGACATGAAATTCAAATGACAAAAAAAAATAAAAAAAAAATATAAATTTAATATAAATGATGATTAAATTAAATTAAAAAACCCTTGAATATTTTTTTGGGTAATTAAGAGAAATGTTTTGGAGGATGATCAATGGAGAATCAAAAAAAAAAAAAATGAAGTGAAGAAAAAATTAGGGGTTTTGTGAAGAATTATAATTATAATAATCCCAATTTTTTTAAGGATTAAAAAACTACAAAGTGAAATGAAAAAAAAAAAAATGGAAGAAAATAAGGTGCATAGACCACTTACATTACATTAAGATACAGCTAATCTCATTGAGTATATATGGAACAATTAAATGACATTTGACGATTAATGGTGCTATTATATTTGGCAGTTTTCAACTATTTTTTCTTTCTTCTTTTTCTTTTTTCTTTTTTTCCCTTTTTGATTATTTATTTTTTCCATTTGTGCAAAGTTTTTTATTTTTTATTTTTTATTTTTTTTTTTTTTTTTTTTTTTTTTAAACTAAAACATTAAATGGGCTCGTATGTAAATGTTGGGATAAGAATCGCATTAATGTGTATTATATTATATGTTGACAATTATATTATATGTTGACAATAAACTTATCGTGATATCTCTTATATAAAAAGGTAGTTATTGAGATATTTAATTATTTTTTTCTAGAAAATAGTAGATCTCATAGTGTGAGACGGTCTCACAGAAGACCCAGGGCCGTCTCAAAAAATTTGAACGCCCTGTTCTACCTCCTATACGAGGCTCTAAATTATGTGCAATCAAATAGTCATGTCTATTGTTTATGTACATTAGGAAAAAATAATTAAAATCAAATATGATATTTATCGTCCGGTAAATTATTAGCTAGTAATGTCAAATTTTTACTTACGTGCGTACAGCAATGAGAGCCACCTCATAGTACTTTTTTTTTCTCATATTCTTTTTTGAGGTCAACCTTACAAAAAATTAACCATAAATACTTCTCGTATAAGATTACCTAATACTCGTATTATCCTTTTCATAAAGTTTTAATACATAGCATGGCAAAAAATTACATCATACTATTACGTTAATTAATAGTGTTATTATACTTCGTACTAAGAAGTATCTATATACTTTTAAAACATTTTTTTTTCCTGTAAGTCATTTATGAGTAAAATATTTTGCAAAACTAAATAAATAAACTTTGTATGAAATTTTAAAATTTTAAAATTGTGATCCATCACACCAAAAAAGTTATTAAAGCGTGCACAATTAATTTACACGTATCTATTAATTAAAATATGGAAAACGAGTAGAATTATAGAGCTTCTTATCATTAATTGCGCTTTATGAATCGTACTCTTCACTGATTGTTTCACAAATATAAAAAGGAAATAAAAATTAAAAAACGGGTAAATTATAAAATACCACCTTTTAAAATTGAAAATTTTCAAATTACCACCTTTTAAAACATTCTTTGTAAATTACCACCTTTTATAACGCTTTTCCACTCAAATTGCCACCTTACTCCAATTCCGGTGTAAAAATAATTTACTCTGTCTCAGTCATTTGTTTACAATTTTTTCACCTTTTATTTTTTTCACATGAAATCTACTCTTCATACCACTATGTCACATTAAGTTAGTTGCTTAGTTTTAGTTTTGATTTTTATATAACCTTTATTTAATATGGAGTAGTAGAATTTGGAGCCCCAAAAAATTAGAGGTCACGTTGCCCGTGGTGTTAGATGGACCAGAGAAGACCTAGGACCTATTCTTTCCATCACATTTGATTCGATTCGGCTCACTTGATTTAGTTCGATTCGGCTCCATTTAATTGATTCGATTCGATTCGATTCGATTCGATTGATTCATTTCACTTGATTCGATTCAATTGATTCGACTTGTTGTTGTTGTTGTTGTTGTTATTGTTGTTGTTGTTATTTTTTCTATTATTATTACCATTATTTTATTATTGTTATTATTACTGTTGTTGTTGTTGTTGTTGTTGTTGTTGTTGTTGTTGTTGTTATTTCAACAACTATTACTACTATTTTTAATAAAACATATTAAAAGTATAAAAAAGTTACTTAAGAAGTAAAAACTTTATAATATTGAAATAATTATACGGAGTATGTGTTAATACGATCGAAAATCATAATCTTGAAAAGATATATATCATTGACACAATAATTTTTGATATGTATAAATGTGGATACCCATATCCGTACCCTCCCAAACAAAACCCTGTGATGTATCACGGACTTTTATTACGCATGCTTTAACGTTGACTTAAACGGTTCTAACTAATGTCGAATTCATTTTGAGTCGTTTTAAATGTTAAAATGTTTAAGGTCGCTTCACATCGCTTTAAATAAACGTTCATTTTGTCCATTTGGAGTCTAGCTAGGTCCTTGTCCTACTTCATTTGGCATGAGCTTCGCATTTGCACTACAATTAGTCCTTTTACACTAACAAGGTCTAATTCAGCATTCCTAAATTCCTAAATTTAGGCCCAGTAGCTAAAACCGCTATTTAGCCCCCTCTTACACTAAATACGGCTTCACGTCTTACCTTATTTCACAAAAACTATGCAAACACACCCTTTTCATTTTTCCGGGTCTCGGGCCCAAAACCGATCCCAAACCCAGCCTTTGGCCCGTACTCCAAAGCCCTAAGCATCATAAAATATCTCAGAAATATCCTAGGGGTTTTCTTGAGCCACACGTTTGAGATTATCACGTAATCTTTCTAAGATATAATTCAACCGAAACTAGGAAACTACACAAAAAACCACACCCTCGAACCGCATAAGCTTATGCGGTTTAGGGAGGCAACCGCATAAGCCTATGCGGTTTGCCCAGGCAACCGCATAAGGCTATGCGGTTCCTAGGCCTGTTTTTATCCCCGATTTCCTAATTTCTCCGAGGTCTTTTAGTATATATACCCCCCTATATCAGACTTCGAAACATAACTTTTCCCATCAGATTTCACATCTAGCATAACTTTCACATCACAAACATCCACAAAGCCTCAAGCACTCAAATCTTTGAGTTCAACACATCATCCCGTGTTGAATTCATCCTCCTTTTAAGTTCAAGAAGCGAAGCTCTGCCCAGATCTGAAGCGTCAGGACAAGGTAGGTACCGATCCACTTGGATCAAAGCTTTTTCTTATTTTCTATGGACTAACAAAGGGGTCTACACTTTAGCGCTGTAACAACCCGGTTTTTCGTGACTTAATTAAACTAAGGCGGAAAATTAATTAAGTCTAATACATGCCGGATGTTAATTAAATTACATTCAAATGGCATAGGATACAAATATATGTTACAATCTCTCAAAGAAAACAAATGAAACATCCCAATCGTCAGATAATCACGAGTCTCGAGAATTGCACGCAGCGGAGACAAAAACACAAAATAGGAGGATCTCCCTCAGAGGCGGAAGTAGTATTCTAACCAACAACCTCTAAACCACAGTTTTGGTTTATTTAACCTATGATTAAAAGTAACTTGGCAAAGACTAAACGCTGTATAACTCCAAAGAATTGCATATTTCGATAAAATTGGACAATTAGCATATAATATCGATTCTCACATATAGATATTTAAATCTCATCCAACATGATAAACAAAACTTAAAACATTTCAATTTATAGAATCACAATAAATAAACATGACTATTATCTCAATTAATATAATATATATATAAAACCTAAATTATGGAAATCAAGATATATGCATAAGCCGTAATCAATTAATAAACACATAGTCGTGAACAATCATGCAATTCTAAACATATGCAATATAGAAAATGAATAAATAAAACACATTGCAAGTAGACAAGCAAAAACATATAAGGAATCATAATAATTCAAATATGAGCATACGTCAAATCATATAATCATAAAACATTTCTCGATAATCATACTAAACAAAGCAATCTCAACTCAAGGACAACGTCATTCAGACAATAACCAATCAAAACAAGGAAACACATTCAACATCCATTGACTAATGAGTCTTCGTTAGTAAGGCGGAAGCATCTGAGACATAATCCGTGATAGCGGCCAGTAGAAACGAAATCGGACGTAACTGAATATGCTAAAGATATCTAAGGTAATAAGGACGGCCTAATCCCTTGTCTAGTGTATGCATACACCACCTATCGAGGATCATACTTATTCGCTAATCAAAAGGTATTCACCAAGAAAATGTTCGACTATCACTGAGACGGGTACCCCGGGTCAAGGTGGCGTTTCGATTCTTGTCTTATGGGCTCACGGTGATATCCGGTATGCCCCATCCCCGAGGTGGATACCGTGCAGAATAAAGTCTCAAGACCCTTATAACGCCTTGGGCAACTGCGGGAGGAAGCCCAAGTCCCCATAAACGACTACCTCGTTAACATCGCATTTCAAGTGTCGCAACATGGCGAACAATCCTAGGATTTTATTCAAGTAGCTCCTTTTCTCAATTCTTATATCCTTGTTTAATCGTAACAAGTGACAATTCTAACTATTAATAAAATCGTACAACCTTGTATAAAGAAAATATTAATTCTATGATTCTTGAGATAAGCGAAACACATAGAAAAACTTAAATATTTATTTTGAGTCCGTTCGTAGATTTTAAATATTTTCACTATTCATTATTTTGTACGTATTTTTATACGTATGCGTATTTTCATACTTTGTACGTATTTTTATACTTTATACTTCTATGTATTTTATTTTATATTTTAGTAATTAATAATTGTTCGTTTAAGTATGATTTAGTTTCGTTTAGATTTTAATTTAAGTATGTTTATGATTAGTGATACAAAGGTTTTTAAGTTTCGTGTTAAATTTTAAGCAACTTAAAATAGATTAGTCATTAGAGATATAAATAATTGAATTTCATTATAACTCACTTTTAATCTTTCCTCTTATTTGAATTGTAAAGTATCTAGCGATCTAGTAGTTATAACATTTATTTTAACTTAGAAATATTACTTAAACGATATTTGTTAAATTTTAGTATTCTTGATAAAATATAATATTGTGACAATTAGTAAAATTTCTTTTAGGTGAATGATAATTCGACGGTGGAACTTTATACGGAGTATATTTTCATATTTTATTAATATTTAATTATTTACTTTTCTTTCATTTCTTTAATTATTTAAACGTATTTATAAATTCGTATGGTCTATACATTTAAATTTTATAAACACAACAACTATTTAAGAAGTCGTCGTCTTTAAAGTATATTTTAAATTTTAATGATAGTATTCGATTTTATAAGTTTTTCTAAAAGTAAATTTTAAGAAATTAATTTTATTATAATAACACTTCCACTTACATATTAATTCTTTTTATGGTTTTTATAACTTAAATTTTCTACTAAGTCATTTTACTTTATCTTTTTATAGAATTATCATTTTAACACTTTATCTTTTTGTTAAACTTATTTGTAATACAAATTTCTAACTTTATTCAATAAAAGCTTTACTTAGGTTTATTTTATATTTCGAAGTACTTTATTTCTTCTTATTATTTTAACTAAATACTTATTTAGTATATTTTAAGTTCATTGTAAATTTTAGAGTTTTAACAAAGTAATCTTTATAGTAATTGTGAGATATGACTTTTTATATAATTATTTATTTTAGAAACTTTAATATGAGTAACTTAATTTATATTTTTACTTTTAGTATGATTTAATATTAATTTAAACTTAATATTCTTTTAACTTAATTCTTTATTTTTAGTTATATTTCGATTTAACATTTTAGTGACGATAGATAAGTTATATTAATTTAATTTATTTACTTAAGTTATTTTTAGTTACATTTTGATTTAACATTTTAGTGACGATAGATAAGTTATATTAATTTAATTTATTTACTTAAGTTATTTAATAATATTTTAAGTTTTATTTTATACTTGTGATACATAAACTTTATATATTTTAATTTACACATAACAAATAATTTTAACACGATAATATTACAATTAAATTCAACATTAATTCAACAACACATTTTCACTCAAAACATATTATCACAAAATCAGATAAATATAATATTTCACAAATCAATTCAACATTATATTATAACCAAAATTAACACCCAATTTCATACCATAGCGAATCATACAAAGTTATCAAATTAAACTGAAACGGGAATCATACGTGTCTAATGCATACTAGCTCACTTTTAATAACAAATTAATTAACATAACCAAAGTGTTAAAATTAGAGATTTTGGAGAAAGAATCGAGTCACCTAAATTAGGCACACGAACTGAGGCCTCCAAAATAAACCGACTTAATAAGTTTCCAAGCACGACAACGGTCAATTCCGGAGCTACGAAAGTGGCAGCGACACCAGTGGCCACTGAAAACAGAGGAAAGCGAGTTGGATTATAATCGAATACGATTCAATTTATGGAATAAATATTGGATAAATTCAAAATGAAATTGAAATAAGGCTCACCGAAATAAATGGAGGTGAAAGTGAAGACGACAACCATAGTGACCAATATTGGTCACGGTGGTCAGAAACACGAGGTCAGGCCGAGGAGACAGCCCCTCGGTGGTGAGCAAAACAGAGGAGAGCGAGGGAGAGGGAAAGCGAGGCGAGTGGAAGCTCGGTGGCGGTCGTCGGTGCTCGTGAGATGAATTTGAGCAGGGTGAGAGTGGAGGAGGCGGCGGTGTTTGATTGGCGAGACCAAGGCGTCGTTGGTGGCCCCGGGGACACAATGGTCGAAAGTCGGAGCTCCGGCGAAGGTGACGAAAACAGGGGACACAAGGGAGGAAAAGAAGGAGCTCGAGTTCGCCATCGATGGCGGTCTCAGTGACGGTGGTCAGGGGTGGCTCCGAAGGTGGTGGTCGGTCAATGATGGTGGTCCATGGAAGCGGCGCGAGGGGACCATGGTGGCGATTGATGGAGGTGATGTCCGAAGCAGAGGCGCCGGTGATGGTGATGCAGGGCCACGGTGGCCTGCTATCATCACGGTGGTCGGTGGTGGTTGATAACGGTGGTGACCACCGTGTTGTTTGTTGTTGGATTTGTCGATTTTGTTGTTGTTGCCATTGTCAATTTGTTTTGTTGTTGTTGAGTGTTGATTTTAATGGAGGTGCTAAAGAGAAGAAGAGGAGTATGAAGAAGAAGATAGAAAAGAGGGAGTTATAAGGGAGTGTTGTTGTGAGTGCATTTGTTGTTCTCGTTGCTTTGTTTTTGTTGTTGATTTGTGCTTCTTTTAGGGGAACAAAGTAATGGGGAAGAAGAAAAGGAGTGGATGAGGGTTGAGTAGTGCTCCGTATGTCGACATACATGGTAGACATTTGGAGTGCATTTTTAGATTTGCTCTGTTTCATTCATTTCTTATTTATAAATCTTTATATTTAATAAAATATATTATACTTTAAATTATTTGTTTTAAATTATAATTCCATTATTCATATTATAACATTTATAGTTCGAAAATAAAAATATATAAAAGTTGACAGTTATAAATTGTGTTACGGTCTCACATACTTTCAAAAGGCCTGCTTATTAAGTAAGATATATTTTGATAAAATTATATTTATTCAAGTAATAATAATTTTTAAATTAAAGCATAAATTCATTAAGTTTAATAAAACCAATTGAAATAAAGTTTTAGTTCATCAGGTATTTTATAAATAAAAATATAATATAGGTTAATATAAAATCAAGAAAGATTAATTAGAAATGTATTGGAGAAAGTTTATTTAATCGAAATTTTTCAGCCGCGTTTTTAAAGTAATTGAATAAAAGTTAAATTATATAAATTTTAATTTAAGAATTTTGTTAAAATAATTAATTAGTATTAATAAAAACACGAGGTGTTCTGATCCTACCCCCTTAAGAAAAGTTTCGTCCACGAAACTTGAATAGGATGGATAACTGCTCGAGATTAAAAAGCAGTTGGAGAAAACACCAAGGTTTCTGGAATTGAAATAGTAATATTGCTCTTGATTGGGTATGGATTTTCTAAAGGAAAGATTGATGAATTTACAAATTTTAAAACATAAATAATTTCTCTTTGAATTAATATCAAAATGTTCTTTGCATTATCGTTTTCAAAAGCGTCGAGAAAGAGGTTTTCAAAAAGTAGGGCCTAGAAGTTTTATGCGGAATCAAATTAAATTAAAATAATAAGCGTTTTAAGAATTAAAACAATTTATTTAAATTTGAAAATAAGATGTTAACCTTAAAATAGGTTGAAATAGGAAATTTTAAGATTTAAATTGGACTTTAATAAAATCAAATTATAGTCCTACCCCTTAAGAAGTTTTAAACGTATATACATAATATTATTTTTGTTACTTTTAATGATCACGTGTATATGAAATATAGCCTTAAGAAAGCGGCATTTAGGAAATTATGTAAAAGTAAATCGTGATCATAATTAAAATATGGGCTTTAATGAAATTAAGGAAATTCAGGATATCGTTGAATGATAAATAAAATTTTAGAAAATTATGGATAACCTTGTTGATATAGCCCATTTTCATAAAATTTATTATTATAATGTTATTAGGTGAAACAGAAATGTTATAAATCATATTTAGGACATGATTCGAAATTTATAATAAGGGGTTATATAAAGAGAAAATATGATGTATGTATGTATATTTTGACGAGAGATAAATGTAATATAGATAGGACAAGTTCAAAAGCTATTTAAAATATAAAGAAAAGAATTTCAGAAATGAAGGCAATAGGCGAAACTTCATCGTATAAGGTTAAAAAGTACTTCGTAGAAATTATAATTTAAGAGTTCAAACATTTTATAACAAGGAAGTATGTTTAAGAGGTTGGATAAAAAGTTAACGAAATTACAAAGGAGATATAAAGTCATTTTTATTTGAGATTGAAGAGAACAAATGAAAATTAACTTTATGAATTCAATTAGTATGTATTATAGATAGATTTCAAGATTAGAAGTTTTAGAAACTAAAATTAATTGTAAGGGGTCAAAAGAACGAAGTAATCAAGTTCGAAGGTAGAGTATAAAGATTAAGGAGTTTATGAAATCCGAAAACAAAAATGGTATAATTTTTACGAGATTAAAGGAAGAGATGAAAATTTATTGAGAAGACAATTATTACGAATTATTGATTTAGGAAGTTAGGAGTTTTAAAAGGAGTCAATAAGTTTAGAAGGTTGAAAAATAATCTAGTGAGATTAAATATTAGGAATTTGATTAGGAAATCTGAAAATTTATAAACGTTGAAATGATGGTGATCTTTAGAGATCGATTTTGTTATAACTTTAGAAATCTTCAATGCTAAAGAAATCTTCGACGTCTTGAAAATTGTCTTGGATAGCGTGATTCTTGATACGTCTCTTCGCATGCATACATTCTTGTCTTCAAATCTTATATTTGCGAGGAAATGAAAAGAGATAAAAACCATTTCTGAAGTCATTATAGAAGTATAAGTTAAGAAAGATTTTATTTAAAAAGAAGAAAATAATTTTAATAGATCGATTAAAATTTTCTTTTTGAATAAGTTAGGAAGAGATGAATATGGATGTTTGAGAAAGTTATAGAGGTCTTCAAATCAATTGATTTCTTCAATGTCCAGGCGTCGCTTGGATGGTTCAACTCTTGATCGTCCATTTGCAAGTGCTTGAGTCCTTGTTGTCTCGTCTTCGATTTATACGTCTCGATTTTTAGTAACGTTAGTAAAGAAGACTTGTTAGTCAAAAAGATTAGTCATAGAGCACTTAGCAGGCAAGAAAAGAGAAATAAAAATCTATCGAGGTTGAATGACGGTCGAAAATTCTAAAATCTAGGTCAGTCGGTCAATCCTTAATATTTCTACCCATTCTCACTTTTAAAGCGTTCTAAGATTATTATTTTAGCGATCTAAGATTTCTAATTCATTATTTGATCCTATAAGTCTATGCACGACATACGATATGAATATACGCCAGGTGTCGTCTCGCTATGTGAGATAACTTTAAGTCATTCACGGTCGCAAGACTGACTCGATACCATATGAATAACAACGGTTTTTAGTGACTTAATTAAACTAAGGCGGAAAATTAATTAAGTCTAATACATCTTGGGATGTTAATTAAATTACATTCAAATGGCATAGGATACAAATATATGTTACAATCTCTCAAAGAAAACAAATGAAACATCCCAATCGTCCAGATAATCTGAGTCTCGAGAATTGCCTGCAGCGGAGACAAAAACACAAAATAGGAGGATCTCCGCTCGAGGCGGAAGTAGCTATTCTAACCAACAACCTCTAAACCACAGTTTTGGTTTATTTAACCTATGATTAAAAGTAACTTGGCAGCACTAAACGCGTATAACTCCAGCAGCCGCATATTTCGATAAAATTGGACAATTAGCATATAATATCAGTTCTCACATATAGATATTTAAATCTCATCCAACATGATAAACAAAACTTAAAACATTTCAATTTATAGAATCACAATAAATAAACATGACTATTATCTCAATTAATATAATATATATATAAAACCTAAATTATGGAAATCAAGATATATGCATAAGCCGTAATCAATTAATAAACACATAGTCGTGAACAATCATGCAATTCTAAACATATGCAATATAGAAAATGAATAAATAAAACACATTGCAAGTAGACAAGCAAAAACATATAAGGAATCATAATAATTCAAATATGAGCATACGTCAAATCATATAATCATAAAACATTTCTCGATAATCATACTAAACAAAGCAATCTCAACTCAAGGACAACGTCATTCAGACAATAACCAATCAAAACAAGGAAACACATTCAACATCCATTGACTAATGAGTCTTCGTTAGTAAGGCGGAAGCATGCAGACATAATCCGCGCAGTAGCAGCCAGGGCCGAACGAAATCGGACGTAACTGAATATGCTAAAGATATCTAAGGTAATAAGGACGGCCTAATCCCTTGTCTAGTGTATGCATACACCACCTATCGAGGATCATACTTATTCGCTAATCAAAAGGTATTCACCAAGAAAATGTTCGACTATCACCAGAGACGGGTACCCCCGGGTGGGGCTGGCGTTTCCAATTACTGTACTATGGGCTCACGGTGATATCCAGTATGCCCCATCCCTGAGGTGGATACCCCGTACCGAATAAAGTCTCAAGACCCTTATAACGCCTTGGGCAACTCTGGGAGGAAGCCCAAGTCCCCATAGACAGCTACCTCGTTAACATCGAATTTCAAGAGTCATGACATGGCGAACAATCCTAGTATTTTATTCAAGTAGCTCGTTTTCTCAATTCTTATATCCTTGTTTAATCGTAACAAGTGACAATTCTAAATATTAATAATATCGTCGAACTTTGTATAATGAAAATATTAATTCTATGATTCTTGAGATAAGCGAAACACATAGAAAAACTTAAATATTTATTTTGAGTCCGTTCGTAGATTTTAAATATTTTCACTATTCATTATTTTATCGTATTTTTATACGTATGCGTATTTTCATACTTTGTACGTATTTTTATACTTTATACTTCTATGTATTTTATTTTATATTTTAGTAATTAATAATTGTTCGTTTAAGTATGATTTAGTTTCGTTTAGATTTTAATTTAAGTATGTTTATGATTAGTGATACAAAGGTTTTTAAGTTTCGTGTTAAATTTTAAGCAACTTAAAATAGATTAGTCATTAGAGATATAAATAATTGAATTTCATTATAACTCACTTTTAATCTTTCCTCTTATTTGAATTGTAAAGTATCTAGCGATCTAGTAGTTATAACATTTATTTTAACTTAGAAATATTACTTAAACGATATTTGTTAAATTTTAGTATTCTTGATAAAATATAATATTGTGACAATTAGTAAAATTTCTTTTAGGTGAATGATAATTCGACGGTGGAACTTTATACGGAGTATATTTTCATATTTTATTAATATTTAATTATTTACTTTTCTTTCATTTCTTTAATTATTTAAACGTATTTATAAATTCGTATGGTCTATACATTTAAATTTTATAAACACAACAACTATTTAAGAAGTCGTCGTCTTTAAAGTATATTTTAAATTTTAATGATAGTATTCGATTTTATAAGTTTTTCTAAAAGTAAATTTTAAGAAATTAATTTTATTATAATAACACTTCCACTTACATATTAATTCTTTTTATGGTTTTTATAACTTAAATTTTCTACTAAGTCATTTTACTTTATCTTTTTATAGAATTATCATTTTAACACTTTATCTTTTTGTTAAACTTATTTGTAATACAAATTTCTAACTTTATTCAATAAAAGCTTTACTTAGGTTTATTTTATATTTCGAAGTACTTTATTTCTTCTTATTATTTTAACTAAATACTTATTTAGTATATTTTAAGTTCATTGTAAATTTTAGAGTTTTAACAAAGTAATCTTTATAGTAATTGTGAGATATGACTTTTTATATAATTATTTATTTTAGAAACTTTAATATGAGTAACTTAATTTATATTTTTACTTTTAGTATGATTTAATATTAATTTAAACTTAATATTCTTTTAACTTAATTCTTTATTTTTAGTTATATTTCGATTTAACATTTTAGTGACGATAGATAAGTTATATTAATTTAATTTATTTACTTAAGTTATTTTTAGTTACATTTTGATTTAACATTTTAGTGACGATAGATAAGTTATATTAATTTAATTTATTTACTTAAGTTATTTAATAATATTTTAAGTTTTATTTTATACTTGTGATACATAAACTTTATATATTTTAATTTACACATAACAAATAATTTTAACACGATAATATTACAATTAAATTCAACATTAATTCAACAACACATTTTCACTCAAAACATATTATCACAAAATCAGATAAATATAATATTTCACAAATCAATTCAACATTATATTATAACCAAAATTAACACCCAATTTCATACCATAGCGAATCATACAAAGTTATCAAATTAAACTGAAACGGGAATCATACGTGTCTAATGCATACTAGCTCACTTTTAATAACAAATTAATTAACATAACCAAAGTGTTAAAGTTAGAGATTTTTGAGGAAGAAATCGAGTCACCTAAATTTGGCTCACGAACAGAGGCCTCCAAATAAAACCCGACTTAATAAGTTTCCAAGCACGACAACAGTCCGACCCGACTACGAAAGTGGCAGCGACACGGTGTACTTGAAAACAGAGGAAAGCGAGTTGGATTATAATCGAATACGATTCAATTTATGGAATAAATATTGGATAAATTCAAAATGAAATTGAAATAAGGCTCACCGAAATAAATGGAGGTGAAAGTGAAGACGACAACCATAGTGACCAATATTGGTCACGGTGGTCAGAAACACGAGGTCAGGCCGAGGAGACAGCCCCTCGGTGGTGAGCAAAGCGAGAGGAGGCGAGGAGAGAGGAAAGCGAGGCGAGTGGAAGCTCAGGTGGCGGTCGTCGGTGCTCGGCGAGATGAATTTGAGCAGGGTGAGAGTGGAGGAGCGGCGGTGTTTGATTGGCGAGAACAAAGGCGTCGATGGTGGCTCAGGGGACACAATGGTCGAAAGTCCGAGACTCCGGCGAAGGTGACGAAAAACAGGGACACAAGGGAGGAAAAGAAGGAGCTCGAGTTCGCCATCGATGGCGGTCTCGATGGCGGTGGTCGAGGTGGCTCAGAAGGTGGTGTACGGTCAATGATGGTGGTCCATGGAACCGGCGAGGGGACCATGGTGGCGATTGATGGAGGTGATGGCCAAAGCGAGGCGCCGGTGATGGTGATGCAGGCCACGGTGGCTGCTATCATCACGGTGGTCGGTGGTGGTTGATAGCGGTGGTGACCACCGTGTTGTTTGTTGTTGGATTTGTCGATTTTGTTGTTGTTGCCATTGTCATTTGTTTTTGTTGTTGTTGAGTGTTGATTTTAATGGAGGTGCTAAAGAGAGAAGAGGAGTATGAAGAAGAAGATAGAAAAGAGGGAGTTATAAGGGAGTGTTGTTGTGGTACATTGTTGTTGTCGTTGCTTTGTTTTTGTTGTTGATTTGTGCTTCTTTTAGGGAACAAAGTAATGGGGAAGAAGAAAAGGAGTGGATGAGGGTTGAGTAGTACTCAGGTATGTCGACATACATGGTAGACATTTGGAGTGCATTTTCAGATTTGCTCTGTTTCATTCGCTCTTATTTATAAATCTTTATATTTAATAAAATATATTATACTTTAAATTATTTGTTTTAAATTTTAATTCCATTATTCATATTATAAAATTTATAGTTCGAAAATAAAAATATATAAAAGTTGACAGTTATAAATTGTGTTACGGTCTCACATATTTTCAAAAGGCTTGCTTATTCGTAAGATATATTTTGATAAAATTATATTTATTCAAGTAATAATAATTTTTAAATTAAAACGCAAATTCATTAAGTTTAATAAAACCAATTGAAATAAAGTTTTAGTTTAACAGGTATTTTATAAATAAAAATATAATATAGGTTAATATAAAATCAAGAAAGATTAATTAGAAATGTATTGGAGAAAGTTTATTTAATCGAAATTTTTCAGCCGCGTTTTTAAAGTAATTGAATAAAAGTTAAATTATATAAATTTTAATTTAAGAATTTTGTTAAAATAATTAATTAGTATTAATAAAAAACACGGGGTGTTACAAGCGCCCCCCCCCCCCCCTCCCCCGGCTTTGGCACCCAGCGCGCTTGCTTATTTACTTCGGGTACACTCCATATCCGATGACACGCCAAAGTCGCATAAGCAACCGACCTTATAAAATAAACCAATGGACAATTGAACTTTATTTTATTTGCATGCATCTTGCACCTTCTTATTTTGCATTAAATCAACTTAAACAATGAATTCGACCTTTAAGCTGGTATTCGTTAACAAGTTAAACATGCTAAACTGAGGGTTTTAATCAATATTTTTGCATCTGCATCTGCATTCTTTTACAAACTTATCGCACTTGTACGTAGCGATAACATTAGCTCAAATATCATCTTACAAGGATTGTTTTAGGTCAGTAGAGGCTATTTTTACATAGGCTTCTCTAAAAGGTTTTCATAAATCATTATTTGAATTAACTCTTTTTCTAAAGTACCCTCACCCCGAATCCAATCTGGTTTCACAAGCCTTAGATCTAGGGGTGTCGGCGTGCTCCAAAATCTAGGACATGTTTTTAACTTAGAACATGGTAGCAGGTTCCTAATTTCCGCGATAATTAGGTGGCGACTCCATAACAGTTCTTAAAGGTTTTTCCAACTTAATCTTTTTTAACTTTAAAATCCGCCCTTAAGCAAGACGCCGAGTTGGGTCCCTCCCGGGTTCCACAGTTTGGCGACTCCGCTGGGGAGATCTTATTTTTAAAAACCTAAAACTAGCTTTTTCTTTTTAAAAATAAAGAGGTGAAACTTGAAAGCCTTGAACAATCCAAGTATACATATTTGAGCTATGCACATTCGTTTAGAGTCCATTCCTTTTGGAATCTAGGCACCCTTTGCACCCTCGAGAGGTGGTTCCCACATGCAGGCTTGTCCACTCGATAAAGCACATGCCGGACTAACTTTCCTCTCGCCCCTCCACGGCTTGCCGTAAACGGCTATCTCGACCGCCCCAGTGCTCCCTTCAGAAAACCTATCGCCCCGGCGTAAGGAAATGAAGGGGTTAAGTATCTGTCAAAGCGTACTCGAGGTAGTTGGAGGTGTACCCGACTGACTCATTTTCACCCTTTTTGAGTCATACGTACAAGTTCGAGGCTATGCACTCCATGGTCTTTTTCAAAAATAAGCACTTGCATTCATATCTTCGAAAACTCGCTTAAACGTTTCAAAGATAAATAAACCTAACATCTAACAAACTAACACTTTTCAAACAAAACTATCACGAATTTTTGAAACAAGCTTTTTCAAAACTCCCTTTTTCACTAACAAGCAAAAACCCGAGCAAGGATTAAAACCCGAGCTCGTGGATTTCAATCCTCTAGGTCATGCGGCCTAGACTCCATTTTAACATCCTCGACTCGACTTGCTCGAGCCGAATCCTTCTTCTTTTACACATCCGACTCGAGCTCACCTCGGCAAATCACTGATATCAGTTCGACGGATGCAAAGCAAAATCTTTTAACATCGAGACGAGATGTGCGCACGCATCCTCGCCTCAAAAGCTTCCCTTAGCAAAACCTTTTCGAAAACCTCCTTTTTCAAGCTTAAAAGGTCTTTCTAAACAAAGAAATGAGCTAAAATGAATGCCTAAAAATGGATGTGAGTCTAGTGGGTCGAGTCGTGTCACTAATATGCAAAGTGAAATGCAGGCCTCAGCTGAATACTCACCATGAATCGCATCATCACCCCTTCCTTCAAACGCTCCTCAAAGATGGCTAACCTCAACAGACTAAGAACCCTCCGTCACCGCATTGATCAGCTCACCAAAAACATTGACAACTTGAAGGCCTTGCATCAACTCGAAGTTGCACGCTTAGAACAACGCTCCAAGGCCGACAAGCATGTCTCCTCCACACTCGTCACTGACTCCAAAGGGACGAGGAAGATTTCACCCAATATCTCGTCAGTTGGAGAGGACTACTTGCCAGGTTGTAATCCTCCACACGAGGGCGAACTCATGTACACATTTCTCGGTAGCTTACGACCCGAGTGGCGAAGACACTTTGATTCTGGCTGACGCCGAGAATTTGAAGAACTCATTGAAATTGCCCTCTGAGCCCAAAGCAACCCCACGATCTATAATGACGGCAATCTTCCTCGGATCAGCACCCGTCATGGATTGCTCCTACTTGGTCACACCCACCAACAACCAAATCAATGGGGTCTGGTTCAGTGATGACGAAGATGAAGAGTGGCCACCCACTAACAAAACGGTAGCCCAACTCTCGACTACACCCTCCTCGAATGAGAACAAAAATAACAAGAAGGGGAAGAAAAAGAAGGGCAAGCAGTCCGAAAACAAAGATCAAAAAGAAAAGAGCGAGCAGCCCGAGAAGGAAGACCAAGACGAGGTTTCGCATCTCACGCGCTCTGGTCGTCCTTATCAAAATATTTTCACAGATGAACATGCCAGAAAAGCAACTGCGGCCGAGAAAGGCAAGGCCGTAGCCCAAGAGGATAACCCCTCTACAAATACACCCTCCACCTCTACAGTAATTCCACCACCTAACACGAATGAGGTGCTTCAGAAGCAACTCGCTCGCACAAAAGCCGATGTTTCCATCTGGGCCCTTCTACGAGACTCAGCGGAACATAGGAATGCATTCATTCGCGCCCTACAAATAGCATGTGCAGACGCTGAGATCTCTCCAGATCAAATGGTCAGTCATGTCACGAGGGATTGGTTACCGGGGGCTATCACCTTCTCAAATGATGATCTCCCCGCATTCGGATCAAACCACAACCTCGCCCTATACATTAGCGTGGAATGTATGAAGAAAACTTTGCCCGTGTCCCTTGTTGACAACAGATCTGCAGTCAATGTTCTACCATTGGCCACCGCACATCGACTCGGCCTATCCGATAAAGACTTCACCCCAAGCATGGATGGAGTCAAAGCTTTCGACGGAACCCGACGTCACGTGAAAGGAACCATTTCTCTTCACATACGCAGTGGTCCCATAGAAAGAAAAGTCGAGTTTCAAGTCATCGACATGACCCCTTCCTATAACATACTCTTAGGACGACCGTGGATTCACTCCACCAAGGCCGTGACTTCAACTCTACATCAAAAGGTTAAGATCCCTATCAACGAGGAAATCATAACCTTGAATGCCTCAAACTTCCGAGCCTTTTCGATACACCAAAAGAGCCTAATTCCGCTGAAATTGTGGCTGAGCCCGCAGAAGACTTATGTGGTTTCGACTTCGAAGTCGGCGCTATCACACGTACACCAATCAAAACCTACAAACCTTTCAGAACAAAAAATAACAACAGCCTTTGGCTCACCATGGGTTTAGGCTATAAGCCCAAAAACGGCGACCAGGAGAAGATGGTTAAGGAAATCCAAAGGCGAAAGTCAACCCACAAGGTCACCCTGCGACCTTACATCCTCGACCTGAAAGCATATTTCACCCCCGGAGGAACAGTCGACGGGAATACCTCCCTTCGAGACATCATTCATTCATCCGAAGCTTGTTTCTCTAGTGAGGCCGAGCCCAACACACTCAAGGCCTCACCGAGCACCAAAAATGAAGAGATTGTCTCTACGATCATGCGAGACCGTCACTTCGATCCTAACTTACTCATAGCCGACGCCACAGACAAAACCCTCAACGGATGGTATAAAACGCTGAAATGGACCGACGCACAAGGTCACCACTTCCAGCTTATCACCGGTGAAGGACCACTTTTCGACCATGTCACTAATCTCAAAGACAAGGACGAGAGTGATTCCAACTCAAGCAACTCAAGCAGCTCAAGCACCTCCAGCGGCACAGAAGACGACGAAGAAGAAGAAATTCTTTTAGATTCTAATGCTCTTAGTGTCGGGTCATCTGTCGACCCATCTATCCTAGACTCTAGCTTTAGTTTAGATTTCCTTTTTACGGAGGCTAGCTCCAAGCAATTTTCTGAATTGTCGAATAATTCTCTTCAAAATAATGGAATGAATAAATTTGCTTATGTCTTGTCTCAAGCTAAAACAAACAACAAAATACAAACAAACAAAGATCAAGAAGCAACAAACAAAACACAAAATACAAAAGACACTAACTCATGCGATGAAAATGAACAAACAAAACAATCATTAAACAAATACATTGCAAACATTGTGCACCCAAAAACACAAGACCCAATCATCGAGGAAACCATAACCATAAACGTGGGAACCCCCGAAGAACCAAGGGAACTACAACTAGGAGCCTCACTAGACGAACACGAGCGCACCCAATTCACACAACTCCTAAGCGAATTCAAGGACGTATTCGCTTGGTCATACAAAGACATGCCCGGAATCGAACGAAGCATCGCCGAGCACCGCATCCCCATTAAACCCGGTTACAAACCCATCAAGCAAAAGCTAAGAAGACTACGTCCCGAATGGTCACTCATGGTCAAGGAAGAAATCGAAAAACAATTACAAGCCGGTTTCATCCAAGTCATCGAGTATCCTGAATGGCTCTCAAACATGGTCCCAGTCTTGAAAAAGAATGGCAAAATTCGAGTATGCGTTGACTTTCGCGACTTGAACAAAGCTAGTCCCAAAGATGACTTTCCATTACCCCATGTGGACGTCCTAGTCGACAACACCGCCGATCACGCCCTCCTATCCTTCATGGACGGCTACGCAGGCTACAATCAAATCAAAATGTCACTCGAAGACATGGCAAAGACGGCCTTCATTACACCGTGGGGCACATACTGCTACACGGTCATGCCTTTCGGCCTAATCATCGCTGGCGCAACATACCAACGCACCGCTACAACACTTTTACACGACATGATGCACAAAGAAGTCGAAGTTTACGTCGACGATATGATCGTGAAATCAAAGGAGAGAAGTGGTCACATCACTAACCTCCGCAAGTTCTTCACACGCCTACGACAATACAAAATGCGCCTCAACCCCCAAAAATGTACTTTTGGAGTTAAATCCGGTAAACTACTAGGACATGTAGTGAGCCAAAGAGGCATCGAGGTCGACCCCTCGAAAGTCAAAGCAATCCTTGAAATGCGACCCCCGGAGAACCTCGACGAAATTCGAAGTTTCTTAGGCCAAATCCAATACATCTCACGCTTCATTAGCAAACTCACCATGATATGTGAACCAGTTTTCAAGAAACTCAAGAAAACCGATCATGTTGAATGGGACGAAGAATGTCAAAAAGCATTTGACAGGGTCAAGGAATTACTAACCAACCCACCAGTTCTACGACCACCCCAAGCGGACTTACCACTATCCTTATACCTTACAACGACACCTACCGCCATGGGCGCCATGCTCGCTCAAGAAGTAAACGGCGAAGAACACGCAATCTACTACATCAGCAAGAAATTTCTCGATTACGAAACTCGATATTCACCCGTCGAGAAAAGTTGCCTAGCTTTAGTGTGGTCATCCAAGAAACTCCGTCACTATATGCTAGCGCACCAAACAAGGGTCTATTCCCAAATGGACCCCGTAAAGTACCTTTTCGAGAAGCCTGTGCTTAACGGACGAATGGCCAGATGGACATTGCTCTGGCAATTCGATCTTGGCACGTACCCTCAAAGCAATCAAGGGACGAGCAGTCTCCGATTTCCTAGCCGAAAATGCAATCAACGAAGAGCCAATCATCGACACAACATCCCTTCCAGACGATGGGATTTACAATATCAACCAAGAACAATGGGAGTTATACTTCGATGGCTCCTCCAACTATCGAGGATGTGGAGTAGGAATACTTCTCATATCCCCGAATGGCGAACACACACCCTTATCCATCGAACTGGATTTTGACGTTACAAACAACGCCGCAGAATATGAAGCGTGCTTGTACGGTCTCCAAGCAGCGCTTGTACTCAACGCCCGCAATATAAGAGTCTATGGGGACTCCCCCCTCATAATCAACCAAGTATCCGGAGCATGGAAGATACTTAATGAAAACCTGGCACTATATCAAAACAAAATACAAGAGCTCATAAACGAATTCTATCACGTAGAATTCATACACCTCCCACGCGAAGAAAATCAATTCGCCGACGCGTTATCCAAACTCGCGTCACTAATCAACATACCCCCGGGAATGGAAACACTACCCATCGTCGTGGAGCGACGGAATGAACCCGCCTACATCTGTGACATTGAAACCGAGGAAGAACAAACCGATCCTTGGTACCAAGCAATCATCAACTACAAAACAAATGGCGAATACCCACCAAATACTGACAAACGAGCCAAACGAGCCCTACGCCTATTATCATCACAATTCGTGATGGAAATGGGCAAACTACTCAAAAAGACGCCTCAAGGCATACTACTCTTGTGCGTCGACCACAAAAAGGGACACAAAATCATGTCCCAGATACACGATGGCGAGTGCGGACCACACATGAATGCACGAGCCATGTGCAAACAAATCATAAGGCTAGGATGGTACTGGACAACCATGGAAGCTGACTGCGCAAGATACGTCAAACATTACCACAATTACCAAATTTTTGCAAACGTACAACACATCCCTCCTTCACCACTATACAGTTTAACCTCGCCATGGCCTTTCTCAACCTGGGGAATCGACGTCATAGGCAAAGTTCAACCCGTAGGGGCAGGAGGACACTGCTTCATACTCGTGGCCATCGACTATTTCACCAAATGGGTCGAAGCCGCATCATACCGCACGCTAGGCACAAAAGAGGTTGCAAAATTCATAGAAAACAACATCATTTGTCGCTATGGCATACCTCACGAATTCATAAGCGACCAAGGCACACATTTCCAAGGAGAGGTCGAACCACTTCTCCTCAAATACAAGATACAACGACACAAATCATCACCTTACCGACCACAAACTAACGGCGCGGTCGAGGCAGCAAACAAAACCGTCGTCTCAATCCTCAAAAAGATGATCGACACCTGCCACGACTGGCCCAACAAAATCCCATTCGCATTATGGGGATACCGCACAACCATCCGCACACCCACAGGCATGACACCCTATTTCCTAACCTACGGGATGGAAGCCGTTCAACCTGTAAAAATAGAGATGCAATCCCTTCGATTTCTCATGGAAGCAGACATTCCTGAAGCCGAATGGGCACGCGAACGATACGAGCAACTTATCCTGTTAGACGAAAGACGGTTACATTCACTAAGTACAGTCCGAATGTACCAATCTCGCTTACAACGCGCCTACAACAAACGGGTCAAGCCACGAAACATCAAAATGGGTGACCTAGTACTCAAATCAGTCCGAGCACCACTACCAGTCGACCCAAGAGGAAAATTCAAACCCAATTGGGCCGGACCGTACTTGGTCAAGGAAATCCTTCCCGGAGGAGCCGTGAAACTAACTGACCTTGACGGTCAGGACTTCCGATTACCAACAAATCTTGATCAACTCAAGAAATACTACCCTTAAACACAAACAAATTTGCAATGTATTTCAAAAACAAAACTCGCTCTCGCATGGGTGAACTACGCTCGGTTTGATTCCACGCACTGTGGATACGTAGGCAGCTTTGCAAAGAGCTCAACCGAATCACACGAACTACGCCGGTTTGATTAGTAAACGCGGATCGTGGCGACTTGTCAAAAGCACAACCGAACTCCCTAGCACGCACACCCAAAGCTTAAAAAAGTCAAGGGCGATGCACTCACAAAAGACACGCTCGAAGCTTAAAAAAGTCGAGAGCACAGTCAACACAAAACAAAACAAAACAACAATACAATTCCAAAGCTTAAAAAGGTCGAGGATCTTAAGCAAAACAACAAACGGATCCAAAGCTTAAAAAAGTCGAGGATTTAAAAACAAATACGAATGTTCGAAGCTTAAAAAGGTCGAGAATTTTCCAAAGCAAAACAAAAGAAAGCAACGAGACAAGACAAAAGCAAATTAGTTCTATTTTATTAATTTATTTAGGATTTTTCGCAATCTAGAAATGAGCTAGGAACAAGCCTCCTTAGCCCTTTATTCAAATCTGAAACATGCATTTAAATAAAGGAATTTTTCTAAGCTAAACAAAGAAAACTACTCAAGTCATTTTCTGACGTTTCGGGTTGACCTCTTCATCTTCAAGAGGCCGATCCGCCACAACTTTCGACCTAAGGACGGGAGTAGATCTCTCAAAACCTGGGGGCTCGATCGGACCCTCATCCTGCTCAACTGGGGGCTCCTCGATCCTTGGCCCTAGACGATCTTTAACGGTCACCTTCGGTCCAAGCCTTTCCCGCGCCGGTCTCGAAGTAGAAGCACCTGCAGTACAAAGATCACCATAGTCCTTCCTTTCGCGCACCGCCTCATACGCCAAGGAGGGCCTTGGCCCATTCTTCTCCCTCCTCCTTTGATTCTCCCGTTCCTTAGGATCATTGGAGCGGTACCACCGTGTATAGAAATCCGTAACACGGCTAGACTCTATATGCTTCGGAACAGCCCAAGTAACACGGTCCGACCATCCTCGGATCCAAGCATCGATCACTTGGTTGTTTAGCACAACAACCCCTCCAACCTGAGTATCCTGCTCGGGTATGGTCTGAGCAAGCCCGATTTGCCTCTTCAAGCGAAGAGGATGAATCCACACTCCTCGTTCAAACCCGCACAACATCAACCCACGAGATGCATTCACAACAGACGGCGCCGTAACCGCCGTAATACCCCACCAAGACACGTACCAACGAATGGTGCTCTCTTTCACAAACCACCGGTAGTAGTTTAGCGAACGCTCCCGAGGATCAGCCCACTCCATCTTCCGCGACGTCGTCCCCGCCACCTTGAAGACACTTCCAAGGGGAAGAGCTTTATACACACTTAGCCTCTCCATGAGCCAAACGTTGAGAATCCTAGCGCTGAACCTGTCACGAGCTCGGGACGATTAGCACAGCGATCGTCTAAGCCCGAGATGGTCTCCGCTAGGATCAACGCAGAAGGATCATATCCCCTCTCCATCTCTTCGACAACACGAGCATACCTCGCGTTTCCGAACACTCCATCTGGCATGGACCCCGCAAAAGCATAGCGATGAACCAAACAAAAAGCAAGGGCCCTCCGCCTAGAACGGTCCGAAATACTAGTATCAACTTTACTCATGTATCGTTGACACAAGAGAAGCATGTTTACCTTGCCTCCCTCAAACAACCCTGCAGCATGAGCATTCGTCATCCCAAGGAAGTTTCGCAACATCCCGTTATAGCAAAGCTCACTCCTTACAACCACAGGAGTAGTCCGTTTAGACCATCCAGCAATGGCCGAGAACTCCTCCATCAAAGGGCACACCTCTCCCCCGGGAAACCTAAAAACATGCAAGTTAGGATCCCAATAATCTAAGCACGAATCAAGGAAGTCTAAATCGACTTTCATTTGACGAAAGCCAATAAAAACACCCGCACCATCATCATACACCGCCTTCTTCATTGCCGAACTTAAGGAAGAAGTCCACCTCTTCAAAAGAGCGTCAAAATGCTCCTCCATTTTCTTAAACAAACACAAAAAAAAAAAAAAAAAAACTCTTATAAATATACCTAATATATTTATGAAAGCACAAATCTAAAGCAAAAGAAAAGAAGAGAAGTAGTTGTGAATGAAGATTATGGCACGCACCCCCTCTCCTTATATAGGAAAACAATCTCCGAAATATGGAAATACAGCGCTACCAGACAGACCAGCAAACCGCATGGGTCTATGCGGTTTGCAACCCAAACCGCATAAGCCTATGCGGTTTAGCCCACGAACCGCATAAGCCTACGCGGTTTCAGGGGCTGGTTTTTCTCAACGTTTCCTAATTTCGTCTTTCCTAAAACACTACAACCTACACTAGGCTACGACATTCTCTCGTTGTTCCCCTTGCACCAGCATTACATTTCACTTTAGCAACAACGATTCTTACCACGAGTCAAAACATAACATTTTCGACATTCATACAAGCTCATTTCAACATTTAAAATGCACTTTTCGCAAACGCATTTTCACACATTACAATCAACATCAACGCATCCCAATCGGGAATCATTTCATTTTTCAAACAAGCCTACCAAACAGGTTTACCGACGACAATCAAGTTCAAGCTACTACAATCAAGTTCAAAGTTCAAGCTACAACGGCATATACATAAAGGTTCATACAATCTTTATTACACAAATTCACTCGGGATGACGACACCGATACTCGTCAAACTCACGCCGAATCTGGGCCGTCTCAGCCCGGCTCTGACACAACTGAGCAGCCTGCTCAGCCCAAGCCATCCTCCATCTGTTGGCTATCCGCCATAGCTTCTTATGAGCCTCCTTAGCCACCTGTGATACACAACACAAAAACAGTTCACATCTTTCTCCATTTTGCCTTAATTTCACTCAAATTAAGTCAAACTTAGGGGGGAAATTTCAAAACAAACGCAGTCAACTCCACTTTGCCTTAATTCCACTCAAATTAAGCCAAACTCGAGGGGATAACACAAAAGCACGACTCTCACAAGTTTGATCATCGCTATAAATCATACCTCGATCAAACTGGGGGCTCACTCACATATACAAGACAAGTATATACCTTCTTCACCCTGCCTGTCCAGCTGTCCATGCCCGCGTCAGTGGTCACCGGCAAGTACGATGGCAAAGTGAACCACGGCGCACACGGACTTCGTCGTACTCAACGGTGGTGGGGAAGTCACCAGGCTGCTCCGCCATCTCGGGATCGAACTCCTACAAAACAAGTACAAAACGCACACGTCAGGGAAATTTTTTCACAAAAATTGCCTTACGCACCCTCAAAAGAAGCAAGCATACCTCAATCGGCCCACAAGCAAGCCGAGACTCCGCAAACTGGCCATAGTCTTCCTCAGGACAGAGAAGACTCACTGACTCTCCTTCCCCGTACAACGCCACCCGATCCTGAGCGGAAACCCCTCGCTCAAACAGGACCCTCGGCGGATCCTTAGGCACCACCGGAGCTGGCCACCCTGCCTGAAAGACCAAACGCTCTCCAAGGTACCAAACCGATCCATACGGCGTCGCCAGGTACAGACGCCGGGTCTCTCGCTCTGCAAACCTAGCTCCAATGCCCTCAGGAATATTCCTATACTGGCCCCACGGGAACGGCACGAACTACAAAGAAAACAGAACACGCTCATAAATACAAATACAATACAATCATTTTAAGTACACCCTATTTAAAATGGTTCAAGCACAAACCTCATCAAAACGCATCCGGTTCAGACGATCCCGAACATCATCATACGACCCGATTAAGCGCTGCCGCGGTTACACGTACCCCAAGTACGCACCGCCGGGTACTCCCTCACGATCCTCACAGCATGTGGGGGGAGCAGAAAAGGAAAGTGGCTAAGAATCCACGACTGCACACACAAGAAACAAAAACACGTTACAAAGACAAAGACAACAAAAACAATCCACAATGCAAGAACAACACGTACCTCCATCAAGAATCCAGGCGAGACTAAGGACAGTCTCGACCCTCGATCCTTGACCCGCGGTCTCACGGCATCCATGCAGAAACGAATGCACAAACCTAGAGACGGCGTCACCCAGTCAAACGTCCCAATTGCGTTCCAATCCAGGAGATGCATGAGGACCGATGTCGACGCCCGCTCGCCTTTATCGCCGAAGTACACGGCGCTGACATACCACCACAACCACATACGAGCATTCTGCTCGTCACTCCACTCCGAGGGGCCATACTCGGTCTTCCCCTCAAAGTACTCCAAGATATAGCTCGTCTTGAAAGTATAATGTGGCGCACCCTCACAAATCACCTCCAAACCACCGCCAATCGCGGCAGTCACAACCTCGTCCACAACGGACGGCGCAAGATCAAAACTCATGTCGCGGTCTCCAACGGCAGTCGCCATGACAAAGATACTCAGACAAGGTAATGCCGGCCTCAAAGCCGGGCATATGGAACGTCGTCGTGGTGTCCCAATACCTATCCAAGAAGGCCCTGATCAACATCAGGTTCGCCGTCTGCTTTCTCCTTGCAATCTCCCTCCAGTGGCCGACCAACGGGCCAAAAGCACTACGCAACACCCAAGCTTGCGCCCTCGGCGAAAGCTTCTCCTCAAAAACACACATTACGGACGAAACGCCCGAGAAAGTCCTCATCGAACCCTTCTCCCAACCCATCGTCGCTCGATAGGAAACGTGTCTCTCCGGAGCAAGCAGAAGGTTGTGGCCATCCCAACCCTTCGCGAAGGCCCTGTTCACACGTGACCTTCGCGGCCTAGAGCTACTCGCTCTAGGCGCAACCTCCTCGACCTCCTCAGCCTCCTCCTCAGCAACATCCATCTCGGCTTCTAGCTCATCCACCAGCTCTTGAGCAAGCTCGTCCTCAGGATCACGCACAGGGACGTTCCTCTCACGACCTCTACCTCGCGACTGACCACGTCTCGTGCGCAGGTCACGAGGGTCGGCTTCCCTCTCACTACGCGCACGCCTCAAACCACTCGAGTTAGAGGCTCCCTCGGTCCTCGAACTAGCACTCTTACGAGATCTCGATCTCGTAACACGACTAGAACCTTCCCCTGCAACCAAACACAACCAACACATACAACTATAATACATACACATACACAAATACACACAAATAATACGCACATAATACATATACATCCCTTAACACAATGCACTATACGCCCTACAGAGCATTTTTAGGCCTAATTCATAATTGAGCCGAAAACCGTTCTCTACACTTCAAAATTACAACTTTATGGTTTTTACGAGACATAATAGTCCCAAACAACAACCCATTACAAGCAACTGCATTTTGGTCACCCCGATCAAAAACCCCCAATTCGCCTTAATTACTCCGTATAACTACGACTTAAGACGGCGATTTGAAAGCCTTAGCTCGACATTTTCGCAAAACTAACGCTATAGGCATGCTATACACACTATGGGCATCCTACACCGAAGTAAAAACTTTATAATATTGAAATAATTATACGGAGTATGTGTTAATACGATCGAAAATCATAATCTTGAAAAGATATATATCATTGACACAATAATTTTTGATATGTATAAATGTGGATACCCATATCCGTACCCTCCCAAACAAAACCCTGTGATGTATCACGGACTTTTATTACGCATGCTTTAACGTTGACTTAAACGGTTCTAACTAATGTCGAATTCATTTTGAGTCGTTTTAAATGTTAAAATGTTTAAGGTCGCTTCACATCGCTTTAAATAAACGTTCATTTTGTCCATTTGGAGTCTAGCTAGGTCCTTGTCCTACTTCATTTGGCATGAGCTTCGCATTTGCACTACAATTAGTCCTTTTACACTAACAAGGTCTAATTCAGCATTCCTAAATTCCTAAATTTAGGCCCGGTAGCTAAAACCGCTGTTTAGCCCCCTCTTACACTAAATACGGCTTCACGTCTTACCTTATTTCACAAAAACTATGCAAACACACCCTTTTCATTTTTCCGGGTCTCGGGCCCAAAACCGAGCCCAAACCCAGCCTTTGGCCCGCACTCCAAAGCCCTAAGCATCATAAAATATCTCAGAAATATCCTAGGGGTTTTCTTGAGCCACACGTTTGAGATTATCACGTAATCTTTCTAAGATATAATTCAACCGAAACTAGGAAACTAAACAAAAAACCACACCCTCGAACCGCATAAGCTTATGCGGTTTAGGGAGGCAACCGCATAAGCCTATGCGGTTTGCCCAGGCAACCGCATAAGGCTATGCGGTTCCTAGGCCTGTTTTTATCCCCGATTTCCTAATTTCTCCGAGGTCTTTTAGTATATATACCCCCCTATATCAGACTTCGAAACATAACTTTTCCCATCAGATTTCACATCTAGCATAACTTTCACATCACAAACATCCACAAAGCCTCAAGCACTCAAATCTTTGAGTTCAACACACCATCCCGTGTTGAATTCATCCTCCTTTTAAGTTCAAGAAGCGAAGCTCTGCCCAGATCTGAAGCGTCAGGACAAGGTAGGTACCGATCCACTTGGATCAAAGCTTTTTCTTATTTTCTATGGACTAACAAAGGGGTCTACACTTTAGCGCCCCCCCCCGGCCTTGGCTCCCAGTAGCGCTTGCACTCCAAGTGTTCTATTTACTTGGTACACTCCATATCCGATGACACGCCAAAGTCGCATAAGCAACCGACCTTATAAAATAAACCAATGGACAATTGAACTTTATTTTATTTGCATGCATCTTGCACCTTCTTATTTTGCATTAAATCAACTTAAACAATGAATTCGACCTTTAATCGAGCGTATTCGTTAACAAGTTAAACATGCTAAACTGAGGGTTTTAATCAATCTTTTTGCATCTGCATCTGCATTCTTTTACAAACTTATCGCACTTGTACGTAGCGATAACATTAGCTCAAATATCATCTTACAAGGATTGTTTTAGGTCAGTAGAGGCTATTTTTACATAGGCTTTTCTAAAAGGTTTTCATAAATCATTATTTGAATTAACTCTTTTTCTAAAGTACCCTCACCCCGAATCCAATCTGGTTTCACATGCCTTAGATCTAGGGGTGTCGGCGTGCTCCAAAATCTAGGACATGTTTTTAACTTAGAACATGGTAGCAGGTTCCTAATTTCCGCGATAATTAGGTGGCGACTCCAAAACAGTTCTTAAAGGTTTTTCCAACTTAATCTTTTTTAACTTTAAAATCCGCCCTTAAGCAAGACGCCGAGTTGGGTCCCTCCCGGGTTCCACAATAAATCAACAATGATAATAATAATAATAATAATATAATAATAATAATAATAATCTGCCTCCCATGATGCAGGGGCTCGGGTGTCCGCTTATATTTTTATTCGTCTTGGTTTTGCGATAGCAAAGGGGGTGGGGGCCCAGATTGTATCTCGGCTCCCCACCAATTTTGTGTAAATGATGTTAAAATTACTTTCATAATAATAACAACGGCTGCGGTTTATAAAAAAAAATAATAAAAAAAAAATAATAAAAAATAATAATAATAATAATAATAATAATAATAATAATAATAATAATAATAATAATAATAATAATAATAATACTTCCTCCATTTCATTCAATTCTATACCTTTACTTTTTGTGCACTATTCAAAAGTGAGGAGAATCTTCGATATATCGTCTAATATATGAAATAAAAAATAGTCATGTGAGATCTTGTTTTAATTATTTTTTCGAGAGCATTATTAATATTCAAATTTCATATTTTTCAGAATTATGTAACTAAATATATAAATAAAAGAAAAACGTGCATCGACGTACGTGCAAAAAGCAAATGTATAGAATTGAATGAAATGGAGGAAGTAATAAAATAACAATAATAATAATAATAATAATAATAATAATAATAATAATAATAATAATAATAATAATAATAATAATAATAATAATAATAATAATAATAATAATAATAATAATAATAATAATAATAATAATAATAATAATAATAATAATAATAATAATAATAATAAAACCAAGTGATGGTTGTCCAGGTGGAATTTGGGTTAACCTGGAAGGTGTAACAAATTGTGTGAGGTCCCAGGCTCAAATCCCACCTGGAACCAATTTCCCCCAGCCGCACTTGACCAGTCGGGGTGGCTTACATGGTACATGTGGTGGTGCGGGAATGCATGTGCTCTGGGGGGACTCAACCCCCTCGTAATCAAAAAAAAAATTATAATTATAATTTGATTCGATTATTTCGATTACATTGATTGATTCGTTTGATTCGATTCGATTCGGCATGATTCATTGATTGATTGATTAAACTCTAAAAGTGCGAAAGAAACGACTTCTGTTATATGTATACGTAATGCATTGTGTTTTAATTTGGTGTTTGTTGTGCGTGTGGCCGCTTATATTTTTACTAGATTTACCTTGTTGTAACTAAAAGGGTGGGGCACAGATTATATCTCGGTTTCCCACCAATTTTGTGTAAATTTTATTGTGTGTATATCAATAATAGCTGCATTTTAAAGAAAAATAATAAAAAATAAATAGATAAATAATAATAATAATAATAATAATAATAATAATAATAATAATAATAATAATAATAATAATAATAATAATAATAATAATAATAATAATAATAATAATAATAATAATAATAATAATAATAATAATAATAATTATAATAATAATAATAATAATAATAATAATAATAATAATAATAATCATAATAATAATAATAATAATAATAATCATAATAATAATAAATACTTCCTCCATTCCAATAGATTCTTTACGTTTGCTTTATGCACATAGATCAATACTCGTTTTGTTTCATTGATATCTTTGATTTCGTATTCTTGAAAATTTTAAAATTTTGATATTAATAATGTGCTCGATAAAACAATTAAAACAAGATCACACTTGACTATTTTTTTTATTTGTATGTTAAAAGTTACTCCGTATATCGAAGATTTTACACACTTATGAATAGTGTCCAAAAGTGAAACGTAAAGAATCTATTGGAATGGAGGAAGTATTATATTTACGAATATTTTGGAAATATATTTGCCTAATTATACTATGTAATCTTATATAATGTAACCTAAATTATCGAAAATAATATGTTACTCAATGAATAAAATATCTCCTTAAAACTTCTGGTGGAAAATTTCTTTGGTATGGAAAATTTCTGGTGCGCTGCTATTCTCCTTCCCAAGGGAGTTGTAAAAAGGTTAGTCAAGCTTTGCAAGGACTTTCTTTGGAATATTGAGGAGGGAAAGAAACGACTTACCTTCTTTAATTGGAAGGCTGTTTGTGTACCAAAAAAAGGAAGGGGGTTTTGGTATAAAGGAAATACTGTCATGGAATAAAGCGTTATTGTGTCGTTTCTTGTATGCCTTTGAAATGGGGATGCAAAATGTCTGGTTACATTGGCTTGGATCTTACAAGCTGAAGTATCATACCATTTGGACTGTTAAAGGCAAAGATGGGGACTCCGAGAGTTGGAAAGACATCCTCCATGTTAGGGATGAATTGGTGTTTATGGCAGTTTGATGTGTCATTTATATACGTACTTATAGCCCCTGTTCATTTGCGTTTCTTTGCGTTTCCCGCGCTTTTACTTGCGTTTCAGCTCCTATTTCTCTTCGATTTGGCACTGCTGCGTTTTCGTGTCCATTTTGCAGGTACACGCGCATGTCTGTAGTTTAGGATGCTGTTCGGGAGGTTTCATAAAGTTTCGTGAAGTTTCGTGAAGATCCGAGTTGGTTTCGTTGCGTTTCGCTTGCGCACGAGCCTCGTTTTAGTGTTTGGTTGTGTCCCGGGACCCTGGGACCGAGTACGGAGCGCCCATAATCATTCTAAGACTCGTCCCTACTCATGAGCCTCGTCCCTTAGCCTTGGGACGAGAAACAATGCAAAAGAAGCTAAGAAAAACTAAGTACAAGTCAAGAACAAAAGCTGAATTTTACTGAACAACACGGGACAACTCCTTCCCGTCCGGGACCATAACCTCCCGCCCGGGGGCACCCTCACCCTGCCCGGGGAAACCCTGCGACTCCTCGTTGGCTTAAAATAGATCGTCTATTTGAAGGAGCAAAACACATTATTCTTGCACGAAATTTTTACAGTAGTTCATAGACACTTTAAAGTACTTTCCATAAAAAACTTAGGGCTTGAATCATTTTTCATCTTGTATTTCAAATTCCCGACTCGGATTGCTCTAGTTTAATCGTCTATTTGGTTTTCGTTGTTGAATTCATCCTTTGGTTCATTGATTTTCTAATTTGGTATTATCATTTCTTCTCCTCTTTTCATTGTGATTTCATCTTATATTGTTTGTGATCATGTTTTCATTTTTCTCCCTTGCTTTTATTATCATTTTCATTATGTTTGAGTAGTCCTTTAATCTAGGGAGAAGGGTGAAGCATGGGTGATTGTTTTGGTTGATGTTTGTGATCATTTGAGTTAGGTTTTTGTGCTTGCTTTGATTATCTTTGCTTGTTTGTGTTTGTTGAATCCTTGATCACGTTTTAGCAAACTTTTAGCACCCTTGAACTTAAGATCGAAAGCCTAGTTCGAGGAGAGGCGCGAGATAATCATTAGGACCCTCAATTGTAAGTTGCGAGAGCCCGCTTTTGAGACCTAGAGGAAGCTTAAGACCGAGAGGACGAGCTTTATCCTTAGCAAGTGCGATTACCTACTCAACCCGATCATCGTTCCTTGACCTAACCCTACCCTTGCCTAATCCGACTTCCTAGACCTTTCTCCATATAAGTTAAACCCTTTCCTTGCTCTAGCTTTAGTAACCCAACAACATTCGAACCGACGAGACTTGAAACGCTCCATAAGTAACCTACAATTGCAACCCTCTCCTTGTGGATTTCGACCCCGACTTACCCTAGCTACCCTTAGGTTTGTCAGGTTTATTTTTGATTAGGTGAGTGCGACCAAGCCTATCACTGGGGACGTGGAGCAGGCTAGAGGCCTTGTACGTAAGTGGAAGGGGCAGGCTTCCCCTGCCTACGAGTTTTTCAGATATCGACAACCTGTGGTTCCTTGGACTTCTGTTCTTTGGTGCTCTATTAATGCTCCTAAGCATTGTGTCATTGCATCCATGGCTATGCAGCAGGCTCTGTCTACGGTGGATAATCTGTGTAGCCGAGGTATGGTTATCATCAACAGGTGTGTTTTGTGTACGTGTGATAATGAGAGCCATGGGCATCTCTTCTTTGAATGTGAGTTCTCAACATCTGTACTGCAGTCCTTGTTCACTTGGATGGGTTTCCGACGTCGGGGGAGAAGTTTGCGGTTTGAAATTCACTATGCCAAACATATGATACGATGTAACACCCCGTGTTTTATTAACAGTAATTAATTATTTTAACAAATATTTTAAATTTAAATTTATATAATTTAACTTTTATTTCTTTGTTTTGAAAACGCGGCTAAAAAATTTCGTTTCAATAAACTTTCTCAAATACATTTCTAATTAAACTTTCTTGATTTTATATTAATTTGTATTATATATTTATTTCTAAAATACGCGTCGAACTAAAACTTTATCTCCGCTATTATTATTGAATTTATAAATTTGCATTATATATTAAAATCATTACTTTTATAAAAATTTAGTTTTTATAGAAATAATCTTTCAAATAAACAGACCGTTTGAAATTTTACGAGACCGTAATAAAATTTATAGTTGACAATTTTTATACATTTGATATCTCAAAATTTAAATTTTATAATACTAATCGTAGAACTAAAATTTAAAACCAATAATTTAAAGTAATAGTATATTTTATAAAATATAAAGATTTATAAATCAGAGCGAATGAAACAGAGCAAATCGTAAATGAAATTGCTTGGATTAGCCTTACCCACGTCGTCACTCTCCCCCTCCATTCATTTTGGATATTATTTTTATGAGCTTCCTTTATACACTTCTTCAACCTTTCTCCTTCTGCCTTAACTTTCCTCATTTTTTTTCCTATTAAAGCACAACAACAAACAACATCAACTACTAAACAATAACAACAACAAACAGCTAACAACAACCGATGACAACCATAACAACAAACAACAACAATGGCGACACCAGCAAAACAACAACAACGACATCGATAGCAGCGGCCACCATGGCCATGGTCATCGAACCGCCATTAATGGCAAGCTCGAGCACGAACTCGAGCACCACCACCGTGCTCCATCACCTCCTCTGTCTCACTCCTAAGCCATCGACGCCTACCACCGGAGCACCGTCACCTGACACCACTGTGAGCCACCACCGTGACTGACGTCACCACCTTAGGCCACCTTCATCGTCCTCGAGCTTCCAGCTCTCTCTCCCCTGCATATCCTCTTTTCAGTTTCGATTACGATGCCGGAGTTGAGCCTAGCGAGCCACCACCACCGACGGCCGCCTTAGTCGCCACGTCACCATGACCACCGTGCTTTATCGACTTCCCCTGCTCTTCCCTTGTGTTTTGCTCTGCTCTTCATTTCGGTTCCTCTGATCTCTCCCCTGTCCTCTGCTCTCTCTCTCTCTCTCGCTTGCTATTCCTGCATTTATGCGCTCGGTTTCGACTTGACCACCGGAGTTTAATGGTGAGCCTGCATTCTGACTCTGCTTTTATGTTTCGATTTCAGTGTTATAAAACATCTGATTTCAATTTTCTTACTACTTCGTTTTTAATATTATAAATCATTCAATAAATTAAATTAACTCTCAACATTCATTTCGCTTTCCGTCTATAATTTATCGATATTTTGTGTCGAGTCTCACTCCCCTCTTTCTCTTTTACTCGTGCTGTGCTGTTTCGATGTCGCTGTCATGACCTGGTCCTGTCTCGTTCATTCACTACGGGCTACGGTGGTTCTCTTTTGGTTTCACGGGTTTTGATTTTGGGTTTACGAGGAAAACGGGTTGGATTTTTATTTGGAGGCCTCTGTTCGTGAGCCAAATTGAGGTGACTCGATTCTTCCTCAAAATCTCTAACATTAACGTTTTGGTTTTATTTTAATTAATTTGTGATTCAAAGTGAGCTAGTTATGCATTAGGCACGTATGATTCCCGTTTCAGTTTATTTAATAACTTTGTATGATTCGCTATAGTATGAAATTGGGTGTTAATTTTAGTTATAATATAATGTTGAATTGAATTGTGAAATAATATGATATTTATCTGATTTTGTGATAATATGTTTTGAGTGAAAAATATGTTGTTGAATTATGTTGAATTTAATTGTAATATTATCATGTTAAAATTATTTGTTATGTGTAAATTATTGAACATATTAAATATAAGTATCACAATTATAAAATAGGACTAAAAATATTACTAAAATAACTAAAGTAAATAAATTAAACTAATATAAAATATTTATGGAAATAAAATATTCATCGGCACTAAAAAGGTTTAAATAAAACACAACTAAAAATTAAGAGTTAAATAAAAATAGTATTAAGTTTAAATTAGTATTAAATAAATTTAAAGGTAAAAATATAAATTAATTTCTACTCGTATAAAATTTCTAAGATAAATAGTTATGTAAAATGTCATATATCTCATTTAATATAAAATTATAAATTTTATAATGAACTTAAAATATACTAAATAAGTATTTAGTTAAAATATCAAAAGGAAATAAAGAACTTGAAACTTAAAATAAACTTAACTATAGCTATTACGAAATAAAGTTTCTCGAAATAATAAAAGAAATTAAGTAACTTGAAATTTATAATAAACCTAAGTAAATCTATTATTGAATTAAGTTAAAAATTATTATCACTAACAATATTTTTGAAACTAAATTGAAGTTAGGCGAAGTCGCGTAAAAAGAAATTTAAGAACTAACGTCGCAAATATAAATTAGGATAAAAATAAATTGTCAAAAATTTACTAAGCATAAAAATGTAAGGATCAGAAAGATTATCAAATCATATGAATAACTTAGTAAATATAATATTTTATATGAAAATATTAAGTTAAAGCAAAGCTCACAAATTTAAACAATTGCTTTAAAAATTAAGAATTCGTCTTAAAGTTAATATACTCACTAAATAAATGTAGGTTGTTTAATAAAAATAAAACTTATAAAACGTAAGACATTATGAAAAGATACGAATGGTTTCATAAAAATAATGTAGAAAAGATTTTAAGTTATAAATATTTAAATAAAGTTCCACGATCAAATTATCCTTTCACTTAAATCGAATAAGTTAAAATTATAATACGGAGTCGTATTAAGAAATTAAGTTAAACCACCTAAAAGAGATTTAACTAATCGTCATTAAATTATATTTGGTTAAAAACGCAAATTTTACAAAGTATCGCTAAATAATATTTATAAGTGAAAATGAATATTATAAAAATCATATCACTAACCATAAACATATTTAAATTGAAATTTAAACGAAACTAAATCATACTTAAACGAACTATTATTAAATTACTATAAGTATAAAAGTGAAATATATAATTCAACCATACCTCATACTAATAAGAGGAAACGAAGAAATGTATAAATAAATCTTTATTATACTAAACCACAGTTATCGCTGACATCATCATTGCCACATGTCGCGATTCTGTGCGTTTTTTTCCCGCCAAAACTCCGTGCTGACATCATTCATCCTATTATATATTTTTAAGTCTAGATTCATTACTTACAATTATCATTACTCAATAATCATATTCACATTAATATCAATATCATGCATTAAATAATAAAATCTTAACTTTTTACAATATATTTATCCTAAATTTATTATTTTAATATTTTACTTTTCGTTTAGTTATGTATTAGAATAGAATACTACTCCGTAAGTTCTTAATGTATTATTGCACTATTACTCCACTTTTAATTTCGAATATGTGTATCTTGAATATTTATTTTAGCTTTGTTAAAAAAATATTTTTCCTAAACTAAATATTTGCTTATTTTAATATTTTTTACTTTTCATTTTGTATAATCTAATAAAAATAAATATTTTACCGAAATTTTGTACATAAAGTTTTAAAAAATAAAATTTATGCACTTCATATATGTTTGTTATTTAAAACATATGTTTATTTGTTACTAAATGTACACTTGAATATCATATACTCCGTAAATTAACAATTTTATTATTTTTATATTGATTTATTACTTATAATTTTATTAATTAAAAACAATAATATCTATAGTTACCGTGCATTGATGCACGGGATCTACACTAGTAATATACTAAATGTGATTGACATGTCTATACTTAATTTGATACAGTCTTTTCATAATACAAAGTTTGACGATACTATAATTAGTAAGAACTGTAACCTGTGTTATGAACAATAAAAGAAGTAATGAATTAAGTGTTGAATACTTGATGTTACCGTTTTCTTCACATGTATAGAATAATCTCGCACCACCCTTTTTAAATTGACCTTTCGTTGACTCCACTTTGACCGTCCACTCTAACTTGGGAACCCTTAGACTCTCTACGGATTGAGTTGAAAGGCACGGCCCGACATGAGATTAAACCCTTCGATTATAACGTTGTATGATTAGTACTCGGGTGTCTGTCGTGTTGCGACTTTTGATTTCGATGTTAATGAGGTAGCTGTCTATGGGGACTTGGGCTCCCTCCCAAAGTTGCCCAAGGCTATTTAACGATCTTGAGATTGCTATTTGACACGGTATATACAACCTCAGGGATGGGGCATACTTGATATTTCCGTGGGCCCATAGATGGTAATTGGAAAATACCAGCCCCAATCGGGGGTACCCGTCTCTGGTGATAGTCGGATTTTTCGTCGGTGATACCTTATGAATAGCGAATAAGTATGATCCTCGATAGATGGTGTATGCATACATTAGACAAGGGATATGGCCGTCCTTATTACCTTAGATATCTTTAGCATGTCAGCCATGTCCAAGTTATGTTGGCCCTGTCTGCTATCGCGCGGATTATGTCTGCATGATTCTGCCTCGCTAACGAAGACTCATTAGTTAACGTGTGATAGATTATCCAGTTTGCGTTGGATATTAGGTAGTTATAATATTTTCTACTTGGTGTTTGATCTGATCTACGAGCTTGAGTAACTAGTGTACTTTGATAGGAAATTATATGGGTAATTGACTATGAAAGTACACGAGCCGCTCTATAGTCAAAACTCGTGAGTTTTATTGATATTGTGATTTGAGAAGGGTCGACTATCCCTCGTGCTATATGAGATATTGCATGATTGTTCACGACTACGTGTTTATGGAATTGATTACGAATTATGCATATATCCTGATTGCTATGATTTAGTTTTATAAATATATTACGATGTTATATGAATTGAGTTGGTATTTAGGTTTATATATCATGTTCTATAAATTGAAATGTTTTAAGTTTTTTTTATCATGTTGTATAAGATTTAAATATCTATATGTGAGAACTGATATTATATGCTATTTGTCCAATTTAATTAATATAAGGTGCTGCGGTAGTTATACGCGTTTAGTGCTGCCAAGTTACTTTTAATCATAGGTTAAATAAAACCAACACTTTGGTTTAGAGGTTGTTGGTCAGAACAATCACTTCCCGCCTCTGAGCGGGATATTCTCCTATTTTGTGTTTTTGTCTCCGTTGCAGGCAATTTTCGAGACTCAGGAATATCGGGACGATTAGGATGTTTCGTTTGTTTTCTTTGAGAGATTGTAATATATATTTGTATCCTATGCCATTTGAATGTAATTTAATTAACATCCGGCATGTATTAGACTTAATTAATTTTCCGCCTTAGTTTAATTAAGTCACGAAAAACCGGGTTGTTACATACGAAGCCGGAAGTGGAGAGCAAAATGGTTGTGATGTACCCTGGTAGCTGCTATTTATCTTCTCTGGATAGAGTGCAATTATCGTATCTTTAAGGATGAAAGTCGTTCTTTAGCTAGTCTTATTGGAGCGATAAAATCAAATGTATGTATGAGAATGTTGTATACCTCAGGCGAGGATGAGCGGGTTATAGTGAATGCCTTGAATGGATGATAATGTAATTACTCCCTTGGATTAATGAATATGAGCTGACTTCTTCCAAAAAAAAAAAAATCTCCTTAAAACATAAAAAAACGAAAATTGACCATAATCTATTAAACGTAGGCTAGCTTGGGCATCAGTTCATAAATGGATAGTAATGATAGAAGGTGGCTAGAGAGCCTACAAATTGTATGACAAATGAGTTGCAAGAAAAAAACATGATTGTATTGTTTTAATGATTAATGAAAGCTTACATTTTATCCAAAAAAATAAAATAATACTCCATAATAGGGTATATTGGAAGGAAGATTTTTCGAAAACATATTCAAAATAAATTTGAAAAAAAATTAAAATATATTTTGTTATCAAAGAGAATATCGTAATATAATTCCATCAATTAAAGAGTTTTATTAATGTTAGGCCCAAAGAGCGAAAGTTTATCATATTAAGCAGACTGACTGTGGATCTAGTTATTTCTTTAGAAGGATTGCTTAAAGAAAACACTTCAATAATATTGGTAACATTGCAGATATGAATGGGGTGGTTTAGACTAACTATGATCAGGTTATTCGATCATGCTGTCATTAATTACTACACTTTCTTTTGGGGGACTGTTGAGGGGTTTAAGAGCTAGAGGGTCTTGCTTGACACACCAACAGCAAGAGAGGTTAACCCAACCAATTTAGCCTAAGGAAATTACTGATGCTTTGTTTTTCATTGATCCCAATAAGAGTCCTGGACAAGATGGTTTTACTTCTGAGTTCTTCAAGTCAACTTGGTCCTTTACACAGGAGGCAGTTATCTGTGTAGTGCAGGGGTTCTTTAAAACTGGAAGTTTGTTGAGATCAACTAATGGGACTATGGTAACTCTTATCCCCAAGAAGGCTATGGCTTCTTCAGTTCAAGACTTTAGGCCTATCTCTTGCTGCTCAACTATATAAAAGACTATCAGTAAGGTGCTTGCTAACAAGCTAAAAGTGGTACTACCAGAGCTTATAGGTTATGAATAGGTTGCATTAGTTTTTGGCAGATCCATCTTTGATAATATAATGCTCTCTCAGTCACTTGTTAAGGGTTACTCCAGATGCAACATTTATCCTAAATGTTTGATCAAGGTGGACATATGAAAGCGTTTTATTCTCTCAATTGGGACTTCATTTCTCTGATGTTACATGCTCTTGGCTTTCCCTTAAAGCTTATCGGCTAGATTCTCTCTTGTATAACAACATCATGGTATACACTAAAGATTAAAGGTTCTAATCATGGCTTTTTCAAGAGGAAAAAAGGTATTCCCCAAGGTGATCCACTATCCCCCTATATCTATGTTCTAAGTATGGAAATACTCTCCAGATGACTTATCCCAAAGGCTGCATGGTTTTCCTATCATCCAAAGTGTGTCAGATTAAATATTTCTGTCCTTTTGGGGAGCAGTTTAGGATCAGGTACTTACGATGATGTTTGGATGCTGGGTTGCATGCGCGGGTTGGAGTGAGCGACCAGTCCTAGATGCAACTGTGTAGTTATCGTTTTTGGGAGCATCCGTTTTTGAGACTCACTTTTGTACTCACCTAGTTATCACTTTTAGTTTCATTTTTTTTGTTTTTATTTTACCACACTTGTGTGGGTTGTTGGAGTTGTGGTCACCTTTTGAGTGATCAGTTTATACCAGTTTCTTTCGTTTTCAGTTGTAGTTTCTTTTATCGTTTCCGTTTTTAATAGGTCATAACAGGTTGTTGCGTTCTCACATGGACTTGGCTTTAGTCATGTCCTTGTGACTCTCCCATTTTGCCGAAAATAGATTTGGCTAAAATGGGGGGTGTTACACAATGTGTCATTCAAGTGTGGGGGAGCATATTGTGATGTGTATATATACTTTTCTCTGTATTCTTGTGTGTTTCTTTACTTCCCAAAAAAAAAAAAAAAAAAAAAAATTGAAAAAAAAAAAAAAAAAAAAAAAAAAAAAAACGAGATAAAGTGAATCCCGGTTAGGTGAAAACCCGAAAGGGCGCCTAGGCAAAAGTGGGATATGTGGCCGAGGGCGGAGTGAAACCGCAAGGGCGACACTCCGAGTAAAATGGAGAAATGAATTGCGTGCCACGAGAGTTAGAGTGAGGTGAAATAAGTTAGAGTGAAACCCGCAAGGGCGGGCACTCTAGGCAAAATGAGAGATTTAGGAAAAACTGATTATAATACTTCCAAATTTTCGGCGTGGCGACATAAGAAGGGTGACAAAGAAAGTCGGAAGGGTAGGTTAGTGGCTAAGGTGTAAAATAATCGCGGTGCACGGAGTTGTAGCCATCTCTCTTGCAATTGAGTTTGATTTGTCCTACGGAGTAGAAGCGTTTAGGAGCTCACTTGTGTGGGTTGTATTGTTTGACACGCGCTTAGTGTCAACGGAGGTCATTTGTAGCATAAGTGAGCCGAGTTAGGAAGGAGAGACGATAAGGGACGTAGTCGTGTCTTGAGTCACCATATATTCATTGTTAGTCGTCGAGTCAAGAGGGCTTATTGATCCTCATTTTGAGAGTTTGAGTATGTGAGTTGAGTGAGCATTGATCTTATACAGGTTCACCTTGTGTAGTGAGGGAGTTGGAGTAAGAGTAAGAGTACGACATATTAGCTAGTGTTGGTTTGGTTTTTATGGCGCCCTTTAAGTTTACTCGAGAACGAGCAAAAGCTTAAGCGTGGGGGAGTTTGATGAGTCGTATTTAGTAGGTAATAGGAGCGGTGTTTTGAGCTTGTTTTGTGAGGTTTTGGTGTGATTTTATGAGGATTTTGTGACTTAGAATTGAGTGGGTTTAATTTTATCCGAGTTTGTGACGTTATATCGTGTTCGGAAGCGTGCTATGATCGATGAGGACGAGATGAGTCGGGGAGTCGGGACTTTGAAGAGGTTTTTAGGAAGAAATGAAGAATTGAGAAGTTCAAGAAGCAGAATACAAGACCGAGTCAAAAGAACTATTTTTGGAAATAACAAGACTTGTAACTTATTTTATACTTCCTCCATTCCATTTGATTCTATACATATTCCTTTTTTGGAAATTCCAATCAATTCTATACATTTCTATTTTAGTCTCTACTTTATTAAACTAAAAGACCAATATACCCTTCACTAATACCCACTCAACCCACTTGCAAACAATAAAGTAGGGGTATTTAAGTAATTCCATTATCTACCCCACTTGATTTTCTTCTACCTTAATTACCGTGTTTTGGTCAAACGTATAGAATCAAACGGAATGGAGGAAGTATTAATTAATTAGTTTTAGCAAATTGGATATATATATATATAGGGTTTGTTTTATTTTTATGGGAGAACTACTACTGTTACTTTTTATTTTTCATCTAGACCTAGTCTTCATACTTTTGTATTATCAATTTCTAGTTTCTAATATCTCAAACTTGATACTATCGGTTGAAGCGACGGTAATTAATCTGTGAGATTTCAATTTCTCTACTTTCTCTTGAGTATTACGGAGTATTCAATTGCTTGGCTTAATTATTAATTTTAATCTTCATTAGAGTGATCAACTAATTATTACTGATTCATATGCTAGATTTGATTATTGGCTCAGTTTGCTTTATTAATCTTATCGCGGTAGCACTTGTGACCTTATTATTGTACTCAGTTTGTCGTAATTTGGCCATAAAAGGAATTGAATTTGCGACTTGAGTATTGACAGCGTTGTTAGTACTAGTTATCTTTGTTGATTCTCGTACTAATTTTTCTATAGATAGACTTGAATTTGATTCGCGTGAATTGGGTTAGTCTTAGAAAGGGTAATTTATGGCATCCTCTTTGACCTAATTACTGATTGAAGAGAGAATACGTTAGTTAATATAATTGAACCGTATTGACTTTCACAATAAAGTGCTAAGGATTAGTAGATTAATTGTTTTCAGTGATCAGTAATTTTATCGTTTGTGGATTTCGTTTCGTGTCAGGTAGTTCTCTCTATTGATTTGTTTAGTTTACTACGGAGTAATTGTTTTTACGTTCTAGTAGTTTAGCTTAGGAACTTTAATCAAAATCCCCCTTTAATTCGGTTACTTTTACTCTACATTATTTTACACATTAATTATCTTAGTCCTTCTCTGTAGGTTCAACCCTTACTTTCACTATATTGCTATTTTAGTAGTTAGTCGAGTAAGTGATTATAAATTTACTTTGACGGCATACGACTTTAAGCCCGTCACGACTTCATTAATCTACTCACACATTACAACAACTAAACATAACAATTATATCAAAATAAAATAAAAACCTTACCATCATCAAATCCATAACGACCTTAAATTAGTTCAACAGTATATCATGTTGTAAGTAGGGGTGTGCAAAAAAAACCGAACCGATAAACCGAACCGAAAAAACCGAGAACCGCAAGTTTTTTAGGTTCGGTTCACCGAACCGTTTTCTCTTAACGGTTAAATCGAAAGCAGATTAATATTGCGGTTTTGATTGATTTGATTGATATTTTATAGTATCGGTTCACCGAACCGAACCGATAATATTAAAAAAAAAAAATTAAAAAAAAAAAAAATAATAAAAAATAAAAGCTAAAAAGGGAGACCACAAACTTAGGACAACAACACAACAACTCCCAGACCCTAAATTTATTCCCCAAATTCCCCAAAACCCTAAATTTATTCCAAATTCCAAATTTCCCATTTTCCTAACACAGTCAACAACCCGTCTTCACTTTTCACTCCTCAAGCTTTCAATTCAACTGCTTAAGTTTTGACGTTATAAGTTTTCTTCAGGTAATTTTCATTTTTTGTTTGTATAATAATTGATATGTTTAAAATTGAATTCTTTGTTGTGGTAAACTGGTAATCTCGAAATTTTATGGGTAATTGGGTACTATAATTGATCTAAGTACTCTTATCGATCTAAGTATTCATCATGTCATTTTTGAAACTCTTGGATTGTATTTTTTTATTTAAGTTTTTGTTAATATGATAATTGATTTGTATTGTGTTTTTAGTTTGGATCTTCAATCATGTACTCTATAAGTTTGTAGTTGTAAAGTAATAGTGATAGATTGTTAAGTGTTTATTATTGAATCATTGAATGGCTGTATTGTGAGCAGAGCATCGTTTCCGAGCGAAACACGGTGGCTGTATTGAATGGCTGTACACGACCTATTTTTTGTGTAGTCCAGTATGTTAAAATCAGTTTTATTCCTATTCTCAATGATTTTGTGGGTTTAATTGATGTATATTGTCTTTACTTTTTGTAGGTTAAATGGAGAGTAAACGGTTTTCGGTTAACCGAGTAACCGAACCGTTAACAAAGGGAACCGAACCGAAAAGAACCGTTCTAAACGGTTCGGTTTAGGTTCGGCTTTTGGCCGAACCGAACCGTACACTAACCGATAAAATTAACGGTTCGGTGCACCGAACCGTTAATGAACACCCCTAGTTGTAAGCACTCACAAGAATCATATCAAATTAAAAAGCGTTCTAACGAATTATATAAGCCCAAGTAAGTGGTAAACAACATCACCTTAAAAACATAGCACACACTAAGAGGCTTAGGGCAGTGGCCTTAAGAGCCACAGATTTGGGTACTTTCCCTTTGTCCTTTCTAATATAAAGCCCTATAAACAAAGGGCAATTGATTAGGACCAACACTCCACATAGCAGAATTTGCAAGCTCAAACTCTTCATCAACACCACTCTATCTTCTGTCATTATAATGTTTTTTACGCACGCGACTAAAGTGAACAGATTTATGGAGGCGAGTGTACTCAATACGGTGACCATAGGAGAAGGCACGCCGAATTCCATTATTCCATTATGGTATCTCTGAAACGCTTCATCATCAGCTGCGGCTTTGCTGGTGATCACAAATTTCATGTCGGAAAACCCCAGAAACTTCAAAATGGTATCGGTCAAGGCAAAGAGGTACGACGACGTGCGTTTGTAGAGCCACATCCTTTGCTCATTCCACCATTTTGTGATCGTGCCCTTTGAAATTAAAAATTCAGCTAAGCTGTATGTGTACGTCACAATTATAATGTAGGCGAATGGATAGAACCATTTGCTTGATACCTGTGATAAAACATATTTCAGAGCAATCACTATAATTTATAACAGTCTTAAAAACCCATCTTGCACAACCGTTTATATAAAGCCATTTCAACGGTTTGTACTCCCTTTGTTTCGGTCACTAATTTTTCAAATATAGATAATACGGAGTTTCAGAAAGTTACCTCGGGAAAGAGCGGGGTACCCTTTAGCAAGTACAAAGAAGGGATAATAGAGTAACACAAGGTTGGTAAAGAGGTAACTGCCCAAAGATTATAATAAATGTAACCCAATTGAAGGCCAAGGTTGATCTTGTTTCTCCCATGCCACAAAGGACAATTGTAAAGTAGGATTTGAAATTGTCCTTCACTCCATCTTTTATGTTGAACTAGTGTATCCTCTAGTGTTGTCGACGATATTCCAAGGAACGCCCTCCTCTCAGGGATTAACAATGCTGATTTCCATCCTCGGCATTGGATTGATAATCCCGTTATAATGTCTTCTACTGCACATCCGTATTTCAATCCAATCTGCATTTTAGTTATAAGGTGAACACATGTTATTTTGTCGAGAAGTGTGAAAAACAAATTAAAGTGAATTACGGTACAAAGTTACGAACCTCTTTGCCCCACTGGGAGTTGAGTTCATAAGTGGAGCTAGCAAGTGTTTTGACATTCTCTTCCAATTCATGTAATGTTCCTTTGGCCACAAAAGTGTTTTGTATCGTCCAGTCGATCTTGTACTCCTTTGTGTATTTACGACCTTGCAACACTTCTCTACGATGGAAACACCCAGTTCCAATATAGAACGGACCTCCTAAGCCATCTAAGCCCGGAAATTCCACCTGTATAATTTATCATTTTCTTAATGTTTATGTAGGTAACTTGTAAGACATGTACTTCAAAATCATATTTAACATCGAAATATGCTAAAAGTATTACTTACATGTGTAATGACTCGTAAGTAGTTAGCATACACATCATTTTGATCAATATTTTCAAATTCCTGTGGAAATTGAACATAAGCAATATCTTGGCTCTTCTGCTCATCCATAAGGAAACATAACGCATCCCGAATAGATTGCGAGTTATTAGAGTACATATCACAATCGACATTTAGGATTATTGGCGCATTGCTGATTTCTGATGACACCCTTAACTACAAAGCATACGACAATATTTCAAAATTTCATAGGCCGATAATATTTTTAAAGTAAGGTAAGTAGTTTTCATGTCAATATAAGTTTAATACCAATGCATTCATAGCACCAGCCTTGAAGTTATGAAAATGATGAGGCCTCTTCTCTCGAGCTAAATACACTAATGTCGGTAATTGACGACCTTCAACGTCAGTTTGTTCTGCATCTCTTCCATCAACTAATATCTGAAATGAATATTTAACGAATCACAACAAAATGTTCAAATTGAATAATGTTAAAAAAAAATTAAAAAATTATCCCCTTAAACGAATACCCGATTGAATGTATTATCCTTGAAGATCGAAGAAAAAAAAAATACATAAAAAAAAGGATGAATTTAAAGAAAGGCATATGGCAACGTAACCTGAAGAATGGTCTCATGGTCTCGCTTAGACGTGTACGTCGAGTCATTCCATTTTGAAAATCCCTTATGCTTCTTCAATATTTCTTCTGGGATTTTATTTGTGGTCGTTGATGTCTCAATTCTGTCGCGCATTTCTTCGTACAAAAGCTGCAATATTGGAGTACATTAGCCATTAGCAATTCCATATCCTGCAACTACGACCATTTCATTATAAAAAATTGATCATATCTAAATTAAAGCTTGTTATTAGCTAGGCATCAACCATCGCTCGTCTTAGGGTTTTGGTTGAGTTATCTGCAAATATGGTATCAAAGTCTCAGGTCCTACACCACACGTACAATTGACTATGTCCTGTGTTTGTCCACGGATTGACACCTTCGGGCCTCACGCCTTCGAGCTTCTGTGTGACGCATTTATCCACATGTCGACTCTTTCGAATTTCAAATGCGAGGAAATAATAATATATAAAGCTTATTATTAGGCTGTTAGAGTATATAATCGATCTTGGACCTCCAACCATCAGTTTAAGCTTTTGGTTGAGTTGGTTCCCGACATAGTCGGAGCCTTGTGACTAAAAGGTCACGGGTTCGAATCTCACCACCCCTCACTTTCAAAGTGGTATATTTCGCACCAGGTAGGCGGGCCTGTAGTTGCGTCCACGCTTCAAGCCCAAAGGGCATTCGCGTGAGGGGGCGTGTTAGAGTATATAATCGATCTTTGGCCTCCAACCATCAGCTTAAACTTTTGGTTGAGTTGGTTCCTAACATAGGCCTCAACCATCACTTTAGATTATGGTTAAGTTGATCTTCTAATAAAAATGTCCAAAAGTAATCGTAATGGCTTTATCGAACACACATTTTACTCAATTTTTCTTGTTAGTTTTAATCTACTCTTATTCGAATCTGATATGTCTAACTTTTCTCAGTATCACAATCTACCCTTAAATTAAAGCTATCTTATTCATTTAAGAAGGTAGTACTATTTCTTTTATATTTATATAGTATAAAAATGTTCAATTAACTTCGAACTTGCATGCATTGTTTGGTTGCATTTTCATTTCATTGAGATTTTGAAAATTTCATAAATTTTCATTATGACTATTAAAGTTCATGTGAATATATTTTCCCGACGACAATCAAATGACCCCTTAGTATATAATATCAACATAAACAAACTGCTAAGATGAAAAGTTTTCCTTCTATTATACGGAGTATTCATTTATTTACATTTCTCTCATCTTCTCACACAAAACAGAATAAGTATAAAAAATTCACTGGAACGGATGGAGTAATAAATTAAGAGTTGATTTCATTATAAATTAAAGAGTGCGATTACTCACCTTAATAGCTTCCAAATCCTTAGAATGTGTAGTATCGATCACTTTAGAAGGTGAACGGAAATAAGCGGCAGGAGACCTAGGCTCAACCTTATATTTTCTACAATAAGGCAACCAATCTTTAGAGAAAAGGGAGGCCTCCAAAAGAGCATAATATGTTAGAATTGAACCTCCGTCGTCCGACAAGAAAACGCTTAGCTTTTCCGGGGGATAGTCGTAGGCCATGACCGACAACACCGTGTTTATAACCATTAATGGTGGCTCTATCATAGGATCTGCTGTGCAAACAAATATGTCCACTTTTGGCAAATTATCCTCGTACCTACACCATATAAAAAAAAAAGTATACATGTAAAAAAAACCATGAGATACAAATGAAAAGGTTTTACATCTTTGTTGGTGATTGATTGGATAACACTATTACATGTCGTTTCTGATTCAAAAATTACAATTTAAAAATTAATTTTTCGTATTCCTCTCATACATAATAAACTAGTTTCATGTCCCGTATTTTAAAAAAAATATAATGCATTTTATATTTAAAATAAACTATGGAGTGAAAGTTTACTACATTTTTAATTTTCTCTTTAACTAACACATTTTATAGTTACATAGCTATTTTATAACTGAAAATTTTTTTTTTTTTTGGATGACGAGGGGGTTGAGTCCCCCGGGTACATGCATTCCCGCACCACCACATCTACCATGTAAGCCACCCCCGACGGGGGCTGCGGTGGCCAAGTGGTGTGTTTTTGGCCAAGTGGTGTGTTTTTGGTTGTTTATTCTTTTTTGGTTCCAGGTGAGATTTGAGCCTGGAACCTCACACTTCCAGGTTAACCCAAATTCAATCTGGGCAACCACCACTTGGTTTATAATTGAATTTAATTCACTCTTTGATTGTAGTACACTTATTAACATTGAGCCTATAAATAAATCAATGGAATAGACCTGTAAACAATTCTAATTGGAATAATCTATTTTACGTGAACTATAATCTTATATATATACTCCGTATATATATATATATATATATATATAGGGTTAAGATCCGGTAAGAACACTAGCTTTGGTAAGAACGGTAAGAACAGTCAAAGTACATAATAAATATACATAAGGTACATTTAACTAACACACAAAAAGTACATTTCGTAAGGTACATTAGAAATATATGTTATGTACATTTGGAAATAATGAGTTATATTCAAAATTATATGTATATTCGAAGTTTAAAAATAAAATGTACTTTTGGTATAGTATAAATGTACCTTAAAATTTTGACATATATCTACAATATAAAGAGATTATACGTTATAAATTTAAAATTCGTGTCTTTTATTTTCCATTACTAATATGAATGATTAATTTAAAATGTACATCATTTGTATTCATCATGTATTTTGAATGTTCTTACCGTTCTTACCTAAGGCCATGTTCTTATTTGATCTTATTCCTATATATATATATATATATATATATATATATATATATATATATATATATATATATATATATATAGGATCATGTGAGTCCACTTATCTTTTTGAGTCCGTGATTCCAGATCACAATATCACACACTATAACTAACAATATCACATACTATAACTAACAATATCACAAAAATCCGAAATTTTTAACATCAGATCGCCATGGTTGAGGCTAGTTGCTGGTTACTGCACAAATTTTTTGGACCCTTTATTTTCCTTTTTTATCGTGATATTGTCTCCTATATGTTGTGATATTCTTCCTTAATACCTGTGATATTGCAACTGGACTCACGGACTCAAATTTTTATATATATATTTCCCTTTTATTTTTGTGAGTATAATAAAAACAAATCAATAATTTTACTGTCTAACTAAATGCAAGGTATTTTGTAGTGAATTTTTCATCCACTATTGATTAGAAAGTTAAATAAATTCAAAACAATGAATCGCTATTATTATTTTATTTTTTAAACTTATTCTATGTTGACATGCATGTAAAATCTATCGATAATAAGGTAATAGAGTAAGCAAATAAACGAATGCAATACAATATATTACTTTTTAATATAGATGATTTTATATATTTTTCTAAAAATGTTATATTAACCCGAATAAACGGGACGGGTCGAGTCATCTCCGGCCCGTGCAGGGGCGGATCGAGGAATCAAAAGTACTTTGGGCTAAAAAAAAATTGATATATAATTTGTTTATAAATGTAAGTCGTTTTCAAAATCAAAATCAAAATTATCATTAAAAGACAAAAAATGAAAAGGATATATTTGTTTGTCAATGGATGCCAAATACTCCGTATCTATATTACGAGTTTACGACTCAAGTGAACATATAACACTATTAGTATTTGTTTTTATTATATTCAGATGCGAATAATACCATTAAAAAATATCGCAAGTTCTTTCAATTAATCTTGTATTTTTGTTTTAGAAAACGGTTTCCAAAAAATAAAAATTGTGTAGACCATCCCCATTGAAGCAAATGACCTAGGTCATTTCATAAAGAAGTCATTTTAATTGTACTTAACTATTGACACTTACATAATTAATATTGACACTCAAGGGTTGGGTCATGGGTGTCAACAAGTGACCATCACTTGGAGCAAAATGACTTGGTGTCAATAATTAAAGTAGTAAATTGATAAATGACCTCTATTAAGGTGACCCTTCAATGGAGATGGTCTTAAAGAGCATAATTTTAGTCCTCTCACACGTACCAAATGAAAAAAAAAAAAAAGTGAGATAACAAAATACTTCCTCCATTCCGTTTGATTCTATACGTTTGACCAAAACACGGTAATTAAGGTAGAAGAAAATCAAGTGGGGTAGATAATGGAATTACTTAAATACCTCTACTTTATTGTTTGCAAGTGGGTTGAGTGGGTATTAGTGAAGGGTATATTAGTCTTTTAGTTTAATAAAGTAGAGACTAAAATAGAAATGTATAGAATTGATTGGAATTTCCGAAAAAGAAATATGTATAGAATCAAATGGAATGGAGGAAGTAATAAAATGAAAATTAGTACTCCCTGCAAACAAGGCCTAATTTTTGAACCATTGACTCATGCAATGGGGCATGAATCCTCTCGATTTCTTGAAAAGAAATGGACATCCATTTCTTTTCAATGGTTCAGATCGGTTTTTGTGAAAATCTAAGGGTTGTAATTATTTGATAAAAATAATGTTTTAATGAAGGAGGAAGAAAATATATTAAAATATTAGTGTATTAGAGAGGAAATGGAGAGAAAGAAATGAAGAGGATCAAAGTGCAGGCAATGATGCATGTATCACTTTACCACTTTACCACTTTACCACTGCACTACTTAAAAGTTGTTTTTAGGAAATGAAGTAAATTAATTACTCCGTATAATATTGTACTTGCAGTAGTTTTTTAGAGCATCCTTATTAATGGAGAACTTTTCTCTCCATGGTGGACCTAAACTTCAAATTATTTTATATTTCATCTTATTTTCTCCATTTCAAAAAAAACTCATATCAATGGACAAATTTTTCTCTCCATTTGTGGACCCATATTTAATTAAAGCAATAATAAAATGTATTTAGGTCCATTTTCATTTAAAAAAAAAGGTGGGACTCACTAAATTTTGGCATGGAGATCTCCACATTTGTGGAGAAAACCCTTTTTCTCCATTTTAATGGAGACTTTCTCCATTGATATACAATTTTATGGAGAGATTTATTTCTCCATTCAACTTATGGAGAGAGTGATATTCATGGATATGGATGCTCTTAGAGCCGAAAAGTTACTTAGGCTAAACCCCATAACGCCTCCCTTGGATCCACCCCTGGGCCCACGGGCTAAAAAATAAACTTTAGTGCGACCCATGTCCAGCTCAAACCCGTAAACAATCACCTCTAAGTTAAAGGTAACGGCGGCTCACCTCGTCAAACACAGAGGTCATATGAATCAAACATATACAACACAAACACACTTGGTATAAATAAAATAAGAGCATGAGGAAGATTACCTGTTAGAAAGGCGGTTCTTGAAGGTTTTACGATAAATAGGATTCCAACGAATTACTTGACTAATTACCCAATAAAAAGTGAACCAAATTTCAGCTAAAAACACACTTATCCAACCAAATCTACCACTCATAGTTATAGGCATTTGAGTAACTCTGTAAATCCATACAAAACAAATTGCAATCAAAACAGAAGTTGCACTTAATCTCTGTATTAACCTTCCCTTTGAATGCTTCGTTTCAAACATAGGAGAGTAATTCACTTCTCCCATATTTTTACAGTAGATTTCACTTAATTACTTATCAATATAACTTGAGATAACTTTATTTTTTTTTTTTTTTTTTTTTTTTGTTTTCGCTCTCTCTCTCTCTTTGGGTGAGGTTTTTGGTCCTTACGATAATTGTTTTGGCTTGTGAGTTGTGAGTGTATATACACTCAATACTCATATAATATGTATATATGCACTCACACGTGTAATATTTATATTTAAATTTTTGTTTTATATTCTCCCTCCGCTTGCGTTACTAATTTACTCTCTCAATTTAAGATCACTTCCCCAAATTGTCATTACACATTTGTCTGGTGGGTTTTGTAATGTTAATGTTGATAGTTATATATTGTAAAAAAAAGTTATAAAAAATTAATACTCTACCTATTTTAATGTAGTAGTTCCATTAGAGTTGACACTAATTTTTTAAAAATAGAATAAAGTAAAGGTAAAATTGTCTTTTAATTGATGGAAAAGTTTATTAGCATGTGAAAAAGTGGGGTCATTGTGGTCCATTTGAATGACAAAAGTTGATGAATTTGAAAATAGGTTAAATAAATGAAATTGTTGAAAAAGGAAATTGAGGTTGTATTAACAATATATTTGAGAACACATATTAAACAATATCAAATATGACTATATTTTCTCTTATCTAATACCCATAATTTACAAAATTCTTTAAGGTCATGGATAATATTAAAAACTGAAATAAGGTGAGTGAAATTGGATAGAGGGAATACCTTTTCTTTTGACGTAAAAATCCAATTCTGGTCACTTATTTACCTTTTTTTTTTTGTTAATAAAACCCAAAAAACTACATAAAAATACATGGTGGACACCCCTTGAATAGTGTGAGTAGAAGTAATTTACAAGGGGGATCTAGTATGTGGAGTGAGAAATACATGAAACATCAACAAACTACCTTTAGGTCAAGTCAGTAAACTACCTCAGTCGAGTTCTTTCAGACCTTTCCTGTAAGTCGAGTTACTTCGTACCTCGCCCGATGGTAGAGGTCGATCCCCTATCACCTTCGGTGCCTCCTTGTGGTCTTTCTCTTTAGCTTTTCCTCAGCCTTTAAAACGGATGAAATCGTTGTTACATGAGAAGGTTTTAAGAATTGAAAGATGGTGTTTCTTTAACAAAGTAAGAAGAGTTCGTGATGCTAAATTGTAGAGCGGATCTCGTGTCCCATTTTATGTCCCATTTAATGTCTCATTACTTATTATAGAAATATATCTCCAATTGTATAATTATTTATTCATCTATTATTTACAATGAATAAGATTTAATTTATTATCCTATAAAATAATGGGACACCAAATAGGACATAAAAATAGGACAGGTGATCCGCTCTGTGCTAAATATCCTGACCATTAATGAATATTAAATTGATCATTATTTAGACATAAAAGTGATTATTATTATTATCATGATCGGATTACATGTGACCACAATTTTTGCATTGGAAACTTGTTAAGAATATATACAAAAAGGACAAGAATAATTCATTAAGGTGAGGTTTGGAACCTACATTTTATGTTAAAATTGGATTTAAAATTCAACATTCAAAATGACATGGATTTGAATTATTAAGGTGAGGTTTGGGACCACAATTTTGTGAAGTATTGAATTGCTTTTGGATTTGAATCAAATCCCAATACAAATACTTAAGCTTTCGAAACAAGTTATTTTGTTCAAATGCGAATTTCGAAATGAAATTATGGTTCTAAAATGCAACATAAGATAATATATAATTTAATTAAGTTGTTGTGAGTATAAAACAATTAAGGGATATTTATAATATTTTATAAACCACTAAACTTAGAGAATACTGAAACTCGAGCCTGTCTGTGAGCACTATCTAAACCCTAAATCCAATACCCTAACACCCCTGCTCAAAACCTTTGTAATTTGATAGCATTTTCATGAATTTTAACAATAATACTGCTCCCTCCATACTTATGATTTAGCCCCATGAGAAATTTCACAATTTTTAAGAAAAATGAACAAAAGTGGATTAGGGTGGAAAAAAAGTAGAATAATTTAATTAAAAAAAAAGTTTGATGTGAGTAAGAAAAAATTTGTATGTGGTAAGAAAAGGTGGGGTACGTGAGAGAAAATATTACTAAAAAGAGAAATGAGACTAACTGAAGTTTTTTATTTAAAAAAGGTATATGGGGTTAATTGGAAATATGGAGGGAGTAATAACCCAAAAAAAAAAAAATCGTCGTCTTCATTATTCAATATTCAATTTAAGTCTTCATCTTCGCAAGTTTGCTAAATAAACGACCATAATGCTCGTTAAAGAATTTTGAACAAGAACGCTAAGTTTTCGGACTTGTCAAATTAAATCGTCAGAACACTAATCAAACTTGAAAAAAAAAAAATCAGTAAAATGAAAAATTATGCATAGAAAAACCAATTGACAATGAGAGGAGTAATCTCTATATTTTATAAAGTAAACAATTCTCAGTTTCTCACATCCATAATCGATGTAGGTCTCAAATGTGATGTTATTAAGACCATCCCCATCCAAAGGTCATGAACTAGTTCATGGAATAATTGAGTCAAGTTAATGGCAATTAAGAATGAGATTAACATGACTTCCTCCCAAAATGAATCAAGTTTTGATCTAGTTCATCACTAGTTCATGACTCCCTTTTATTGTGTGGGCACAAAAACAATTGTAAAAAAAAGTGATTTGATTGAATAAAAAATGAAAATGTGAATAAAAAAACTAAATAATGGTGAATAATAGATTTGGTGATTTAGTTGGTGATTTAGTTTGAATGGGAGTGAAAATTGGGTCAAAACAATTATAATGAAATTAAGAGTAAAAGTATTGATGATTTAGTTATTGGATGGGGATGGTCTAAGCAAAATGGATCCTCTCCATTTCCTTTCTCTCCATTTCCTCTCACATTTCATTATTTTATTATATATTCTAATATCTTCATTTACCTTTTTATTTCCACATAAATTTACAACCCTCCGATCTACCTTAGATTTAATCTCTACCGTTGTGAGGTAATGGACCCTCCTTTTCTTTTTAAGAAATGGAGAGGATCCTGACTCGTTATTAAGGGTCTTCTTTACAACTTCATCAATTATTACTAGTCATTAATTTTACCAATGACAGACATTGTTTTTGGTCAAAAGTTACGATGTTATTATATAGGCATGATACAATATTATTCACGGAAAAAATAAAAAGTTTTTCATATTTTGTCTTTGAGAATAACGTACTCCGTAGTATAATTATATGAGTACTCTGTATGACTTTTAGTATTCTCGAGACATTTAACCTATGTCAAATACTCTGTAATAAAGCAAAATAATCTCAAGGGCAGTGTTGTTATACGAGCTCAACACAGTCTATTACGGAAAACTACATTCGTCCACTATTAAAGTTTCTAATTTATCATTGTATACATTCATATTTAAAGTTCACATCCGTTTTTTTATTGATATTCTGTGTTATTATCAATTGTAATCCCACAATTTTTTCAACCTTCATTTTCTAGCTCACTCATCTAATGTTTTTTTAAATTTTTGTACTACCCAACCTATGAACTTTATAAATTGTTGAACAGAGTAATTTCTATCTCAATTTTATCAGTACGGAGTAGAGTGAAAATACGAACAATCCCTTATATTTATTATTATAATATCAAACGTACCCCGTCAAAGTTAGGGAGTAATTAAATATTACTCCGTAAATAAATTATTGAAAATCAGATAGTACGAGATCATATCTGTCCAAAAGTCTGAGCATCTGAGCACTTGCACAACTACCTTCTTAAGAGTAGCCATCATAGTAGACCAAGGAAAGGTGTATGTTATCAGTTTATCATGCTACGGCAATAATAGACTAATTTTAATTTGATTAACTTCCTCATGGCTCACGTCATTTTTTGAATAAGTCTTGCAGGATAATACTCCCTCCATTCAACTCTATGATACACTTATGCTTTATTCACACTTGCCAACGCGCGTTTTGCGCGTTAAATATCTTTAACTACGTTTATTAAAAAAAATATGAAATTTAGATTTTAATTATGTACTCATAAAGACGAATCAAACAAGATCACACATGAATATATTTACACTTATGTATCGAGAGATAATTGAAATTAAAGGTCGAAATGTGAATAGTGTACAAAATAGAAACATATAATATGGAGTTGAATGGAGGTAGTATAAAACAACAATTTAAGATTAAAGGATCCGTCTTAATCTTAAGACGAGTTAGGTTTGACCCATTTTAATTTTTTTTTTTATCTTTTTCTATTTTTTTTTCAGGACCCGAATTTTTTTTCGAAAACTTTTGTCAAAAAGCGAAAAAGACAGGTATTTAAAATGGTAACAAAGTAGATAAAAATGGTAACATATCATATTATATAAATGACATATAGAAAACAAAAATTAGTCCCAACATTTTTGCAATATGTTACCATAATTATTAAATATATTTATAACAATATTATGAAACATATAAAAGAAAAAATTGTCATAACATTTATGTAATATGTTATCATAATTGTGTGATATGTTTTGGTTATTGTACTAATATTTTTCGAATAGGTTAATACTTAATGATAAAATATTAAACTTTAATGTAACATATTTGTATTTTTGCATTTTATACTCAAAAACTTGATAACAATTCATTAATAAATGATAATATAATATATTATGATACAAACATAATTAATTTATATATTCGTAACATGTATTATGTTTTCTATGTTAGAGAATATGTCACCAATATAATATAGCATGTTACCATTTTTGACAATATTTTTACCATTTAAAGTTTGTGTTTTTCTGCTTTTGAGTTGAGTTAAAAAAAAAAAAACAAAAAATGGGTCTTGAAAAAAAATTCGAAGAAAAAAAAAAAGGTTAATGGGCCAAAACGGGTCATATTTGACCTGTCATAAAGTTAAGACGGATTATCCGTCTTAACAGAGACTTATTGATAAAACAATTTATCTTACTGCGGAATCAATCTGTTTGGAATTTGTCTTCGTTAATAGACTATCTAATTGTACCCGTGTAGACACTAAAAATTTACTAAAGTGTCGAAAAATAATTTAAATACGTTATTGTGGATACCCACATCCGTACCTCCCGCTAAAAACCCAGTGATGTAACCACGGACTTTTACATGCATGCTTTTATGATAACTTAGACGGTACTAACTGTGTCGAATTCGAGTTAAGTTGTTTAAAATGTAAAATGAGGTTTTTATGAGTCATCACGCTTAGGTAAGTGTCCTTAGGATAGTCTAGAGTCAAGCTTGCCTCGAGCTGGTCCTAATCGTTATGCGCTTCCCCTTTACAATTCACAATTAGCATCTAATTGGCTCTTTTAAATTAACAAGGCCCAATTTGATTACCTAAATTCCTTACATTTAGGCCCGGTAGCTAAAGTCGCTATTTAGCATCCTCAAACACAAAATACGGCCTCGCGAGCCTTCTTATTACAAAATATACAAGCAAATGCACCTGACTTGCATTTTCGGGAGCCCAATATAATGACATTCTTGGCCCGCTTCCCAAGGCCCAAGAACTCAGCCACATAACTTCTAGAAGATCATACATGGTCTACTTGGAGCACAAGCAAGAAGATAACAAAAAATATTGCCGAGATATTGCAAATCGGATTAAGGAAATACGAAATCTGGAGACTTTACCCGACGAGCTATCCGAAACAAGCCTTGCGGCTTCCCCTTGAAATCGCAACATGTGATGCGATTTGCCCATCAAATCGCCTTGCCCCTTGCGATTTGCTCAGGGGGCATTTATCCCTTGTTTTCCTAATTTCTCTCGGCTATTCTCCTATATATACAACCCCTTTGCACGACCCTTAGACACAAGTTTTTCATAAGTTTTCCACACAAGAAAAACACAACTTCTCAAGTATGGTTTCACACCATTAAGCACCCACACATGGGTTTTACACACACACACACACACACACACACACACACACACACACACACACACACACACACACACACACAAATACATCCACAAAAGCCTCACGCACAAACACTTGAATTTTTCACACATCTCGTGTTGAATTATTACCTTTAGAAGCGAAGCGCTGCCGAATTTCTAGCTTGAGACAGGTAGTTCTTTATCCTAACTTGGATTAAGGTTCTTTCTTTACTTCTTTAGACTTAAAGGGTCTACATTCTAGTACCCACCCGACTTTGGTACGCAAGTCTACTTTTCATAAGGCGGCCATGTACCTCGAATACACACCCTATTCATAATACCTTTCCAAAGTCGCATAAGCAACTGACCCCCTTAAAATGAACCAATAATTGGATTTTATTTTAAGTTTATGCATCTAGCAATCCTCATCTTGCATTTAATTAACTTAACAATGAATTCGACACTAGCATAACCGTTTTCGTTAACAATCTTTCACATATGCGTTCATACATCTTTCACATACATATTTTTACAACTTAAATCGCACTTGTACGTAGCGAATTACTTAAGTTCACACATCCTTCACATTGTTCTCAACCTTAGTAGAGGCTATTTTTAAATAGGCTTTTTCAAAAGGTTTTTCATAAAACATTATTTGAATCAATCTTTAGAAAAGTACCCTCACCCGAATCCGAATTTGGTTACACAATAGCATTAGACGGATAGGTGTCGACGTGCCTTGAAATCTAAGACGTGTCTTAGAGCTAAAGACACGAAGGCGGGTTCTAAATTTCCCTCATAATTTAATGGCGACTCCAAAGCAGTTTTAAAAGGTTTTTCTAACTTGATCTTTTTCAACTTTTGACGTCCTCTAGCAAGACGTCGAGTGGTCCCTCAAGCCCCGGTACCCACAGTTATTTTGTGTTAATATTAAATTTAATGTTTTGTCCTCTAAAAATAAAATCTGGATCGATCCGATGCACACATGAATCATTTGGGTCATAAATCCAGTCAAATAAAGTATGGGTTAATCTGATGTAAACATATATTATTCGGATCACAAGTCTTATTTAAAAAAATAATTATTTTACAAGAATAATTTAAACTATTGGTGATCTTCTCAAAATAATCAAATCATAGTTTATCTCAAAATAAACTCACACTACAACAAATAAAGGTTCAGGCGACTGAAAATGGCTACCGTTAATAGTCGCCAAAAAGGGCGGGCGACTAAAACTAGTCGCCAAAACTCGGTAGCGGGGCTTGGTCGCCTAAATTTAGGTCGGGCGACCGAAGTCGGTCGCCAAAAATTGGCGACCGACAAATCAGTCGCCAAAAACTTTGATTATTTTAAGAATGAAAACTTTAAGAATATTTGGGATTATTTTTAGAATAAACTTTATAGTTATCTTCTCAAAATATTTGGGATTATTTTGAGTAACTTTAAGAATAGATTATTTTAAGAAGATAGTTATAAAAGTTGGGTTTATTTTGACAAAAAGAATAGTTCGGATTATTTTGAGAAAAAACCACCAACAGTATAGATTATTTTGTAAAATAACCCTTTAAAAAATTAACAAGGTTGATCGAATGCATTAAATTGGATCTTTTGGGTCATGAGCCAAAATCCAAAAATGAAGTTTGGACCGACTCATAGACAAAGCCCACAAGAAGCGTCTTGAGCCAAAATTCAAAAATGAAGAAGGAAAGCTCTATAAATAGAGTCATCTCCATTCCTTTCAAAGTGAGAAAAAATGAGGGAGAAAATCTAACAGAAATACCAGAGAATAAATCAGAAGACAAAAAACCGAAGAGTTTTAGAGATTGAAGAAATATAAGACTCCAAGACTTCAACGAAACTCACGAGAAGACCTCAATAAATCAAGAGGAGCATTCTCAAGACATTCAAAGCACATTAAACAAGTGCCAAGAATACAAGACTTTAAGCATTCATCACATTCAAGAGAAGACCTCAATAAATAAAAGATGGGCATTCTCAAAAGTTCCAAGACCGGAGTTCGAGGGAAGAATCAAACTGTAAAAACCCGGATTATTTAACAAAATAAAATATGTTTAAAAAGGGTTTAAAAGAGAAAATGAAAATGAAAATGAAAATGAAAACCACGGTGGCGGAAACACCGTGAATCTAGATCATCACTCACAAACAATCTAAAACGAATGAAAACCAAAGAAAGGTAGACCTCAAGGTCTAACATCGGGGAGTAAATACCCCTTACATCAAAAACATGAAACAAAGTATGACAAAACATGTAACAGCCACAAAACATGTAACAGCCACAATCAGTGGGGAGTGACTAGGTGCTCCCCAGTCATATTTCAACATCATAAACATGGTAAACAATGGAAACAAGCTCACCTGGCCTACGACCTATAATCAGAGTACAACACAACAACATTATATACGAGTCAACAGCAACAACATACACGGCTCATGCACACACACACCACACGACTCAACCATCCTCCTCGAACAAACCAAACTCATAACCAATCATCACGAGCGCGCGAGTAAGCGCAGAGCACTAGGTGAAGTAACAAGAATCACCTCGAGTGAAGCAACAAGAATCACTCAACCCTATGGCGGAACAGCAACAAGAAGTTCCTCAATCACAATAGTCTAAATTTGGCCAAATATCACCGAGCAACAAGAACGGTGATGACATAATACAAACCATAGTCTATAACCAACATGGTTGAGAACCCATAACAGCTCTAACTAGGCAACAAGAATAGTCGAGGGGACTATGGGCGGTATCCGTCCAAACTAGGACGTCGTAGCTTCTCACATACGTGCCAAATAGTACACGCATGCAAACTTAACTCAAGCATAAGCATAATATTCAATCCAACCATACAATCCCATCTCCAATACCATCAACACAACCATCATAACCTCATGATCAAACTAACATACCAAGCTCACACCTTACCTCATCACAATGTCAACAAAGCCAACATTAGCATGCTTAACAACATCATAACTACTCAACCAATATTAGGGCATGCCTCAAATGATCATTAGCTCAACCAAGATATCAACTTTAAACATATTACAACAATAATAACATTATTTTATGTGAGAAAACAACCCAACATGCTTCTATACTCAACATAGTATGAGGCCGACCCTTACAATAACTCATATGATCACAATTCATTCCTTTTAACTCAAAGGTCACGACTTTTCCATCACACAATCATAATCAAGGACTCAAACAACAAACTAGGCCTCACACTTGTCAAAATACAACCAAGGCTATACCTAGTTACCTTTGTTAAGCAAGGAGTATGCCCTAGTCTTCTTCCTCTTCAACAAGAATTGTGTGTTCTTCTCCAATCTCTTCTTCTCCTTCGATTAGGGCACAATTAACATATACAATACATAAGAACACAACAATAAACACATATAATAATAAAAGTCACAGAAAAACATACTAAAAGCAAAGGATTATCGAAGGAAATAGAATAGGGATGATTAGGGTTTGCTTAGAGAAGAATTGAGTAGAGTTTTAAGAGGATTTATGAGGGAATTAATAAGAGAGAAGAGTGAGTTTTTAATGAAATGAATGTATCAGAGAGTTTAGAATGAAATTAGGGTTGGGAAGGTTTAGGAAATATAAAGGAAGTTGTATAAAAAGAATCATAAGCAAACACGGAAATCTACTCGCAGAACAGAGACCGAACCGGCCGGTTTAGACCTGAACCGGTCGGTTTTCCCCCTTGAACCGGACGGTTCCAGCCTGAACCTAGTGGTTCCAGCTCTGAACATGCAGGTTCCAGATGCCATTTTTTGGACAGAAAGTTTAGTCTCCGGAAATTTTCCTCCTAACTTAATACTCATACTTCCACCTTTCCAAACTCCCTCTAACTCCTCCTTAACCACTCATACACCCTCAACTCGGAAACCACCTAGGTTACCGCTACTACGGCTCGCCAAAACGACACGTGACAAGTGAAATGACTTCCTCGAGCCAAAAATGAGAAAATCGTTAGAAATAAAATACGAATTTTTAACGAAATGAATTATTTAAATAAGAGAAAAAGTCGGGGTGTTAAAAGAGTGCTATCTTTCGGTTTACTTTGCTCGGGACGAGCAAACATCTAAGCGTGGGGGAGTTGATAAGACTCATTTTTACGGTGTTAAGGCCAAGAAGTTAGCCCTCGAGAATCTTATACTTTCCACTTTTTAGATGGATTGTGGAGCTTTTGACGTAAATGGAAAACCGAGGCTAAATTACGGTTATAAGAAAAGTCAAGGTCAAAGTCAAGTCAAGGTCAACCAAAACCGACGCAAGGTCAAATTCAAATGGTTATATCTCAAATTTTAGACTTTAAATGGATGCAAGTCCAAGTGGAGATGATAGTTCCGCTCGACAGCTTTCTAACAGTAGGTCACACGCTTAATTCCGCCAAGAAATGAGTGAGATATAGCCTTTACAAAATCGGCTTCCAGCAGGCATGCGCCCCCAGCGCCAGAAATTGCGCCTCCGGCCCCAAATGCGCCCCTGGCGCTTCTCAAATGCGCCCCAGGCGCAGAACTCAAGGCTGCGTCGTTTTGATTTGTTTTAGACGAGTTCTTAAGTTGTTTTTCAAGGATCATTATATTATTATGTAGATTATCCTCCCAGGCATCATCTCATTATTATTATCTCAAAAAAAACTCTCTAAATTAGTTTATCATTAGCATCTCATTAGCAAGTAACTATTGTGTAATTAACATTTCTCTTGAAGAATTTATGGGAATTAAGCCAAATATGGGTGGCTAATATCTTATTATTGGTTTATATTGTTTGAAATCATCATCTTATTACATCGTGAGCCAAAGATTCTCTCTTTTGTTACATTGTTTAATCTCTCCTTGTTATTAATATTGTTTATGATTAATTCATTGATTATTATGCTTGATCATCATATGATTATTGAATTTCTCTATTGTCATTATATTGTTATCTCTAGATTGTTGATAATTTTCTATTTTGGTGACAATTTTGATTCTAAACTCTCATGGATTTGTGGGTTAAGTGTTGATTAAGGAGATGATTAGTGAATTACATGAAGTTATATTATTTTTATGAGTTCATGCTCTTGGCTATCATTTTTATTGTACAGCTCATGTTAAACTCACTCGAGATTGTACGTTGTGAATTGCATGATTTTGTAGTGGTTTGTGAAAATGGATGTTTTTCGCATGCTTGTTATTACGTCGATAGATCGAGAGCAACAATGTTTTAATCAAATTTATGGTTATGATCAATGTATAAGTGATGATGAATATCGATATAAATCAATACCTTTAACTCAATTTTTAGCTATCCTTCTTTTATCGCACTTACTAGTTTAATTGTTAGTTAACGATCAGAACTTCAATGAAATCCCCCATTTTATGAGTTCTAGTTTGTTTTAGACCGTTTTAAATCGTCTAGCTAGTTAGTTTAATCGAGTTTATCTCTCAGCCTTTCCTTGGGTTCGACCCTTACTTACCATATACTACATTTTTAGTACTTACTAAGTGAGGTTTATAAATTATTAATTTGGCCCTTTTATAACGACTACAAAAAAGGTCTCGCCAAATTCCTACTTCGTTTCATCGCCTCAATGTCGCATAAGCAACGCCCACCTTAAATGAACCAAATGAACATTATTTGATGTAAATTCTGAGCAAATCATCACTAACACATACACGAGTACACGACTATACAATACAATCGACATGACTTCCATTTTCGTTTAAATTCGTTAAAACATGCAAAACTAAGGGATTTCAAACAAACAATTCTAAACCTGACAACGAATCTAGAAAGCGCCTGTGTACCGACGGTTCAGTCCATGAACCGCTTGAGCTCCGACAATTTTAACAGCAAGACGCTTGACAACAGGCAATTTCTAAAGTTCTTTCTGCATTCATTTTTTAAAACTTCGCATACGGACGTAGCAGGTTATAGCTCAAATATCGAAATTCAAGGATTATTTTCAGGCCAGTAGTGACTACCGTAGGTTTTTTTTAAAACGGTTTTTCTAATCGAACTTAAAGAACCTAAAAAGAGTACCCTCACCCCGAATCTTTCTTTGATTTCGCATAGCCTTAGAGGGAAGGGTGTCGACGTGCCTTTAACTCTCGGATCCGTGTTTTAGAGCTTAAGACATGTTGGCGGATTCCAAATCACCGCATAATTCGGTGGCGACACTGAAGCAATTTTAAAGGTTTTCTTAACTTAAATCGTTTTAAACTTTAAAGCACTTCTTTTTAACCAAAACTTTAGCGAGACATTGAGTGATCTACTGCGCATACTCGGTACTCATAATTGTCAATTCCGTTGAAGAAATTTTATTGTTATCTTAAAAATGAACTTTTTGTATTTAAAATGATGAGGTGAACTTGAAAACTTGTGAACCACTACTACAAAATATCATATTGTTATGTGATTTTTTTAATAATAGACATCAAACTTACAACTGGTATTAAGTTGAGTGATGTCAATTGTGATAAAATATACATCGTATTTACGTTTGATGTCTATTAGTTTAATAGACAAGGGTTAAAAAAAAAACTCTAATATCTATCATATAGGTATGCATCTAATTTTATCAAATGTCCGATGTGTATTAGTTAGATATACATCAGATTTTTCTAAATATCTAATGTTTATTAGAATAATAGACATATGTTCAAAAAGATTTGATGTCTATTTGTCGTGGGTATGACAAATTCTTGTGAAACTCTGATGTTTATATTTGTAATAGACATTAATTGTCTTCATAAATCTGACGTTTATTTGTTAAATAATAGACATTAGTTTAAATACGGTCGATGTCTATTTATCACATATAGTCATCAATTTTACGATTGTAGACAATCATGGACGTTAAACATGTATAAAATAAAAATGCAACTAAAAATATAAACAAAATATCATTGACCTAAAATTCTTACGTATTTTTTTTGCAATATCGCAAAGTGCCACATATGTTAAAACAATAATATATATTACTACTTGTTCTAACAAAACTCTATCGAAAATTCAAAAAAAATTACAATATCGCTAGTTGCTAAATATTAAGAAAATAATCTGCCCAAAGGTTTCGAACATCATCAATGTCTTGTTGCGAATACGCTCTTGTGTCTTGAAAAATTTAGATGAGGAGCAATTATTGATGGAAGAGGGTGGAAAGTGAACCTTATTACGGTTTATTCTTCAAAGTTGAAAATGGGTAACAATAAAGGAAAAGGAAAATGAAATATTTTTGCTGAGTCAACCATTTTAAAAGGATCCTAAGTGTCATTTCTGTAAAAAGAAGAGACACATTCAGAACGATTGCCCTTGTTTTAAGGCTTGACTTGTGAATAAAGGTAATTTTCTTTCGTTTATTTGTTATGAATTTAAAATGGTTAATGTTAATCATAATACATGGTGGATTGATTTTGATACTACAATCCATGTGTCAGATACCCTGCAACTCTGCAACGGTATGACAAGCATAAGGACACCAGCTGTAACACCCCGTGTTATTTTAACACAAATATAGTAATATGATTTAATTCCTCAAATTAAATTCATCATTTTTCCATATAATAAAAATGTGACTAAAATTTTTTCGTCAAATAATATTATATTTCTTGAGTCCAGATTAAAATTTTTTGAAATATAAAAATAAAATATATTATCCTTAGAATTCAAAAAGAAACACATTTCAAATTTTTATGAAAATCAACCACAAAACTAATATCGCCTTTTAAATTTCAAAAAGGTTAAGTCATGTTAACTATTCATAAAAATAATTGTAAAACCTTTTATTCATAAAATTCAATTTCGAACATTTTTGATTTTCGAATAAAAATAGACCCTTATACTTTTCTCGTCTTTGAAATTCAACTCAACGTTTTCAAACACGCAAATCAAGGTGAAGTGTGTTGAGGAAGACTCACTACCTTATGTCATCGCTTATGTCATTCCAACATAATTGATTTTCGATCATCAACATAATTGATTTTCGATCATCATTATGTTCTCTTATTTAAAATAAAGATTAAATCTCATTAATTCAATTATCTAAATTACTATTTCATTTCTATTTAACTAACTCTTTTCTAAATTATCAAAATTATAAGTAATCCCTAAATTAAGTTAATTAACTTTTTGACGATTAAATATAAATCTTTAAACCAAAAACACTCAACGAAAAAAAATATGAATTTTGACTTAGGAAAATTCTATTTAAAATTTCAATTTCAAAACTCGATTTCGTTTTTTTGGTGCCCTTTTGAAAATTTATTTTTATTTTTATTTTTGATTTTATTTCAAAACGCTATTTTGACATTATACCTTTTATTTCGAAACTTTTCGCGATCGCGCAAATCAAAATTTTGTGATCAAAAAAGCTAAAATCCTCGTTCTTTAAATTTTATCGTCTTTTTTTCAGTTTTCAAAAATTTTATAGTTATAAATAAAATATTTTAGTTTTAGAATTCCAAAATAGATATTTTTCAGAAAATCGCCAAAACAGCACACCTTAACTTTTACCGTCCTTCTTACCCGATTTATTTCGGAACACGATTTTCGAAAACGAGATATTTTAAAACATCAAGGGGACAAACTCTTAACGAAATAGTGTTTTAGCCTTAATTGTCAAAGATCATCATTACACCTAATTACATTTTAATTAAACTTTATTTTGATTTTCTAAACTAATTCATTTAACCTAAATGTTCTAACTTTTTTAGTAAGTTTCAAAGAGCAAAACACTCCCTCATTTCCTCTCATTTTTGGCAGCCCATTTCCACCCCATTTTATCTCATTTTATTTCTTTTATTTCCTCCATTTTTCTTCCAAAAACATTTCTAGTAAAACCTACATTATTACTCTAATAATTCATAAGTGTTCTTGTCTATTTAGTGGGTCTTTGGAGCTTAATTCTTAGGGTTCCTCGGAGCTAACTTTCATGAGTTAATTTGAGTGGAAAACTTGGGTTTTATGGGTGAAGACATTCCGATCTAAAATTTATTTTAGATCCCCGACGATTAGAGCTGGCAAGCTTGACCCGACCCGAGTGACCCGACCCGAACTCGAGCAAAAACCGACCCGATTGACCCGAAAATATTGTGACCCGGGAACCGACCCGACCCAACCCGACGACAACCCGTAACCCGACATGACCCGATAATCAGTGACCCGAACCCGACCCAGGCCCGACCCGATGATGACCCGACCCGATATCGACCCGACTAAATTGACGACCCAATAATTATTAAGCTTAATTTTATTGGATTGAAAGCAAATTATTATTTAGAATGATATATTTGACTTAATAATGAAGTAATTAAATAAAATAACGATCAAAATACTTATTTTAGTGGTTAAAAATTAAAATAATTCGATAAAATCGCGCTGACCCGATAATGACCCGACCCAAACCCTACCCGATACACTATTTGACCCGACATGACCCGACCCGATGACGACCCGAACCGAACCCGACTCGACACGAAAGGGCACTTTGACCCGACATGACCCGAACCCGACATGACCCGACCCGACTTGACCCGACCCAAACCCAACCCGACTGACCCGATTACCACCTCTACCGACGATTAACATCTAATTTAAGGTGCCCGCCGCACAAGCTAAATTTTGCGTTATGTAATTAGGCTTATATTTTAGTGTGAATAATAAATATTGTCTTATAATAAGTATGATTACTTTTGTGCTTATGTGTTTATGTGAAGTATAATAAAATGATAATAGCTAATTTTATAAGTAGATTTGTTGTAGTTTATTTTGAAGCATGTTTAGATTAATTATTTCATGCACTTTAAATTGTTGTCTATGTATTTAGTTATGTGATGTGTCATATATTTACGTATATATAGCCCCTTGTTAACGAGCTTTACTTTGCGTTTCCCGTGCTTTTACGTGCGTTTCGCTTCCTATTTCTCTCCGTTTTGGCTCTGCTACGTTTTTGTGTCCATTTTGCAGGTATAAGCAGCTATTTGGAGTTTAGGATGCTATTCGGGAGGTTTCGTGGAGTTTCGTAAAGTTTCGTGAAGTTTGGAGGTGATTCGAGTTGGTTTAAATCGCGTTTAAACTGCGTCTGAGCCTCGTTTCACTAAATGAAGGTGTCCCGGGACCTTGGGACGGGATTTGAAACTCACATGATCATCCTAAGCCTTGTCCCTACCCCTTGGGACGACCTTGGCATCGTCCCTATGCCTTGGGACGAGAAGAAAGTAAAGAAAAACTAAGTACAAGTTGGAGCAAATTGAAGACTTGAACTGAAGAGCACGGGATGCAACTCATCCCGGTCGGGATACCCTTGTCCCGGACTGGACACCTGTCCCGGATGCCTGGGACGACTTGTGACGCCTCGTGTGCTTAAATTAGATCGTCTATTTGAGAGGCCAAATGATCATAACTTTGTACGAAACTTTTATAGCATTTTCTCAACCCTTTAAACATTGTTCTCTAAAAATCCTAGGTTTCATACTTTTCATCTTTTGTAATTTCAATTCCCGACTCGGATTGCGTTAGTTTGATCGTCTATTTGGTTTTTGTTGCTTGAATTCATCAACTTCCTCCTTGAATTTCTGATTGGTATTGATTTATATTTCTCCCTTTTGTTTATAATTTCATTATATATCGTTCTTGATCATGTTTTCATTCTTCTCCTTTGCTTTTGTTGTTAAATTTATCATGTGTGAGTAGTCCTTTATCTAGGGGTGAAGGGTGATCATGGGTGAGTAGTCTAGGATGATTTTGGTGATGTTTGATTAGGGTTTTACATGTGTTTTGGTTGTCTTGTGTTTGATTGTGTTTGTTGATCCCTTGGCCAAGGTTTAGCAAGCGTTTTCCACCCTTAAACTTAAGACCGAAAGCCTAGTTTAAGGTAGGGTACGAGACTAACCATTAGGACCCTCACTTGTAAGTTGCGAGAGCCCGCATTTGAGACCTAGAGGACGCTTAGAACCGAGAGGTCGAGCCTATTCCTTAGCACATGCGATTCCCGATTCATTTCTGTCACCATCCTTTGTCCTAGCTTCACCCTTGCTATCCCCGATTCCCTAGACCTTTCTCTTCTAGTTTAAACCCTTTACTCTTTCGCTATAGCTTTAGTAACCACAACCACTCGAACCGAGACTAGAATCATCCAAAATAACCAACATTGCAACCTACTCCCTGTGGATACGATACCCGACTTACCCTTGCTACCCGTTAGAGTTTGTTCGGATTACTTTTGATTAGGTGACGCGACTAAGCCTATCATTATGTTTTTAGAAGTTTTTAATACTTTATAAGTTTATATAAAAATATGTGAATATATTAACAATGAATTTAAAGTGAAGAAAATCGAAAATAAAAATATAATAAATGTATTTTAAAGTTACGGTTTTCCCCTTTATTTTTGATCAAATTTTATTTTTAATTTTTGTAAATGATATGTTTTGATAATTATGTTAGATGTGCTTATTATGATGTTTGTGAAATTTAATTAGGAAAATAAATTATTAGGTGTAAAATGTCCATTTGTGTGTATTGAAATATTTTTGGTGTTCTTCATGTTCTTGAAATACTCATGTTGATGTTCATGTTGTTCTTGATAAGTTTTCTCATTTTGATTCTTAATGTTTTTATGTTTGTTGTTATTTATTGTTTTAATTCACTAGTAAGAAATTATAATACTAAATATATAACTTAAACAATCTAAATCTTTAGGAAATTAAAGTTAGAAATTTAAAGTGTGTGAAAACACTATTCATAATTATAATAAAACTTTTATTGAAATTTTACAACTTAGCTTAAATCATTTTAGTTTAGTTAAAATAATTAGAAAAATTAGAATATAAAAACTTTAAGCTGAGAACCGATAAAAATCGAAGAAATAAAAAATGACACCACCACCGTAGAACCCCACGGCATTTTGGTCAATTTTAGGGTTAAAATAATTTTTTATCACTTTTTAGATTATCGCTATAATAATTTATTTAGTTAAGTTAATAAGTTAGATTTAAAGATAAAAGAAATAAATGAATTATATGATATACTTACATCACACGACATTTTGAATAAAAATAGATCTATTTTGATCAAAATGAATTTATCACTAAGTCACTAAATTTGAATAGTTAATAGGATTAAATTTAATTGTAAAATAGATCGATAATAAAAAGAATTGACGTAACCGATTAAAATTTGTTAACGATATAAAAATGAATGAAATCGTGTGCTACTGCCTTTGCATAATATTGGACTGATGGACTTGGACGTTACGGACTAAATGAACAAACCACGACACTATCTTTAAAAAGGGAAATTGCTAAATTTAGTTAAGTAGACGACTAATTAAAACCAAGTCTCGCTTTTAAATAAATATTCTAAATTGCTAAATATAAACAGAACCTAACGACTTTGAGACTAGAAATTTACTTAACGATTAAGTTTACGATTTTTGACTTAGAAAAATACTAGATATATTATTAACTTAGTGACTAAGCTCAATCATGAATAGTGACCGATGAATGGTAGCTGATGTTGTAACACCCGGTGTTGTCCGAGGTTATTCGGGCCGGGTACCCCGTTGAAGAGGTTCATGTGTTGGCTCAAGTGACATAGTGCTTAAAATAAAGGATTGTAAGTATTACTCATATCAACAAGATGCATCTTCTTTTCTGGTGGCTCATCTTAAGAACTCTTCAGTTAAGCGTGCTTGTTGGAGAGTAGTCTTAGGATGGGTGACCTCCTGGGAAGTTCTCAGGATGTGCACGAGTGAGGACAAAGTGCGCTGGAAAGAACCCGTGTTGGTTTGTGGGCGATGTACGCAGCCTGACGAGCTACCGTGAATGACATTTCGGCCTTTGGTTGGGGCCGGGGTGTTACAGATGTGAATAGTGACTGAGATGAATAGTGACCTAGGTGAATATTGTCGATGAATAGTAACCTGGGACGAAACTTGTTAAACAAGTAACGTCCCAAAAGTTTAAAAACTTATTATAAGGAGAATTAGAGCTAACTTGTTGAACAAGTTATCTTTTAAAATCCCGAGACGTAAATAGTGAAAATTCAAAGATACTTCAAATTTCAAAATTTGAAATATTGTAAATAATTGAAAATTTACCTAAGTATAGAAAACTGAAAATGAATAATTTAAACAAATAAAGTGTTTCGAAAAACACTTAAATAAAATTGGACATATTAATAAGCGTATCAACTTTGAAACTTAAAAGCGTTAATAATCAACAACACTTCAAATAATAAACAAACAATTTAAACGTTTGACGATACGACTAGGAGAGTCTAGTAACATGTGATTAAAATATCAAATAAAATAATAAATCGTAAGTAAGTTAAAGAACAGGTCAAAAGCTTGGTCCTCTGTTATGAAAACGTCAAATCGTGAATGAAGTGGGGTTAGGATAGTCTCTTGTACGGATACCATTATCTCGGCCTTATTGCGATTGTCATCCCGAATAGTGTGGTCTCTCAAGCTGGCGGACTTATTGCTTTGTCATCCTGTCCATGCCTTTGCGCCTTAAGTCGCACTGCCTAAAGTTGCACTGCCTAAACCGTACAAGATAATGAATATTCCAACTCTTTTGGGTCTGTATCTAGGAAATTGTCGCTTTATTTAGAGTTAAGGTGCTCTATGAATAGCATAGCCCATTCTTAAAGTGAATATTAGAATATGCGTATTAGACTAGGGTTGATCCCCCTATTTCGCTAGAGGTATCAGGGCCACCGCGGCCTTATTGCGATTGTCATCCTGCGGTTCTGTCTCCTTGCCGCGTTTCGTTCTTAGTGGGCGTGACGCTTGCATTCGTTCTTACCCTGCGTAAAGATCATTTGATGGGATTGTATTAGAAGTTCGAATCATTTCAAACACTAGAAGATGAGATGCAAGTACTATAGTATTCGGCGTGGTTTACGAGTCGAGTAAGTCGCTGCACTATTTTAGTGAGATGCAAACGATCAAAGTACAAAGGCCTACTAAGTGGTCAGACTCGTAAGCAGTATGTGTTTTGTGATTAAATGAATGTGAGTCGAAACATCTTTGAAAACTAAAGACCACAAATTTCTGAAATGATCGAGTCTGCATGATGTGATTGAATAGTATTGTCTGATAATTCGCGATCTGATATCGCAACGTAATTACTTGTTAATTGTTTTATAATTGTATATCATGCTTTATATGATTTATTTCTTTAAATCGCATGCTTATTATAACTTGAATTATAACTTGAGAAATGTTATTATTTGCTACATACAACATTCATATATGTTATAAGATGTATTGTTTATTATGCACATTTGATATTAGCCTAATGATGGCCAAGGAGCAATCACGGTTATGTGCGGGATTGTAGACGCTAATACGGTTCACTGTAGGTACCCCGAGATCATTACCGAGCAGCATGGGGGGATTGCATATTCTTATTTCGACTTATTAAGAGAATGTAATATGACTTTATTCTTAGAATCTCGCATTAATGACCATGTTTATCTATAACTCTGATTATGTATTTTGAGTTGCAATACGATAACATCCGGTCTTGTAATATAAAGTACTTTATTAATATTTCCGCCTTGTTTAATTAAGTCACGAAAAGTCGGGTTGTTACACCAGCGACAAGTGAATAATTCATCTATTCAGTAAACGAGATGAGTCACGTGTGTAGGCCACTAGAACATGCAATTTAGATCTGTATAATAGTTTTATTTTGCCTTTAGAAAAGACATTTACGTACCAAATTTTACTAGAAATTTGATTTTCATTTCGAGACTTATACCTCTGATGAGGCTAAATCGTCACGCCTATCAAAAATAAACCTAGACAAACAACTAACAGAAGCTAGCGGCAAGCAGGATCGTATCCACAGAGAAACAGCGCAGTTATAAGTTAAGTCGGATGAAAACAGGTTTAACTCAAGGGTGTGAAAAAGGGTGGTTTAAACTATAAACTAAGACAATAATAAAGGCAATAATAAAGACGAATAAAAATCTATAAGGAGAAGGATTAGGGTATCGGGTTCATTATGGCAATGATTCAGGAACTCAAGTTTATAAGAAGGAAGCATTAAACTGTGCAAATGATTAGGTTTGGAATACGCTCTCTCGAGTCAATATTAACCTTAAGCAAATTTAGCGGGCTCTCGCAACTTACTAAACTCAACTTATCAATCTCGCGTAAGTCTAGTTTTAACTCGGCTTTCGATCTTAAATTAAAACTTACTCAGGTTCAATTAAACTCAGACAAATCGTTGATCAGGCGAAATAATCCTAATTCAATTGGCATAAAACGCGTAGAAAGAAACTCAAGTGCACAATCTATTCAACCAGTTTAATCTAAAAACATGTTCCTGAACCAAAGGCACAAATTCCCCTCAAACCCTAATTAGAAAATTAGCTACTCATAATAAAAGGGCAAACAAAACAAGCAATAATAATAAACATAATGAATGAAAATAACAATTAAAATTAAACCTGGAAGGAATCGAAGTACCGGCGGTTACATTCACCAAAAAAAAAAAAAGTACCGGCGGTTACAAAGTAATAATCTTGAACTAAACTAATTGAAGTTTGCAAGTTTTGTAAAAGAGGAAAATAAGAAGCAGTAAACTACACCTAACTTAAAACTTGTAAAAATAAAGTAAAACTAAAGATAACCTAAGTAACTCGTCCTTGGAGTATATATATATGTTTCCTAAAAATAATCCTCGAATTAAATCAAAACCGACAGAAAAACACCCTAAGCCGGCCGGCCGGCTGCCGGCCTGGCTTGGACTGGCCGGTCCCCACTCACTTGGGCCGGCTCTTCAACTTCAACTTGGGCCCTAAATCCTTTTGGACCTTTGATCTTTGATCCTCTTCTTGGGCCTTATCACCCCGTGGCCCTTTGATCTCTTGTCTTTTGTTCGTCTTCCCGAGCTCCCGTGTAAGCTCAAGTTTGGTCACGTAGTCTCGAATCTCGTATTAGCTCCAAATGTCTCGGGTTTTGGCTCAAAACCACCAAAACCTGCAAAATATAAATAAAAGGCAGCAGTATCGAGAAATATAACAAATAGCTCATAAAACTAGTAATGAACTCGAATAAATGCAGCTAAATGCGACTAAACCGGGGGCATATAATCTATATAAATAGCACGTATCAACCTCTCGGATAATCCATTAATTTTGAGATTCTGACTTCAGTATTTTCATGATTTTAAATGCTATTGGAAATGGTTTTTTGTCTAACGGTTTAAGTTGTTTTTGTTTGCAAAATAATATTATTTAAAATGCATGTCAAATCTGGTTTAAAAGATGTATTATGATTGAAAATTCCTCTATTTTTATTGCACCGGAGATTGTGACATATCTCCATTGAAAGAGTAAATAGATTAGTAAAAGATAAAGTACTGTTTATGTTAGATTTTACTGATTTTATACATGTGTTAGTTGCATAAAGGGAAAACAAACTAACAAAACACTGAATGGTGCAAAGAGGAGCTCAAAGCTATTAGATTTCATACATACAAACGTATGTTGTCTGGTCTTAAACGCGATTGATCTAAAATGCTTTATCACCTTCATTGACGAATATTCACGGTATATGATTCTCTACTTATTTCGTTCCATATACGAGATTTTTGATGCTTTAAAATTGTTTAAGGCATAAGTTGAGAATAAATGTGGTATGTGCATTAAATCGTGAGATCAGATCATGGTAGACAGTACTATTGTAGATATATAGAGGACAAAAATGCACTCAGTCCATTTTGCTATATTTTTTCAGGAGTGACTTGATCAGTAGGAATGATCAATTTCAGGATAAATATATACCTGAAAAATGATCATCATGAGTTTACTCTCTAAATTACGTTATGGATTTGTTGTTGGTCATGCTTCTTAAGTTGATGGACGAGTTCAACAATCAAATGTAGAAACTCCACGAAAGTGATAAAATTATGATAAATTATAATGTAAGTGATGACCTAGATCATCATGAGATGGAGGAACAAGTTTACCGTGAGACTGAATAAGTTCCATTAAAGAGATTTATCAAATTATAAAGGTCAACTATTCCTGATGATTATGAGGTGTATCTACAAAAACGAATTGTCATTTTGGGGCCGACAATAATTCGACTACGTTTTCATAAGCTACAAGTTTTAACGATTCTGACTTGTGGATTAGTGCTACGAAATATGAGGTGAACTCTATAACGTCTAATGGAGTTTATGATCTCGTTGAATTGCCCGATATAGTAAAAGCCCTTTTGCGCAAGTGGGTCTATAAGATAAATAAAGGCTCATTGGGCAATATCGAGATACTTAAAGTAAAACTCGTAGCCATATAGTTCACGTAGAAGGAGAGAATTGATACGCGGAGATTTTGTTGTCTCTTATACTAAATAAATATTCTCTCTGATTAGTTAGGGTGCCAGTAGCTCATTTTGATATTCTGCTACTACATCATATGGATGTGAAAATGACATTTCTCAATGGTGACCTAGAGGAAGAGGTTTATAATAAATAACCTAAAAGATTTTCCTCTAAGGAGGTGAGCATTTGATTTACAAGCTTAATAAGTTCATGTATGTTTTGAAATAAGCTTCCCGCAAATAGCGTATGAACTTCCATAAATTAAATGCTTCATTTGGGTTTGAAGTAAATATTATGGATCAATATACATACCTTAAGGTTAGTGGGAGTTAAGTTTATTTCTTATTTGATATGTGGATAATAACTTAGGAATTACATCGAGAGGGAACAAATGAAAATGTTTCATATGCTTCTTATTTTGGTAGCATCATAAACATTTAGGTTTATATAAGACTTTATATAGTGTATGTTTTTTGATGTGTAAGAAATATATCAGAGTCACCCAGGAATCGATCACTATAAGGGTGCAAAGAAAGTCCTAGCGTACCTTTAGAGTGCTAAGGATTACATGCTTATATATAGACAAACTAATGGTGTTGAATTGGTTGGCTATTCTGACTCTAAAACGGTGGCTGTGTTGACACATGAAAATCCACTACATGATTTGTATTTATGTTAGCTGATGATTCCGTATTTTGGACGTGTATAGGGCTTATCTTCACAACTAGCTAGTTCTACTATGAAAACTAAGTTCGTTTATCATTTTGAGATTACCTCAAATGGTGTATGATTGAAGAGTTTCATATTTGGATGTGGAGTTGTTGACTCAATTTTCGGTCGAATAGAATGTACTGTGATAATTCAGTTGTTATTAAGAACATGTTCAAGAAGAAACTGATCATCGAACACATGAGCACTGAGTTTAATAATCGTAGAATCCTTGACTAAAGGCATACAATTTAAGAATTTCAAGGATCATGTCGTGCGATATGGGACTTGGTTCTTTGATGTAAATACATTCGCTTATGTTTTTGTTTTAATGAAACCTTCATACTATTGGATATTTTTCATTCAGTTTTATGCGCGCATTTATGCATTTATTTGAGAAATATCATTATTTTTTCGAGCAAGAGTAAACATAGGTTTTGCTCATTCAGTTTAAGTGCGTGTAGTTGAGGGATTAAGTATATCGTAATACATGGAAGATTAATTCTCGCTCTAAGGAAATTCGTCGCTATGATACGTATATTTTGTCTTTCATTAAATTGGACCAAGTGGGAAAATATTGAACTTTTTCATAAGATATTGAGATTTTATTCTGATATTATTATTATTATGATACGATAATTCTTTTATATCTTATTCAGTTATCTTATTAATATGTATGTGGTCCAATTTTAGGTAAGAATCAGTTTCTTCTGATCAAAGAAACTGACTCCTATTTTGACTCGGTCTATTATTTTTTTATTCTGTTCACACTTAGAATTTCCATAATCACCAACTATTCTTTGATGGCAAGACTAGTATATATACGAGGGTGATTTATTTATTTTGGTCACTTAACCTGCTCTCTATTATGAAAATAATACACCATCTATTTTGTGAGAATGAGGGTTTGGAACCAGTAAATTACTACGGTTAAGGAATTACAAGTCAGATCTGAAGATTAGCGGTTTAACCCGTTGGGTAAAGAAAAACTTACAATTCTAGATATAAATGTCATTATCAGTTTTAATTTCCATGAAAATTTCTTATTTCAAATTAATTTTAAACATTTCACACCTAATAAATTATTTATAATGGAAATTTTTCACTTGAAATATATCTTTATTAATTAATAGTTGTATAATTAATCATTTTAATAGTATCCGTTAGTTATATTGGATGTTATGAATTTGAGACATCTTAAATCATTATTCTTTATGAACTTTTGAAACTAAAGACATGTGAATAATAAATGAAAAAAAAGGAAGAAAATTATATATATCTAAGTCAATTGGTAACATTTTAGATATTGAAAATACCACTTGAACTCTACATATATGGGTCTAATATGATAAATATCGATTTATTTGACACGCATGTATAAACTTATTTTGAAATTATCAAATTTCAAACTTATAGTTTTTTTTTTTTGTTTTTTGTTTTTGTTTTTTTTTTTTTTTTTTAATTTTTATGATATTGTATCATCAGTTACTGTATTTTTAGGTGAATATAAAACCTTTATATCAAAAAAAAAATAATAATAATAAATAAATAGGCGTTAATGAACTCATACTTTGACCTTAACCCCGACTAAGCCCGTGATACACTGACTGTATATTAGTCTAACTCAAATACATTCGACCCATCTAACCAGGAACTCGCCCATTCTGAATTGCTCGACAGGTCAATGTATGATGGTGCAGAATCATCAATGGAGATAAGGTTTTATCATTATGCTATGGAATACTATTTTTAACTTGGAAGTATTAAAACAGTATTCGTATATATAATAACCGTGTCCGAAAAATTTGTATATCCAAAAATCATTTATACGGTTTAAAGTGTATTATATACTCCCTCCATTCAATTCAACATGGTAGTAATGCTTTATGCACCAATATTAAGAAAACATTATTATACTATTAAAAGTATAATTAAAGGATGAAAGAGGTAATTAATGTTTGTTATTTGTATTAAAAAAGTGGGCCATATTAGTATATAATAATATTAAAAGTACAATCAAATAAGGAAAATGGTAGTGTGGAGTTGAATGGATTAAAATAGTATAGTGGTAGTGTGGAGTTGAATGGAGGGAGTATTTCGTAAAAAAGAAAAAAATTTGCAAATTTTAGAATTGTATATATTCGAAAGCTATATCATATTTGTATTGTATGTACGAATTTGTTTAACCCTTATAATTTATAGTCTTAATTATCTAGGTTAGTTAATGTAAGTTAGGGCAAATTTTTCATTACTCATTAATTGTAGCCTTGATCAATGCAGATAAGGTATTATCATTATGTAACTATTTTTATTTTTGTTTCCCCATATTCGATCTCAAAACATACAACTTCATTTGAGCTTTCCAAAAGCGGGGAGTAATTGATTAAAAATGTAAGAAGTAACTAAGTAATTAGGTTAATTAAATTATGTAAGTTTGTCAGATTTTGTACATGACTCCTTAATTATTTATTGTTGCCTTAAACATGTGTATGCATGTATATGTATATGGACGTATGAATGTGCAGAAACTTCAATGCAGATCACGCACTATCATTCTCGTTTTCAATTCTTTCACTTTTATATTTTTCTCGTTTTCAATCTCAAGACATACACTGACGAGGCGACGACTATACAATAAATAACTAGTCTTATGCCCGTGCAAATTGCACGGGTATGTTCTTTATAAAAATAATGTAGGAACATATGAATAATAACGTCGTTATTTGGGGACGTTTGCCAAAGTTTCTGGGCTCGAAGCGAATCCACAGAAGACTGATATTTATTTTGGTGGAGTTAAAGAGGATGTTAAGAGGTTGATCATTGCCAAGTCTAATTTCAAAGAAGGGACATTCCCTTTTAGATACTTGGGCATTCCTTTGGCTGCTGCAAACTTGAAGGCGGATATGTATAATCAGTTGTTGATTAAAGTTAAGGGTTACATTCAAAATTGGGTAAATCAGAGCCTATCTTATGCAGGCAAGCTTCAACTATTGAACTCCATGATTTTTGGCCTCGAAAATTTCTGGTGCTACGCTATACTATTACCTCGTGGCATTTTGAAACGCTTGGAGAAGTTGTGCAGAGCATTCTTTTGGCAAATTGAGGATGGGAAGCGCAGACTCATTTTCACGAGCTGGAGTACTGTTTGTTCCCCACGAGAGGAAGGCGGTTTTGGGATTAAGGAGGTCCTCTCTTGGAATAAAGCGCTGCTGACTAAAGGTATTATTGATCTAATCCATGGCAAGCAAAGTGTGTGGCTGTGTTGGTTGCGGAAATATAAGCTCACCTACCATGATTTCTGGGCTGTGCCACATCAGCCCTCTGATTCCGAGTCTTGGAGGGGCATACTCAAGATACGTGATGAACTTATTCTGTTGGCTGGGGGATTACCTCAAGCACAAGGGCTGCTCCACTCTTGGGCAACTAACGGTAAGGTAGTGGTACATGCTTACAATTTTTTCCGATCAAATAGGGTCAAGGTTGGCTGGTTCTCTGTTGTCTGGAATGGCTGTAATCTGCCCAAACACAGTGTTGTGGCTGCTATGGCTATTCAGCACCATCTACCTACAGTTGATAATTTGTGCAAACGTGGCTTGATTATGGTCAACTGGTGTGTGTTGTGTAAGCATGGGTTTGAGGACCATGATCATCTCTTTTTTGAATGTTCATTTTCGAGGAGCCTACTGCAAGCATTATGGAATTGGGTGGGTATTACAAGACGGGTTCGTAGTTTGAAATACGAATTAAAAATGGCGAGAAGGGGTATGTGTCGGAAAACTTGGAAGTCAAGGTGGGTTGTTGGGTGTCTTATTGCGGGTATCTATGCTATATGGATGGAACGCAATAGCCGAATATTTCTTGGAAGAGAAACTCAAGTGGGTCGAGTTGTTAGGACAATACAATCGACTGTCAGTATTAGAATTATGTACTCTTTGAGATGTGAGGATGATAGTGATGTAATACGATGCCTAAATGGGTCCTGATGTACTTGAAACCAGTTGGAATTGATATGAAATGGAGCTAATTTCTACAAAAAAATAACGTCGTTATTTGTATAATAAATTTAATAAAAGGTCTTTTAATAAAACTAAACAAACAAAAATAATAGAAAAATTCAAACCATTACAGGAAAGGTAAAGATAAAATGAAATAATGCAACGATGATAAACGTATTATAATTTCTCAAAAAGACTTCCTTATAAACTACGGAGTACGTTATTTGTTCTATATAAGACCTATTTTTTACTATTGTGAATCATAATTTTTAGATCCTTTTTAGTTGCCACTCTTGAAATAGGGACAAATGATAATAAATGAGCTTTAAAATGAGTTTATAAAGGGCGTCATTTGAAGCAACCAGCATGAATTAGAGTTAGCAAAAGCACCAAAAACAGAAATTATTTGACAATAAATAATTTTATCCTCGTACAAATAACAATTTTATGCCCGTGCAAATTATCATTATTATATGACAAATAACAATTTTATACCCGTACAAATAACAATTTTATGCATGTGCTAATTAACATTATTATATGACAAATAACAATTTTATACTTGTAGAAATAACAATTTTATGTTTGTGCAATTTATCATCATTATATAACAAACAACAACTTTTTACCCGTGCAAAATATCATTATTTTATGAAAAATAACAATTATATGCCCGCACAAATAATAATTTCATACTCGTGCAAATTATCATTATTATATGACAAATAACAATTTTATGCCCGTGTAAATTGCCAAAAAAAAATATAAAAAAAATTCGAATGTATAATTTTATTCCCGTAGTTATCATTATTATATGACAAATAACAATTTTTTACCCGTGCAATTTATCATTATTGTATGACAAATAACAATTTTATTCCCGTACAAATAACAATTTTATCCCCGTGCAAATTATAATTATTATATGACATATAATAATTTTATACCCGTGCAAATTACAGAAAAAAAAAATATTTTATGAATGTATAATTTTATGCCCGTGCAATTGCAAAAAAAACTTACTCCGTATTGTTTAAGTTATATATGAAAGAATAATTTAAATCGTACGGAGTACATAAGTAAAATATGCAAATTTAAATAGTACGCAATACATAAGTAAAATAGTATGACTGCTATATTAATTTGTATTAAAAAAATAAATTTAGAGAAATGCAAATTTATATTGTAATTACTCCGTATGTAATTTACCTAAGCTATATTGTATATTGTAAAATTTGTAACTATTCATAATTTGTGAATTATTAGAAATTAATTATAAGGAGTTAGTGGCCTGGGGGGTCCCATTTTGAAAGTTAATGTATCACCACAATGTGACATGTGTCCTTGTGGTGATTGCATTGTAGAGAAGATAATAATAATACTCCATCGTCTAAGTTACGCTTCAGCTTTCAAAAAGCCAAATAAGAGTGATTGGTATTATAATATAAATTTATGTCGATGCATAACGTGCATTCATTAAATAAGTCATCCAAAATGTTATTTAAATCCATTCTCTATAACCTTTAAAATGAGCATTTCACAAGTCTTTACATCACATCCAAAAGAAAGAAAAAATAACATGAAAATGTGAAATTTTAAATTTGATCTCATACCAATTACAAAATTATGAGATGAATATGCGGAAACGATTTAAAGGATCGAGAATTACCTCCAGCCATTGCTCATAAAATTAATAAATACAGTTTTCAATAATAAGAAATAATAATAAAGATGACACCCAATAATCTACGAGTCAGGTATGGTTTTGACCCATTATTTCCGAATCAGTTTGCGTTCGAGTAGATTTTGGGTCCGGGTTGAAAAAGGTAGATTCACTTCAGGTCATTTACAGATCAATTTCGGATGATCTATCGGGTCAGGTCAAATTTTGACAGCTATAGCCATACGTCCATACATTTGCATTATTTGGTTTGACCAAGGCTACAATTAATGAGTAATGAAAAATTTGCCCAACTTCCATTATATTAACCAATATATGACTCCTAGATAATTAAGACTATAACTTATGAGGGTTGAGTAAAACATACCGTATATACAATACGAATATGATACAGTTTTCATATATAAAAACAAAAAATACTATTTTAATATTTTCTATCTAAAAATTAAATATAAAAATTAGAGATGAGTAAAAAACCGTATATATATACAATACGTATATAATACTCCCTCCGTTTCGGTGATTTGTTACGTTTACTTTATATACATTTATCGATGTGAGGAGATAATTAGAGGAAAAAACTAAAAAAACAATAATATAATTACAAATGAGGTCTCACTTGTTTTAAAGTGGATAAAATTAAACAATATGATTGGTTAAGGAAGTTGGGCCCACTTCTCACATGGGTCATCAAAAAACATTTAAGGAAATGTAAACAAATGACTCGTACACCCCAAAATTAAAAGTGAAAACAAATAACCAAAATGGAGGGAGTACGATTTGAGCAATATTGAAGACATATAGCCATATAGGAGTATAGAACTATCTTGTTAATTAAACGAAAAATTAAAAAAGGGAAGTAAAACCTTTTTGGTCTTGAAATTCACGTACTCCCTCTATTTCAATGGAAAACGCCCATTGCCTTTTGCATAAATATTAAGAAAAGTGAAAAATTTAAGGGTAATATTTGTAGTTTGGTTAAATGAGGTCCATTTTAGAAGATAAAGCGTGTGATTGTTTTGATAAAATTAGTACGACTACGGAGTATATGAGTAAAGGTAAAAGTGATTTTTTCATTGTTAAAGATTACCATATATAAAATGGGGCTAAATAAATAAAATTACAAAAAAAGAAAAGTGAGGCTAAATGAGTGAAATAGAGGAAGTATGAAATATCCACAAATACATTTCATTTGACTACCCACCCTTTCAAAGCATTTTACACTTCATCATTGTAAAAATCCTTCTTGTGATACTACTCCCTCCTATCCATTCTTTTGTTTGCATGGGACCACTTTTTCCCTCACAAAAAGTGGTCCCATGCAAACAAAAGGATGGATAGGAGGGAGTATATCTTAGCTGTGCTCTGATCTTTTTATATTTTACAAAATTAATTATTGAAACTTTGAAAGCAAATTCGATCTTTTGTACTTTCAATTCTTAAAATTTTTATTTTATAAAACGTGCATAATTACGATAATTATCTATAAACAATTGAATTGTATTTCATTTAGATTGAGAAACATGTAACACTTTTCGTACAAACTTATTAGAGATAGATTTTTCTAGAAGAGGAATGATTCACATCATGATTAGGGGTAGTCTGTGGTACTATTGATTACTCACTCCATTGAACTCCATTCACTACATTTGCTTTATTGACACTATTCAACTATGTCGGGAATCTTTGAAATTCCCTACAATCTATAAATGGAAATATAGTCATGTGTGATCTTGTTTGATTCGTCTTTATGGGTACAATATTATATCCAATTTTTAGATTTTTCTATCGAGTGAAATTGTAGATATTTTCGTTCCGACATTTGCCTCGACAAATGTGAAAAAGTGAAATGTTGTGAATGGAATTGAATGGAGGGAGTATTTATTATAAGGTAGGCCAGAGTGGGTAATTATCGATAACACTCAACATCCACTCATTTTTCTAAATTATTTATCAATAGCACCTACCCTAGCCTACCTTATAATATACTTCCTCCATTCCATTTGATTCTATACATATTCCTTTTTCGGAAATTCCAATCAATTCTATACATTTCTATTTTAGTCTCTACTTTATTAAACTAAAAGACCAATATACCCTTCACTAATACCCACTCAACCCACTTGCAAACAATAAAGTAGGGGTATTTAAGTAATTCCATTATCTACCCCACTTGATTTTTCTTCTACCTTAATTACCGTGTTTTAGTCAAACGTATAGAATCAAACGGAATGGAGGAAGTATAATCAATAACACCACAGACTACCCCTAATCGTGATGTGAATCATTCCTTTTCTAAAAAAATTAATCTCTAATAAGCTTGTACGAAAAGTGTTACATGTTTCTCAATCTAAATGAAATACAATTCAAGTGTTTATAGATAATTATCCTAATTATGCACGTCTTATAAAATAAATATTTTAAGAATTAAATGTACAAAAGAATTTGCTTTCAAAGTTTCAATAAAAAGAGCACAGCTAAGATATAGTATCACAAGAAGGACTTTTACAATGATGAAGTGTAAAATGCTTTGAAAGGGTGGGTAGTTAAATGAAATGTATTACTCTGTGGCGGTTATTTTATACTTCCTCTATTTCACTCATTTAGCCCTAAACATAAATATAATAATTTTTTTTTTAAATAAATTGAATAAAATAGACCAGTTTGCGATATGGTGCTCTATGACCCCATATACTTGTATGTGTGTCCGCCAATGATTCAAACTCCATTATTTTTTTAATTTTTATCCCTCATGAACTTTTATGCAATTAATATGCAATTTCGTGGATATATATGTTACGGTGTATCGTTTTAATAGTTAAGAACATGGTACATGTTACAATTTTTATACTTGGAATATTATGTGCGATCGATGTTTCAAAACTTTGACCACAGACGGATACTGTATAACGGTTGATAGAGAGAAAAAAAATGTGTCCGCAATTAGTCTAGTTATTGCATTTGTGAGGATGACGCGGACATTTGCAATGTAGATGAAGCTAAAGGAGGATTAGAAGACGATGAAAACTTGCTAGCCATGTCAGATAAATTAGAGCCGACAGAGTAGCCACGCCGCATGTTGGATTTGGTAGGACCGTGTCTATGGAGCCTGCAACGGAAGGACCCGACATGCGTTGTCGGGGAACAAAGGCAATTTGAACGAGTGCTCGACGACTTCTTTAAGGGGCTCATAGGTGGTGATATTGTTGGTTGTTGACTTGTTGTTGTTGCTCGAAATTGAGACTGTTTTTGTGCATCTTCCACATCTATGTTTTGTAGTGATATTTTGCGCCTCATCGGTTTTATTTGTTCCTCCCGTTTATCTTCCATTTCACGCCTTATTCTGTTTTGCAAAGTTCAGATAATAATAAAGATAGTAAATATTCCAAATAATAAAGATTATGTATAAGAAACTAAGAATAGTACATCATACAACGCCATTACGAAATTCTACTCTTAAGTACAAATTAGCAAAGACTCTACATTTCTTAGTAGGGGAGAGCGAATCTTGGTCCAAATCGGAAAATTAGACCGGATCAGTCCATTTGGTTCAGATCGAACCCGAACCGAGGACTTTTCGGTCCGATCGTCTGTCCACTTTTTCATTCGATTTGGTTTTGGGTTCACTCGGTCCAGGTTTAGAATTGGACAAAAGCCATTCGGTCTAGGTTTGGTCCGGATCGAGAAGTTATTGGTCCGGTCCTCGGTCCACCTAAAAAAATATGTGGTCCTAGTCCGATCCAGGTTTGTCCGGTTTGATCCGGTCTTGGACCGATACTCTCCCTATTTCTTAGTGCTTTTTTGGGATAAGTGTAATTCATAAGCAAGAGTAAGTAAAGACGGTCTGCCAATAAAAAAGTGACAAATGAATTTTTTCTTTGGCTTAGATTTGTAAATTAGATCCTTTCCATTTTCTCTCACAAACCATTATTTTATCATATATTTCCATCTCATTTTTTTACCTTTTTATATCCAAATAAATTTACAATCATCAGATCGATGTCAGATTTAATCTGGACCATTAAAAGGTAACTAACTCTTCATTTCGTTCTTGAAAATTAAAGAGAGGATCCTTACTCTAAACATGACCCGACATTTAGGCTATTTGTGATCGATGTATCAAAGCCTTTTGGTTTTTGAAAACCAAATCTAAAACTACTTTAATGATGGTGTCCAAATCATCAACAACAACCATTACTATAGTTACATTGTTAATCTGACTCAACCTGATAAACCGCTCGAATCAATCTGAAAATGACTCAAAGTCAAAAATTAAACCACACCTGAAATGACCCATAAAAAATAGGTCAATACCCGACCTGTAGCGGTTACCCCGTTGAGTAAATATACGTATCAAGATAGAAAATGTCATTACTAGTATTTTCTACCTGAAAATTCGTACTTCAAATCAATATAAAACATTTTACGCCTAACAAACTATTCGTTATTGAAAATATTCACTTAATATATAATCTATATTATATAATTGTATAAACAATCATTTAAATGACAATTGTTAGTTACATTAAAGTATTGAACGTTATGAATTTGAAACATTTTGAATCACTCTTTACTAAATTTTGAAACCAAAATGTAATACATATAAGTCGATAATTCGAGGTAACATTATAGGATTAGAAGATACAACTTGGACTGTACATTTATGAATCCCAATTTTTATTATTATATTTTATTGTATTACTTTATCATTTAAAATCTTTAATATCCAAATCATACATTTATAATTAATATGTAATATGATAACTATTGACTTAGTAGTTACATGTCTATATATATACTTATTTTGAAATTATCAATTTGAACTTATAATTCAAAATTTTTAAATTTTTTTTAATGTTATATCATCGATTAAAGTATTTTTTCTAGAGAAAATTAAACCATTCTTAAAAAACAATATCGATAAATGTGCGTTGATTAATCCGTATTTTGACCATAACCCAACATGAAATTTGTATACATTCGACCTGTATAATATCCAAACTCAAAATATATCTGACTCGTATGTTACCCGATTTATGGTTATCCGCTTCCAAAACTCGTCTGACCGACTCATTTAGTAGGTCTACCTACTAGTGAGTAGGGATGTCAATGGGCGGGACGAAGGAGGCGGTACGAATACAATTAATAAATTACAAAAATACAAAACTTTAGTTTAACTCATAAAAAGAATCTTTGAATTATGTAGTTTAGTCGAATGAAATAACATTCTAATTCAAACTATCTTTTTTCCTTTTATTTTTTCATTAATTCAAAGAATATATATAACATGAAGAAGAATATTTAATAAGAGGATTTGTTATTGATTGAATATTGTTGAGTACAAAGTAATTACTTGATAACCTATAGAATCCTAGTTATAGCTACAATCCAAAGGCCAAACTCTTCTATATCGGCTATCTAATTCCTAGGATAGTAACCTGTCTATTATTGATAAATTATGTCGAGTAATCAACGTGTATTGATCGTACTACGTCATGCCACGCTTGAATCAACAAGTAGGCCAAATATCTTGTTCTGCATTATACTTCCTCCGTTCCACAATGATAATCCCGCTTTGACTTTACGCGGTCTCCAACACTCTTCTTCGACCATGTTTTTCATCGCTTATATACGATTTTTTGTTGGTTGAAAATTAAATTTTGTGAAAGATATTTTGACAACAAATGTAAATATCTTATTATCGTATAACGATTATTTACATATTTTAAGTTATTTACGGTCAAAGTTTTAAAATTTTGACTTTCTAAAAGTGAAACGGGACTATCATTGTGGAACGGAGGAAGTATTTACGAGAACAATGTGCAATGCAAGTTTTTTACTGAACAAAACATTTTTTAGGGGAAATATTAAACAGAAAATTGGACCACTTTGCTGAAATAGACGGTGTACATACTCCTACGACACGACATTTAAAATGACGAATGTCGTTATGCATAAGAATATGAGAAATTGGCCGTAGCCCATACGTTTGTATAATAATGCCCTAACAACGTAACTTATATCCCGAGACGTACGTACGACTATATGCAACCGCATACAATCAAACAATTGTTCCTTTTTGCTATTTATTCCGCATTCGGAAATCCATCAATCGGCGTCATCAATTGATATATTTGGCTATAGTTTCTATTCATAATAACAACAATATATAAACAGGTTTAGACGACTATATTTTATTTATTTGAGAATAAATGAAATAATTACCTGGAAAATGTACGCTCGATGCACAAATTATTAGAAGATTTGCGTTCTTTGGGCAGAGGCCGAGGTTGAGGTTGCGTAGCGTACGAATTCTTAGGCCTCTTCTTATGGTGTCGGATCGACCAGAGATGCGCCAAAAGTCCGACAAGAAGAGGAAACAAAACAAAATAAAATAGAAAAAAGGTCCCCATTTTGAGAGGAAGGGGGTTCCTAACTTTCTGGCCAGTAAAACCTTCCTTTAACAAATTAGCAATGTATTTTTAACATACACCAGTTTAATTTGTGGTTTATGTGAAAATAAACAACTAATTTTACCTTTGTTTCCAAGCCAATGTCTTCTATTTTTAGTCATTGATCACTCCTTCAATGCAATTTGGTGCGTGCATTTAGGTGGTTTGATTCTTTATGTTGTTTCATAAGGGATTCAGATATTCTTTTTCACAAATTCTTGTGTGAAACGGGTATCCGTTTCACACAAGAAACGGGTCAAATAATTGAATAAGACAAAAATTAAAATTCTTGAAATTAACAAAAGTTTTGTCTTTTCTATTCAAATGTCTAACTATTTGACCCGTATTACATATGAAACGGATAATCCGTTTTATGGGAGACTAACTCATTTTTTTAGTGTTTTTTGTCCGACACTATCTTAAATTTATGTCAAATTATGAATAATTACCTTACATTTATTTTTTCGCAAAAAACTACCTTACATTTAAAAAAAATTGTAAGACACTACCAATTCTCGATTCCGTCATTTAAACCCTTTGACCGTCATAGACTGACGACCATTTCTTCCCCTAACTACATTTCTTCATTTTAACCCCTTTTTCTTGTTTTAACCTTACTAATGGAACTTTTTCACAAAATAGTGTTATTTACAAAACAAATTAACAAAATAGGGTTCTCTCGAAACTTATTACGCTCTATGGGTCCACGTCATCGTTTCAGTTCTAAAAGTCGCAAAAACGCTGTCCCTTACAGCGGTTTCCTAAAATTTGTTTGTACACACATAATCTCTTCCTCCTTCCTCCTTCCTCCTTCCTCGTGCTCTATGTTGTCTTCTTTCTTGTACATATGCTCCTCTTCTCTCAACTTCTCCTTCTCCATGACAAAGCTTCACCCTCATTCATCCCAAAAACGTAACCCAAATTAACTTACAAAGTCAATTAAATTAAATTAATTAACTCCAATAAATATGGGAAATTCACCGACAGCGTGGCGGCCGAACCCTTCAGCTTGGCCAGCAAGGGAGCGTAAGCACGAGTCGACGTGACCGTACGACAGCCTAATTACCTCCGTGGAAGAATCGCCATAGAAGTCGGCCGCGGCGGGCCATGCGGTGGTTGTTCTTGATGCGGAAAAAAGGCGGGGGTAGTAATTATGGTTTTGTGGGAATTGTGGTGGGCTGTATTTACGGTGTGAATTTCCCATATTTATTGGAGTTAATTAATTTAATGTTGGGATGAATGAGGGTGAAGCTTTGTCATGGAGAAGGAGAAGTTGAGAGAAGAGGAGCATATGTACAAGAAAGAAGACAACATAGAGCACGAGGAAGGAGGAAGGAGGAAGGAGGAAGAGATTATGTGTGTGCAAACAAATTTTAGGAAACCGCTGTAAGGGACAGCGTTTTCGACTTTTAGAACTGAAACGATGACGTGGACCCATAGAGCGTAATAAGTTTCGAGAGAACCCTATTTTGTTAATTTGTTTTGTAAATAACACTATTTTGTGAAAAAGTTCTTACTAATGCCAACCCTTTTTACCTTTTTTTTTTTTTTTTTTTTTTTTTTTTTTTTTTTTTTTTTTTTTTGTCATTTTTCCTTATTACCCACACATGTAATCTCTATTTCACCAATCAAATCCTAACTAGTGGTGCGACCCGTGAAATCCACTGGTTGGTGTGGGCCGTCGCTTTAGTTGTTTTTTTGTGGTTGTTTGTCTACAAGTAATGAAATTGGCCGAGGGACAGAAGACGTAATGAAATTGAAGTGGCGTTCATAACTTGGCCTTTAAAATTTAAACATATTGTCTAGTTGGTATAATTTATTAACTTAATTTAGACCATAATTAATGAAAAAACACTTAATTATAAATAAATGAGATTTATTTGTAAGATTTTCTGTATCAGTTGTCCTACATCAAACACTGTCAATTACGTAGTTCAGTTGGTGAAATATCTGGCGTACTTTTTTTTTTGTGTGGTTCAGTTGGGTATAGATGGACCTTCTTTGTGTCGCTTTGTTTGCCTCTTCTTTTGTGTTTCATTTTCTTCATCACTTGTTTCGTCCTTTTCCATCCTGCATTATTTTATTAGTTTTTTTTTTTTTTTTTCATTACCTTGATAAAATTATAATACTCACTTTGGTTTTTTGGTTGTTTGGGTTGTTGCAGGTTGTTTTCCTTATTGACGTGTTCTTCCTTGTTCTGTGTTTTGAACTTGTTCACTGGTGTCCTGTTTTTCTTATGGATTTTGGTTAGTAGTATTGATTTTTTTCCAGGTTTGTGTAATTGTTTCTGTGTTGTTACTTTTTCGTGGGCGTCGTATGTGGTGTGTGGGCTTTCGGTTTCTTTGCCTTGTCCTAGGGTTTTTTTGGACCTTCACCTCTATTTCGTTGTTGTACCTGATGTTCCCTACCTTTACCTTGAATTTGTGCTCTTTCCCAACACAATTTTGTAGTATGTGCTACACTTATTGTTTTCCCTCATCCTATAGTTATTATACTTTCTATGATTTAGTTGCGTTATTAATAAATTACAAAGTTAAATTAGCAATTATTAAATGTGTACTTACCATATTTTTTTATGTCTAATAGTTTTTCAATGGGTTTTGTGATGACTTTTTCCGCCTCTTTATTGAACAACACTACAGTTGTTTCAGTTTCATCTGATATTGCACCATATTGTCACCATGACCTTGTAACTGCGGTGTCATTTTCATTAGATTGTACGTTGTATATCGTTTTTTTTTTTTATTTTTTTTTTTTTTTTTTTAATTTTTTATTTTTTATTTTTTATTTTTATAGATGGACGTTGGTTACCTTAATTTGAATTGGGTCGTTAATTTTTTGTTGCAATGTGTAGATACTCGTATCCGTACCGCTCAAACACAAACCCTGTGATGAAATGGACTTTCACAAAAAAGCATGTTTTTAATGTAATGTCAAAACCGTACGTTTTGTCGAAACATTTTAAGTCATTTAATGCATAAAATGATTTATTTGCATGTCGTGTAAAATGAGTATTCGTTTAAACATTTTATTTAAGCGGACCCAACACAAAAAATAATCCTTTTTACACAAAAAAAAAAAAAAAACCAAATAAACACCCAAACACGCTTCCCAAGACGTCATACGCTCAAGCCGAGCTCACGTCTAAACGCGTCCCACAAAAACAATTCAATTAAAGACAAAAACACTTTTCGGCCCGAGACCCCAAAAAAGCACGAAACACGAAACGACCCAAAAGACACGTATAAACAATCACATCCCAAAAACGAATCTCACCAAACATCACCCACGACTAGACCTGTCAAACGGGTCGGGCGGGCAGGTTTTGGGTTCGGGTAACTAGTATACGGGTAACATACGGGTCGGGTGTATTTCGGGTTCGGGTAGTATACAAGTCGGGTGTACACGGGTTCCAGGTCGGGTTAGGGTCAAAATACGGGTTAATCAACGTCTTTTTATCCATTATTTTTTTTCATTTTTTGGTATAACGGTTTAATTTTCACTAAAAAAAAATTACTCCCTTCATTTATAGTCAAACTTTACATGATGTTAAAATACAAATATTAAGATTAGTGAAAGTTGTCCCTTGTAATTGTACTTGATTAATCATTACTGACAAGTGGGTGAATTACTAATGTGAAGACTTTGGGTGGTATTGATACGTATTTCACTATTTTCCTCCCAAATTTAGAATTTAAAGTCACTTATCTTCTCCCCAAATTTATTCCTTGATTTTACACCTTATCAAATCAAAAAAATTAAACTCTTTTAGGGTGCTTTAACAAAAAAAAATAAAAATAAAAAATAAAAATAAAAATAAAAAAAAAAAAAAAATATAGTCATTTTTATTGTGCCTCCAAAAACCAATTCTAATTGATATATTATTGAAAAATTAAATTTTTTTAATTATAAATTCCAAAATTGAAAATTTTAAAATAAGTTTATAGATGCGTGTGTGTCTATTAAATTGATATTTATAATATTAGATTCATATATGTAGTTTCAAAGTTGTATCTTCAAATTTAAAATGTTACCCTGAACTACCGACTTAAAAATATATCATTTTCTTTTTCTCATTTATTGTCCACATATATTTTGTTTCAAAATTTCATAATGATTTCGGATGCCTCAAATTTATAATCTCAAATGTAACTAACAAAGAGTCAAAGACTATTAAAATGATTGGTTTTATCATTATTGAATAATAAAGATTATAATTTAAATGAAAATTTTCAATTATGAAAAATTTATTAGGTGTGAAATGATTAAAATTAATTTGTAGTAGAAGTTTTACATGTAAATTGAAACTGATAAAGACATTTTATATATAGGAACGTAAGTTTTTTGACTTAACGGGTTAACCCGCTACGGGTCGGGTTTTGACCCATTGTTTTCGGGTCATTTCGGGTTCGGGTAGATTTTGGGTTCGGGTCGAAAAAGACAGGTTTACTTCGGGTCATTTACAGGTCGGTTTCGGGCGGTTTATCGGGTCGGGTCAGATTTTGACAGCTCTACCCACGACGTAGCCCATCACGCGCGGCCCAGTCCAATCAGATCACCAAGCCCGGCCTACAAATCGCCAGTGGACTTGCGATTGGTATCGAAATCTTTCCCTCGTACTCCACCATGTCTCCGGCGATTACCTCCCCAATCGCCTGTTAACACGCGATTTTCTGCTTGATCTTGGCAAAAATGCGGCGCTAAAAATACTATAAATACACCCCTTATTCGACCCATATTTCCGATGAATTATCATCACCCCCTTTCTCTTTTTACACTTTCACTCGGACACTGACTCGGACAATCGGGTTCCTAACCCAACCCAGTATTGGCATCGCGAACCTGTATTCGTAATACGGTTGTAGCAATTCAGAATCCTAATCCGTCTAAACCCCGCCAATATCACATAAGTAACAAACACAATTAACAATGAACAAACGGACACCACTTTATACTTAAGCAAATCTCATTTACGCAATAAACGACTAAACATGATTTCGACTAAACATGTACCGTTTTCATTAGTCTTTAAAACATGCAAAACTGAGGGTTTTTAACGAACTTTTACACACATATGAGTTGAAAAATAGCATTTAAACGATAATTCAAGCAATGAATCATCGCTTTGTGCACATTCCCATAACAACCCGTCATAGCTTTGACGCATACATTCGCTTTTACGCATATTCATCGAGTCACATATCGCACTTAAACGTAGGGGTTCACATTTGCTCAAATATCGAATTATACACTGTTTTCAAGCTAGTAGAGACTACTTTTACGTAGGCTTTTCGATTACAGTTTTTCAAAACGCATTTTGACAAACATTCGGAAAGTACCCTAACCCCGAATCCGCTCTGGTTTCACAATTGTCTTAGACGGATAGGTATCGACTCGCCTTGAACTCTAAGATTCGCGTCTTCGAGTCCACGACGCGTTAAACGGGTTCCAAATTACCTTATAATTTGATGGCGACCCCGAAAGCGGCTTTTAATATATTTTTGACATTTCTTTAAAAAGCTTAAAACAAATTAAGCAATGACATCCCCCCTTATAGCAACTCGAGCGCACTTTAACGTGCGCGCCTTTACACATTTTTCGCGTAGCGTCCGGCCCCTATTCGGTACCTTCACAATGGCGGCAATAACCTTCTTCATCAAGTCCAGTTTTGGATGTTTGACATGATAAATATATCCATTCCACATTAGTGTGCACCTCTGCTATCGTCGCGCGGCATACATTTTTTTTTTTTTTTTTTTTTTTTTTTTTTTTTTTTTTTTTTTTTTCTGTTGACATAGGTTAATGATCGTCAGCTTTTTTTTTTTTTTTTTTTTTGGTGAGGTTGGGTTTTGTAGTTGTTGTTTTTACCTGGTTTTGTTCCTCCATTTGTAGGAGTTCATCAATTGTTTGATGTGGTAGTTCATTTTGTTTGTTGTTTCTTTCACGAGCCATTATCTTCACTTCTATTGGTAAGCCGACCTTGTATTTGGTTTAACTATATTATTTTGTGGGAGATTACTTGTTTTTTTTCCCTCGGTTGGTGTTCCTTTTGGGGTTATTTACCTTTACCTAATTTCGTTTGCCTCGGGGATGTTTACGTTGATATACACTTTTGTGGCATATGTTGACTGGAGTTGACTCTCACGTACACATTAATCAATTTGAGTTGCTAAAATTTGGCGCAAATATTGTAATGATAATGCATGTATAGAATACATTCTAGGTCTTTTTTAGTATCGTGTTTTCCTTTGTGTTTCATTCATTCTCTATAAACATTATTGTGCTCATGTTTATGCATCTTGCATTTGAACTCCATGACTTTCATTGATGTTATTATTATAGCTTTCATTTCAGTGTTCCCTTTTGTTGTGCTTTCATTTATGAGGTTAGCTACATTTCCCCATAACGTGACTCGTACCGGGTTGCTCCTGCGTGTTCAAAATAAATACTGCTATTGAAGAATATTTAACCCATTCAAAGATGTTAATTAATTACTCCACATTACTATAGAAGTTTTACGTAGAGCTTGCAAATTGTAAATTGTTTGGATAGGTTTAAAAAATAAAATGGTAATCAATAAGGCTATATTACAATCATAAGGAAAGTATTTAATGGTGAAAAAACACCACCGAAAATGTCAGTTCATTCAGAAGACTTTACAATTGAAGATACCAACTAATCTGCTTTATTTGGGCGCATACTTTATTTTTATAAGTGTAGTTTTTGTACTTCAGTGGTAAACACTTTGCTTTAACTTAGTATATATTGTCCTATTAAACTACTGGTTTGGTATTGCTATAATGAACTACTTTGTTGTTTATTATTGATTTGTTGTGTAATATATGGGAAGGGACAATTAACGACTATGTGTAGACGTGTAGTGGTAGTTTAGTCTTCCATTTCTTACCTTTCATCTTCAATTTATATATTCCGCACTTGAGTTTGTCCCCTTGTTGTTGTTGTTGTTGTTGGTGGTGGTGGTGGTGCTGCTGCTGGTGGTGGTGGTGGTGGTGGTGGTGTTGTTGTTGTTGTTGTTGTTTGTCTTTTGTCTTCAATCACGGTGAGGACACCTATCTCATCTTTTTCAGTAGTACATAGGGCATGTTCTCTTCGTCTGAAGTTTTCTGAACTAATCTTAAGTTTTCTGAAATTTTCTGAAGTATCTGAAGTTTTCTGAAGTAATCTGAAGTTTTTTGAAATTGTCTGAAGTTATCTGAAATTTTCTGAAGTTAACTGAAATTTTCTGAATTTTTTTTGAAATAATATGAAATTATAATTATAATTATAATTGTTGTTATTATTATAATAATAATAATAATAATAATAATAATAATAATAATAATAATAATAATAATAATAATAATAATAATAATAATAATAATAATAATAATAATATTAATATTAATATTATTAATATTATTATTATTATTATTATTATTATTATTATTATTATGGTAATTGTAATTGTTATTATATTTGCTACTTTTATTTATTTATTTTTAACGAGTTTCACCTAAATTTATCTTCTTTTAGAATTATTAACTTAACTTTTTGTTTCATTTACGATAAACTTTGAGGATAATATTTGTAGTACCAAGAATATTCAAATCTTTATATACATGTGTTTTTTTCACTTATATTTAAATACTAGAAAAATTTAGCAAGCAATATATAATATTAATAATAATAATAATAATAATAATAATAATAATAATAATAATAATAATAATAATAATAATAATAATAATAATAATAATAATAATAATAATAATAATTGTTTCGGGTGTAAATACGCAGAACAAATACACTTCGAAGCTTCTATGAGATTCTACGTAATTAGTGGGACGCTGGCAAGACTCGACCTCCTCTCGACCTGGGATGTCCTGCACAAGTACACAAACCTAGCCTCGGGGGCGTCCGAGGAAAGCCCCTCCGATGCCTAAGTCAGCGGATACTCAAGAGAGAAGTCAGAGGAATGCAAGAATAGTCTAAATGATACCTTTTTTGTGTGTTTTGTGGATGATCCATGAATGAGTGCTTTGCTGCTTATTTATAGGAGTTGATTTTGTCTTCTAGCATGCCAGGTCAGCCCTAAAGCTGGCTATTTGTCCTCTAGTATTGTCTTCTAGTGATCAGGTGATGACAAGCTCTGACACGTCCCAGTCTTTGCCTGAGGCGGCCTGCCGCTGCCTTGGGGTCATGCCGCGTGATTTCCAGGCCGCCCGGCCACGGACCTTTGTCACTCCCATGGGAGGGATTTTGGGCTAGAGTGGCCGGGCGGTCCATCCGTGGTCTAGGCTGGCTATCCCCCATCAATATGCCCCCATACATTTATCGAAAGTTGATCTTTGTGTGACTACTTGTGGTTGATAGTCGACCCTGTCTTCAGATCTTGAGCTTGTCGAGGAAGCTAACTTTCATTTTAAATTTTGAACTCTCTTTTTGGGCTTCCATTTTGGCGCCCAAGTTTGTGGGCTTCACCTCTCGTCTGACACGTGGGTGGTGGAGGTTAGGAGCGAACTGTTCATCTTCCTATTTTATATAACGTGAGTGGCGTGGAATATTCGTACACTGTTCACCCCTCCACCTCTATAAATACCCTTCATTCGTCGCCATTTTTCCCTTTCATCCCTTTTCTCGCTCTTTCAGAATTTCTTCAAATCTTTTCGGCAAATCTCCCTTTATTCTTACTGCTCTTCGTCTTTATTTCTGCCGCCACCAAGCCCTGCCGTCTACTGTTGAATTTATAGGTAAACTCTCCGTCCTTCTCTTCTTATTTGAGTATGTCTCGTGATGAGGACCCTGACTCCCCTCGCGTTCCGTCACAAGCTGAGTTGCTTGATGTATCTGACTCCGAGGTCGATAACATGGAGCCCTGTAGGGCTATCCCGCTCCGTTGTGCCCCACCTCAGGGTCAGGACCTTCCTGAGGCTTCTACTTCCTCCGCGGGCAAACCCGTCACTGCGAGAAGCTAAATGATCAAACCTATAGAGCTCCCCTCCTTCAATTTCCGAATAGGAGATATCGTGATTTTCTTGGGTCCAGGGCCGGTGACGTTGTTGCCGCGTCGCATTATGATCTGGGCAACGGGTGGCAGTTCAGGGTGCCTGGTCCCTGTGACACCGTGTGCAAGCCGCCGGATGGTCATACTGCCGTTTTTACTATGCATCCGTTTGGGCTTCGTTTTCCTATGCATCCGTTCATAGAGCAACTGATTGAACGAGGTAACGTTGCTCTTTGTCAGCTGAACCCCTTCGCCATCCGCCTAATGGTTGCGTTCACCTGGACGTGCCTGTTCTTGGACCTTCCGTTGTCCATTGACGCTTTCAGGATCATGCATTCCCTGGGGTTCGCCGCGAACAAAGAGGATTCTGGGTACCTGAGCGTACTGACGGACCCACATTACCAAACTGTTCATAAAAGGCTTTCCTCCGTCAAGGATTGGAGAGATAGATATCTCTTCCTGTACAGTCCCAAGCCGTGGGTTATCCCGCGGCACTTCAGGAATTACTACCACAGCCGCTTTGAGACTGCGGAGGAGTTCAAGCCCGGCGTGCCGCTTGATGTAGCGAACATACCTCAGACAGCGGAGGTTAGAAAGGTTCTAGACTATTTTCGCCTAGGGAAAGGTGGAACGCCTCTGAACTGGTTGCCCCCAGCAGAGGTTATTTTCCACGACAAGTTCCTTGGCAGGGTCGGCCTGATCCCGGCCCTGGACAAAGGTAATCTGGGGCCGGCCTATTCTGTTGCTTTCTCGTCGCACCTTTCTGTGTTTATTGTCTCTGAATTGCGGTTGTCTTTTTCCGCTTCCAGGTGCTTTTGAGGAGTTCACGGCTGAAGATCTCGGACGAATTGGTCTGGACGTTTATCGCTAGCCCGTCGATTTAAGGTTCGACGCTCCCGTTGACGACCGCAAGGACGTGTTACGAAAGGCAATCATGGATGCCAACCCTGCTAAGACTACCTTCAATCCCATCATTAAGCGCAAGGCGATTCCTAGGAAAACCGGCGGAGAAGAAGAAGCGAGGGCGGAGGAGGTAATCCGACCTCGCCCCAGAAATCCCCGCAACAAACCCCGCCTGTCCAACCATCACCGACAGTACTGCCACCGCCACCGTCCCCTCCTCCCGCCGACCATCAGCAGGTCGTGAACGTTGATAACTCGATTAGAAGAGGAGGCGATCGAAGTGATCGGACGGCTGCGGACTTACGCTCTATGAAGGAGGTGAGTTCAGATTCTCTCTCCGGAACCGTGTAATGCGGGTGCAATGTTTTGGATACTCCTGCGGATAGCTTATCCGCCATCCCAATTATCAGCGATATGGATCTGAACTCATCTTCCTTCTTTATGCAGACGGTTTCGATGACGCAGCAGCCCTCCGTGGCCAGTGGCCTCCGTCACTAATCCGCTTTGACGGCGGTCTTGAGGTTGCCGGCTCGTAAACAAGTCGAGGAAGATGATGGCGGCCTTCGCACCCTTCTCAAGAAGGTGGCGATAGAGAGGGTATTCGGATGTCGCCTCGCCGCCCTCGACTGCGGTGTCGATCAACCGGTGTCTGAGGCTTGCGAGAAGGCTAAGGTGGCCTTTGATGAGATTAGCGCCCGGTTTGGCGGTGAAGGCTGATCACTCAAGCTCAAGGGCGATCATGTCAAGCTCAAGAATGAGATCGTGAGGTGACCCGCAACCTTTTGGAGGCGATCTGCCGTTGTTAAAGCGTCGAGGAGAAAGTGCGGATCGTCTCGGCCGTCTTGAATCTGCTCGGGGCCAGACGCAGCATAAAGCCAAGACCGCTATTGGAGGAGAAGGAGGCTCTCTTGCGAGAAAAGTCACCGCATGTTGTCTGGAAGCGGCGATGAGGTTGGCGATTGCGTCGATGGTGGAAACGACGTTGGAAGGATAAAGCTTACGCCCAGGGCTATGAAAGCGGCTTCTCTGACGGCTTCTCCAAGGGCTATGAGCGTGGCGACGAAGACGCCAAGGGGCTGATCCAGCTCGTTTCTCCTTACTTTGATTTTGACCGCCATCGACAAAGAAGGGCGAGAGGGGCCTTGGCCAGAGCTGGGGTTGGGGATGGACGTTCCTGTCCCCGGCTACGAAATCAATTTTAACGTTGCGTCCGACGACGAGAGTCCCGAGGAGGGAGTTGGTCAGCCTCCTGTTCAGGGCCCTGACCTTGGCCCTCCATAGGAACTCGGGCTGTCGTCATCCGGCTCTTCCTGCACTGTCTAGGAAGGTTTTTACCGCCGCCCCTACTATTGTATGCAATCTGGGAACTGCTACCCCAGGTTTGTATATCGGCGAAGATCATCCCTTGCCGGGCCATCCCTGGGTGTCTTCTTAGTCTAGCATTTTATTTCCTTTTGCGCTAGGCTGTCAGTGGCGGCCCTCCTGTGGGTGACGGCCGCCGACTCCGCGTAACATTGTACTTAGCAATTCTCTTTCGTAGTTGTTTGTATCACGACTTTCTCTTTAATGACATTTGTTTTCCTTTTCTGCTACAAATTGCTTATTAAGAAAATTTCTAAGTGACCCTGCGGTCTTTACGTTGTGGCTTTGCTCTTAGTTTCTCTTTTTTGTCTAAGTTATAACGCGGCACATGTTTTTCGTAGCTTTGTCTTAGCTTTTCATGGTGCCTCTTTAACTAAGCGGCTAAGTTTCCATATTCGGCGTTTGTCGAAATTTCTCTGCCTTATCTTTTCTGTTTGAAATTTGTCTGGGCACTATGGCGCGATGGCAGACTTATGCCAAACCTTAACATCTTTGGGTGAAATTTGTCTGGGCACTATGGCCATGACGGACTTATCACCTTGACATTTTAATTTGAAATTTGTCTGGCGCTATATGCAGTGACTTATACCGACCTTAACATCTTTGGGTGAAATTTGTCTAGGCACCATGGCCATGACTTCTCTCGACCTTGACATTTTAATTTGAAATTTGTCTGGCGCTATGTGACGAGACTTATACCGATATAATATCTTTGGGTGAAATTTGTCTGGGCACCATGGCCATGAGCGGAACTCTCTGACCTTGACATTTAATTTGAAATTTGTCTGGCGCTATGGCCATGAGCGGACTCTCTGATATAACATCTTTGAAATTTGAGTGTCTGGGCACCATAGCATGAGCGGACTCTACCTATGACATTTTAATTTGAAATTTGTCTGGCGCTATAGTATGAGCGCGAACTATCTGCAGCGTCTTAACATCTTTGGCCCAGAGTATCTGGGCACCATGGCCCATGAGCGGACTCTCTGACCTTGACATTTAATTTGAAATTTGTCTGGCGCTATATGTGAGCGGACTTTCTCTGATATAACATCTTTAATTTGAAATTTGTCTGGGCACCATGGTATGACGGAGACTTATCTGACCTTGACATCTTCCATTTTCAAAATTTTCGTGTTTTTGAATCAAATTGTCTTGATCTACCGGCACCGGGGTAGTCACCCCTCCTTGCCCCCTGGCCAGCTTATGTGTGATGCAAGTCTAAGCATATGCTGGGCAAAAACCTTTCATAAATGCCTTTCTTTCAGGTGTGGTGTCAACAGTGCGATCACTCACACGGTTCAAAAATAAAACATCTTGCCTCGTTAAAACCTTTCTACGGAAAAGGTGGGACAAAACCGTAGATGAGGAAAAAGTCTGATGGCTTACACAAAATATTTCTTAAGGCTATCGGCGTTCAGGTGGGAAAGCGGCTCATACCCTTCCATGTTTGTGAGGTTGTAAGTGCCGTTGCTTGATGTTGGTGATTTTGTATGGACCTTCCCAGGTGGTGGCGACTTGCCGTGGATGTTTCCTTTTCTGTTGCACTTGCTTTTCTTAGCACAAGGTCTCCCGGCTCGAATTCCTGCGGTTGACCTGCGGTTGTACATCCTTCGCGTTACATTACGGTAGATTGCCAAGTTTAGGCATGCTTCTCTCTAGCTTCCTCCGGCGAGGTCTAAGGACTCTTTCCTCGCCTTTAGGTTGTCGGCCGCCTCGAAAGGTCGACCCTTGGGCTAGGAGGCTGGATTTCTCTTGGCGAGAAGGGCTTCCGCCGCATACACCAAATTGAAAGGGGTGTGGCAGGTTGCCTCTTTCTCTGTCGTCCTAAGGGACCATAGGACACTTGGCGGTTCGTCGACCCAAGCTCCTTTCAACTCGTCGACCTCTTCTTCATACGGATTCAACATTTGCTTGTTGGCCGCTTGACTTAGCGTTCTGGCTGAGGATGAGTCAGGAGTAAGCTACCACGGTCTTGGTTGCCCGGCCGATCCACTTATTTTGTCATTGTCAAGCGTCTCCGTGATCAAAGACCACCACTTTCAGACGCTAAACCTGGTAATTACATTCGCCAGACAAATTTTCTCACCGCTTTGCTCATTATCGTGGGGCGACCTGCCTTATCCACTTTGTGAAGTAGTCTCATCATGGCGATGACAAATTTCACCTCCTGGTGTCGGAAAAGGTCCTAAGATGTCCATTCCCCATTGATCGAATGGGATAGGGCTCAGGACGGTTCGCAAATCTCTGGCCGGCATGTGGATGTCTGGCGCATGAATCTGGCAGTTCCTGCACCGTCTTGTCAACTCCTTAGCGTCCTTAATCATTGTGGGCCAGAAGTACCCAGCTCTTAGGGCTTTGTGCGCCAGATTCCGCCCTCCTATGTGGTGGCCGCAGACCCCAGAATGTATTTCTTCCAGAATGTAGGTTGCTTCTGCGTGGCCCACTGTGGATACCCATATCCGTACCCTCCCAACAAAAACCCTGTGATGTAACACGGACTTTTATTACGCATGCTTTAACGTTGACTTATACGGTTCTAACTAATGTCGAATTCATTTTGAGTCGTTTGAAATGTTAAAATGATTTAGGTCGCATCACATCGCATTTAAATAACGTTCATTTTGTCCATTTGGAGTCTAGCTAGGTCCTTGTCCCGCTTCATTTGGCATGAGCTTCGCATTTGCACTACAATTAGTCCTTTTACATTAACAAGGTCTGATTCAGCATTCCTAAATTCCTAAATTTAGGCCCGGTAGCTAAAACCGCTATTTAGCCCCCTCTTACACAAAATACAACTTCACGTCTTACCTTATTTCACAAAATCTATGCAAATACACCCTTTTCATTTTTCCGGGTCTCGGGCCCAAAACCGAGCCCAAACCCAAGCCTTTGGCCCGCACTCCAAGGCCCTGCACATCATAAAATATCTCAGAAATATCTCAGCTCTTTTCTTGGCACGCACGCACGAAATTATACTGTATCTTTCAAAGATATTATGCAACCGAAACTAGGAAACTACACTAAAAACCACCCCTCTAAACCGCACAAGCTTATGCGGTTTAGTGTCCAAACCGCATAAGCCTATGCGGTTTCCCACACAAACCGCATAGAGCTATGCGGTTTGTCTGCCTGTTTTTATACCCGGCTTTCCTAATTTCTCCGAGGTTTTTAGTATATATACACCCCTATACCCGACCTCATAACACACAATTTACATAAGTTTTCCACACAAGAAAACCCTCTCCTCTCACAACCTCTCTTCCTAGTTTTAGCACCCATACTTGGGTCCCACAAAATATACCGTCTAGCACGGTATACACCTAAATACATCCACAAAACATCCACAAAAGCCTCAAGCACTCAAATTCTTGAGTTCAACACACCATCCCGTGTTGAATTCATCCTCCTTTCAAGTTCAAGAAGCGAAGCTCTGCCCAGATCTGAAGCGTCAGGACAAGGTAGGTACCGATCCACTTGGATCAAAGCTTTTTCTTATTTTCTATGGACTAACAAAGGGGTCTACACTCTAGCGCCCCCCCCGGCTTTGGCACCCGAGCGCGCTTGCCTTCCAAGTGTTCTTATTACTTGGTACACTCCATATCAGATGACACGCCAAAGTCGCATAAGCAAGCGACCTTATAAAATAAACCAATGGACAATTGAACTTTATTTTATTTGCATGCATCTTGCACCTTCTTATTTTGCATTAAATCAACTTAAACAATGAATTCGACCTTTAACTGAACCGTATTCGTTAACAAGTTAAACATGCTAAAGCGAGGGTTTTAATCAATCTTTTTGCATTTGCATCTGCATTCTTTTACAAACTTATCGCACTTATGCGTAGCGATAACATTAGCTCAAATATCATCTTACATGGATTGTTCTAGGTCAAGAGGCTATTTTTACATAGGCTTTTCTAAAAGGTTTTCATAAATCATTATTTGAATTAACTCTTTTTCTAAAGTACCCTCACTAGAATCCAATCTGGTTTCACAAGCCTTAGATCTAGGGGTGTCGGCGTGCTCCAAAATCTAGGACATGTTTTTAACTTAGAACATGGTAGCGAGTTCCTATTTTCATGATAAATAGGTGGCGACTCCATACTTGATTCTTAAAGGTTTTCCAACTTAATCTTTTTAACTTTAAAATCCGCCCTTAAGCAAGACGCCGAGTTGGGTCCGATCCGGGTTCCACAGTTTGGCGACTCATTTGAGGACATCTTTTTAAAACTTAAAACTAGCTTTTTCTTTTTAAAAAAATAAAGAGGTGAAACTTGAAAGCCTTGAACAATCCAAGTATACATATTTGAGCTATGCACATTCGTCTAGAGTCCATTCCTTTTGGAATCTAGGCACCCTTTGCACCCTTGAGAGGGGGGTCCAACACCTTGAGCTTGTCCACTCGATAAAGCACGTGCGGGGACTAACTTTCCTCTCTCCTCCACGGCTTGCAGTAACGATTATCTCGACCGCCTTCAAAGGTTCTCTTCAGAAACCTATCGCCCCGGCGTAAGGAAATGAAGGGGTTAAGTATCTGCCAAAGCGTACTCGAGGTAGTTGGAGGTGTACCCGACTGACTCATTTTTCACCCTTTTTGAGTCATACGTACAAGTTCGAGGCTATGCACTCCATAGTCTTTTTCAAAACGAGCATATGCATTCATATCTTCGAAAACTCGCTTAAACGTTTCAAAGATAAATGAACCTAACATCTAACAAACTAATACTTTTCAAACAAAACTCTCGCGAATTTTTGAGATAAACTTTTTCAAAATTCTCCTTTTTCACTAACAAGCAAAAACCCGAGCAAGGACTAAAACCCGAGCTCGTGAATTTCAATCCTCTAGGTCACACGGCCTAGACTCCACTTTTAACATCCTCGACTCGACTTGTTAACCACTCTCGAGTCGAATCCATTCTCTTTTACACATCCGAACTCGAGCTCACCTCGGCAAATTACCGATACTAGTTCAACGGATGCAAAGCAAAGCCTTTTAACATCGAGACGAGATGTGCGCACACATCCTCGTCTCAAAAGCTTTCCTTTAGCTAAAACTTTTTCGAAAACCTCCTTTTTCAAGCTGAAAAAGAGTTTTTCTTAACAAAGAAATGAGCTAGAATGAACACTTAAAACGAACGTTGGTCTAGTCATGTCACTAACGTGCAAATTTAACCCACACAACCTAATCCATTCTCAACGCGCTCGACTCGCCTAACTAATCGCTCTCGAGTCGAATCCTTCTCGTCCATCTAGGCTCGAGCCCTTAACGATGAACCGTTAGGTGGGCTCGACAAAGCAACACCTTTTAACATCGAGACGAGATGTGCACACGCATCCTCGTATCAAAAGCTTCCTATTAGCCAAACTTTGTCTAAAATCTCCTTTTTCAAGCTTAAAAGGTCTTCCTAAACAAAAATGAGTTAAAAATGAACGCTTAAAATGAACGTTGAATCTAATAGGACTAACTAGATACACGTCACACAAACCAATCCATTCTCAACATCGTCAACTCGACTAGCTAACCGTTCACGAGTCGAATCCTTTCCACGCATCTAGGCTCGAGCCCTTAACGATGAACCGTTAACATGGGCTCGACGAATCAAACACTTTTCAATGTCAAGACAAGATCCGCACACGCGTTCTTGCCTCAAAGACTTCTTAGGCACAACATTGCTCCTAAAGCAATACACTCTCATTTTTGAAACAAGCTCTCCTCAAAAATCCCCTCACTTTTACAAAACAAGCAACACACTCTCATTTTTGAAATAAATTCTTTTCAAAATCTTCTTATTTTTACAAACCAAGCAAAACACACCCGCTTTTGAAATGAGCTCTTTTCAAAAATCTCCTCACTTTTGCAAAACAAATAACGACATTCTCTTTACAAATCTCTTTAGGCCAAACGGCCCAAACTCGACTCGTTTCAGCAAAAATTGTCTTTTTCAAGCAAACAAAACCCGAGAATGGCCAAGCCCAATCTCGAGGACTTTTCATCAGACCAAATGATTCATAACCATCTTGGCCCAAATCCTCTTACAAACTACTTTCACAAAATCCTCATCACGTTTTTGAAATAACCTTTTTCAAAAATCCTTCCTTCGAACCGAATGGCCCATAGTCAGGACGGTTTGATCTAGACAAACAGTCTCCTCAAAACACCCGAGAATAATCACTTTATTCTCGTGACATTCCAAAACATGAATGAACTACATGACCCGCACTCATTGTAACCCATTTATTACCAAACATTTTCAAACCCGAGAATGGACTTTTAAAATCCATGATTCAAAATGACCTACCGCCATTTTAATCTAAACATCTCTTTTCACAAGACAACAAAACCTAGGAATGAACTAGCATCATCCCGCAAATCCTTCACGGTTAGACCAAGTGGCTCATAGTCGCTTTAATCTAACCCTCTTTCAAACCGAATGTATGAAAACGAGCATAACCGTCTTCATCACATTTTCAAACACCCTTGATTCGGATAGTCTATCGCCACTCCGAATCAATTCACACTTTCACCGACAAGCCACTAACACGAGCTTATCGGATTTGATTTCAAAACGCCTTTTACATCGAGCCAAAATGTGACAACACATTTTTGCTCAACAAAACATCCTGCTTTTCGCCGAAAACAAAACTTTTGCAAAATCAAAGACAAATCTAAGTATGCATGAGCCAAGTCCCGACACGAGCATCAACCCCGTCCGAGACATGTGCGTCTCGAGCACCCAGCGACGAATCCATCAAGGCGCCACCGACGATCTCACGGATCTCCTCAAGAAATTCGAGTCTTTTCAATACGGGTCGAGTTTTTAAGCATCGAGTCAATCTCTGTCAGTCTAGGGCAATCGAGTCTTCGACGTACGACATTTTTAACAAGTCGATAAAGGAATAAGTTTGCCTACAACCCAGTTTCCTTTTACCCTTTTTACTCACAAAAAACATTTTGCACCGACATACATTGCATCCTAGGAGTAGCCATCCTAAGAAAGTCTAGGCCAGGCACGAAGGTCCAAGTTAACAACTAAGTCAAAGACACAAAGACAAAGAAGGCTCTCGACGACTAAACACCTAAGGTTCACTAGTCTGCTTGTGGTCTACTACTCCGCTGCTTTTGGAGGAGGATCCATTAATTTGGAGCTCCACAGTGGTCATGAATTTGATCGCGACCAAAAGTACGAGTATTCTTGGATCGCCCTCCCCATACTCGATCGCGTGCCTAATAAGCAAACGAACTTGTCAGAGGAGCCCGGCGTGATAGACACACGATCACGAGCGACCACCGAGCCATAGAGTTTAGCAAGGTCCGAGCTCAAGCCCAAGCCATACAGGGCGTGGATATTCTCAAACCAAACGGGAATACAAGGTACGAAGGTCAAAAACCAAAGTCACCAAAAGCAAAAGTCTCAAAAGCTCCGGAACAAGGGGCAAAACAACTAAGCAAAAGCTTAAGAAGTCGAAAGCTTAAGAAGTCAAAAGCTCAAGAAGTCAAAAAGCTGAAGAAGCCAACAAGCTTAGAAATCAATAAGCGAGGGGCCGAAGCCCCAAAGGCAAGAAGCACCGACGCCCAGAAACAAGTGGCCAAGTCTTTGTAAGTCCAAATTGAAGACAAAACAAAAGTAGCAAGCAACCAGCCTAGATCAACTAAGGAGAACCCACCCTTAGGATGCAATGTATCAAGGTCAAACACATAAACACCTCCCAGATCGGTGGATCCTTAAACACGCACCTTTTTACAAAAACACCCCTTGGACCGGCGGGTCCCTAAACACGCACCTTTCCACAAAAACAAACCCACCTCCCAGGCCGGTGGATCCTTAAACACGCACCTTTCCACGTAAACACCTCATACACGCCCTTAAACACCCCTTTCGGAACTACGCTAGGTTTGATTCCGTACCCACGGATACGTAGGCCGCTCTCCCGAGCTCAACCAACCTTTTACAAAAACCCACAAAATATTCCCCGTCCAAAGCTTTTCATGCTAAGGATGTGTCCACAAAAATTCACAAAAGGCAAACTATTTCTTTATCGAGGCGACTAAAACGAATTCGTCAAGGCAAAGTTGTCATAGACTTAGGAGTAGTACTACGCTTTTGGTCTAACAGCTTTTGCAGAACAACAAAGATCCCACCGCAGACAAGCAAGCAACACTGGGGGCTCCACCAACGCACGTGTTCCCGAATATGGCATCCATGCAACCGTCAAGTCTCAAATCACGCATACGATTCGTCTCTATTTTGCAAACTTTTCGGCATTTTAAGCATCGAGTCACACGTCGAGTCAATCCTCTTCCAATCAAACAATTTAGCGACATTTAAACTGCTCCTTTCAAAAACTCTCCCGTCTTCAAAACGCTCCCACGGAACAACGCGTTTTTTTTCAAACTTACACGGGGCAATGCACCCTCAAATTAGGTAATCACCTTTCAAAATTAACCCAATACTCGAGTTAATATGAAAGTACTTTGCAATTCACTTTTTGCAAACACACCCTTTCGCAAACAAAATGTATCTTTCGAAAATGCATCTCAAATCCTTGAAATGCATCTCGAATCTTCGAAGTCTAAACTTTGCCAAAAATTTAACTCGGCACTCGAGTTAATACATTTTGAGTAATAGCATTCTTCGAATTTAACTCACTCGAGTTAATACACTTTGAGCGAAAGCTCTATCGAACTACGCCGGTTTGATTCCGCATTCGTGGATACGTAGGCAGCTTACGCAAGGCACAACCGAACCTAGCACTACATCCCACTCCGTGTTGTCATGAGATTCCACCGAATTCTCATCCTCGACAACTGGGGGCTTTTCAACCTTTGCACTCAAGTAACCCTCCACGGTCTTCATAACTCTAGCTTGAACCTACAACGCCTAACACCCCTTCATCTCGCATGAATCCTTACAACCGACATTTCAAGCGTTCATTTTTAAAGCTCATTTCGACAACTAAAATGAATCTTTTACAAAAACGATTTTTCAACAAAAAGCTTTTTAATCCAAGCATCCCAATCGGGAATCATTTCACTTTCAAACCCAAGCCTACTAACTACGCAGGTCCACGGAAGCACAACACAGCACGGAAGCGAAAGACAACGAAAGCAACTACAAGCTCAAGCCAAGCTACAACGAACAGTCATGTAATGTAGGGTTCACACAATCCTTATTGCACAAGATCACCTAGACAACTAAGGGTGAAGACGACGGTATTCATCAAAGTCACACTGAACCCGAGCCATCTCAGAACCAAACACCATACTCTTCACTTTAACTCAGTTTTCACTCAAAACTTAGTCAAACTCGAGGGGGTAACCCAAAAACTCCTTCTCCAAGTACATCACGCACCCCACTTTGACTTAGTTTTCATTCAAAACATAGTCAAACTCGAGGGGGTAATCCAAAAACACCCTCATCCTAATGCAACCCATAGCCTTTTACATAGTTTGACTATCGTTATACACCATAACTCAGTCAAACTGGGGGCTCACATACACCGGCACCATGACCAAGACAACTGGGGGCTGACGCTTCCTATCAAGAATCAAACCTTTACAACGAAAAATGGGATAATTTTTCGCATTTTTGAAGACACCCTTGCTATACACACCCACATCAACATCTACGGTTGAGCGACACCTTCAGAACCGCTACAAACAAGAGCATGCACACTAAAAGCATAACACTTTCATGTGTGCATCAAACAACGAACACCCGAACGTACGCCCACAACAATGAACACCCTAACATGTCCAAGAAACATCCCAAGCACCATGCATTCCAAGTCCAAGAGACATGTATCATACGAATCCAAACGAATCGCAATGATACCACGTCTCATGGTCGAAGCAAGCGAAATTGAAGATCTCGAAAGGAAAATCGCGAGTTCGAATATTTCCGGATTTGAAACCGCGACATGTGCGAATGAGTTCAAGCTTAAAGTCGCCAATTGATGAGAGACTCCCCGGGAGAGTCACAAGTCTGAGTGCAATTTCCGTGAGCATGTTTTGTTCCACGTTTTCTCCTCATTTTTTCTTCATACACGCAAGCTTTCATGGTTAAGGCGTCACCTGCAGTCCGCCACAAGCACTAGCACATACATTATGCGCTATGCCTTGGTTAAGGCGTCACCTACAGTCCGCCATACGCGTGTATTAAGCATTTAATACACGGTACAGAAACAGAAACACAAGCACTCTTCACGAGCCTCTACACCCTTTTTCACGTCCCTGTGGAGTATTACCTCCTCCCCATGGAGCCTACACACCTATACAGACATTTCCTACGGAGTCCAAGACATACCCTTCGACTTCCCCAGCAAATCACTAACCCACGAGTCATCCTTCAACTTCGGAGTATAAACACCAAACATCTACACGTCCAGCAAGTCTAAGTACTATGCAACTACAAGACACAAACACTTGAGCACATACACCTATGCTCCTCGGCGAGACCATACATATACACCTTTCCCCGGCGAACTAGTACTTCTCCAGCAAATACTACACTAAGCACCTGCGCTCCTCGGCGAGACCTAGTACAACATCAGCAATGACATCAACATCAACAACAAAGATCAAAGATAAGCGGCGTGATCAAAGAATAAAGGCATCAAAGAACGACAACGGCACTACACGACAACGAGCATTTACATCATTTTCCCCTCAACGGAAGGCAATCATATGCAACTACGACTACATAGACACTCCTCGGCGAGCCCAAGCACAAGCACTCTGCAATATACACCTAACCCAAGCATTCCACTCTACATAGACGCTCCTCGGCGAGTTCAAGCATTACACGGACGCTCTTTCACGAGACCTACATCTACATAAGCACCCTCAATTATACACCTCACGCATACCCCTACATCTTACAAGCACATGCACCCCTGCACTTCAAATTTCTTATACGAAGACATTACAAGCACCAAGCACCAAGCACCAAGCATCCGACGATACCAAGCACACGCAAAGGCACCAACAAACGACAAAGAAGCACGATTTAAGACACCCAAAGCAGGCAAGCAGTTCTTTATAATATGCACGGACCGCCAAGTCCTTAAAATGCGCACGTCCCGCCCCGTTTAGCCCGGTTCGAAGTCCTTGTCTTACCCATGGACGCATGCTTCGAGACTGTAATGGTCCGGATATGGTCGTGGAGTTTGACTAGCGCTCTAGTCCGAGCTCAGTCAAACTGGGGGCTCTGTGGATACCCATATCCGTACCCTCCCAACAAAAACCCTGTGATGTAACACGGACTTTTATTACGCATGCTTTAACGTTGACTTATACGGTTCTAACTAATGTCGAATTCATTTTGAGTCGTTTGAAATGTTAAAATGATTTAGGTCGCATCACATCGCATTTAAATAACGTTCATTTTGTCCATTTGGAGTCTAGCTAGGTCCTTGTCCCGCTTCATTTGGCATGAGTTTCGCATTTGCACTACAATTAGTCCTTTTACATTAACAAGGTCTGATTCAGCATTCCTAAATTCCTAAATTTAGGCCCGGTAGCTAAAACCGCTATTTAGCCCCCTCTTACACAAAATACAACTTCACGTCTTACCTTATTTCACAAAATCTATGCAAATACACCCTTTTCATTTTTCCGGGTCTCGGGCCCAAAACCGAGCCCAAACCCAAGCCTTTGGCCCGCACTCCAAGGCCTCAGACATCATAAAATATCTCAGAAATATCTCACTCTTTTCTTGGCACGCACGCATCTAAATTATCTTGTATCTTTCAAAGATATTATGCAACCGAAACTAGAAACTACACTAAAAACCACCCTCTAAACCGCACAAGCTTATGCGGTTTAGTGTCCAAACCGCATAAGCCTATCACGGTTTCCCACAAACCGCATAGAGCTATGCGGTTTGTCTGCTGCTTTTATACGGCTTTCCTAATTTCTCCGAGGTTTTTAGTATATATACACCCCTATACCCGCCCTCATAACAAACAATTTACATAAGTTTTCCACACAAGAAAACCCTCTCCTCTCACAACCTCTCTTCCTAGTTTTAGCACCCATACTTGGGTCCCACAAAATATACCGTCTAGCACGGTATACACCTAAATACATCCACAAAACATCCACAAAAGCCTCAAGCACTCAAATTCTTGAGTTCAACACACCATCCCGTGTTGAATTCATCCTCCTTTCAAGTTCAAGAAGCGAAGCTCTGCCCAGATCTGAAGCGTCAGGACAAGGTAGGTACCGATCCACTTGGATCAAAGCTTTTTCTTATTTTCTATGGACTAACAAAGGGGTCTACACTCTAGCGCCCCCCCCGGCTTTGGCACCCGAGCGCGCTTGCCTTCCAAGTGTTCTTATTACTTCGGGTACACTCCATATCCGATGACACGCCAAAGTCGCATAAGCAACCGACCTTATAAAATAAACCAATGGACAATTGAACTTTATTTTATTTGCATGCATCTTGCACCTTCTTATTTTGCATTAAATCAACTTAAACAATGAATTCGACCTTTAACTGAACCGTATTCGTTAACAAGTTAAACATGCTAAACTGAGGGTTTTTTTTGCATTTGCATCTGCATTCTTTTACAAACTTATCGCACTTGTACGTAGCGATAACATTAGCTCAAATATCATCTTACAAGGATTGTTCTAGGTCAGTAGAGGCTATTTTTACATAGGCTTTTCTAAAAGGTTTTCATAAATCATTATTTGAATTAACTCTTTTTCTAAAGTACCCTCACCCCGAATCCAATCTGGTTTCACAAGCCTTAGATCTAGGGGTGTCGGCGTGCTCCAAAATCTAGGACATGTTTTTAACTTAGAACATGGTAGCAGGTTCCTATTTTCCGCGATAAATAGGTGGCGACTCCATAACAGTTCTTAAAGGTTTTCCAACTTAATCTTTTTTAACTTTAAAATCCGCCCTTAAGCAAGACGCCGAGTTGGGTCCGATCCCGGGTTCCACACCCACACACTTCAGGAGGGGGTCAGAAAAAGATCTTCGGTACAGTTCTCCGTTGATGATGATAAATCTTGTGGCTGCCCGCTTTACTTTTGCAGCCTCCAGTCTATCTTTAGGGAGTTCCCCCGCTGTTTTGTACTTGATGATTGGCCGCATCCAGCCGTCTCCATCGGTTATTGCATGGACGGTGAGCGCTCCTTTCTGTCGCCTCACATCAACGGTCACTGTTTTTGGTTTGTTGTCAGTTGTTGCGCTTGCCAGTTTGGCAAGAGCGTCCGCTTTGTTGTTTTCCGACCGTGGGATGTGACAAACTTCGAAAGATTTTAGCTTTGCCGTCAGGTTTTTCGCCTTATGTAAGTATTGTGACATGCCGTCGTCTCTTGCTTCGTATTCGCCCTTCAGCTGGCTGGCTACCAGCTGAGAATCCACTCGTAGGACCAACTTCTCTGCCCCCATTGCAATAGTCAGCTCGAGTCCGGCTAGGACGGCCAGATTCTCGCCGTTGTTCGTTCTTTGGGAAAGCGAACCTTAGAGCATGTTCAAATTCATGTCCTTCCGGGCTGATGATGACGACCCCTGCCCCTGAGCCATGTACGGTGGCGGAGCCGTCGGTGTACACCTGCCACTCTCCGTCCGGTTGATACCCCCCAGCCGGGTGAGTACATTCGGCTAAGAAGTCAGCTAAGGCCTGGGCTTTTATGGCCGTCCGGCTAGCGTACTGTATCCCGGATCCTGCCGGCTCTATGGCCCACTTCAGGAGCCCTCCCGACTTTTCAAATTCCTCTAACGCCTTTTCGGTAGCAAATCATCTCACTTCCATGGGTGTGCGTCAAAGTAGGGCCTTAGTTCTGGCGGCGAGAACTATCTGCGTATCTTTGTTTTCTCGATCATTGGATAATTTCTTTCGGTTGTCCCAGTAGCATGGTGATGAAGTATATGGGTTCTTTGCTTTCGTCTTCTCTCAGATGTAATGGCCGACATCTGTCTCTGTCGTCACTGCTATATACAACACTAGTGTCTCTCCTGTCACCGGTCTTGCCAAAGTTGGTAAGGTAGTGAGATGTTGTTTTAGCTGCTCAAATGCGGTCTGCTGCTCTGCCCCCCAATCAAATTTCTTGTTTCCCTTCAGCACTTGGAAGAAAGGTGTTGATTTGTCGGCTGACCGTGATATGAACCTGGATAGGGCAGCCATTCTACCGGTGAGGATTTGGATGTCTTTGATGCTCTTAGGTGACGGCAGATCGATGATGGCCTGCACCTTTTCCGGGTTAGCGTCTATGCCCCTTGCACTCACTAGGTATCCCAAGAACTTACCGGACCGCACGCCGAATGTACACTTCTTAGGATTCAGCTTCATTTTGTACTCCCTGAGCGAGCGGAATGTTTCTTCTAGGTCTTCCAGATGCTGTTGGTCCGACCTGCTTTTGACAATCGCGTCGTCCACGTATACTTCCATGTTACGTCCCCTTTGTTTGGTGAAGACGGCATCCACTAATCGCTGGTAAGTTGCCCCAGCGTTCTTGAGCCCGAACGGCATCATTCGGTACATGAAGACTCCGTGACTTGTGATAAAAGCGCACCGTTGTTGGTCTTCTTCGTTCAGGTAGACCTGATGGTAACCTGAGAAAGCGTCAAGGAAACTTAGCGTTGAGTGGCCGCTGGTTGAGTCTACCAGTTGGTCGATCCTTGGAAGCGGATAACAATCTTTAGGGCAGGCCTTGTTCAGGTTGGTGAAATCCACACACATCCGCCATGCTCCTGAAGCTTTCTTCACCATTACTACGTTGGCAAGCCATTCTGGGTAGTCACATACTTCAATGAACTTTGCCTCTAACAGCTTGTTTATCTCCTCCAGGATGGCGGCGTCCTTCTCCGCGCTCATGGGTCTCAATCTTTGTTTAATCGGTTTGAAACCCGGGTTCACATTCAGGCTGTGGACTATGACCGTGGGGTCGATCCCAGGCATTTCGGCGGCTGAGTACGCAAACACGTCCTTGTTCTCCCTGAGAATGTTAACGAGCTTCTCTTGGAACAGTGCCTCTAAGTCTGCGCCGATAATGACTGTCCTCCCAGGGGATAATTCCACCTCACTTGTTCCGCTGCCCGGTCCGGGGCTGATGTTCAGTCCTTTCTTCTCGCTGCATTCTTCGGCCGAGGGCATTCTGACCTCGGCTACAGACTTACCCTTTACCTTCTCTGCTGCCATTGAATTGCAAGTCCGCCCGGTCTTCTGATCTCCATGCAACTTGCCGGCTGTCCCTTCGTCGGTCACGTACGCCATGGCCAGAGCCCTCACCGAGACCACGGCGTGGATCTCATCTAAGGTTACTCTGCCAATCAAGGCGTTGTAGGCGGATGGAGCGTCGACAACGACAAAATCGGCTTGTATGTTCCTAGCACTCCGCCCCTCCCCTATGGTCACAGGCAAAGTGACCGTTCCGAAGGGTTTGATGCCGTTCCCCGCGAACCCGTAGAGGGACCCAATGTATGGTTCCACGTCTTTTTTGCTCAGTCCTAGCTTATCGAATACCTCCTTGTAAAGAAGGTTGGTGCATGCGCCGGTGTCAATCATGCACCGGTGGACTAGGTGGTGATTGATGTCGATGGCGACCACCAGGGGATCATCATGCGGGTAAGTAACGCGCTCGTAATCATCGCGGTCGATGGACAGCGTTGGTATCAGCCGCGGCTCTCCCGCGTTTGCTGAGTAGATTGCTCCAAAGGTTTCCTCTCTCTCGCCAGCTTTTCGTTTTCTATTTGACCTGGTATCCTTTCCACTACCAGAAACAACGTGCATCACCGGCCGTGATTTGGGACGTTTACTGCTGTCGGCCTCTTTTTCCTCCTCATCACCGCTTCTCGCCCTTTTCTCGCCGACGTACTTCTTCAGGTGTCCCTCTTGTATCAAGCGTTCAATCTCTTTCTTCAGTGAGTGGCAATTTTCGGTGTCATGTCCCTGAACCCTGTGGTATTTGCAATACCTGTTCTTATCCGCGCCCGGCCTTACACGACTCGGCGTGTTGAACTTTACTTCCTTTGCCGCCAATTCATAGACTTCAGCCCTCGGCCTGTTGAGTGGGGTGAATCTGTCAAACTGCGGTCCTTTGCCTCTGACTCTCTCGCCCTGAACCCGGTTCGAGTTGCCCCCGGACGGACGGCGGCTGCTCTTTTCCTTGTTTCCACTTCGCTCCTCCTTCTCCTCTCGTTTGTCGGGTTTCCTACCGAACGTTCGACGGAATTGCTCTTCCCGGATAAACCCTTCGGCCATCTCCCTAGCCTTCAGCAAATCTGAGGGCGGATTGCGGATCAAAAGGCTTCGCAATTCCCCCTCTCTGAGCCCCACCGTCAGCGCGTGGACACCAATTTTTGAATCTAGGTCTCGCACCTGTTGTGACTCGCGGTCAAAGCGAATCATGTAGTCTTTCAATTTCTCGTCTTTTCCTTGAACGACGTTTAACAATTCAGCGGCGATCTTTTCTCTCCGGCGGTTTCCCGCATATTGTTGCTTGAACAATTTTGTCATGTCTTCGTACCCTCTGATTGTCCCTATTGGGAGATTCCTGAACCACGTCTGCGCCAACCCGGTGAGGGTGGTGGGAAACACCTTGCACCAGACATGATCAGTCGTGTCGTACATCATCATATGACTTTCGTATGCGGCCAGGTGCTCTTCGGGATCAGTCTTCCCGTCGTACTGGACAGTAGGCATTTTCAGTTTCGGTAGCGGGCATTCCAGCACCGGTGTGGCCAAGGGAGACTTTATAATCACCTGTCTGCCCCTTGCTGGTGTGCGGCGCGGCCTCTCCAACCTTGAAATGACTTCAACCGATGGCGCAGCCCGGTAGGTCTCATCCTCCACCTCAGTCTCTATCCTCAAGCTCTCTCCCATTTCTTCACTTTCAAACAAATTCTTGGGGGTGATATTCGTCCTCGGCTGTGAGCTCTCCGGCTGTTCTATACGCGGCTCTGTGCTCTTCGGCGGCTCCTTTCGCGGCGTAGATCTCATCTTCCTGAGGAACGCATCCACCATTCTTTTTTCTTCGGGAGTCATGGGGGTGGGGCCTTCTTCGCGAGCTGGGTCTTCCTCGGCGGCCACTTTTGTTGGTATCGTATTTTCCGGTTGTTTTTCCGGGTTTCCTTCTTGTCTTGACATGATTTTTGTTTCTTTCCCCACAGACGGCGCCAATTGTTTCGGGTGTAAATACGCAGAGCAAATACACTTCGAAGCTTCTATGAGATTCTACGTAATTCCGTGGGATGCGGCGGCACTCAGCCTCCTCTGACCGGATGTCCTGCACAAGTACACAAACCTAGCCTCGGGGGCGTCCGAGGAAAGCCCCTCCGATGCCTAAGTCAGCGGATACTCAAGAGAGAAGTCAGAGGAATGCAAGAATAGTCTAAATGATACCTTTTTTGTGTGTTTTTGTGGATGATCCATGAATGAGTGCTTTGCTGCTTATTTATAGGAGTTGATTTTGTCTTCTAGCATGCCAGGTCAGCCCTAAAGCTGGCTATTTGTCCTCTAGTATTGTCTTCTAGTGATCAGGTGATGACAAGCTCTGACACGTCCCAGTCTTTGCCTGAGGCGACTGCATTGCCTTGGGAGTCATCTTGGCGTGATTTCAGGCCTTGACCCACGGACCTTTGTCACTCCCATGGGGGTGATTTTGGGCTAGAGTGGTAGGCGGTCCATCCGTGATCAAATTTGATTATCCCCCATCAATAATAATAATAATAATAATAATAATAATAATAATAATAATAATAATAATAATAATAATAATAATAATAATAATAATAATAATAATAATAATAATAATAATAATAATAATAATAATAATAATAATAATAATAATAATAATAATAATAATAATAATAATAATAATAATAATAATAATAATAATAATAATAATAATAATAATAATAATAATAATAATAATAATAATAATAATAATAATAATAATAATAATAATAATAATAATAATAATAATAATAATAATAATAATAATAATAATAATAATAATAATAATAATAATAATAATAATAATAATAATAATAATAATATATTTAGCATTTATTTTCATTAATATTTGATAAATATTTTGGAAAATTTTATTAACAGTCTATATATTACTTGAACTAAATTTTTATTTATGATTTGTTATAAAATGATTTGGGATTGGTCCTATTTTTATTCAAATTATTATCAATATTATTATAATTATTATTCTTAATAATATTATTATCACTATTATTAATAACATTAATGTTATATATAAATTAGGTATTATTTAATATTATTAGTTAATTAATTTATTTATTTAGAAATCTGAAGTTTTCTAAAGTAATCTGAAGTTTTCTGAAGTAATCTGAAATTTTCTTAAGTTATCTGAAGTTTTCTGAACCAGAGAAAAACTTAAGATGAGGAGAACAGGCCCGTAGTAGATATTATATTTGCTGTCATTAATTAAGTTTGTTATTAATGAGGTTAAGTGCGTAGCAATTAAGTAGTCGATTTTTTGGTGCGTTCTGCTAATTTTAGTAGTGGATGGAATTCAAATTTGTGTTTCGAGATACGTTTCGCTTGATTATTCAACCATGGATGTGAATGGTGTCCACTTGATGATGTTGTCAGTGCTTGTTACTGGCTTGTACGATCTTGCAATTTTGGCAACTTCGAAATATTGTATTTTATACACGCTCCTTCTAGTATATTTCGTAGTTGATACACTCTATTTATATTCATTTTATGCCCCCGGTTCTGTCACATTTAGCTTGCATTTATTCGTATTTATTATGATTTTATAAGCTATTTGTTATACTTCTCGATACTGCTGCGTTTTATTTATATTTTGCAGGTTTTGGTGGTTTTGAGCCAAAACCCGGGACGATTGGAGCATTTCGAGAATCGTGAAGACGGGACCTAGCTCGAGCGCGCACATGAGCTCGAGGAACCGAGCCAAAGACCAAAAGACATAAGAAGGCCACGAATTATCAAAGGCCTACGAGTAAGGATTATAGCCCAAAGGAGATTTGGGCTTGGCATAGAAGAGAAGAGGAGCCGGCCCAAGATTGGGACCCAGGTCCAGCTCAGGCGTGGCACTACTGTGTGGTGTACTTTTCAGTCGATTTTGATTTAATTCGTGATTTATTATTTTGGAAACTATAAATAGATGCCTTAGGTCGAATTTCAGAACTTATGATTTTTTTTATATTTTTAGGTTATTGCTTAGTTCTTAGTTTTGCTTTTCTCTACATTAAAGTTCTCAAGTTAGTTTAATTTCAAGATTGCTCTTATTGTAACCGTCGGTACTCCGTAAGTTTTCAAGTTTATTTCAATTACTTTTATTCTTTCTTTTGCCATGTCTTCTTCATCTTATGTTGCTTTGCCTTTTAATATGAGTAGCTAAATTTCTAATTAGGGTTAGGGTGATTTGTGACATATGATTTAAGAACATGTTTTGAGATTAAATTGGTTGATTAAATTGTGCACTTAACTTCTTTCTACGCGTTTTATGTCAATTGAATTAGGATTATTTCGCCTGATCACCGTTTTTATCTGAGTTTAATTGAACCTGAGTATGTTTTGATTTAAGATCGAAAGCCGAATTAAAACTAGACTTACGCGAGTTAGATGAGTTGGATTTAGTAAGTTGCGAGAGCCCGCTAAATCTACTTAAGGCTGAAATTGACTCGAGAGAGCGTTTTACAAACCTAGTCAAGTTGCACAGTTTAATTCTTCCGTCTTATTAACTTGCGTTCCTGAATCGTTGTCATATATGAACCCGACGCCCTAATCTTTCTCCTTATACATTTATATTCATCTGCTTTATTGCCTGCTTAGTTATAGCTTATTCTACACACCCTTTTCATACCTTGAGATTGACCTGTTATTGCCGACTTAGCTTATTACTACTCCGTTTCCCTGTGGATTCGATCCCTACTTGCTACTACCTGCTGTTAGTTGTCATTTAGGTTTATTTTGATATAGGCGATACGACTAAACCCTTATCAGTAGTCCTTGATCAAATGTCGGGGGATCGTTACGTGGATATTGTTTCCCTGTTTCCAAAATAAATTGCTACTCACATACTTGCCAAATAGACTAAATTGGAGTTGGTTGTTGTTGGTTGCCTTTCCCACAGATTCATCTTTAATTTCCACATTACGACATCACAACATTCACAAATTTCAATAGGGCCTCCAAAAGACCAAATCTCTGTGAAGAGGCCTGTTTGACAAGAAGACGTGTACACAAACTGTTAAGCAATTTGGCGTTAGGTAATTTGCTTTCAAGGTAAGTGTTTATTGGCTTCATTTTATGTCGTCCATGTGTAATGTTTGAAAAACAGGATCGTCGTCGACGGGGTTATTAGATCAATGGTGGCTGCACATAACAGTACATAATTACACTGTGCTCCATCATAAAATCCGAAAATATTACAGTTGAAACAAATACCTGATGTAGAACGGAGTCGTTGTTTTGCAGCGGAAAATTAAAGATAGGAATTAGCGAAGAACATCTCGCAAGACCCCTCAACTAAGACTAGAATTAAACTAGCAATCTCGCAAGACTTCTCGATTAACACGTTTTTGTAACTCTCAAACTCACAAGGAATCAAGTTAACAGGAATTCTACCTCGCAAGGAAGAATTAAAAATATTTCACTCTCGCAAGAACGAAATAACACTCTTATAACTCTCAAGTTAATAAGAATATACAATTATAAACTTGAATTATTTTCTCGAAGTTTTGCAGCGGATATTTAAAAGATATGAAATAGCTAAGAAAATCTCGCAAGACCCTTCAACAGGGATGGAGCTGTTGGTAGGCCCAACAGGCTCCGGCCGGGTTGGTCTCGGAAATTTTTTCTAATATGTTAATTGTTTAAAAGAAAAAAAAACACTCAAAGATTTCATGGTAAATTTAACTGCATTAAGTTTTTACCAAAAATAAATTATATGAAAATAAATCATATTATGGAAATTTGAATTTACTCATATTACTGTTATTTACTCATAAAACACTGTTATTTACCCATAATACTTACTGTAATTACCAAAAACTTAGGAAAATCAATGGAAACAACAAAAATATTATGAATTTTGGTTGTTCATCGAATCATTCATTAATCAAAGCTCAAAGGTAACTTTTACACTTAATTTTTTTTTTTTTTAAATTTCGATTGATTGTTTTACCAAACTGTTTGCTTTTAAATTTCAATTTTTGGTAGTGTATTATTAAATATAATAACTTACCTGTACACAATGAGTTTTACACTTGAATTTCAAGTATAAAGTAGTAGATCTGAAATCAATCTTGCGTTGAAAAATAAAATTTGATTATAGATTCATGGTTGTTTAATTAAGTTGGAATTCAAAATATTGTGAAAAATAAAAGGGGAGAGTGTTGTATCATCAATGAATGTTGTTGATAATTAATTAAGTAAACTTAGTGAAACATAAAATATGAAGAGTTAAAGTGAAGAAAGGTTCTTGGAAGTTAGGTTTCTGAAAAATTGAAACATTTAGGGGGCGTTTGGTTCGACAAGTTGGAATGGAATGGATTAGAATGTCATACCATGAAGGTATGGATTCCAAATTCCATACATGCTTAAACTTGTTTGGTTCATAATTGGAATAAATTCAAATTCTTATTTTTTAAAATTATTATTATTATTATTATTATTATTATTATTATTATTATTATTATTATTATTATTATTATTATTATTATTATAAAGTTTTGTTCATGAAAAACAAAATTATTTTGTACTAACACAAAATGAAAAACATCCAAATTATTTCACAACCAAAATTAAGTATTCCAAATTTGTTGAAAAAACATTAAAATTTATAAATTTTAAAAACTCACACATGTTACGTTGTATATAAAATATAAAGAAGTAAAAGAACTGCTACAAATTTAAATTATTGCATGAATTTGATTGACAATAGTATATAGATATCATTTTGAACAAAAGGTTTATAGTCAGATACTCGTCTAATAGTGTTCTTGAATCTTAAAATTTATATTACGACTAACTTAAAATTGGATACAATTGTGATAATATATTATGAAAAGAATGGAAAATAAATAAAATAAAATAAAATAAAATAAAATAGTTAATCTAGTTAATTTATGTAAAAGATAAATATACTGTGTAAATTGAAAAAAAAAAAAAAAAAAAAAAAAAAAAGAAAGAAAAAAAGAAAAAAAAGAAAAAAAAGAAAAAAAGAGAGAGGAAAGACTAGAATTAAACTAGCAATCTCGCAAGACTACTCGATTAACTCGTTTTTGTAACTTCTTACCACGCAAGGAATCAAGTTGACAAGAATTCTACCTCGCAAGGAAGAATTAAACTTATTTCACTCTCGCAAGAACGAAAGAACAATCTTATAACTCGCAAGTGAAGGAATTATGTCCACTGTCCTATAATAATTAACCCGCTTAAGTCTATGTGGTCAACACGTCTTGCTAGAGACCAATGTTGATCTGATACATAAATAAGTTATGTGTCTAGTAGCTCTTAAGTGGGCCCATTTGGTCACACACAAATGTACAGGGTAGTAATAATATGAGTAGAACTCATAAATTAATTACCGGGTCTAAAGCTAGTTTAGCCCAGCTACAACTCTTACAGGTTTATGGAAACCTAGTAGGATTAGGTTTATGGAAACCTAGATCTTCCTCTTTACTATATATATGGGGTTCCTGTAAAGGAATTATTAACTCAATTCAACTCAATTCAATTATGAGATTAGACCACATATTATATAAAGAGAAAATAGTTTCTCTAGAGAGAGGTTGGTAAACCCTTCGGTACTAGCATACCAGTTGTAGCTCCGTGCGTGTGGACACTAATGGAGGCATCACAATTGGGGTGCTAATTATTATTATGGGATTATTATTATTATTATTCTGGGTTCTCAAGGATTTCTTGTATTCTACATACTTCTTATTATTATATTATTCCGCTGCGAGAAGGTATGTGATTCATCTTACTTGTACTTGTTAATTCGTTCAATACTTGCGATTTGATCTTGGCTAATTGGGTTTGTATAAAACTTGTTTATGTCCTCAAAACCCTACAGTGGTATCAGAGCCAATTTCGCGTAGTATTGTTCAAATTAACTATTGAATCTTGGCTCATAATTTGGTTATGAGAGATTCAATTGTTTTGATGAATTTGAATATTTGAGATCCATTAGAAACATGTTTAGGGTTTTTCAATTTATGAATTTAATTTGTTGAATTATGAAATTGAGTTTTTGATTTATATAAAACCTTGTTGTTGTTTTATTTTATCGCCCTAAAATGTTTTCTAAAGGGCCCTAAGATATTTATTCTTTTGTTGACGATGAAAGACTTGATTGGAATAAATTAAAGGGACAATTATAAGGATCCAGAAATTAATTCCATTGTTGACGATGAGTTCTAATGTAACAAGACTCGATTGGAATGAATTTTAGGAATTCTAAGAATTAATTTCATTGTTGACGATGAGCCTTAATTTAATTAGGGCAAGACTCGATTGAAATTAATTGAAGGGTCAAAGAAAAGTCGTGATGAAAAATCATGAAAATCTCCGTACAATGTCAGAACCGGTCGGTTTGCTTGAAACCTACCGGGTTCACATGATACGGGAAGGTGACAGAAATTCGGAAGCGCACAGAACCGATCGGTTTAGATGAAACCGATCGGTTTAAGGCCTGAACCGACCGGTTTAAGTTGAAACCTGCCGGTTCTAAGCTGGAACCTAGAGGTTGTAACTTGAACCGACAAAGTTGACGTAACCTCCCGGTTTGGCTTGTGAACCGCCCGGTTCACTTGTCAAAATGTCTCGGTTTGTTTGGTTCGTAGCTCGGTTTGGCTCTTGTGCTAGGTTTAAGTGTAAACCACCGCATGCTTGGGTTTTTGTGTATATTTTCTATTTTTCATTGACTATAAATAATTTGAAATGAGTTCGATTATGAATTATATTACAACCGTGGATTGTTTTATAATTATGAATCGAAGTGAGACTCAATTTGACTTATGAATTGTTTTAACAATTATGAATCATTGATCGGCTTAAGTGATTGGTTTATGTTGAAACCGACCCGTTTAGCGGCAATTTTGAGAGTGATTCTAAATTCGACGAGTTTTGGTGAAAACTACGAATTATTTAAATCACGATTGTGAATTGTTATACAATTACAAATTATTGTATACAATTATGAATCGAATCTTGGTATAATTTACGATTATTGAATTGTTGTACAATTGTAAATTGTTATACAATTATGAATCGAAATTTGAAGCATTGTTTTAATATCTCAAGTTTGAAAAGGAGTTTTCTAAGAGAGGAGAAATACAATGCTCATTGGAGGTCAAATTTAGCTTGACTTGCAATGAAGATTTCATCTATAACAATTGTGAATTACTTGATCGGTTATAAATCGAATGGAAATGAGATTTACTTATTTTTCAGATTAGGAACGGTTCCTCATGATGAATAATAAGTCTAACTCCTAAAGGTCGTATATTTGGTGAAATATACAACTAATGAGTAATTACAAATTGTAAAGATTAATTTGGGTACCATGCTTTTCTTAATAATTATTTGAAATTTGCATGCCTAGAACCCATATTTATAATCCCTCCGGAATATTAAGCATTGTCTTTCCATCTTAGAATACCACAAATAAGTTTGCTGCGCTACGCTAAGTGACTGCTAAAGCAGTGCTTAGCGAGTCGCGTAAATTGAGTGGAAAGGTGAGTAATGGTTTCATCGCAATAAGTTTGCTGTATTGGTTAAAGTGACCGCTAAAGCGGTGCTTCGCCAGTAACGTAAAATGAGTGGATGAATAACCGTTACTCATAAGTTCTTTTTGGTTCGCTTAACGAGGCCGTCAGGTGAGGCCTGAGCCTTGAGGCAAGAGGTCGTTTTCATGTCATGATCGACTAACCGACCGACCAAGAATTACATGGAGATGTAATTGACATGTGAGGATGTCTACCTTTATGTTTTGTGTTTTGGGCGATGAGCTAAAGCTCACTCAAAACACCTAATATTTGGGATCTTGGAATAATTGTACATGTATGAGAGAAACGTGTTCAATTCATATTAATTATCGTTCGTGTTGCATATATTTGGTCATATGTTGTCACAAATTAATAAACGAGCAGTTTGAAATGGTTCAAACTCATTGATTGGTGTTTTGAGAAAGAGTTCTCAAAAGTGAGAGATATGATTTGTCCTTATAAAGAAATTTCATACAAGCTAAAACCAATGTTAGCATACAGCTTGGACTGTGTGGTTAAAGTCATGGTGATGGCTCTACGTTTTAATTAAACAATCGTCTAATTGAGGGGAAATTGTTCCCATTAAGTGAGAAAATAATGGAAACTATCCAATTAGCTTGCATGTCATACGTTGATGACAAGATTATAATGATAATCTAGAATGATTGGATATTTCTATTGGTGTTACTGAAAATTAAATTGTTTCAGTTATGCTTCAAGTTAAAGCCAGTTGATCATGAAATGAAACACGAAACTTGAATTTCTCATTTAATAGTATAAGATGCTTTAATTAGCATATGATACTCAATATAATTAAACGTCATATCAAGAAGGCCAAATAATAATGATATTTGAGTTCATTAGGTAAATGGCTTGAGATATTGGACTTAGACAATGTTAAAGGGCTTAAAGTTCGGTGAGTTAATGATTGCTATCATACCTAAAGCCTAAGCATGGTTTAATTAAATACGTAAATATTTGTCATTAGTGGAATGATCTAATCATTGATGTAATGATAAATTAACATTGGAATAGCAACTCCTAGAATTATCTCGAAGATCTGCAAATGAATTTGAAGTAGTGACTTCAAATATGTATGTTGTGAATGTAAAAGTCAATATTCTACTTTTGGTATGAGGTACCAAATGCAGCTCTTACATTGATAATGTAGTGAGTTCGAGAAGAGTAGAGTAATGACAAAAGTAAAGTGATTATGTATATGAAATGAACACATGTTGTTTTTCATCTACATAAGAGGGATCACTTGACTTAATTTTAAAGTTTAATGCTAAGATTGGATAAATTGTTATTCATGTACCTAATATAAGCAAGGATTGAAATTCTGGTTCATATTCAAACATGAATAGAATTTATGTGTTTTTGATCAAACGTTGTTGTTCAAATACCTTGCTAATATACAGTACTAAAAGATTAACTTTAATGTTGGGTCTTTGATACACTCTATTTATATTCATTTTATGCCCCCGGTTCAGTCACATTTAGCTCGTATTTACTCGTATTTACTATGACTTTAGGAGCTATATGTTATGTTTCTCGATACTGCTGCCTTTTATTTACATTTTGCAGGTTTTGGTGGTTTTGAGCCAAAACCCGGGACGATTGGAGCATTTGAGAATCGAGACGATTGGACTAAGCTCGAGCGCGAACGAGAGCTCGGGAAACCAAAGATCAAAGGCCAAAGACATGAAGGACGAGTTAAATAAGGCCAAGACAAAGAGGCCATACGAAATAATAAAGGCCCAAATGAATGCTTGGGCTCAAGAGGAATGAAGCAAAGGAGCCGGCCCAACACAAGGTCGTGCCGGTCCAGCCGGCCGTGGCGGTGAGGGTCAATTTCTGGCGGTTTTTGGTTTATTTCGAGTTTTAATATTTGGAAACTATATATAGTAACTTAGGTCGTGAATTATAGTTTTATGCTTTAATTTACATTAAAACCTTAGGGGGAGTTTTAGTTTTCTTTACTGCTTTACTTTCAAGATTGGTTTATTGTTCAAGTTTATTATTTGCAACTTCAGGATTCCTTTCAGGTTTATTTTAATCGTTAATCGTATTCATCATGTCTACTTTAATTATTTTTATTGCCTTGATTATTATTATGTCTAGCTAATTTCATAATTAGGGTTTAGGGTGATTTGTGACATATGATTTAGGAACATGTTTTGAGATTAAACTGGTTGATTAAATTGTGCTCTTGATTTCTTTCTACGCGTTTTATGTCAATTGAATTAGGTTTATTTCGCCTGATCACCGATTTGACTGAGTTTAATTGAACCTGAGTATGTTTTAATTTAAGATCGAAAGCCGAGTTAAAACTAGACTTACGCGAGTTAGATGAGTTGAATTTAGTAAGTTGCGAGAGCCCGCTAAATTTGCTTAAGGCTAAAATTGACTCGAGAGAGCGTTTTACAAACCTAGTCAAGTTGCATAGTTTATCCCTTCCGTCTTATGAACTTGCGTTCCTGAATCATTGCCATATATGAACCCGATGCCCTAATCTCCCCCTTATTATATCTTATTTATCTGCTTTATTGTCTGCCTTAGTTATAGCTTATACTAAACACCTTTTTCACACCCTTGAGATTGACTTGTTATTGCCGACTTTAACTTTAAACTGCTCCGTTTCTCTGTGGATACGATCCTGCTTGCCACTTGCTATTGTTAGTTGCTTGTTAGGTTTATTTTGATTTAGGGGATACGACTCAGCCTTTATCAATTTTGGCGCCGTTGCCGGGGAAACAGCTTTGTTAGTTTAGTTCTAGTTAGTGTTTGTTGCAGGTTTTTCTCCTTAGTCTCAGGGAACCTAGTTCCTTGAGACCGTTCTCATCGTTTTCTTGAGTTATTTATGCGCAGGTCACCTACAGGTTTAGTCCCATTTGATCCTGAACCTGAGCGTACTTTCCACCGGACGCGTAATTTCTTCAAAGAAATCGCTGAGACCTACGAACGTGAGACAGAGGAAGCGTCGCATTCGGAGTCTAGTGCAGCGCAGTCGTCCTACGAAGAGGACACACCACCTATTACTCCAATTTCCTCTCCTCCACGCGTGACTATGCCGAAACTATATAGTCACTCGTTGCCCAAGACCGAGTCGATCCCGCAAGGATTTACGATACCTAACACGGTCCAGGGGAATTTCGAGATTCGCCCCGCCTTTCTTTCTTTGGTGGAGCGTAATCAATTCAGTGGCAATCCTACGGAGGATCCCGGGAAACACATGCAGGTTTTTACGGATTACTGCTCTACAATTAAGCAGAACGGGATCACTCAGAACCAGATTAGGGAGATGCTCTTCCCTTTTTCTCTACGTGATCGAGCGCGGGATTGGATCACTGATTTAGACAAGATTGCTGCGGGTATAACGGATTGGCCAAGTCTAGCTCTTGCATTCTATCGCAAGTACTATCCTCCAGAGCGGACTAACCAACTCCGTAGTCAGATTCAGGGGTTTCAGCAACACTTTGATGAGACGTTCGCTGAAGCGTGGGACCGTTACAAACGGTTGATTCGTGAATGTCCGCATCACGGACTAGGTGATTGGTTGGTGATTATGACCTTTTATAATGGGTTGTATGCTGAGAGTCGCGCTATTCTTGACTCGGCCGCGGGAGGTCGATTTGCTAATAACACGGATGATGATAAAGCGTGGCAGACGATTGAGGAAATGGCTGTCCATTCAGCACAGTTTGGTAAGCCTAGGGGTAATTCACGGTCCGCGCACAACGACCGTGATAAGGAGAGCTTGAGTGCAGTCCATAGTCAGCTTGTTGCGCTGACTGCGAAGATTGACCAGCTGCAGGGGAGTTCGTCGAGTGCCCATGTTAATGCTGTCACGGGGCACGATTCAGGTTATACTACGGGGTATCTTTGCACCCGGCGAGGTGTTTACGCCTATCAAAACCTGCCGTACCAGAATCAACCGGGTTACGATCGGTCGCTGTTATCCTACCGTAACAATAATGTACTTAACCCGACTCCCCCACCTCCACAAAATACCCCGTATCAACCACCCTACAAAAATCAACCCACCCCACCTAACTACCAAAAACCACCCTTCATTCCACCTCAAACTGCGCAGGTACCCGATCCTATGGCCGAGATGAAGGCCATGATGATGCAGATGTCGCAGGTGACTATGGCCGTGCAAAAGTCACAAGAGATGATGATGCAGCAAATGCAAAAGGATGGGCAAGCTAAGGACGCTGCAATTAAACTGTTGGAAAATCAAGTGGCTCAACTCGCCACTTCGCAAGCGTCACGACAGCCGGGTACCCTTCCGCCTCAAGGTAATCCTCCTAACCCTCCGCATCACACGGCGTGTGCGATTACGTTGAGAAGTGGGTCAATGTATGGTGACCCTATGAACTTGGAGGATGAGGAAAAGGATGAAGGTGAAAATACGGTGGCTTAGGTGTGAAAAGAGGTCTCAGGTCGGCCGTGGCCGGTCGTCAGCCAAAATTTGGACACGTAAGCTATGAGGAAGAATGATTTGGGTGATAATTTTGGTATTCCTGCTGCTTCAACGCCCCCAGTTCAGATAAAGCTGCCATTTCCTGGTCGTCAACGAGGTGCAGAGCCCGAGGCCAAGTTCAAAAAGTTCGTGGACGTCATTAGAGCTCTTCAGGTAAACGTCCCTTTTATTGATCTCGTTACTCAGATACCTGCGTATGCTAAGTTTTTGAAAGATGTTTTAGCTCGTAAGCGTACGTTAGACGACGTGTCGACAGTAGCCTTTGTGGGGGAAGCTAGTACTAGGCTTCAGGGTAGTAAGCCCCCTAAGCTTAGTGACCCTGGTACTTTTTCCATTCCATGCTCTATAGGTAGATTTGTGGTTCGTAATGCCTTATGTGACCTAGGAGCTAGTGTGAGTGTCCTCCCCTACTCTCTCTACCAAAAGATGAGCTTGTCAGCTTTAGAACCTACTAGCATTACCTTGCAAATGGCTGACCGCTCCGTTAAGCGCCCTTTAGGCATCCTACACGACGTCCCTGTACAGGTTGGAAAGTTCTTTATCCCTGTCGACTTTGTGGTTTTAGACATGCCCGAGGATGCCCATATTCCTATTATATTGGGGAGACCCTTCCTGCACACTGCTGGTGCAGTTATAGATGTGGGTAATAAGACATTAGCTTTTACGGTGGGGGGTGAGAAGCTCACATTTACTCATTCGGACACCCCGCGTTCACCCATGCGTCTCGAGTCAGTTTACTCTATTGACTCTGTACCTCCGTCTCACACTACTGGAGACACTATGGAGGTTTTGCATGTCTCTTCTCTTTTTGCAGGTTCTTCACAGGATAGCTGCAAGGATGGTTTGGGGGAGAGAAAGCTACTGAAAGCTGACGTCTACGACGCGAGTGATGGGGATAGAGGGCCTACAGTTGAGCCATTTCGTGATCGAGGGCCCACGTTAATGGAGTATGCTGCTTTACCTCGAGGAGGAGAAGAGTTATGGCGAACGGAAGCTGTATCGCCAAGTGAAGCTGCTGCGAACGGCCAACGGCCTTGGCCTGTTTATACTTGTTGATTCTGCTGCTTGAAGAGTCGTGCGGGACTATAAACCAGCGCTTCCGGGAGGCAACCCGATGACGTTGTATTTTGATTTAGCGTTTGTACTTTTGGTTTGCTTGTTTTATGACTTTTGATTTGTTTTGAGCGCGTGAGGATGAGGGATTATATGTGATTTTTAGCGCGCAGGTACCTATGGCCTTTTGGGTCCCTTTTATGTTGAAAACGCTCACGAGGAAGGCCTCTTAGCCGGCCAACCGGCTGCCAGGCCAGGACAGGAACCGTAGGCCAAATTTTGAAAGTTGCGAAAAATCGAAAAAATCGAGTCAGGTGGTCTCAGCCGGCCGGCCGGCTGCCGGTCTGGACCGGCCGGACCACCCTGCTCCTTTCTGCTGTTTTGCTTTGTCTTTTCCTGCGTGCTACGCCGAAGTACTTCATCGTTGGACTGAAATGGACGCATATCTGTGGATTTTAGCCGCACTCCACGCTTCGCTTCGGTTTGGGGGAGCTCCTACTTGATAATGTGAGCCTCTTTACCCCTTTTACCCTCCTTTCTCGCATTTACTTTCCTTACCCCTTATGATTTGTGTCCTCCTCTGCTCTTGTGGTTGTGCTGTTTTCCACATTGAGGACAATGAGAGATTTGGTTTGGGGGAGGGAAACACTTTCGCGTTCATTAGTTCGTTTGCTTTTTATTCTTGTGTGAATTATTTTATAAAAATCCAAAAAAAAAAAAAAAACAAAAAAAAATCGAAAAATTCAAAAAATTGCAAAAATACGAGTCTTTTTGGTCTGCTTTGTCCTGCTTTGTCTAGTTTGGAGAATTGATTAGTGCATTTACTTTGATCTTTAGTATCTCCGAGTCGACTTTCTATCGCCTTAGCTTGCACGATTGGTTTGTTTCCTATTAATAGATTGTGAGCCTTAACACTAGCCCACTTGTATTTGCTTAATTCTTATCGCTTTTCGCTTGTTTACTTTCGACTTTGACATTCGAGCTTGGCATTGGTTTGTGGTATGTTGGTATGTTGGTTTGTGGTTTGATTGGAATGATTCATTTTATGTTTGAGCAATGCTTCGATGCTCTCGGAGGGGACTCATTGATTTGAGTAACCACAGTGGCCATGAATTTGGTTGCGACCGAGAGTATGAGCAATGACGTAACCCTTAAGAAAATATGTGTACCCGAGCGCGATTTTTACCGAGTGAACGTCAAGCTAAACGGTACTACATACGAGGGATGCTCCACATTTGCGAAACAGAAAAAAAAAAAGAATACAGAAAAGAAAATAAAGAGAACTAATGGTAATGATGTGGTACGTTTTGGTTGATGGAAAGTGGTTTGTACGGTTGGCCTTGCTTGAATTGATTTGTTGTTAGTTTTACTTTGCGGAAGCGTTAGAGGCTAGTAGTATAATGTGGTGTGAATGGTTGAGACTCGTGCTCTATTTCCGGTGAAATAGACTATGGTTGTATGTCTATGTGCATAGGTCGTCCACTTTGAGATACTAACGTGATTAGTTCCTGTCACTTTGATTTTCTCCGACGCTGTTTGCTTGAGGACAAGCAAAGGTTTGGTTTGGGGGAGTTTGATACACTCTATTTATATTCATTTTATGCCCCCGGTTCAGTCACATTTAGCTCGTATTTACTCGTATTTACTATGACTTTAGGAGCTATATGTTATGTTTCTCGATACTGCTGCCTTTTATTTACATTTTGCAGGTTTTGGTGGTTTTGAGCCAAAACCCGGGACGATTGGAGCATTTGAGAATCGAGACGATTGGACTAAGCTCGGCCTTGACGAGCTCGGGAAACCAAAGATCAAAGGCCAAAGACATGAAGGACGAGTTAAATAAGGCCAAGACAAAGAGGCCATACGAAATAATAAAGGCCCAAATGAATGCTTGGGCTCAAGAGGAATGAAGCAAAGGAGCCGGCCCAACACAAGGTCGGTAGGTCCAGCCAGCGACGGCCATTGAGTCAATTTCTGGCGGTTTTTGGTTTATTTCGAGTTTTAATATTTGGAAACTATATATAGTAACTTAGGTCGTGAATTATAGTTTTATGCTTTAATTTACATTAAAACCTTAGGGGGAGTTTTAGTTTTCTTTACTGCTTTACTTTCAAGATTGGTTTATTGTTCAAGTTTATTATTTGCAACTTCAGGATTCCTTTCAGGTTTATTTTAATCGTTAATCTTATTCATCATGTCTACTTTAATTATTTTTATTGCCTTGATTATTATTATGTCTAGCTAATTTCATAATTAGGGTTTAGGGTGATTTGTGACATATGATTTAGGAACATGTTTTGAGATTAAACTGGTTGATTAAATTGTGCTCTTGATTTCTTTCTACGCGTTTTATGTCAATTGAATTAGGTTTATTTCGCCTGATCACCGATTTGACTGAGTTTAATTGAACCTGAGTATGTTTTAATTTAAGATCGAAAGCCGAGTTAAAACTAGACTTACGCGAGTTAGATGAGTTGAATTTAGTAAGTTGCGAGAGCCCGCTAAATTTGCTTAAGGCTAAAATTGACTCGAGAGAGCGTTTTACAAACCTAGTCAAGTTGCATAGTTTATCCCTTCCGTCTTATGAACTTGCGTTCCTGAATCATTGCCATATATGAACCCGATGCCCTAATCTCCCCCTTATTATATCTTATTTATCTGCTTTATTGTCTGCCTTAGTTATAGCTTATACTAAACACCTTTTTCACACCCTTGAGATTGACTTGTTATTGCCGACTTTAACTTTAAACTGCTCCGTTTCTCTGTGGATACGATCCTGCTTGCCACTTGCTATTGTTAGTTGCTTCTTAGGTTTATTTTGATTTAGGGGATACGACTCCGCCTTTATCAGTCTTATATTCTTAGCAAAAGGTAACTTATTTCACAACATAATGATCAGTTGAGTACAAGTCTTACATTTTGTGTTTCATTAATATGACACGTCTTTAAGGTTGTAAAGATGATAAAATGACGTCTTCTACTTGGTTTAGTGGGAGGACGGTCAATTTATTTGATCATACATATACGAGATATGTGTGCATCTATAGTCATATCGTGAGAAAGTGAAATTTGTTTATACTTCACCACATTTACTACGTTGTAGTTTTGTGGTCATGTTCATTGGATGATGAAACGTAAAACTGAAATACTTTGAGAATCTCAAAGATATTCAGATGGAAGTATATGATCAGCTTGATGAGTTGTTCAAGTAAGGCAGAGCTCAAGAAAATCATTTGTGATCATCGTAGAAATTAGTGAAATGAGTTTCACATTGAATTTTTTAAGGTTCGTTCTACTACGAGTCACTTGGATCTTAATGATATTATGGAGGCTTATGCACTATAAAGTCTACGTACACGAGTAAGATTATGTCCATACAAGTTGGTAAAAGAAATGATATGGGATATGGATTGAAAAGTTCCTAATTGTCTTTTATGATTTGAGTTTTGAAGTTACAAGAAAAGTTGTTTTCTAAAACTTAAGCTCAAAATTCCAACATATGCTATTATGAGGTATTCTTAAAGGATATACATTATACCACTTATCCAAAGAACAAAGTTATATTTTGTTACGTGGATCTATAAGTTTCTATTTGAGATACGTGATCTCTAAAAGAAACGGTGGGGGAGAATAAATGTCACGCATGTTTGACCTATAAGGAAGCATTAATGGGCTAGAACTCCGTTTATATGAAACATGGATGGACATAAGATATCTATAGGTATGATGGATATATGATGTTAATAAGCACGGTTGGTAATTAAAGTTTCATCATATAGTAATGACTATATTGGAGATTATTTACCATATGCTTAAATCCATGAAACTAGCAAATGTCGTCATAGTCTCATAAATTGAGATTTGGTGGTTGAGTGTGAAAAGCAGTTTCACATCAATAAGAATGCGCTAGTTGTGTGTTAAAATTTCAAAATTGTTTGAAATAAGTAACTTGGAGTTGAAACCTTTGTTCTTGAGATTTTGGTTTAAAAGGCGTTTTGATCCATTTAAGACAAAGAAATCTGTATATTTGTGTACATGAAGACTAGTAGGAGTGCATATGAATTTACAGCTTGTTATGTTCATGACATAATTCTTTTATTGTTTAACTTTTATTGCTTGAAGTACTTTGTACTTAGCATAAAAGTTCTTCAATGTGTTCATATGAGAAACACAAAATCAATCAAATGCTATCTATGAATGTTTCCATGTGTTTAAGAAGCTTTGAGGAAATCCTATGTACTTGAGGAGTCATGAGGAAATCCTATGCGCTTATGAAACCTCAAGGAATCATTATGAGATACAAATTGTGATAAAATATATCATTGTAAATGTGTTACAAGTGATTTAATTTTCATACAAGTAAAGGTGGTCCTTGATTACTATCTAGGTACCTCTTTGTTTATATGAAATAAGTTATGCGTTGGAAACAGTTCCAAACATAAAATGATGACTAATACTGAGTGTCTTGTTGCTGATAAAGCAAATGATAGATGTTTGACTTATAAAATATTAGCACACTCGAATAATGTAGTTTATGAAGCGCTTTATTAGTGCTTATGAAACAAAAACAGTTTATCTTATTGAGATAAGGTAAAATGCGTATATGCAAATGTTATAACTCGATGCAATAATGATTGCATGTCACACACAAATACATTTTACGCAACTAGAAACATGTTGTTGCGAATTGTATAAGATGCATGGGCGAATGGTCTTAATACTAATAAGAGGTGTTTATTTCAGTGGGAGTTATTTACGATAATTGATATAAATATCGCATTTATTTAAAATGCAGTCCTAAAATAACAATAACATCGATTGATAGGTTTACTAAGTACGTGACTTAGTAAGTGGAATCCTATTAAATGGAGGATGTAGTTATTTGTCTCTAGTCACAGTATTATATTGGGACAAATAAAATACTTGAAAATGACTAGTATGTGAGTTGGTTGATGACTACGTTCCAAGAGTCATAGGTAACGATGTACCAAGCCAGGCACATAGGTGTGTATATGAGGATACGCACTAGACTGACCCGCCGAGAATAACTTTACTAAGGATTCGCCTAGTGTCAGTAAAGGTTCTTGGGAATTGTTCGTTTGTTTGGTCTTTTGACCTGAGTCTTTGACTATCCTGTACATGTGAAGTGTATACTTTGATACTATTCCTCGTCATCTGTAAAAAGGGGCTTCGGATGATCATTGGGTATGCATGAATCATGTGATAGTGTGGATACCCATATCCGTACCCTCCCAAACAAAACCCTGTGATGTAACACGGATTTTTATTACGCAAGCTTTAACGTTGACTTAAACGGTTCTAACTATGTCGAATTCATTTTGAGTCGTTTTGAAATGTTAAAATGATTTAGGTCGCTCCACATCGCTTTAAATAAACGTTCATTTTGTCCATTTGGAGTCTAGCTAAGTCCTCGTCCTGCTTCATTTGGTATGAGCTTCGCACTTGCACTTAGAGGTGGCAATCGGGTCACTCGGGTCGGGTTTGGGTCGGGTTGTATCGGGTCGGGTCGTATCGGGGTCGGGTTGATTCGGGTCATAACAGTGTTCGGGTCGGTTTTGGGTCGGGTTCGGGTCGTATCGGGTTCGGGTCATTTCGGGTTATAACAGTGTTCGGGTCGGTCTCGGGTCGGGTCCGGGTCATATCGGGCCGGGTTATTAAAGCTAAAATTGTCGGATCAATCGGGTTCGGGTCAAATTCGGGTCACTAATAATTTAGGCTTAAATTTTGGTGCCAAAACAAATTTTGAAATTTTAATATTTTTCAAACCAATATTTGAATTTTTAACTATATCTCAATCTCAAAATGTTAAATATTATATTTGGTATATATTTGAAAGATTGAAAATTTTGAAAAAGTTTCAAAATTTCTTTAAAATCTTCAAAGTTTCGGGTCAATTCGGGTCACGGGTCATTTCGGGTCGGGTCAGCTATCAAATAAACTCGGGTTGAATCGGGTTACGGGTCATCTCGAGTCGGGTCGGATCCGGTTTCGGGTCAGACTTTATCGGGTCGTGTCGGGTTACGGGTCGTCATCGGGTCGGTTCGGGTCGGTTTCGAGTCGCTATAATTTCGAGTCCTATCGGGTCGGTTTTGCTCGGGTTCGGGTCGGGTCGCTCGGGTCGGGTCAAGCTTGCCAGCTCTACTTGCACTACAATTAGCCCTTTTACATTAACAAGGTCTAATTCAGCATTCCTAAATTCCTAAATTTAGGCCCGGTGGCTAAATCTTCCCTTTAGCCTCCTCTTACGCAAAATACAACCTCACGTCTTACCTTATTTCACAAAATCTATGCAAATACACTTTTTTCATTTTTCCAGGTCTCGGGCCCAAAACCGAGCCCAAGCCCAGCCTTTGGCCCGCACTCCAAAGCCCTGAACATCACAAATATCTCAGAAATATCCCAGGTGTTTTCTTGACGTGCAAGGTTAAGATTATACCGTATCCTTTAGAGATATAATCAAACCGAAACTAGGAAACTAGAGAAAAAGCCACACCCACAAACCGCATAGCCTTATGCGGTTTGGGGTGGCAACCGCATAAGCCTATGCGGTTTGCCTAGGCAACCGCATAAGGCTATGCGGTTCCCTGGCTTGTTTTTATCCCCGGATTTCCTAATTTCTCCGATGTTTTTAGTATATATACACCCCTATACCTGACCTCGAAAAACACAATTTACACCCAGCTTTCACAGCAAACACACTTCTAAACTCCCTCAAAGCCTCACGTACTCAAATCCTTGAGTTCAACACACCATCCCGTGTTGAATTCATCCTCCTTTTAAGTTCAAGAAGCGAAGCTCTGCCCAGATCTGAAGCGTCAGGACAAGGTAGCTACCGATCCACTTGGATCACAGCTTTTTCTTATTTTCTATGGACTAACAAAGGGGACTACACTTTAGCGCGCCCCCCAGGTTTTGGCACCCAGCGCGCTTGCACTCCAAGTGTTCTATTTACTTCGGGTACACTCCACATCCGATGACACGCCAAAGTCGCATAAGCAACCGACCCTTATAAAATAAACCAATGGACAATTGAACTTTATCTTATTTGCATGCATCTTGCACCTTCTTATTTTGCATTAAAATCAACTTAAACAATGAATTCGACCTTTAACTGATCCGTTTTCGTTAACAAGTTAAACATGCTAAACTGAGGGTTTTAATCAATCTTTTTGCATCTGCATCTGCATTCTTTTACAAACTTATCGCACTTGTACGTAGCGATAACATTAGCTCAAATATCATCTTACACGGATTGTTCTAGGTCAGTAGAGGCTATTTTTACATAGGCTTTTCTAAAAGGTTTTCATAAATCATTAATTGAACTCTTTTTCTAAAGTACCCTCACCCCGAATCCATTCTGGTTTCACAAGCCTTAGATCTAGGGGTGTCAGCGTGCTCCAAAATCTAGGACATGTCTTTAGGCTTAGGACATGATAGCAGGTTCCTAATTTCCGCGATAATTAGGTGGCGACTTCAAAACAGTTTTAAAAGTTTTTCTAAATTAGTCTTTTTAACTTAAATGCGCCCTTAAGCAAGACGCCGAGTTAGGTCTCTCTCGATCCCGGGTTCCACAGTTTGACGACTCTGCTGGGGAGATTTTATTTTTAAAACTTAAAACTAGCTTTTTCTTTTTTAAAAATAAAGAGGTGAAACTTGAAAGCCTAGAACAATCCATTATACATATTTGAGCAATGCACAATCGTTTAGAGTCCATTCATTTTGGAATCTAGGCACCCTTTTTACCCTCGAGAGGTGGTTCCCACATGCAGGCTTGTCCACTCGATAAAGCACATGCCGGACTAACTTTCCTCTCGCCCCTCCACGGCTTGCCGTAAACGACTATCTTGACCGCCCCAATGCTCCCTTCAGAAAATCTATCGCCCCGGCGTAAGGAATTGAAGGGGTTAAGTATTTGCCAAAGCGTACTCAAGATAGTTGGAGGTGTACCCGACTTGACCCTACCCTTTGAGTCGAGTCGTACGTACAAGTTCGAGGCTATGCACTCCATGGTCTTTTTCAAATGAGCATTTGCATTCATATCTTCGAAAACTCGCTTAAAACGTTTCAAAGATAAATGAACCTAACATATAACAAACTAACACCTTTTCAAACAAAACTATCGCGAATTTTTGAAACAAACTTTCTGAAAATTCTCCTTTTTCACTAACAAGTAAAAACCCGAGCAAGGATTAAAACCCGAGCTCGTGGATTTCAATCCTCTAGGTCACACGGCCTAGACTCCGCTTTTAACATCCTCGACTCGACTTGCTAACCGCTCTCGAGTCGAATCCATTCTCTTTTACACATCCGAACTCGAGCTCACCTCGGCAAATCACCGATACTAGTTCGACGGGTGCAAAGCAAAATTTTTAACATCGAGACGAGATGTGCGCACACATCCTCGTCTCAAAAGCTTCCCTTTAGCCAAAACTCTTCGAAAATCTCCTTTTTCAAGCTTAAAAGGTCTTTCAAAACAATGAAATGAGCTAAAAATGAACGCCTAAAATGAACATTGAACCTAGTAGGTCTAACCGAATGCACCTCACACAAACCAACCCACTTCAACATCCTCAACTCAACTAGCTAACCGCTCTCAAGTCAAACCCCTTTCATCCATCCCTTAACGATGAACCGTTAAATGGGCTCGACAAAGCTAACACCTTTCAACTTCGAGACGAGACGTGCGCACGCGTCCTCGCCTCAAAAGCTTCCTTTAGCTAAAACCTTTTCAAAAACCCCCTTTTTCAAAACATAAAAGGTCTTTCTAAACAAAGGAATGAGCTAAAATGAATGCTTAGAATAAATGTGAGTCTAGTGGGTCGAGTCGTGTCACTAATATACGCAGTGAAATACAGGTCTCAGCTGGATACTCGTCGTACTAAGAATCGCATAGTAATCCCATACAAGAAACGAACCTATACTCGCAAAATGGCTGGCAATGATGATGTTAACGCACTCCGTAAACAAATCACCAAGCTGACCAACGACCTCGAACGCCTGCTGAATCACCACAAGACCGAAATAAAGCGTTTGGAACAACGCATCAAGGACAAGACCGACAAGCACGTCTCAATCCACACTCTCGAGGCCCTTAACCAACTGGACAACGAAGGCTTCACTGAATATCTCTCTCGATGGAAAAAGCTAAGCGCACGAATTCCAGATCGTCTGCATGAGGACGAACTTGTGCCTAAGTTCATAAACAACCTGCGACCCGTGTATCAATTATACATGCGGTACAGCAACATCCAAGACTTCGAACAACTCATCAGGGTCGACACTCAAATTGAAGACGATCTTAGGACCGGCACGATGGCCAGATATACCGGCCATACCTACCAAGATAACTCACCAAAATCTCCTCACACGACCAAGAGTGAGGAAAACTGCACTGTGGATAACTTTGACGCATTTGCAACCAAAAGTTACAGGAGCTTCATGCCTTACACTAAGGCATTCTATAGGTTGGTTGAAAACAACTACCTACAACCAATCGGGCCTACCAACGAGCCAACCGAAGACAGAAAGCCAAAACTTTGGAACCCAAATACTTACTGTGCATACCACAGAGGCAAAGGCCACGACACTGAAGACTGCTTCAAACTGAAGCACGCCATCCAAGATCTCATCGACCAAGGAAAGCTCGACAAACCGTCTCAACCGTCCAAGCCGCCCAACGACGACAACCCTTTCGCCGACCACACAATCTTCGTGGGAACACCTCCCACTATGGACTGCTCCAACAATAGCAAATCAAGCGACAATCAAATCATTGCCGCTTCGTTCAACGATAAAGGGGACGGATGGCCTATGTCCAACCAAGCTACGATCCAAAGTGACGAAAAGATTAACTCTTTTGCCATACAACCCAAACCATCCAACAAAGATCACCCTCCATACAACCACACGATCTTCACAGGATCACTTCCTCCCAAAGATCACTCTGACTTTGCCATGCCCGAAAACAACTTAACCCCTAACGCAGACATTGAGAATAAACTGACAAGCGGAGATGCACCCATAAAACGCAAGCCATCACAACCCAAAAGGAAGATGGCGGGGACGGAGACGTTGGCAAACGCGAAGAAGAAGAAATCCTCTTAGGATCTACTCCTTTAGGGGTCGAGTCATCTGTCAACCCACGTTCTAGTTTTAGCTTAGACTTTCGAAGGCTAGCTTCAGCTCTTCTCCTGATTTGTCAAACAATTCTTCTTTAATGAATAATACGAATAAGTTTGCTTACGTCTCGTCTCAAGCTAAAAACAAACAAATAAACAATGAACAACAAACAAAAAATTAAACAAATCAATCAAACAACACAACATAAATTTCCGTGCAATAAAAAATGAACTAACGAATGAACAATCGTTAATTAAATACATTGCAAACATCGTGAGCAACCCAACACAGAACTCAATTTCCCTAAGCCTTTGAAAACATAAATGGATTAAATAACCCACGGTTATCCTAACCCATTTATCGCATGCTTTTTCACAAAGCATAACCCAAGAATTAGAACACATTCTTGGTGAGTCTTTCAAAGCAAATTCACGACCCTTGGCCTTTTCGAACCCTTCTAAACAAAATCTTTTCAAACGACTCATTGTCCAACCAGCCCAGTAAGTAGCATCCCTCGCTATACCCAAGGATGGCAAGCCCAATCTTGTGGATTCTAACGTCGGATCGAATGGCTCAAACCACCTCGATCCATTTCTCCTTTGACAAAATACATGTGGACGAGCAAGCTCGTCCCCATCGCATTTTGACACCTTTGACTCAAATAGCTTAAACGCCATTTCGAGCATCCACCAATAGGATCTTAGCAACACACCGTTAACATAAACTTCTAGCCTTCTATCACCAAACATCGTCGAGCATGAAACGTTTTAAAACATTTCTAGCTCAAAACCGGCCGCATGACTCGCGGTCATCACAACCCTTTTTATCACAAAACTCCTTTCAAACCCGAGAATGTCAGCCCATTCTCGAGGAATTTCACAAAAACAAATCGAACGACTCAAGGCATTTTCTTTTTTTCAATATAAGCATTTTTTCGAAGGTTTTCACTAGCCCAAAACCTTCTAGGATCAGGCATTCCTCTTCTCGCAAAAGCACAAAACCCGAGAATGTGCAAACTCAATCCCGAGGACTTTTGATGTCGGACCAAGTGGCTCTAGCCGCTTCGGTTTAACTCTTCCTTAAGTAAATGCATGAAAACGGGCACTACCGTTTCCATCGCATTTTCGAAGCACCCCCGGTTCAAGTAGCTCATCAATACCTTGAATCATCTCTTGCACAGAGTCGAAATGTGACAACACATTTCAACTCGAAACGCCCTTTCACTTTCATCAAAACAAAATCATTTCGAAGACAAGACGAAGCAAAGTATGCGTTAATCGAGTCTCGACACCAAGGGCATCGACGTGTACCCACGACACGTACATCACGAATCAACGACAAGGCGTCCACTCAAGCACCATCGGCGATCTGGCGAATCTCCTCAAGCACTTCGAGTCTCTTACATACGGGTCGAGTTTTTAAGCATCGAGTCAATCTCTGTCAGTCTAGAATAATCGAGTCTTCGGCGTACGACATTTTAACAAATCGATAAGGGAATAAGTTTGCCTACAACCCAGTTTCCTTTTACCCTTTTTATTCACAAAAAACATTTTCCACCGACATACATTGCATCCTAGGAGTAGCTATCCTAAGAAGGTCTAGGCCGGGTACGAAGAAATCAAAGACACAAAGACAAGGAAAGTTCCGACGACTAAACACCTAAGGTTCACCAGTTTGCTTGTGGTCTACTACTCCGCTGCTTTTGGAGGAGAATCCATTAATTTGGAGCTCCACAGTGATCATGAATTTGATCGCGACCTGAAGTACGAGTATTCCTGGATCGCCCTCCGCATACTCGATCGTGTGCCTAATAAGCAAACGAACTAGTTAAAGGAGCCCGGCGTGATAGACGCACGATCACGAGTGACCACCGAGCCGCAGAGTTTAGCAAGGTCCGAGCTCAGGTCCGAGCCATACAGGGCGTGAGATATTCTCAAACCAAACGGGAATACAAGGTACAAAGATCAAAAACCAAAGTCACCAAAAAGGAAAAATCTCAAAATTCCGAAATAAGGGGCAAAACAATTAAGCAAAAAGCTTAGAAGTCCAAGGCCTAGAAGCAAAGGCTTAAGAAGTCAAAAGCTCAATTAGTCAAAAAGCTTAGAAGTCAAAAGCTTAGAAATCAATAAGCGAGGAGCCGAAGCCCCAAGGGCGAGAAGTACCGAAGCCCAGAAACAAGTGGCCAAGTCTTTGTAAGTCCAAATTGAAAACTCAACAGAAGCAACAAGCAGCCTAGATCGACTGAGGAGAACCTACCCCTTTAAATGCAATGTGTCATGGTCAATCACACATACACCTTTTGGACCAGCGGGTCCTTAAACACGCACCTTTCCATATAAATACCTTCTTACCAAAACAAACACATCCTTTTCGAACTACGCTAGGTTTGATTCCGTACCCACGGATACGTAGGCCGCTCACTTGAGCTCAACCAACCCTTTTTACACAACACATCCCTATGTCTAAAACTTCCAAGGTCAAGGACATCCTCACAAAAATACAAGGCAAACTGTTTCTTTATCGAGGCGTTAAAACGACTACGTCGAGACAAAGTTATGCTAGACCTAGGAGTAGTACTCTGCTTTTTCGTCTAACCATGTTCGTTTTGCAGGAATAACAGCATGCCATTGAAGCAACCATGAGTCGCCAAGCCGGGGGCTTCACCGATGCACGTGTCACAGTCACTTACATCCCTATCAATGTCGAGTCTCGAGTCACGCGTACGATTCGTCTTGGTTTTTCAAACTTTTCGACATCCCATTGACTCGGATATCGAGTCAATCCTCTTCCAATCAAACAATTTAGCAACATTTAAACCGCTCCTTTCCAAACTTTTCAGTTCTGAAAACGCTCACACGAGCCGATACACTAATTTCAAACACGCTTTTTCAAACATGCGTCCTCAAAATAGCTAATCACCTTTCAGAATTAACTCAACACTCAAAACTTCGCTTTTCCAAAAACATGCTTTTGCAGAAGCAAAATGTGCCTTTCGAAAATGCATCTCAAATCCTTGAAACGCATCTCGAATCTTCGAAGTCAAAGCTTTTCCCAAATTTAACTCATCATTCAAGTTAACATACTTTGAGAAAAAGCACTCTTCGAATTTAACTCACTCGAGTTAACACATTTTGAGCGAAAGTACTATCGAACTACGCCGGTTTGATTCCACATTCGTGGATACGTAGGCAGCTTACGCAAAGTACAACCGAATCTAGCACTACATCCCACTCCGTGTTGTCATGAGATTCCACCGAATTCTCATCCTCGACAACTGGTGGCTTTTCAACCTTGCTCAAGCTCACAACGTCAAACACTTTTTTTTTTATCTTGCATAAAGCTTACAACCGACATTTCAAGCGTTCATTTTTAAAGCTCATTTCGACAACTAAAATGAATCTTTCACTAAAATGATTTTTCCAACAAAAATATTTTAATCCAAACATCCCAATCGGGAATCATTTCACTTTCAAACCCAAGCCTACTAACTATACAGGTCAACGAAAGCACAATACAGCACGGAAGCGAAAGACGACGAGAAGAACTACAGAGCACAAGACAAGCCACAACAAACGGTCATGTAATGATGGGTTCACACAATCCTTATTACACAAGATCACCAGGACAACTAAAGGTGAAGACGACGGTACTCGTCAAAGTCACACTGAACCCGAGCCATCTCAGTACGACTCCGACACAGCTGGACCGCCAGCTCCGCCCACGCTACATTTTTCTCCATTTTGCCTTAATTTCAATCAAATTAAGCCGAACTACGGGGGGAAATTTCAAAAACAAACACCTTACTCTTCACTTTGACTCAGTTTTCATTCAAAACTTAGTCAAACTCGAGGGGGTAATCCAAAAACTCCTCCTCCTAATACACGCCCTACACTTTGACTCAGTTTTCATCCAAAACTTAGCCAAACTCGAGGGGGTAATCCAAAAACACCCTTATCCTAATACAACCCATAGCCTCTTACATAGTTTGACTATCGTTATACACCATAACTCAGTCAAACTGGGGGCTCACATACACCGACACCATAACTCAGTCAAACTGGGGGCTGACGCTTCCTATCAAGAATCAAACATTTACAACAAAAAATGGGATAATTTTTCGCATTTTTGAAGACACCCTTGCCATAAATACCCACATAAGCATCTACGGTTGAGCGACACCTCCAGGACCGCTACAGACACAAGCATGCAGGCTAAAAGTATAACACTTTCATGTGTGCATCAAATAACAAACCACCCGAACATAGGTCCAAACACCCTAACATGTCCAAGAAGCATCCCAAGCACCACGCATCCAAGCCCGAGAGAGATGAGTATCATATGAATCCAAACGAATCACCAGATACCACGTCTCATGGTCAAAGCAGGCGAAAATGAAGATTTCAGAAGACAATCGCAGAATTCGAATTATTCCGGATTTGAAGCCGCGACATGTGTAAATGAGTTCACGTTTGAAGTCGCCAATTGATAAGAGATTCCCCGGAAGAATCACTAGTCAACAAGGCAATTTCTGAGGCGTGTTTTGTTCCACGTTGTCTCTCCATATTAGACTCGTCAAGCCCAAGTATTTTTCTTCATGCACGCAAGCTTACATGGTTAAGGCGTCACCTAAAGTCCGCCAAATGCGCTGGCACATCCCGCTATGCCTTGGTTAAGGCGTCACCTACAGTCCGCCATACGCGTGTATTAAGCCTTTAATACATGGTACAGAAGCAGAAACACGAACACTCTTCGCAAGTCCTTACACCCTCTTACACATCCCTGTGGAGTATTACTTCTTCCCCATGGAGTCCACACACCTATACAGACATTTCCCACGGGGTCCAAGACATATCCTTCGACTTCCCCAACAAATCACTAGCCTACATCCCTGCGGCATTCTTCCCAATACGCCGTAGCAAATACACCTCTACAAAGCATCCTGAACGAGTCATCCTTCAACTTCGGAGCATAAACACCAAACGTCTACATCAACACATACAGCAAGTCCATCAACTACAAGACGCCAACACATTTACAACTACACGGAGCAGTATACATGAGCACGTACGCCTTCCTCGGACCATAATTCCCAGCGAATATATACCTACACCCCTTACAAGACGAAGCATCAGCACTCTTCCAAAGACCAAACAACCACAACTACACCTACGCTCCTCGGCGAGACCATACTTATACAGACTAGTACTTGTCCAACAGATACTACATTAAGTACCTGCGCTCCTCGGCGAGACCCAGCACGACATCAACAATGGCATCAGCGTCAACAACAGCATCAGCGTCAACAACGGCATTAGCAACAACCCCAAAGACGACATCGGCGGCAGATCAAAGATCAACAACGGCATCAGCAACAACCCCAGCACGACATCAACAATGGCATCAGCGTCAGCAACGACATCAGTGACACAACGACGAAGGCACTCTACAGGCCGGCAGGCTCTTAAAGGTATGCACGGACCGGCACGTCCTTAAAATGCGCACGTCCCTCCCCGCTTAGCCCGGTTCGAAGTCCTCGTCTCACCCATGGACACACACTTCGTTCCGCCGATCAGACGAGACCGTGAAGCGGTCCGGATATGGTCGTGGAGTTTGATTAACGCTCTAGTCCGAGCTCAGTCAAACTGGGGGCTCTGTGGATACCTATATCCGTACCCTCCCAAACAAAACCTTGTGATGTAACACGGACTTTTATTACGCATGCTTTAACGTTGACTTAAACGGTTCTAACTATGTCGAATTCATTTTGAGTCGTTTTGAAATGTTAAAATGATTTAGGTCGCTCCACATCGCTTTAAATAAACGTTCATTTTGTCCATTTGGAGTCTAGCTAAGTCCTCGTCCTGCTTCATTTGGTATGAGCTTCGCACTTGCACTACAATTAGCCCTTTTACATTAACAAGGTCTAATTCAGCATTCCTAAATTCCTAAATTTAGGCCCGGTGGCTAAATCTTCCCTTTAGCCTCCTCTTACGCAAAATACAACCTCACGTCTTACCTTATTTCACAAAATCTATGCAAATACACCTTTTTCATTTTTTCAGGTTTCGGGCCTAAAACCGAGCCCAAGCCCAGCCTTTGGCCCGCACTCCAAAGCCCTAAACATCACAAATATCTCAGAAATATCCCAGGTGTTTTCTTGACGTGCAAGGTTAAGATTATACCGTATCCTTTAGAGATATAATCAAACCGAAACTAGGAAACTAGAGAAAAAGCCACACCCACAAACCGCATAGCCTTATGCGGTTTGGGGTGGCAACCGCATAAGCCTATGCGGTTTGCCTAGGCAACCGCATAAGGCTATGCGGTTCCCTGGCTTGTTTTTATCCCCGGATTTCCTAATTTCTCCGAAGTTTTTTTTCTATATATATACCCCTATACCTGACCTCGAAAAACACAATTTACACCCAGCTTTCACAGCAAACACACTTCTAAACTCCCTCAAAGCCTCACGCACTCAAATCCTTGAGTTTAACACACCATCCCATGTTGAATTCATCCTCCTTTTAAGTTCAAGAAGCGAAACTCTGCCCAGATCTGAAGCGTCAGGACAAGGTAGGTACCGATCCACTTGGATCACGGCTTTTTCTTATTTTCTATGGACTAACAAAGGGGACTATACTTTAGCGCCCCGCTTTGGCACCCAGCGCGCTTGCACTCCAAGTGTTCTATTTACTTCGGGTACACTCCATATCCGATGACACGCCAAAGTCGCATAAGCAACCGACCCTTATAAAATAAACCAATGGACAATTGAACATTATTTTATTTGCATGCATCTTGCACCTTATTATTTTGCATTAAAATCAACTTAAACAATGAATTCGACCTTTAACTGAACCGTTTTCGTTAACAAGTTAAACATGCTAAACTGAGGGTTTTAATCAATCTTTTTGCATCTGCATCTGCATTCTTTTACAAACTTATCGCACTTGTACGTAGCGATAACATTAGCTCAAATATCATCTTACACGGATTGTTCTAGGTCAGTAGAGGCTATTTTTCATAGGCTTTTCTAAAAGGTTTTCATAAATCATTAATTGAACTCTTTTTCTAAAGTACCCTCACCCCGAATCCATTCTGGTTTCACAAGCCTTAGATCTAGGGGTGTCGGCGTGCTCCAAAATCTAGAACATGTCTTTAGGCTTAGGACATGATAGCAGGTTCCTAATTTCCGCGATAATTAGGTGGCGACTCCAAAACAGTTTTAAAGGTTTTTCTAAATTAGTCTTTTTAACTTAAATGCGCCCTTAAGCAAGACGCCGAGTTGCGTCCCTCTCGATCCCGAGTTCCACAGATAGCATGTGGTTAGACAAGATGGGATTTGCTCCTCTCTTGTTAGAGAGGTTATTGTTTCTTGGCCTCTCGAAGAGTGTGACTTGTGTAAATCCGTGGCTGCGGTCAGATGGAATGTTTTGCATTCATCTGTCTTTTGACAAGTCAACTCGGAGATTCGAGAAAACGATTGAGACATATGAGAATGACACTTAACCTACCTCATTCTCAATTGGAGACAATAGTAGCAAAGAGACTTATTGATATTCTTATAGGGACATGTACAAGTGGGAGACTGAAAGAATTATGTCCACTGTCCTATAATAATTAACCCGCTTAAGTCTATGTGGTCAACACGTCTTGCTAGAGACCAATGTTGATCTGATACATAAATAAGTTATGTGTCTAGTAGCTCTTAAGTGGGCCCATTGGGTCACACACAAATGTACAGGGTAGTTATAATATGAGTAGAACTCATTAATTAATTACCGGGTCTAAAGCTAGTTTAGCCCAGCTACAACTCTTACAGGTTTATGGAAACCTAGTAGGATTAGGTTTATGGAAACCTAGATCTTCCTCTTTACTATATATATGGGGTTCCTGTAAAGGAATTATTAACTCAATTCAACTCAATTCAATTATGAGATTAGACCACATATTATATAGAGAGAAAATAGTTTCTCTAGAGAGAGGTTGGTAAACCCTTCGGTACTAGCATACCAGTTGTAGCTCCGTGCGTGTGAATACTAATGGAGGCATCACAATTGGGGTGTTAATTATTATTATGGGATTATTATTATTATTCTGGGTTCTCAAGGATTTCTTATATTCTACATACTTCTTATTATTATATTATTCCGCTGCGAGAAGGTATGTGATTCATCTTACTTGTACTTGTTAATTCGTTTAATACTTGCGATTTGATCTTGGCTAATTGGGTTTGTATAAAACTTGTTTATGTCCTCAAAACCCTACAGCAAGTTAATAAGAACATACAAGTATAAACTTGAATTAATTTCTCAAAATAATCTGGTGTTCATAATGTTTGAATACAAGGTCTATATTCATATTACTATTGATCTTTTCTAAACTAACTAGAAAAGTAATTAAACTAGTAATTAAAATACTATCTTTCTTAAATTATCCTAATCAAGCTAGAATTAGGAAACAAACTTTCCTATTCCTTTTAGAAATAACTAACTTTCCTAATTTATTCAATAACAATAAATTAATCTAAATAATTAATCTCACTCGATGATGCTCCCGCATTAATACCTTTGTCCTCATTATTTTCTTCATCACAGTGTCCCCTGGAAGCTAAATATTCTCCTCCATCAGCGCAAATGTCGCAAGGGCAGAAGGGGATACCTGCGCACATATGCTACATCAACTATTACACGCCATTGCTGTAATATTTTATGGATATTATGATTGCACCTAGCTATAATACTGCGACAATTTTAAGGAGAAAATACCACTGACAATACCTTTATTTCGTGTTTGGGTTCTCGTTTTATTCGTCTTTGTTGAAATCGTACCTGCACATAGAGCGTCCTAATTTAGCCATGTGAGCAATGCAACACATCAGGAGATAGCTGAATGAAATGTCATTAAACATTTTTACCTTTCACTAGTAGAAAAACACCTTTTAGTGGCGGTTGTAAATAGGTTTTAGTGGCGGTTTTGAAGCGACGTGTATGTAGGGGTCGTATAGTTTTGGTGGCGGTTGTAAAAAAACCGCCACCAAAAGGCCTCCTTTTTCGTGGCGGTTCTTTGTTAAAACCGCCACCAAAGAGCCCCTTTTTAGTGGCGGTTCTAAGCTACAACCGCCACTATAGGTTGTTCAAAAGAGTTATATTTCAGACTTTTAGTGGCGGTTCTAAGCTGCAACCGCCACTATAGGTTGCTCAAAAGTGTCATATTTCAGACTTTTAGTGGCGGTTTTAGCTTATTAATTAATGCTAAAAATCAAACAAACACACAAGAAAGAATGAAACATGGTAAGTGTAATTTTAAGACATAGCATATTAAAATAGAGTGACTAATTGTAATGAGATTGACCAAATTGTAGAGTATATTGGTGGCGCCCGTAAAATTCATTCATACACTAGCTTCGTTGGACCTGAGTGCGTTACTCCTTCTGTCTACACCACATCATTTCACATTCTTCCAATCAATTTTCTCCTTACTTTTCTCTGAAAGAGATGCTACCCATTTTAATACAGATTCAAGTATATCAAACACACAACAAACACACAAATATATCAAATTTTAATACAATTGAATCAGATTCAAGTTAAGAAAATCACAACACACATTAAAACAATTGAATACACATTGATTTTAGCCCCACATCCATTCTACATTTCTGAAACTCGTGGCATATTTTTGTAAGCAGATAAATCGAGTTAAAATGATACAACTAATATCGACACTTAAACTAGTGGCATATTGATTAAATCGAAGACAATCAAATGGAAGGATTAAATAGGAATAATACCTTTAATTAATCAAAACATTGGATTAGAAGGAATGGCCGAGAAAATAGATATTACAGAATCCTCCCATTCTTTGTCACTTCATATATATCAGCGGAGTACATGCCCGCAGTCAAGATTTGTACTCAATAGAATCTATAACAAAGGATATAGAAGCACAAAAGGCCAGATACGAAAATGGTTGATAATTAGTACTAGCTCCAGTACTAACTACAGCAAATGGTCAAATATCCCAACAAAAAAATCTGCAGTGTCAATCCAATATTTGTGGACTCAAAAGTAATACTCTATCACATAATAAAGAGATATGACATTTTAACAAGCTAATTACTCATCAAATTGACAAATGTCCGAATTGAGTTAGCACTATTGAGTTAGCATGTCCGAATTGAGTTAGCACTTACAAATTTATAACCACACTATGAGTCAACAAGAAAGTTCACCAATACCAACCTGTTTGAGTTGACCTCGCCTCTTTGACAAGAGAACAATTTGATCATTCAAGGTCTTCCAGGCACGAGCTTCAAAGCAAAGAGTAAGAATGCTGCAGACAGCCTTTCTAGTCTCAGCAACTTCTCCTGCAAGTCGACTCTGCTTCTCTACATTTAAAAGTGCTTCGATTTGCGCTTCAAGATTTTCCTGAAGGCCGACAACCAAGAAGATAGTGAACATGGAAAGCAAGACCAGAAGAATAAGCCTCATCATGTCAGATCACATCAAATACTCCGATATTGGCACGTCAAACTAGCCCCAACACATAAATGCGAAGCAAGAGTGAACTCGATATTTACACCAAGACACGACATAAAATATATTTTCAGTAATTTTAAGTAACAAAGCTTCTCACATATATTCCAGCATAAAAATGCCAAACTTCACAAAAAGTTATGTTTGAACATACCAATAAGAATCATAATCAAGCACTTATCAAAGATGCTTTGAGTGCTACAAAAGGATCTGCACCTTAGGGGCTATACAACTTTTGCAAATTAAAGAGCTTTCTTCTAACACACTTCGTCTTAGCTACTCCGACACTTCACTTAGTTGACGTGTCAAGCGTCAAACACCTGCCTTGTCCAACACGACACTTCGCTTTAAACCAAAAAATAGAAAATTTCGCACAAAATAGCCGTGTCCGACACTCCAACACGTGTCAGAAACGACAACATGTCCGCGAGTACACCCGTATGAAATAAGCCAATTGCACAAGATCCTTAACCCGACAGAATAACTGCATCCAGCTCCAATTTTACTACTAAAGCAGCATTACCAAGAAAATCACCCCTAAAACCCAACTTAAAGAACGTTCGATTGACCAAAATACACGCCTCCACACGAGTTCAATTGCATAAAATCTAGATCCACAATCTAAGGTATATGCACATACACTCAATTTACGAAGTATTAATCAAAAGAATAATAATCAGCTAACTAAACCCTAGCACACTAATTCTTCAAAATCAAACAATACGAGTAAAATTAAACGAATTCAGGGAATCATATCCCAGAATTAGATTGAGCGAAACCCTAATTACAATCATAATAATAACAATAATAAAGTTAAAAGAAACGTAAAAATAAGTATTAAAACTGAGATGTAGGAAAACTCACCGCCATGGTAGCTTAGAATGGAAGAAAGTGGTTAAGAATCGAAAGTTTAACCTAATTTTTAAGTTAATCAAATCAAATCAAGTAATCAAAAAGAAATCCAGAAAAAAAGTGAAGATTAGGGTTTTGATTGAGGAAATTGACACACAGCTGACTACCTGACGAAGAAGAGAATCAAAATCTATGATAACTTCTGAAAAATAAAATCGGTCTAATAATACGGTGTGATAACACCTTACAGGCTTACACCCGCAGGAGAGAACGAGCAAGGAATGGCCGTTGTGGAAGGCGGCAGAAAACCCGCAGGAGAGAACGACGAAGAAGCAGACGAAGAATAGAAGAAGCAGGACGACCAGAAGCAGAAAACCGGCGACAGAAAACGATGAAAAAGCAGACGGACGGCGATGTTTATTTCAAGGGAGACGGCGGCAGAGGAGAGAGGAGAATAGAAGAAGCAAGACGACGGAGGGACGACGGAGGTGGTCTTCGTCGGTGGTCGGTGGCCGGGAAAAGAATAGAAGAAGCAGACAAAGGACGAAGTGGTGGCGACGACAGTGGTGGAGACGGCGGTTGGAAGACGATGATGATGATGTAAATGAAGGAGATGAAGGCTTGAGTTTAAATTTTTTTAGTGGGGCGGCTGATGAACGCTTTTTAGTTTGAAGTGTTTTATTTTGATGCAAGTGTTTTAATTTTTTAATTTTTTAATTTTTTTGAGTTTATTTTCAAGTGTTCAATTTTTTTATTTTTTTTATTTTATTTTGAAGTGTTTTAATTTCCATATTACAATATGCCGCCACAAATAAGTTCGATACCGCCGCAATTTTTGTGTGAAGTTCCCACTATACCCCTACTCTAATTACATTTAACCCTAATTAATTTACCCCCTTAATTAACCATCCTTTAATTAATTTTAATTAATATTTCAACCACATTCATTCAACATCATTCAACATCAAAAATTAATTTACCCCCTACTCTAATTACATTCAACATCAAAATTCAACATAAAAAATCGTCATTCAACATTCAACAACATCAACTGGCACAATGAACACTTCCAAAAAATTATTGTAATGACAAATTTTTAAACAAATAAATAAAGTTTAATTAAGAAAAAATAAAACAAAAAGAAAAAGAAAAAAAAAAAAAAAAGGTTTCGTGGTCCATTCGAGTGAAATACTCGAATGGATCTGTTCCATTCGTGTATTTCACACGAATGGATGATCCATTCTTGTATTTCACTCGAATGAACATGACATGCCATTCGAGTGAAATCCACGAACGGAACTGATCCATTCGTGTGAAATACACGAATGGAACAGATTCATTCGAGTATTTCACTCGAATGGACCACGAAACCTTTTTTTTTTTTTATTTATTTAATTAAACTTTATTTATTTGTTTTAAAAATTTGTCATTACAATAATTTATTAAATTATGTACCCCTAATTTTCTAATTTTTCTTAAAATTTCTATAAATGTAGGTCTCGAAATAATACGAAGAAAACTAAAATCATACAATAATTTATGTTGAATGTCGATTAAATTCATCGTCGTCGGTGGTTGACATTTTTTTGACTAATTTTGGGTAAAGCAATTAAAACTAATTAAAACATAACTATTCTAACTACTCTAACTAACAAGGGCAAAAGAGGAAAGTGAGAAAAAAATGCGGCGGTATTTTAGTTTTTTTGCGGCGGTATATTGTACCACCCTTTAATTTTGGGATAGTATATGAGATGAAGTATTTAGGTTTATTTTAAGATTTTTAGTGGCGGTTTTTAAAAAATAATCGTCACCATAGACCCTATTACAACACAAAAAAAAACGTATCCAACACTATAACCCTATTTCGAAGTTAAGAAAAAAATACTCTTTAGTGGCGGTTCTATATAAAAACCGCCATTATAGGAGTTTTGGTGGCGGTTTTATGGAAGAACCGCCACTAAAAGCCATATTGTGAAGAGAAAAAAAAATAACCCTATAGTGGCGGTTTTTTGGAAGAACCGCCACTATAGACCTTTTGGTGGCGGTTTTTAAGAACCGCCACTAAAAGCCATATTGTGAAGAGTAAAAAAAACCCTATAGTGGCGGTTTTTGGAAACAACCGCCACTATAGACCTTTTGGTGGCGGTTTTTTTGAAGAACCGCCACTAAAAGCCTTATTACAAAGACAAGGGAAAATGACCCTATAGTGGCGGTTGTTTGGAAGAACCGCCACTATAGACTTTTGGTGGCGGTTTTTTGGAAGAACCGCCACTAAAAGCCTTATTAGAAAGACAAAGTAAAATGACCCTATAGTGGCGGTTTTGTAGAAGAACCGCCACTATAGACCTTTTGGTGGCGGTTGTTTTGAAGAACCGCCACTAAAAACCCTTTACACCTACATTTTTGGTGGCGGGTTTATCTTGAAACCGCCACTAAAGGTCTTTACCTTACCTTTTTGTGTCGTTATTATAAGAACCGCCACAATAACCTCGACACTAAAAGGTGTTTTTCTACTAGTGTTTGTCTTGTGTTGTGCCCTTTCTTTTTCCCAGCTTTCTCTTACGGATCTTCAGACTATCTCCAGGGAAGGATGGCGTGGTTAGTGTGTTTCTTTTTATTTTGGGCAGACATGTCAATTGAATTCCGTGAATTGTGTAATTGTAACGTGCAACATTAGCTACTCATTGAAATCAGTTGAATAAAAATGGGCACTTTGGACCCTAAAAAAGAGCAGTAATTAACATATAACACCGTTTTCTTGCGCTGAGGCCTTTCTTTTCCCGGGCTTTCTCTTACGGTTGCTTTCAATGCCTATAAAATAAAGAACGTGGAGTTAACGACGAATTTCTAACCCCTGAGGAATACCAGTTTGAAATAATATCATGTTACTGTGTTCTTGCGCAGGGCCTTTTCTTTTCCTGGACCTTCTCTTACAGCTGTTCGAAGTACCTGTCATGTAAGCCCTAGGGGTTAGCAAAATATGACACAGTCAGCGTCATCAGATGTCGTATGTCTGCAAATAGACTATCTTCAAATGTTCTATTAAAAGACTGGTAAATGACAGTGGTCAAACCTTCAGCATTTGTCGCTAGCTGATTTCGCACATTGCGGCCCTGGTGCATTTGAGCTATATGTTTGTTCCTTCCCGCGGTTTATTCTGCTTTTTAGCACATCTGTGAAATGGTGCCGTATGCTAATTAAACTACTCGACAACCATTACAAAGTTAAAAGTGAATACTGGCAATGTTACCTTGGAGACGAGCCGGCTTCCGCTTGGCCTTGGGTGACTGAAACACGACATTGGTCATTGCATGTTGCTTTGAGGTAAGAATGGATTTGCGTATGTATCTTCTCAACTTGATTATATGGGGTTGGTTCCTCACACCATCCGTTAAGATACGTGAGTAAGAATGGAAAGTGGAATACGCGAAAAGAACAGGGGAGATAATTGTTCTGTAAAGAAGCCCTCGGCGACGTCTGTGTGCAAGAACCCATATCCGTCTTAATATGTTTTGTTGAGCCGTCCGTTTATTGAAGTCATTTAAAAACAACAAACCATTTAGAGGCAATCGTAAATTCATTGTCTATGTGGTTCCTTGTATGGAAACGAAACATTTGAGTTAAACATGATGTAATTAGAAACGAAATTATTCTCTCTCCCTTCCCTTCCCTCCCCTTTCCTCTCTCTAAAAATATATTCAAACACTAATCTTTTATCCTCTCTCCCTTTCCTCATTTCTATTCCCCTTCTTTCGGTCTTCCTTCTATTTTGTTATCCAAACACACTCTGAGTATTGTTTTCTACCTCATTTTTCTCTTTCATCAAATATTTTATAGATGGAAAACTCCTTACAATTCATCCAACTTTTCTAACTTTAATTAAGGCAAATTTACAAAAAAGTATCTTATAAAACCAACTTTTTATAAACTATCTTATATAATTTTATTTTTTTTTTGCAAATAACTACCTTATGACACCTATTTTATTCATAATCGTACAACTTCGCCCAAAACTCCAATTTAACCCAAAAACATGTTTTTTGACTGTTTTGTCACTCGTCATTTGGCCATCCCAATACAACAGAGATATTTCGCAAGGATAAAATGAGTATATTAAGTAATAAATTTCATATGAAATGAGTGGAAAAATTCAAATTTGTTGTGAAATAATAAGAATAAGAAAGAGAATAGATGTGTGTTATTCATCCTTCATGAGGGTGTATATATATAGTACATCAGTAATGAGGGTTTCACCCAAACCCTAGATACATAGAGGTAGTAATGGGCTTTGGGCCCGATGGACATCCACACAATATATTATTTATAACACTCCCCCTTGGATGTCCATTATTAAAGAATATGTCTCATTAAAAACCATCCTAGAAAAACCACATGGGAAAAACACTAGCGAAGGAAAAAGAGTACAACATTCTCGAAACACGCATAAATGATAAGCTGCCTCGTTAAAACCTTTCCATGGAAAACTCAGTGAGATAAAACCATGGTGAAGGAAAAAGAGTACAGCGCGTGTCTACTCCCCTTGACGATTGCATCAGTTGCTTGACTTGTCTTGATATGTACCATTATAATGAAGCTTTTTGTCTTCAGTAAATAATTCTTCGTAGTAGATATATTCGAAGCAATCGTTGATCGTATAAATCATGACCACCATTTTCCTTTAAAGCTCGCAATATGTAGAAGACCGTAATTCCTGACTTCATTTGAAATAATATTTCTTTCCTTATTTGAGAATATCTCAGTTTTCACCATGCTTAGGCATACGTGCAACTTCCTATAACACTTGTCGTCCAGGCAAAGTGATAATCACAAATATCGCCAATTTGTGTGTCGACCATGCTGCCTCGTTAAAAACCTTGCTAGGAAAAACCCATTGGGACAAAAACCTAGTCGAAGGGAAAAAGAGTGCAGCAACCATTCGTACTTTATTGAATAATTTTATCTCTTCAGGAGATACCTTTTTAGAATTAGTATAAGAATCTAAAATCCGCAATAAGTATTTCAAGGAGGTCGATCGCACGGATTAATAATCCCATCATGAATCGGAATTATCCCTCCAATATTATGGTTCTTCCAAACCGTGGATTCTTTCAGTTTTGTAACCATTCAAAACATTTCACAGTCTCAAACTTCAGGTTGAGACAACAAGGAATGAATTTCAACTCTTCAAGAGTTTCAAAGTTCCTCTATATGAATTCAAACCATAGAATTCAATTATACTACTCCGTAGTATTAAATTGATGCGTGCCCATGACCGCAATCATTATAGAGGTTCATGAGTTTCCCGAAAACTCAGTTGATCCGTCATTTTCAATCTGACGATCATTTACCATATACTCCTATACGGAGTTACCAATCTTAGGAGCATATATCTCCTTAATTTTAAATATTTGTATATATGTAATAATAATGTCCATCATGAGCATGCGTATGATATGAACTAAGAGTTAAAGTATATATGTACAATATTATATGTATAATGAAACTAAAATGTATATATATGCAAATGATGAACTTATGCTCTATATGCACATGATGACTCGATAATGCAAACTGTACAGTTTTCGAACCAATTACCATGATTTTAATGGACTCCATGTCCTTAGATAGACTTCGAGTCTATGAGCTCTTTTCAACCATATATTATGTCGACAAGCAAAATGGACTTACGTATTAGATGCCCATCATCTAGTCCATTCGATCATGCGCGCAAATGCAAATGCATATCGGTTTTCTTACACGTATCGATACCATTTTATCATCTCGTGATATAGTCAGTACTGATTGATGATATCTGAATATATGTGGTACCATAATTCCATTCACTTTCCAATATAGGCCATCTATTGTCATTCAGATATCTATGTCACTTCCAGGACATCCCAATTTATATAGATGTACCAACTGCTTATTCTTGCCACCAAAATATGTAAACCGATATGACTTTCATGCTACACCCCGTGTGTAGATGTTGTTCAATTGGGCAAGAATTTTAATGTTCATCACAAATACTTTTCATGACTAATCTATAGCTCGATACGCCTTAGACCAGGTCATACATGTCTATAGTCAAATCATAAATTTCAATGAATGAACATACCGCATTTCAATAAGGTGATCGAGCCGGTATACTTTAGTACATCATCATAACCAAATGAATACCATCATTTTTATTTTAATGAACCTCTATTTGATGTACATTATATTTTAAACAAATCATTGAACTTCTGGTTCAGTAGAGGATCAAAAACCAATTGTCCGTTTTTACCAGTTTTCCTTATCATCCTCCCCCTAAGGTGGTAAAACTATCAACACCGGATAGATTTAATGGGCAACCGATCACTATAACCACCTTATATAACATCACATATCCTTTTTATGTCATAATCATAAATTTATTCAAAGGATAGAACATGGGGAGTCGAATCGTATTATGCAGTTGGCATAAGTGCTGAATTATAATGCCCAATTTAGGAGATCAAAAACTTTATGTCATAATTAAACTGTGATAATCTCCGATCACATGAATTACTCGTATGTGACTAAATGTCACTTAATATATTTTAATCCATACATGAACATTTAATTTCGAGTAATATATTCAGATCTCCAATATAATATCAATATACTCAATCTCAATGTACAGTCTTGCCATTAAAACCATTTATGATACATGAGAGAGTTTCAGCACTTTATTATTTACCTTTAAGATAAACTCCACGTTTATCAATACGGGTATAATTAGAACCCGGATGGCCTTTATCGTCACATCTTAAGTATTTCATGTCAACATTTCTTTGTCAAAACCGTGACAAATTTTCACAAAATTGGCTACGACCCAACCAATTCGCTTATTAAATACCAAACTTGTTGACTGAAATTATAGTGCTAAACTTCCAGTTAGCAATAATTCATCGTGTAATTTTAACATTTGGCCAAATAAATCTATGATGTGACTTAAGACACTAACCAATGTGTCTCATTTATATTGGCAAGACTTATATGTCTCAATATTCCTTTTGTGAATATATCACATTACTCGTTTTGAGTACCAGATAAATCAGAACTGATTATTAGGATAATCTCAGCTCTTTTTAGTTAATTTATCCATCCTTCCAGTGGATGTAGCGATTGCAATGATTTTTAGTGATTATTCCCTCACAATATATATTGATCACATATCGCTTGCATTTATCCCACACCATTGTTGGTGGACATATGAAATATCAAACAAGATCATAGATCTTTGTGAATGTTTAGGACTAGCTACTTAGTCCCTCAACCACATGAAGTGGTATAATATTTATCCATTTCAATTCATATGTAATGTAATATTCACTTCGGGGAATAATGACGACCATTTGTCAATCAAAAAAACATTCACTTTTTCCATTAATAACTCATCATTTTCTCGATCTACTAAGAGATCAATTTCAATTCAGATAATTGTGGAACCCTTTTGTTCTCACAATGTATCGTCCCTGAGACAATATTATTTGCATATGAGAAAGAGTATGATTTTTTTTTTTTTTTTTTTCCATTTCTCAAATTGCATATCTCGCATAATGAGATTGACACGCCTTTCGTGTTATGTATCATTTTAATATACAATTTAGGCTCAAAAAACCATGACATTAGGCTCAATTAAGGCCACATATTAGATTTAAGAAAACCACATTACTCATCCTCAGAAGAGGTTTCATTAATTCAATTGCGAATTTAGCAATTCATAAATTACACAAGTGGAACTCCGGCCACTGACATTTACATGTGGACTTCCGGCCACTAATTTTACTTGTGAATTTCTAGCCACGAACAATATTATGTGATTTGAACAGTATTTTTCAAACTTTGAACTTCAGGCCAAAGTCTTACTCCACAGGATAAATATTTGGAACTTCAGGTCCAAATTTATATATGTCATATTTTAAGCCTAAAACTCTTGATCACCCATGTCAAGAGTTTTAATAGTGATATCATGGCAAATTTATTTGCTTTTTCATGGGATCTCCGGCCCAAAATTGTATTTAAATTAATTGTATTTCAAATAAAAATAGTCCATATGACTAAATTAAATAACACTCATGGGATCTCCGACCCAAAAATTATATGAACATATCATATCTGATCGGCATGGTGATTTGTGCTTTGAGCATTTTTCATCATCCCACTTCCAGGGGAGAGAATTTTAAGGTTTATTTGCTCAATTTATGACCAACCTCGAGGTCATATTATCCTTAGCCACTTCTGGTGGAATGACAATTTTAGTTAATTAGTTGTCACTTTTGACCATAACTGTGGTCAAACTCTCAACGACCTTAACCCTGGTCACATTCTCAACCTCCCTCTATGGGAGAAAAAGTTTAACCAAAACTTATTAGATCGTCTCCGCGATCATATTCTCAACTACTACACGTAGGAGAAAAGATTTACACAAAAATTTAATTTGTAACCGTCTTTGCGGCCACATCCGCGCCCACGTCCCGTACGTGGGGGAAAATTTTAAATTGTAAGTCAGATCTCGATAATGACCACTTCTGGTGGAAACAACGATATTAGATGAAATCTGATTTAGACCGTCTCCGCGGTCACATCCTCAATCACATCCCGTATGTGGGAGGAAATATTACATTCGCTTCTGGGAATGTCATTATATAAATTTCATAATATTTCAATTAATTTATGTCTCATGACTTTTCTCTTTCAAATCAAATATAGGGAGACAAAGTATATAACTTGTACCAAAAATTATTTGACAAAATTATAATCATACTAATATAACCAACCAAACATAATACGGAGTATATCATTGTCACATATCCATACAAATAAAATCTTTACTATATAATTCAATTAAGTATAGTATCTAAACTTTTATTAAAAAGGACTCCAGATTTTAAAGTGATACAATTACGTTGTACAAAATATAACATGGAGATACAATTAACAGTATTACATATACAACAGTACATATAATATGATAAATCTTTAAAGTCAACACCCATCGTTAATAAAACGAAAAAATCACATACCACAATGATTACTCCATATCAACAACTATATCAAATCAAACAAAGTATTTCGTTTTGGACCCAAAAATAAAACTACAAGGCTTATTAATTGTTTGCTGGTATTACTCCATTTGACTTAAAACAATCAATAAGTCTCAAACAAGAATTTGTGTAAAACAATAGATGCATAAAGAATAAAAACTATCATCATTATATAATTAAAACAAAAGCAAATTGAAGAATACGTGGAGCATCATCATATCAAAAACCACAACATACGGAACATCATCTTAAGCAAAACAAAAACATGTCAGAACCATTATTATCATATCAAAAATAAAATAAAATCAATTAAGCATATTTTGACCAATGCCTTACGAGAAGATATGGTAACATACAAAGTTAATTGATGTTTGACCACTACTAATTCCTATTAGCGTAAACGTGAGATATAAAAATAATATGAGGATATGTGAAATATCATACCTTAAATTATTAGATCTCTATAAGAGTATAAGTGAAATAATAGATAAGATCTGATATGAACCTCCTGATTATCAGATCTGAATAATTAAAGTATTACTTGCCCAATAATATCGAGTCTCGTGCTGATAACGTGTTGTGAAATAATAAGAATAAGAGAGAGAATAGATGTGTGTTATTCATCCTTCATGAGGGTGTATATATATAGTACATCAGTAATGAGGGTTTCACCCAAACCCTAGATACATAGAGGTAGTAATGGGCTTTGGGCCCGACGGACATCCACACAATATATTATTTATAACAAAATTCGAAAATTTTGTTTTTTAGAGCATTTCAGGTGACTTGGTATTAATATGATAACATTATAATATTTAGGTAGTGATCTGAATTAAAAAGATGGTATAAAGTAGTTATTTAAAAAAAAAAATTATATAAGATAATTATTTGTAGAAGGTTAACTTTATAAGGTAATTTTTTTATAATTTTGCCTTTAATTAATTAAGCTGTAATTATTTTTATACATGTCCGTGCATAAATAGGCAGGTTGGTATTAAACTAGTGTCTTGAATATGCTTGGAAAAATGTTACTCTACAGTATCAAGTAGTGATTGCATACAGCCATACACATCAGAGTATAAGAGAACTTAGACTGCCCACGAAAAATTACAAACCAAGCCCTTTATCTATATGAATTACCGAGTATACATTAGCTGCTGATCAACTGTACATATATTAATACAGGTACAATACATAGAATGGTAGGGTATCTCAGATTATACTAACCCTTTAAATAACAGCCCATAGAATTCGTAACCCGTGGCATTCAAATAATGCCGCGGCCATTCACAGCAACCACCTCTAATTCCACCTGATTTCTGTCCTTTTATGTCCGTAAGGGACTTTGCAGGTGATTTCAATGTTTCGAGTGTGGTTAAAAAGCTTGGTTTATAAACTGCAAACGTCTTCGTATTTTGTTAGTTAAACGACGATCAGTTGAGTTAGAACTACGATACCTCAGCATCCAATGCTTTTCATGATTCTTTTAAGCCGTGCAATCACCTCTTCGGGATCAGCAGACGAGGCGGGCAGATTGATAGCGTTGTACTCCAGACCTTTCCATTGGGAGATCAGCTGGAAATGCGGACGCTGAAACTGGCTGCTAATAATTTCAAGAATTACGGTTTTAGGTGACGCTGAAACCACGTGGGTGAGTCCAGCGCCATGAGCTCCAATGATTACATTTGCATCCTCGATCGCTCGAATTTGCTCTCTCATTGACATATGAGCAAACAAGCCGTTTACGAGATTCACCCGGCAATCTGTGTGATTAGATTGCCAGGTTTTTAATGCATCGAAAACTTCTTGTTCATTACTTAGTCGGGATTCAACTTTTCCACCGTGACGTGGATGGGCTAGATAATCCTCACGCCTAACAAATAGGACATTGTACTCTGGAGGTGATTTCAGGCTTTTCGGTCTTTCAACCGGCAAGTCAAAAGCTGCTTTTACCATCTCCCCGAATTCTGATAATCGTGCGGTTTTCGTGTCATCAGGATTTACCCATAGGTCTTGGGCTGAAGCCCCTTGACAGTCAATATGTTCACTTAGACCCTTGAACCAGGCTGTCTCGTATCCTAAAGGTACAAAGACAGCGTGTCGAAAGCAAACTGCACCGGTAAAGTTTTTAGCAAATTTAATGCTCGAAAATAGTGCTTCCCAAGTTTCCTCTAGTTGTGTCTGAATGCAACAGAAAAGCAAGGTTAGTCATCCTGGAAAACTCATATGAAAGCTAGATTAAAATTGAGGTAATCTTATCTTCAAAAAAAAAAAAAAAACGAAAAAAAAAAATAAACATCAAAAAAAAAATAAAAAAAAAAAAAAATCGAAGTCATCTTAGGTCTTCGAAAATAAACTCCGACAAGTGCTAAGTTATTCAGGCTACCCTGCAGATACTGAATACAAGTGCCAGGTGTTCAATGAGTTCGTTTTTAGGGCTAGAGGATCGTATAATGAAATAAACGACACAACTTCAAAGGATGTTTAGTGTTTTTAGAGTGACAGAATTTCTGATATGAGGCTGAAAATTGGAAAAAGCTAAGTGACAATTTTTATACACCAAGTTGTTTTTCGGCTTTCATATGTGAGCATCCATTTCTCTTTTTTATAAGAGTCTCAAATAACAAGGCTGCAACATTGAAATATGACCATATTTATAAAGGTTTTGAAGCGCAATTAGCCGAATCAAATGATATTAAACCGAGACAACAGATACCATAATTTTGACCGATACGAGATTTAATACTATGTGTCATGTCAATACCTTTCAAGTATCAGAATGCCTAATACGTGTATAGGCTTTTAAGTAACTTAAAACAAGGTACCGTTGTATGCAACACTTTTCTTAAAAAACAGAATTCTCAATCCCTCGAGATAATTCAGTAGTACAAACGCAAGTCTGAACAATTGTATCACACTTGTGAAGGGGTGCGCCAAAGTAACATCATACATATGGCCAAAATTGATAAATAAGAAGCAAATAACATACTCTAGCATGTCCGTCAAGGAAAACCACGTTTGGCCGTGATGGCAAGCCAGTCACTCTGGAGCTAACATATGAGCTGTACCAATCTGTATATGTGTGAAATACATTTGCATACTCAAACCGCGTCACAAGTAATGTTGGCTCCTCAATCCACTATCACCACAGACACAAGTAGGAAGAAGCGTTAATAAAATAAACAAATTAGCAAAGTTTAAATAGATAAATTTCTCATTGAACTTTTGCACTTGTCACTCATCTATGGACTCGTACAATTTTAATAGGCTTGCTTCATTGTTAAGAAATAAAAACAAGAACCAAGGCCTACACAGTAACCATTCCAAAACTAGTCGAACGCATTTTAATGTATTTGCATTAAGCAATCGGCCGTGCAGCCCTCCTTTAGTTCTCAGGTGGAAAATCTCTCATTTCGTTAAATGTTACAGTGTTTTCCGCAGACGTTTGGGTTTACAGAAATAAAATTTCTGATGAGAACAATACTCAGTACAAGATCGGCAGAGCAAATTATATCATTATCCTATGTCATACATATTGTTCAGTTTCAGTAGCAATAGTAGTAGTTGTAGAGAATATCACAGGCAACCAAATTAGTTCGGACAACGTTCTCTGTTAACTCTCACTATGAATTTTTGTAATACGCAAGACTTGTAGATGGCAAGGATCCTCTCAATCAAGCAAGACAGATTCAACTATAAGCAGTGAAGCTTCATGCCAAGGAATACAGATATGATTGCCCTTTTTCTCTTCACTACTGTCACAACTTCTACAACACACTCTGTAAGCCAAAACTTAGACAGTACAAGTTCTTCAATTGTATAATATGAGTATCATTTTTCGGCCAAGAGTAAACTTACGTATCTTTTTTACTAATAAACACAGATAAGTTATCAATAACGTTGCAACTATTTGTATACTCGAATTTATGTACAGTTAAAATAGAAACTTCGACTACAAAGTACGAATGGACTGGAAACCAAAAGACGAAGGGGGTTTATCCTTTTCTTAAAACAACTCAATACCTCCTAATCCATTAACAGCTATTGAAACTGAGAAAATTAATTGAAGGTTCTAACAGATATCAACCACGTTGTGCAATAATAATAATCATCAACTAATTGTGCGTAGAAGTTGATTCCCACAAAGCAATCACTTTGTTTGAATACAACATATTGATCATTTTTGAGCGAAAAATAAAATTCCTCAAGAAAGCTTAAATGACCAACAATGACAAAGTGGACTTCAAAAAGGTTCATCTACTAACATTCATATCTTTTTTCTTCACTAGACCACAATTCAATTCACTGTCACAACCTTGTGGTTCTTTTAACACGGATATGATATGATACACGGTTGACATGAATGAATTTTCGTATAAACGAAATCCCATAAACACGATTTCCTGTGCATACAAGTGAGACAACGTAAATCATGTCATATCCGTACTATCAAATACTGAATCCTTCTATACCATCTTTGATACAATTATTTTACACTTAAGAAAAAAAATAAAATAAAACTTTTAGCCTTATAATTTAATCTTTGTTTCTCCCTCCAAAAGTTAATGTCAATTACACCCTTATCTGTTTCGCTCAACCATTGTTTCTTTTTCTCCCAACCTACCGGTTCAACCTCAACTCCTTGCTCGTTCCCCATCCATATTGACCACCATACAAGTCATCAACCACATAAGATCACACCACTTCTTCACCTGATTGATTGTTCATAACATTTTCAACTATTTTTCCACATTTTTTATCCTAATTAATTTTCCCTTTTTATTTCGATTTATTTATTTATTGACTTGTTATATTATGTTTCACGAAGTATTCATTTGTAATTTTTATTTCACTATTTTGGTTGTAATGCTACCAATGTTTTGTTCTCTTATGAAGTCTGTGTACAATAACACAAAAATCTTATACGCAAAAGAATACTCTCTCCATCCCAAATTAAGTGTCCTCATTTCTATTTTTGTTGGATTTAAGAGGTGGTAATGAAAATGAAAATTTTTGAAAATCCTTTGTTAAAACTTACTATAAATAGAAAGATGACACTTAATTTGTGAAAAAATTTAATGGTAATTGGGACACTTATTTTAATGGTAATTTGGAATCACGCTTTTGGACATTCCTAATTAGTTATCTGAACTTTGTTCATACTTTTACTTACATAGATTTTGTTCTGTAGGGTCAAACACACATAATATACTTAGACACATGCTTCTTCTTCACCCATCTCACCCCTTTCTCATGATCCAAATTTTGTTCCCGCATTTAATTTCGATTAAACTTCTACTCTTTACAACTAATATTATTCCTTCCATGTTTCTAAGTTGGTACCTTAAGGACCATCTCGAGAACTAGAGACTCATCCATGCCTTCTCGTTCTCATCATCACCAAATCATCAAACATCAGTACCCCGCATCTTATCGAACTCTAGGATATCGAGCAATAAATTTTGAATACTATCCAAGCCATTCTCAATAAGGCAAACAAGATACAATGATCAGAAGAAGCATTAAAGTGGTCACTTTTCCGTCGTACTGAGACACTCCTAATACCAAACTGCATTAATATTACACCGTATTAATTACCATCTAAAGCAGCACTACCATTAATTAACAAATCATCTTCCTAATCAATTCTACACTATTTGATCTATTACCATATCAAGCAACTCTACCATTAATGAAAAAAATTATCAGCGAAATCATTGAAGATACCGAAATTCAATCAAGCTAACCTCGTTGCAGTTGAAATGTTGGTCCCCGACTAACTCCATATTTAGGAACAAGTCCCTCATAGTATGCTGCCCAATCTGACCTTGAGGAATGTTTTTATCAAGAAACGCCTCGGAAACGGCACGTCTCGGTGTTCCATCATCGACACCGTTTTGACGACGAGGACTGAGTAACCGAAACGCCCCGGGTTCGAAAACGGGGAGCTCCTCCTCATCCAACCGACCGGTGACATCCTCGATTCGCTCTCCGCCATTCGACATTCGGATCTTACCCGGATCCATAAGGACCCGGCCGCCATCGCAGACGGAGCTCCGTAGCGCCGGGTTGAAACTACAGCGGAACCACGACGGAAGTTGACCGGAGAAAGAGGAGGAAGTTAGGCGGGGTAAAACGACGTCGGTTTGAGAGAAGCCGTTGCCGAAGAAGGACTCGCAGGAGGAGGAGGAGGTGGAAGGTGGGGACCATGGGAGGTAAGAGGGGAGGGAGGTGGGCCAGGGTTTGGTGGAGAGAGAGTTGCGGCGGCGGTGGTGGAGGTTGTTGAGGTGGCGAGGATGGGGAATTGTGGTGGTGGTGGTGGTGGTGGTGGTGGGGAGGAGGGAGGGTGGTTGATGAGGCGGAGGAGGGTGGTGGTGGAAGAAGGAGAGGAAGTAGAGGAAGTTGAGGAAGAAGAGGAGAGAGAGGGAGAGTTGAAAAGCGCGTTTAGAAGGGAATTTCAAGTTAAAGTTGAAGTTGTTGAAGTTGAATAGTTGAAGTAAGGTAGTCGACATTGAAATTATTATGAATTATGAAGGGGTGGAGGGGAAGCTTTTGTTTGTTTCAATTTTATTCTATTTGTATGATGATTGATCAAATTTAGGGCGTTTCTGTTTGCTAGATTTGGGGTAGCCGGTAGGGGTGGGACTCTCGGAATTTGGATTGGAAGAAGATTTGGAAGTCATGGACGACGCTGGGTTGGTTGTACCGAGTAATTTTAATGACGCCATTTTAGTAATATTATATCGGTAATGGTAATTCTCCTGTGAGGCTGAACTCACACTAAGTTAATGTGAGACTGACGGTCCTAAGTCGTATGCCGCAAATTAACAGTTTATAACACTTAATTCCTAATACTAAACAAATAGTAAAGCGGAAGTAAGGGGTCGAACCACAGGGAATAAGGCTAATCGAATTCAAGTCACAGATGAAAGAAATATAAAGAACAGAGTGACAGATAACTAATAAGGGTTTGTTGAATTACGAAACTAATAAACTAGTATACTAAAGTAAAAGCAGAGAATGAAAATGATGAAATAAAAGATATTAAAAAGGATCTCGATTCAAGTAAATATCCGCGGTTTAGAGTTAATCGATCACGGTTATCCGGTTCTAGTTTATACTCTTGACTACCTTATCGTGAATCATACAATTCTAATTCTTCTTATGTTTAGCTAATTAAAACGTATCCCGTTCTTAACTAACCCTAACCAAAAGACAACCTTAACGTATCCCGTTCAAGATTTAATCAATTCGCAGCTTTAAAGACGAGAGAATCGATAAGGAACAAATAGCACATACAATCCAGTTGTACTTTAGATGTTATGAAAATCGCTCCTAGGAATAAAAATCAACGTATCCCGTTCAACAATTAAACCTAGTCGTTACTAGCGTTAAGTTAATCAACGTATCCCGTTCAACTAACAAAACTAACAAATACGCAATTAATCAGACGACTAGTTGTACACCTAGCAATCACAAATCAATCACGCAAATATAAATCAAAACCGAGCAATAACCAATAATCAATAATAAAGACTAGAACTTCCAAACTCACAATTAAACCACAACCGTTTCAATTACTTAAACCGAGAAAGGGAGATTAGTTACTCATACCGACGGTTACAAAATACTTGGAAAGTTCAATCTTCCAACACCGAGTTTTCAATGAGAAACTCCCAACTAGCTCTAAAACTAAACTAAAAAATGATAATGAAAGGAAAATAAATGAAAGATGATAATGAATGAGGCTCCTTGCAACTACGTTTCCCTTAGGTTAAGTAACATCAGGTATTGCTAAAAGCCCAACAAATAAAGCGGGAAAATTAGAGCCCAACAAATCATGGAAGCTATTGTGTCCGCAGGTTGGTCGCAGTCCGGTCGCGGGTCCCTCGCGGGCCGCTCGCGGCTTGATCGCGGAAAGGGCTTCTGCCGTTTTCTTCTCTCTGCTGCAACAGAATCTTGTCTAAGCTTCTTCCTTGCCTCCTCGTGTCTTGTGATCACCTTAGCTAACTTCAAAACATGACAAAACGTCATACATCCACGCTTTAATCCAATTCATCCTAGATCAACAAACCTTCACTTAATCACCCGAAAACGCTCTAAATTAGGCCCAAAACTCCATTGCTAACCTATACAAAACACGACTCATCAGAGACCAAGGTACAAATTACAATTAAAAGGGTACAAAACATGAAACAAATCTACTAAAGTCACTAACATGGATACTAAAAAAATTTAGTACTCCCTCCATTTCATTGAGATAGCCCCATTGGCTATCTCACAAATTTTAAGAAAGTGAAAAAAGTTGAGGGTAGTATTGGTAGTTTGGTGAAATGGGACCCACTTTTAAAGATAAAGTGTGTGATATTTTAGTGAAATGAGTGTAATAGTAGGGGTAAAAATGTTATTTTCATTGTTAAAAGCTACCATACATGGTAATGGGGATAAATGAGTGAAATTGCCGAAAAAGGGAAGTGGGGCTAAATGAGTGAAATGGAGGGAGTAACAATTAATCATAATTATCACTTAAATAGTACAAAAGTTATATAATCGGGTACAAATGAGGCGGACTTACAATAATTTATTGTAAGATCTGACTTACACAAAAATTAGTGATTTTATATTCCCTCCATTCAATTCAGCGTCATATTTATACTTTATGCATCAATATTAACAAAGAAAATTCATGAATAATCTCAACTATCACCCATCTTTTAATAATAATCTCAACTCAGTAATCCCAACTATTATAAATTACTCCAATAATATACTTTAAAAAATTTTAACCAAACGGGTATAAAAGAAAGTTAAACCGCTTTTAAATTTTTCTCACTCTTATTCTATCTAAAATTAAAATTGGTTTGACCTTTTTTTGTACCCGTTTGAGTCGGTCAAAATTAGCGAAAGTATATTATTGGAATAATTTTCAATAGTTGAGATTATTTTGAGATTATTTTGAGTTGAGATTATTATTAGAAGATAAGGGATAGTTGAGATTATTCATGTGAATTTTTTCTATTAAGAAAACATTAAAATAGTATTAAAAGTAGACCTGGCAAAATCAAACCGAACCACATAAACCGACTGAAATTGTTGGAATCGACATCCAACCGAACATCTGAAAAGTTTAACTTGAACTTAATCCGTAACCTGATATGACTTGAACTGAACTGAAACTGAACGAAAATAAACACATATCTGGAAAGACCCATAGTTGAATAAACTTAAACTGTTTTAAATCCGAATTTATTTCACTCGAACCCGAAGACAACTGAACTGAAAAATAATCGATTGGACCCAAACCAAAAGAATATTTACCTCATATATAAATATATATTAAAAGCTACTTTATATGACAACTGTCATACAAGTTCAAAATCAACTTCTTAACTCTTTAACCAAGTGTTTAAGAGTATTAATTGTTTTGATAATTGAAAATAATAAAAATGACTCCTATTTATAACATAATATCACTTCATAACTAGGTAATCTTTCGATGTGGGATATTGTAACTATTTATACCAAATTCATCACATTTACATTCTTATTTTTTCAATGTGGGACACAATAGAACAAGAGTATTCCAAGTTAAAGTCGCATCTTAAAAACAATATTATAATTTAGTATGAGACGGATAAACTCAACGAAACACGGAACTGTAAAATAATATAAAATCTAAGACCTTTAAACTTTTATTCTGTATTTTGCAACATATTTATTTTTTCACATAACTCTTATATGCGAAAATTTAGAAGCGCACAAGTGGAAAATGAAATCAAAATTGAGGACGTTACAATTCTTTCATATATTATCCGAATGTGACCCGATTCGAATAATATTTGACTTGATCATATCTCGACTCGATTATCAACTGATCTGACATTAATCCGACTTGAACCCGAATTGAACCAAAATTACCTACAACCGATAGAGACTCGTAATCGAAACAAAATCGAATTGAACTGAATTGAAATCGAAAATACAAATAAACCAAATGAAATCGATCCGAAACAAACTGATCCGAAACCGATCGAAATGACCCGTTTGCCACCTCTAATTAAAAGTACAATTAAAGGATGAAAGAGGTAAGTAATGTTTGTTATTTGTATTAAAAAGTGGGTCATAGTAGTATAATAATATTAAAAGTACAATCAAATAAGGAAAGTAGTAGAGTGAATTTGAATGGATTAAAATGGTAGTGTGGTAGTGTGGAGTTGAATGAAGGGAGTAGTTTATTCTTCCTCTTCAAGGCATTGTAGGCTTGTAGCCTACATATACCCATTAGTTGTATTGTAATCTCTTAACCAATAAATTAAATGAATGATAACACTCCCATCATTAGCTTCTTCCTCTCTTTGTCTATTTTATTTGTTTTAGCTTTAATCCTAGGCGATTTCTCCATCCCACTCACCACAGACTTGAGGATACCGGAAAAATCGCGGGTCCCTTCTCGACGCTCTGCGCGCGCCTGCCCTCGGATGCCTTAGGAGCGGAATGCGCCTCGCAGGAAAAGTGCGTTACCGCGTCATGGAGCGGCGCGTAGGAAAAGCGCTGCTCTCGTGGGTCATTCGCTCGATTAGCTATGGGGGATGTCATTGCGTAATTTGTTTAAAGCGTTTTAAAAAAATATTGAAAAATCATTAAAAAGCCGTTTTCGGAGTCGCCACCAAATTATGAAGGAATTTGGACCCGTTCGGCGCGTCTTGGACTCGAAGACGCGAATCTCAGAGTTCAAGGTGCATCGATACCTATCCGTCTAAGGCAATTGTGAAACCAGAGCGGGTTCGGGGTGAGGGTACTCTCCAAAAGTTTGTCAAAATGTTTTATGAAAACTATATTTGAAAAGCCTACGTAAAAGTAGCCATTACTAGCTTGATAACAGTGTATAATTCGAAGTTTGAGCAAATGCAGACCGCTACATACAAGTGCGATATGTGACTCGATAAATATGCATAAAAGAAAATGTATACGTCAAAACTATGACGGGTTACTATAGGAAATGTATAATTCGATGTTTGACCTTTTTTTGTACCTGTTTGAGTCGGTCAAAATTAGCGGAAGTATATTATTGGAATAATTTTCAATAGTTGAGATTATTTTGAGTTGAGATTAATTATTATTAGAAAATATGTGATAGTTGAGATTATTCATGTGAATTCATATTAAAATAGTATTAAAATTACAGTTAAAGGATGAAAGAGGTAAGTAATGTTTGTTATTTGTATTAAAAAGTGGGTCATAGTAGTATAATAATATTAAAAGTACAATCAAATAAGAAATGTGGTAGAGTGGATTTGAATGGATTAAAATGATAGTGTGGTAGTGTGGAGTTGAATGAAGGGAGTACTTTATTCTTCCTCTTCAAGGCATTGTAGGCTTGTAGCCTACATATATCCATTAGTTGTATTGTAATCTCTTAACCAATAAATTAACAGTAATTCTCCTGTAAGGTTGAACTCACACTATGTTAATGTGAGACCAAGGTACGAATTACAGTTAAAGGGGTACAAAAACATGAAACAAATCTACTAAAGTCATTATCAGGGGTACTTAAAAAATTTAGTAACAATTAATAATAATTATCACTTAAATAGTACAAAAGCTATATAATTGAGTACAAATGAGACGGACTTACAATAATTTATTGTAAGACTTGGCTTACACAAGAATTAGTGATAAATTAAATGAATGATAACACTCCCATCATTAGCTTCTTCCTCTCTTTGTCTATTTTATCTGTTTTAGCTTTAATCGATCCTAGATGATTTCTCCATCCAAATCACCACAGACTATAGTTTCTTTGGCCTATCGATCGTTTCAATCGAACAGTCAAAACTGATCGTATCACGTTGCATTAGGGATGGCAACGGGCCGGATCCGGGCCGGGTCTGAGTGGACCCGAATCCGGACCCGCATTAATATTATTAGACCCAGATCCTGCCCGGATCTACCGGGTCCAAAAAATTGATATCCAGATCCAGACCCGCTGGGTCTACTCGGATCCGGATACGGGTCCTACATATTTTTTTTTTTTTTTTTTTTACAAAACTAATTTTTTTTTATAAAGACGACGAAAAACAAATATAACGGAAATAAATAAGTGTTACATAATAAAAATCCAACATAGTTTCCGTACTCCACAAGTCCATAATGTTAAAAATAAATGGAGAAGAAGAAGAACGAGCGGAGGAAGAAGGAGCAGTGACTAACACGAAGAAGAAGGAAGAGCCGCATGTAGCAGTAGATTTTGGTTTTTTTTGGTGAGTGTAGCTACAATAGTAGTAGTTTTTTTTAGTTTTTAGGGTTTGAGTCTTTAGTTTTTATTTGTTTTTAATTGTTTTTTAGTGTAGCACTGCAGCAGCACTAAAGGGCCTAGAGGCTAAATTGTTTTTAATTTTTTTTTACCGGGTCCACGGGTCGGTCCGGGTCCAATTTTTGAGACCCGACCCGACCCGAATCCATATTTAGAATATCCATATCCGACCCGGATCCACCGGGTCCAAAAAATTAAGGCCCAAACCCGACCCATTCGGGTCGGGTCTAGCGGATCCGGGCCGGATACCCGACCCGTTGCCATCACTACATTGCATACACAAGTTTCATAACTTTTACGAGGCAGTCCTCATATTAAATTAACGTGAGACAAAAATATAAATTATAGTTAAAATGATATAAAAAGTGCGATGAACATTAAAAATGAGAAGTACAACGTTTACTCAATTATACTCTCTCCCATTTAGTTTGTTCTTATCATTTGAACCGAACAATAAAAGTAGGAAGAATATTGAAAATGTGAGGGAGTATCCAATTTAGGTGATTTTGTTCTTATTATTTGCTCACTATGATATTTTATTTTTCTAATTCTTACTCTAAGTAGGAGTAATTATAATATAAAGTTGTCTCATAGTATGAGATACATTATAAATTTATAATATTATTAACCTAACGTAATTAATTTTCTTTTCTTTTTTACTAAATCTGTAATTTTTTTACCTCTCATATTTTTTGACCATTAATGTTTGTGACATGATTTATCTAACGTATGTCGACATCATCCTTGATTATATATATATATATATATGTCTGTAGATACCCGTATCCGCAGTGGCGGACCCAGGATTTTAGAGGCAGGGGGGCACGTTTCCTATTGGCGAATTAAATTTTTTTTTACGACGAGTAAACCCGTGAAAATATGACCCACCCCGTAAATCCAGCCTACTCTCACGCGGTTTTTTAGGGTCAATACCTGTAAATTTCAACTCGTGACTGAAATGAATGGAGTTCAAAATCACCCACTAATAATGGGTCAAAACCCGATTCGATTCATTGACCAATTAAAAGCAAAATTTTACATAGTATAACCTCTTGAAACTTGAAAAAGAATATAAAAATGAAAATTAAACTATATAATATGAAGTAGCATTATATAACTTTTATAACTTATTACGAATTAGAAAACTGATTACTCCGTATAAAGTATCAATATAACAAAAGAGCCTAATTTAGACATATATTTTAGTTTGTTCATTTAGAAATGTATTAATATATTAATTTAGTGAACATTCAATTTTTATAAATTAATATGAAGAGTATAAAATAATCATACCCAAAAAAAGTAAAATATAGGCCAATATAATTGACCAAAAAAAAATATAAAATGAAATAAAGGTCAAGAGAAACCCAAGAAACATATTAATTTCAAAAAAGATAGTCATGGGAATTGAACCCATGACCCTTGCATGAATATTGAACACCTATTCCACCTTAACAACTAAAAATTTGATATCCCTATTTTTAGCTTTTAATACATATTTGATTTTTTCAGAAAAGGAGTAGGGGGGCCCGTGCCCCCCTTGGCCCCCTCTTGGGGCTGCCCCTGCTTATCCGTACCCCCCCAAATACAAACCCTGTGATGAAATGGACATTTCACAAAAAGTATGTTTTTAACGTAATGTCAAAACGGTACATTTTATCAAAAATATTTTAATCGTTTAACGCATAAATGATTTATTTGCAAGTCGTGTAGAATGAGTATTCACTTAGTCATTTTATTTAAACCGACCTAACACAAAAGCAAGCCTATACTACAAAAACAGGCCCACAAACAAAAGCCCAACAACACACAAAACGCCCAAAAGCCCACAAAAACACCTAAACACGTCTCCCGAGACGTCATACGCTCAAGCCGAGCTTACGTCTAAACACCATTCACAAAAAAAAATCAATTCAAGACAAAAACATTTTTCGGCCCGAAACCCCAAAAAGCCCACAAAATCACCCAAACACGCTTCCCAAGGCACCCTGCACTCAACCCGAGTTCACGCCAAAAAACGTTCCAAGAATAAAACCATTTCAAGCCAAATTCATTTTTCGGCCCAAAACCCGAGAAAAACCCGAATAAAACCAAGAAAACCCGAAAAGCACAAAACAAACCCAATACAAACATCCACTTTGGCCCAAAAGGCCCAAAACCACCCAAACTACCCAAAGCCCATAAACACACATCCCTCAAACCCTAAAATACCTCAAACTCTAAAAACAACCCCTCCCTCAAAACTTTATAAATACCCACATATCACCCACACAAAAATTCAATTCATTCACAATGAGGGGGCGTTTGGTAAGGTGGTTTCAGGAATGGAAAAGGGAATTAAAATGTTTAATTCCCTTAGTGGGTGTTTGTTTGGGAAATTTTGTCTTTCTCTTTCCTCTAAAAACCTTTTCAAAATCCCCTTATCACTTTTTCATTCTTACCCCCCTCCCCCTCCTCTTTCAGATTTTATTCTCCTCCATTCTCCCTTCTCTCTCCCTTGTCCCTTTAAAAAAAAAAAAAACCCTAAAACCATTTCCGGCAACTCTCCGACGACTCTCCGGCGACACCATTGCTCCCTTGCACCGTCCTCCACCTCCTCCCACCGTGAGTAAGCTTTTCTCCTTTTTTTTTTTTTAATTATTAAAATTGTTGAATGCGACCCCACCGCTGCTTCCTGCCCCCATGCCTCCCGCCATCCCTCGACACCTCCCCGCCCGCCGCTTCCCTCCACCGCCATACCGCAAGACTCTGTTTCCATTTCCTCAGTAGATCCGCCTTCCATGCTATTTTTTTTTTAATTTTTCTTTTGTTTTTTTTGTTTTTTTTTTGTTTTTTTGTTTTATATTTATTTGATTATACACATTATATTATATTGTTTGGGTGATTATATTATTGTTTGGGTGATTATATTATTGTTATTATATATGTTATATTATAAAATTGGGTGATTATATATGTTATTATACATGTTTATATTATTTTTTTGTTGTTGTGATTATAAATTTGGGTGATATTACAAGTATAAACATATCAATTTATTGAAATATTGTTTAACCATAGAAGTATTCATGTTTAATTGTTTTTTTTAGTTGTACTTGTTAGTGATATGATCTTTATTTTTCTTACAGAAATGGCTCGTTTCGGTCTTTCTTTAAGAAGAAGAAGAAGAGATTTGGACTTTATTCGATTCATCATTGTGTTAATTTGTAGTCCTCCATTTGTTGTGGTACACGATTAAAAATAGTGTACATGATTCTTAATATTTAACCTTAGATAAGCGTACTAGAAGAAAAAGAAGATTACATAACAAATTGTGAACGATTATTTTGTTATCACAATGCCCATTTTATGGCAATGTTTGTAAATTGTTGGTTTTTTTCTTGTTTGTAGTAAACTTCTTTGAAAAAATTGTGATTTTATTAAAGATAAATTGAATACAATTTTAAAAGTTAAAAAATATAATTTCAGCTAAAAAAAATAGTTTCATTCCCCTGTTTCTTACCAAACAGCTACAAAGGGAATCCACAAGATTATGAATCCCTTTCCAGACTGCACCAAACAACAACCTAAATTCAGGGTAATCTGATTCTTTTCTCCCTGTTTCCCTTTCTGATTCCTTTTCTCTTTCCTCTGCACATACCTGTAGATACCCGTATCCGTACCCCCCAAAAACAAACCCGATGATGAAAAGGACTGTCATACATGCTTTTAAAAAGAGTCGAAACGGTACAAAAGTGTCTAAAACGTATTTGGTCATTTTTAGCGTATTAATTTGGACTTGCATAATCATAAAAATGAATGTCAACTTTAATCATTATGAGCATAACACGAACAAAATATAGGAACGTCTTTTTAAGCCAAGCCACAAAACAAATTTCAACTAGCTACAAACGGCCCAAACTTACAAAAGCGACCCAAAACACAACCCGCAAAAGCGGGCCAAAGTGCCCCGTGTCACATTTTCACGTAACTAGAAATTACAAAACCATAAAATAATATACTTTAATATTATTTTATTTTCGAGCCAAACCTAAAAACACGACAAAACCGAAACACGAAAACCAAGATTCGGACCAAAACAGAACGACCCAAAAATACTTAACCCTTAAGCTAAGAATAAAACATCATCATTACTCAATCAACACCCAAAACCAAAAGGCGGCTGAAAATAGCACACCAAAACAAATTTAAAATCGCCAGTTAACAGGCGATTAAAAACCTAATCGCCTGTTAACAGGCGATTAAAAATTTGTTTTGGCGTGCAGCCTTTTGTGTTTTTCTTACAAAAATCCAACCCAAATGAAATAAAATTCGCCAGTGCACAGGCGATTATTATTTTGTTCACCCATAAACCAGCCAACCTCTATAAATACCAACCCCCTTAATTCATTTCAAAGGATCGGTTTTTAACACTTATACACTATTCACAAAAATCCACTCAAAAATACCGTCTTTACATTTTCGAAAGGTAAACCTTTTACCTACGTTTTGGACGTTTGAGACTCGGACAATGGGGTTACATTAACCCCAAACCCGATATTGGCACTAGCGAAGCCGTATTCGTAATACGGTTGCCAGAGCAATTGATTCCTAATCCGTCTAAACCTCGCCAATATCGCATAAATAAACGACTCATTATCACTAAAGCAAACCGACGTCACTTTTATAATTACGCAAGTCCTCATTCATGCATTAAATAACGACTAGAATCACGGATCCAACACTAAATTGTACTGCTTCATGTAGTCTTTTTAGCATGTCAAAACTGAGGGTTTTCCATAAATTCTAAATATAAGGTCGGAAAATAACGTCTATAGTAATAATTTAGTCAATAAATTATTATTTAACGTACATTTCCTATAGCAAAGTCATTATTTTGACTATTTACATTATTTATGCATTTTAATCGAGTCATGTTTATTCGCACTTGACGTAGCGTGACTTTTAGCCCAAATATCGAAATTAAACAAATGTTTTCAAATTAGTAGAGACTACTCTTACGTGAGGCTTTTTGATTCTTGCTTTCAAAACTCATTTAGTCAAAACTTTCGAAAAGTAACCTCACTCCAAACCCCTTCTCTGGTTTCAAACCTTAGATTTTTAGGTATCGACGCACCTTGAAATCTGAGACACTCGTGTCTTGTATTTCAAGACGCGTTGAATAGGTTCCAAATTCCTTTAATATTTGGTGGCGACTCCGAAAATACATCTCAAAGAGGACTTTTATACTTTCCTTTTTTGATCACAAATTCATGCAATGATCCTGCCATTTTTAGCAAAACTGCACTCCCCTTTTTCCTCATGAGGCGATTCCGCTTACGCTTCTCTCGCCACTGGGGCGAGGTCGGGCGCACAGCAGGCCGATAGGTTTCTCTCGCTTCAGACCTTCACCGGGCGACTCACTGGGACGAGCATGATTTTTATTATTTTTGAAAAACTTGTTTTTCTTTTATTTTAAAATCATAAAGAAGTGAAGCTTGAAACTTTGAAAACATTTACGCTTTCGATATTTGGGCAAAAGTACGTTGAGTCGAATCCTCCTGATTCAAACCACACCCTTTGAGGAGCGGCCAAGAACTCTCGCTTCATAAGCGAGGTAACTCCGACACACTGCTGTTCTCTCACCCTCCACGATTACAAGTACGGCATCCGCACAAACGATCGTAACAGTCAAACTCGAATGCTCTAGGGCCCGTCTTGAATTCACACCTAAGACGTGTGTAGTCTTGCGGGTGCCCTACCCAAACGTATCGAGAATGGCGGAGAGGAACCTTACCCTATAAACCAAAAACCTGTGTTTATATGTACAAGTGCGAAGCTATAGTACCCTCACTATAGTAGTCTTTCAAAACTTTACGCATGCAAAAACTTTTCCTAGGCATTATACTTTTAAAATACGTCCATCTTTGAAATTGCTTTTTCAAACTTTTTTCAAAAAAGGTCATACTTTTAAAAACACGCCGTTAGGCTCTTTGACCTATAGTCATTTGAGTTTAATAAATAAAATGCCGCTACATTTAAAACCGACCTAGGATAACCACTATATCCCAGGTCCTTTTCAAAACATAAATGAATTATGCGACTGACGTATCGTCATAATGCATTTATTGCTAAAAGTCTTTCACAAAGCAAAAACCCGAAATATGTCAATTCATTTCGGAGATTTTAAATGGAATTAACTTTTAGAACTTTAGAATTAGCCCTAAGTCGGGTGACTCTTTAGTCATCCCGACTTAATCTTTTTCTCTCAAAAAAAAAAACAAAACGCGGGATCATTCAGATGCGAACCCGTTGATTTACTCTTTGAATCAAGTGACCTATCGTCATTTTTGATTCAAATCCCTGAGTCACACGTAAAAGGCGAACAATTGATCACCTTTTACCCAAAATTTTAACATCCTCAGATCGGTTAGCCTATCGCTACTTCGGTCTGATCCTTTTTTATCATAATCCAATGATAAACCCCCGGCAACATACCGCCAAACTGGGTTAATCGGATTATGATCATACAAATTTTCTTATCTCGAGAATAGGGACGTGTCAACATGCCTCTATCTCAAAAGCTTCCCGTGTCTTTTTAAAAGCTAAAAACACGAGTCAAGTCGAGTCACCCTTTTTACACTTTTGTGTCTTCCTTTGGTCGTGAATGTGATTTTTCATTTGAGTCTTTTTCCTTCTCTTTTAGAATCACTAAAGGTTTGAAAACTTTGTCAGGTCCGCTCATTGAAAAACCCTGGATACGCGACGAACTAAGAACCGTCACTTAAACCCACCTCCGCCTCCAAAAAAGCGCTCCTACAACAGATCAAAACCAAAACCTGTCATGGCCTTTCAACACGATGAAGGTTTCGGAGGACCGCCGCCACCCCCCCCAGAGGTAACTGCCGAGCAAGTCCGACAGCTCAATGATAGGATAGCTAGCCTCACTACGACTATCGAACAAATGGCTATCATGCAAAAGTTTGAAGCAGAGAAAAACGCCGTACGCTTAGCCGAGGAATCCGAACGGAACGCAAAAAGGATCCGAACCATGGAAGAACGTCTCACGAATTCAAGGGGTTACTCTATACATCAAGAAAACGAGCACATCCCAAAGAACGTCAGGTCCATGCTACCAGATAAACTAGCACTCAGCGATCTTCCCATCTTCAAAGGTCACGAAAGTCCGCTCGTGCATGTCAAAGCCTTCAAGGCTAAAATGGCCATCATGGGCGTTGAACCCCCCGCATGGGCTACTTTATTTCCGCATTCACTCGATGCACAACCCAGGGCATGGTTCTATGCTTTAGAGCCACACAAAACCGGAAGTTTCGAGGACATAACGGTTGCGTTCGATCTTCAGTACCGAGACAACAATGATATCCAAGTCTCGCTACGTACCTTGGAGGTCCTGACTCAGAGAGACACTGAAGGGTTTACCGAGTACCTAACGCGCTGGAAGAAACTATGTGCTCAAATACCTAACCGCCCAAGAGACACCGATTTGATCACCATGTTTATCAACAACCTCACCCCCGCATACCAGCAACACCTACGATACGGGAATTTTGACAATTTTTCAACCCTCAGCGTCGTTGGCGAGCTCATCGAGGACGACCTCCGTAAAGAAAACAGGAATAAGAGTACGGGCCGCGGGTATCAAGGGAGCTCATCTCGAGCCACTGCCAAAGTCGAGCCCATCCATGCCATCAACGCACTGGACGCGTTAGAAGCACCACCGGTTTTTACGACACCACCAAGACCGCCATGCCTCCGCCAAAGCATCATACTCACCTCCTGGTCCCGATTCGATGAAAGCACGACGAACTTTGACCCGATATACATGACTTACTCAAAAGCGCTGCAGGTGGTGAGCCGTAATGTACTTCAACTCATAGGGCCTACTAGCGAACCTCCCAGGACAAGAAACCAAGTCATGGGATCTAACAGCATACTGCGAATTTCACAGAGGAAAAGGGCACGACACCGAGCAATGTTTTCGCCTGAAGAACATAGTTCAAGACTTAATCGACGACAATACTATTGTTAAACCCAGCCCAAGTCCTAAGCCTTCAAACCAGCTGAACCCTCTACATAACCATGCTATATTTACTTTAAGCACACCCTATCATCGATCGCTCTAAAATGATAGTCTCAGGCGATTCTGAAGTCAATGGCATCTGGAATACTTCTGAGGATGAAGCCGACAATGATGACATCCGCACCTGTCTCCAAGATGAGCCCTACGAGGAAGAGGCTCAACCCCGTCCCCCGCCGGGCAAGTACGGAGAGTTACGTCACAAGTACCCATTCAGGCTATCAGACAGTGATGATGAAATAGCCTACCTAACACGTTCTGGACGTCCGTACCAAGCTTCTCTAAAGTTACTTGAACCTCAAAGCCGCCCGCCAAGGTTGATCAAGCCAAGAAAAGAACAAGGGGATAATCATAGACGAAGATACGCCGCTACTTCGCCTACCGCAACCCCACCTACAAACATTGCTCCTACGCCGCCAGCCAGCAGGGTGTCATTACCTGACACCAATCCTGTACCTGTCTTGCCAGTTAACAAAATAACTCCACCAAATGCTACCCCAACACCCTTGCCTACACCCGAGATCGGAGACACACTCCACAAACAACTCAACAAGACGAAAGCGGACATTTCAATCTGGCAGCTCTTAAGAGACTCAATGGGACACCGTGAAGCCCTCTACCAAGCATTACAGGTCACCCCGATGACATCGGAAATGTCTCCGGAGAAACTTATCAGTAACATTACGCGCGAATGGCAGGCCAACGCCGTCACCTTCTCGGATAAGGACCTCCCTCCGTTCGGCGGCACACACAATCTACCTCTCTACATCAACGTGGAATGCCATGGCATGACGTTGCCGGTCGTCCTCATCGACAATGGATCTGCAGTCAATGTCTTGCCCCTTGAGACAGCTAGGAAATTGGGAATTAAGGAAAACGACTTCATCCTGCACGGACGGACGGTCGTGGCCTACGACTTTAACACGCCGCAAAGATAAAAGGAACCATCTCCTTCCCCATTATGACGGGACCACCATGAGAAACCGAATTTCAAATCATCGACATACCCCCTACCTATAACATGCTACTAGGAAGACCTTGGATCCACGCTACCAAGGCCGTCACCTCGACCCTACATCAAAAGGTCAGGATACCTCTTGATGACGAGATCGTCACCATCGACGCCTCGAACTTTCGGGCTACCCTCAAGCAGCAAAAAGCCAATGATAGTACTGCAGAGATAAATGCCGATCCAGCCGACGACATGTGTGGGTTCGACTTTGACTTCAACATCTGTACTCTGACCCGGGGAGAGGAAATCGCTGCGCTCTACACAAAGGACGATGACAATAAATGGCCCACCATGGGTCTATCTTACGTACCATGGTCATACGAAGTCTCTCAAGGTTGGGAAGCATACAATGATCGCAAGAAATATCATGACTTCCATATGCAACCATACCACATCCTCCCCAGCCACTACTGGCCAAAGAAGGCACTAGCAAGATTCCTAAGGACACGACCACATACACCATTGCCGGGATTGAGCTCATTTCCGACATCGTGGCGCAACAACAACTTCAACCCTACCAACCTCGATCATCCCTTACGAAGAAAACTCACAACGGATGGTCAAAAACCCTCCAATGGACCGACGAACAAGGCCGTACTTTCAAGATAACTACGGGTCAAGGCTACGCTTCGAAGATTCCGACTCAAGCGAAGACAATACCCCAAACCAAAAGACGTCTTAAAGTTTAAACTCCCTCGTCGTCATCTCAAGTCTCTTTTCCCAACTAAGCCCCAGACTACTTCCCGACATAGTCATTTTAGCTAAAGAACTAGAGTCATTAAGGTTGTCCAAAGCTCCTCGTCTGAGCTATCTTCAAATGTAACCGCTTTTGATAACATTAATAACATGAAAGTTTTTGATTACTCTTTGCCTCTTTCAAACTCTACTCTTTCTAATAATTGCGATAAATTTAAACTAAATAACATTGCATTATATAGATACATTGCAAGTATTGTCTCAAAACCCGAACAGAACCCAATTATTGAAGACACAACAACCACCAACATAGGCACACCCGAAGAACCTCAAGAACTGCAACTGGGGGCTTCCTTAAGCACAGAAGAAAGGGCCACCTATACCAAACTCCTCGCAGAGTTTAAGGACGTCTTTGCCTGGTCATATAAGGACATGCCCGGCATAGACCGCGAGATAGCTGAACACCGCATCCCGATCAAGCAGGGTAGCAAGCCGGTCAAGGTAAGCTCCGACGCATCAAGCCAGAATGGTCTCTCATGGTCAAGGAAGAGATCGAAAAGCAGCTACAAGCTGGTTTCATCCAAGTCATCGAATACTCAGACTGGGTCTCCAATATGGTACCAGTTATGAAGAAAAACGGCAAAATACGAGTATGTGCCGACTTCCGGGACCTGAACAAAGCCTGCCCAAAAGATGATTTCCCACTACCTCACATGGACATCCTAATCGACAACACAGCAGACCATGCCTTACTGTCATTCATGGACGGATATGCAGGATACAACCAAATCAAAATGGCAGCAGACGACATGCCAAAAACCACTTTCGTAACCCCCTGGGGAACATACTGCTACACGGTCATGCCATTTGGGCTCATAAATGCCGGCGCTACCTACCAACGCACTGCCACTACCTTGCTCCACGACATGATGCATAAGGAGGTTGAGGTATACGTCGACGACATGATCGTAAAATCAAAAGAAAGGGATGACCACATCACAAATCTCCGGAAATTCTTTACCAGGATCGAGCGATACAAAATGCGATTAAACCCACGTAAATGCACCTTTGGAGTCACATCGGGCAAGTTGCTAGGCCACATAGTAAGCGGCCGAGGAATCGAAATAGACCCGACCAAAATCAAAGCAATAATGGGCATGAAAACGCCGAGCAACATCGACGAAATAAGGAGTTTCTTGGGACAAGTCCAATATATCTCCCGGTTCATCAGCAAACTCACCATGATTTGCGAGCCAATCTTTAAGAAATTGAAGAAGGAAGAGCATACGAAATGGGACGACGATCACAACAAGCATTCGACAAAGTCAAGAGCTCGCTACAAATCCACCCGCTTACGGTACCTCCGCAAAAGGGATTTGCCACTATCGCTCTACTTAACAACCACGCCCGATGCCATGGGTGCCATGCTCGCCCAGGAAGTCGACAATGAAGAACGAGCCATCTACTACATCAGCAAGAAGTTCCACGATTACGAAACTCGGTATGAACCAGTCGAGAAGAGCTGCCTCTCACTGGTCTGGGCAACCAAAAAGCTCAGACACTACCTACTCACCAGCACTACAAGAGTCTACTCCCTAATGGACCCCCTCAAATACCTATTTGAAAAACCAGTCCTGAACGGACGCATGGCGGATGGACTCGCTTACCGCCGTCACGAACTCAAGTACCTCCCTCTGAAAGTAATCAAAGGAAGAGCAGTTTCGGACTTCCTTGCAGAAAATGCTATCATCGAACAGCCCATGATTGATACGATGTCGTTTCCGGACGATGGGATATTCACCATAGAAAAGGAATACTGGCAATTATACTTCGACGGAGCATCAAATTACCGCGGCTATGGAGTCGGAATACTCCTAATATCCCCAAACGGCGATCATACTCCACTCTCGATCAAGCTCGACTTCAGCGTCACAAACAACGCCGCGGAGTACGAAGCCTGCATTTATGGTCTGCAGGCAGCCATCACCCTCAAGATAAAGAACCTACGGGTACATGGAGACTCATTCCTCATCATAAATCAAGTGACAGGGGCATGGAAGATCATGAGCGAACCCCTCATCAAATGCCAAGCAAAAGTACGAAACTCCTAACCAACTTCGATCGTGTTGAATTCTACCACCTCCCAAGGGAAGAAAACCGATTCGCCGATGCAATCGCCAAAGCTATCATCCCTCCTCAACATGCCACGGACATGAAATTACTACCCATCATCGTCGAAAGACGCGGATTTAACCAAAGATACATCCATACCATTGACCTGGGCGAAGCGGCGAGCATGAGCCCTGGTATCAAGCCATAATCAACTACAAAGCAGACAACACTTACCCACCCGACAATCGATAAACGTGGGCGAGAGGGCTATCGGACTCCTAGCTTCCCAATTTGTGCTAGAAATAGGACAATTACTCAAGAAAACACCACAAGGGACACCGCTCATATGAGTCGACTACAAGAAGGGGCTGGAAATCGTTACCCAAGTCCACGATGGCGAATGCGGACCCCACATGTATGCTCGTGCACTCTGCAAACAGATTCTACGGCTAGGATGGTATTGGACGACTAAGGGAGCGGTGCATCCAATACGTTAAGCAATCGGCCATAATCGCCAAATTTTCAAAGAATGTACAAAGATGTACCACCTTCACCACTATATAGCCTAACCTCACCCTGGCCCTTTTCAACCTGGGGCATCGACGTGATAGGAAAAGTCCACCCCATCGGAGCAGGAGGTCACTGCTTCGTACTAGTGGCCATCGACTACTTTACTAAATGGGGAGCGGCATCCTTTCGGACCCTCGGCTCCAAAGAAGTCGCCAAGTTCATCCAGACAAACATCATATGCCGATATGGCATACCCCACGAGTTCATCAGCGATCAAGGCTCGCACTTTCAACGCGAGACGGAAGCTATACTCACAAAATACAACATCCAACATCACAAATCCTCGCCATATCGACCCCAAACCAATGGAGCCGTTGAAGCAGCAAACAAAACGGTCGTCACCATACTTGAAAAAATGATCGGCAGTTGCAAAGATTGGCCCAACAAGATACCATATGCACTCTGGGGATACCGAACTACCATCCGAACCCCTACAGGCATGACCCCCTATTTCCTCACCTATGGCATGGAAGCCGTCCAACCAGTGGAAATAGAAATACAGTCTCTACGCATACTAATGGAAAGTAGCATCCCGGAAGCAGAATGGGCCCGTGAACGGTACGAACAACTCATGCTCCTGGATGAACGCCGACTGCATTCCCTGAGCACCGTACGTATGTACCAAGCCCGGCTTCAACGAGCATTCAACAAACGAGTCAAGCCACGAAACATTAAAGTAGGGGATCTCGTACTAAAGTCAGTTCGAGCACCACTCCCAGTTGACCCACGAGGAAAGTTTAAACCTAATTGGGCAGGGCCCTACCTCGTCAAAGAGATTTACAGGCGAGTGATCAAACTAACCGATCTCGACGGCCAAGAGTTTAACTCGCCACAAACCTCGATCAACTCAAGAAATACTATCACGAAAACCCTTGCAATGTATCTATAAAATACAATTTTATAAAAACACAACTCATGGACCGGCAGGTCCTTAAACATGCTCATGGACCGGCAGGTCCTTAAACATGCTCATGGGCCGGCATGCCCTTAAACGTGCTCTTTCCCTCCACAAAAATCAAAAGCAATTCATGGACCGGCAGGTCCTTAAACATGCTCATGGACCGGCAGGTCCTTAAACATGCTCGTGGGCCGGCATGCCCCTAAACATGCATCCAACAAACACAATTCATGGGCCGGCATGCCCCTAAACGTGCACATTCACCACAAAAAAGCAAACACAATCCATGGGCCGGTATGCCCTTAAACATACATTCCCGAACTACGCCGGTTTGATTCCACTTTTCGTGGATACGTAGGCAGCTTTACAAAAAGCGCAACCGATATTCAACACAAAAAATGACACGTCCAAAGCTTAAAAAAGTCGAGGACATAGTCAACACAAAAACCGTCTCGTAGCCTAATAGGTTAACATAAGGCGATATTCAACACAAAAATGACACGTCCAAAGCTTAAAAAAGTCGAGGACATAGTCAACACAAAAACCGTCTCGTAGCCTAATAGGTTAACATAAGGCGATATTCAACACAAAAATGACACGTCTAAAGCTTAAAAAGGCCAAGGACAAAAGTCAACACAAAAATTCGTCTTTTAAACCTAAGAGTGAAAAGGACGACATTCAACACAAAACGACAAACCCAAAGCTTAAAAAGGCCAAGGGAATAGTCAACACAAAAACTTCCTAAAAACAAAAACCACACTTGCATTCTAAACCTTTGAAAAGAGATTAGAGCCAAGGAATTTCACACAAAATAACAAGCAAAATGAGGCAAAGTCGTAAATAAAAAACCCGATTTTTATTAACATTAAAAAGAACGGTTACATTTTGGATTTTCCAACGTAGGAGCATGACTATGACCTTAGAAATACACTAACAAACACTATATATTACAATACGAGTCCCGGCATGTACATCGGGTTTAGGATAGGTAATATATTACATAATACAACATAATATGAACATAATATTAACAAAACACACATAAACTGAAACCAGGTTATTCTCCGAAGTAGACTTGAAACCCTCCAGCTAAATAGGGGGAGCACCGACCCTCAACCCCTACGGCGACCCCCGACATTACCATGACGATCCGGAGCACCTGGCCCTTGAATACGGCGACGACCAAACACGCACTCAGCCGCCGAGAAGGGCACCGAGCTCGAAGCACCACCCCTACCACTGTTGCGGCCAAAGCGGATCGGGTCGTAGGCGGACGTCTTACGGAGGCTCGTTAAGCTCTACGACGGAGACGAGCCCTCTCCACAAAGACTTTCAAAGAACGGTCCCATTCGAGTAAGCCCTCGACACCGGATCGTCCCAGAGTACCACCCACAAGCCATTTAGGGCGCATGATCCAACCACTGACCCACTCGTCAGTCACCTGGTTATTTAACACAACCATGTCCTGTATCTTCGTGTCCTGGCCGGGAATGAATTGTGCATACCCTATCTGTCGCCTCACCCGCAGGGGATGGATGTAAACTCCCATCTCAAACCCACACAATAGAACTCCAGAGGACCATCACTCATCGCACTCGGCCACACCGACCACTCCCCACCAAGATACCGACCAACGGATGGCACATGACCTCACAAACTTCGGGAAATAGTCATCAGACGCCGTCTGGACCGACCATCGCATGTAACGATTAGTAATACCTCTGCGATGTATTCGCCATCGGCCAAGGTCATTCAACACACTTAGACGCTCCATCACCCACACTGGAGGATCACGGGACACCCTCAGATGCGCATGTTCCCTATTACATGCCCTGGTCGTCCAATCCAAGGATCGTCTCACCGTAATTAAAGCGTATGGTTGCAACCTATTTCCATCCGCTCCACGACGGCAATTAAACGCGGATCTCCTGAAGACCCCTCGGACACGAGTCGGAAACATGTGGCAATGTACCAAGCAAAAGGCCAAAGCCCTCCTCACGGCCACAGAGATATGCACGTTTTCATTATTCCTAAACCATTGACACAAACGATAGAGGTTGATACGGTTCCCGACAAATAACTCTTCCACCTCGTCACGGGTCATCTGGAGATAATTCTGAACTTGCCTCTTATAGCCGAGCTCCTGCCTGACGCACACAGGCACGCCAATACGCGTCCACCCGCCAATGGCCCCAAATTCCTCAACTAAAGGGCAAACCTCTCCGCAAGGAAAGCGGAACACATGAAGACTTGGGTCCCAATACTCAAGACAAGCATCCAGGAACTCGTATTCCATTCGAACCTGCCTTAGCCCACGAAATACGCCGACTCCGCAATCTTTCAAACGCTTCTTCTCGATACCTGACAAGGACGCACACCAACGGCGCAAATTTCCTTCAAAAATCTCCATAACTCGACGAATGTTCCGTAAATATTCTGAATATTTTTGGAAAATCGAGAATAGAAGACGAGAGGATGAGTGAAATGAACTAACTTAGCCCTCCTTTTATAGCCGAGATTTGCAAAACGAAATACAACACAAAAACTTAAGCGCTAGTGCACAAGCGATTAAAATAAATCAAACAAAAACCACAAAACAAAACAATAATCGCCTGTGCACAGGCGATTAAAATTAAAATCGCCTGTTCACAGGCGATTTTCTTTTTATTTCTGACAAAATTATTCGATTTTCTTACAACCTCTTACACCCCTACGCCCTAAACCTTTAACTTATTACCCCTACACCATTTTCTACCGACCTCCAACCTGTTTTTACGGTCCCGTCGCGTCGTCTCGATTTGCGTAATCAATTCCCGTCTTTCATATTTTTCATTTTCACAAAACACGATAATCACACAAAAATTAAACACAACACAAAATATGATTTTCACGTTCACAATTTTTCGTCTCAAAAACGTCGTTTTAGCTCATATTTTGGCTATGTCAAAAACGTCTTTTTCACGAGTCTAATTTTTTTGGCTAAATTAGCATTTTTCAAAATCTTAGTCATTAGCGAGTCAGTCTCAATCGAGACGTATATATATGCTTTTACAACTAACAATGTTTTGCAGGTACGCTCGGCAAGCAAATATGCAAGGATTTTAGACCCGGCTACTACGCAGGAATGCATTTTTGCAGCAAGACAAAATAACCGAATTAGGCCCATAAACACCCACAAGACCAAAAATCAACCAACCATACACAAGTCCTAATACATAAACCAATACAAACAAATACTAATATTCGTAATACAAGTCCAAAATACACAAGTCCAAGCCTACGACGACTGGTCACGACGCTGCAAGACAAAGACGCAGGAATCGATCTCAAAGACGCGCTCTATCCAGCCTCCTCTGCATCGACCTCCTCCGCCTCGGGACTTCCGCTAACTCTAAGCATGCGCAGCCTCCACTGGCCCGCGATCTCGCCTCCTCACCCGACTCGCTAACTCAAGTCGAAGGCCACGCTTCTCTCTCGCCTCGCAAGCCTCAACCACCTTCTCATTCACGATCGCCCGCCACCGCTCATTGCCGCTCGCCATAGCCGTCAGGCACGCCCGGGCCACCTGCAATAAACACGAAACGCCCACTTAGCTTTACAACATGGGGGCTATAATCAGAAGCTATTCCAACAAAGTTTGGCTAATGATTTTACACTAAAATCTTACTCAAACAGGGGGCTATAATCAGAAGCTATTCCAACAAAGTTTGACTAATGAATTTACACTAAAATCTTACTCAAACAGGGGCTATAATCGGTTATTCAACAAAGTTTGACTAATGATTTTACACTAAAATCTTACTCAAACTGGGGCTATAATCTGTTATTCAACAAAGTTTGACTAATGATTTTACACTAAAATCTTACTCAAACTGGGGGCTATAATCAGAAGCTATTCCAACAAAGTTTGACTAATGATTTTACACTAAAATCTTACTCAAACTGGGGGCTATCCTACATAATACACATGCTATACAAAAAAAAAGTGAATACCTTTTTCACTTTCGGATCCCAACTCTCTAGTCCCGCGTCAGTGACCACGGACAGACAAGGCTGCAGCACGATCGAATGGGAGCAGCCCTCGTGAACAACCAGCAGATCCTCAACGAACGGAGGAGGCTGGAACTCAAGATCAGGATCACGTCGCTACAAAACAAAAATAGGGTAAAATTTTCGCTTCTCAAAACCAAAACCTATACAAGCGAAAAGGATAAACAAACATACCTCGATCACAAAGATCAAAGAAGAGTACGTCAGGCCCAAGTCACGTAATCCTCGGCCGGCCGCAGCAGGGAATCGGACTGACCCTCATGATACACGTCACGACGCTCGTTAGCATCAGGCGTCTCCACAAACAAAACCGAAGGCGGAGGAACAGGTACGATGAAGCCCCCGCGACCCGTCTGCGCAGACAGACGCTCACCTGCGCCAAGACGAGCCGCATCGGGTCTCGATACACCGCCGTCCGTCAAGGGGACCAAAGCGGCCGCAATCGACGGAGGACGCCAAGAAAATTCCTCCAAGGGTCGCGAACGAATCGCAAAACAAGACCAAATCATAAACTACTAAAAACAAACACAAAACCAAAACCAAGCTACAAAAGACCGAATACAAAACACAATCACCCTTACCTTATCCATCACCATCCCGCTGAAGAGAACACGAGCCTCGCCATACTTGAGGCCAATGTTCGCCATTCATTGTCGCAGACGCATGGAAGGCCTGCACGCTCGTGTAACCTGGAACGCACTTTAAGGCAGAGAAGGGAAGTGAGCATAGCACCAAGCCTGCAAGCAATCGAGAACATGTCATAAAAGAAAAAGCGAAACAAGACAACAGACGCTACAAAATCAAGCCGCACCTCCATAAGAAGACCAGGGCCACTGGCGACACATCCGACTTCCGTCGATCCGGCCAGACGCACTGCGTCCCTCAAGTATCGGATCAAGAACCCCAGGCGTGAGTAAGGTCAAACTCACCCAGACGTGTCCGGTCAAACGGCGCCATCCAGCCTGGCCGTCGACGCTTCGCTCCCCTTGTCGCCAAAGTGGGTGGCCGTCAAGAACCACCACGACCACGGGCCCTCGCTGGCCTTCGCTCGAGTAGAACCTTTCTTCTTCCTCTTCCTCGAAAAAGTCGGCAAACCATATCGTCCGGTCAAACGTCTTCTCTCGCCTCTCCCGCACCTAACCTCTGCCGCTAATCAACCGCACAACCCGCGGACTATCAATAGGAGGACGCCACGCCCTGGCCAAGCACGCTGGCCACCATGAGGCGACCGCGACAATCCGCCCACGAGGAAGCGAGTCACGCCAACCTCAGAACCAGGCATGTGAAAGGTGTTGGTAGTATCCCAAAACTCGCCCAAAGAACGCCGAGCACGCCGAGACGCTGCTCACCCGCTTTCCCGCACCTCTCCATTTACGCACTGGGGACCCAAAGCCGTCCCAAGCACTATATCCCGCTCCTCGTGTGAGCCTCTCTCTCAAAACGCTAATCGCCGTTCGAATCCGGAGAAGGTCCTCATCCCGCTTAACGGAAGCCGACCTTCACCCGGATCGACAAGTGCTCCAACGGACTCAGGACCAAACTCACGCCGTGGGTCTCTAGCGAACTGGGACCACTGACGCGACCCCGAGGGTAAGCGGTCGTATACCCGGCTCGTCGACCATCCCCATGAACCGACCATGGCGGCCTCGATCTCGGCCTCAGCGGCAGCGCTTAGCGGCGGCATCTGCGGCCGCGTCTGCCTCCTCGCCTCGCCCTCAACATCTCCTCAATCCGTCCCGGCTGCTCCGAGCATGGCCTCAACTCGACCCCGACCATGAAAGCGAGCACACGCCAGATTAATGGCGACAAGCGGCGTCATGGCGCGGCCGCGGCAGCGCAGCCACCGCAGCTCAATCTCGACCTCGACTGCCTCGCCGAGCTCGCCTCGTCACCCCGAGATCCTCCGACTTCGGGAGGATCCTGAACGACTCCGGCCCTCGAGCACGCCCACGCCCCCGCGAGACCTCCACAGGAGCTCCCCCTGCTCCGACCTCCTCAACAACACCGGCGACCTCAGCCTCGTCCCGTTCACCACCCTCCGCAGCAGCCCGAGCTCGACGTCGCGGCCTACTACTGTCCTCACCAGAGGCCTCATCCACCTTACGCTTCTCGCCTCGGATTCCTCCGAGCCCCATCTCGGCCGCCACCACGGCCTCCCGGAGCCACAGGCACCTCGCGGCGAAGACCACGGCCACGCCTCGCTGAAGACACTGCGGTGCACCTCGGCCTCTACCACGACCTCCCACAGAGTCCCAGGCGTCTCCACGCGGCGCCACGTCCGCGCCGCAAAGAGCTCAAACAACACCTCGAGTCGACCTCGACCGCGGCCAGGAGACCTCGGCAACTCGGCGGCTGACCCGCTACCGCTAGCACCACCCGAAGAGCCAGGTACGCCAATTGCGTCACCCTGCGTGCGTCTCTAGTTGAAAAATCGGAAGACCCTCAGCGGCCTCACGAACAACTCCTTGAAGACCACTGGTCGCCAATAGCGACCTCGCCATGGCCGCTAGCTGAAAAGCGGTGACTCAAGAAGAACGCCACGACCGAGCCACTAACCGCAAGCGGCTCGGGACCACCGAAAACGATCGTGTCCTAGGCCACCAGCGAAGGCCCAGACGACTCAAGATCGCCCGCGCGCTAGCGAAAGGCGAGACGACCCAGCAGGACCCTGCCACTCGCACCCTGGTGTCGTAGAAGCTCCAGGCGTCGTAGAAGCTCCAGGCGTCTGAGGAAAAGCTCTCAGCAAGTCCGACTGAGACGGACCATCAGAAACCTCCATAGGCGCAGTATCCTCAAGTAGAGTATGCTCGTCCCTGAACGGTAAAGTCAACGCCACCAAGACCTGGTCCATGGAGCCGAAGTAAATCAAGGCGCAGGATCACCTGCACAAAATTCAAAGGCATACTCAGACAACTACAACAGCAGATCGTTCAGAAAAGCAGAAGCACGCAAAAGCGACAGGAAGCAAGCATTAGGCCCAAAAATCTGCAAATGAGGCCAAAACAAGGCAAAGGCACAGAAAAGTATAGTTCATAACACACATATGATATATACGTCCTACACAGCTAGTCCAGGAAACAGGAATGCACAAGGATAGCGACAAATCAAAACAAGACATCAAAAAGGAAGCAGGAGGCCTAATTTTTGACAGACAAGGCCAAAGCCAAGCAGAAGCACAGGAATGCACTTTTAAGGACACACGCACGGTATACACGTCCCACACAATGAACACGAGGAGCAAGTCCACGCAAAAGCAGCAGAAAACCAGCAGAAACAGCAGAAAATAGGCTTTTTAACCTAAAAATAGCAGAAAGGACAAAAACGCTACAGGAGGCCAGAAACCCATATTTTCTGAAACAGACCCAACCCATAAATCACGATAAGCACGTGCAAAAAATTTCATGCGAAAACGATGTCCCGAACACCTCGACTGAGTAGCTTCTGCGAAACACCTCCAAACTACAAAAACGACCTTTTATTGACCATAACTCAACCCAAAAAGCCCCCACTTCCCACAAAACAACCCCCTAGCCAACACAGACAACATACCCTCCAATACTTTACATACACGGGGCACGAAAAGCGAGGAAGAGCGATTTTAGGAAACCTAGCCTAAACTACAAGAAACGCTCCAAAACACCTCCAAACCATACATTTCCTACAAAACAAAGCCAAATGTGTACCATACTAGCCATGAAAACACAGTACAGAGAATTCGGGCAAGTTTCGGAACCGAAAAATTCTCGACCAAAATCGGCCCCTATACCAAAACGCACGAAAATGACGGTTTTTCGAGCCGTTTTTTCGCACACAAGCCACCCAAACCTCCACACTAGCACACTACAACGTTTCCAAAACAACCAAGCCACTCGGGATCGTCATAGGCGACAAAAACAGAGCAAAGCCCCGACCTTACCCCTCTTTACAGCTTTAACCCAAACGAACCGCTACAAGACATTTCAACAAACCGAACTTACCAACACGATATACTACTAATGGGTAAGCTACACTGAAGTTTTGAGCCATTTTCGAGACGTTTTCAAAAATGACCAAAATGCCCCTACACTACAAAACGCACGAAAATCGAGACCACGAGCCGGGTTTTCACACAACGACAGCAAGACCAGCAAGGCAAGCACTATACTAGCCATGGCGAACGTTTTCAAACCAAGACGAAAGCCAAACTCGAATCAAACCAACGAAAATCGACCAAAACCCTAGAAAACGGTATTTCAAGCTAAAACCGACTCAAACCAAATTCAAAGCACGAAAAACCAAGTAAGTCGAGTACGTACCTTGGTCCATGACGAATTGTAGGAGTCGGAAAATCAATTTTCGATCAAGAAAATCGCCAAGACGAGTCTTAGTGGTTTTCGATTTTGTTTTGTTTTGTTTTCGGATGAAATGAGCCAACCCCTGCTTTCCCGTGTTTTAACCATAAACACCGAACAAAACATAATCGCGATTACGGCGATTAAATTTTTAATTCGCTCGTAATACGGCGATTATATTTTTATTTCGTGGGTTTCAGTTTTGTTTTGGGCTGTTTTTCTCGGCCCAATACCCATTTCAACCCATTTCAAATACAATTTCAACCCGTTCACAAAAATACGTCACCTCTTTTCGAGTCGTTCACAAAAATACGTCACCTCTTTTCGAGTCGTTCACAAAAATACGTCACCTCTTTTCGAGTCGTTCACAAAAATACGTCACCTCTTTTCGAGTCGTTCACAAAAACACGTAGCCTCCTCACGAGACGTTCATAAAAACCTAGCCCTTTTTATGAGAAACACAAAAACACGTAGCCTCCTCACGAGACGTTCATAAAAACCTAGCCCTTTTTGTGAGAAACACAAAAACACGTAGCCTCCTCACGAGACGTTCATAAAAACCTAGCCCTTTTTATGAGAAACACAAAAACACGTAACCTCTTCACGAGACGTTAAAATTCAAAAAAAAAAAAAAAAAAAAAAAAAAAAAAAAAAAAAAAAAAAAACGCGTAACCTCCTCACGAGACGTTCATAAAAACCTAACCTTTTATGAGAAAAACACGTAACCTCCTCACGAGACGTTAAAATTCAAAAAAAAAAAACGCGTAACCTCCTCACGAGACGTTCATAAAAATCTAACCTTTTATGAGAAAAACACGTAGCCTCCTTACGAGACGTTCACAAAAATCTAAACCACTCCCATAAACCAAACCCCAAAGCACGTGACCTCTCCTACGAGACGTCCAGCAAGGAAAGCAAAGCAAGGAGCGCAAGCCAGAGGCGCAAGCAAAGCAAAACCAGGAGCGCAAGCCAGAGGCGCAAGCAAAGCAAAGCCAGGAGCGCAAGCCAGAAGCGCAAGCAAAACAAAGCAAGGAGCACAAGAGGAAACACAAGCAAAGCACCAGCTGGGAGTACGCAGGCCACATGCAGGCCGACACGCCCTTAAACATGTAGGACCGTCATGTCCTTAAAAACATGTCGTCCCTCCCCGCACTTCCCGACGCTAAGTCCTCGTCTCTCCCCTGAGACACATGCTTAGCGCCGCCAGGTAGTATCGAGACTGTAATGGTCCGGATACTATCTTTAAGTTTGACTATCGCTTTGTCCAAGCTCAGTCAAACTGGGGGCTCTGTAGATACCCGTATCCGTACCCCCCAAAAACAAACCCGATGATGAAAAGGACTGTCATACATGCTTTTAAAAAGAGTCGAAACGGTACAAAAGTGTCTAAAACGTATTTGGTCATTTTTAGCGTATTAATTTGGACTTGCATAATCATAAAAATGAATGTCAACTTTAATCATTATGAGCATAACACGAACAAAATATAGGAACGTCTTTTTAAGCCAAGCCACAAAAACAGCCCAACTAGCTACAAAACGGCCCAAACTTACAAAAACGACCCAAAACACAACCCGCAAAACGGGCCAAAGTGCGTCCCGTGTCACATTTTCACAGAACTAGAAATTACAAAACCATAAAATAATATACTTTAATATTATTTTATTTTCGAGCCAAAACCGAAAAACACGACAAAACCCGAAACACGAAAACCAAGATTCGGACCAAAACAGAACGACCCAAAAATACTTAACCCTTAAGCTAAGAATAAAACATCATCATTACTCAATCAACGCCCAAAACCAAAAGCGGTGAAAATAGCACTCCAAAACAAATTTAGAATCGCCAGTTAATAGGCGATTAAAAACCTAATCGCCTGTTAACAGGCGATTAAAAATTTGTTTTGGCGTGCAGCCTTTTGTGTTTTTCTTACAAAAATCCAACCCAAATGAAATAAAATTCGCCAAAGGGGCGATTATTATTTTGTTCACCCATAAACCACCAACCTCTATAAATACCAACCCCTTAATTCATTTCAAAGGATCGGTTTTAACACTTATACACTATTCACAAAAATCCACTCAAAAATACCGTCTTTACATTTTGAAAGGTAAACCTTTTACCTACGTTTTGGACGTTTGAGACTCGGACAATGGGGTTACATTAACCCCAAACCCGATATTGGCACTAGCGGCCGTATTAAATGTCTGGTTGTAGCAATTCTGATTCCTAATCCGCCTAAACCTCGCCAATATCGCATAAATAAACGACTCATTATCACTAAAGCAAACCGACGTCACTTTTATAATTACGCAAGACCTCATTCATGCATTAAATTACGACTAGAATCACGGATCCAACACTAAATTGTACTGCTTCATAGAGTCTTTTAGCATGTCAAACTGAGGGTTTTCCATAAATTCTAAATATAAGGTCGGAAAATAACGTCTATAGTAATAATTTAGTCAATAAATTATTATTTAACGTACATTTCCTATAGCAAAGTCATTATTTTGACTATTTACATTATTTATGCATTTTAATCGAGTCATGTTTATTCGCACTTGTACGTAGCGTGACTTTTAGCCCAAATATCGAAATTAAACAAATGTTTTCAAATTAGTAGAGACTACTCTTACGTAGGCTTTTTGATTACTGTTTTCAAAACTCATTTTGTCAAAACTTTCGAAAAGTAACCTCACTCCGAACCCCTTCTCTGGTTTCAAACCTTAGATTTTTAGGTATCGACGCACCTTGAAATCTGAGACACTCGTGTCTTGTATTTCAAGACGCGTTGAATAGGTTCCAAATTCCTTTAATATTTGGTGGCGACTCCGAAAATACATTTCAAAAAGGACTTTTATACTTTTCTTTTTTGATCACAAATTCATGCAATGATCCCCCCATTTTTAGCAAAACTTCGCACCCCCCTTTTTTCCTGCGAGGCGCATTCCGCCCCTACGCCCCCGCCACGGGGCGAGTAGGCACAAGGCAGTATGCCGATAGGTTTCTCTCGCTTTCCGGTACCTTCAATACCAAACGCCCCCTGAATTTATTCACACACAACTTCCTCATCTTCTTCTCTCTCTTTTCTACTCTTTCTCTCTCTCGCTCTACACAATTTACTAGACTACAATAGTCTAAAAATTGTCTTTGCATTCTAAGGTAAACATTTTACCTTCAGATTGAACTTTTTAGACTCAGGCAAACGGGTTACCTTAACCCAAACTCGGTATTGGCATTGCAAACCCGTATTCATAATACGGTTGTAGCGATTCGGATTCCTAATCCGTCTTAAATCTCGCCAATACCGCATAAGCAACGACCTAATTAACAACAAACAAAACGGACACCACTTTTACATTATGCAAATTCTCATTTACGCATTAAACGACTAAACATGATTTCAACAAAACTTGTACCGTTTTCATTAGTCTTAAAGCATGCAAAACTGAGAGTTTTAAACAAACTTTTACACACACATGAGTCGGAAAATAGCATTTAAATGATAATTCAAACAATGAATTATCGCTTTGTGCACATTTCCCATAGCAATCCGTCATATCTTTGACGTTTACATTTGCTTTTACGCATATTTATCGAGTCATATACCGCACTTGTACGTAGCGGTTTGCATTCGCTCAAACATCGAATTATACACTGTTTTCAAGCTAGTAATGGCTACTTTTACGTAGGCTTTTCGATTACGATTTTTCATAAAACATTTTGACAAAACTTTCGGAAAGTACCCTCACCCTGAATCCACTCTGGTTTCACAATTGCCTTAGACGGATAGGTATTGACGCACCTTGAACTCTAAGATTCGCGTCTTCGAGTCCAAGACGCGTTGAACGGGTCCAAATTTCTTCATAATTTGGTGGCGACTCCGAAAGTGGCTTTTAAATGATTTTTTGATATTTCTTTAAAATGTTTTAAACAATTTACGCAATGACATCCCCCCATAGCACTCCGCCCACTTTCGAGGGTGGGCGCGCGCGGGGCGTCGAGGAGGGCCCGATCCCGGTACCTTCAGTAAGCGACTCCGCTGGGGATGAGCACGTCTTTATTTTTAAGGAAAATTATTTTTTTCTTTTATTTAAAAACACAAGAGGTGAAACTTGAAAACTTGAAAACAGTTACATTTTCGATGTTTGAGCACATGCAACCGTTCGAGTCGAATCCTCCTGATTCATAGCCACGCACCCTCGAGGAACGGTCCCTAATAACGCTTGCTTCATAAGCGAGATTATTCAGGATACACCGATTTCTCACCCCTTCATGATTACAAGTACGACATCCGTACAAACGATCTTAACAGTCAAACTCGGACACTCTATGACCCGTATTGAATTCACACTTAAACGTGTGCAATCTTGCGGATAACCCTACACAAACGTTGCGGGAATAACCGAAGGGAACCTTACCCGAAAGCCAAAAACACGTGTCATATACGTACAAATGCGAGACTATAGTACCCTCACTATAGTCGTCTTTCAGAATGCATCGTACAAAAGCACTTTAGAACATTGCAATTATTTTCAAAAACGAACTAACAGTTCTTTTCGAACTTTTGAAATAACGTTTTTCAAAAACCTTCCGCCTAAACCGGCTGAACTATAGTCATTTCGGTTTAACCCGACAACACAGTCTTTCAAAACGCCCGTGAATAATCACTACATTCACGAGGCTTTTCAAAAACGTAAACGGATTACGCGACTCACGGTCACCGTAATTCATTTATCGCAAAACATTTTCACAAAGCAAAACCCGAGAATATCAACATATTCCGGCGGAACTTACTCAAAACAAACGGCCTCGACCTTTTACAAACATTTTCGCAAAACTCACGTCGAGTCGATTGACCTCTAGTCACTTCGACTTGGCAAACATCTGTTACAAACAAACAAAACTTGGGAATGGTCATACCCAATCCCGTCGTTTATGCTGAATCAACTGACCTATAGTGATTTGACTCAGTTCATTTTACACAAAACACGTGAAAATGAGCAGTACCGTTTTCACCACGCTTTAACATCTCCAACTCGACTAGCTCATCGCCTTCTCGAGTTGGATCCAAAAACTTTTTATTGCAATCCAACGATGAGCCCACAACGACATACTATTAATACGGGCCCATAGCAATCAAGCACAAAGCGTCTTTTACATCGAGATTGGAAACGCGTCAACGCGTCTCTAGCTCAAAAACTTTCCAAACATTTTGTTAAAACAAGACGAGCAGTTTTAACAATACTCACAACACATTTTTGAAATATACATTTTTCAAAATTTTTGCAAACCGACTAATCAATAGCCATTTTGGTTTTAACCAAAACAAGCAATCTTTTCAAAACGAAACCGGGAATAATCATAAAATTCCCGTCGACATTTCAAAGCATGAACGGACTACATGACTCACCGTCGTTGTAGCCCTTTTAATACAAACTTTTTTCTACAAAGCAAACTCGAGGATGACAACATGTCCTCGATGATTTTCACAACATATCAAGCTGTACATGCCCGTTTTAAACACTTTTGAAATAACAATTTTCAAAATATTCAAACCAATCGGCCCACGGTCATTTCGGCCCAATCATCATTTTTACAATTAAGCAAACCCGAGAATGGCGAAACGCATTCCTGCGGATTTTTTCTTCGGTCATTTCGACCAAAACATCACTTTTACAACCAAACAAAACCCGGGAATGCCTAAGCACACTCCCGCGAACTTTTTCTTCGGTCATTTCGACCAAAGCATCACTTTTACCACCAAGCAAAACTCGGGAATATCTAAGTGCGCTCCGGCGGACTTTTTCTTCGGTCATTTCGACCAAAGCATCACTTTTACAACCAAACAAAACCCGGGAATGCACAAGCGAACTTCCGCGGACTTTTTCTTCGGTCATCTCGACCAAAGCGTTACTTTTACAACCAACCAAAACCCGGGAATACCCAAGCGCAGTTCCGCGGACTTCTTCTCCGGCTATTTCTGCCTAAGCCTCAATTTTATAACCAAGCAAACCTGGGAATGCCCAAGTGCAGTCCCGCAGACTTTTCCACTTAGTTGAATGGCCCATAGTCGTGCCGACCAAGCACTTTCAAAAGAAAAAAACGACAGAACGTGCAGAACCGTTCTCATCGCATTTCAAGCATCTCCGACTCGACTAGCCTATAACTACCTCGAGTCGGCTCCAAACTTTTTGTTACAATCCAACGAAAAGCCTACAACAACACACCGTTAACACGGGCTAATAGGATTCGATCTCAAAATCACCTTCTACATTGAGCTGAAATGTGTCAACGCATTTTAGCTTAAAAAGCTTTTTCGCTTTTCATCAAAAACAACTTATTTTGCAAAGTCACGAGACGAGTCTAACTATGCATAAATCGAAACTCGACACGAAGACACCGATTCATATTCAAGACGCGTGCCTCTCAAGCAACTGACAAAGCATTCACCCAAGCATCAGCAACAATCCCGCGGATCTAATCAAGCAACCCGCTACTTGTCAACAAGGGTCAAGTCCTAAGCATTGAGTCAATCTCTGTCCGTCTAGGACAATCGAGTCTCTGACATACGACGTTTTTACAAGCCGATAAAGGAATAAATTTGCTTACAACTCAACTTCTTTTCAACTAACAATTCTTTTACAAACTTTCTTTTCGCACAAAAAATACATTGCATCCTAGGAATTACAATCTGAAGAAGGTCTAAGCTAGGTACGAAAGTTTGAGACAACACCCTCACAAAAAGAAAAACACAAAGCAGGGGGCTCCCGACGACCAACCGTCAAAGTCCGGTAGTCCACTTGTGATCTACTACTCCATTGCTTTTGGAGGAGGATCCATTAATTTGGAGCTCCATAGTGATTATGAATGTGATCACGACCAGAAGTACGAGTATTCCTGAATCACCCTCCGTGTACTCGATCGCGTGCCTTATAAGCAAACGAACTTGTCATAGGAGTCTGGCGTGACAGACATACGATTACATACAACACCGAGCCCAAGTCCAGCAAAAAATCAATTTCAAGCCCAATGCCAAAAAAAGGGCGTTGCAAGTTCTAAAAAAAACAAAAACAAACGAGAACACACAAAAAGAAAATGACAACAAACAAAAGGCAAAAACAAAATAGCCTCAAAAGCCTACGAACAAACGGCACATGCTTTGAATTTTCAAATCAAAGTCGCAGCAGAAGAAACAACAAACAACTTAGACCAACCGAGAAGACATTATCCTTAGGATGCAATGTATCAAGGTCAAACACATAACACAACTCTCGGACCGGCATGTCCTTAAACATGCACCTTTTTACATACACATCTCTCGGGCCGGCATGCCCTTAATCATGCACTTTTAAACACAATTCATGGTCCGACATGCCCCTAAACATGCACTTCCACACTCTTTACAAAAAGCAAACACAAATCTTGGGCCGGCATGCCCTTAAATGTGCATCACCCGAACTACGCTGGTTTGATTCCACAATCGTGGATACGTAGGCCATTCACCCGAGCTCAACCAACCCCTTACAAATTCTCACAAAAAGATCTCTACCCGCCTAACACCTTCCAAGGCTGGGAACATCACAAAATCAAAAAGCAAACTATTTCTTTATCGAGGCGTATAAACGTTTACGTCGAGGCAAAGTTGTCTCGGAGCATATGAGTAGTACTCTGCTTTGTCATCTGTTTTGTTTTGCAGGAATAATAACACGCTACCAAAGACAAACTACCACCGTTGACCAAGCCGGGGGCTTCATCAACGCATGTATCAGGAGCATTAACATTCATGCAACAGTCGAGTCTCGAGTCACGCATATGATTTGTCTCAATCCTTAAACAATCTCCAAAAAAATTAGTTTTCCATCAAAACCTCAACTCATTCCTCGAGTCCTCACACTTTGAAGCAAGAAGCATTTTCAACTTCAGAAACAATTTGGCGACATTTCAACAACCCTAACCAAATGTTTCAGTTTTCCAAAATCACAAAACATTTCTTACGGGCCAGCATGCCCTTAAACATGCACGAGGCAACGCGTCCTCCAAACAGCTCGTCAGCATTTTCAAAAGCATTTTTCAAAAATTAACTCAACACTCGAGTGAATACATTTTGAACAACATTTTGAACAAAAGCATTTTCAAAAACACTTTGCATCTCGCATTTTCAAACATCTCTTTTTCAAAATCAGTCTTTCCTTGAACACTAACCATGCAGGTACAATGCAAAAGGCAAAGCAGACAAAGAGCATGACACGAGCAAGCGTTCACAATGCCCAAGATGCCGTCAACCACAACCACTACGCACAAACAGTACTAGATACGCTCTACCAACGGTACTGGATAAAACACCACTGGATACACCTTTTCAACCACAACCGTCAATGCAACCGCAACCTTTCAAGCTTACAACAGTCAACCGATTCACCATAATGCAACATACATCTTCAGACTAACAAAACAGGAGGCTAGCACCTTGTCACAGATCACACGGAAACACAACAAAAACAAATGTTCTTCACGAACACCGTACAACAACAAAAACAAAAGGCCTACCTCAATAGGCAAACAAAAACAAATGTTCCTCACGAACACCGTACAATAAAAAAGCAAAAGCCCACCTTGATACGCTTACAAACAAATGTTCCTCACGAACACCCTGAAACAACACAAGCAAAAGCCTACCTTGATAAGCCCAATAAAAACGGTCGTTCTGTAGGTACCGGGGTTAAATGGGACCACTCGACGTCTTGCTAAGGGCGAAAAGTTGAAAAAGATTAAGTTAGAAAAACCTTTAAAAACTGCTTCGGAGCCGCCACTAAATTATGAGGGAAATTTAGAACCCGCCTCCGTGACCTCATGCTCAAAGACACGTCTTATATTAGAGTTCAAGGCACGTCGACACCCATCCGTCTAAGGCTATTGTGAAACCAGATTCGGATTCGGGTGAGGGTACTCTTCTAAAGAATAGTTCAAATAATGTTTTATGAAAGATCTTTTGGAAAAGCCTATCAAAAGATAGCCTCTACTAAGCTTGAGAACAATGCTAAGAATGATATGTGAGCTTAAGTAATTCGCTACGTACAAGTGCAATATAAGTTGTAAAAAGAATGCAAATGCAAATGCAAAAAGAGATTGTTTCAAACCCTCAGTTAAGCATCCTTAACTTGTTAACGAAAACGGTTCAGTTAATGTCGAATTCATTGTTAAGTGATTTAATGCAAGATGAGGATTTGCTTAATGTAGGTTTATATCCGTATATAGACCTTTTAATTCACAGGATTATAATGAAAAATTTACAAGATTAATAGTCATAAATAGAAATTGCAAAACATAGTATAAAGATTTAGAATTAACCTTTTAATCCTTTAGAATTGGCCTAAGATCAATACCAAAATTATGGTATCTCCTAATAATCTCACCCAAGATGTGTAGAGATATGCCCTTGAATTTGCTAGAAAATTAGAGAGAAGAACTATTTCTTTTTCTCCAAGTATTTGTGTTGTGTGCTAGAGTGAAATTGTGATTAGGTTAGATGAGATTAGGAGAGTGATTAGATTAAGTAGAGGAGAAGAAAACTATCTCCTCTAACCTACTATTCACACGTCCATATTAAGCTAGAGTGGGCTCTTCCACTTCTTAATTTACAAGCCCAAATCTAATTAAGAGTATAACCCATTTAATTAGTTTTATTTGGCTTTTAATGTATAATGTAATTTATATATCCTTATATAATAATTAATCATAAATATCCTTATATTTATAATTTACTAATTAATTATAACTGATTAAAATTAATTAGCCTACATTATACGTAATAATTAAATATAACCGTTTATATTCAATTTCCGGATTACAGCTAATTCCTCTCATCTAATATCATTTAATCTTTATTAAATAATATTCATTATCATATTTGACTAACCTCTTAGTCACATCCGACTAACTGTTTAGTCCACAACACTGACTAACCGTTTAGTCATTTAAATAAGGCATCAATATGATCATTTTCTCAAATAATCATATTTCTCAAACACATCCTTTAGGTGTGACTCTTAGGGACCAGTTGATCACCGCCATCTGTATGACAATAACGTCAAACTTATCTAGCAAGCCAACCGTTATTGATAAACGTTAATCAACTGATTAAATACGAAATGTACCCTGTGTACCTTTAGAGATTTATTTATGTTATTGCACTAACTGTGGAGGACACTAACCCCAACACTTAATGCATACATAAAATAAAGTTCAATTCTCCATTGATTTATTTTAAGGGGGGGTCAGTTGTTTATGCGACTTTGGAAAGGTGTTATGAATAGGGTGTGTATTCGAGGTGCATGGCCGCCTTATGAAAAGCAGAATCGCGTACCAAAGTCGGGGTGAGCCTAATGTAGACCCTTACAAGTCAAAGAAGTAAAGAAAAAACCTTAATCCATGCTAGGATTAAGACCTACCTGTCTCGAATCAGGAAACCGGCAGCGCTTCTCTTCAAGGAGGAGGAATTCAACACAAGAAAATGAAGAATTCAAAGGATGTTTATGCGTGAGGCTTGTTGAGAGAGTTTGCTGATGTTTCTAGCTGTGTTAATTGTGTTTTGAACGTATGTAGGGGGGCTGTATTTATAGTAGAGAGCTCGTCGTGAATTAGGAAACCCTAGAGGATAAAACCGGCCGTAGGAATTGCAAGGCACCTTGCGAATGCCAGGAGTAATCGCAAAGATTCTTGCGATAGCCTGCCCTGATCGCAAGGCTCCTTGCGATTGAGAGGGCGGGCAAAGTCCTCTTTTTCCGTATATTTCTAAATTATCTTTTAGGATATACGGGATATTCTTGCTTGAGCTCTAAGTTACGGAGTTGTGGCTGGATGTAGGGTTTGTCTAGGTTACCCTGGGCCTTGGGAAGCGGGTCAGGAATGTGACTGGGCTTGGTTCTGGGCTCGAGACCCGAAAATGTTAAAAGGGTGTATTTTGTAGTAATTTGTGAAATAAGACGGCCCGTGAGGCCGTATTTGGTGTTTGTCAATGCTAAAAGGTGGTTTTAGCGATTGGGCCTAAATTTAGGGATTTAGGAGAATCGAATTGGGCCTTGTTAATGTAAAAGGGCCAATTGGATTATGTATTTGTAAAAAGGATGCGCGCATACCGATTAGGACCAAGACTCGAGACAAGCTAGACTCTAGACTATCCTAAGGACACTTACCTAAGAGTGATGACCCATAAAACCTCATTTTGCATTTTAAACATTTAACTCGAATTCGACATAGTTAGTACCGTTTAAGTCAACGTAAAAGCATGCAATAAAAGTCCATTGTTACATCACTGGGTTTTTGGTGGGAGGTACGGATGTGGGTATCCACAGAGCCCCCAGTTTGACCGAGCTTAGGACTAAAGCGAAAGTCAGACTACACGACAGCATCCGGACCGTTACAGTCTCGATACTATCAGCGGAGTGGAGTATGTGTCCATGGGTCAGACGAGGACTCCGAACCGGGCTTATCCGGGGCGGGACAAACATGTTTAAAGACATGACATTAACCAGACTACGAGAGTTAGATTCCATCAAGAGAACCCCAGTAAACAATTCGATAAGTCATTAACGGAGCTAGTGCTTCGATTGATTCGTATTGGTTATGATACTTTCGCCCTAGTATTTCTTATATTTATTGTTTTATTGCGTCTTTATTCAGTTTAAGTTTATATTTTTAGTTATTAGATTAGATAAATAATCTTATTATGATCTGCGTAGATAACTTGTAATCTTAAACGACATTAGTACTTAGTCCCTAACCTCTCTGAGACCGACTTGTAAGTGTTACAATCGATCCGTACGCTTACGGTAATTTATAACTAGTCACTTACAGACGCCGATAAAGGTGTGTGGATACCCATATCCGTACCCTCCCAAACAAAACCCTGTGATGTATCACGGACTTTTATTACGCATGCTTTAACGTTGACTTAAACGGTTCTAACTAATGTCGAATTCATTTTGAGTCGTTTTAAATGTTAAAATGATTTAGGTCACCTCACATCGCATTTAAATAACGTTCATTTTGTCCATTTGGAGTCTAGCTAGGTCCTTGTCCCGCTTCATTTGGCATGAGCTTCGCATTTGCACTACAATTAGTCCTTTTACATTAACAAGGTGCGATTCAAAGATTCCTAAATTCCTAAATTTAGGCCCTGTAGCTAAAACCGCTATTTAGCCCCTCTTACACAAAATACAACTTCACGTCTTACCTTATTTCACAAAAACTATGCAAATACACCCTTTTCATTTTTAGGGTCTCGGGCAAAACCGAGCCTAAACCCACCTTTGGCCCGCACTCCAAAGCCCTAAGCATCACAAAATATCTCACAAATATCCCAGCACTTTTCTTGAGCTTCACGCTCGAGATTATCTCATGATCTTTCAAAGATTCAATCTGGCCGAAACTTGGAAAGTAGACTAGAACTGACCCCCAAACCGCATAACCTTATGCGGTTTGAGGTGAACCGCATAAGCTTATGCGGTTTCTGTGCAACCGCATAAGGCTATGCGGTTCCTAGGCTTGTTTTTATCCCCTTATTTCCTAATTTCTCCGAGGTTTTTAGTATATATACTGACTCTATACCTCGACATTCAAACACACTTTCAGATCACAATTTCACACATCTTTCACAACACACAAATTCCCTCATCTTACACTTTCACATCCACAAAAGCCTCAAGCACTCAAATCCTTGAGTTCAACACACCATCCCGTGTTGAATTCATCCTCCTTTCAAGTTCAAGAAGCGAAGCTCTGCCCAGATCTGGAGCGTCAGGACAAGGTAGGTACCGATCCACTTGGATCAAAGCTTCTTCTTATTTTCTATGGACTAACAAAGGGGTCTACACTTTAGCGCCCCCCCCGGCTTTGGCACCCGAGCGCGCTTGCCTTCCAAGTGTTCTTATTACTTCGGGTACACTCCATATCCGATGACACGCCAAAGTCGCATAAGCAACCGACCTCATAAAATAAACCAATGGACAATTGAACTTTATTTTATTTGCATGCATCTTGCACCTTCTTATTTTGCATTAAAATCAACTTAAACAATGAATTCGACCTTTAACTGAACCGTATTCGTTAACAAGTTAAACATGCTAAACTGAGGGTTTTAATTAATCTTTTTGCATCTGCATTTGCATTCTTTTACAAACTTATCGCACTTGTACGTAGCGATAACATTAGCTCAAATATCATCTTACAAGGATTGTTCTAGGTCAGTAGAGGCTATTTTTACATAGGCTTTTTCTAAAAGGTTTTCATAAATCATTATTTGAATTAACTCTTTTTCTAAAGTACCTTCACCCCGAATCCAATCTGGTTTCATAGCCTTAGATCTAGGGGTGTCGGCGTGCTCCAAAATCTAAGAACATGTTTTTAGCTTAGAACATGGTAGCAGGTTCCTAATTTCCGCGATAATTAGGTGGCGACTCCATAACAGTTCTTAAAGGTTTTTTTAACTTAATCTTTTTTAACTTTAAAATCCGCCCTTAAGCAAGACGCCGAGTTGGGTCCGATCCCGGGTTCCACAGTTTGGCGACTCCGCTGGGGAAACCTTATTTTTTAAAACTAAAAACTAGCTTTTTCTTTTTAAAAATAAAGAGGTGAAACTTGAAAGCCTTGAACAATCCAAGTATACATATTTGAGCTATGCACATTCGTTTAGAGTCCATTCCTTTTGGAATCTAGGCACCCTTTGCACCCTTGAGAGGTGGTTCCAACACGCAGGCTTGTCCACTCGATAAAGCATGTGCAGGACTAACTTTCCTCTCTCCCCTCCACTGGCCAGAACGGCTATCTCGACCGCCCAAAGGTTCTCTTCAGAAACCTATCGCCTCAAGAAGGAAATGAAGGGGTTAAGTATCTGCCAAAGCGTACTCGAGGTAGTTGGAGGTGTACCCGACTGACTCATTTTTCACCCTTTTTGAGTCATACGTACAAGTTCGAGGCTATGCACCCCATGGTCTTTTTCGAAACGAGCATATGCATTCATATCTTCGAAAACTCGCTTAAACGTTTCAAAGATAAATGAATCTAACAAACTAACACTTTTCAAACAAAACTATCGCGATTTTTTGAAATAAACTTTCTCAAAATTCTCCTTTTTCACTAACAAGCAGAAGCCCGAGCAAGGATTGAAACCCAAACTCGTGGATTTAGTCCTCTAGGTCATACGGCCTAGACTCCGCTTTTAACATCCTCGACTCGACTTGCTAATCGCTCTCGAGTCGAATCCATTCTCTTTTACACATCCGACTCGAGCTCACCTCGGCAAATTACCGACATCAGTTCGACGGGTGCAAAGCAAAACCCTTTAACATCGAGACGAGATGTGCGCACACATCCTCGTCTCAAAAGCTTTCCTTTAGCTAAAACTTTTTCGAAAACCTCCTTTTTCAAGCTTAAAAAGAGTTTTCTTAACAAAGAAATGAGCTAGAATGAACACTTAAAATGAACGTTGGTCTAGTCACGTCACTAACGTGCAAATTTAACCCACACAACCTAATCCATTCTCAACACGCTCGACTCGCCTAGCTAATCGCTCTCGAGTCGAATCCTTCTCGTCCATCTAGGCTCGAGCCCTTAACGATGAACCGTTAGGTGGGCTCGACAAAGCTAACACCCTTTTAACATCGAGACGAGATGTGCACACGCATCCTCGTCTCAAAAGCTTCCTATTAGCAAAACCTTGTCTAAAATCTCCTTTTTCAAGCTTAAAAGGTCTTCCTAAACAAAAATGAGCTAAAAATGAACGCTTAAGACGAACGTTGAATCTAATAGGACTAACTAGATACACGTCACACAAACCAATCCATTCTCAACATTCTCGACTCGACTAGCTAACCGTACACGAGTCGAATCCTTTCCATGCATCTAGGCTCAAGCCCTTAACGATGAACCGTTAACATGGGCTCGACGAATGCAAATTAAACACATTTCAACGTCGAGACAAGATCCGCACACGCGTTCTTGCCTCAAAGACTTCTTAGGCACAACATTGCTCCTAAAGCAATACACTCTCATTTTTGAAACAAGCTCTCTTCAAAAACCTCCTCACTTTTACAAAACAAGCAACACACTCTCATTTTTGAAATAAATTCTTTTCAAAATCTTCTTATTTTTACAAACCAAGCAAAACACACCCGCTTTTGAAATGAGCTCTTTTCAAAAATCTCCTCACTCCTGAAAAACAAATAACGACATTCTCTTTAGGCCAAACGGCCCAAAGTCGACTCGTTTCAGCAAAAATTGTCTTTTTCAAGCAAACAAAACCCGAGAATGGCCAAGCCCAATCTCGCGGACTTTTCTTCAGACCAAATGATTCATAACCATCTTGGCCCAAATCCTCTTACAAACTACTTTCACAAAATCCTCAACACGTTTTTGAAATAACCTTTTTCAAAAAAAAAAAAAAAAAAAAAAATCCTCCCTTCGAACCAAATGGCCCATAGTCAGGACGGTTTGATCTAGACAAACAGTCTCCTCAAAACACCCGAGAATAATCACTTTATTCTCGTGACATTCCAAAACATAAATGAACTACATGACCCGCACTCATTGTAACCCATTTATTACCAAACATTTTCAAACCCGAGAATGGACCTTTTCTTGAAAACAAATCCAGCAAAATAAACATTTTCGAAATCCATGATCCAAAATGGCCTACCGCCATTTTAATCCAAACATCTCTTTTCACAAGACAACAAAACCTAGGAATGAACTAGCATCATCCCGCAAATCCTTCACGGTTAGACCAAGTGGCTCATAGTCGCTTTAATCTAACCCTCTTTCAAACCGAATGTATGAAAACGAGTATAACCGTCTTCATCACATTTTCAAACACCCTTGATTCGGATAGCCTATCGCCACTCCGAATCGATTCACACTTTCACCGACAAGCCACTAACACGAGCTTATCGGATTTGATTTCAAAACGCCTTTTACATCGAGCCAAAATGTGACAACACATTTTGCTCAACAAAACATCCTGCTTTTCGCCGAAAACAAAACTTTTGCAAAATCAAAGACAAATCTAAGTATGCATGAGCCAAGTCCCGACGCGAGCATCAACCCCATCCGAGACATGTGCGTCTCGAGCACCCAGCGAAGAATCCATCAAGGCGCCACCGACGATCTCACGGATCTCCTCAAGAAATTCGAGTCTTTTCAATACGGGTCGACTTTTTAAGCATCGAGTCAAACTCCATCAGTCTAGGGCAATCGAGTCTCCGACGTACGACATTTTTAACAAATCGATAAGGGAATAAGTTTGCCTACAACCCAGTTTCCTTTTACCCCTTTTTACTCACAAAAAACATTTTGCACCGACATACATTGCATCCCAGGAACAACTATCCTAGGGAGATCTAGGCCGGGTACGAAGGTCCAAGTAAACAACAAAATCAAAGACAAACACAAAGACAAAGAAGGTTCCGACGACTAAACACCTAAGGTTCACTAGTCTACTCGTGGTTTACTACTCCGCTGCTTTTGGAGGAGGATCCATTAATTTGGAGCTCCACAGTGGTCATGAATTTGATCGCGACCAAAAGTACGAGTATTCCTGGATCGCCCTCCCCGTACTCGATCGCGTGCCTGATAAGCAAACGAACTTGTCAGAGGAGCCCGGCGTGATAGACACACGATCACAAGCGACCACCGAGCCACAGGGTTTAGCAAGGTCCGAGCTCAAGCCCAAGCTATACAGAGCGTGGGATATTCTCAAACCAAACGGGAATACAAGGTACAAAGGTCAAAAAACCAAAGTCACCAAAAAGCAAAAGTCTCAAAAGCTCTGGAACAAGGGGCAAAACAACTAAGCAAAAAGCTTAAGAAGTCAAAAGCTTAAGAAGTCAAAAGCTTAAGAAGTCAAAAGCTCAAGAAGTCAAAAAGCTTAAGAAGTCAACAAGCTTAGAAATCAATAAGCAAGGGGCCGAAACCCCAAAAGCAAGAAGTACCGAAGCCCAGAAACGAGTGGCCAGGTCTTTGAAATTCCAAATTGAAGACACAACAGAAGTAGCAAGTAACCAGCCTAGATCAACCAAGGAGAACTCACCCTTGGGATGCAACGTATCAAGGTCAAACACATAAACACCCCTTGGACCGGCGGGTCCCTAAACACGCACCTTTCCACAAAAACAAACCCACCTCCCAGACCGGTGGATCCTTAAACACGCACCTTTCCACATAAACACCTCATGCACGCCTTCAAACACATCCCTTTCGGAACTACGCTAGGTTTGATTCCGTGACCATGGATACGTAGGCCGCTCTTCCGAGCTCAACCAACCTTTTACAAAAATCCACAAAATATTCCTCGTCCAAAGCTTTCCATGCTAAGGATGTGTCCACAAAAATTCACAAAAGGCGAACTATTTCTTTATCGAGGCGACTAAAACGAATTCGTCAAGGCAAAGTTGTCATAGACTTAGGAGTAGTACTCTGCTTTTTGGTCTAACACTGTTTTGCAGGAACAACAGCATCCCACCGCAGACAAGCAAGCACCACTGGGGGCTCCACCAACGCACGTGTTCCCGAATATGGCATCCATGTAACCGTCGAGTCTCAAATCACGCATACGATTCGTCTCTATTTTTGCAAACTTTTCGGCACCTTAAGCATCGACTCACACGTCGAGTCAATCCTCTCCCAATCAAACAATTTAGCGACATTTAAACCGCTCCTTTCAAAAACTCTCCAGTCTTGAAAACGCTCCCACTGAATGACACGCTTTTGCACCCTCAAATTAGCTAATCACCCTTCAAATTTAACTCAATACTCGAGTTAATATGAAAGCACTTTTGCAATTCACTTTTTGCAAACACACCCTTTCGCAAGCAAAATGTATCTTTCGTAAATGCATCTCAAATCTTTGAAATGCATCTCGAATCTTCGAAGTCTAAACTTAAAATTAACTCGGCACTCGAGTTAATACACTTTGAGTAACATCATTCTTCGAATTTAACTCACTCGAGTTAACACATTTTGAGCGAAAGCACTATCGAACTACGCCGGTTTGATTCCACATTCGTGGATACGTAGGCAGCTTACGCAAAGCACAACCGAATTTAGCACTACATCCCACTCCGTGTTGTCATGAGATTCCACCGACAACTGGGGGCTTTTCAACCTTTGCACTCAAGTGACCCTCTACGGTCTTCACAACTCTAGCTTAAACCTACAACGTCTAACACCCCTTTCATCTTGCATGAAGCCTTACAACAGACATTTTTAGCATTCATTTTTAAAGCTCATTTCGACAACTAAAGTGAATCTTTTACAAAAATGATTTTTCAACAAAAAGCTTTTTAATCCAAACATCCCAATCGGGAATCATTTCACTTTCAAATCCAAGCCTACTAACTACGCAGGTACACGGAAGCACAACACAGCACGGAAGCGAAAGACGACGAAAGCAACTACAAAGTTCAAGCCATGCTACAACAAACAGTCATGTAATGAAGGGTTCACACAATCCTTATTACACAAGCATACTAATACAACTAAGGGTGAAGACGACGGTACTCGTCAAAGTCTACTGAACCCTAGCCACCTCAGCACGACCCTGACACAGCTGAATCGCCTGCTCCCCCCACGCTACATTTTTCTCATTTTTACCTTAATTTCAATCAAATTAAGCCAAACTACGGGGGAAATTTCAAAACCAAACACCATACTCTTCACTTTGACTTAGTTTTCATCCAAAACTTAGTCAAACTCGAGGGGGTAATCCAAAAACTCCTCCTCCTAATGCACACCACTTTGACTTAGTTTTCATTCAAAACCTAGTCAAACTCGAGGGGGTAATCCAAAAACACCCTCATCCTAATACAACCCATAGCCTTTTACATAGTTTGATCATCGCTATATTCCATACCTCGATCAAACTGGGGGCTCACATACACCGGCGCCAATACCAAGACAACTGGGGGCTGACGCTTCCTATCAAGAATGAAACCTTTACAACGAAAAATGGGATAATTTTTCGCATTTTTGAAGACACCCTTACTATGAATACCCACATCAACATAAGCATCTACGGTTTAGCGACACCTCCAGAACCGCTACAAACACGAACATGCACGCCAAAAGCATAACACTTTCATGTGTGCATCAAATAACAAACCACCCGAACGTTGGTCCAAGCACCAAGTACCCTAACATATCCAAGAAACATCCCAAGCACCATGCATTCCAAGTCCAAGAGACATGTATCATACGAATCCAAACGAATCACCAGATACCACGTTTCATGGTCGAAGCAAGCGAAATTGAAGATCTCGAAAGGAAAATCGCGAATTCGAATATTTCCGGATTTGAAACCGCAACATGTGCGAATGAGTTCACGCTTGAAGTTGCCAATTGATAAGAGATTCCCCGGAAGAATCACTAGTCAACAAGGCAATTTCTGAGGCGTGTTTTGTTCCACGTTTTCTCCTCATTTTTTCTTCATACACGCAAGCTTTCATGGTTAAGGCGTCACCTACGATCGCCCTGGCGCTAGCACATACATTATGCGCTATGCCTTGGTTAAGGCGTCACCTACAGTCCGCCATACTCGTGTGCTAAGCATTTAATACACGGTACAGAAGCAGAAACACGAACGCTTTTCACGAGCCTCTACACCCTTTTTCACGTCCCTATGGAATATCGCTTCCTCCCCATGGAGTCCACACACCTATACAGACATTTCCTACGGAGTCCAGGACATACCCTTCGACTTCCCCAGCAAATCACTAAAATAAACACCAAGCGTCTACATCAGCACATTCAGCACATCCAGGCAATTACACGGAGCAGTATACATGAGCACATACACCTTCCTCGGTCCATAATTCCCGGCGAACATACACCTGCACCCCTTACAAGACGAAACACCATCATTCTCCCACAAGACCAAACAACTACAACTACACCTACGCTCCTCGGCGAGACCATACCTATACACCCTTCCCCAGCAAACTAGTACTTCTCCAGCAAATACTACACTAAGCACCTGCGCTCCTCGGCGAGACCCAAAGACAACATCAAAGAATGGCATCAACATCAACAACGGCATCGGCATAAGCGGCGGCATCAAGAACATCAAAGATCAAAGAACGGCACCAGGCATCCGACGATACTATACATATACAACGGCATTACACGACAAACAGCACGACGAAGGCACTCTGCAGGCCGGCAGGCCCTTATAGCATGCACGGACCGCCAAGTCCTTAAAATGCGCACGCCCCTCCCCGTTTAGCCCGGTTCGAAGTCCTCGTCTCACCCATGGACACATGCTTCGTTCCGCTGACTATATCGAGACTGTAATGGTCCGGATATGGTCGTGGAGTTTGACTAGCGCTCTAGTCCGAGCTCAGTCAAACTGGGGGCTCTGTGGATACCCATATCCGTACCCTCCCAAACAAAACCCTGTGATGTATCACGGACTTTTATTACGCATGCTTTAACGTTGACTTAAACGGTTCTAACTAATGTCGAATTCATTTTGAGTCGTTTTAAATGTTAAAATGATTTAGGTCACCTCACATCGCATTTAAATAACGTTCATTTTGTCCATTTGGAGTCTAGCTAGGTCCTTGTCCCGCTTCATTTGGCATGAGCTTCGCATTTGCACTACAATTAGTCCTTTTACATTAACAAGGTGCGATTCAAAGATTCCTAAATTCCTAAATTTAGGCCCTGTAGCTAAAACCGCTTATTTAGCCCTCTTACACAAAATACAACTTCACGTCTTACCTTATTTCACAAAAACTATGCAAATACACCCTTTTCATTTTTCCGGGTCTCGGGCCCGAAACCGAGCCCAAACCCAGCCTTTGGCCCGCACTCCAAAGCCCTAAGCATCACAAAATATCTCACAAATATCCCAGCACTTTTCTTGAGCTTCACGTTCGAGATTATCTCATGATCTTTCAAAGATTCAATGCAACCGAAACTTGGAAAGTAGACCTAGAACCAGCCCCCCAAACCGCATAACCTTATGCGGTTTGAGGTGAGAACTGCATAAGCTTATGCGGTTTCCCCAGGCAACCGCATAAGGCTATGCGGTTCCTAGGCTTGTTTTTATCCCCTTATTTCCTAATTTCTCCGAGGTTTTTAGTATATATACAGCCCTATACCTCGACATTCAAACACACTTTCAGATCACAATTTCACACATCTTTCACAACACACAAATTCCCTCATCTTACACTTTCACATCCACAAAAGCCTCAAGCACTCAAATCCTTGAGTTCAACACACCATCCCGTGTTGAATTCATCCTCCTTTCAAGTTCAAGAAGCGAAGCTCTGCCCAGATCTGAAGCGTCAGGACAAGGTAGGTACCGATCCACTTGGATCAAAGCTTTTTCTTATTTTCTATGGACTAACAAAGGGGTCTACACTTTAGCGCCCCCCCCGGCTTTGGCACCCGAGCGCGCTTGCCTTCCAAGTGTTCTTATTACTTCGGGTACACTCCATATCCGATGACACGCCAAAGTCGCATAAGCAACCGACCTCATAAAATAAACCAATGGACAATTGAACTTTATTTTATTTGCATGCATCTTGCACCTTCTTATTTTGCATTAAAATCAACTTAAACAATGAATTCGACCTTTAACTGAACCGTATTCGTTAACAAGTTAAACATGCTAAACTGAGGGTTTTAATTAATCTTTTTGCATCTGCATTTGCATTCTTTTACAAACTTATCGCACTTGTACGTAGCGATAACATTAGCTCAAATATCATCTTACAAGGATTGTTCTAGGTCAGTAGAGGCTATTTTTACATAGGCTTTTTCTAAAAGGTTTTCATAAATCATTATTTGAATTAACTCTTTTTCTAAAGTACCTTCACCCCGAATCCAATCTGGTTTCATAGCCTTAGATCTAGGGGTGTCGGCGTGCTCCAAAATCTAAGAACATGTTTTTAGCTTAGAACATGGTAGCAGGTTCCTAATTTCCGCGATAATTAGGTGGCGACTCCATAACAGTTCTTAAAGGTTTTTTTAACTTAATCTTTTTTAACTTTAAAATCCGCCCTTAAGCAAGACGCCGAGTTGGGTCCGATCCCGGGTTCCACAAGGTGATATTTTGCTACATATATATTTGTATTTCATAAGCTCGTCAATGCTACTTGCTTCTTGCTGTGTGTGTATCATGTATATTCACGTTGTTCCTTGCGAAGCTTATTTTGAGTGACGTCACCTTCTACGGTTTCCGTAGAGTCTGACCTGAAGAACATACTCTTGGTCTACGCTTCGTTGTTGATGTACAGCCTGGTATACCCCGATGAGTTTTATTTTAAATATGTTGCTTTTGTGTAATGTCCGTTGTTAGATGGAAAGATGAATAAGAGGTTAATCTGACATAAACATATTATTTGCACGCCATTCTGTCAGGTGCGTGGTTATGGCTACTGCCGAGAAGAGGAAACTTGACTTAAAGCCATGGCATCGTAACGATTGTGCTTTAATTTACAGCTTACTATATTTAAGGTAATGCCATGTAATAATTTTCTTTATAAAAGGGTGTGAAGCAAGTACATATGAATTCTATAAGCGCAACTATTTATTCCTACTCGTAGTTGTTGAAAACTTTATCTGTACAATGTACTCTTACAAAAGTATATGTAAACTTGCTTTGTTAACTAAATTTGCCTCGACAAGTGTAAGAGGTGTATATCATTTCCATAGTATTCCTCAAACTAAGGTTGGACAATCGACCTGCGTACGCTAATTTGGCGAATACCTAGATCAACAATGACCTCCTTGATACTATCAACTATACTCAATTTGGCAAATATCCCGATCAACAATGACCTCACTCAATTTACGTCTCTCAATTTGGAGCTGCTGTTGTCCCTACGCGTTGCTCTGTTCTTTGTCTATGGTTCTTCTTCTTTGTCAATGTCATTCTGTCGCTCTGTTTTTATCCGCCACAACTGTTGTTGTTGTTGTTGTTGTTGTTGTTGTTGTTGTTGTTGTTGTTGTTACACTTTGCTTTTTACATTTTTAGACGTATGTGTTGAAAATTTTTCAGTCGTAAAATAACCATGGCGACTTATTGATGTGGGTTATGTAGGAATGCGGAATATATTTCGAGAAAAAGCCATCGCACCCACTCTGAACAGTTTGAGTTCAAGGCTAAGGTGTCTTTGTTTATGGATATAATGCTATAATTAGAGATAGGTTGAGGCTGAGGTGTCTGAAAAGAAGATATCTTCTTCAGGAAACTTATCTCTAATCCTATAATTAAACTATTCTACTTTATCTTCACCCGACCCTACTTTTTTCACTTTTCATTAAAAATAATGAAAAAGTGAAGGGGGCTAAAGGAGAAAGACGGGTGAGTATATGCAAACCAATTTTTTGCCTCAAAATTTATCGCGCCTTCTTAACTATTGAGGTTTTTTTTAACATTGAAAGGTTTGAAAATAGTTATTTGACGGAATAAGAAACATCAAAATCGATTGATTGCTGCAATATTTAAAATATTTTCGTATAAATTTGAAAATTGTATCAAAATTTTCATTATTTCACTGTTGTTTATGAACGTCTCAGGGTTCATGTCAAGGAAAAAGTATTTCAACCAAATTATTTTTATCTTTCAAAAGTAATTGATTAGTTTCTGATAATTGTGTTTGGCTTCTTGCCGTGTTTCGATATTTCATTTCATAGGAAGTTTACTTCTTCATCCCCTTCACTAAAGTGTCGGTTTTTTACGTCTCTTCATTTCATGAATTTGTTTATTTTCGTTCCGTTGGGATTTCGCAAAATTTGTTTTGTTTGATAAGGTATAAAGCGGCGCATGAATTCGCTAATGATGACGCCAAATTGCAATTATGGAGCTCTAGAGAAGTGTGTTGTATGAGTTAATATTGTTGGATTCTTTTTCACAGGTTCTATTAATATATTGTTATTAATTATAAAACTCCAAACATTTTATTTCACGGATAATAATAATACTGAATATGCAAGTATGGAATTACCGAGAAATGTATGGGTGTAGTTGAAATTGCAAGATTCGCATTTGCTCTAATTCAATTAATGTTCTGTTACCAATGTTCGATTTTGGGCATTTTGTTTGATTTTGTTTTGACTTTACTTATGCAAGGAATCTATAATTTATCATTTATGTAGCACAAATAACACAAAATTTGGGGTATTTTAAGGGAATTGGATGTTCAGATTTAGCTTAACCAAGACCCTAGACGTCCCGTGAATTTTACGGGCCGCATTACTAGTGATGGGGGATAGTCAGCCGAGGAGGTGAGACCGTACCAAAGGTCATGATGTGAGGCTGCCCGACCTCACTCATCAGAACCCTTGACGAGGGACGAAAGTACGGCTGGGACCGAACGATCACACGGTCTACACGGCCTCAGGAGTGTGCGGTCAACCGCCGCAGGCCAGAGACAGACATGTCAAAATTTGTATGTACTTGACCACTACAAGATAACATTAGAAGACAAGATTCCAGCTTTACGACTGACACAAAGCATTAAAAGATAAGACCGTTCCTTATAAATAGTAGAAGACATACACGGCCGAGGATTCATTCACATTATGATACACAAACACACAAAAAAAAAGGTATTACTTAGACTTGATTTAGTTATTTTCTGACTTCTCTCTTCTACACAGGCTGACTTAAGCATCGGAGGGGTTATCCTCGGAAACCCTTAAGGCCAGGTTTGCATACTTGTGCAGGGTATCTGTAACAACCCGGATTTTCCAATAAAATAAAATAAAGAAGCAAAAGGTTCATAAAAGAAAATGAATAAAAATGAAGGCCACGGTGGCGGAAACACCGTGTAATCCGAGTCGTCACTCACTAAACAACTAACCAACGATAAAGAGGTAGGCCTTGAAGCCTAATAGTGGGGAGTAAATACCCCATACAATCCTTAACCAGAACGAGATAGAAATAAAATAATAACAAGTCTAAACCAACAAGTCTAATCCAAGTTCCTCAACATAAGCTAGCTACGGGGTCAATCCTCACGGCTTCTCACACTTCAAAACCCGAACCCGCGCTAACCTGCCACAAAAGAAAGTAACAGCCACAATCAGTGGGGAGTAACTAGGTGCTCCCCAGTCATATTTCAACAAAATCCATGTATACAACAATACAACCCAAGTATACGATAGACATAAATCAACCTCAGGCTAACCCATCAGTTAACCAACTCAACTGGCATATGGCCTATAATCAACGTATAAGCAAACAACCATCTTACCAATCATACAACCCAAATATAACTGATTCACTATAGTTATTTAAGCTCAACCTGTCATCAACAAAGTGACAATCAACAATCAACAACGCAAGAGAAAGCACGGAGAACCGGATAGCCACATAACCGTGAACTACCCCGGACCTCACCCTAACCGGTGATACCTCCAAACCTATGGCGGAACTACATAACCGTGAATTCCCTTTCCAATGGACCCACATAACCGTGAAATCCTCAACACTGTCTTAATTTGGCCAAACCTCACCATAACCGGTGACGACATACAACTTACCATAGTCTCTAACCATAACCGGTTGAGAACCCAAAGGGCGGCATCTGTCCTACAAAAGACGTCGTATCTCCTCACGCACGAGCCATAACCGTACCCGTACGTACACTTAACTCAAGCATACAAACAAGCCAATTCAATAACCTGAATTAACTCATAACCAACATAAGCCAATCCAATAACCTGAATTAACTCACAATCAACACCAATTTAATCATCACAACATCCATCTTAAACTCATTAACAACAAATTTATCCACTTAATAACCATCTCAAAACCATCCTCAACGTTATTGTGTTCAACAATATAATAAACAAACTTAATACGCAGTAAGTAACCTTACAACCCAATAATAACCACAACAAATCCTTATTACGGAGTAATTAGACTTTTAACTCAATAATAACCATAATAAACCATCATATCATCCCAAAGTTATCATCTCTACTCAACTTAATAACAATATAATCAACCTCAAGCCATGCAAACATCCCAAATCATATGATTAGACTCAATAGTGTGAGACCGACACAATTAAGACCAAAGATCATAATTTCATAGCACAATCAACCCAAAAGATCATAGCTTTACATTCACACATACTCAAATCATCCTCAATCAATCATACGGTCTCACACAAGTTAAAATATGTCAAGGGCTACACCCAGTTACCTTTTACCGCTCCAAAACCAAGTTAGCCTTCCTTCTCGTCGATAAGAATGGTGTCACCTTCTTCTAGATCTCCTCCTCCTTTGCATAATCAAGCCAAATTAAACAAGCAATGAATACACAACATAAACACACATAAAATAATACAAAATCAGAAAAATAAAAGAGCTAAAAGAGATCCTATACCGAGGGAATTGACTAGGAAAGGTTTAGGGCTAAAGAGAAGAAAGAAAAGATGATCAACAATGGAGTTTGATGAGTTTTGAGAGAGTTTTTGTGAGAGAATTATGAGGGATGAATGAGGATGAGATTAGGGATGAGATTAAGAAGGCGCAAAACTGATTTGGGAGCTAGGGTAAGGAGGGAATGAAATATTATAATGTCTTGAGCAAGAAGCAAACCCCAGAAAGCCCTAAAACTCTACCCGAGTTGAGGGTTCGGCTCGGCTCATGGGAGAGCGGTTCAAACTGACTCCTGAAAGTTTGGCAGTTGCGACGGCGTCGGAAAAATACGCAGTTTAGCCTTTTGAATCACCTGAATCGGAGTCCGTATGAGGAAATTACACCGTTTTTAAGCTAATTACTCCGTTTTTAAGTTCTGACTACAGTCTCGCTAATTCCTCTAGCCAAAAATAACAAAATTAATAGAAATGAAATACGAATTTATCGAAATGAGTTATTTAAATAAAAGGGGAAAAGTTGGGGTGTTACAATCTCACCATCTAAAAAGAAGTTTCGTCCTCGAAACTTGAGAACAAAAAGTACCAAAACGAATGAGAATAAGACAAACCTCCTACGATTGCTATCCTAAAAGTGACCAACTCCACTCACCCCATTAACGGAAGGGTAGCTCTTCTAGCCTATGTCAACTCCACCAAACCACACATACCCCCAAGACAAGTGGACACTCGAACAACTAGTACGCACAAGGTAAGCAGCTAGGACGGATCTCCCCAAAAGAAGTAGGGACACCCAAGAATAGGAATTAACCTGGAACATTGTTTTCTCGTGGAAGAGTAATAAGAGTATCCACGAAATTAGAGGAAGTGAGCTAAGCTTTCTCGATCAACATAGCGGAAGTGAATGACATAAAGGCACCAATATCACTATAGCATCTTTGAGTTTCCGGATGCGTTGCAAGTTGTTGTTGGCTCCTCCTCCGTTTCTGGTCATCTGCAACACAAAAGCATAGGTGATAGCGGCATTTTACTAAGCATGCCACTTCAAGTAACTACTCAAACGCAAACAAAACATCGTAAACCACCTAGTGTGTCTACCCCAACGCTCTCACTCGGTGTTCTAAGTCAAATCCTACTCACTCGACTAAGAGAGTTGGGAGCGTATTCGCTCTGATACCAACTGTAACAACCCGAATTTTCCATTAAAATAAAATAAAGAAGTAAAAGGTTCATAAAAGAAAATGAATAAAAATGAAGGCCACGGTGGCGGAAACACCGTGTAATCCGAGTCGTCACTCACTAAACAACTAAACAACGATAAAGAGGTAGGCCTTGAAGCCTAATAGTGGGGAGTAAATACCCCATACAATCCTTAACCAAAACGAGATAGAAATAAAATAATAACAAGTCTAAACCAACAAGTCTAATCCAAGTTCCTCAACATAAGCTAGCTACGGGGTCAATCCTCACGGCTTCTCATACTTCAAAACCCGAACCCGCGCTAACCTGCCACAAAAGAAAGTAATAGCCACAATCAGTGGGGAGTAACTAGGTGCTCCCCAGTCATATTTCAACATAATCCATGTATACAACAATACAACCCAAGTATACGATAGACATAAATCAACCTCAGGCTAACCCATCAGTTAACCAACTCAACTGGCATATGGCCTATAATCAACGTATAAGCAAACAACCATCTTACCAATCATACAACCCAAATATAACTGATTCACTATAGTTATTTAAGCTCAACCTGTCATCAACAAAGTGACAATCAACAATCAACAACGCAAGAGAAAGCACGGAGAACCGGATAGCCACATAACCGTGAACTACCCCGGACCTCACCCTAACCGGTGATACCTCCAAACCCTATGGCGGAACCACATAACCGTGAATTCCCTTTCCAATGGACCCACATAACCGTGAAATCCTCAACACTGTCTTAATTTGGCCAAACCTCACCATAACCGGTGACGACATACAACTTACCATAGTCTCTAACCATAACCGGTTGAGAACCCAAAGGGCGGCATCTGTCCTACAAAAGACGTCGTATCTCCTCACGCACGAGCCATAACCGTACCCGTACGCACACTTAACTCAAGCGTACAAACAAGCCAATTCAATAACCTGAATTAACTCATAACCAACATAAGCCAATCCAATAACCTGAATTAACTCACAATCAACACCAATTTAATCATCACAACATCTATCTTAAACTCATTAACAACAAATTTATCCACTTAATAACCATCTCATAATCATCCTCAACGTTATTGTGTTCAACAATATAATAAACAAACTTAATACGGAGTAAGTAACCTTACAACCCAATAATAACCACAACAAATCCTTATTACGGAGTAATTAGAATTTTTACTCAATAATAACCATAATAAACCATCATATCATCCCAAAGTTATCATCTCTACTCAACTTAATAACAATATAATCAACCTCAAGCCATGCAAACATCCCAAATCATATGATTAGACTCAATAGTGTGAGACCGACACAATTAAGACCAAAGATCATAATTTCATAGCACAATCAACCCAAAAGATCATAGCTTTACATTCACACATACTCAAATCATCCTCAATCAATCATACGGTCTCACACAAGTTAAAATATGTCAAGGGCTACACCCAGTTACCTTTTACCGCTCCAAAACAAGTTAGCCTTCCTTCTCGTCGATAAGAATGGTGTCACCTTCTTCTAGATCTCCTCCTCCTTTGCATAATCAAGCCAAATCAAACAAGCAATGAATACACAACATAAACACACATAAAATAATACAAAATCAGAAAAATAAAAGAGCTAAAAGAGATCCTATACCGAGGGAATTGACTAGGAAAGGTTTAGGGCTAAAGAGAAGAAAGAAAAGATGATCAACAATGGAGTTTGATGAGTTTTGAGAGAGTTTTTTGTGAGAGAATTATGAGGGATGAATGAGGATGAGATTAGGGATGAGATTAGGAAGGTGCAAAACTGATTTGGGAGCTAGGGTAAGGAGGGAATGAAATATTATAATGTCTTGAGCAAGAAGCAAACCCAAGAAAGCCCTAAAACTCTACCCGAGTTGAGGGTTCGGCTCGGCTCATGGGAGAGCGGTTCAAACTGACTCCTGAAAGTTTGGCGATTCTGCGACAGCGTCGGAAAAATCTGTGATTTAGCCTTTTGAATCACCTGAATCGGAGTCCGTATGAGGAAATTACACCGTTTTTAAGCTAATTACTCTGTTTTTAAGTTCTGACTACAGTCTCGCTAATTCCTCTAGCCAAAAATAACAAAATTAAGAGAAATGAAATACGAATTTATCGAAATGAATTATTTAAATAAAAGGGGAAAAGTCGGGATGTTACAATCTCACCATCTAAAAAGAAGTTTCGTCCTCGAAACTTGAGAACAAAAAGATACCAAAACGAATGAGAAAAAGACAAACCTCCTACGATTGCTATCCTAAAAGTGACCAACTCCACTCACCCCATTAACGGAAGGGTAGCTCTTCTAGCCTATGTCAACTCCACCAAACCACACATACCCCCAAGACAAGTGGACACTCGAACAACTAGTACGCACAAGGTAGCTCTTTTAGGGTTTTTCCCAACTGTACCCCTGTACTATTGGGTTTTCCCAACTGTACCCCTGCGTATATCGTATTCTCAACTGTACCCCCGAGTTTCTTAATTACTCCCAATCATAACTAATTATGCTTAAGCCGTCAATTATCACCGTTAAATGCCAATTAGGATGCGTTATTTGCCTACGTGGAGCGCCTAATTTGCCTACGTGGAAAGATTAGTTGTAAATTAGAAGTTGAGTCAATTTATTAACCGTCATTTCTTTCTTTTGATTCAATTTTTTTTAAAACCCTTTAAAACCCTTTCACCTTCCTTCCTCTATTCTCTTCATCTTCTTCCTTTTGTTGTTGAACTTTTGCAGCTCATCGTCGTTGCAACATCTTCATCGTTGAACTTTTGCAGTTTTTCCTTCCTCTGTTCAATTTCAGGTATGATTTCAGATATGATTTTGGGTAAATTAAAGAAACTCAGGGGTACAGTTGGGAGTAATTAAAGAACTCAGGGGTACAGTTGGGAATACGATATACGCAGGGGTACAGTTGGGAAAACCCAATAGTACAGGGATACAGATGGGAAAAACCCAAAAATATCAACTATAACAAATATTTACTAAAAATAATAGATAACTAAATAAATCGCGTATTTATGCGCGGGAGCTATACTAGTAACCCGAAACAACTAGTTTATATTTCAAATGAAGTAGAGAAGATTTAAAACCTATGCTCTCTCATTCTTTATGTTCTCATTTTCGAATATATATGAGAAATATTATATTGAGATAAAACAAATAAAATGGAGGCTATTTCGTAGAAAACAATAAGACCATTTGTATCAATGAGTTTGTAAAACTCATGGGATCCCATAATTAATCATAGGATTTTTAACAATGAGTAAAGGAGCTCATGGTTATGAGCAATGGTCTAAAACTCGTCCAAACGAGTTGTTGCATGAAGAATCATGCGTGGGCCCTCAGCTTTTTTTTATTAATTTCCACAATTTTTTAATTGACAATTGCAATAAAGTTTGTACCACAATTATTATTTTATAATATTTGTTTTGTTTCTGTTTTTATTTTTGTGTTTGTGTTTGATTTTGATTTTTTTTCTTTTTATAAAGTTTGGTTATATACATTTTAAATTTTATTAATAAAAAAAATATTTTGTCAAAATTAATTAATTAATCAATTTTTATTTTATTTTTTCAAAAAATAAAAAAAAGTCTATAAATAGCACTTTCATCCACAACCCAAAACTCACACAATTACTCTTCATTTCTCTTTATATAACACTTTTTCCATATATTTATAGTAAAATAACTCAACTTTTCATGGATCCAAACTATAATAAAAATAATAATAATAATAATAATAATAATAATAATAATAATAATAATAATAATAATAATAATAATAATAATAATAATAATAATAATAATAATAATAATAATAACAATAACAATAATAATTTAGAAATTAATGAAGAATTTAGAAAACAGATGTGGGCTGAATTTCAAATGATGAACTCTCAAGTATCACAAAATATGTCACGAATTGAAAATCTTGTACCTCAAACGCAATGGGCACAAAATTTCTATCCAACTCAACAATCGTCACCAAATGTGACATTACAAGCCCCAAATCCTTCACAAAATTACAACCATCGTCAAAAATTTGGTCAAAATACACAATTTCGACCTCAAAACTTCCTCCAAATTTTCGTAACACCTCAGATTGTACGGAAAATGAAGGTATTGATGATGAGAAATATTGAATAAAAAAATAAAATATAAAGATGTAAATTAAATAAGTAAAAATGGTGTGGGGTAGGATAAAGTAAGATAAAGGTAAAAGATGATTAATCATGGTTGGAGTTTTTGTTTTGTTAAAAGTTGATGAGTTGATGTGGATGAGAGAGGGTGATGAGAGAGAGTAAGATGATTAACCATAGGAAATTGTTGTTGTAGATGGTCACAAAGGTGTAATCTTTTAACGATTATTTGAACTTAAAATGGTCAAACATATAGATTATTGTTAATTTCCCAATTTGATAAAAGCTTTTTTGTTTTTTCAAATGTTTAGTTGTGGATCGTTGACCTGTAACATTGCACATATTAAAATAATCATTTTGCTGAAGTCAATGAATTAGCTTCAATTACTAGCTATTAAGATAAGACGTAGTTTAAAATTTTAAATTAAGTCATTAACAATGAATATAAGTACGGAGTAGAGGGCTTAGTTTATTACGGAGTAGATGACAACAACTTAATACGGTGTATTAATATATACTCCGTATTATGACTTTAAGGGTCCGTTTGGATTGAAGGAATTAGAGAGAAAGGGAGGGGAGGGAAAGAGAGGAGAGCATTTTCCTTTGTTTGGATAGGAAATATGGAAGGATGAAAATGGAGGAGAAGGGATTTGGAGGGATCCATTTTCCCTCCTCAAAGCCTAATTGGAATCTCTCCAAAATAGGCAAGATTTGGAGGGAAAATGGTATCCAAACACCACCATTTCCCCTCCCCTCCCCTTCCTTCCCCTTCCTTCCCCTTCCCTCATTTCCCCTCCCCTCCCTTTCCCTCCTATTTTGCTATCCAAACACACCCTAAGAGTCCATTTGAATTGAAGGAATTGGAATGAAAAGAAGGGGAGGGAAAGGGAGGACAACATTTTCTTTTGTTTGAATATAAAATATGGAATGATGGAAATGGAGGGGAAGAGATTTGGAGGAAAATGATATCCAAACACCACCATTTCCCCTTCCCTCCCCTTCCTTCCCCTTCCCTCATTTCCCCTCCCCTCTCTTTCCCTCCTATTTTGCTATCCAAACACACTCTAAGTCATTATATGTTTGAGAAGAATTTGCTATACATTTTATATTTAAATGGTTGAATAAAAAGAGTCTGCTATATCCAGGGGCGGATCTAGCACAAGGCGCATTGGGCTTTAGCCCAAGTTGTTTCTGAGAAAGTAAAAAAATATAATCCAAATAGTTTAGAAACTAAGCATTTACAATTGAGTAGTCCGGTGGAAGTTTGCATGCTTTGGGCTGTTAGTAGCCGGGTAGACCTGTCAAAATTCGACCCGACCCGACCCGTTTTTTAGGGTCAAGACCCGTAAAATTTGACCCGTGACCCGAAATGACCCGAACCCGAAATGACCCGTTAATTTAGGGTCAAGACACTTGGGCAATTCGACCCGATGTGTCAAGTGTAATTTCGTGTAACAAGACTTTTTGAACCTACAAAATTAATATTTCATGAAAAATAATAATTTAATAATTAATAATTATTACAACTTCAATATTATAAGTTGAAATATCAAAATGATGATGAAAATTATGATTGAAATATTATGAATATATTCATAAATAGACTATTTTAATTTTATAAATTACAAGAATGAATATATATCAATTTTAATATTACATATGTACAATAAAATATGTATATAATGTAAAATAACAATAAAAGAATTTTTTTAATTAAAAAAATAATAAATAAAAAGGCGCGAAAAACGTATTTTTGACCCGTATTTTGACCCGAAACCGACCCGACCCGAACCCGACCCGACCCGTATTTGAGCAGAACCCGTATTGACCCGACCCGCATTTTGACCCGACCCGTATAACCTGAACCCGAACCTGACCCGCCCAACCCGTTTGACAGGTCTATCGCCGGGGTTCGAGGTCACGTTGGAAGCATTTTTTTTAATGTCTTTACTTGATTAATATTGTTATTTTGCCAACTTTTGGGCTGGGTTTTTGCCACTAGTCCAAATTAGTGAATTAAGCTCATTGTCGTTTGAGTGGATATAATTAATAACTAACTTCACGATATACATATAAATTTATTATAATAATGTAAAATTTCACATTTTTCTTAAAAAGTACTCCGTATCTTTTTCAAATTATTTTTTTAACCAAAATTCCCAGATTTATTTTCTTTTCATTTAGTATTTTTGTCAATGTCTCAAAAATTTACAAGGATTTTACTTATATACCTTTCATTATTGGATAATCGTATCAATTGGAAGTACGAGTTAACTACAAAAATATGTGTTATTACGAAAAAAAAAATTAGCTCAAGGTATATTCAAATCCTGGATCCGCCCCTGGCTATATCGGTCACGCATAGCAGGCTTATTTTACTCTCAACGTAGAAGGCTTATTTTATTACAGAGTCGCTTGAAACTACTCAGTAGATGACAACAACCTATTACGTACAATGTATTATTATATGATGACTTCAAAAGTCATTGTTTATGCATTTATTGATCGAATTCGCTATACATATTATGATGGAAAGGTCGTATTAAAAATGGCACGCTATATCGCCCACGGAGTCAGGATGATATGTCAAAAATGTTATTTATATTTTTATTCGTTAGTCTCTGATCTTTTCGTCTCAAAACGCAATAACCGCCTATTTTATTCATTGAAACTCATGTCGTTTTGCATTATTTTCACAAAACAATACGGAGTACTACGGATAATATTAGTATCATAGGTACATAAAGCTCTTTTTTTAAAGATAAACTGTATATACAAATGATGAATCCAAATAAATGAAATTGTTGAATAAGAAAATTAAAGCAAAATGAGTGAAATGAAGAAGTATTGTAATATATAATTTTATACACATAAAGACAATAAATTTACAAAGTTGTATAACACTTCTATTTATGTTTGAATAATTGTAGGATTTTAATATTCGACATTATTCATTTATGCACTTAAAAAGTTTCAAACCTTTATTTAGTTAAAAAAAAAATGTAAAATTATGTTACAACGAACTAAACGATAATAATAATGGTTTTCATCAAAATACAGAAATAATAGAAAAATTGAAAATTATGAACTCAATCTAATAAATTACTGAGTACATTCTAGATTAACTGACAAAAGAAACTAGTATTTCTTCACAATCCTTCAACCATAATACTCCCACCATTTCAATAGATAGCCTCCACCAAACACAAACACACATCCTTTTTTCCTAACAAAAAGTGGGCTCATGTGGCTATCTCATTGAAACAATTAAGATAATGAAAATTTCAATAGATCTCTTTTTTATTTGAGAATAACAACCTCAAGAAAAATATGAAATTGAAAAATTTTAGTTTTTTTTTTTTTTTTGTTATGAAAATGATCAATTCATTAATATGAAAGTCTAATAGCGCTTACAATAATTAAGATAATGAAAATTTCAATAGATCTCTTTTTTATTCAAATGAACGAACTTACATTGTGGGTGAGAATATATCGAACCCCCACTCAACTCTATACACGAGGTAAGAGTGCACCTAGCACTCGAGCTACCTCTAGTTACACAAGTTAAGTTAATGCAAGAAGTGAAAAATTTGATGGATAAAAGGTAAAAGTTTTATTGATGCGAGGAGTGAAACACCTACTACTGAAAAATAATTTCTATAATACACTTGAATCAATTTTAACCCGCTCTAGTTAGAAAAAATAAAAAATAAAAAATATGAAACAGATATTAACTTTATCTCACTCTTATTCTAAACACTTTCCCGCATCACAATCCTCTTTGCTAAAAAGCAAATCACAATCCTCTTATTCTAAATGCCCGGCCCGTTCTTGGCCCGTTTCCGAAGGCCCGAAGCTCTCCTAAAATATCTTGTATAACCTGCTAATACATTATACTCGGTATTCTTGGAGCACAAGCAAGAGATTTCCAAAATACGTTAAAACGGATTAAGGAAATACGAAGTACAGCCCTACCTACAAACCGTAAAATACTTTATGGTTTGGTGGGTAAACCGTAATGTACTTTACGGTTTGCCTGCCTGGTTCTATCCGGGTTTTTCCTAATTTTTTCGTAATCTCTCCTATAAATAACCCCCTACATCCAACACAATCAGGATCATCAATTCACAAGCTTTTTACAGCATACACACAAATCTCGATCTCTCAAAGCCTCAAGCACCCAATTGTTCAATTCTTCACACATCCCATGTTGAATTCACCTTTTTTGTTCCAAGGGAAGCTCTGCTGGTTTCGAAACTCGAAACAAGTATGTCTTGATCCTAATTTGGATTAAGTCTTTTTCTTTGCTTTACACTAACAAAGGGACTAAACACTAGTGCCCAACCCGACTTTGGTCACGAACCCGTTTTTTACATTAAGATGGTCTTGTAACTCGAATGCATCCCACATTCGAAACATATCTCGCCAAAGTCGCATAAGTACGCCCCTCTGAAAATGAACCAAACGGATTTTATTTTAAATTTATGCATCTACATCCTCATCTGCATTTAATCAACTTAACAATGAATTCGACATTAACTGTACCGTTTTCGTTAACAAGTTTTACCATGCATTAACTGAGGGCTTTTAACAATCTTTTTGCATATGCATTCATACATCTTTTTTGCATTCAATATCGCACTTGTACGTAGCGAATTACTTTAGCTCAAATATCTCCAATGGATTGTTCTCAGGCTAGTAGTGGCTATTTTCACAATACGCTTTTCTAAAAGGTTTTCATAAAACAAATTGAATTAATCTTTAGGAGAATACCCTCACTCCGAATCCAATCTGGTTTCATAAACCTAGATCTAAGAGTGTCGACGTGCTCCGAAATCTAGGACGTGTTCTACAGCTTAGGACATGTTTGCATGTTCCTAGTTACCGTGTTAATTAGGTGGCGACTCCAAAACAGTTTTAAAGGTTTTTCTAACTTAATCATTTCAACTTTAAACGTCCTTAAGCAAGACGTCGAGTTGAGTCCCCGCACCCCGGGTTCCACAGATACCCATATACATATTTGGATTTCATATATTTTTTAAAAAATTCTCATTTATGGTGAAAATTGTCTAGAAAAACATAATTTTAATAGAAACAAAAAAGCCTAACTAAAATTTTCGCAATATATTTTTGAAAAATAGTCAAAAATATGTAAAATTGAATTGGATAAAGAAGTTTTCAAATATATATATAATTTAATGACAATTCACCAACTAAATTAAGTTCATATTTATATTTTTATAAACATAAATTTTATTTTTGTGAAATCTTACGAAGTACAATATTGTTATTGCAGGACCTTTCACACAAATGTAATTACATACATACAGTAAGTCTCCTGTAAGATTAGCCTTACACTAAGTTAATGCGAGACCAGAGTACAAATTGTAGTTAAATGGATACAAAATCATGAAAAAATCTATTAAAGTCAATTTTAGTGGTACTAAACAAAATTAAGTTACAATTAATAATAATTATCAGTAAAATGGTACAAATGCTATATAATCGAGTACAAATGAGCCTGACTTACAATAATTTATTGTGAGACTTGACTCGCACAAGAATTTGTGACATACATAATAATTGTGGGGTGAATTTTGTTTATTTAATTATTTAATTAGTTGGTCTCCGTTACTCAGGGTACCTCAGTCATGACTACTAGACTATCACATCTTCATTGTACCACGGTGTTTCATAGGACCTACTAATAAAGACAAATACTTCTTCTATTTTGTTTGATTGTATATGTTTACTTTTGGACATTATTCACAAGTGAGGAAAATCTTCAATATAACTTTTAGCATATAAAATAAAAAATATTCATATGTGATCTTATTTTAATTATCTTTTTGAGTGCATTATTAGTATCAAATTTTTATAATTTTGTGAAATATTTAGTTAAAGATGTGAACATAATAAAAGGTGCGTCGACGTACGTTTGAAAAGTTTATATATAAAATCAATTGGAACGGAGAAAATATTTTGGGTTTTTTAAAAAAAAATAAAAAAAATAAAAAAGTAAATAAAATACATTGAATATACAACGTGGGGACTGGGGAGTGGGTCTAGCGTATATATATAGGAGGGGCTTTGGTGCAAATGGAAGAACCAAAGAAATACAAGTTCGTGTGTGGCATCATAATTTAGAGTGCAAGTTTTACCAAGATTTAACAAAACTCCCCCAAAATGGCGACCTACAATGATGATGAGCCCATTCAAGTTACAAATGAGAATATCACATCAGGTATTACATCAACATTTTAGCTTTTCACAACCACACGTCCACCCGTACACATTACTCCATATTATAGAACAATTCTAGAGTAATTTTACTTTCGAGTTACTCTATTTTTGTCACATTATTTACTCCCTCTATCTCGGTCATTTGTTTACACTTTCCATTTATGGGTGTACGGGTCATTTGTTTACACTTTCCATAAATGTCTATGGTGACCCACTTGTGGAGGTGGACCCAACTTCTTTAACCAATCACATTGTTTTATTTTACCCACTTTGTACTTATATTATTATTTTTATAATTTTTTTATTTAACTCTCTCCTCACATCGATAAATGTGTATAAAGTAAATGTAAACAAATCACCGAAACAGAGGGAGTACATAGAATACAAAAAAAAAAATTCATCCCTCACCCAAACGGGTTCACCAATTTTATGTATGGTATCTTTTGTTTGGATTCGGCGGCGAAACCACTTGAACATCCCGGAAAAGGGTTCAGGGCACAATTTTGCGGCACCTTAAAATTGTACCCTAAATCTTTTTCAGGAAAAAAAATTTGTTGAGGAATGCATATGAGGGTATTTGTATAAGAGAAATATCAAAATTAAATAAATTTATTATGATTATCTATTTTCAAAACCAAAATTCTAGAGTAACTCTACGGTAGAGTTACTCTAGAGAATCGTAACACCTTTTATGTACTGATATTTTTCTTACCACAAATTCTACTTAATCAGTAATACCTTAAATAAAACCCTAGTATTTACACAAATTTTGGTGTGAAATGGGTCTCATAATAAATTATAGTAAGTCCGACTTATTTGTACACGATTATATAATTTTTTTTTTTTTTTAACTATTTAGTGATAATTATGATTAATTGTCACTAAACTAAGTTTAGTAATTATTGTTTGTAGTAAAAATTAATTTGCCAAAATAAATATTTTGGATAAGTCAAATTTGTTGGGGACAATTCGAGTTAATTTGCTATTCCATAATACGGAGTAAATATTTTTGATAAGTTATTTGAATCAATTTTTATGCAAGTTATATCACAAGATCAATCAAAATGAATTAAAAATTTAGCAAATCGATCGATTCATAATGCTTCTATTAGTTAAGTCTAATAATTTATTTTAGTTTTGGGGATGAATTTAACTTAGTCGTTTTTTTCATTTTTATTATATAAAATTGATGAGAGCATAGATATTCACGTAAACCTAATTATAATGGTATTAACTAATACTTCCCCGATTCAACAGGCTTTTAACGTTTGACCAAAATCCCCCTCACAAAAATGGTCAAACGTTAAAAACTTGTTAAATCAAAGGGAGTAATTAATTTTTATTATATTTATGTACTCCATATAAAACAATACTCATATATAAGTACGGAGTATACGTTAATAAATTACTCCGTATTAAACTAAATAATTGTTTATCATCCACTTATATCATTTAGGGTTTATTGCCAAACACCACCTTTAAAAAACGCATTTTGTCAAACACCACCTTTAAAAAAAAAACTTGTCAATTACCACCTTTAAAAAATAATTTTTGTCAAACACCACCTTTTGGCTTGAGTTTGACTTAGATCAACAAAATTCCGACATTTTTGGTCACCGGAGCACTTTTTTTAAGTTGAAAAGACGAATTTCTAGGTTTTAGTGGTTAAATTTTTTTGTTTGAGATAGTATATTTTGGGTTTGAATGATGATAATTCGAATTTGAGGGAAGTAAAAAAATGAAAATGAAGAAAAAAAAACGTTAATTCCGGTAAGTCAACGTTGGAATTTGGTCAACTCCGGCCAAAAGGTTGTGTTTGACAAAAATTATTTTTAAAAGGTGACAATTGACAAGTTTTTTTTTTTTAAAGGTGGTGTTTGACAAAGTGCGTTTTTTTAAAGGTGGTGTTTAACAATAAATCCTATCATTTAAATATACTTGTTCCATTTTTTCCTTTTATTCAAACATATATTTCATTCTAGTTTTCTCTTTAATCGATCAATAATATTTAGATCCGAGAGTTTTGTTACTGCACCTGAATGCGTTGCTTTCATGACTGAATTACCCATATTATAACTATGTCAAAATTTATTGGGAAATTCTACGGTGTACCCTCCAACTTTTTCATTTTCTACCGTGTACCCCTCTTTTTTTAGCCTTACACAGTGTACCCCTTAACTTCATTAGTAACTATAAACCGTGACCTTATTTCAATTTAACGTTAAGTAGGCGCTAATTTTGAATGTTTAAGAGGTGACATGGCTAAGGAAGTTACTAATTAGGTCACGGTTTATTAGTTACTAATTAGGCGCTAATTAGGTCACGGTTTATTAATTAGGTGACATGGCTAATTTTGAACCTTATTAGTTAACGGAGTTAGTGTTAAATTGTAATTAGGTCACGGTTTATAATTACTAATGAAGTTAAGGGGTACACTGTATAAGGCTAAAAAAAGAAGGGTACACGGTAGAAAATGAAAAAGTTGGAGGGTACACCGTAGAATTTCCCAAATTTATTTGACGTTATTGTATATATGTATGTGTGGTATAACTACAGTAATGTACAGAGTAATACTCAATACAGTTTAGTGTATATTTCATCCCTTTCAATGAATTTTATACTTTTGGTTTTTTTTGACACTATTTGAAAGTGAGAAGAATTTTTTTTATATAACTTCTAATATATCAAATACAAAATGTTCATATGAAATCTTGTTTTAATAGTCTTTTGAAAAATATTATTAATATTAAAATTTTATAATTTTAAGAGTTCTATAACTAAAGATATGAACAAAAAGAATCATATATGGACGTACGTGCAAAATCAACTATATATAACTTTTTGGAATGGAAGATTTATAAAATACTAGAGCTAGGAACCAACCAATAAAAGGTAAGTACGTAAGTCTTACTTAAGACAGTATATTCGTCTTATGTTTAAGACAGGTCAAGTACCCCCACTTCCACATGCAAAACAAATACTCCCTCCATTCAACTCCACAATGCACTTATGCTTTATTCACGTTTGCCAACGCGCGTTTTGCGCGTTAAATATCTTTAGCTACGTTTATTCAAAAATTATAAAATTTAGATTTTAATTATGTACTCGTAAAGACGAATCAAACAAGATCACACATGAATATATTTACACTTCTATATCGAGAGATAATTGAAATTAAAGGTCAAAATGTGAATAGTGTACAAAAAAGAAACATACAATGTGGAGTTGAATGGAGGGAGTATATTGTACCCTTTCAATGTACTTGTCTTTAATCTTATTATTAATATACTTGACCCGTCTTAAACTTAAAACGAATATATCTCTCTTAAATAAGAATTTATGTTAAAATGTTAAGCTGATTATTGAAAGAATTTGCCGTCTTATCATAGAACTTGAACAACTTTATTTATGTTGACTTTTAGTGATAAAATAGTGATTGTCATTTTTCCTTTCTTATCATTTTAAGCTATTAATGTCTTTTCAACAAATAATTGGATATTTAATACTTCCTCCATTCCATTTGATTCTATACATATTCCTTTTTCGGAAATTCCAATCAATTCTATACATTTCTATTTTGGTCCGTACTTTATTAAACTAAAAGACCAATATACCCTTCATTAATACCCCACCCAACCCACTTGCAATGTTTTTTTAAAGAATAAAGTAGGGGTAGTTTGGTAATTCTATTGTCTACCCCACTTGATTTTCTTCTACCTTAATTACCGTGTTTTGGTCAAATGTATAGAACCAAACGGAATGGAGGAAGTAGATTTTTCATAATTTGTTAGATTACATTTGGTTGTATACTAATCGTATAGTTTTTATAGCATTTTAGTAATAATTTTAATTAATCGTCACTAAATTGTTTAGTATCTTTACAAGTGTTTTTAGTAGATTTGTTATTAATTTTTGTTTTTAAGTGCAATTTGTATTTTCATCTCATATTAGTTAATGTAAGACGATCTCACATTAGACTTATTGAACAAATTACTAGTCTTTTAATATCATCAATTCTTGCAAAGTTCACAAATTTACTTTTTATTTTTAAAAGATGTACGGGATAATAGATAAAACAAGTTGGTTAAATACGTAGTATGTAGTATATCTTGGTCTACACTGAGCGGAATACTCCCTCGGTCCTGAACATTTGTTTATACTTTTCATTTCAAGATGTACGAGTCATTTATGTACATTTCAAAAATGTATTTGATGACCCATGATGGTAGTGAGCCCAACTTATCCGTTACTGTTACCTACTTTAAAGTAAATGAAACCTCATTTGTAATTATTATTTTTTTAGTTTTTTCCTCTATCACTTTCATCGACTCAATAAATATGTATAAAGTAAATGTAAACAAATCATCGAAACAGAGGGAAGTACATAATTTCAAACTTCCAAATTTTGTTCTGTACAATTCTAATGTCCTCCTATATAATAAATAAAAATTTATTTACGTATTTGGTTTCTCGCATTTACACTTAACATTCGATCAATTGACAGGTCAAGGGGTAGCGGTGGTCGAATCGAATGTTGGACTTGTCCAAGTTAAAATCGAGGTCAAGGACGACGTAACTAATCAAGATACAAAATTGCCGGTTCTTGTTGAGTTGACTGGGGCCGCAAACGGTAAACAAAGAATGGGCGTTGACATTGTCGCGGTTTTAGACATAAGCTTTAGCATGGGGGCACATAACAAAATTGAGAAAATGAAAAGAGCAATGGCTTTTCTGATCCGAAAACTCAGTCCCAACGACCGTTTATCGATTGTCAAATTTGCGTCCACTGCTGTCCGGGTATGCCAGCTGCGCCAGATGACCGCAGACGCCAAAGTTGAAGTCATCGCATTGGTCCAAGAGCTGCAGGCCACAACTAATACCAACACTGGTGCGGCTCTGACCATGGCGCTGAAGGTGTTAAATGACCGGAAGCTTAAAACAGGTCGGGCTATGGCTATAATGCTTATGTCGGATGGAATTCAGAACGAGGGCCCGAAAGTTGAGTTGATACCTGTTGGTGATATCCCTGTGCATACCTTCGGTTTTGGCTCTGGCACAGACTATAATCCTACTGTAAGTGGAATTCACTATTCGTTGTTTCAAAAAAATATTTTTCTCTTGTTTTTTCCGCTTTGCTGTATTAGTATTGTATTTATTTTGCGAGATCATACAAGTATTTAGGCTGTACTCGTTTGAAATAATATTTATTCTTGTGTAATAAAATTAAAAAGCTAAACGGATGACTAAATCGAAGTGAGTATGATAAGTGAAATTAAATTAGTGTTACTACTACACATGAGTGTACTTGAAATCGCATTGTAACTCAGATTCGTTGAACTTATAAGCAAAAAAGAAAAACGAAGTACTACTAATAGTCTACTGAGCATTGTTGCGTATGTAGGCCCTTGACACAATTGCAAAGAAGAGCATAAGTGGCACTTTCTCATATGTAGAAGTTAAGGATACCGACGAAAGCAACTTAAGCACTGTGTTCTCACAATGTTTGGCTGGGCTTCTAAGTATCGTGGTTCAGGAACTGAAGGTCACGATTGAACCTCGAGAAGTTACTATTGGCGGGGAAAAAATCAAGTCGGTAATAAAAACGGTTTATGCCGGTGATTATATCCAAACTACAAACCCTAACGGCACTACAACTATCTTATTTGGCGATCTTTACCAGCAAGAGATCCGAAGGGTTGTAGTCGAGGTTTTTCTCACTGCTGTTGAAGTTGAGGACCGTGCAACCACCCATATCATCGGTGTTAAGCGTACCTTCAAGTATGTGATCTCCTCTCTTTATAAACTTTACAAACATCGACAGTTTACTAATGAAACTATTGATTGGTTTGGCAATCAAAATCATAGAAATGAAAACATAATCAAAAATGTTTTAATTAATAATGTCCTACTCGACACATTTGGAATAAAGTATTTACCAGAAGACCATCTCAATCATAACCAAAGTCGTTAAAAATCAATAAGTATCCTGTGAGACAGTGTTACATTAAATTAACGAGAGAAAAAATAAAAAATACAAATTGCAATTAAAAGGCTACAAAAAACATAGAAACAAATTTACTAAAGTCACTTATAGGGGCACTAAAAAATTTAGTGACACTGAATCATAATTATCACTAAAATGTTACAAAAATTATATAATCGAGTACAAATGTGACGGAGTTACAATAATTTATTGTGAGATTCGACTCACATAAAATATGCGCTTAAAAAGAGAGGGCACAAATTTGTTTGAAGTTTTGATTTCCAAAAGGCAGCTGAATAATAAATGTTGGTATTGTGTTTGTATTATGTTTCAGAGGTGTTGACACCGTGAGTACCGTCAGACCAACAATAGCAAGTGTCACACGCACCAAGACACCGACATCTAAGGAGTTAGACCCTTTGAAGGCCGAGATATTGCGTGTTGAAACAGTGGAAACAATCAATTTAGCAATAGATAAGGCCGAGCAGAACGACTTCGCGGAGGCCACAATGCTCCTCATTGACGCCCAAAATAAGTTAGAGGATGCCGTGTTTGACGAGCCTAATGCGTCCATAGACTCACTACAACAAGAGGTGGATAAAATGACAGAATACATGCAAGACGGAGAAATCTACAACATGAAAGGGCGTCCTTTTGCACTGTCCTCCAAGACTTCCCATGGACGCCAGCGTTTTGCAGGCAGAGGTGATGATGTCGGTACTATTAGGTCTCATGCCACACCTCGTATGGACACATTATACGTACAAGCTGAGGCTTTTGAACAGAATCCCGACCCTGAACTAGTTACGTCGATCGAGGAGGACGAGAAGGTCGAAGCCAGTGCTGATCCTCTTGGAAATATCGCTCCGACTCTTATGTCAATACCTTGACGATGCTATTGCAGCCCCCAAAAGCATTAAGCTAATTATTGGCCAGGGCTGTTTATTGGGCTAATTATTAGCAAGGGCCGTTTAATGTGTTTTTCTTATTACTGTAATGTTTATCGCTTTCAAGTTTCTGTGGTTTTGCATTCTCTGTTTCTTTGGTTTTTGTGTTTCCGTTTTTTTTTTTTTTTTTTTTTTTTTTTTTATGATGATGTATCGTTTGTTCTTTAATTTTCTTTGATGTACTTTCCAATATTTCACAATGTATTCCTAAAATTTATAAATTGTCTTTATTATGTTTGTTGATTCTTATGAAACGCCATTGAAATGGGGAGAAAAGTTTGGAAAATGAAAGGGGAAAACAGAGCAAATGAAGAGAGAAAACAGTGCATGTATATAGAAGATGTCGGCAATTTAGAGTAACTCTACAGTAGAGTTACTCTGAAATTTTGATTTTTAAATTAGATAATCATAATAAATTTACTCCCTTCTATCCATGTGATTGTTTGCATGGGCCCACTTTTTGTGAGGGAAAAAAGTGAGTCCATGCAAACAATTTGATGGATATGAGGGACTAGGGAGTATTTAGTTTTGATATTTCGCTTATACAAATGCCCTCATATGCGTTCTTCATCGATTTTAAGTTTATGCGTTCCGAGATACCATACATAAAATTGGTGAACCCGTTTGTGTGATGGATGAAAAGAATTTTTTTATTCTATGCATGTAATGTGACAAAAATGGACTAAAGACCTGTTCTTTACAACCTATTTTCAGCTTATTTCGATTCGATTGATTATTTCGATTCGATTCAACTCATTTGGCCAAAGACATCTATATTATTTCATTGTACTTCATTTAGTTCAATTCAGCTTTATTCACTTTAGTTCAACTCATTTAAATTCAGTTCAGTTCAATTCAGTTCAGTCCCGCTTCTAAATAGTCCGAAATAACATGTTCTAACTCGGTAGAGTTTCTCATTCATTTACTCTTCCTCCTCACTTCAGTCATCCTCCATAAACTCTCCCTCACTTCACATCCAACCACCAGCACTAGCACTAGCACCACCTTCCTCTACTCTCTCTTTCTCGATCACCCTTTGATGCTATGCCACCGTCACTGCTGCTGCTGTCTATTTCCGGCCAGATTCGACCTCAACCACCTCTTTTATATTTGTCAATCATGTTTGTTCTCACAAACCCTAGAAATTTGGGGATTTTATTGGCTTTCATGGGCTCGATTATCGGTCATTGCTGCTTCCATTGGGTTTCCAACTGTTTACTTGCCTCCTATTAATGCACCGGTAATAAATTGAATTTTTGAGCGAATTTGGTGCTTGTTTTATTCGAAAATGGGGGTAACTTTCTGCGTATTTGTTTCGGTTTGCAATATTAGAGGTCTGAGTTTTGAACTTGATGGATCAAAATTTTCGTTCATGTTGCGATCAAGATGTTCTTGAGTTGAATTTAATGTCTCACATTGCAAATTTTGGCCGACTTCAAGGTTTACAAGGTGAAACTATTTCGATTTTGGGCTGATTGTTGTCATGTTTCGACTTGCTGATGTGGAGAAGTTATTTTGGTGTATCGAGTTGCATGTGCTATTTTCTGCTCGATCATGGGAGATGTTTACTAGAACATTTGCTCTGAATTTACTGTGCACTACGTCACTTTTGCTTTTTATCATACTCTCATGGGTGTTTTCGAATCAGATTCTGCGCGAAATAGGTTTTTAGTGGTCACTTTAACTATGAAGGTTTCAATTTGGGCGTACATGGTTAATTTTGTGTTGTACGCGGTTGTTGGTTATATGCATTGACGCTTGCTTTGATTTTGTGCTGGAATTTAGTTATTGTTATCCACTTACTGATGTCGAGAACTTATTTGGTGTATTGAGTCACCTTACGATTGTGACTCGCCTTTAGAGCGTTTTTGGGTTGAATTTTTCACTACTGGTTGATTTTGCTGTAACCTTGGGTGGCACAACTCAATTTTGTGATGCATAGAGCTTCTTGGTGAAGTAATATTGGATGACTTTGTTGCTGGCTGCTCGTTTCTATTGCTCTATATCTGTGACTGTCCGCCAAATGCTGCGTTTCCATGACTGGATACTACTTGTTTTGTTCTGAAATCGTGTGTGACTAAGGGGTTGGTTTGCTGTTTTGTTCGTTATCAATGGTGTATGATTTCAGATTTACATGGTCACAAATTTTTGAATTGTTGTTTAACTTGCTCGATTCTTGCTATTATCGAGTATCTTTGGGTCGAATTTGCAAAGGTGGGTGCTATGTGCTGCAATTCGGGCTGAAACGAAGTCATCTCTCTCGACTTGCTGATGTCGGAATCCATTTGGGAGGTTGAGTAACTTGGTCACTTGAGGCTGTATATGGTGCGTCTAATCTTAGGCTCATGTTGGTTGCACGAATGCACGGTAATCATTGTATTTGACTCGCTGCTATCAAGCACGTTGCTGAATCGAGTTAACTAATTTGTTGTGACTTATGTGTGAGCTGATTAACGAGCGAATGTGCTGGTGTATGTGAACGATTTCGGGATTACGAGACAATATGAGGCGGATATTGTGGGTACCGGGGTTTACGGGGACCACTCGACGTCTTGCTTAAGGGCGTTAAAAGTTGAAAAAGATTAAGTTGGAAAAACCTTTTAGTCGCCACTAAATTATGAGGGAAATTTAGAACCCACCTTCGTGTCTTTAACTCTAAGCCACGTCTTAGATTTCAAGGCACGTCGACACCTATCCGTATAAGGTTATTGTGAAACCAGATTCGGATTCGGGTGAGGGAACTTTTCTAAAGAATGATTCAATTAGTGTTTTATGAAAAACCTTTTGGAAAAGCCTATTTAAAATAGCCTCTACAGACTTGAGAACAAAGCAAAAGATGTGTGAGTTTAAGTAATTCGCTACGTACAAGTGCGATTTAAGTTGTAAAAGATTTATGAATGCATATGCAAAAGATTATTTAAAACCCTCAGTTAAGCATGCTTAAACTTGTTAACGAAAACGGTTATGCTAGTGTCAAAATCATTATTAAGTTAATTAAATGCAAGATAAGGATTTGCTAGATGCATAAACTTAAAATAAAGTCCAATTATTGGTTCATTTTAAAGGAGGTCAGTTGCTTATGCGACTTTGGAAAGGTGTTACGACTAGGGTGTGTATTCGAGGTGCATGACCGCCTTATGCAAAGCAGACTTGCATACCAAAGTCAGGTGGATACTAGAATGTAGACCCTTTGTAAGTTTAAATAAGTAAAGAAAGAACCTTAATCCAAGTTAGGATTAAGAACTACCTGTCTCAAGCTAGAAATCTGGCAGCGCTTCGCTTCTAAAGGGAAAATTCAACACGAGATGTGTGAAGAATTCAAGTGTAAGCATGAGGCTTTTGAGAGCTTTTGTGCGTATGAAAGAGAAGTATTATGTTGATAATTGGTGAGATTTAGGTCGTGCCAAAGGGTTAGATTTATAGTAGAGGATTTGAAGAGATTTAGGAAATCTGACGAAAAAATCGGCTGAGCAAATCACAAGGCCCAAAATGCCACCCTAGGAAATCGCAAGAATAAGGCTTGCGATTTCCGCCCGAATCGCAAGGGGCCTTGCGATTTCAAGGGCGGGCATTATGGCCTTATTCCGTATATTTCCAAATTATATTGTGGCAATATACGTAATATCCTTGCCCGAGCTCTTAGATAACCGTGTATCAGTTTAGTGTATGATTTGTAGAAATATGAAACACGATATTGCTACTAAAATGTTAATCGTATTAACATGCCCAAGATTATACAAAATGATAGAAATATGAATTACGGAAGAATAGAGATAACCTTTCTAAACTTCGATGAAAGGCCTAAGAACCTCCTAAAAAACGTACCCGAATTACGTTTTTAAACCCAATATTCAAAGTAGAATATCTCTTAACGATTGCACCCAAAACGTTATATGAAATGCCTTGAGTTTCTGCTAGAAAACGATGTATATATTACGATTAATATATGAAGTGTTTAGGAAATATGGTGAGTGAAAAATATGAGACAAATTCTCTCTTTTTCCTCTCAATCTACACGACACACACACATATATCACCACCAATTTTCTCTTAGTGAGTTTATTAGTGTGTTTAGTGGGTAGTTTCTTAGATAGTGGGGGGGAAGTTATTTAAGTGATGGTGGGTAGTAAATAACCAACTATTAACCAACTATTAACCACCTATTATCACTAAATAAACAAACTAAAAACTACATGAATACATACATATCACACGACACATTACAAGTGTGTGTTGTGTGTATTTTGTTTTTAGTATCTTATATGTACAATACATGTAAAATCATATGTATAATATGTATTTAATTAATTGATTATCGTATAATACAATAGATTAAATAACATAACTTATAGCATCATTTTAACTATAAATATCAAATATATTTATAATATAAATGTAGCTCATAACTATTATACACATGTGAATTAACACTTAATTCAAATTTCATCTAGCCGATTTAACATTTAATTCAAATTTCACCCACTAATTTATTTCCAATTTACTAACTGTTTAGATATAATTAAGGCATCAATGTAATCAAATTACATTTCATAAAATCGTCCTATAGGTGTGACCGTTAAGGACCAGCTGATTATCGCCATCTGTATGACAGTAACGTCAAACTTTCTAGCAAGCCAACCGTTCCTGATATACGTTAATCAGCTGATTTTAAATACAAGTATCCTTTGTGATCCTGTAAGAGATTTAATAAATTAATCACATTAACTGTGGAGGACACTAGCTCCAACAATCTCCCACTTGTCCTACAAGTGCTTAACTGTGTGATTAACGATTCTCTTATCCATATAAATCTCCCACTCAATGGTAGACATATTTGCAAAGTCGTACTTTCGCAAGGTCGTATCTATCAAGTGATCGTATCAAGAGTGGTTTCCCCGACTAGAGAGCAACTAACTGATATACCAATGTATTCACAACATTCGAGCATGGCCATGCATTTCAGTTACTACTCCTCGAGTGGCCCTGAGATTAAAAAACGATAAGATTGGATATTTTCCTTGACTCGAATCTTGCAGATTAAAGCACAATATGAAATAATGACCCAGAAAAAATCTACTCGGCCTCCTTTTACGGTGCGACCACGAGAAAGAAACCAAAGTCACCCAAAACTGCCCTTACCTCAAGAAACAGTCGACAGTCAAAAGAATCGACTCTAGGAACACAACGAACGTCCTATCCACGACCAGGCATAATGTCTGTACATTTAGGACTTCATTTAAGTGGTCACTATGTCCTACGCAGTATCCTCTATATCTCGCATATGTGTTTGATCAGACATCACATGTCCTTATGGTTATTGAACCTACCATCAATCAACCCACAATGTAATCACCTAGAGTTATCAGCTCGCTTTGGTGATTATGGACAAAACATATATAAAGTAAATCAGTTCACTTTCGATGGCGTTCAAAATTGTCACACAATCCACATGAAATACGATATATATAAAAAAAGTTGATGATTACAAAGTAGAAGTTTTAACAGATACATTATCTAAAAACAAACTAATGAAAATCAGGAACACTCTTCAGTCCCATTGATACAACATGTTCAACATGTTTATTGTACGACAATGACTTCGTGAGAGGGTCCGCTATGTTGTCATCCGTGACAACCTTGCAAATCTCTATCTCCTTTTGCTCCACGTAATCTCGTATCATATGAGCCTTCCGCAACACATGTCTAGACTTATTGCTAGATTTAGGCTCTTTAGCTTGGAATATGGCACCACTGTTATCACAATAGACAGTGATTGGGTCATTCGCACTAGGAACTACCATTAGTCCTTGTAAGAACTGACGCATCCATATTGCCTCTTTAGCTGCCTCGGAAGCTGCAATATACTCAGATTCTGTTGTGGAATATGCTGTGACTGATTGCTTGGAACTTTTCCAACTCACTGCCGCACCATTAAGTGTAAAAACGAATCCGGATTGAGACTTAGAATCATCTCTATCCGTTTGGAAACTAGCATCTGTGAAACCTTTTGCACATAACTCTTTGTCTCCACCATATACTAACATCCAACCCTTAGTTCTTCTCAAGTACTTAAGGATGTTCTTAACAGCAATCCAGTGACTTTCACCTGGATCCTTTTGGTAACGACTCGTCATACTAAGTGCGTATGCCACGTCTGGACGTGTACACATCATAGCATACATAATCGATCCTACGGCAGAAGCGTATGGAATTCGATTCATGCGTTCTACTTCTTCTGGTGATTTAGGTGATTGAGTCTTACTTAAATGCACCCCATGAACCATCGGAAGATTACCCCTTTTTGAGTTCGTCATACTGAACCTCTCAAGAATTTTATCTATATAAGATTCTTGACTTAACGCCAACATTCTCTTGGATCTATCTCTATAGATTTGAATACCGAGTATTCTCTGTGCCTCACCTAAGTCTTTCATCTGAAAATGATTCTTTAACCATTCTTTTACAGAAGAAAGCATAGGAATGTGATTCCCTATTAACAGTATGTCATCTACATACAAAACTAGGAATGCAATATAGCTCCCACTTGATTTGACATATAAACATGGTTCCTCGACTGATCGTTTAAAACCATATTGTTTAATCACTTGGTCAAATCGATGATTCCAACTCCTCGATGCTTGCTTAAGTCCATAAATGGAACGCTTAAGTTTGCATACTTTCTTAGGATATTTTGGATCCGTGAAGCCTTCGGTTGTACCATGTACAATTCCTCGCCTAAATAACCATTTAAGAAGCGGTCTTCACATCCATTTGCCATATTTCATAATCATGAAATGCAAAGAATTGCTAAGATAATCCGGATAGATCGAAGCATGACGACAGTGCAAAGATATCATCGTAGTGTAAACCTTGCACTTGGGTGAAACCTTTGCAACAAGTCGTGCTTTATAGATATCTGGTTGTCCACCTAGTGAATGTTTTATCTTATAAATCCATTTGCGAAGAGGTCTAACCTTTTCGGGCAAATCAACCAGATCCCATACTTCGCTCGCATACATGGAGTCTATCTCGGAATGCATGGCTTCAAGCCATAGCTTCAATCGAACTAGTCATTGCACCTTTGTAGGTAGTCGGTTCATTACTTTCAAGAAGTAATAAATCATCTCCATTTCCTTCTTCAACGATACCAATGTATCGATCCTGAGGATAAGAGACTCGACTTGACCTCCCAGGTTCCGCGAGAATGGCTACTACTGATGGAGGTTGAAGGAATATCTTCCTCCATCACATGTGCAGTGTCTGGTTCTGAGATTTCTGACAACTCAAAAACCCTATTACTTTGGTTATTCGTGATAAACTCTTTCTCTAAGAATTTAGCACTACCGCAACAAAACTTCGTTGTTCATTGGTGAATAAAAGTAATGACCAAACATTCCTTTGGATATCCCACAAAGTATGTTTTGACCGATCGTGGGCCTAGCTTATCGTCAGGTCTCCACTTAACGTAAGCCTCACATCCCCAAACCCGAATAAAAGACAAATCAGGAACTCTTCCTTTCCACATCTCATATGGGGTTTTGTCTGTCGCTTTAGTCGGACTTCGGTTTAGAATGAGTGCAGCAGAATTTAGAGCAAACCCCCACAATGAATCCGGTAAAACTGTGTGACTCATCATGGAGCGAACCATGTCTAACAAGGTCCGATTTCTCCGTTCGGACACACCATTCAATTGTGGTGTTCCAGGTGGAGTTAATTGTGATACAATACCACAATCCTTTAGGTGTTGATCAAATTCATTAGATAGATATTCACCACCACGATCTGATCGTAATGCCTTTATTTTCCTATCTAATTGGTTCTCAACCTTGTTTTGAAACTCCTTGAATTTCTCAAAAGATTCACTTTTATGTTTCATTAAATAGACATACCCATATCTACTTAAATCATCAGTAAAAGTGATGAAATATCTATAGCCATCTCGTCTTTGTGACGGACATTGGTCCACATACATGGTATGTATTAGTCCTAGTAAGTCAGCGGCTCGCATTCCAATACCTTTAAAGGATATCACGAGTCATCTTTCCAATGAGACATGATTCACAAGTACCAAATGATTCAAAACCAAATGGTGAAATAATCCCATTCTTAATGAGTTTCTTTACTGCTTTTTCATTTATGTGTCCCATTCGACAATGCCATAAATACGTTTGATCTTTATCACCTAATTTAGCCTTTTATTATCCACATGATACATTTCTTGCGCTTGATCTAGAACATAAATACCATTCATGGAAAACGCTGACCATAAACAACATCATTTAAAGAAAAAGTACAACAATTGTTCTTAATAATAAATGAAAAACCATAAACATCCAACATGTTAACTGAAATAATGTTCTTTGACAAACTAGGAACATAATAACAATTATTCAAACAAAGTTCCAAAACCACTAGGTAAAAACAAGATGTAAGTTCCTACAGTAAACAAAGAAGAACCTTTGCTCCATTCCCAACACGTAAATCAACATCGCCTTTAGCGGGCGTCTTACGTCCCGAGGCCACTGCAAGTGATTACAAATGTGAGAACCACATCCAAGATCAAATACCCAAACAGAGGAACTCGCATGATTAATTTCTATCATGTGAATATTAGATGACATACCTTGAGCCGTCGTGACGTCCGACTTTTATGTCCTCGAGGTACTTAGGACAATTCCTTCTCCAATGCCCAGATCAGCCGCAATGGTGACATTTTCCCTCCTTTTCTTTGCTCTTCTTGCCTTTTTGAGTGACTTGACTCCTAGGACCACTCTTGGGTTTAGCCGACCTTTCTTCTTGAACTGTGGTCGCTAGCTTTCAGCGGCTGGCGGAGTGCCTTTCCTTTCCCTTAGACTGCATCACAAGAACATCTTTCTTGTGACTCCCACTCAAATTAAGATCTTTCTCACTTGCACAAGTAGAGAATGAAGTTCGTGAAGACTCTTCTTCATATCATTCATCTTGTAATTCACCCTAAACTGAGTGAATCCATCATGAAGAGAGTGTAGCATACGATCAACAATGATTGACTCTTCAATCTTGCAACCAAGAGCGTCTAATTTCTCCACATTCTCAATCATATTAAGCATGTGGGCGCTAACGGGTTGACCTTTCAGCCTTAGCCTCAAAGAAGCGTCTGGTTGCATCATACCTAACAATTCCTGAGTCATGAATTCATTAGTCAGTGAGGTGAAAATGCGATTTGCACCTTGGGAAATGAAGCGACGTTGCAAATATGAATCCATTGCATATATGAGTACGTTCTTAATCGCACCCGCCTCTCGCACAAACTCATCATATGCAGTTCGTTGAGCTCCAGATCTAGCAGTAGGTTCAGCCGGAATTGGCTCCATGAGATACTTCAGTTTTCCGTCTGCGATGGCACCATTCTTTAATGCCGCCTCCCATTCGGTGAAGTTACTACCATCTGCCTTGAGGCGGTAGTTTTGGGTGTAGGAGACATGGTCCATAAAGGAACGCAACCATGACTCCACTAGTCAAGACTAAGACTAGGGCCGGGGGTAGCATTATTTTCAGCCATAATAAAGCAAAAATAGCAACAAATATATCTACAATATAAGAAGATAAAACAAACATAAGCAATCATCAAATTTAAAGCGTCTATTTAAAACATGTAAATAAACTAAAAGCATTTATATAATTGATCCTACTCAAGAATTATATAAATGATTCCAAGACTCAAATTTCAATAAATCGATAAGTCAACCATTTGACTAATTTTTAACTTTTAAAAACTCTTGGTTCATAAATTTCTCAAATTTATTAATAGTCCATTTCGATTCCCACATCTTAGTGAAAACCAAATGTTGAGTTCAACTAACATCGACATCCACTACTTACCCAAGGTAGAAGGGGTACACATGGATTTAACAACAGGTCCTATATGCCCACCGACGAACAAGGGATTCATAATGATTCGATTTAGAAAGACTATATCTCAATTTTAATAGTTTAAGAGTGAGATCTCATCATCCATTAAAAACTCGTTTAAGTGAACAATATAGGTGAGTCTAAGTGAACGATGACTTGTAAAAACATCATATGTTTAAATCAAGAGGTTAAAACATCATATGCTATAACTACTCTATCTAACACGAGAGAGTGAATCAATATTCATCTAATTAGGTGGTTTGTTTTAGGCGGAATATGACGAAAAACATAAAGAAAACAAGCACATAAAACCTAGTGTGGCCTATCAAAAACAAAGATAAGGCGGAATCCAATCAAATTGGACCCTATAAAATACAAATTGGAATCCTTGAAAGAAAGGACCCTAACTCCAAAAGCAAGGCTCCAAAACCTCCGTCTTTGGATCACCAAAAGGAATGGCAAACCTTCAATCTCCTCTTCTTGTACCACTAGCTATTACATTGTAAATCCTATTTACAAATAATCTACGATAAAAGAATATTACAAGTTGGAGATGTGAAAATCCCAAAATCACATTTTCATCATTACGAAAATGCAATTAAAATAAAAAAAACTTAGGCCACACTAGATATAAAACGTAATCAAATATAAACGCATTCATCAACTAAAACAAAATTTCATACATCCAAATGCATGAAAAACACAAACCACCTACTAAAAATATGTTTAAGTGAAAATTTCATAAAAATTCACCTATTAACATAAAAATCAATCATGTCATACATAAATTGATAAATAAGAATTAATTCAACATATCACATATAATGAATCAATTCGATAATCATTTTAAACTATTTTAAAATAAATGGCATCATATACACTCACACATCATAAACAATTTTATGACAATAAAATAAGGCATTTTTTAAAAAAAAACAAAAACAATTTGACAATTCAAATATAAAAAAATGAATTAATCATATTAACTCAGTTTTAATCATTTCGGCCAATTCGCAAAAAACAAAAACAATTTTTTTTTTTTTAATTAATTGTCTCGGCCAAAATAAAAAAAAATTTTTACACACATATATATAACAATTATTTCTTATTAAATCATATTTAACAATAAAATTTGACATGTATATATATATATATAAAAATTTCGAAATAATTGATATATGCAAAAATAAATTGATATCAATATAATTTCATAAATTACATCACAAATTTTATTATCATATAATAAACTTTATAATTATCATATAATCATATTATTTTGATTTTAATCATATTTAAACCAAAATTTAGTATTATACATCTTAAATAATGATCTTATCAAAATATTTACATATAACAAATTTGCATATCAATTTAACTTAATCATTCTAACAATTTAAAATAATTAAATTAAAACAAAAAATTTCGAAAATAATAAAAAAAATGCCGTGAGGTATTTAGAACAAATAAACGATTTTATTTTTCAATTTTAATCCATATTAAAATCATTTTGAGCCTAATGCTCTGATACCACTTGTAGAAATATGAAACACGATATTGCTACTAAAATGTTAATCGTATTAACATGCCCAAGATTATACAAAATGATAGAAATATGAATTACGGAAGAATAGAGATAACCTTTCTAAACTTCGATGAAAGGCCTAAGAACCTCCTAAAAACGCACTGACCACGCTTTTTAAACCCAATATTCAAAGTAGAATATCTCTTAACGATTGCACCCAAAACGTTATATGAAATGCCTTGAGTTTCTGCTAGAAAACGATGTATATATTACGATTAATATATGAAGTGTTTAGGAAATATGGTGAGTGAAAAATATGAGACAAATTCTCTCTTTTTCCTCTCAATCTACACGACACACACACATATATCACCACCAATTTTCTCTTAGTGAGTTTATTAGTGTGTTTAGTGGGTAGTTTCTTAGATAGTGGGGGGGAAGTTATTTAAGTGATGGTGGGTAGTAAATAACCAACTATTAACCACCTATTATCACTAAATAAACAAACTAAAAACTACATGAATACATACATATCACACGACACATTACAAGTGTGTGTTGTGTGTATTTTGTTTTTAGTATCTTATATGTACAATACATGTAAAATCATATGTATAATATGTATTTAATTAATTGATTATCGTATAATACAATAGATTAAATAACATAACTTATAGCATCATTTTAACTATAAATATCAAATATATTTATAATATAAATGTAGCTCATAACTATTATACACATGTGAATTAACACTTAATTCACTTTCATCTAGTCGATTTAACATTTAATTCAGCTCACCCACTAATTTATTTCCAATTTACTAACTGTTTAGATATAATTAAGGCATCAATGTAATCAAATTACATTTCATAAAATCGTCCTATAGGTGTGACCGATAAGGACCAGCTGATTGTCGCCATCTGTATGACAGTAACGTCAAACTTTCTAGCAAGCCAACCGTTACCGATATACGTTAATCAGCTGATTTTAAATACAAGTATCCTTTGTGATCCTGTAAGAGATTTAATAAATTAATCACATTAACTGTGGAGGACACTAGCTCCAACATGATTTCCTGGCCATGAGAAGCGGGCTAGGAGTGCTCTGGGCCGGGTTTTGGGCCTGAGACCCGAAATTGTAAAATGGGTACATTTTGTAGTATATTTTGAAATGTGAAGGCTCGTGAAGCCGTATTTTGTGTTTGCAAGTGCTAAAAGACGGTTTTAGCAACTGGACCTAAATTTAGGAATCTAGGACGATCGAATTGGGCCTTATTAGTGTAAAAGGGCCAATTGCATTGTGTATTGTAAAAATTAAATGGTGCGCGCATGCCAATTTGGACCTAGACTCGAGACAAGGTAGACTCTAAGTGAACCAAAAGACATTTATTTAAGCATGATGACACTAACGACCTCATTTTGCATTTTAAAACGACTCAACTTGAATTCGATGCAATTAGTACCGTTTAAGTCAACGTAAAAGCATGCATGTAAAAGTCCATGGTGATAGGTTTAGTCGCACTCGCCTAATCAAAAATAATGCCAAACTCAACATAGGGTAGCTAGGGTAAGTCGGGTCGAAATCCACAGGGAGATGGTCGTAATGTTGGTTATTTTGAGTGATTCTAGTCTCCGTTCGAGTGAGGATTGGTTTACTAAAAGCTATAGCTGAAGAAAGGCAAGGGTTTAAACTTAGGGAAAAAGGTCTAGGGAATCGGGGATAGCATAGGCAAAGCTAGGATGAAGGATGGTGACAGAAAAGAGTCGGGAATCGCACGTGCTAAGGAATAGGCTCGGCCTCTCGGTCCTAAGCGTCCTCTAGGTCTCAAATGCGGGCTCTCGCAACTTACAAGTGAGGGTCCTAATGGTTAGTCTCGTGCCCTACCTTAAACTACGCTCTCGGTCTTAAGTCTAAGGGTGGCAAACGCTCGCAAAACCTTGGCCAAAGGATCAACGAACACAAACACAACAGGATAACCAGAGACACAAACGAAACCCTCATCAAAACATCACCAAAATCATCCAAGACTACTCGCCCATGATCACCCTTCAACCCAAGATGATGAACTACTCACACATAGCGAAAATGACAACAAAAGCAATAATAATGGATGAAAACATGATCAACAATGATATAAGATGAAATGATAAACAAAGGAGAGAAATATATAACAATACCTAATCAGAAATCCAAGAAGAACAAGATGAATTCAAACAACAAAACCGAAATAGGATGATCAAAACAACATATTCGAGTCGGGAATTAAAATTACAAGAAGGAAAATTATTTAAACCCTAAGCTTTGGAGAGAAACTAGTTTAGAGAGTCCTGAGAATGCTCAGAATATTTCGTGCAAAGATATGATGAATTGCTCCTTCAAATAGACGATCTAATTTAAGCACACGAGGAGTCACAAGTCGTCCCTGGGGTCCGGGACATGCATCCCGTCCGGGATGGGAGGTGCACTTGGTCCCTGAGCTACGGGATGAGCATCCCGTGTACATCAGCTTATTTGCTCTTCTTTGCTCCTTCTTGTACTTAGTTTTATTTGCTTTATTTGTCGTCCCAAGGCTAAGGGACGAGGCCTAGGAGTAGGGACGAGTTTTAGGATGAATATGAGAGCTTCAAATCCCGTCCCAAGGTCCCGGGACACCTCCATTCATTGAAACGAGGCTCGTGCGCAAGCGAAACGCAACGAAACCAACTCGAAACATCACGAAACTTTACGAAACTTCACGAAACTTCCCGAATAGCATCCTAACCTCCAAATATGCGCGTTTACCTGCAATATAGACACAAAAACACAGCAGGGCCAAAACGGAGGGAAATAGGAGCCGAAATGCATATAAAAGTACGAGAATCGCAAAGTAAAGCTCGTGAACAAGGGGCTATAAGTACGTAAATATATGACACATCAAACTCCCCCAAACCGAACCGTTGCTTGTCCTCAAGCAACCAAGCGTGACAGAAAATAGAGGACAAAGCGAGATAAGAAGACTTCCCCAACAATCACCTTACCGCAAGTAGCATGAGCAAATGACAATCAATCCCGAAACAGCATGGGACGTAGGAAATAGCAACCTAACGGATGAGAATTAGAAGACGGCGCAGAATGAATAGCATGGCTTAGACTTAGGCTCTCTAGCAATCAAATCACGGACCTCTCGCGGTTTTTACTCTAGCACACATGATGAACAAGGCGATATATGTGATGACACTCACCTACTCGACTAGTGGAAGCACGCCCGCAATCTAATGTGGACCAAATCTCGTATTCCCGTACACAAATAATGTCACAAAACGAACCAAACATGAGGGCTTACATAGGATATGAGGGTGTAAAGGCCATAGAGAGGGTAAGGGTGATAAGGTGGAACAAATGATTATGGAATCGTGGAGCTAAGCCACTAGAAACCACTAGTACTACTCATCAAGTGCTCGTCCAACCGAAACGGAACCCAACTCTCATATTAAACGGACCGAAAATAGCAAATCGGTCTCCTCTACACATCATCGCAACATAGCAACAAAAACAAGTGCTCACTCATGCAACAACAACAACATCTTTTTTCATTTTTGTGCACACATTTTCTTTCTTTTCTTTTGTAATTGTGTTGTGTTTGTATTTTTCTGATTTTTGTTTCTTTTTTTCTTGAGCAAATAGCACACTTACAAGTTGCGGAAAACCTCATAAAAGGTCGGGGAAACAGCAATCCCGACTCATATTCACCAACACTCTCCAAGCATACGACATCAGCAAGTCGTAGCAATGGTCACAACCCGTAGGACAAGCACAAGAGTAAGCAAAAGCGATCACTAGCAAGGCTAGGGTAGGCTATTTGGCAATGTAGCTAGCAAACTCATGTGGACAAGGGTAAAGGATCAAATATGAGAGGATAAATCAAAGTAAGACAAGGTGAATCATGTGAAAATCAACTAAGGCCTCATATGCATAAACAAGTGACAAAATCGTGGGGAAAAACGGGATAGGGGCCACACTTATGTGTGTTAATGTTACGCACCCCACGAGGAGAACTACTCACAATAAAAGCACGGGGACCGGGATAGATGAACCGGCCTCTGGAGGCTAAAAACCTCACAATAAGAGTAGCTATAGTCCGTGAATGATAAAGCCAAATAGTAAAAGCACGCCATCATCTGCAAGCGTCTCAACATCCCCGTAGCGCTAATCCAACACAGTAAAATCATGCCAAAGCTCAAAGCAAACAAGGGAAGGGATGTCGGGAAAGAATAAGATAAAAAGTAGCTCGCAAACAACGATCGGGATACGTTTTTTGGTATTTTTTGATAAATTTTTTGATTTTTTTTGTAATTTTTCAGATTTTTCAGATTTTGTGATTTTTTGGAAAATGAAAAACAAAAAGAAAAATGCAAAAAGAAAAGCAGAGCGAAAAGCAAAGCGTTCCTCCCCCCAAACCAAACAACACATTGTCCCCAATGTGTCCTAAAGCACATCAACCAGGGACCATAATATAAGGGGAGAAAAAACGAGCAAAAGTCTCAAGAGAAAAAAAACAGTACATACAATTTATATACAAAGCAAAACGTCCCCCCAAACCAACTTCAAACGGGGGGTTAGCAGAGGGTACTAGAAGTACAACCAACCATGGGTCTCGTCATAGACGAACCCACTACCATCGTCCTCTTCATCATCATATCCATCTCCATCATCAACAGCTCGGCCAACAGCATCTACAGCATCCACTCGGCCATCAACACTCGCAACAGCATGCACGTCGTCTTTGATCACAGCTCTACCCGCATCCGTCCTCCCTAAAGTACCTGCGATCACATCACAACAGAGCACGGCCTCAAGAGGGTCCCTCTCGAGGACTCTATGTAAGTTCTCGGTCACACAATCATCAATAACGTCGACAGCAAAGACATGCTCCTCCAACATTGGGCGTTTTAAAGCATTGGAAAGGTTGAAAGTAACTTTATCACCTCCTATATCCAACGTCAATTTCCCGTTCTAGACGTCGATGATTGCACCAAAGAAGCAAAGAAAAGCGCCGACCCAAAATGATAGGAATTGGGAATCCTCGGCCATGTCAAGAACGATGAAATCGACGGAATGAAAAACTTACCCACTTTGGACAGAACGCCCTCCAAAACACCTAGGGGCGTTTGACTGAACGATCCGCCATCCGAGCGTGATATTAGTTACTTTTAACTCGCCCATGTTGAGTTTCTCGCATCTGAGTAAGGCATAACGCTTACACTTGCACCTAGATCGCATAAAGCGTTAGAAATGTAAAGCGATTACCAATCGTGCAAGGTATGGAGAAACTACCCGGATCCTTTAGCTTAGGAGGAGACTGGTTTTGTAAACGTGCGCTGCATTCCGCAGTAAAAGCCACAGTCTCCACCTCACTAAACGATCTTTTACGAGTGAGTATGTCTTTGAGAAACTTAGCGTACGCAGGGACTTGTGTAACAAGCTTAGTGAAAGGAACAGTTACCTTCAAGTCTTTTACCACTTCCATGAACTTACCAAATTGCGTGTCAAGCTTTGACTTTACCACTCAGCTCGGGAATGACAATTTGATTTGAATTGGCGGCTCGACAGGCTTGCTCTTAACTTGCTGCGTCTCCTTGGCCACACCATGACCCTCCACGGTTGCACCACCACCCTCACCACTCACGACCAGCCCTCCTTGGGGGCCCACGGCTGCCTCTCCTCCATGCTCAGCTTCATTTCCCTTTGTACCTGCACCATTATCACTAGAAGCACTAAAATCGTTAGGAAAAAGGGAAGGGTCTACCTCACTTACCACCTTAGCGGGTGGAGCATCATAAGTAGGCATAGGAGGACCATCGTAGCTTGTTCCGCTTCTTAAAGAGATGGCATTGATCGACTCATGTTGTTGCGGTTGCGTGCCTTGCGACGGAAGAGAACCCGGCTTCCGTTGAGAGCTAGAGGAAGCAAGTTGAGCCATTTGCGTTTCGAGCATTTTAATGGCCGCGTCCTTCGCTTGATCGCTCTTTTGCATGTGAGCCATCATAGTCTCTTGAGTCTTGGCCATTTGCATCATCATGGCCCTCATTTCGCTCATAGGATCGGGGATCGGAGCGGCTTGCACCGGTGGTGGAGCATTTTGTGATTGAAAATTAGGGCGATTAAAGCCCGGTGGGTTGTAAGGTCGAGGGTTGTTGTAAGGGCTGAAATTTTGTGGAGGATTGTATTGTGTTTGTTGTTGTGGAGGGTTCAAAACGTTGGCACTTTTGTAGGTCAAATTGGGGTGATTCTTGTACCCCTCATTATAGTAGTTAGAGTATGGGTTATTTTGTTGAGATTGGAAAGCGTGAACAGGGTACATACCTCGGCATTCTAAGGAAGAATGACCGGAGACGCCACACGAGCCACACGTGGGATCATTGGAAGTATGCATAGCCGCTACCGTTTGTCCACCCGCTGATGAGGAACTACCGCTCACTCTCATTTTACACATCATGGCGGTCATAGCATCCATTTTCGCGCTAAGCATGGCCACCGCGTCACCATCATTCTTACCTCCGCTCCTAGGAATGTTCCTAGAGCTACCGTATTGCACGTTATGGATTGCCATGGCCTCGATCGTATCAATAGCCTCATCCACGTCAATATTGTCGAATCGACCATTCGCCGCCGAGTCAAGCACTTGGCGTGACTCGTTGTAAAGACCGTTATAGAATTGCATGACTATGAACCACTTGTCTATGCCATGGTGAGGACATTGACGTTGCAAATCCTTGTACCGTTCCCACGCATCAAAGAGAGACTCGTCCCCTGTTTGACGGAAGCTAGTGATTTGGCTCCTAAGCATAGCGGTCTTCTCCGGAGGAAAGTACTTTTGGTAGAATGCCAACACAAGAGAGTTCCAATCCAGAATAGCAAGCGCAACCCGATTCAAGGAGTTAAGCCACAACTTGGCTTTGTCTCGGAGGGAAAACGGGAAGAGCATCTCCCGAATTTGATCTTGGGTCACACCCGTTTGCTTTATCGTCGAGCAATAGTCACAAAAATTTTGAATGTGGAGATTGGGGTCCTCCCCAGGGCTCCCTCCGAATTGACTACGCTCAATCAAGTTGATAAACGCGGGCTTGACCTCAAAATTGTTAGCCGCTATGTTGGGCATAGCATTGCCCGTAGGAATTTGAGCGGCGGTTGGCTTTGAGTGGACCGAAAGCTTCACCATCTTCTTTGTTTCGGGTGTAGGTTCAATGTGAGCTTCTTTAGAGGATGAAGTAGAAGGGGAAATAGTAACTTCCAAGTCCCTTAGCAAGTTCTTGCGCCTAAGAAATGTACGCTCCGGCTCCGGATCAAACTGAATTGCCAAGCCTTTTTGAGACGTACGCGTGTCCCTGGGCATACACAACACTAGAGGAAGCTTTAAGTAGCGGCCTCAAGGAATTGAGGTTCCTTGAGACAAGAGTAACAATGAGAAAAGAACCAAATAACCAACAAAAAAAAAGCCGTCTCCCCGGCAACGGCGCCAAAGTTTGATAGGTTTAGTCGCACTCGCCTAATCAAAAATAATGCCAAACTCAACACTAGGGTAGCTAGGGTAAGTCGGGTCGAAATCCCCAGGGAGATGGTCGTAATGTTGGTTATTTTGAGTGATTCTAGTCTCGGTTCGAGTGAGGATTCGTTAACTAAATGCTATAGCGGAAGAAAGGCAAGGGTTTAAACTTAGGGAAAAAGGTCTAGGGAATCGGGGATAGCATAGGCAAAGCTAGGATGAAGGATGGTGACAGAAAAGAGTCGGGAATCGCATGTGCTAAGGAATAGGCTCGGCCTCTCGGTCCTAAGCGTCCTCTAGGTCTCAAATGCGGGCTCTCGCAACTTACAAGTGAGGGTCCTAATGGTTAGTCTCGTGCCCTACCTTAAACTAGGCTTTCGGTCTTAAGTCTAAGTGTGGCAAACGCTCGCAAAACCTTGGCCAAAGGATCAACGAACACAAACACAACAGGATAACCAGAGACACAAACGAAACCCTCATCAAAACATCACCAAAATCATCCAAGACTACTCACCCATGATCACCCTTCATCCCTAGATGATGAACTACTCACACATAGCGAAAATGACAACAAAAGCAATAACAATGGATGAAAACATGATCAACAATGATATAAGATGAAATGATAAACAAAGGAGAGAAATATATAACAATACCTAATCAGAAATCCAAGAAGAACAAGATGAATTCAAACAACAAAACTGAAATAGGATGATCAAAACAACGTACTCGAGTCGGGAATTGAAATTACAAGAAGGAAAATTATTTAAACCCTAAGTTTTGGAGAGAAACTAGTTTAGAGAGTCCTAAGGATGCTCAGAAAATTTCGTGCAAAGATATGATGAATTGCTCCTTCAAATAGACGATTTAATTTAAGCACACAAGGAGTCACAAGTCGTCCCTGGGGTCCGGGACATGCATCCCGTCCGGGACGGGAGGTGCACTTGGTCCCTGAGCTACGGGATGAGCATCCCGTGTACATCAGCTTATTTGCTCTTCTTTGCTCCTTCTTGTACCTAGTTTTATTTGCTTTATTTGTCGTCCCAAGGCTAAGGGACGAGGCCTAGTAGTAGGGACGAGTCTTAGGATGAATATGAGAGCTTCAAATCCCATCCCAAGGTCCCGGGACACCTCCATTCATTGAAACGAGGCTCGTGCGCAAGCGAAACGCAACGAAACCAACTCGAAACATCACGAAACTTTACGAAACTTCACGAAACTTCCCGAATAGCATCCTAACCTCCAAATATGCGCGTTTACCTGCAATATAGACACAAAAACGCAGCAGGGCCAAAACGGAGGGAAATAGGAGCCGAAATGCATATAAAAGCTAGTACGAAAATCGCAAAGTAAAGCTTGTGAACAAGGGGCTATAAGTACGTAAATATATGACACATCACATGGTTACATCACTGGGTTTTTGGTGGGAGTTACGGATACGGGTATCCACAGATATGCTGCTGAAATTTTGGTAAAATGGGCTCGATTTTCGCGATAATGAATATGTGATGTTTACTTAGAGTGACGTTTGTTTGAAATCGGCCGGTAATATTTTCGTACTTCTTGACTTGCTGATGTCGAGATTGATTTTTGGTGTTCCACGTCACATTTGCTGTTTGCGACTTCGATTATGAGGTGATATGTTGGTCATTAGCTGACGATTTGAGGTGCCTTCTTCTGCCCAATAATTTTTGATTTCTACTCGTTTTCTGCTTCACCGAATCCTTCGGGTTATGAGTCTGCTTTCGTCGGGAATTTGACTCGATTAGAGGCTGCTGCTGAACTGATTCTCGATGCAAGTCATGCGTATTTCTGTTGTCCGCGCTTGTGCTCCGTGTCTATGACTCAACGCTACTAATTCTATAAGCTTGATTACTCGAATTTGGTGTTTAAATTACTCATTTGGTGCTGTACGAAGTATTCATGGGTCGATTTTGCCAATCTTGTGATGTTGGCTGCAGTTTTGGCTGAATCGCTTTCATATTTCTTGACTTGCTGATGTCGAGACCATCATTGGAGTGTCGGGTCATTTCTAGGGTCGAAAAAATTTACTTGGTTTTAACTGCTTTGGGGGGCGTCATTGTGATGGGCTCATATTATGGTGTTTATGACCTTTGGTTGAACGGTGTTACATTTTCTGATGTGTTGGACTCAAATTACGATCTGTTATTTGTACTTTGCTGCTGCTGCCCGTGAGGATTACTGTATCCCCTGTACCCTAACAATGCTTGGGTTCGCTTGGTGGACGCTTCATAATTTTGGCTCACCATGTAACACTGCCGCTATTGAATTTGCTACTAGCCACTACCATGCTATGCCTACTCTTCTTTTTGTTATACTAGGTGAGCTCGTTTCCTTCCTTTAATTTATTTTAGTCCTTTGTTTCATTATTGTTATATTTTCACTACAATGAGGACATTGCCTTGTTTAAGCATGGGGGAGGGAACACTTTCGCGTTCCAATTGTCGATCGACCGTTGTTATGCTTGTCAGTTGTGTGAGTTGCCAAGCTTTTGAAAATTTTTGATGTCACTTGTTGGTTATTTGTGCTGAACTTTTCAAAAAATTGCTGATTTGTTTTTTTTTTGGAGAATTAATTAGTGTGATAATTTTGATCTTTAGTATCTTTGAATTGAATATCTATTGCCTTAGCTTGCACGATTGGTTTGTTTCCTAAAAATAGATTGCGAAGCTCAAACACTAACCCACTTATATTTGTTCAATTCATGTCGCTTTTCGTTCTTTTACTTTCGATATTGGTATTCAAGTAAGGTTTGCTTTGTGCAATGTTTGGTATGTTGGAATGTCATATGTAGGGAAGATTTATATATGTTGGAGCAATGCTTCGATGCTTTCAGAGGGGACTCATTGAGTTGAGTAACCACAATGGCCATGAATTTGGTTGTGACCGAGAGTATGAGCAATGATGTAACCCTTAAGGAAATATGTTTACCCGAGCTTGATCTTTAACGATTAAATGTCATGCTAAAAATACGAGGGATGCTTCACATTTTAAAAAGAAATAAAAATGTATTTGCAAAGAAAAATGGTTGAACAGAAAGTGGTTTGAATAATTGGCCTTGCTTGAATTTAAATATCATTTATCGTTAGTTTTCGTTTTGCGAAAGCGTGTGAAGCGAGTAATATGATGGTGAATGGTTGTGAACCGTGCTCTATCTTTGGTGAAATAGACTATGGTGGTTAGTCTTTGTGTATAGGTCGTCAAGTCCGAGATACTAACGTGAAAAATTAGCCACACTTTGATTTTCTCCGATTTTTGTTGCTCGAGGACAAGCAAAAGTTCAGCATGGGGGAGTTTGATGAGTCAATATTTTACCTGTATTATATATATATTATCTCCCCATCATTTCGTATATATTTTCGGTATTTTCGCGTTATTTTATGTTGAATTTCCTCCTTGTATGGTTTACTGCGAATATTTTATATTTTTTGCAGGACGATCCATTTTATGCGGAAAATTGTCGAGGCAAAATAATAATGAGCTCGAGACAAGTTCAATTGCAAAACAAGACTCAAGATTGCTAAAGAATAAATGGGCTCATGTCTAAAAATAATTGTAAGCCCAAATTATTGTATATAGCCAAAATAAACATAAAACAAAACTACTCCTTCTATAATTATCTATCTTTTACGTTGTTTTAGTTTTAGTTTAGGTTTTAAAAGTTATTGCATCTTTTTTATTCCCTCAAATTCATCATGTTCTTCTTTTCAATTGGAATCAAAAGTTAAGTTCTTTATTTTCATTTCTCTCTAGTTATTTTATCTATGTCGATTGTTAATTTAATTATTGCTGTGATTATTATTATGATTGAGTAATATTTTATTTTAGGGTTTGGTTGAACCTATTATGGATTAGTTATTAAATTGATTTCGACTTATTGAGTTTTTTTTTTGGGTTGTGGGTTATTGTTGATTATGTTGATTGTGGTTTATATGATTGGTTATTTTCTTTAGATCACGTACGAAGTCAGGTCTTAACTTGTAAATTTTTGTGTGAACGCAAGTCGGGATTGTGTACGAGAGTCCAATTCCGTCTTAGAGAACCTCAGTAAACAATTCGATAAGTCGTTAACGGAGTTAGTGCGTCGACTAATTTATTTGGGTTATGATACCTTTGCCTCGCGTTGCTTATTTTCGTCTTTTATCGCGTATTTATCAGTTTAAATTTATATGTTTTCGGTTATTAGATTAGATATATATTAATATTATGATTTGCGTAATTAACTTGTAATCTGAGACAACACTAGTACTTAGTCCCTGACCTCTCTGAAACCGACTCGTAAGTGCTACAACAGGCCTGTGCGCTTGCGGTAATTTATAATTCATCATGGGGTCCAATAGGGTGATCCTTTGGGCCCTTTGCTTTTTGCCTTGGTTTCGCATCCCTTAGTGTGCAAGATCCAGGACTGATTTGACCTGAGTTTACAGGCTTGGTATTTAGATGATGACACCATAGTATGGGACACTTTGGAGGTGGGAAAGGTCTTGGATTTAATTATAGCCGATGGGCCTCGTTTTAGCCTTCATCTCAATGTCGATAAGAAGGAGGTCTTCTGGCCTATGAAGGACCCCCGGAGTCGGCTTCCTGGTATTCCCCCCCCCCCCCCCAATTGCTCAGCCTGCGTGGGGTGTTTGTGGGCTGGGTGCGTACCTAACGAACAAGAACACATGATCTTCACACGGTCACAGGGTTGCTCTGATACTATTTGTAAAGCCCCAACCAAAGGCCGAAATGTCACTCACGGTATCTCTCAAGACTGTGTACAGCGCCCACAAACCAACACGAGTCTTTCAAATTTGACTCGATATATGTCGGACATTTTCCCCAAATCCTGTCAGAAAATGTTCAATTCATTTATGTCTTACGCTTTTTATCTACTTATATTATATATACATAACAAAAATAATCAGAAATTATTTAACCTTGTAACTCTGAAACATTTATGTGCGGAATCATACTACATATAACTGTATCAATTATTGCATGTAAGTTTTAGCAGTAGCGGCACAACAGCAGCCGCCAGAGGTGCAGGTAGCAACGATGTGGCACAGGCACAACAGCAGCAGCGATGTTATCGTTATATTTGTGTTCCCGGCAGCCACATCGTCAATCATTCCACGCAATGAGTATTTTATTCTGATTAAGTCGGAAATAGTTCAGTCGATCCCTCGGAGTATCTGTGGAGGAGGAATGTGTCAAGTGACTTTCAGGAATTATAGGATTGATAAGTAATCTGGATGTGCTTTGATGGTTAAAAACAAAATCTCTCACCCAAACAAACTTTTAAACAAACAAACCTCCCTGCTTTACCTTGCTTCTACGTCACTAAACTTGCCAAAAATATTTGCCACGTCAACAACGAACATAACAACTTCTAAAAATATCGAGTTAGGGTTCCATGACTCGAGATTTCCAAAGGTTGGTATTAAATTTAATTATTTGTATTTAATATAGAATATTAATATTAATATTAATATTCATATTAATATTAATTAAGTGGTACAATATTGGATGATCGATAGCTGACGCTGGTAAATTTGTGATATGTCTCATAAACTTTAGTCACCTAATTGTTTTGTGCTACTTAAATTTAGGTACTATTCAGGTTTTGGTTGTTTCCTTCATTATATACACATCATTATAATAATATCGTTATTCGTGTTGTGTCGTATCTAAATATGAACAAAACAATAAAAAGAATAGAATATGCTAACTGAAATAATGTCAACCATGAATGACCAACATTCTCCAATATCACCGACATTCTCCAAGCAATTCACAATTTAACCTGCTATATTGGGAACGAAAGAAAGCACCACATCTCGATCAACATAATATAATCACCAATAAATATCAGTGTTACTATACTTCGGCAACATGAATAACATAAAACACGGATTACAAGTTTTGAAAAAAAAAAAAAAAAAAAAAAAACACAACAGAGTTTACAGTCTATAGTAAACCACGACACGACACTATCAAACTACATAGAATATGAGCCACACGACAGTTCCTAGATATTCAACATTTAGAAGTGATTTAGTATATTAGTAGAGACTGCAACACAACACAATTAATAGATAAATTAAGCGCAAAATATTATAACACATCTCTTTATCTATCCATAGGAATTAGGAATTCGGAATTGATTTGATAGTTTTATCATTTAGTATTTACAAATTTAATTTGTGTAGAACTTTAGCCCACATGCAAGTTTTATGTCACTAAATTCGGTTTGCATTGTTTACGTTGGTAAAATATGATTATGTTGTAACAACCTGGTTTTTCGTGACTTTAATTAAACTAAGGCGGAAAATTAATTAAGTCTATATATTACAAAACCAGCTGTTAATCGTAATAAAACTCTAAATACATAGTACGAGTTTAGAATAACAGAGTATAAGTTTGATTACATCCTCTCAAAATAGATTACAAAATAAGGCCTTCAATCCCCAGATAGATCAACGGTCAAGACTCGGGGTACCTGCATTAAACTCTCATCATTTTCCCGCACACTCTTTCGATACATGCAATTCTAAAACAATATGCAATATGAATATTAAATAAACAAGGAAAACAAATAGCAAGCATGCAAGTAAAACACGTAAGGAGATCATGATGATTCAATACGAGTATAAACCAATCAAATAACGCACCACGCTCGCAAATAATCATACTCAACAGATCGCATTCCAATACTCAGCCAGGTCATTCAGATAATCATCAAACAAACAAGGAAATGCATTCAACATGTGATAACAAATGAGTCTTCGTTAGTAAGGCGGAAGCATGCAGACATAATCCGCGCAGTAGCAGCCAGGGCCGTTAAAACGGACAAGTCTGGATATGCTAAAGATACCTAAGGTAATAAGGACGATTCAATCCCTTGTCTAATGTATGCATACACTACCTATCGAGGATCATACTTATTCGCTATTCAAAAGGTATCACCGACGAAAAAAGTTCGACTATCACTGAGAGACTGCACTTTGGATGGGGTTGGCGTTACCAATTACTATTCTATGGGCCCGCGGAAGTATCAAGTATGCCCCATCCCTGAGGTTGATACCACACGTCAAACAACAATCTTAAGATCGTTGAATAGCCTTGGGCAACTCTAGTAGGGAGCCCAAGTCCCCATAGACAGCTACCTCGTTAACTTCGAATTTCAAGAGTCGCAACATGGCGAACAATCCTAGTATTTTATTCAAGTACTTGCTTTCTCAATTTCTCATTCTCTCGTTCATAAATAATAATAATGACGAACTTGTAATATAAATATAACGTCGAACTTGTATAATGAAATTGTAATGTAACAATAGCTTCTTGAGTAAACAGAACACATAGAAAAACTTAATTATTTATTTTGAGTCCGTTCGTAACTTTTAAATATTTTTCACTATTCATTATTTTACTATTCAATCAGTATTTACTATTCAATCGTATTTACTATTCATCGATTTACTATTCATCGTATTTACTATTCCTCGTATTTACTATTCCTCAGATTTATAATTATTCAGTATTTTCGTATTCCGTATTTGTACGTATTTTTATACTTCGTATTTTATTCGTATTTTATACGTATATGTATTCTTATACTTAGTATTTATTATTTTATTTTCTTTATACTTAGTATTTTTATTTTATTTTATTTTTGTTATACTAAGGATATTTTAGAAAATAAGACTAAGTTTTTTATTTACTAAGTGTAAAATTCTAGTTCTAAAGTCGTTAGGTTCGTTTTGTATTTAGTGATTTGAAAAATTATTTCGGAAGTAAAACTCAATATAATCTAAGTACAAAATTCTAGTTTTCAAGTCGTTAGGTTCGTTTTGTATTTAGTAATTTGAAAAATGATTTCGGAAGTAAAATCTAATATAATCTAAGTACAAAATTCTAGGGTCAAAGTTGTTAAGTTCATTTTGTACTTAGTGATTTTAAATAACTTTTTAAAAGTGAAACTCGGTTTTATTTAGTCATATACTTAACTAATCTTTTAGCGGTTTCCATTTTTAGCGAGGTTGTCGTAGTTCATTTTAAATAGTCCGTATGTCCACATCCAAATTTAAGCATAGGTAGTAACACTCGATTTCATTCATTTTAATACGTGTAACGATTATTTTTACTTCCGCTTTGTCAATTCTTTTTATTAACGATTTAATACATAAACAAATATAAATCTAATTACTATTCAATTTTAGTGACTAAGTGATAAATTCATTTTGACCAAAATTGACCCATTTTAAGGGTGAATGTCGTGTGGTCTATGTATGTTAGCCATCTATTTCTTTTTTTGTTTTTATTAATAAATCATTACTTTAACTATTTAATTTACTTAAGTGATAAAAATAAAAAGTGGCAAAATCATTTTTGGTCTAAAAATCAACCCAAAACCGTGGCCTACTATACTTACACCATTTATTTTCGTTTTCAAATTTTATCGGTTTTTGATTTAAAGTTTTTATGTACTAATTAATCAAATTAATCTAAGGTGATTTAAACTAGTAAACAAAAACAATAAATAACTAAAAACTTATAAAATTATGAATCAAACTAACTATATAAATGAAGAACACATGGTTATTTGAAGAACCCTAATACTTTTAAAATGAACATCGATTAGTCAAATTTTTATACGTTTATAAAATTTTCTCAAATTTTTCCTACAAGTCTAATTTAACTATACTAATCATAATATGTTATTTAGAAAAATTAAAACTAAAAATTGGTCCATGTAATTAAATTTGGCCATGTATATGTATGTATGTTCATAAATTTTGATTTTTTGATTTTTATACTTCTAATTCAACAACTAATTTATCTTATATTATTTATGTATTTAATCATAAGTGGAAAACATAACAAAACATTAACACACATAATTAAAATCATTCAAACACAAGAATAACAACAACATTCAAGAACACACATAATACATTAAAACACTTAAAAATTCATAACAAATTCATTTTAAATCCTAAACAAAAACTAATTATATTTTCATGTTCATTTCATTGCAAGTATTTTAAGCATGCAATTTACAAAAATTAAAACGAAAAATTAGACAAAAACAAAGGGGGATGCCGTGTGGTTTTTCAATGTTACTCAAATATTATTTTTCGATTTTTGTCTCCTAATTTAACATATGAATACTAGGTGATATAATAAAACAATACATACATCAAAACAAAACCACATAATCAAATTCGAGGCGCTTTATCATATAAGTGTCTGGGAAGCACCTTAGGTTAGGTTATGAGCTAAAAGATCAACACTGTTTGGGTCTACGATATGATCGAATTGGCTAAGATCGACTCCACCACCTTGCTCCTCGTCTTTGGTTAGGAGAGGTACATAAGAATGAAATAAACAAGTTAGTAATTTATTTAAGCTAGTTAAACTATACTAAAAGTTTTATGTGTAGTATTGTTTTTAGTTTAGGTGATGTTTGTATTTTAAGTGATTTTGATTTATGTTCATTTTTAATTGCATGTAAAGATAAGGAGTGAGTACTAAATATAAATGGTGAGGATTTATTTAAGTATGCTAATAAAATTAAGTAAATGAAATGAAAGTTTTAAGGAAGAAATGAATTTAAGAGGATGAAGATTCATAAGGTGTTCTTGAGTTGTATAAGAACATGGCTTACTTGTTCTTGAGTTAGGTTTTTATTAGAGAGAAAAAGAGTTAAGTGTTTGTGTGTTGTGTTGTGTTTGTGTCGTGTATGTGTAGTAATGTAGTAGTAGTTGTTGTGTTTTGTTTTCTTTGTAATGAATTGTAATGTGTGAATGCATTAGTATTAGTTGTACTAATAATATATAATCTTTAATTTAAATAGGCTATAAGTGATGATGAATTAGTATAGGTGAGTAAGGTGGATTAGACATAGAAGTAAAGGAGGTAAGGTGTGTAAGAGTAGGGAAGAAAATGGAAGAAGCAAGGTTGGACCAAGTGTCCTCAAATATCTCGGCCACCTTGCACAACAAGTCCCGATTTTTACGTTTTTGAAATTTTCGATTTACGCGTACGTGAAAAGTCTCAAAATGAAATATATAGTCTTGAAATAATGTTTAGAAGTGAGATCGAAAATAAAAATGAGAATACACCTCAAAGCGAAATCGATATAAAAATTGGGTATTAGATTCCTCGCAAGTTTGAAATAAAATTTTATTTGATCGAAATATATATTTTTTTTGTTGAAGGCTATCGAATTAAATCATTATGTTCAGACGTCAAAAAGTTTATCAGTTTAGGCTTAGTGTAACTCAATATATCGAGTTTTAGTGAATGTGTTAGTTAAATCAAGGTGGAATAGTAATTTGATATTATTATTATATGTTGTGTTAGTAATAATCATTATGATTAAGCTTAAGCTACTTTAATTAGGTTTGGATTATGAGTAATTATATTTAAGAAAAGGTTAGGTGACTTAATCACATTTAGGTGGCTTGGCCATTTAGTCAACGTTTGACCTCGATTTGCGTGCCAAAATTTGTCGTTGAGAAATTTGTCGTGTGTGCTTCATTTGATTTATCGAGTTTGAATATGAAAGAATAAAGTTCAAATTCTAAGTAATTCAAAATGGTTTTGGTTTAGGTGCAAAAATAATTGTAGTGTAATGTTTTAGGAATATGATGAGCGAGGATGATTATTTACTGATTTCCTAATTATAATTAGCTTAAATTAACACGGGGTGTTACAATCCTCCCCTTAAAGAAGTTTCGTCCTCGAAACTTAAAGTAACTGGTGGTTAAGGTTACTGTGCTAAATGACTCCGGTACTTTCTCCTTCATCGACGCTTTCGGTCTCCCATGTTGCTTGTTCGCCTTCCGTCCCTCCAGAGAACCTTCACTAAGGGTATCGACTTGCGTCGTAGAATTTGGTCTCCCTGGCGAGAATTTCCACGGTTTCTCGTAGTAAAGCATGTTAGGCTCGATGGCGATCACATCGGGCGTAATAATGTGACTTGGGTCATCACGTATCTTCCGGTGAGATACGTGAAATACATCGTGTACCTTGGATAAGTTTGGCGGTAAGGCGAGCCGCGGTATGCCACCTCGCCAATTCGTTCAAGTATTTCATAGGGTCCGATGTACTTTGGACTAAGCTTCCCCTTTAGTCCGAAGCGTCTTACCCCTTTCATGGGTGAGACCTTTAAGAAGACCTTATCTCCACTGTTGAACTCAATAGGTCGACGGTGCTCGTTTGCATATTTCTTCTGTCGATCTTGAGCTGCTTGCAGTCGTTCTCGGATGACCTTGATGTGTTCAATCTGATCTTGTATAACCTGGGGTCCAGTACCCACGTTGTCACTAGCGTCATCCCAACACACAGGACTGCGACATTTTCTCCCGTATAGTGCTTCAAAAGGAGCACAACCAAGGCTAGCGTGATGACTATTGTTGTATGAGAATTCAACGAGAGGTAAGCTCTTTTCCCAGTTCACGCTGAATTCCATCGTGCATGCCCTTAACATGTCTTCCAGTGTCTGGATAGTTCGCTCTGTCTGACCGTCAGTTGCTGGATGAAATGCCGTACTCATTTTCAATTTACTACCCAAAGCCTCTTGCAATTTCTTCCAGAAATGCGATGTAAATCTTGCGTCCCTATCTGATATGATGTCGAGGGGAACGCCATGGAGTCGTATTATTTCCTTTTCGTATGTTTTCGCCAGTTCTTCCAATCCCCAAGTCTCTTTGATCGGGACGAAGTGAGCTGATTTAGTTAGACGATCCACAATAACCCATATAGCATCTTTGCCACCTGCTGTCCTTGGTAACCCCATGATAAAGTCCATGGATATGGAATCCCACTTCCCTTGAGGAATTTCCAACGGTTGGAGCAGTCCTCCTGGTCTCTGGTGTTCAAATTTTACCTTCTGGCAAATCATACATCTAGCCAATGCATTTCTGGCGATCTCTGCCTTCATCCTTATCCACCAGAAACGTAATTTCAGGTCCTTGTACATCTTGTCTGAGCCAGGATGTACCGAGTAGCGGGTACTATGTGCTTCGTCAAGGATTTTGCGTTTCAAGTTCTCATTATCAGGTATGCACCACCTGCCATTGAAGCGTAGACTCCCGTCAGTGTAAACTTCAAACCCTTCTGTTCCTTCTGATGGAATTCTTTCTCTAATTTCCAACAACGCCGGGTCTTCCCATTGTAGCACTCGTATGTCATGATATAACTCTGGTTCAACCACCATCGCATTTAGGTCTGTGTCGTCTGATTGTACCAGATCTAAGCTCAGCCTTTTTAGATCCTGGACGGTGTCTGAGGGAATCTCCCAAATGTTGTTCAGAGTGTGTATTGTCTTACGACTCAGTGCATCGGCAACTACATTAGCCTTTCCCTCGTGGTAAAGTAATTCAATCTTGTAATCTTTGATCAGTTATTCTAACCATCTTCGCTGCCTCATGTTCAAATCCCTTTGGGTGAAGATGTACTTCAAGCTCTTGTGATCAGTGTAGAACTTAATGCTGACCCCGTAGAGATAATGACGCCAAATTTTTAATGCAAACACAACTGCGGCAAGTTCTAGGTCGTGAATTGGGTAATTCTTTTCATGCACCTTAAGTTGTCTGGATGCGTATGCTATTACTTTCCCCTGTTGCATCAAAACGCAACCCAAACCATTTAGTGATGCGTCACTGTACACTTCATATTCATCCCCATCGGTTGGCAAGGTTAAAACTGGGGCCGTAGTAAGCCTTGTCTTCAGTTCTTGAAACGCTTTCTCACAGTCGTCGCTCCATATGAACTTTGATTCCTTTTGTAGCAGTTTGGTCATTGGGCGGGCTACCTTCGAGAAATCAGGGACAAACCTTCGATAATAGCCAGCCAATCCTAGGAAGCTTCGACTGCGGATCAAGCTGGGTGCTATCCATTCTTTGACCGCTTCAATCTTTCTTTGGATCTACCATTACTCCTCCTCGAGATTACGTGGCCTAGGAACGCCACTTGGCCTAACCAAAATTCACACTTTGAAAATTTGGCATACCATTTATGGTCTCTCAAGATACTTAGGATAATGTGAGGGTGCTCTGCGTGTTCTTCTTTATTCTTGGAGTAGATCAGGATGTCGTCAATGAACACGACCACGCAGATGTCGAGATATTCATGAAAGGTCCTGTTCATTTGGTCCATAAATACTGTTGGGGCGTTGGTAAGGCCGAACGGCATTACTTTGAACTCGTAATGTCCGTACCTTGATCTAAAAGCGGTCTTTTGTATATCTTCTTTACGAACCGCGATCTGATGGTATCCAGACCTTAGGTCAATCTTGGAGAACACTCCTGCTCCCTTGAGCTGGTCAAAGAGATCGTCTATCCTAGGCAGAGGATAACGATTCTTGATCGTCACTTTGTTCAATTCCCTGTAATCAATGCAGAGCCTCATGCTCCCATCCTTTTTCTTTACGAAGAGTACCGGTGCACCCCAAGGTGAAACACTCGGTCTTATAAATCCCAATTCAATCATCTCCTCCAACTGTTTCTTGAGTTCCTGGAGTTCGACAGGAGCCATCCTGTATGGTGCTTTAGAAATAGGTGAGGTGCGAGTATGAGGTCGATCGAGAATTCGACATCTCGTGCGGAGAGCATACACAGTAACACGCCTGGGAAAACATCGGGTATTCATTCACGATTGGGATGTCTTCTATCGTGGTTTGTCCTCGACCTTAGTAATACCGCAAAAATACACCGTGCCCTTCCTCTCCATACTCACGAAGTTTGATCTGAGATACTAACTTCACTCCTCCTTTCCTCCTAAAACTCTGGTATGACACTTCCTTCCCCTAGTTAGTTTTCAAAGTGATCTTCTGATCGTGGCATTTAAATGTTGCATGATGACGAGCTAGCCAGTTCATCCCCAGAATTATATCGAACTCGGGAAGGTCAAACAATACAAGATCTGATAGGAAGTCTGTGTTGTGAATTGAGATTTTTACATTACTGTATTTTGACGAACAAAGAATGTTTTTACCATCTGGTAGTGATATATTAGTTTTAATTTGTGTGGGATTTGTGAGTTTGGATTGTTTGATGAATTTTGAGGATATAAATGATAACGAAGCTCCCGTATCAAATAAAATAAAAGCAGGAACAGAGTTAACCAGAAATTTACCGGTGATGACGTCGACATCTATAATATCATCCGCCCCTTCTTCAGTTTCTGTCAGGACGTACACGCGTCCCTGAACCCTGACAGCTGGCGGTGGTCCTGTGTTTGCCTTAGCAGCAGTACCCCTCTTTGGGCATTCATTCGATTTGTGCCCCACTACTTTACAGAAGTAGCATACTATCGGCTCCCCGTTGCAACGCTTCCCTGGGTGGTTCGGCTGTCGACAGAAACGACAATTACCCGCTTGGACGATCGGAGCTCCGGGAAGTGGTGGATTATTCCTTGCGACGTAAGGAGTGGTATTGCGGTTGGAGAACTGAGATCTGCCCTGGTTCCTGTTGCGGTTGTCTTGATTCTGATACCCGGGGCGACCGAACATCGGCTTATGGATAAAGCTAGCACTTGCCACAGAAGGCGTAAATGTTTTCCTCTTCTTTTTCTCCTCAGCTTCTCCTTTGGATGGAGGCCCAGATACACGTTGCCTTTTCGTAGGCTTCCGCGAAGTTCTTGCAGTTGAACCCGCACATATTGTTCCTCAGGCCGTTTTCCATGCCTCTTACGTAACGAGTCGCAAGTTCCTCCTCGTTAGTTATAATCCTAGAGGCGAACTTGACAGACTCCCGATATTTTTCCGTATGCGCTGTAGGGACATATCGCCTTTGTCTTAGGTTTACGAACTCCTCTTCCTTGTCCCATTTCAATTCCTCCCCAAAATACTTGTTTTCCAGCCAGAGTCTTGAATTCACCTGTGTAGATTCTTAAGGGAAAAGTGGACTGATTAAACGTCACCAACCGCTGGCCTCCTCGAGGTAGTAGGCCACTACATTCACCCTCTCGTTAGCTGGAGTCTTGCTAAGCTCTAGCAATTTCTCCATCTCTTCAATCCACTCTGTCAAGACTGTGGGGTTGACAGAGCCAGAATATGGTTGAGGTCGATGTTTGGAGAATCTCTCAAATGCGGACTGGTTATTTCCGCCACCCTGATGTTGGTGCACATTTTGTGCAATTTTTTGTGATTGCATCTTCGAAGCCTCTCCTTCTCGCCTCTTCTTCTAAGAACGCATGGTTGAGGTCATCATCTTGAACATTGTTTGCAGCCATTCCTCAAGTATAGCTGGGGAGCGTAGTCGTCTCCACCATGCTTTGGCCTCCTCGTCAAGGCACGCAGCTGCTAGGGAGGTTTTCCATTCCTCTCTAACGGAGTGTTCCAGGAACCTCGCATTCATACTCCTGATCCATGGGTAGAGTGTCCCACTGATCCCCTCAAATGTCTCAGGTTTTCCCTGCATGAACGCTTCGATCACATCTGTATATTCTGAGGATCGGCGGAGATGATCAGGAATTCGATGTTCCATATACGGAGTCTTAAGTGCCCTAGTCTTCCAGTCGACTTCCGCATTGCTCGAGTCCTGTGATCTCTTCCAGGACTTCAATTGTTGACGTCGCGCGTAGGCCTCGATGGCTTTCTTGCGGGCCTTCTCTTTTGGTGTCCATTCAGAGTACTTCTTACCGCACGGTAGTCTCATCTGAAATCAATTTGGATAAAATAATTTAAATGAGATTTGAAAGTACAAACATGTATGTAATGTAACACCCCGTGTTTTTGTAACACAATTTTATAAAAGAATTTAATTCCTTAAATTAAATTCAACCTTTTTCCTTATAATAAAAATGCGACTGAATTTTTTTTCGCTAAACATGTAACACTCCATGTCAAGTTAAGCCTATTATAGTTGCGCAAATCATTAATTCAACAATCTCGCCCAATATTTTTCTAACACATTATACTACAAGTTATTTTGCACCTAAATTAAAACCGTTTTGAATTACTTTGAATTTGAACTTTATTTTTACATTTTCAAACTCGATAAATCAAACAAAGAATCTACGACAATTTTCTCAACGACAAATTTTGGCACGCAAATCGAGGTCAAACGTTGACCAAATGGCCAAGCCACCTAAATGTGATTAAGTCACCTAATCTTTTCTTAAATATACTTAATCATAATCCAAATCTAATTAAAGTAGTTTAAGCTTAATCATTTTGATTAATACTAACAAAACATATAATAATAATATCAAATTACTATTTCATTTTGATTTAACTAACACATTCACTAAAACTCGATATAATGAGTTACACTAAGCCTAAACTGGTAAAATTCTTGACGTTTAAGTATAATGATTTAATTCAGTAACATTCCACGAAAAAAATATATATTTCGATCCAACAAGATTTTATTTCAAAGTTTCGAGGATCCTAAGGCCAATTTTTGTTTTGATCACCCTTCAACGTTTTTCTTCATTTTTATTTTCGATCTTACTCCTAAACATTATTTTAAGATCATATATTTCATTTCGAGACTATTCACAAGGCAGAATCTAAAAATTTCAAAAACGAAAATCGAGCCCTTTAATGCTCATGTAGGCCGAAATTTTGGACCTCTTTGGTCTTAGCTTATCTTCTTCCATTCCTTCTTCTTCTCTTACACCACCATGTCCCCTTTTCTAACTTGTCAAGTCCTTCTTACACCCTATACTAATTCATCATCACATAGTAGCTTTTTCTAGTTTAAATGTGAATGCAAATTAAATCTTTGATGCATACAAAAATAAAACACAACTCCTACTACTACACTACTACTACACGCTTTGTTTTACTACACACAAACACAAACAAAACTCTAAGTATTTTCTCTCTAAATAAAATCATTCTATTCTAAGTAAGAACACAAACTTGGTGTTCTTCATTTTTCAAGAGCAACTTCATCTTCCTTTTCTTCTTTACTTTAATTTCCTAAAATTATTTCACTTAAGTTTATTTTATAAATTAGTCCAACTAGTTCACTACTTAACTTAGATCATTTCTACATAAAACATATTACTACAACACTTGTTAAATGGATTTTAGAAAATTAAAGTATGTGTTTTAAAATAAATAAGTCATGATCTTCATCTTCTTAAAACAAATTTCCACCTAGGGTTTCACTATTCATTAAAAATAAAATTCTTTATAATTAGTTTTAAATCACTTCCTCTTTTTCCTACTAAATTTTAGTAGACATAAACCATAAAACAAATTAAAACTATACTACACCTAAAATAAATTAATTTCTAAAAATATAGTCTTAGTTTATTTTAGTAGAAATAAATTACTAACTTAGTAATCTTTCTTGTATGTACTTTTGGAACTAAAGACGAAGAGCCAAGTGACGGGGTGGATTTAAGCATATACGATGATATAGTGGACCCGGATAATTGCTAGAAAAATCATACCGAGTAAATTAAGGTGCTTCCCGCACACTTATGTGATAAGCGCCTCGTACTTGATTTTATTGTTTTTGATTTGTTTGTATGATGTTTTATATCACCTAGTGTTCACATGTTAAATTAGGAGACAAAAATCGAAAAATAATATTAGAGTAACATCACCATATACACGGCCTAACCCTTTATTTTTGCTTAATTTTTCGTTTTAATTTTTGTAAATTGCATGCTTAAAATACTTGTAATAAAATGAACATGAAAATATAATTAGTTTATGTTTAGGACTTAAAATGAATTTGTTATGAAATTTAAATGTTTTAAAGTGTTATGTGTGTTCTTGAATATTTGTTGTTATTCTTGTGTTTGAATGATTTTTATTTATGTGTGTTAATGTTTGTATATGTTTTTCACTTATGTTAAACATATAAATGATATAAAGTAAATTAGTTATTGAATTAAGTATAAAAATCAAAAATCAAAAATCATGGACATATATATATATACACGGCATTTTTGATTTATTTGGACCAATTTTTAGTTTTAATTTTTCTAAATAACATTTTAAGATTAGTTTAGGTAAAATGGACTTGCTATAAAAATTTGAGGAAATTATATAAACATATGAAAATTTGACTAATTAATAATCCTATGAAAAATAATAGAGTTCTTCATATCTTCATGTGTTCTTCATTTTTATGACTAAGTTTGATTTATAAATTTTCATAAGTTTTAGTATTTGATGTTTTTATTGCTAGTTTAAATCACTTTAACATAAACTAACTAATTAGTATATAAAAACTTTAAGTTAAAAAACAATAAAATTTGAAAACTAAAATAAATTGTTATGTATGTTTAAGCCACGGTTTAGTGTCTATTTTAGACCTAAAATGAATTTATCACTTTTTATTTTTATCACTTAAGTAATTAAAATAATTAAAGTAATGATTTATTAATAAAAACAACAAAAGAAATAAATAGCTAATGTAAATAAAGGCTCACGGCATCCACCATTATTTTTGGTCAATTTTGGTCAAAATGAATTTATTACTTAGTCACTAAAATTGATTTATAAGTAGGATTATATTAGATTGTATAATGAACCGTTAATAAAAAGAATCAACTAAACCGATAAAAATAAACGTTACACGTATTAAAAATGAACCTTGTCGAGTGCTACTGCCTATGCTTAAACTTGGATGTGGACATACAGACTATTTAAAATGAACTACGACAACCTCGCTAAAAATGAAACCGCTAAAAGATTAGTTAAGTATACGACTAAATAAAACCGAGTTTTACCTTTAAAAAGTTATTTAAAATGACCAAGTACAAAATGAACTTAACAACTTTAAAACTAGATTTTGTACTTAAGTTTAAATCGAGTTTTACATTTAAAATAAATTCTCAAATCACTAATTACAAAACGAACCTAACGACTTTAAAACTAGAATTTTACACTTAGTAAATAAAAAGCTTAGTTTTATTTTCTAAAATATCCTTAGTATAAAAAATGTATAAGAGTATAAAAATACTAAGTATAAAGAAAGTATAATAAAAATACTAAGTATAAAGAAAATAAAATAATAAATAATAAGTATAAGAATACATATATGTATACAAATACGTATAAATACGAAGTATAAAAATACGTACAAATACGAAATACGAAAATACGAATACGTATAAAATACGATGAATAGTAAATACGATGAATAGTAAATACGGTGAATAGTAAATACGATGAATAGTAAATACGGTGAATAGTAAAATAATGAATAGTGAAAAATATTTAAAAGTTACGAACGGACTCAAAATAAATAATTAAGTTTTTCTATGTGTTCGCTTTTACAGAAGAATCATTGTTACTAAAATTTCATTACACAAGTTCGACGTTATATTTATGTTTTAGAAATAATACATGATACGAATAAACAAGGAAATAAGAATATGAAAATAAGCTACTTGAATAAAATACTTGGATTGTTCGCCATGTCGCGACTCTTGAATTTGAAGTTAAGCGAGGTAATGTTTACATGGGGACTTGGGCTCCCTACCGGAGTTGCCCAAGGCTATCTAATCGATCTGAATCGTTATTTGACACGTGGTATCAACCTCAGGGATGCGGCGGTCTGGATACTTCCGTGGGCCCATAGATAGTAATTGGAAACTCCAGCCCCACCCGGGGGTACCCGTCTAAGGTGATAGTCGTATTATTAGGTGACTACTTACTCGAGGGCGAGTTTGCTACGATCCTATCTATAGTGGTGTATGCATACATTAGACTCGTGGATTTGGCCGCCCTTATCGCTTTAGGTATCCTTAGCTTGTTCGCACACGCCCGCTTTGTTGCCGACCGCTATTGCGCGGACGTCTAGTATGTCGACCACGCCCAACTGTTTGGCCTGGCCCATCGATGAATAGTGTGTCGACACGCCCAACTGCTTTGGCCCTGTTTACTATTGCGAATTTACGCCTGCATGATTAGCCGCTAATGAACAATCATTAGTTAACGTATGAAGAATGTATTTCCTTGTCTTGTTTGATTGATTGTTGTTTGATGATTTGAATTTATGAGTGTCGAATACGCATCACGAGAATGATTATTTGAGAGTATTGTACAATATGTGATTGGATTTATACTCATGCCTGAATAATCTTGACTTCTTATTGTGCCTTGCCTGACTATTTGCTAATTGTTTTTACTTATTTATTATTCATTGATTATATTGCATATTGCTTTAGAAATTGCATGTATCGAAAGAGTGTGCGGGAAAATGATGAGAGTTTAATGCAGGTACCCCGAGACCAACGCTATTGAATGCTGGGGAGAGTTTACCTTATTTATTTTGTACGCTTTTGAGAGAATGTAATCGAATACTCTGCTTTATCTTAAACTCGTATTATGTATACAGAGTTTTATGACGATAACAGCTGGTTTTGTAATATATAGACTTAATTAATTTTCCGCCTTAGTTTAATTAAAGTCACGAAAAACCGGGTTGTTCTGGTTAGTATCGAGAGTCGTCTCATGACCGTGAGTAACTTAATAGTTATCTCACATAGCGAGACGACACCTGGGCCAGACATTCATATCGTATGTCAGGCATAGACTTATAGGATCAAATAATGAAATTAGGAATCTCTAGATCGCTAAAATAATAACTTAGATCACTTTAAATTGTGAGAAAGGGTAGAAACTTAAGGATCGACCTAATAATAAAAGACTAGTTAGATGAGCGATAGATTCTTATCGTGTTATAATTCTTTTACTTGCTATATGCTCTATGGCTAACCTGTTTGACTAACAAATCTCTTATGCTAACGTTACTTCAAAAACGAGTCGTATAAATCAAAGTCAGGACGACGAGAATTCAAGTGCAACAAATGGATGCAACAGGATTTATGTGGAACGAGAAGACATTCAAGACTTGAAGAGTTCTGTTGAACTAAAAGTGTTCCTACAACCATATCAAACCGTTCTTGAATTGTCACCCTCATTTCAACGCTTTTCAATTCTCATTTCCTAAATCATAAAAATTTCCTGACATCTAATCTTTCCATGATTTTAAGATAGAGTCAACTCAATGATTTATCAATCTCGTAAAATTTTTAATTCTTAGAAACGATTGATATTCTAAATCAGTGATTCCCTTCGTAAACTGATCTTCTTTTCCCTCAATTTAGTAGAATGGTCTCAACCTTACTCTACGATTTCATAAACTTCTTCCTCACTTTTGTCAATTCTCAGACTCAACTCCATATCCCTCGAGCATATACCTGAACTCTTATGTTATTTTCTGAGCTTAGTTTCCAACCCTCCGTCATAGTTCACTTCTTCGAGAAGGAATTAGGAAGCTTTGTAACTTTTGATTTTGGTATTTTTCAGAATGGCCGCGAACGGTATTCCCGACAACAACCTCGACCAACAATTTCTCGAAGAGGAGGCAAGAAGAAAAGGCTTCGAGGATGCAATCACAAAGATTGCTCAAGGCATGTACCAACATCAGGGTGGCGGAAACAACCAATCCGCATTTGAGAGGTTCTCAAAACATAGACCTCAACCATACTCAGGCTCCGTCAATCCTACTGTCTTGACGGAATGGATTGAGGAAATGGAGAAGCTTTTGGAACTAAGCAAGACGCCACCTAATGAAAAGGTGAATGTAGTAGCGTACTACTTGAAAGGGGAGGCCAATAGCTGGTGGCGCCTAATCAGATCCACGTTTCCCCTGAGGATATACAATTGGAGCGAGTTCAAACTGCTATTGGAGAACAAATACTTTGGGGAGGAACTAAAATGGGAGATGGAAGAGAAATTCAGGAACTTAGATCAAGGTGATATGTCTCTGCAGGCATACACCGAAAGGTATCAGGAGCTATCTAAGTTTGCTCCTAGAATATTAACTAACGAGGAGGAACTTCATGACTCGTTATGTAAGGGGCATGACTAATGGTGAGGATTAACATGAGCGGGTTCAAGCTGCAAGAACTTTCTTTGAGGCATACGAAAAGGCAACAAGTATCACGGGCATCGATCCGAGAAAGGAGAAGCCGAAGAGAAAAGGAAAAAGAAGGTTTTTACTCCTCCTGTGGCAAGTGCTAGCTTCATTCAGAAGCCACGTTATGATCGCCCGAATTATCAAGATTCAGACAACCGTAACAGAAACCAGGGCAGAACCCAATACCCCAATCGAAACCCCACCTCATACGTCGCAAGGAAAAATCAACAAATTCCTGTGACTCCGCCTTTACAACCAAACCAAAGGTCGTAGATGCCGACAACCAAAGTCACCAGGGAGACAATGTAATGGAGAACCAGGTGGTTTGTTTTTCTGCAATATATTGGGGCATAAGTCAAATGAATGCCCAAATAGAATCTGCATTAGTAAAGCAAATGCGGGACCACCGCTTGATAAAGGTTCAAGGGCGTGTGTACCTTTTAACCGAATCGGAAGAGTCTTGAAGACGTTATCGATGTTGACGACATCACCGGTAAAATTCCTAGTTAACTCTATACTTACATTTATTTTACTCAATAAAGGAGACTCACTATATTTTGTTTCCTCCAATTTTATTAAACAAATCAAACTCACAAGTCACAAGCAAATCAAAACCAATCTACCCCTACCGAAGGGCAAGATATGTCTTGTTTTTCAAATGACGATAATGTACGAATTACAATCCATCACACAAATTTCCTTTACGACCTCATTTTGTTTTGACTCCCTATATTTAAGATTCTTATCAACCTCTTAAATATTTGCTTCTAAAAATTGTTTTCATACGTTCTCTATAAAAGTATCCTTGAAAATTTTTGCTTGTTCCGTCAAACCCTTGTATCGTAATTCGAAACATTTTTGAAACTTCATGGTTCAAAATCTTATTTCCTTTATTTCTAAAATCCTTGAAATTGTTTTCTACTATTTCCTCTATTTTAGAAATATACATACAAAAAATTTTAGATTCTTACGTCACCCATTATTATCAATTTCAATCTTAATCAAAATATGATTTTAACATCTCCGTTTCATCTATTAACATTATAATAACAATTTTAAGAAAATGAGTTATATCGACAAGATCATCCATAATCCTCTAAACATTTGGTTTAATCATTCAACGATAACCTATATTTCCTTAATTTTATTAAAGCTCATATTCTCCTTATGATTACTACAACTTTTGCCTATTTTCCCTAATTGCCGTTCTTTTCCTAAGGCTATATATCTTATTTAAGTGGTCATTAGAAGTAAAAATAATAATATTAGGTATATACGTTTAAAACTTCTTAAGGGGGTAGGCCTATATTTTGACTATATTAAAGTCCTACTAAAATCTGAAATTTCTTATTTTCAAACTATTTTATGGTTAACACGTATTCTCAAAACTAAATAAGTTATTTTTATTCCTAAGACTCTTAATATTTTAACTTCATTTAAATCCGTACAAAACTTCTAGACCCTACCTTTTTGTGAACCTCTTTCATGTCATTTTCAGAAATAACATTCTAGTAACATTTCTATACTTATTTAAATACCTCATTTATAAAACAAGCGCGATTTTATTCTCCAATATTTTCCCTCTATCCGACGCTTCGATACTAATTTGAAAACTCAAACTTTTCAACAAGTCTTATTCCAATAAAACCAAATATTATTATCCAAATGCGTAAATCTCAATATTCTCTCTAACTGCCTTGTTCAACCTCGAGCAGTTATCCACTCTATCCAAGTTTAGGGACTAAACTTTTCTTAAGGGAGTAGGATCATAACACTCGTGTTTTGTAACACAATTTTCTAATAGAATTTAATTCCTTAAATTAAATTCAACCTTTTTCCTTATAATAAAAATGCGACTGAATTTTTTTTCGCTAAACATGTAACACTCCATGTCAAGTTAAGCCTATTATAGTTGCGCAAATCATTAATTCAACAATCTCGCCCAATATTTTTCTAACACATTATACTACAAGTTATTTTGCACCTAAATTAAAACCGTTTTGAATTACTTTGAATTTGAACTTTATTTTTACATTTTCAAACTCGATAAATCAAACAAAGAATCTACGACAATTTTCTCAACGACAAATTTTGGCACGCAAATCGAGGTCAATCGTTGACCAAATGGCCAAGCCACCTAAATGTGATTAAGTCACCTAATCTTTTCTTAAATATACTTAATCATAATCCAAATCTAATTAAAGTAGTTTAAGCTTAATCATTTTGATTAATACTAACAAAACATATAATAATAATATCAAATTACTATTTCATTTTGATTTAACTAACACATTCACTAAAACTCGATATAATGAGTTACACTAAGCCTAAACTGGTAAAATTCTTGACGTTTAAGTATAATGATTTAATTCAGTAACATTCCACGAAAAAAATATATATTTCGATCCAACAAGATTTTATTTCAAAGTTTCGAGGATCCTAAGGCCAATTTTTGTTTTGATCACCCTTCAACGTTTTTCTTCATTTTTATTTTCGATCTTACTCCTAAACATTATTTTAAGATCATATATTTCATTTCGAGACTTTTCGCGTGCGCGTAAATCGAAAATTTCAAAAACGAAAATCGAGCCCTTTAATGCTCATGTAGTAGAAATTTTGGACCTCTTTGGTCTTAGCTTATCTTCTTCCATTCCTTCTTCTTCTCTTACACCACCATGTCCCCTTTTCTAACTTGTCAAGTCCTTCTTACACCCTATACTAATTCATCATCACATAGTAGCTTTTTCTAGTTTAAATGTGAATGCAAATTAAATCTTTGATGCATACAAAAATAAAACACAACTCCTACTACTACACTACTACTACACGTTTGTTTTACTACACACAAACACAAACAAAACTCTAAGTATTTTCTCTCTAAATAAAATCATTCTATTCTAAGTAAGAACACAAACTTGGTGTTCTTCATTTTTCAAGAGCAACTTCATCTTCCTTTTCTTCTTTACTTTAATTTCCTAAAATTATTTCACTTAAGTTTATTTTATAAATTAGTCCAACTAGTTCACTACTTAACTTAGATCATTTCTACATAAAACATATTACTACAACACTTGTTAAATGGATTTTAGAAAATTAAAGTATGTGTTTTAAAATAAATAAGTCATGATCTTCATCTTCTTAAAACAAATTTCCACCTAGGGTTTCACTATTCATTAAAAATAAAATTCTTTATAATTAGTTTTAAATCACTTCCTCTTTTTCCTACTAAATTTTAGTAGACATAAACCATAAAACAAATTAAAACTATACTACACCTAAAATAAATTAATTTCTAAAAATATAGTCTTAGTTTATTTTAGTAGAAATAAATTACTAACTTAGTAATCTTTCTTGTATGTACTTTTGGAACTAAAGACGAAGAGCCAAGTGACGGGGTGGATTTAAGCATATACGATGATATAGTGGACCCGGATAATTGCTAGAAAAATCATACCGAGTAAATTAAGGTGCTTCCCGCACACTTATGTGATAAGCGCCTCGTACTTGATTTTATTGTTTTTGATTTGTTTGTATGATGTTTTATATCACCTAGTGTTCACATGTTAAATTAGGAGACAAAAATCGAAAAATAATATTAGAGTAACATCACCATATACACGGCCTAACCCTTTATTTTTGCTTAATTTTTCGTTTTAATTTTTGTAAATTGCATGCTTAAAATACTTGTAATAAAATGAACATGAAAATATAATTAGTTTATGTTTAGGACTTAAAATGAATTTGTTATGAAATTTAAATGTTTTAAAGTGTTATGTGTGTTCTTGAATATTTGTTGTTATTCTTGTGTTTGAATGATTTTTATTTATGTGTGTTAATGTTTGTATATGTTTTTCACTTATGTTAAACATATAAATGATATAAAGTAAATTAGTTATTGAATTAGAAGTATAAAAATCAAAAATCAAAAATCATGGACATATATATATATACACGGCATTTTTGATTTATTTGGACCAATTTTTAGTTTTAATTTTTCTAAATAACATTTTAAGATTAGTTTAGGTAAAATGGACTTGCTATAAAAATTTGAGGAAATTATATAAACATATGAAAATTTGACTAATTAATAATCCTATGAAAAATAATAGAGTTCTTCATATCTTCATGTGTTCTTCATTTTTATGACTAAGTTTGATTTATAAATTTTCATAAGTTTTAGTATTTGATGTTTTTATTGCTAGTTTAAATCACTTTAACATAAACTAACTAATTAGTATATAAAAACTTTAAGTTAAAAAACGATAAAATTTGAAAACTAAAATAAATTGTTATGTATGTTTAAGCCACGGTTTAGTGTCTATTTTAGACCTAAAATGAATTTATCACTTTTTATTTTTATCACTTAAGTAATTAAAATAATTAAAGTAATGATTTATTAATAAAAACAACAAAAGAAATAAATAGCTAATGTAAATAAAGGCTCACGGCATCCACCATTATTTTTGGTCAATTTTGGTCAAAATGAATTTATTACTTAGTCACTAAAATTGATTTATAAGTAGGATTATATTAGATTGTATAATGAACCGTTAATAAAAAGAATCAACTAAACCGATAAAAATAAACGTTACACGTATTAAAAATGAACCTTGTCGAGTGCTACTACCTATGCTTAAACTTGGATGTGGACATACAGACTATTTAAAATGAACTACGACAACCTCGCTAAAAATGAAACCGCTAAAAGATTAGTTAAGTATACGACTAAATAAAACCGAGTTTTACCTTTAAAAAGTTATTTAAAATGACCAAGTACAAAATGAACTTAACAACTTTAAAACTAGATTTTGTACTTAAGTTTAAATCGAGTTTTACATTTAAAATAAATTCTCAAATCACTAATTACAAAACGAACCTAACGACTTTAAAACTAGAATTTTACACTTAGTAAATAAAAAGCTTAGTTTTATTTTCTAAAATATCCTTAGTATAAAAAATGTATAAGAGTATAAAAATACTAAGTATAAAGAAAATATAATAAAAATACTAAGTATAAAGAAAATAAAATAATAAATACTAAGTATAAGAATACATATACGTATACAAATACGTATAAATACGAAGTATAAAAATACGTACAAATACGAAATCTGAAAATACGAATACGTATAAAATACGATGAATAGTAAATACGATGAATAGTAAATACGGTGAATAGTAAATCGATGAATAGTAAATACGATTGAATAGTAAAATAATGAATAGTGAAAAATATTTAAAAGTTACTGAGCGGACTCAAAATAAATAATTAAGTTTTTCTATGTGTTACTGTTTTACCTGAAGAAGCTATTTGTTACTAAAATTTCATTACACAAGTTCGACGTTATATTTATGTTTTAGAAATAATACATGATCTGAATAAACAAGGAAATAAGAATATGAAAATAAGCTACTTGAATAAAATACTTGGATTGTTCGCCATGTCGCGACTCTTGAATTTGAAGTTAAGCGAGGTGAATGTTTATGGGGACTTGGGCTCCCTACCGAGTTGCCCAAGGCTATCTAATCGATCTGAATCGTTATTTGACACGTGGTATCAACCTCGGGGATGAGGCGGTCTTGATACTTAGTGGGCCCATAGATAGTAATTGGAAACTCCACCACCCGGGAGTGCCAGTCTAAGGTGATAGTCGTATTATTGGGTGACTACTTACTCGAGGCGAGTATGCTACGATCCTATCTATAGTGGTGTATGCATACATTAGACTCGAGATTTGCATTTGTCCTTATCGCTTTAGGTATCCTTAGCTTGTTCGAACACGTCCCGCTTTGTTCTACCGACCGCTATTGCGCGGACGTCTAGTATGTCAGCCACGTCCAATCTGTTTGGCCCTGTCCACTGATGAATAGTGTGTCAGGCACGTCCAATCTGTTTGGCCCTGTCTACTATTGCGAATTTACGTCTGCATGATTCCGCCTCGCTAATGGAGAATCATTAGTTAGCATTATGAAGAATGTATTTCCTTGTCTTGTTTGATTGATTGTTGTTTGATGATTTGAATTTATGAGTGTTGGAATACATCACGAGAATGGTTATTTGAGAGTGTTGTACTATTTGTGATTGGATTTATACTCATGCCTGAATAATCTTGACTTCTTATTGTGCCTTGCCTGACTATTTGCTAATTGTTTTTACTTATTTATTATTCATTGATTATATTGCATATTGCTTTAGAAATTGTAAGGATCGAAAAAGAGTGTCAGGAAAATGATGAGAGTTTAATGCAAAATTTTGAGACCAACGCTATTGAATGCTGGGGAGAGTTTACCTTATTTATTTTGTACGCTTTTGAGAGAATGTAATCGAATACTCTGCTTTATCTTAAACTCGTATTATGTATACAGAGTTTTATGACGATAACAGCTGGTTTTGTAATATATAGACTTAATTAATTTTCCGCCTTAGTTTAATTAAAGTCACGAAAAACCGGGTTGTTACATGTAACATTTTAAAATAATGAGTTAAGAAGAGCACATGACTAGGTAGTAACATAACGTCTCCATATATATAAATATATACATGGGTAAAATATTACATTTCAGAGGAACATAATACATAAGTTCACCAAACGTCACATCCGAATATAACATCCATAGCCGTAGGAAAAGAAGACGATATTAAGATCGTTCTTAGGATAGTTAAAAGTCGGTTACATATATTTTACAAACTGGAGTCAAATGACCCTAAATGTGATTTGCGACCCTCAAGAGTCTCCCAGAGGTGAGATCCCTCTCCCATATGATTGGAGGTATGATGGCGTCGGGTGGGAATGGAGGATAGTCGCGCTCATACTCTTGAATCATCAAACTGTCGAGTAGTTCATCATACTCCATCCACGCAGGTGGTCCCTCCACCCTCTGAAGTGGATCCGGATGGTACATGCGATCCATGTACAGCTCGTAATCGGAGAGAAGTCGTAAACCTAGAGGTGCCCAAAACTCATCGTATGGATGAAAGCTCTCAATCATGGTCAAACTGATGCCAATGCCCCTCGTGTGGTAGATCCTTCCCGTCATGATTCCATGAGCTTCCACATATCGCTCTATATGGAGGGAATGGCTACGTATGTACTCTCCTAGTTGCATCATCGGCGGGCGTTGTGGTGCGTAGTAACGGAAAGAGCGGAAAGATGACATCCTAAGGGCCTTTGTCAGACTAAAGTTAGCCATAGAGCAAATAGCAAGTAAAAGAATTATAAAAATATAAGACTCTATTGCTCGTCTCACTAGTTTATTATTAATTGGTCGGTCCTTAAGATTCTACCCTTTCTCACATTTAAACTGATCTACATTTTTTTTTTTTTTTTTTTTTTTTTTTTTTTTTTTTTTTTAGCGGTCTAGAGATTTCTAATTTATTATTTGATCCTATAAGTCTATGCCTGACATACGATATGAATGTCTGGCCCAGGTGTCGTCTCGCTATGTGAGATAACTTTAAGTCATTCACGGTCGCCAAAACGACTCACGATACCAAGCTGAACACCCTGGTTTTTCGTGACTTTAATTAAACTAAGGCGGAAAATTAATTAAGTCTATATATTACAAAACCAGCTGTTAATCGTAATAAAACTCTAAATACATAGTACGAGTTTAGAATAACAGAGTATAAGTTTGATTACATCCTCTCAAAATAGATTACAAAATAAGGCCTTCAATCCCGGATAGATCAGCGGTCAAGACAAAATACTGCATTAAACTCTCATCATTTTCCCGCACACTCTTTCGATACATGCAATTCTAAAACAATATGCAATATGAATATTAAATAAACAAGGAAAACAAATAGCAAGCATGCAAGTAAAACACGTAAGGAGATCATGATGATTCAATACAGTATAAACCAATCAAATAACGCACCACGCCGCAAATAATCATACTCAACAGATCGCGTTCCAATACTCGGCCAGGTCATTCGGATAATCATCAAACAAACAAGGAAATGCATTCAACATGTGATAACAAATGAGTCTTCGTTAGTAAAGGCGGAAGCATGCAGACATAATCCGCGCGATGGCGGCGGGCCGTTAAAGCGGACAAATGCGGATATGCTAAAGATACCTAAGGTAATAAGGGCGATTCAATCCCTTGTCTAATGTATGCATACACTACCTCTCGAGGATCATACTTATTCGCTATTCAAAAGGTATCACCAAGCGAAAAAGTTCGACTATCACCAGGAGATCGGGTACCGGATGGGGTTGGCGTTTCCAATTACTATTCTATGGGCCCGGAAGTATCAAGTATGCCCCATCACGAGGTTGATACCACACGCGTCAAACGGCAATCTTAAGATCGTTGAATAGCCTTGGGCAACTACGGTAGGAGCCCAAGTCCCCATAAACGACTACCTCGTTAAGCAATTTCAAGAGTCGCAACATGGCGAACAATCCTAGTATTTTATTCAAGTACTTGCTTTCTCAATTTCTCATTCTCTCGTTCATAAATAATATTAATGACGAACTTGTAATATAAATATAACGTCGAACTTGTATAATGAAATTGTAATGTAATGATTCTTGAGTAAGCAGAACACATAGAAAAACTTAATTATTTATTTTGAGTCCGTTCGTAACTTTTAAATATTTTTCACTATTCATTATTTTACTATTCACCGTATTTACTATTCACCGTATTTACTATTCATCGTATTTACTATTCATCGTATTTACTATTCCTCGTATTTACTATTCCTCGTATTTATACGTATTCGTATTTTCGTATTCCGTATTTGTACGTATTTTTATACTTCGTATTTTATTCGTATTTTATACGTATATGTATTCTTATACTTAGTATTTATTATTTTATTTTCTTTATACTTAGTATTTTTATTTTATTTTATTTTTGTTATACTAAGGATATTTTAGAAAATAAGACTAAGTTTTTTATTTACTAAGTGTAAAATTCTAGTTCTAAAGTCGTTAGGTTCGTTTTGTATTTAGTGATTTGAAAAATTATTTCGGAAGTAAAACTCAATATAATCTAAGTACAAAATTCTAGTTTTAAAGTCGTTAGGTTCGTTTTGTATTTAGTAATTTGAAAAATGATTTCGGAAGTAAAATCTAATATAATCTAAGTACAAAATTCTAGGGTCAAAGTTGTTAAGTTCATTTTGTACTTAGTGATTTTAAATAACTTTTTAAAAGTGAAACTCGGTTTTATTTAGTCATATACTTAACTAATCTTTTAGCGGTTTCCATTTTTAGCGAGGTTGTCGTAGTTCATTTTAAATAGTCCGTATGTCCACATCCAAATTTAAGCATAGGTAGTAACACTCGATTTCATTCATTTTAATACGTGTAACGTTTATTTTTATCGGTTTTGTCAATTCTTTTTATTAACGATTTAATACATAAACAAATATAAATCTAATTACTATTCAATTTTAGTGACTAAGTGATAAATTCATTTTGACCAAAATTGACCCATTTTAAGGGTGAATGTCGTGTGGTCTATGTATGTTAGCCATCTATTTCTTTTTTTGTTTTTATTAATAAATCATTACTTTAACTATTTAATTTACTTAAGTGATAAAAATAAAAAGTGGCAAAATCATTTTTGGTCTAAAAATCAACCCAAAACCGTGGCCTACTATACTTACACCATTTATTTTCGTTTTCAAATTTTATCGGTTTTTGATTTAAAGTTTTTATGTACTAATTAATCAAATTAATCTAAGGTGATTTAAACTAGTAAACAAAAACCATAAATAACTAAAAACTTATAAAATTATGAATCAAACTAACTATATAAATGAAGAACACATGGTTATTTGAAGAACCCTAATACTTTTAAAATGAACATCGATTAGTCAAATTTTTATACGTTTATAAAATTTTCTCAAATTTTTCCTACAAGTCTAATTTAACTATACTAATCATAATATGTTATTTAGAAAAATTAAAACTAAAAATTGGTCCATGTAATTAAATTTGGCCGTGTATATGTATGTATGTTCATAAATTTTGATTTTTTGATTTTTATACTTCTAATTCAACAACTAATTTATCTTATATTATTTATGTATTTAATCATAAGTGGAAAACATAACAAAACATTAACACACATAATTAAAATCATTCAAACACAAGAATAACAACAACATTCAAGAACACACATAATACATTAAAACACTTAAAAATTCATAACAAATTCATTTTAAATCCTAAACAAAAACTAATTATATTTTCATGTTCATTTCATTGCAAGTATTTTAAGCATGCAATTTACAAAAATTAAAACGAAAAATTAGACAAAAACAAAGGGGGATGCCGTGTGGTTTTTCAATGTTACTCAAATATTATTTTTCGATTTTTGTCTCCTAATTTAACATATGAATACTAGGTGATATAATAAAACAATACATACATCAAAACAATAACACATAATCAAATTCGAGGCGCTTATCATATAAGTGTGCGGGAAGCACCTTAGGTTAGGTTATGAGCTAAAAGATCAACAGTTGTCGGGGTCTACGATATGATCGAATTGGCTAAGATCGACTCCACCACCTTGCTCCTCGTCTTTGGTTAGGAGAGGTACATAAGAATGAAATAAACAAGTTAGTAATTTATTTAAGCTAGTTAAACTATACTAAAAGTTTTATGTGTAGTATTGTTTTTAGTTTAGGTGATGTTTGTATTTTAAGTGATTTTGATTTATGTTCATTTTTAATTGCATGTAAAGATAAGGAGTGAGTACTAAATATAAATGGTGAGGATTTATTTAAGTATGCTAATAAAATTAAGTAAATGAAATGAAAGTTTTAAGGAAGAAATGAATTTAAGAGGATGAAGATTCATAAGGTGTTCTTGAGTTGTATAAGAACATGGCTTACTTGTTCTTGAGTTAGGTTTTATTAGAGAGAAAAAGAGTTAAGTGTTTGTGTGTTGTGTTGTGTTTGTGTCGTAGTGTATGTGTAGTAATGTAGTAGTAGTTGTTGTGTTTTGTTTTCTTTGTAATGAATTGTAATGTGTGAATGCATTAGTATTAGTTGTACTAATAATATATAATCTTTAATTTAAATAGGCTATAAGTGATGATGAATTAGTATAGGTGAGTAAGGTGGATTAGACATAGAAGTAAAGGAGGTAAGGTGTGTAAGAGTAGGGAAGAAAATGGAAGAAGCAAGGTTGGACCAAGTGTCCTCAAATATCTCGGCCACCTTGCACAACAAGTCCCGATTTTTACGTTTTTGAAATTTTCGATTTACGCGTACGTGAAAAGTCTCAAAATGAAATATATAGTCTTGAAATAATGTTTAGAAGTGAGATCGAAAATAAAAATGAGAATACACCTCAAAGCGAAATCGATATAAAAATTGGGTATTAGATTCCTCGCAAGTTTGAAATAAAATTTTATTTGATCGAAATATATATTTTTTTTGTTGAAGGCTATCGAATTAAATCATTATGTTCAGACGTCAAAAAGTTTATCAGTTTAGGCTTAGTGTAACTCAATATATCGAGTTTTAGTGAATGTGTTAGTTAAATCAAGGTGGAATAGTAATTTGATATTATTATTATATGTTGTGTTAGTAATAATCATTATGATTAAGCTTAAGCTACTTTAATTAGGTTTGGATTATGAGTAATTATATTTAAGAAAAGGTTAGGTGACTTAATCACATTTAGGTGGCTTGGCCATTTAGTCAACGTTTGACCTCGATTTGCGTGCCAAAATTTGTCGTTGAGAAATTTGTCGTGTGTGCTTCATTTGATTTATCGAGTTTGAATATGAAAGAATAAAGTTCAAATTCTAAGTAATTCAAAATGGTTTTGGTTTAGGTGCAAAAATAATTGTAGTGTAATGTTTAGGAATATGATGAGCGAGGATGATTATTTACTGATTTCCTAATTATAATTAGCTTAAATTAACACGGGGTGTTACATATGTTTAAATCTCAATTTTTGTAATGAGCATGTTGTTTAAAATTGTTGCATTAAGTTTGTCTGAAAATATTTCTGGTGTATGGCTAAAATCGATAATGTGTTTAAAGTAAACGTAAACTAAAAGATTATAATAACATGCTTATATATAGACGAACTGATAATGTTGAAGTGGTTGGCTATTATGACCGTAACCGCCACTTGTACTATGGAAATTGAGTTCGTTCGTTGTTTTGAGACTACCTCACATGGTGTATGGTTTAATAGTTTCATATTTCGACTTAGAGTCGTTGGACTTAATTTTCGGCCGATTAGAATAGTTTTTGGTAATTCAATTGCTGTACAGAACATGTTCAAGAAAAGAGGTGATCATTGAACACATGAGCGCTGATTTATTGATCGTAGATCCCTTGACTAAAGGCAAGCAAATTAAGAATTTCAAGGGTCATTTGGTGCGATTTGGAACTTGATCCTCTATGTAACTACATTCATTATGTTTTGTCGAAATATTTATGTTGTCGACCAAGAGTAAACATAGGGTTTGCTCATTCAGTTTAAGTGTGTGTGATTGAGTGATTAAGTATATTGTTATACATGGAAGATTAATTCTTGCCCTAAGGAAATCCATCGCTATGGTTCGTATATTTGTCTTTCACAAAATGGCCTAAGTGGGAGAATGTTGGACTTTTTCATATTAGATAAAATATTGGTTATCTTATTTAGTTATTTTGAAAAAGTATGTGGTTCATTTTCGAGTCTGAATCAGTTTTCTTTGATCAAAGAACTTGGCTCCTAAAGTGACTTCTTCGTTATCACAATCTCTCCCAATATTTATCTGATAATCACCCACAATTCTAGTGATCACCAACTGCTCTTTGATGGCAAGACCAGTATAAATACGAGTGTGATCTCTCTTATTTGGTAACTAAACATGCTCTCCATTATGAAAATAATACATCATCTATTTTGTGAGAAGGTGAGTATGAAAAAAGAAAATTACAAGGGTTATCGAATTACAAGCAAGTCAGATCTGAGGATTATTATTATAATTATTTGGATTTTCTTTATTATTTATTTCTAACACTGAAGACTATATTTATTTTTTTAGAGCAATAACTAAAGATAAGTCTCGATCCTTTAATCGCTTTCGCATATTATTCCCATAATTATGTAATCAATATCAGATAAAACACTAATTCTTGTGTAAGTCAGGCCTTACAATAAATCATCGTAAGTCCGCCTCATTTGTACCCGATTATATAGCTTTTGTACAATTTAAGTGATTATTATGATTAATTGTTACTAAATTCTTTTAGTACCCCTGTTAGTGACTTTAGTAGATTTGTTTCATTTTTTGTACCCCTTTAACTGCAATTTGTGTTTTGGTCTTACATTAACTTAGTGTGAGTTCAGTCTCACAGAAGAATTACTGCAGATTAAATTTATAAGTCTTTAAAACGAGCCCAAAAATATTCATGCCACCTTTTCACAACTTCTTATTATACCAACGGCACTACCTTTTGTATTTTCTAAGTTGGGTTTACAGTTCCAACTTGACAAGGGGTCGGAGTAGTCAGATTAACAAGAATGGATGCTAGGTAGGGATTAAACTCTAAACGTCACAACACAATGGAAGAATTAATGGGCTCGGACAATGTTTTTACAAATAGTAACAAACTCATCTACCTCTATAACAAACTCGATTCTAGTGAGTAGAAGATGCATACGTCCTTGTGGATGAATAAATGAACAGCTTGTATCATTCCTTCATTAAGTTGCTACAACTTATGTGAAGGACTTCCACATGTAAGGTCCCACATCGATGAAATATAAGAGAATTGTTTAGCTTATAAACCAAAGGAATTACTCTACCCATTGCCAATTGGTTTTGGGTTGGAGCCTCCTGCGGTTGATGAAGCGGACATTCTCCCTGTTGCGGGTGTGGCCCAGACCTGTTTATCGTTCTTAACATGGTATCAGAGCCCATGGTTGTGTGACCTGGGCTGTGAATCGTAACTGGGCCAATAAAAGGAAAACAAAAAAAAGGTGTTACCCATGGTTGTGTGACCTGGGTCGTAAAATAATTTAAAAAAGGTATTGCCCATGGTTGTGCCCTGGGTTGTAAAGTAATCAGTACAGAACCTTACATGTGAGGGGGCGTGTGAAGGACTTCCATATGTAAGGTCCCACATCGATGAAATATAAGAGAATTGTTTAGCTTATAAACCAAAGGAGTTACTCTACCCATTGCCAATTGGTTTTGGGTTGGAGCCTCCTGCGGTTGATGAAGCGGACCTTCTCCCTGTTGCGGGTGTGGCCCAGACCCGTTTATCGTTCTTAACAACTCACAATTACTATTTACGCTTTATTATTATAATATAATCAAACATTTCTCATTGTTTTCTGAAAACCTTAGTCTCTTCAAATTGACCATAAATATCGTTAACAATCTTAATTGTATTGCCATGTTTTCTTAGTTATACCATAAAACTTAATAAAACAATACTCCGTAGAAAATAAAAAAAAAACATACAAAAGACATTCAACATTATTAAACATTAAAAATTACGAATAAGAACAGACAACTAAAAGAAGAACTCAATCACCAGTCGTGGCTGATAATTAGCCGAATGTTGTTGAGGGCCTTAAAAGCATGCTCAAGATGTATCGAGGATGATGGATTGAGCGATTTCCGAGGGGATTCAAACCTTTTCATCATCATCCATGATTGATATGTTCAAGATTGCGATTTTGCTCAAAAGCCTCAGCTTGATGAAACAATGTGCCCATACGAGGCGTGGCGTGTGATCTAATAATACCGACATGATCACCTCTGCCAGCAAAACGTTGGCGTGCATGGGAAGTCTTGGTGGACAGCCCAAAAACACGCCCTTTCTCTTCATATATTCCTCCGTGTTGCATGTAGTCCATCAATATATGCACCTCTTGTTTTAGCGCGTCAATGGATGCATGCGGCTCATCAAACTTGGCTTTATCTAACTCACGTAGAGCGGTAATGAGGATCTTTGTGGCCTCCTTGAAGTTCGTCTGCTCTGCCATTTCTATTGCATTATGGATTCTATCCAGTGTTTCAATACGCAGTATCTCGACCTTCAGAGCGTCTGACTCCTTCGATGACGGTGTTCTTGTGCGTGTTATACTTGCTACTGTTGGTCTGATGTTATTCACTCTGCTATCAACTCTGAAACAAAATCAGAACACCAATAAGTTTAAGTACCACCATTTACATTTCTGGTGCCTTTTTGAAAGTATAACTTCAAACAAGGCTTATACAAGTATAAAACTCTCGTGAATATTTGTCTCGTTTCATTTTCCATCTCATATTATCACCTTTTCTTATTCTCTCCCCTCACATACTCACCTATGAACTTTAAATGTTCATAGATAAGACTAATTTTTTTTACCACAAAAAGCCTGTCGAAAGTGTGTAACTATTGCATTTAAGCGTTTATGATTTATATTCCCTCATATTAGTCTAATTATTAATATATGACTATTTTTGTGGAAGGGGTTAACCCGATTGTGCCGACACCGACATCGACACGTACCTGTAGGGTATCCGTCATAATTGCTTGATTATAGTGCAATATAATTGTGAATATAATAGAGAGGAAAAACTGTAATTAAAAAAAAGTGAGAGGTATTGAATGAAAAATTAGGGTAAAAAGTGTACAGAATGTGTAAATGTGTACATAAATGAGCAATACCGTTAATATTAATGGCAAATAATACTCACTTAGCTTGTAGACGTGTATGTTGTATAATTGAAAAGAATTAACACCCAAAATAAGTGTTGAATTTTTTTCTAATTTATACTCTTCCAATATGAATAAGGCGGGTATAGACGGGGTGAGTATAGGCGAGACGGGTTAGGCCGGGGTGGGAATAGGCGGGGCGGGGGCGGCGCGAGGCGGCGTGTGGGCGGGGCAGGGGTGGGGTGATGTTTGGATGAAATCCATCACCGCCCCACGATCCACGGCGGGGATCACATTTAGAATTCACCACCGCTTCACGACCCATTAAAGTGTCTCCTACCTCCCCCTAACTGGAGCGGATGCGGAACGGTATCCACGTTGACCTGCCCCACTAACATTCTTAAATTTTTGATTATGAACTCAATTTCTAAAATTTAGATTTTCAAAGCGGTCAACGACAAGGAAAAAGAATCACGTACTTGAAGGTGCGACTAACACCGATGAAAGTGGTCTCTACATGCTCATGCTCTTTAATATTAAGAGTAGGGAGACGTATCTCAACGACAATCTTTCGAACCTCTTCCTGGTAAAGATCGCCAAATAAAATAGTTACAGAGCCATCAGGGTTTTCGGTTTTGACATAATCACCAGCAAAAACCTCATGGATTACCGACTTCGTCGGTATGCCATGAACAATAACTTCTCGAGGCGCAATTGTGACCTTGAGTTCCTGAACCACAATACTATGAAGCCCAGCCACACATTGAGAAAATACAGTGCTCAAGTTGCTTTTATCGGTGTTCTTAACTTCTGCATATGCGAATGTGCCGCTTGTACTGTTCTTTGCAATTTTGTTTAGGGTCTACATGTATACACAACAATGTTTATTACTTATTAGACTCAAGTTTAAGGAAGCAAAGTAAATGCAAGATTACAAATACACTCATATGTCAATAACATTGGTTTACTTCATCTCATCGAACATCCTTTAATTGAGTCACCTATTTCACCTTTTTATTTTGAGATTCTGAATAAAGTAACCGTCTTTCAAAAAAAAAAAAATTGTATGATGCTTGAAATTCAATAAGAGGAGAAAGTTTGATGCACCGTCTTTCAAAAAGATTATTTTGCTCAATGATCAGACGATAGGCTATCTTAATTAGGGGTATTCATTAACGATAAGATGCACGGAACCGTTAATTTTTACGGTTTGTGTACGGTTTCGTTCGAGGAAATTCGAACCTAAAACGAACCATTAAGAACGATTAATTTACGGTTCGGTTCATGTTTTTAACGGTTCGGTTATGCGATTCACCGTGAACCGTTTACTCTTTCAAATTTAAAAACTTTAAAGTTAAGTATCGATTACGACGCATTTTAACAATATAATAACCGTTCAAAATAAATATGATAAATTACAAATGCCTCTTTTAATGTATCTTTATCGACCAAATTATACTAAGTAGAAAATTTATCAAGGTTATAACTCAAAAATGCGTATTAAACACTAATAAAGCAATAAACATGTTAAAATTAAAGTGAGATTAATGCATGAGATTTTATTTTACGGGAATGAGGATTTATAGCATTGAAAAAATGCGGTAGAATAAACAATTGATATTTAATGTTAGATGAAAGTTGTATAGTAAAACTTAATGCTTTAGTTTGTAAATATATGGATAATTGTTTTTTTCATCCTAACGGTTCGGTTCGGTCCACCGTTAACTTAAAATGTCGAACCTGAACTATACCGTTAACTATTAATTATTACGGTTCTACCGAATTGTTATGCCTTAACGATTCGGTTCATGGAACCTATAAAACGCTTGTAAATACACGTATCCGCACCTCTCAAAATCAACTCGATGATGAAATGGACTTTCATTTATGCATGCATAGCGGTACAAATGTCTCAAAAGCATTTTTAGTCATTTTCAATGCATATAGCTTAATTAAATACGGTTGAGCCGCATCTAGCTAACCCCCGACCAATAACTCCCCCATATAAACACTCATCAACACAGAAATCCGTCGTCTTCCAAAACAAAACCAAGACGAGAATACTCAAATTTCCCTTTTTGAACACCAAAATGGCTTTAAGATGCTAAAGCACGCCTCCCCGTACGCCCAACAAGCCAAATCCACATGACGAAAAGTGACTTAAAATAATTCTCAAAGCCAATCAAAAGTCAACTTGGCACGAAACACTAGAAAAACGCTAACAAAACCAAGCAAAAACACAAAAAAGCCCCAAGTCAACCAAAGTCAAACTCCGTCCAACACACACAAATCCCAAACCTAAAGGTCACCTAAAACCCCCTCAAACCGTAAAAACACCCTCGAAATATACTATAAAAATCAAAACTCGTTGCCAAATGTGAGCCAAGCAAAGCACAGAACAGGGAAAAAAACGCAAATTCACTGGCGATTTGAACAGAAATCGCTAGAGCAGCTGGCGCACCCAAATCGCCAGGCACACTGGCGATTTCCACCCTATGTGCATACCTCCCACGAAACACTATAAATACCCCTCATTTACTCCTCATTTCGACACACATCTCTCATCATTTAATACATTCTCTCCCCTTGTCTTTATATTCACTTCACATTTTTTTTCTCTCTAAAAACATGTAACGAAACCCTTGCAAAATCCCGACTCACCTTTCCTATAGGTAGAAACTCAGACTTTTTGACTTTCGAACTTTTATGTTTTTAGACTCGAACCCACGGGTTACACACTAACCCGAACTCAAAATGGGATAGCGAACCCGTTTTCGAAAAACGGTAGTAGCAATTCGGATTCTTAATCCGTCTTACCCCCATCTTCCCATATCGCATAAACAAATGACGCAATTAACAATCGACAAACGGCTTCCACTTTTACATTACGCATGCATTTTTGCGACTAGACATGATTTCGACTTAGCTTTATACCGTTTTCACTAGTCATGCAAACCTGAGGGTTTTAAACAAACTGTTTACACGTATTTGAGTCGGAAGTAACGTTAAAATGACAATTCAAGCCATGAATTGTCGTGTACGTACATTTCCAACATTAACGTGTTACGTCGTTGACGTTTACACATGATTTTCACACGTATTTATCGAGTATCTCTCGCACTTGTACGTGACGGATTTTATTCGCTCAAATATTGATTTTCGTATTGTTTTCAAGCTAGTACAGGCTACTTTTACATAGCCTTTTCGATTACAGTTTTCATAAAACGTTTTGATAAACTTTCGAGATTACTCTCACCCCGAATCCTCTCTGATTTCACAATAACCTTAGACGGATAGTATCGACGCGCCTTGAAATCTAAGATTGACGTCTTTGACTTTAAGACGTGTTGACCGGGTCCCAATTACCCTTTAATTTGGTGGCGACACCGAAGTACGGCCTTTCAAAAAAAAATTAACATTTATTTGAAAAAGGTTTTACACAAATCAGCAATGACACTCCCCCATAGTAGACAAACAACCTAGCATGCATCTAGCGGTTTTAGCATACCGCTTGTTCACGAACATTGTTTCTCGCGTGGAACGCCCCCTCGAGGCGACCTTGCGAGGCGTCGAGAAGGAAACCGTCTTATCCCGGCAATAAGATACTTCTTCTTTTCTAGTCACTCATCTTAAAAAATTTATAGTTAAACGTACTTGCTGAACAACAATTTTCGGATAGGTCACGTGCATAAGTGAGGACAAAGTGCGCTGGAATCCACGTGTTGGTTTGTGGGCGCCGTATGGAGCTTGATCTGACAAGATACCGTGGTCACGCAAGCGCATTCTCCTTGTCCGGCTCGAGTTTTGATTTGGGTCTGGATTGAGCACCTACGTTTGCGGGCCATAGCCCACTTTTATCATTTAAAATCTTGCGTGTGTGTGGAGTGTCCAAATCCTTTGAATGAACTATAACTAATACGGAGTAGTACACATGACTGTTAGTGGGAGAGAGAGAGTCTCACTACCACTTTCTTGGTCATTGCTGAGTTATAGGAGCTGTACTTGGTTTTTTTTTTCTCTGGTTTTTTTTTTAAGGGTTATCGCTGAGTTATAGGAGCTCTATTTAGATTTTTTTTTTCTCTGTTTTTTTTAAAGGTCATCGCTAAGTTATAGGAGCTCTACTTGGTTTTTTTTTCTCTGATTTTTTTTTCAAGGTCATCGCTGAGTTATAGGAGCTCTACTTGTTTTTTTTTTTTTTGTCTGATTTTTTCTTAAAGTATAAATAGAGCACATGAGTAAAGTTATCTCTTATATCCAATATTTTGGGTCATCCGACTATAGACTTGTAGTGGGATATATTAATTTAAATACTCTATGAGTAAATTTTCAATTCCCAGTAGCTCTACTGTCTTCATTTTATTTATATTAATTTTCTCTATATATTTTAGGAATAATTGCCCTGAATAATTTGAATTGGCCCTTTTATTTCATAAATAATCCGAACTCGAATTAATCCACGAATAATCCTAGCTATTGAATAACCATTCTAATAATGTACTTTGGCTAATTTCATTTGACTTTAACACGTAAAAGAAATGGTGAAATCAACTCTAACTTATTTCAAGTAAAATTCAAACTGTGTTCACCTTTTTTTTTATCGATTAAAGCAGGTTAAAATTGGCCTAAGTAAATTATTGGAATGGTTGTTCAATAGTTAGAATTATTCGTGGAATAATTCGAGTTCGGATTAGTTATGTAATAAGAGAATCAGTTTGGATTATTCTTAACAATTAATCTTATATTTTATCTCAAATTATTTTTTCTAAAGTGAAAATTAATTAAAAAGAAGACGAATTCGTATATTTTCAGGACATTAATCTCACGTGAGATATATGCCTCATTATTCTTACTACTCGTTAGAGGTGGTCACATTTGCTAATGATTTAGTTTTGGCATCATCTTTAATAATAATATTTTTTTTAAAAAAAATTAGTGACAATGATATTAATGAAATAAAATCAATAGTCAATAACTTACACATAGTATAATATTTTTTGAAGTAATTATTTGATGCAATGAAATTTTGTTTATGTCGTTAATAAAAGATAGTTATGATTAATTGTTATTACCCACCTTTTTTAAACATCATTTTAAAATTTCAAATATTTTCTATTTTTTTTTTAAATTCCCATCTCTTATAAATATTTCTTAAAAATTTCCAGCAAAATCTCATTTTCGCCATATTAAGTGCTTATTTTTACCCATAAATATTTTATCTTTTCATATTTTGAGTTTTGCTGTTTGACAAATTACATTCAACGTAAATTTTTTTTAGAAAAATCATTAATTTTCACCCAGAAAAATGGATTTTGGTGGGAGTTTTTGAGAAAAGCTTCAAAAAGGTGAGGAATTTGAAGAAAAAATTACCAAAGGTGAAAGTTTTTGAAGTTGAAGTTATAAAAGGTGAAAATTATTAAATTACCCATAGTTTTAAGAGTACTATACAAATTAGTCAGTAAATTTTGTATCATTCTGTGGTGTGTCGTTTTTATTAGTGTATAAAATATGTAAATATTTTATCAATTGTATTTATGGAAATATTGTATCTAGTCAATCCTTGTAATTGATATATATATATGGAATAATAACATAACTCCCGACTTAGGGGATTACATTACTTACATGGTATCCGACTAGATTCGAATTAAACCCTAATCCTACCTTGAACTCCAGCCGCCCTTCCCTACTCTGCCATGGAAAACGAAGCCACCAAATCCACGGCCAAATCCGGCCTTCATCCGGTCTACACGGTGTCCAACATTCAACACAAAGTTCGGATTCTCGATGGAACGAAGGTCACGTACGCTACATGGGTCGACCTCTTCACCTTGCACGCACGTGGCTATAAAGTTCTCGCTCACATCGACGGCACTTCTCCTCCTCTGAACACTGATCCCGGTTATGATGACTGGTGCGAGATCGACGCTCACGTGCTTCAATGGATCTATGGCACGCTCAGTGACGACATCCTCCCTCGTGTTCTCCAGACCCCATCGATGGCGCATGAGGCCTGGAAACGCGTTGAGGCCATCTTCCTCAACAACAAGGGCGCTCGCGCGGCGGCGCTTGAGCACGAATTCAATACTCTCCGTCTTGAAAACATGTCGTCACTTTACACCTATTGTCAACGCCTCCGTGATCTTGCGGGTCAGTTAAAAGACGTCAATGCGAAGGTTGACGATGAACGTTTGGTTCGTCAATTAATCCGTGGTCTCCCTGCTGATTTTGACGTCGTGGGTGCTTACATCAATCAGACTATGCCGTCTTTTGAGTCCGCGCGGAGTATGCTCGAGTTGGAATGCAACCGGAAAGCTGCCCGGAATGACCAGCCCCCTACTGTGCTCGCCGTAGGCCCTACCGCTGCTGCACCTGCTGACTCTGTTTGGCCAGAGTCTTCTTCTTCATCGGGAGGCTCTCAGGTTCGTCATTCTAATAATCGTGAAGCTCAAAATAATAACAATAACTCTCGTCGTCGTGATAACCGTGGGTCTCAACATCGCGATAATCGTGACAATCGCGGTCAATCATCGAAGGCCTCTGCCCCTACGGCCCTTGTTTCGTGGCCTGCTGTTAGCCCGTGGGCCTACCCATGGGCTCCTCCGCCGTGTACGTACCCGACCTTTCCTGGATGGGCCCCTCCGTGGCAGCCCTGGTCAGCCAACCCCAGTCGTGTTGCCTCCCGTGGTCCTGCTTCTTCTACAACCTATGGACAAGCAAACGTCGTGGACACGGCTTCGCCCCAGCTTACTGATTTGGGTTCTGCGTTTCAAGCTATGAGTCTTCAGCCTCCTAGTGGTGGTTCGTGGTTCATTGACACGGGTGCTTCGTCGCACCTCACCTCGGACGCAGGTACGTTAGTTTCTCCTTCTCCTCCGCGAAATATTCGTTCTATTCTCGTTGGCAATGGTTGTAGCATTCCTGTTACGGGTTCTGGTACTTCCCACATTAAAACCCCTTACCGTACCCTCCACTTAACCAACGTCCTCCACACACCCCATGATAAGGGTGTAATTGTGCGTATTTTTATTATATAATTTTACACTTTTCGAGTCGTCTTTTATTTATTTGAGCTATATTTATATAATTTTTGTAAAATTAGATTTATAATGAGTTAAATATTACTTTTATTACGATGTGATACTTTATACTCCGTATTTGTCTGTAGGTACGACCGAGAATGATAATTATAGGACCAACACAAGACACGGCTTTAATCAAGCAATTAAAAAGGTGGTAAATGGGCTAACAAACCCACGTAGAAAACAAGACAAAAGCACTTGTGAAGAGTAGACCAAGAGGCAGAACACCCCCAAGAGCAAAGAAAATAAAATAAAATAAACAACAGCAGGAGCTACAAGCCTACAACACGATGGAATCGTTTACCCAAATCCTTTCCAAATTCCATCTTATTTCCAAATCAAAATCACAATCTATCTATTTTCCATTTATTCCACAGACAATTTGTCTCAAATCTTTCCAAATTGTATGGGAAAATCAGCCCTAGAGTTGTATATATACACCGATTTTATACCACAAAGAAGAGAGGGAAAAATACCCAGAAAATATACAGAATTATTGAGCGAATTTGAGTGACGATTTTAGACCGAATTGGGTCGAAGGAGCAGTAAGAGGCAGTACTTGAGCGTCGTCCTAGCACACGATCGAGTAGGGGTGAATTTGGAGCTCGTGTGGAGGTGCGACATCCGAAATTCGAGTTTGCAAGTTCCGGTCTAAAATTAAGTTCTCTTTACTCTTTTGTATCTAATCACGGTTTGAATTCGTTGATTAATTTTAGTTTTGTAAACTGATTCCGTATTGTGACGATTTTTGAGTTGATTAGTGTTCATCGTTTTACTGATTTTATTATAAAGATTCGATTTTTATTCATAATTTGCTATCTTATTGTGATTGATTATTGAATTGACTGCTATTTGTGTGATTTTGGCCTAGTTCGAATTGCATAAAGTGAGTAGCAACTAATTTAAACTAAAATCTGCGAATTGAGTTTAGTTTGGATTAGGGTAAAACGTGATCGATTAAGGCTTGAGTATTGACGACACTTGAGAATTAATTGGGTTAATGAGGTCTTCTTTGTTCAGTAATGCTGCTAAATCAGTTAGTTAAGAATTAATCTCGGCCTAGTTCAGATTAGTTGTAATCTAAGAGAGGATAGGGAGGTTTTGCTATCTTAATCTCCGCAGTTAATCCATTAATCGCTTTGAAATCGAAACAATTTGTTGTCAGTTAACAAACTAGAATTACCTATAGAGAATACGAACATAAATTATGGGTATTTGACTGTCGCGTGTAAATATTAGTTAGGTTAGATTTATTCTTCTGTTTATTATTTTAAGCTTAGGAAACCAGAAATTAATCCCCCCTTAAATCGTAAATACGACTAACGCTTTTAATTTATAGGTTAATTAACTAATAAAATCATCACATTTACAGTTTTTCCAATCTCTCCGTGGGATCGACCCTACTTATCTTTTATTATCGTTTATATTTTTGAGGCTAACCTAGATTTATAAATTATTAATTTGTAACGCTTAACGACACGCTATCACCCCACATTATCAAAAATTTAATTTCCGTTCGCCAATTTAGCAAGGATAATAATGTGTCTGTTGAATTTGACCCCCTTGGTTTTTCTGTGAAGGACCTTTAGACAGGGACTACGATTCTGAGGAGTGACAGTCAAGGTGAACTCTACCCCGTGTTATCCGCGTCTGCGTCGTCCGTTTCTGTCCACGGACACAGTCTCGTTGCTCTCTCTCCCGACATTTGGCACAGCCGTCTTGGTCATCCCGGCACCAACATTATTCAGCATCTTAGGCGTCATTCTTTTATCTCATGTAATAAAGAGCCCAGCTCTAATTTATGTCATTCGTGTCAAGTTAGCAAACATAAGCGTTTACCTTTTTCCATTTCGTCGTCTGTCTTTGTTGCTCCTTTTGACATTATACATAGTGATTTATGGACGAGTCCTGTTTTAAGCAAAACTGGTTACAAATATTATCTTCTTTTAGTTGATGACTTCACTCAGTTTGTTTGGGTCTACCCATTAAAGCAAAAGTCCGATGTCTATGATCGCTTTCTCTCGTTTCACTCGTATGTCCGCACTCAATTTACATGCTCCATTAAATCTTTTCAGTGGATTTAGGTCGTGAGTTCGATAACACTGCTTTCCATACTTTTGCCACCAAAAATGGTCTTGTCTTTCGTTTCTCGTGTCCTCACACATCCCCTCAAAATGGAAAAGCAGAACGTATGATTCGCCGTTTAAATGAAATTATGCTCACCCTTCTTTCTCATGCATCGATCCCCCCTCGTTCTGGGTCAAAGCACTTCATGCTGCCGTGTACCTGCACAATATTCTTCCTACTAAAATCCTCGATTTCCGCTCACCCACTTCCGCTCTTTTCTCTAAATCTCCATCATATGATCATCTTCGCGTATTCGGTTGTCTTTGTTATCCTAATCTCTCTGCCACCCGCCCACACAAATTCGCCTCTAGATCCCTTAGGTGTGTCTTTTTAGGCTACCCGTCCCAACAACGTGGTTATAGGTGTCTCGATCTTGCTAGTGGTAAAATCCTTATCTCGCGTCATGTCACTTTAGATGAGTCCGTGTTCCCGTTTGCGGAAACTTCACAGATCAACCCGGACACGTACTCCTTCCTTGACCCCACATTTACCCCCCCTACCCTCTCTTTTATGACCTTCCTCACCCCACTCCTTTACCCCACCGTGCTCCTACCTCTCCACCACGTGCACTCCAGCCCCCTCCTACCTCCCCTATACTCGACACCCACAACACCACCCAGCCCGTAACCCCTTCTACCCCCTCCCCCCAGCTGTGAACACCAGCGCCACCCACACCGTCACCCCTCATGCTCCCTCATCATCCGAAACCCCTCCTGCTCCTCCACCTCCCCCCAGCCACCTTTACGCACTATGACTACTCGTGCCATGAATGGTATTTTTAAACCCAAAGCCCTTGTAGCCACGTCCACCACACCTATTTCACCGCTTCCCAAATCTCCGCGCCTTGCCCTTCAGGACCCCAACTGGAATGCCGCCATGCGGGATGAATCTCGCGCGTTGCAGGAGAACCACACGTGGGACTTAGTGCCCTGCCCTCACGATGCCCACATTATTCGTTGCTTGTGGCTATATCGTCACAAATTTCACAGTGACGGCTCGTTACAACGGTATAAAGTTCATCTTGTTGTTAACGGTAAAACGCAGCAGGTTGGTGTTGATTGTGATGAAACTTTTAGCCCGGTTGTCAACCCTACTACTATACGCACGGTTTTTAGCTTGGCTGTGTCCGGCTCCTGGCCGATTCATCAGCTTGACGTTAAGAATGTTTTTCTTCACGGGGATTTGGCTGAAACGGTTTACATGCATCAGCCCCCGGGTTTTGTTGATCCTGCTGCCCCGACCCATGTTTGTCGCCTGCGTAAATCTTTGTATGGTCTGAAACAGGCACCTCGAGTCTGGTTTCAACGGTTTGCGACTTTTGTGCTGTCCTAGGGCTTCAGGAGCAGTGTCTGTGATTCCTCACTTTTTACTTACCACTCTGGTCATGACACTGCTTATTTATTGTTATACGTTGATATTATTATTCTTTCCGCTTCCAGTACGACTCTCCTGCGCCGTGTTATTGTTTCTCTGTTGCAGGAGTTTGCTATGTCTGACTTGGGCGTTCTGCATCATTTCTTGGGTATTCACGTCTCCCGGTCTACTTCAGGGTTGTTCCTGTCCCAACGGAAATATGCAGAAGATATTCTCGGTCGCGCTTCCATGTCCATGTGCAATCCGACCACCACGCATGTCGAAGTCGGCTCCAAACTGAGCGCCACAGCCGGTCCCCTACTCCCTGATCCGACATTATATCGTAGTTTGGCTGGCGCGCTACAATACCTTACCATCACTCGTCCGGACATCTCCTACGCTGTTCAGCAAGTGTGCCTCTTCATGCACGCTCCTCGGGAGCCGCACCTACAGTTCTTGAAACGCATACTCCGTTATCTGAAAGGTACGCTTATTCCGATGCGGATTGGGCCGGCTGTCCAGACTCGCGTCGCTCCACATCTAGTTACTGTGTTTTTTTTGGGCGATAATCTTGTGTCCTGGTCCTCAAAGCGCCAGGCAACCATTTCCCGCTCCAGTGCTGAGGCCGATGGGTGTTGCGAACGCTGTCGCCCAAACTAGCTGGCTCCGAAATTTACTTACTGAACTTCGGGTTCCTGTGCGGCGTGCTACTCTGGTTTATTGTGATAATATTTCCGCCGTCTATCTAGCCAGCAACCCCGTTCAGCACCAGCGAACCAAGCATATTGAGCTTGATATACACTTTGTTCGTGAGAAGGTGCAGGTTGGATCCGTCTGTATGCTTCATGTCCCTGCTGAGTATCAATACGCGGACATCTTTACGAAGGGACTGTCTCGTTTTTTGTTCAATCGGTTTCGATCCAGCTTGAGCGTTCGGCCTCCTCCCGCTCCAACTGCGGGGGTGTATTAGTGTATAAAATATGTAAATATTTTATCAATTGTATTTATGGAAATATTGTATATAGTCAATCCTTGTAATTGATATATATATGGAATAATAACATAACTCCCGACTCAGGGGATTACGTTACTTACAGTTTTTTATATTTTATCGTTGGCAACTTTTCAGCCCTGATCATAACATATCATTTCTGCCAACGTTTTGGTTAACGTTCTTTCAGGATTGTAGTTTTATAAGCATAGCCTAGATACTTTATACTTGTATGATTTCACGTATCACGTATATAAAAAATACTCGTACAAAACAAGAAAAACAAGAAGTATTATAATTTCAAAAATAACATAGTGAATTAGACTTACGGTGGGATTATATTCTAAGCCAGAGCCAAAACCGAAGGTGTGCACAGGGATATCACCAAGATGAATGTTCTCGGCTTTCGAATTCTTATCTTGATCTCCGTCCGACATAAGCATTATAGCCACTGCACGACCCGTTTTATGCTTCCGATCATTTAAGACCTTCAGCGCTTTGTTTAGACCCGCGGCAGTGTTAGTCGAACGTATAACATCCAAATTTTGGACCAAAGCTCCGAGTTGAACTTTAGCGTCCGTGGTCATCTGACGGAGTTTGCACAACCGCTTAGCGTTGGTGGAAAATTGTACTATTGATAAACGGTCGTTCAAGCTAAGTTTTCGAATTACAAAATTCATAGCTCGTTTCATTTTGTCAAGTTTGTGTTGTTGTTCCATGCTCTCGCTTACGTCGAGAACCGCGACAATATCAACACCCATTCTTTCTGTACTGTTGTCGGTTCCAATCACTTCTACAAGAACTGGGAATGTAGTTGCTTGATTAGTTATGTCTTCCCTGCGATCTATTTCAATTTCGACTCGTCCATTGTGGGATGTGGTCACCGCTACCCCTTGCCCTGTCAGTTGATCGTATGTCAAGTGTAAATTCAATTGACCGATTAAGTAAATAACGCTGTTTTATTCAAAACTTTGACAAAAGCGTTAATCCTTCTCTTTCAATTTTACTTACGATTGAACCAATTAATTTGCAGAGCAATAAATAAAAAATGAACCAAAAAATTGATAAAGATACTAATCCTATTTTTCGCATTAGGTTTCACAGCAAATTGCACAATTATTTCTTATTCAAAATAAAGGTAAGTGCTAAATGCAGCCCGTATTTTAAGGGTTTAGAAAATTTTAGAAAAACTTCAGATAATTTAATATAGTTTTCGAAAATTTAAGATAATTTCAGAAAATTTAAGAAAAATTTCTGAAAACTCCAAAAAACCTTAGATTTTTAATAAATTAATAATTAACATAAAAACAAGACAAAATTATAAAAAACTACTTTATTAAACAATTTTTTTTACAAATAACTACCTAATAATACTTTTTTTTTTTTATTCAAATCTATTTGAGGAAGGCCAAAAACTTTTATTGTCATGATCAGCGGCAGATCCAGGATTGAAAATTACCTAGGGCCAAATTTTATAGGCGTGTGAGTGAATTTTTTTTTTTTTTTTTAACTATTCATACTGACTTAGGTGTAATAAGCTATAGGATGTCTTAAAGAAAACAATAAAGCTAAGTGCAATACTTAAATTAAAAGAGTTGAAAAATAATACTCTGTTAAAGGGTATACTAAATTAACACATAAGGTTTGTTAATATATTATTGTAAACTTAAATATATATTAAAAATACTTATGTTAACCAAAAAAATAAACTAAAAAAAAAAAAGATGACTCACCGAATAATAAAATTCTCAAACCTTACAACCTAAGAATTGCATAAATACTTTTTTTAACCACAAAACAAATAAATAAAAACTATAAGCAAAAAATTTGGTTTAAGGGGAAATTGAACCCACAACCAATACCATAAAACTCACAACCCAAACCACTATGCCACAAGCAATTAATGGCAGACAATTAAACAGAAAATTATATATCAAAAAATCTCCTTGAGCCAAGGCCCATGGGGCCATTGAGCTAGCTCCGCCCATGGTCATGATCATATTTGGCTTAGTTCGAAAATTTAGTATTTTAATCTAAGTTCTACCCTTACATGGTTATGAAAAATAATTCAAATATTATTACTTGTACATATTTATTAGTCCGACCAAAAAAGTCTAACAGCCTAAAACTGTTTTGATCTAGTTTGAAGTCGATCGACATTCGACCAGATAAAATGGTCAACTATACTTAATGCTACGGTTTTGATTTTTATCATCAATTATCAATTAAGCAACATAACTCGATGATTAAACATTTAAACTGTCTTATAATATCTACTCGTAGTGAGATATATATCAATAGTTTGAAAATATGTAAATAAATGAGGCTTTCTTAAAAAACAGGAAACAGTGAATAGAACTTGCAAATAAATTTTATTCAAAATATGTAAAAGTACTCTTATCATCTAGTCTAGTATACCAATTCATCCGTCAAAGTCTAATAATTCCTTATTTGAAATTTGAATCATGCACAAGAATATATAGAACTAATTTGTTCGATAACGTAAATGGTTGTGAAAACTAAAATGTTGAAATTATACCTGATTTAATATGCTCATGATGTTTATTAGCATCAATTTGCTCATCGTCATTGTAGGTTTTCATTTTGGGAAGATAAGGATTTACGTTGCTTGACTTGCTCTCGACATGAGGTATATAAATATGTCGATGTGAGACGACCTAGCCAAACTTGTGAGATCTACAATAATACAAAATGAAATAAAAGTAATGGTAATCACCACTTGTAATAAGTTATTACTATTGTTAGAAGATAGAATGTCTCATATAATAAATAATTTGTGTATGAGTATGTTTTGTATGACACCATTTTATGTGTAAGACCATCATATCAAGAGAGAGGAGAGTTAAGTTTTATGAAAACTAAAAATAATTCATTTAAGAGATGTCAAAATAAAATAATTGTGAAATCATTTTATACAAGAGTTTGTGTTAACCTAAAACGTACTCTCTCTGTGCCACTATATCAGTCTCACTTTGACTTTACGCGAAATCCATTGAGTCTCTTCGATCATGATTTTTATCGCTTATATGCAAAAAAAATTATTGAAAATTATATTTTACTCCGTCTTTTACACAATATATGACGTTTTCGTTTTACGAGACGAGCCTTGGACTTTAATTTTTACGAAATTATTTTACTCCAAAAAAATATATATAAATTATACCATAAAATTCCTTACGAAACGAGCTTTCATACAAGTATAGATTTGATTATATTTGACTAAATATTTTGAGAGATATCGAAGAGAGAACTGACTGTCTCGAAATGTGAGAAAGTCATATCACTACTACAAAATTGAGAAAAAACAACGCAAATAGCAAACTTGCGTCGTTTATAATAGAGTTAATTGATAATTACCACCTTATAAGTACAATTTTTTAAAAATTAACACCCTATAAAAATTTCCTTAAAAATTATGACCACAATTGAGACATTTTTTTAAAAATTGATACCCAAATTCTTATTTCAATCGAGTAATAGAATTTTTTGAGGAAATCTTACCTATTCTCTTAAAGTTTGATATTAGTTATCCAAAATATTCTTCATTTAACGCTATAAACATATGAGTTGACACCGAACTTCAAAAAAATTAACTTACTCATTATACGACCAACTACATTTTTCAAGATATTGACATTACCAATCACTTGATCATGAAAGACATATGTTAATGGTGTTATATGAAGGCTTTTTTGAGTAATTCATATCAAATTTTATGAGATATGAAATATTTCCTCGAAAAATTGTATTTACTTTGTCGAAATCAGAATTTGGGTACCAATTTTAAAAAAAAAAAGTCACATTTATGGTCATAATTTTTAAGGAAATTTTTATAGGGTGTTGATTTTAAAAAAAAGTGTACTTATAGGGTGGTTATTATCAATTAACCCTTTATAATATTATAAACAACGACCTAAAAACTTGCGTTGTTAAAACTTTAGGCGTCAAATCAAACTCATCATTAAAAACAACGCAAAAAAACTATAAACAATGGTTGAATTATAAATAATGGTTTTTGCCAATATTGCGTTGTCTTTAATTTGAACTTTAAATAACGGTTTTTAAAAATAAACCGTTATTTTTAATTAAAAACAAAAAAACGGTTTTACATTAAAAATCGATTTAAATAACTAAAAAAAACGGTTACAGACTAATAACCGTTTTTAATAACTATAAAAAAAAAACGGATATTAATTTATATCCGTTATGTAAAATGAACTTTATATAACGGTTTTATATATAGGATTTTTTTAGACACTACCTTAAATATATCATGACATGCGAGGATCTACCTTACATTTATTTTTTTGTGAACAACTACCTTACATTTCTCAAAGTTTGTGAGACACTACCAATTAACAAATTCCTTTAATTTTTGGATGTATACCGTCAATGACTAACGGAAAATTCTTAACCTAATAACTAACTTCTTTCATTTCTTCCCCTAATGTCTCCTTTTGAAAGTGTTCATATATTCTTCATTTCAAATTTCTTTTCTTAATTCGAAATTAACCCTATTCTTCAATCAAAGAAACATAAGTATAGTTAATTAATTAAGCTTCAAATACAATTTTTACTCACAATTGTATGTCATTTTCAATATGAATTGATAAGGTAAAAAGGAAATATGGTTTAAACAACAAACAACAAACAAACAATAAACAAATGAATCAGAACAACACAACACATCACACTAAGTCGTGCGATAAAAATAAACTAACGAATGAACAATCGTTAAATAAATACATTGCAAACATCGTGAGCAAACCAACGCAGGACCCGATCAACGTGGGAACCCCCGAAGAACCAAGGGAACTGCAACTAGGCGCTTCACTAAGCGAGGACGAACGCGCGCAATTCGCACAACTCTTAACTGAGTTCAAGGACGTCTTTGCATGGCCATACAAAGACATGCCCGGCATTGATCGAAGTATCGCAGAGCATCGCATCCCCATCAAACCCGGTTTCAAACCTGTTAAGCAAAAACTAAGGCGACTACGACCCGAATGATCCCTTATGGTGAAGGAAGAAATCGAGAAGCAGTTACAAGCCGGCTTCATTCAAGTCGTCGAGTACTCAGATTGGGTTTCAAACATGGTCACAGTTAGAGGTGGCAATCGGGCGGGTCGGGTCGGGTTTGGGTCGGGTCAAGTCGGGTCGGGTCATGTCGGGTTCGGGTCATGTCGGGTCAAAGTGCCCTTTCGGGTCGAGTCGGGTTCGGTTCGGGTCGTCATCGGGTCGGGTCATGTCGGGTCAAATAGTGTATCGGGTCGGGTCGGGTTTGGGTCGGGTCATTATCGGGTCAGCGCGATTTTATCGAATTATTTTAATTTTTAACTACTAAAATAAGTATTTCGATCATTATTTTATTTAATTACTTCATTATTAAGTCAAATATATCATTCTAAATAATAATTTGCTTTCAATCCAATAAAATTAAGCTTAATAATTATCGGGTCGTCAATTTAGTCGGGTCGATATCGGTTCGGGTCATCATCAGGTCGGGTCTGGGTCGGCTTCGGGTCACTGATTATCGGGTCATGTCGGGTTACGAGTCGTCGTCGGGTCGGGTCGGGTCGGTTCCCGGGTCACAATATTTTCGGGTCAATCGGGTCGATTTTTGCTCGGGTTCGGGTCGGGTCACTCGGGTCGGGTCACTCGGGTCGGGTCAAGCTTGCCAGCTCTAGTCACAGTTCTAAAGAAAAATGACAAAATTCGAGTGTGCGTCGACTTCCGTGATTTAAACAAGGCAAGTCCAAAAGACGACTTTCCGTTACCGCACGTTGACGTCCTGGTCGACAATACCGCCGACCATGCTCTCCTATCCTTCATGGATGGTTATGCAGGCTATAACCAAATCAATATGGCCTACGAGGACATGGGCCAAGACCACATTCATTACACCGTGGGGCACATACTGCTACACGGTTATGCCTTTTGGTCTAATCAACGCAGATGCAACATACCAACGCACCGCAACCACACTTTTACACGACATGATGCACAAAGAGGTCGAAGTATACGTTGACGACATGATCGTCAAGTCAAAGGAGAGAGGTGATCACATCACCAACCTCCGCAAGTTCTTCATACGCCTCCGTCAGTACAAGATGCGCCTGAATCCCCAGAAATGCACATTTAGAGTAAGATCCGGCAAGCTACTAGGACACGTAGTACGCCAAAGAGGCATCGAGATCGACCCCTCGAAAATAAAGGCAATTATGGCAATGCAGCATCCTAAGAACCTGGACGAAATCCAATACATCTCACGCTTCATAAGCAAACTAACCATGATATGTGAACCGATCTTCAAAAAGCTAAAGAAGACCGACCATGTGGAATGGGACGAAGCGTGCCAACAAGCATTTGATAAAGTCAAGGAGTTACTATCCAACCTTCCAGTACTAAGGCCACCACAAAAGGACCTACCCTTATCAGTTTACCTAACAACAACATCCACGGCAATGGGCGCCATGCTCGCGCATGAAGTCAACGGCAAAGAGCACCCCATTTATTACATCAGCAAAAATTTTCTCGACTATGAAACTCGATACGCACCCGTCGAGAAAAGCCGTCTAGCATTGGTATGGGAATCCAAAAAGCTCCGTCACTATATGCTTGCACATCAAACAAAGGTCTACTAAAAAATGGACCCAGTCAAAATACCTCTTCGAGAAACCCGTGCCAAATGGATGCATGGCACGATGGACGTTGCTCTTACCCGAATTTGACATCGTCTACGTCCATCTCAAAGCAATCAAAGGGCGAGCAGTCTCAGATTTCCTCGCCTAACACGCAATCGACGAGGAGCCCATCATCGACACTACATCATTCCCCGACGACAGAATTTACAACATAAACGACGAACAATGGGAACTATCTTCGATGGTTCATCCAAATATCGAGGTTGTAGGATAGGAATACTCCTCATTTCCCCAAATGGCGAACACACACCCCTTTCCATCAAATTGGACTTTGATATGATTAGGGATGTCATTGGGGCGGGGCGGAGGCGGAGAAAGGGTCCCCTACCTCCGCATCCGCGAATAAAAATTGACCTCCACCTCCGCCCCATCACCCATGGCGGAGGATACTTCCTCCTCCACCACCCGCCTAACGGAGGAAATTTTAAACCTCCACCCGCCCCACCATTCACCCAGACCCGCCCCACCCGCCCCACCATCCGCCCCAGACCCGCCCCCCCATTCGCCCAGACCCGCCCCAATTTTTACTACTTTAATTTAACCAATTTTTTATTGTCACTTTATCTAAAAATAAAATTTTAAGTGTGTATATAGCCGGGAAGCGAGAGAGAGCAGGCGGGCGGGTGTGGCGAGGACGAGGCGAAGGCGGTGGCGGGGCGGGGACGGGGCGGAGTTTAAATTGAATCCACCTCCGCCCCACAACCCGCGGCGGAGGTCAATTTTCGCTCCTACCTCCGCTCCACGACCCACTAAACTACGTCCTACCTCCACCCTAACTGGGGCGGATGCGGGGCGGTATCCGCGTAGACCCGCCCCACTGATATCCCTAGATGTGATAAACAACGCCGCAGAATATGAAGCGTGTCTGCACGGACTCCAGGCCGCGCTCATACTCAATGCAAGGAACCTATGAGTATACGAGGATTCATCCCTGATTATCAATCAAGTATCTAGAGTATGGAAGATACTTAACGAAAACCTTGCACTCTATCAGAACAAAATCCAAGAACTCATCGCCAAGTTCCACCGCGTAGAGTTTTTGCACCTGCCTCGCGAAGAAAAACCAATTCGCGGACGCCTTATCAAAGTTGGCGTCACTATTAAACATACCCCCGGGAATGCAAACCATTCCCATCGTCGTTGAACGGCGTAGCGAGCCCGCATACATATGCGACATCGAAACCGAGGAAGAACAAAACGAGCCTTGGTATCAAGCAATAATCAACTTCAAACAAAACGGTGAATACCCACCAAACATTGACAAGCGCGGCAAAAGAGCTCTCCGGCTTCTAGCATCACAATTCGTGCTACAAATGGACAAACTGCTCAAGAAGACGCCACAAGGTACACTACTCTTGTGCGTTGACCACAATAAAGGACAAGAGATCATATTTCAAGTCCATGACGGCGAGTAGGACCACACATGAACGCTCGAGCCCTATGTATACAAATCCTTAGGCTATGATGGTATTGGACAACCATGGAAGCCGATTACGCGAAATACGTCAAGCATTGCCACAATTGCCAAATTTTCGCAAACGTACAACACGTACCCCCTTAACCTTTATACAGCCTCACATCGCCATGGCCATTCTCGACATGGGGAATCGACGTCATAGGCAAATTACATCTGGTGGGCGCAAGAGGACACTGCTTCTGTAACACCCCGACTTTTTCTAATTTATTTTATTCACTTTCTCATATTCGTTAATTTCCTAAACTAGTGATTTTCCATTTTTAGCTCGGGAAATCATTTCTTTTATGAATGAGTCGGGTCTTGGTTATGGTTGAAGTATACCCAAGTCCATGAGTGAGCTTAGGAGAGTCTTATAAGCATGGGTAAGTAAGGGTATAAGTGAGGATTTAAGAAAAGAAAGGAAGAAACGAAGATAAGGGTAAGTAAGGGGCAGAGCGAGCCGCTCCACCCCTGGAGCGAGCTGCTCCTCTCAGAGCGAGCCGCTCTGAGCTCAGAGCGAGCCGCTCCCCAACACGGGTTCGAGTTCTAGGGCTTTTCCGTGTTTTCTTTTGGCTCAAGTCACTATATTATTTCATATCTTCCTAAACCTAGCAACCTAATAATCTGATATACTTCTCCATCCTCTCATTCCTCATATCCCATCCTCATTCATCCCTCATAATTCTCCCACAAGAAACTCTCTAATCTTATCCTAACTCCATTGTTTTTCATCCAAGCTTTCATCTCTTGTGCCCTAACTCTTTCCTAGTCTTTTCCCTTAGTGTATGATCTCTTTTTATTCCTTTTATTTTCTGATCTTGTATTATTTTATGTGTTATGATGCTATGTGTTCATTGCTTGTGTGTTTTGGCTTGGATCTTCAAAGGAGAAGGTGATTTTGAGGAAGGAGACACCATCTTGGTTGAAGAGGAAGAAGAATAGCAAGGCTTGGACATTGATAAGGTAACTAGGTGTGATCTAGTTGTATGTTAACATGTATGAGGCCTATGAGTTGTTGATCTTTTATTCTACTTTGTTGATCTATTGTATGAGTGCAAATCTATGTTGTTGATTGTTGTTTTAGTATGAATTCATGCTAGATCTATGGCCTCATACTAGGGTTGTCATATTATCATGTTCTAATACATAATTCACATAGATTATCGTTAATCATGCTTGTTAAACTTGGAAAAACGAATGGGTGATGATGTATTGTTGTTGGCCGAATTGTTTGGGTGAGGGCCGTGGCCCTTGCTTTGTTTTCCTCATGTTTTTCCTTCTTGTTATGGCTTAATTATGTTAGATCTTGATGTTTGATTGAGTCACCTAAAGTTAACTAAGAGTTAAGATGATTTTGATAAAGTCTACTTATGATCATATGCATGTTTAAGTGAGTTAATCATATAAATCGATAATTGGTCACATGAGAATTGAATGTAATGCATGAACTTGGGTGTTGTGTGTGTTGGTCGTGTGATGTACACACATGCCGTGAGGTGTGTGTGTGTGTGATGGTTTGTTTGTCATTTGTTTGAGTCTTGGTATGTCCTAAGATGTTAACTACGCTTTATTGAATTGAGATACACTTGGTTTGATCACTAAATAATGGTATATGGGTATGTCAATTGAATGTATGGCTTGTATTGCACGTTGATCATATTGTACTCTGTATGTATGGTTGGTTATGATTGTAATGAGGCTTGTGTATGTATGAGTATGGTTGTTGTGGATGTATGGTTGTGTTGGAAGTGTTGGAGACAGGTTAACAGGTTAACCGGCTATGCTTGGGTTAAGTTTGCACATGGGTACTGTTCTGGCACATGTGTGAGGAGATACAACATCTTAGGATGGACGGATACAGCTCATGGTCCCCTCGGCTATTCTTGTTGTTTAGCTAGAGCTATCATGGGTTCTCAACCAGAAGGGTTAGAGACTATGGTTATTTATGTCGTCACCGTTCTTGTTGCTCGGTGGAATTTGGCCAAATTTAGACTTGTGATTATTGAGGAACTTCTTGTTGCTGTTCCGCCATAGGGTTTGGGTGATTCTTGTTGCTTCACCCGGGGTGATTCTTGTTGCTTCACCCAGTTCTCCGCGCTTACTCTCGCAATTGGTTGGAAGAAGGATCGTCTTGAGAGCTCGAATGGTTTGGACACAACTTTGGTTGTGCCGTGATGTTTGTTGTTTGTATATTATTGTTTCTTGGTTGTTTGTTGTTGTTTGTGTCATTGTACTTTGATTTAGGCCGTAGGCCAGGTGAGCTTGTTGCATTGTTGTTCATGTTTCGTTATGTTAAAATATGACTGGGGAGCACCTAGTTACTCCCCACTGATTGTGGTTGTTGCTTCCTTTTTTTTTTAGGTACGCGCGGGATGGGCTTATGTGTGAGAATGCCGTGAGATTGAGACCCATAGCATGCCTTTCGCGAGTTGTCTTGATAGCTGTCGAGTTGGTTTAGTTTGGATTAGACTTCATTTATGCTTTCAGTTCATTGTACCTTGGGTTTTGGTTTTGTAAGGGGTATTTACTCCCCACTTCTAGGCTTCAAGGCCTACCCTCTTATCGTTGTTTTGTTGGTTAGTGAGTAATGATCCGGATTTCACGGTGTTTCCGCCACCGTGCTCGCTTTTATTTTCTTTTATTTTATAAATCCTATTTATTTCTTTATCTTATTTTGTTGGAAAATCCGGGTTGTTACAGCTTCATCCTTGTAGCCATCGACTATTTCACAAAATGGGTCGAAGCCGCGTCATACCGTAAACTTGACACGAAGGAAGTCGCCAAGTTCATACAAAACAACATCATATGCCGATACGGTACACCTCACGAGCTGATCAGCGACCAAGGCTCACACTTCCGAGGAGAAGTCGAACCGCTCCTCACGAAATACAAAATTCAACGACACAGATCATCACCTTACCGGCCCCAAACCAATGGAGCGGTAGAAGCTGAAAACAAAACCGTTGTAACCATCCTCAAAAAGATGATCGAGACTTGCCACGACTGGCCACACAAAATTCCCTTCACCCGATGGGGATATCGCACCACAATACCCACACCAACGGGGATGACACCCTACTTCCTAACCTACGGCACGAAAGCTGTACAACCCGTAGAAATCGAAATGCAGTCACTTCGAATTCTCATGGAAGCAGACATACCCGACACTAGTACAAAAATCACTTACGGCTACGGTTAAAAAGGACATACGGCTACGGTTATACAACCGTAGTATATCCAGGTGTAGCCTTAAGTCTGTGATTTACGGCTACGGTTCTACAACCGTAGCCAAAAAGTAAAAGGCTTCGGTTATTTTTGACAACCGTAGCCGTAAGTGGACATTTGGCTTCGGTTCTTTCAAAGAACCGTAGCCTTAAGTAGACATTTGGCTACGGTTCCTTTAAACAACCGTAGCCATAAGTTTGGATTTGGCTACGGTTCTATATAACAACCGTAGCCTTTTCTATTCCTTTTTTTATAAAAAAAAAACAAAATGGGAAAAAAATAGCAAAATATTATGACATGATATAATTAATATACACAATATCAGCTGCACGAGTTTAAAAAATTTATGTAATACAACTACAATACGAGTATTAATAATTAATACATTATAAATCCAACTCGATCATTCGTCATGGGAGAAACGAAACGATACTCATTCACTTCATTGAGGGAGTGAAAATGGGCAGACAGAGGCCATGATCAGGGTAGGCCCAAGTAGCAGCAGCACCAAGTCAACAATCGTATACAAGCCCGCAGACAGTATACACTAGCGCACCAACAGAACTGACAGCTCTACACAAAGCAACAACAGCAACATATTGGTAGCTCGACAAACGCACACAAACAAAATTACGGAGTACCAGCAATCCACAACAGAACAATATCAGCAATAGTATCAAAAAATATACTACTGACCTCTCCTTTTCAAAAAAAACCTTGGTTTAAAAAGGAGTAAAATGCACCGAGGCAATGACAGCCAAAGTTGATACTGCACACAACACGAAGCGAAGGCACACATAGACACGAGACACAACTTTTATAGAAGTCAAATTTGCACATGCAAATAACGTTTTCTACTTCATATCACTAATGAGCTGATGTTGCCATGTCGAAAGCACAAATATCACTTAGGAAGAGCAAGAAGGAAGTGAGTCAGCTTCCACATTTACTTATAAAATTGGCGGGTTCCACATTTACTTATGAATGGTAGAAAACTATAAGACATAGAAGTAATAAATAAAATTGTATACCATTTAATATGGTGGCTTTAGGTGCCTGGCTTACGGTGGGTATATTATATATATCCACTGCAACACGATTGGTATCGTCTTTAACTTTAAAGTGTAACACCAGCAGCAAGATCGTTCTTAGATTGATCAATTTTGCCTGCATGTCCTGAACCGCCTGCTCTTGAACAATCACCACGACCAAGTACGCTGAACTGAAATTTATTTACCTTGTCGACAAGTTATGGGTGTATAGCCAATGGAAGGGAGATGAAATGAGAGTAGCCAAGTGCTGGACTCTTAGCAGCCTGTCGTCAGGAGCACAAAAAAAATGTTGACAGAGACCATTACTGCCACAACTAACTGTACTATGCCTACAACATCACCATTTTCACCTAATAAAATTGGGTTTTATAAACTGTGTCCAACGAAAACTACAATAGAATTGTTTTGCTCACCATTTTCATCATATCATTCAGATCACCTTTTCAAACGTTAACTTAGGGTGTGTGAAATAATTTCAGTAAAATTGATACGAATTTAGCCTCACAATTGACCATTGTTTCATCTCCAATTAATTTAAAACCTTTCGTTGGTTAAACCAACTAATATTAAAAACAATTTGACTACAATAATAAATCCCTAATCATAATTATATACTATTTCAAAAGTACTAGTGTTAGTTGTTAAATCACCTAACCATAAGCAAGCAAACTCTTGAATAGTACTCCCTCCATTCCACTTTACTTGTCCCTTTTTGGTTTTAAAAAAATTCCAATTTAATTGTCCCCTTTGGAAAAATGACTAAATTACCCTTGTATTAACTCAAGTCCAAGAAATGCAAGCCCTTGTGTTTTTATTTGAAGGCTACATTTGAAGTCTCCCACCCATATTAGTGTATAAGGATAAATTTGGAATTATATGTAAATGTTATGAAAATTAAGGGTTGATTGTGGCTTTTTTCTAAGTTTCTTAAATTTAACATTTTAATAAAAGGGGACAAGTAAAGTGGGATGGAGGGAGTAGTATTCATTAAGTTTTTGCTATTCGGAGAAGGGTATCGTTTTTGCTAAGCTACTATCCGAGTAGCTTAGCAAAAACGATACCCTTCTCCGAATAGTTCACGATAATCTAAATTTTGTATCCATTTCTTCAAAACTCTTAAATAGTAGTATTCATTAAGCAAGGTGGAAGCAAATAGTTTTCTCATAACTTGTAAACTCCACGTTTCCATCCATTGTGAACATAGAAAGACGAATCTCTCATTACAAACAAAATGGGGTTGACTTTCTAATTAGGTAGTGAAAGTCAATGTCACACACGTGAACCAAGTTATAATTACAGGAAGATGAGAATTTACCAATTTGATGACAAGCTTTAGCTGATGCTTGATACAAGACAATGCATTCTGCATTGATACCCTTAGGAAGCTCAAAAGCCAATACTCTACCCATAGCTGAAATAAAAAGTGAATACTGTCCATCAGGTCAGCTCCATTACAACTTTTATATACACGAATACACAATTAAGATAACAATGTAAAAACTAGGCATACTAGTACTTGCACTATCCCATAACTAAGCGTTTAGCCATTGAGAATGACTTCATATAAGAAGAGTATCACAAGCAACAGTAAAATGTGTAGACATATCATAATTTACCTGCTTCTGAGTTTCACAAATGCAGTTCTAAGATATTTTATTTCAACAGAAAACGACAACGATAAAAAACGACAATGATCACTAAATTCAAAGTACCCAATTTCAACAGATGAAGTTTACATACTACAAACAATTACCTAAATATTTTATTTCAATTAAATAAATGCACTTCTATATTACAAACAAATAGAATTATAGAACTTAGACGATTGACTTACAAAGAGTAGTTTTTTTAGGAAGGAGTCTCGAGGCGGAAATCTCAGAAAGCGTCTTTAAGATTATACAAATCCTTTGGAAAAAAATCGACCACCAAATTAGAGTTAGTGACGTAATTCACACAAAATTGATTCTAATTACATACAAATCGAAGGAGATGAAGGAATAATATGAAATTAGATTGCAATAAAGAAAAAGACGAAAACCTAGGGTTACAAATATGCAAATTAGACAAATTGGTGCTTCAGAGATAAAATACACATATAGAAAACCATAAATCACAAAAAAAATACTCCCTCCATTCAAGTCCAAATGCTACATTTGCTTTATCACATTTGTCGATGCGAATGTCGGAACGGAAATATCTTTAATTTCACACGATAAAAAAATTTAAAAATTGGATATTAATATTGTACTCGTAAAGACGAATCAAACAAGATCACACACGGTTATTGTAACAACCCGGATTTTCCAATAAATTAAAATAAAGGAATAAAATGATTTTAAAGAGAAAATGAAAATGAAATGAAGACCACGGTGGCGGAAACACCGTGTAATCCGAGTCGTCACTCACTAAACAAACATAAAACAAAGAGTTGGCCTTGAGGCCTAACAAACGGGGAGTAAATACCCCTTACAATCCAAAATGAAATAAAGGTATGAAAAATAATAAAGACTAAATCAACAAGTCTAGTCCAAGTTCTTCAACAAAAGCTAGCTACGGGGTCAATCCTCACGGCTTCTCACACTTCAAATCCCGAACCCGCGCTAACCTGCCACAAAGAAAGTAACAGCCACAATCAGTGGGGAGTAACTAGGTGCTCCCCAGTCATATTTCAACATAATCAATACAAACAACAATACAACCCAAATGCACAACCAACATAGGTCATCCTCAAGCTAACCCAATAATCAACTAACTCAACTTGCGACCTATAATCAAAGTATAAACAAATCAACCATCGTACAAACCATACAACCCCAAATACAATTAGTTCAATATAGTTAATCAAGCTCAACTTAAGTAATCCAAGTTCAACCTATCATCAACAAAGTGACAGTCAATAATAATCAACAACTTTGAATGTCATCAACAAAGTGACAAACAACGACAACAATCAACAATCAATCGCAAGAGTAAGCACGGAGTACTGGGCGCTACAAAACACCCCGGACCCTACAAAAGATCCTGGCCCTATGGTGGCACTACAAAATGCCTCGAACAATAATCTAAACTTGGCCAAGCACACCCTACAAAAGAGTGTGGACAACCAATACCCACCGCTACAAAAGGGAGGCGCCCCTACAAAAGGACTTTTGATAACCAAAGTCTCAGAGCCACTACAAAATGGATGAGAACCCACGACAGGCGGCACCGTCCTACAAAAGACGTTGTAACTCCTCACGACGCGTGCATCAGCACCGTACGCACACTCAACTCAAGCATACAAACAATTCAATTCAACCTCGAGCCAATTCATAAACAATACCAATTCAACCAACCTCTAGCTCAAAATCATCACAACATCCACCATAAACCCTTTAACAACATAACCAAACCTTTCATAACCATTCTCAACACTAACCATAATCAACATGTTAAATACGGAGTAATAATCATAAGAACTCATAAATAGCCATAATAAACCATTATAATACCCAAAGTGGTCATCTCTAATCAACTTAATAACAATATAACTCAAATTCAATATGACAAACATCCCAATTCGCATTATTAGACTCAATAGTGTGAGACCGACTCCAAATCATCCCCAAGATTACAACTTTAACACACATAACCCTAAGATAATACCTTTGCAACCATACATACAATCAAAACATCCATAATCAATACCATGGTCTCACACAAGTCAAAATATGGCTAGGGCTACACCTAGTTACCTTTTACCGCACGAAACCAATCTAGCTTTCCTCCTCGTCGACGAGAATCGTGTCCTCTTCGTAGAATTGGCCTCCTCCAAGATTAGGGCACATACAACACATAAGATCACATACAATATAAGCATTCAATATAATACACATAAAATAATGTAAAAACTATAAAGACTAAACCTAGAACGATGAGAGATTGAAAGGATTACCCAAGAGAGTTGATTAGGAGAAGAATTAGGGCAAAAAGAGGAGAATTGAATGATCTTGAATGAAGTTTGAGAGATAATTAATGAAGTTTTAGGAGAGAGAAGAGAGGATTAGGGTTTTAGATTAATGAATGGGGAGATTAATGAGTTAATTAGGGCTGAGGTGAGGTTAGAATACGTATTTAATAAGTTATAAGAAGTCACGGATCGAAACAACAACAATTGCGCAACCCGCAGAAAGCAGTGCCGCCCGTGGCCCTCTCGCGGCCCCCTCGCGGCCAGCTCGCGGATTTCTTCTGTTCTTTTTTGGCAGTTGCGACGGCGTCGAAAAAATACGCAGTTTAGCCTTTTGAATCACCTGAATCGGAGTCCGTATGAGGAAATAACATGTTTTTTTTTGAATTTCGCAGAAAATGAAATACGAATTTAATGAAATGAATTATTTAAATAAAAAGGGGAAAAGTCGGGGTGTTACAGTTATATTTTCACTTATAGATTGTCGGGAATTTTAAAGATTACCGACACATATGAATAGTGTCAAAAAGGCAAATGTAGCCTTTGGACTTGAATGGAGGGAGTAGTAAGATAGATAAAGTTAATGGTTTTAGACAGAAAAATTAGGGTTTGAAATAGAAAGAGATAAAAGTAGAAACAACTTAGAAGATATCGAGTACAAGAGGTATGGTTGACAGCCGAAGTTGGTGATGGTGTGTTGGTGGCAGTCGGTCCGACGCGTGGTGGTGGTGTGAGGCGTGCTGGTGGTGTGAGGCATGGTGAGAGGCGATGAGATATGAGTTCAAGTGATTGAAATGAGTTTTTGTATGTATTGTTTGAGGTGAATTGAGGGTTTCAGTGTTTGATTAGTTATCCCAGGAACCTTTTTGTACACTAACTTACAGCTACGGTTAATATAATGAACCGTTGCCTTTGAGTCCCACATATTACATTTTAGGCTTCGGTTCTATAAGTAACTGTAGCCTTTTGTGTTTTGTCAATTTTTTCGCTACGGTTATTTAACAATAACCGTAGCCTTTTCTAAATCTTAATATTATTTTACTTATGGCTACGGTTAATTATTACAACCGTAGTCTTTTTTGGTTGCCAAATGTATATTTTGTACTAGTGCGAGGCAGAATGGGCACGCGAACGATACGAGCAGCTCATCCTCCTAGACGAAAGATGCCTACACTCACTAAGTACAGTCTGAATGTACCAATCACGGCTACAACGCGCATACAACAAACGAGTCAAACCACACAACATCAACGTGGGTGACTTGGTCCTGAAGTCAGTAAGGGCACCATTACCCGGTCGATCCAAGAGAGAAATTCAAACCCAATTGGGCCGGACCGTACTTAGTTAAGGAAATCCTTCCCGGAGGAGCGGTAAAACTAACCGACCTCGACGGCGAAGAATTCAACTTGCCTACAAACCTCGATCAGCTTAAGAAATATTACCCTTAAGCCTTACACAACTTTGCAATGCATTTCAAACGAACAAACGAACACACAGACACACGCACAGATGAACTACGCTTGGTTTAATTCCATACACTTGGATACGTAGGCAGTCTTGCAAAAGACTCAACCAAAATCACGAACTACGCTTGGTTTGATTCCGTACAAAACATGAACTACGTAGGCAGCTTTTCAAAGCACAACCAAACTTTTCTAAATAAACGCCCAAAGCTTAAAAAGGTCAAAGGCAATGCACCCACAAAATGACACGCTCGAAGCTTAAAAAGGTCAAGAGCATAGTCAATACAAAAACATAAGTCCAAAGCTTAAAAAGGTCGAGGACTCAGAGCAAAATATCCAAAGCTTAAAAAGGTCGAGGATAAACAAAACACAAAAGCAAACAAGACGAGACAAAAGCGAACACTTTCTTTATTAATCATTAAAAATGGAAATGTTTACATTTTAAGCAAAGAGTTTAAAACTAGCTTTCAAACTCCTTTTTATTCATTGAATAAATAAACAAATTTCTTTGAATAAAACATTCAAAATCTAAAGCTAAGGGTCCTTCCTACGCCGCTTTGGATTTTTGTCTTCATCTTCATCCTTTGAAGCATCCGCAACAACAATCACTGAAGCAACCGCCGGATTAGGAGCACTCCTCTCGAATCCTGGGGGTTCGACAGGGTCTTCTTCAGCTGCATCCTTGGACTTCTCGCCCAAACGGTTCTTCACGGTCACCTTCGGTCCAAGTCGTTCCCTAATCGGCCTGGATGAAGAGGCTCCCGCACTCGAGCTCGCCAAGTCACCGTAGTCTCGTTTCCCTCGCACCGCTGCATGCGCCAACGACGGCCTTGGACCCGTCCGTTCCCGCCTTCGCATGTTCTCTCTATCACGAGGATCGTGAGAAATGGACCACCTTCGATAGAAGTCCGAGACACGCGTCGTCTCGGAACCAGCTGGCCTAGCCTAGGTCACTCGGTCGAACCATCCTCGCACCCATGCATCAATCATTTGGTTGTTCAGAACAACCGCCTCACGGATGCGGGTATCCTCCGCAGGAATAACCTGAGCTTGACCGATCTGCCTCCTCAGCCGATGAGGGTGGATCCACACGCCTCTCTCAAACCCGCACAACATAATGCCATTAGCAGCATCCGCGACCGACGGTGCCGTGATGTGTCGAATGGACCACGACGACACGACCCACCTAATCATCCTCTCTCGAACAAACCCTTGGAAGTAGTTCACCGAACGCTCCCGAGGCATGGCCCAGTGGAGTACACAAGTACTTAACCCAGCTGGCTTGTACGATTCACTCCCAGGTGGAGCCAACACACTCAACCACTCCATCAGCCAAATCTGCAGAATCCTAGCACAGCCACGGTACGAGCTTAGACAATTAGCGTGACAGTCGTCCAAGCCCAGTATGGTCTCGGCTAAGATCAAGGCCGAAGGATCATGGCCTAGCTCCATCTCTTCCATCACTCGTGCATACCGTGCGTGGCCATGCACGCCATCATCCATCGACCCAGCAAAGCCGTAGCGATGAAGCAAGCAAAACCCAAGGGCTCTTCTCCTCGAGCGGTCCGAAATGCTCACATTGTTCAAGTTCATGTAACGCTCGCACAAGCGTCGCATGTTGACGACACCGCCTTCAAACAATCCCTCAGCTTGAGCATTGGTCATTGAGATATATTATCGTAATCTCCCATTACAACCAAACTCACTCCTAACCACTATGGGGGTTGTACGGGTAGACCATCCCGCAATAGCTGAAAACTCCTCCAACAGTGGACACACCTCGCCTCCCGGGAACCTAAACACGTGTACATTAGGGTCCCAATAGTCAAGGCAAGCGTCAAGGAAGTCCACCTTGACACGCATTTGCCTAAAGCCAATAAAAACATCCGCGCCCGTTGTGTACAACGCCCTCTTCTCCGAGTCACTAAGAGAAGATGTCTACCTCTTCAAAAGACCGTCAAAATGCTCCATTTTTGTTTTAAAATACAAAAAATATTCTAAAAAATACTAGCTACTAGTATGTAAGCCCGTACGATGCACGAGTTTAAACTTTTGCCTTCTCAAATTATTCAATAAAAATGAAATTAAAGGATATATAATAGAAGAACTATATGTAAAATTTTATTTTTAAATTTTTTGACCTTGTCGTTGCAATCTCGAAACATATGAGATTACATGTAAAATTTTCTTTTTAAATTTTTTTATTTATTCACATTTCAGTAATTATACAGCTTTTTAATTAATGTTTTTCTATTAATTTTAACTTTTTTTGTATGTATGAATAAAAAAATGAATTAAGGTAATGTAAAAATAACAATATAATACGATGCACGTTTAAATTCTCTTATTTTATTTTTATCTTAGCATTTTTCCCGTTTTAGTGAACTAAAAAAATCATTCTACACCGCATTTTTGTTGGTTAAGTTATATGTTCATACAATAATAACAATTTAATTTAAATTAATGTCTCAAATATAGTACTCTTAGTTAACAAATATATATAGAGGATCATTTATCATTTTGTACATATATATATTTAAAAGCTAATTTCACGATAAGATCATTTATCTTTGTTTCATATTTTTGATTTGCTCTTTTCCAAACTTTCTATTTGATATCGTAATAGATTAATGTAACTAGTTTCTTTTTCCTTTCAGTTAAGTTTACACATTTATTAAATTCAATTGAATTCTTACACTATTTTGCATTAATAAAACAAATATACTAATTATAGGGTGTCTAATATGACTCACAAAATATTATTTCTTTTACGTCATCAATTTGCTAAAGACACTTTATTTTTCTTTAAATTAAAAATCTTATTTAACCAAACTACGATTACTACCTTTTAATTTTTAAGTTTTCATAAAATTGAAAAAGACAATGGAACCTTAAGAAGGAAATAGACGAAATAAAATATAACCCATTATTGCCCTAATTCTGTATAGTAATAAGGAAACCAAAAGTCATTCTCATTATATTATATGTGTTGCTTATCCAATTGTATATGTTTATAATTAATGTGCTTCATGTTTTATATCAAACTCTTCTAGTTATTTTAATTTTATCTTAATTTAAAAAAGCATAAGTAGGAGGATTTACCAATTAAAGTTAGAGTTTTATCATGACTAAAAAGTCAATATAGATATATATGTTTTTTCAAAGTTATATGCTTACTAAAAGTGTTAAAATTTTAGATAAAATAAGTATATAATTATAGTTACAATCAAATTCTAATTATATGGTTTTTCTAAACATGAGTTTATGAACAATTACAATAGTTTTAAGAAACCTTAATACAATAGTAAATATATAATGGAGATCTTAATTAAGCACTTTGGCAAACATATGAACTTTGAATGAATTACTACGAACAAAGTTACACGGCAAAGTACAAAAATTGTAAATTAATTATTTTTTATTTGACAACAAAGTTGTATCCAAATATATATAGTATGTTTGTTATTGAAAATAATTCCAAAAAAAATGTACAATTTTATAATTAGTAATATCCAATTTTGTAGCTATAAGTTTACAATTGAAAATTACAAATTAGAGTTTTGTAATTATCCATAAAAATTAGAGTTTTGAAAATGTTAAATTTGTAACCATATACATGATAATAAACATAAATAATGTAATTACAGATCGATAATGACTTAAATTAGATTAAAATTACCAATAAACATTGTGTATCTTCTTACGGTATTTTATTGTCACATGTACATCAAATAGGTAAATAACCAATAAATCTTGTACATTTTCTTAGATAATTTCTTGTCACATATACACCTGCAACATACAAAAAAAAAACAAAATACAATGAAAATATGTAATTAATAATTTGAAAAATCTTAAATTAAGACTTTTAATAATGTAATTACAAATTGACATAATAAAATAACTAATGACTTAAATTAGAACCAAAATAACAAATAAATCATATATATTCATTTACCGTACCTTTCTCGTTACATATACCTCAATTTCTGTTGATTCAAACTTCAAAATCTCTACTCACAATTACATCTGCAATATAAAAAAAGAAAAAACCAACACTATCAAACTATTGTTACTATGCAAATAAATAAGCTATTCATAACATAAACTTTTTACTAATACAATCTCAATCACACATATCACTATAAACACAAAATATATTAGATCTATTAAACTTTTTAAAATAACAATAATTAATAATAAATCACCATGAAAAAAGCAAAAAGGAAAAGAAGATAGGTTAGGTACTAACAATGCACAAATACACTAATCATGTTAAATTGTTAATATATTACGTGTATATATATTGTATTAATATAGTCTTGTTTTAACAGTTCTATGTTTTCCACAATTTGTCATTATTCTAGGAGTTTCACATTTTCTACAATTTATCTTCTAGTCAAATTATATGTATTGAAATTTGTTTATTATATAATTATTATTATATTTAACTAAGAGTTCGCATAAAGTTGGAGACTCTAAAATCACTCGAAAAAATCTCCAATTATATAGATATATTGATTTGAGAGAATACAAAACAAGCAAAGAAAAAATGGTGAATTGAATGAGGTTTATGGCTCGCACCCCCCCTCTTTATATAGGAAAACAAAATCTCGAATTAAGAAAATTCGGCGATAAAACCAGCAGGACAAGTCGCAAGGACTCTTGCGATTAGGTGTGCCAATCGCAAGGACCCTTGCGATTTCCAGGTCCATTCGCAACACCTCTTGCGATTCTTTAAGGCGGCATTCTCCCTGATTTTTCTTATTTCCGACTTTCCAAATCCTATTTTGCATGCAATTTCGACGTACATCCTAATTGGGCTCCCTAGCTCGAGCCTAATTACATCCTATTGAACATGGATCCTTCACAAGTAATGATGACCCGATCGTAAACACGGCATTTCGCAATTTGTTTAGCTCATTTCGAATTTTTTAAATGAACATTTTCAAACGCATTTTCAACAAACATCTTGAAACAAAGTCTCTCACTCGGGAATCATTTTCATTTTTCGAAATATTTTAGCCACTAACTAAGCAGGTACAGTACAAGAATGAACAGAAAAGAAATACACAAGCAAACGTCCTTAAAACGACAGCTACAGTTCAAGCCACTACATAGCCCACTACACTATGGGTGACGACGACGGTACTCGTCGAAGTCTCTCTGAAGCTGGGCCATGTCCGCCCGCCTCTGGCATAGCTGGGCCGCGCGCTCTGCCCAAGCCATCCTCCAACGATGAGCTGTCCGCCAAAATTTCTTGTGGACATCCTTTGCAACCTACACAATACAAAGCATTTTTAAAACAGTTTCACTCTATTTTGCCTTAATTTTACACTAAATTAAGACAAACTACGGGGGAAATTTTAAACGCGTACATTTTCTGCTCCATTTTGCCTTAAATTTTACACTAAATTAAGACAAACTACGAGGGCAGAATTTAAACACATGCACTTGTACTCCATTTTGCCTTAATTTCATTCCAAATTAAGACAAACTACGGGGGCAAATTTCAAACACGCACGTCCTACCTCATTTCGCCTTATCTTCATACTAATTTAAGCCGAACTACGGGGACAACACTTTAAATTAGCACTCCTAAGCCTAGGCTCTTCACTTTGACTACAGTTTCACACTAAAACTACAGTCAAACTCGAGGGGGTAACACAAACACATGCCCATACTCAAGTTTGCCCATCGTTATTCACTAACACAGATACACAAATGAAGGTACCATACCTACTTGTGGATACCCATATCCGTACCCTCCCAAACAAAACCCTGTGATGTATCACGGACTTTTATTACGCATGTTTTAACGTTGACTTATACGGTTCTAACTAATGTCGAATTCATTTTGAGTCGTTTTAAATGTTAAAATGTTTAAGGTCGCTTTACATCGCTCTTAAATAAACGTTCATTTTGTCCATTTGGAGTCTAGCTAGGTCCTTGTCCTGCTTCATTTGGCGTGAGCTTCGCATTTGCACTACAATTAGTCCTTTTACATTAACAAGGTCTGATTTAGCATTCCTAAATTCCTAAATTTAGGCCCGGTAGCTAAAACCGCTATTTAGCATCCTCTTACACAAAATACAACCTCACGTCTTACCTTATCTCACAAAACTATGCAAATACACCACTTTTCATTTTTCCGGTCTCGCCCAAACCGAGCCCAAACCCAAGCCTTTGGCCCGCACTCCAAAGCCCTAAGCATCACAAAATATCTCGTAAATATCCTAGGGGTTTTCTTGAGCTTCACGCTCGAGATTATCACGAAATCTTTCAAAGATTCAATGCAACCAAACTTGGAAACTACACAAAACCAGACCCTCAAACCGCATAAGTCTATGCGGTTTGGGTAGAGAACCGCATAAGCTTATGCGGTTTGCCACAACCGCATAAGCCTATGCGGTTCCTCTACTGCTTTTATTTCCCCGCTTCCTAATTTCTCCGAGGTTTTTAGTATATATAGAGCCCTATACCTCGACCTCAAAACATACTTTGGATCATCTTTTTCCACACAATTCACATCTTTCACATCTACACACTTTTTGGATCATCTTTCACACACAATTCACAACACACAAATCCTCTTTCACAAAAACCTCAAGCACTCAAATCCTTGAGCTCCACACACCACTCCGCCTTGAATTCATCCTCCTTTTAAGTTCAAGAAGCGAAGCTCCGCCAGATCTCAAGCGTCGGGACAAGGTAGGTACCGATCCACTTGGATCAAAGCTTTTTCTTATTTTCTTATGGACTAACAAAGGGGTCTACACTTTAGCGCCCCCCCCGGCTTTGGCACCCGAGCGCGCTTGCCTTCCAAGTGTTCTTATTACTTCGGGTACACCCCATATCCGATGACACGCCAAAGTCGCATAAGCAACCGACCTTATAAAATAAACCAATGGACAATTGAACTTTATTTTATTTGCATGCATCTTGCACCTTCTTATTTTGCATTTAAATCAACTTAAACAATGAATTCGACCTTTAACTGAACCGTATTCGTTAACAAGTTAAACATGCTAAACTGAGGGTTTTAATCAATCTTTTTGCATCTGCATCTGCATTCTTTTACAACCTTATCGCACTTGTACGTAGCGATAACATTAGCTCAAATATCATCTTACAAGGATTGTTCTAGGTCAGTAGAGGCTATTTTTACATAGGCTTTTCTAAAAGGTTTTCATAAATCATTATTTGAATTAACTCTTTTTCTAAAGTACCCTCACCCCGAATCCAATCTGGTTTCACAAGCCTTAGATCTAGGGGTGTCGGCGTGCTCCAAAGTCTAGGACATGTTTTTAACTTAGAACATGGTAGCAGGTTCCTATTTTCCGCGATAAATAGGTGGCGACTCCATAACAGTTCTTAAAGGTTTTTCCAACTTAATCTTTTTTAACTTTAAAATCCGCCCTTAAGCAAGACGCCGAGTTGGGTCCGATCCCGGGTTCCACAGTTTGGCGACTCCGCTGGGGAACTCTTATTTTTAAAACTTAAAACTAGCTTTTTCTTTTTAAAAATAAAGAGGTGAAACTTGAAAGCCTTGAACAATCCAAGTATACATATTTGAGCTATGCACATTCGTTTAGAGTCCATTCCTTTTGGAATCTAGGCACCCTTAGCACCCTTGAGAGGTGGTTCCAACACGCAGGCTTGTCCACTCGATAAAGCACGTGCAGGACTAACTTTCCTCTCTCCCCTCCACGGCTTGCCGTAAACGATTATCTCGACCGCCCAAAGGTTCTCTAGAAAACCTATCGCCCGCTGTGAAGGAAATAGAGGGGTTAAGTATCTGCCAAAGCGTACTCGAGGTAGTTGGAGGTGTACCCGACTGACTCATTTTTCACCCTTTTTGAGTCATACGTACAAGTTCGAGGCTATGCACCCCATGGTCTTTTTCAAAACAAGCATATGCATTCATATCTTCGAAAACTCGCTTAAACGTTTCAAAGATAAATGAACCTAACATCTAACAAACACTTTTCAAACAAAACTCTCGCGAACTTTTGAAATAAACTTTTTCAAAATTTCCTTTTCACTAACAAGCAAAAACCCGAGCAAGGACTAAAACCCGAGCTCGTGGATTTCAATCCTCTAGGTCACACGGCCTAGACTCCACTTTTAACATCCTCGACTCGACTTGCTCGAGCCGAATCCTTCCTCGTTTACACATCCGATCTCGAACTCACCTCGGCAAATTACCGATATCAGCTCGACGGGTGCAAAGCAAAACCTTTTAACATCGAGACGAGATGTGCGCACGCATCCTCGCCTCAAAAGCTTCCTTTAGCTAAACCGCTTTCGAAAACCTCCTTTTTCAAGCTTAAAAGAGTTTCTTAACAAAGAAATGAGCTAGAATGAACACTTAAAATCAACGTTGGTCTAGTAAAAATGCAAATCTAACCCACGCAACCTAATTCATTCTCAACATCCTCGACTCGACTAGCTAACCATCCTCGAGTCGAATCCTTTTCATGCATCTAGACTCAAGCCCTTAACGATGAACCGTTAACATGGGCTCGACAAATGCAAAGCCAACACTTTTCAACACCGAGACGACATGCTCACACCTATAGTCACCTTAAGAGACTTCTTAGGCACAACATTGCTCCTAAAGCAATACACTCTCATTTTTGAAATGAACCCTTTTCAAAGATCTTCTCTTTACAAAGCAAGCAAAACACTCTCATTTTTGAACTAAGCTCTTTTCAAAAGTTTCTCGCTTTTACAAGACAACCAGCAACATTCTCATTTTGAAACAAACTCTTTTCAAAAATACCCCTGTTTCCTACAAAACAACCAAAGCTTCTTCATTTTGAAACAATCACGTTTCGAAATTCTTTCAACTTCGAAATAATTGCTTTTCAAAGTTCTGGGTCGAACCAAATAGTTCTCCACTATTTCGTTTCAACCCACTAGGCATCCCTCACGAATCACTCGGGAATAATCATTACATTCCCGAATCTTTTCAAAGCACAAATGGGCTACATGGCCTTAGGCCATCGTAATCTATTTATCCCAAGCATTTTCATAAAGCAAAACCCAAGAATCTCGTCACATATTCTTGGAGACTTTTCATCTTGGGCGGCTCGCGGCCCTTCACATTTTTGAAATAACATTCTCTTTCAAAATTTCCGTGTCAAGTCAACTAGTCTATACCTAGTTCAATTCGACCCAATCGTAAATCCCTTCAACCATCCGGGAATAATCACTTCATTCCCGAGACCTCTCAAAAAGCCAATGGATTACATGACTCATGGTCATTGTACGCCAATTCCTAGCAAAACATTTTTCAAATAAAACACTTTACAAATCTCTTCAGGCCAAACGGCCCAAAGTCGACTCATTTTAGCAAAAATCATCCTTTTCAAGCAAACAAAACCCGAGAATGGCCAAGCCCAATCTCGCAAACTTTTCATCGGACCAAATGATCTTGGCCCAATTCCTCTTAAGCAAAACACGTGGACGTGCAAACCCGTCCATATCCCACCTTCACATTTTCGACCCAACTAGCTTTTCGCTATCATAGGTTCACTCCAAGCAATCTACAACCGGCCCACAACGACATACCGTTAGCTTGGGCCAATCACACTCTTCAAGGTCAAGCCAGAAACGTGTCAACACGTCTCTAGCTCAAACTCTTTCCAAACATTTTGTCAAACCACAACGAGCTACTTTTACAAAATCCGCATCACGTTTTTGAAATGACCTTTTTCAAAAATCCTTCATTCGAACCGAATGACCCATAGTCAGGACGGTTTGATCTAGACAAACAGTCTCCTCAAAACACCCGAGAATAATCACTTTATTCTCGTGACATTCCAAAACATAAATGAAGTACATGACCCGCACTCATTGTAACCCATTTATTACCAAACATTTTCAAACCCGAAAATGAACCTTTTCTTGAAAACAAATCTAGCAAAATAAACATTTTCGAAATCCATGATTCAAAATGGCCTACCGCCATTTTAATCCAAACATCTCTTTTCACAACACAACAAAACCTAGGAATGAACTAGCATCATCCCGCAAATCCTTCACGGTTAGACCAAGAGGCTCATAGTCGCTTTAATCTAACCCTCTTTCAAAACCGAATGTATGAAAACAAGTATAACCGTCTTCATCACATTTTCAAACACCCTTGATTCGGATAGCCTATCGCCACTCCGAATCGATTCACACTTTCACCGACAAGCCACTAACACGAGCTTATCGGATTTGATTTCAAAACGCCTTTTACATCGAGCCAAAATGTGACAACACATTTTGCTCAACAAAACATCCTGCTTTAAAAAAAAAAAAAAACTTTTGCAAAATCGAAGACAAATCTAAGTATGCATGAGCCAAGTCCCGACGCGAGCATCAACCCCATCCGAGACATGTGCGTCTCGAGCACCCAGCGAAGAATCCATCAAGGCGCCACCGACGATCTCACGGATCTCCTCAAGAAATTCGAAGTCTTTTCAATACGGTCGAGTTTTTAAGCATTGAGTCAATCTCTGTCAGTCTAGGGCAATCGAGTCTTCGACCTTACGACATTTTTAACAAATCGATAAAGGAACAAGTTTGCCTACAACCCAGCTTCCTTTTTACACACTTTTCCCATAAAAACACAATTCTACACCAACATACATTGCATCCCAGGACAAGCTATCCTAAGGAGGTCTAGGCCGGGTACGAAGGTCCAAGTCAACAAGTAAATCAAAGACACAAAGACAAAGAAGGCTCTCGACGACTAAACAGAAGGTTCACTAGTCCTTGTGGTCTACTACTCACGCTTTTGGAGGAGATCCATTAATTTGGAGCTCCACAGTGGTCATGAATTTGATCACGACCAAAAGTATGAGTATTCCTGGATCGCCCTCCCCGTACTCGATCGCGTGCCTAATAAGCAAACGAACTTGTCAGAGGAGCCCGGCGTGATAGACACACGATCACGAGTGACCACCGAGCCATAGGGTTTAGCAAGGTCCGAGCTCAAGCCCAAGCCACATAGGGCGTACGATATTCTCAAACCAAACGGGGATACAAGGGACAAAGATCAAAACCAAAGTCACCAAAAGCAAAAGTCTCAAAAGCTCAAACAAGGGGCAAAACAACTAAGCAAAAGCTTAAGAAGTTAAAAGCTCAAAAAGTCAAAAGCTCAAGAAGTCAAAAGCCTAGAAGCAAGAGCTTAAGAAGTCAAAAGCTTAGAAATCAATAAGCAAGGGGCCGAAACCCCAAAAGCAAGAAGCACCGACGCCCAAAAACAAGGGGCCAAGTCTTTATAAGTCCAAATTGAAGACTCGACAGAAGCAATAAGCAGCCTAGATCGACTGAGGAGAACCTACCCTTAGGATGCAATTATCAAGGTCAAACACATAAACACCCTTCGGACCAGCGGGTCCTTAAACACGCACCTTTCCACAAAAATGAACACCCCTCCCAGACCGGTGGATCCTTAAACACGCACCTTTCCACATAAACACCTCATGCACGCCCTTAAACACCCCTTTCGGAACTACGCTAGGTTTGATTCCGTAACCACGGATACGTAGGCCGCTCTCCCGAGCTCAATCAACCCTTTTACGCAAAACATCCCTATGTCTAAAGCTTCCAAAGTCAAGGACATCCTCACAAAAATCCACAAAAATTCACGAAGTCCAAAGGCAAACTATTTCTTTATCGAGGCGACTAAAACGAATTCGTCGAGGCAAAGTTGTCATAGACTTAGGAGTAGTACTCTGCTTTTTGGTCTAACACTGTTTTGCAGGAACAACAGCATCCCACCGCAGACAATCAAGCACCACTGGGGGCTCCACCAACGCACGTGTTCCCGAACATGGCATCCATGCAACCGTCGAATCTCAAATCACGCATACGATTCGTCTCTATTTTGCAAACTTTTCGACGCTTTAAGCATCGACTCACATGTCGAGTCAATCCTCTTCCAATCAAACAATTTAGCGACATTTAAACCGCTTCTTTCAAAAACTCTCCAGTCTTCAAAACGCTCCCACGGAACGACGCGCTTTTTTTTTCAAACTTACACGAGGCAATCCACCCTCAAATTAGCTAATCACCTTTCAAAATTAACCCAATACTCGAGTTAATATGAAAGCACTTTGCAATTCACTTTTTGCAAACACACCCTTTCGCAAACAAAATGTACCTTTCGAAAACGCATCTCAAATCCTTGAAATGCATCTCGAATCTTCGAAATCTAAACTTTTCCAAAAATTTAACTCGGCACTCGAGTTAATACATTTTGAGAAACAGCATTCTTCGAATTTAACTCACTCGAGTTAACACATTTTAAGCAAAAGCTCTTTCGAACTACGCCGGTTTGATTCCACGTTCGTGGATACGTAGGCAGCTTACGCAAAGCACAACCGAATTTAGCACTACATCCCACTCCGTGTTGTCATGAGATTCCACCGACAACTGGGGGCTTTCCAACCTTTGCACTCAAGTAACCCTCTACGGTCTTCACAACTCTAGCTTGAACCTACAACGTCTAACACCCCTTTCATCTCGCATGAAGCCTTACAACCAACATTTCTAGCATTCATTTTTAAAGCTCATTTCGACAATTAAAGTGAATCTTTTACAAAAATGATTTTTCAACAAAATGCTTTTTAATCCAAACATCCCAATCGGGAATCATTTCACTTTCAAATCCAAGCCTACTAACTACGCAGGTACACGGAAGCACAACACAGCACGGAAGCGAAAGACAACGAAAGCAACTACAAGCTCAAGCCAAGCTACAACGAACACTCATGTAATGTAGGGTTCACACAATCCTTATTGCACAAGATCACCTAGACAACTAAGGGTGAAGACGACGGTATTCATCAGAGTCACACTGAACCCGGGCCATCTCATAACCAAACACCATACTCTCCACTTTGACTCAGTTTTCACTCAAAACTTAGTCAAACTCGAGGGGGTAACCCAAAAACTCCTTCTCCAAGTACATCCTGCACCCCACTTTGACTTAGTTTTCACTCAAAACTTAGTCAAACTCGAGGGGGTAATCCAAAAACACCCTTATCCTAACACCTAACAGCCTTCTTCACATAGTTTGACTATCGTTATACATCATAACTCAGACAAACTGGGGGCTCACATACAAATATCACGGAAAATGGGATAATTTTTCGCATTTTTCATACACCCACCTGGGGCTTACATACACCGACAAAGATGACCAAGACAATCAAATGACGCTCCTATCAAGAATCAAACCTTCACAACGAAAAATGGGATAACAACATAAGCATTTACGGTTAAGCGACACCTCCAGAACCGCTACAAACGAGCATGCACGCTACAAGCATAACACTTTCATGTGTGCATCAAACAACAAGCACCCGAACGTAGGTCCTAGCACCAAACACCCTAACACATCCAAGAAACGTCCCGTACGTTCAAACATCAAACCACTCATACAATCCCAAGCACCTACACCCCAAGTCCGAGAGATGAGTATCACGTGAATCCAAACGAACCACCAGATACCACGTCTCATGGTCGAAGCAAGCGAAATTGAAGATCTCGAAAGGAAAATCGCGAGTTCAAATATTTCCGGATTTGAAACCGCGACATGTGCGAATGAGTTCACGCTTGAAGTCGCCAATTGATAAGCGATTCCCCGGAAGAGTCACTAGTCTACAGGCAATTTCCAGAGCATGTTTTGTTCCACGTTTTCCCCCCGTTTTTCTTCATACACGCAAGCTTAGATGGTTAAGGCGTCACCTACAGTCCGCCACAAGCACTAGCACATACATTATGCGCTATGCCTTGGTTAAGGCGTCACCTACAGTCCGCCATACGCATATGTTAAGCATTTAACATACGGTACAGAAGCAGAAGCACAAGCGCCCTTCACGAGCTTTTACATCATTGTCTCCTCAACAAAAGGCAATCATAAGCAATGACAACTACATAGGCACTCCTCGGCGAGTTCAAGCATAGACACCCTGCAGTTTACCCGGCTACAAGCATTCTACTTTACATAGACACTCCTCGGCGAGCCCAGGCACAAGTACCTTGCAAAACACGTCCAAACACAAGCATTACAGCCCTCACAAGCACACTCCTACACGAGATAGACATTTCCACGCACCTTCAAGCATACCTTGCGACCCCTACACACGCACTCCTTCATGAGACCTACATTTACACCTACACCTTACACATACGATCCTACGCCAAGCTACCCAAACATATTACAAGCATATGCGCTCCTCCGCGAGATCATACACCCTGCGCACGCACTCTTCACGAGAATAGACATTTAACCCAGATACACTCCCACACCTTGCACCTATACACCTGAACCTCTTACAAGACGAAACACCATCATTCTCCTACGAAACCAAACAACTACAACTACACCTACGCTCCTCGGCGAGACTATACATCCTTCCCCGACAAACTAGTACTTCTCCAACAGATAATACACCAAGCACCTGCGCTCCTCGGCGAGACCCAGCATCAGCAACGACATCAACAACGACAATGGCATCAACAACAACAACGACATCAACATCAGCAACGACATCAACAACAACAACGGCATCAACATCAGCAACCAGCACAGCGATGAAGGCACTTTGCAGGCCGGCAGGCCCTTATAATATGCACGGACCGCCAAGTCCTAAAAATGCGCATGCCCCTCCCCGTTTAGCCCGGTTCGAAGTCCTCGTCTCACCCATGGACACATGCTTCGTTCATTGATCAGACGAGGCGTGATGGTCCTGGAGATGGTCGAGGAGTTTGACTAGCGCTCTAGTCCGAGCTCAGTCAAACTGGGGGCTCTGTGGATACCCATATCCGTACCCTCCCAAACAAAACCCTGTGATGTATCACGGACTTTTATTACGCATGTTTTAACGTTGACTTATACGGTTCTAACTAATGTCGAATTCATTTTGAGTCGTTTTAAATGTTAAAATGTTTAAGGTCGCTTTACATCGCTCTTAAATAAACGTTCATTTTGTCCATTTGCAGTCTAGCTAGGTCCTTGTCCTGCTTCATTTGGCGTGAGCTTCGCATTTGCACTACAATTAGTCCTTTTACATTAACAAGGTCTGATTCAGCATTCCTAAATTCCTAAATTTAGGCCCGGTAGCTAAAACCGCTATTTAGCATCCTCTTACACAAAATACAACCTCACGTCTTACCTTATCTCACAAAACTATGCAAATACACCACTTTTCATTTTTCTCGGTCTCAGTTCAAACCGAGCCCAAACCCAAGCCTTTGGCCCGCACTCCAAAGCCCTAAGCATCACAAAATATCTCAGAAATATCCTAGGGGTTTTCTTGAGCTTCACGTTCGAGATTATCACGAAATCTTTCAAAGATTCAATGCAACCGAAACTTGGAAACTACACAAAAAACCAGACCCTCAAACCGCATAAGTCTATGCGGTTTGGGTAGAGAACCGCATAAGCTTATGCGGTTTGCCCTGGCAACCGCATAAGCCTATGCGGTTCCTCGGCCTGTTTTTATTTCCTGCTTTCCTAATTTCTCCGAGGTTTTTAGTATATATAGAGCCCTATACCTCGACCTCAAAACATACTTTCAGATCATCTTTTTCCACACAATTCACATCTTTCACATCTACACACTTTTTCAGATCATCTTTCACACACAATTCACAACACACAAATCCTCTTTCACAAAAGCCTCAAGCACTCAAATCCTTGAGTTCAACACACCATCCCGTGTTGAATTCATCCTCCTTTTTAGTTCAAGAAGCGAAGCTCTGCCCAGATCTGAAGCGTCAGGACAAGGTAGGTACCGATCCACTTGGATCAAAGCTTTTTCTTATTTTCTTATGGACTAACAAAGGGGTCTACACTTTAGCGCCGGCTTTGGCACCCGAGCGCTTGCCTTCCAAGTGTTCTTATTACTTCGGTACACCCCATATCCGATGACACGCCAAAGTCGCATAAGAATCGACCTTATAAAATAAACCAATGGACAATTGAACTTTATTTTATTTGCATGCATCTTGCACCTTCTTATTTTGCATTTAAATCAACTTAAACAATGAATTCGACCTTTAATCGAACTGTATTCGTTAACAAGTTAAACATGCTAAATCGAGGGTTTTAATCAATCTTTTGCATCTGCATCTGCATTCTTTTACAACCTTATCGCACTTGTACGTAGCGATAACATTAGCTCAAATATCATCTTACAAGGATTGTTCTAGGTCAGTAGAGGCTATTTTTACATAGGCTTTTCTAAAAGGTTTTCATAAATCATTATTTGAATTAACTCTTTTTCTAAAGTACCCTCACCCCGAATCCAATCTGGTTTCACAAGCCTTAGATCTAGGGGTGTCGGCGTGCTCCAAAGTCTAGGACATGTTTTTAACTTAGAACATGGTAGCAGGTTCCTATTTTCCGCGATAAATAGGTGGCGACTCCATAACAGTTCTTAAAGGTTTTTCCAACTTAATCTTTTTTAACTTTAAAATCCGCCCTTAAGCAAGACGCCGAGTTGGGTCCGATCCCGGGTTCCACACTACTTCACCTTATCACCCCAGTTATCCATCCCTGCATCCGTGATCGCCGGCAGGTACGTGGGCACATGGGACGTCTCCCGCTTGCCGGCGTTGTCCCACTCCACCGTAGTAGGAAAGTCTGGGGGCTGGAACGCCAAATCAGGGTCAGGCACCTGCAAAATGAAACCTGACAACACGACAACGACAACGAAAATTAGGGTGAATTTTTCGCGAAATTTTCACTCTACATAGTTGCAAGAACGATACATACCTCAACAAGACCACAAGCAAGCCTGCTCCACGCAAACTGCATGTAGTCCATGTCACGAACAAGGAGACTCTCCGACTCCCCCTCGTGATGCTGCGCCTCTGCAGCTGACTCAAGACCAGCGTCTCGAAGAGCACCTTGGGTGGGTCAGCAGGCATGATGAAGTCCGGATACCTCGTCTGAGCCGCCAGACGCTCACCCAAGTACCAAACATACCCATACGGCGTAGCCAAGTACAGCCGCTGGGCGTCACGCTCCGGAAAGCGCGCCCACAGCCCCTCAGGAACATCCAAGTACTGCTCCCACGGACGCGTACGGAACTACAACAAAGGCACACGTCAAATGCATTTTTCGTAAGATCATCTAAATACACGCTATTTAGAATAGTTCAGTATATACCTGACCGCTCCTTAGCTGGTTCAGCTGTACCCGAACGAAGTCGTACCCACTACGGCTGCAAGTACCCCATGTCCACACTGCAGGATACTTCTTCTCCATGGCGACAGCCTCGTCAGGCAAGAAGAAGGGGAAGTGAATGTAGATCCAGCACTACACAAGGAACATATGCAAGATAAAGCACAATACAACGCAGTACAATACAACATAAAGCAAATCAACTCAAAGCAAGAACAACCTACCTCCATCAGCAAGCTAGGAGACACCAGGGGAATCCTAGAGCCCTGGTCCATCGGTCGTGGCCTCACGGCATCCATGTAGAAACGGATGCACAAGCCTAGAGCTGGGGAAACCCAGTCATACGTCCCAATAGTCCTCCAATCAAGAAGGTACATCAGCACCGACGTAGCAGCGCGCTCCCTCTTCTCGCCGAAGTAGACGGAGATGACAAACCACCAGAGCCACATACGAGCGTTCTGCTCGTGACTCCAAACTCCAGGACCGTGAAGGGTCTTCCCCTCGAAGTACTCGACAATGTAACTAGTCTTGATCGAGTTAAGCGCCTTCCCCTGGTAGGGCACCTCAAGACCAGCACCAACAACCTCCAGCACCGCCTTGTCGTCAATGGGCGGCGCAACAGCAAAATCCATATCACAGTCGCCGAAAGTCAAACCTGTGATAATGGCATACGCAGACAACTTAATGCCTGCCTCGAAACAAGGCAAGTGGAACGTCGTCGTGGTGTCTCAATACCAGTCAAAGAACGCACGAACTATCCTCAAGTTCGCCGTGGTCGGCATGTCCGCAATCTGGATCCAACGTTCGACCAGCGGGCCCAAAGCACAACTATCAATCATCTCCCTAGTCGCAGGCGACAAGACATGATGATACGCCCAGATGACAGTCGAAACACCTGAAAAGGTCCTCATCGACCCAGCAGGCAAGCCAGCCATGGCTCGGTGCGACAGATGTCGCTCAGGGTCCGCCAACAGGTTGTGACCATCCTAATTCTTCGCAAAAGGTCGGTCGGCACGTGGACCATGGCTCGCACGGCCTCTACGACCGCGAGACCCTGCCCCTGAGGTCTCGCCCTCCTCCATGGCCTCAGTCTCTCGCTCCTCCTCTCCTGCGGCACCACCGCGACAGCCACGAGCACCCATACCTCGTCCACGACCCCTCCGGGTCGGAAAGTCAAAGGAGCCAGGAGACGGCTCCCTCTCACTCGCAGCACGACGCAGACTCGAACTGCTAGGAGTACTCTAAGGCCTAGAACCAGTACTCCGACGCGCCTGAGCCCTCGTCATAGGAGGCACAGACCAACTCTCCTCTATGACATTTCAACAAGAACATATACATTTACAAGACGCAAGACAAATACACAGAAACAACAATATGACAGGACACCCTTTACAGAGCCCTTTCAGGCCTAATTCACAATTTCGCTGAAAACCGCTCTACGCACATTAAAATTTCAACTTGATGGTTTCTATACGCTATATTAACCTTCAATTACACCCCAGAACAATTAATTGCATTTTGGACTTACCGATCAAAAACCCCTAATTTTGACCTAAGTTTTTCGTTTTAATCGAATTTAAACCTCAATTTGAAGGCCGATTACTAACATTTTTCAAAAACTAAAACTAGATACATGCTACACTAGTTAAGGAGAACCCATGATGAAGTTTAATTGCAATTCCGAGACCGAAAATCCGGGTCCGATTTTTGGGTCGGGACCATTTCACACGAAAATGGTCCAAAATCGTCTCAATTAAATCTGACACATTTCGCACAAGCATTCAAGCATAGCATAATACAAGAAAATAACATCGTTCTCTAGCAATCAAACGACAAGTTTCAAGCAAAATGACGATTTTTCACAAAAAGTCTTTTCTACATTTCTAGTAGGATCTAGCGATTTACAACATCAAAATGCATAAAAACAAGTTAAATGGAGCATTACCTTAATCCATATTGAAGCAATGCAAGAAAAACGAGCGAAAACCGTCTTGAAATCGCAAGGAACCGATTTTTAGAGAGAAAGAACGAAAAATGAATTATGAAGCATGAACTAGGCAAAACCCGTGTTTTATAGGGTCAAATTTCCCTTGACCCTAATCGCAAGGAGCCTTGCGATTTAGGGCCCGATTCGCAAGCCTTCTTGCGATTCGTGGGCTGGCTTTTTCGTTTATTTCTCGTTTTTAGGCCTAATTTGGATTCCTAATCCACTTTTAGCCCAACTTGACACTTTTTCACACCGCATGTAACACCCCGGCCCAACTAAAGGCCGAAATGTCATTCACGGTAGCTCGCCAGGTTGCGTACATCGCCCACAAACCAACGCGGGTCCTTTCCAGCGCACTTTGTCCTCACTCGTGCACATCCTGAGAACTTCCCAGGAGGTCACCCATCCCAAGACTACTCTCTAGCAAGCACGCTTAACCAAAGAGTTCTTAAGATGAGCCACCAGAAAAGAAGATGCATCTTGTTGGTATGAGTAGCACTTACAATCCTTTTAAGCACTAGGTCACTTGAGCCAACACATGAACCTCTTCAACGGGGTACCCTGCCCGAATAACCTCGGACAACACCGGGTGTTACACACCCCCACTTGAAGAACGCAACGTCCTCGTTGCGCCTGGTCGCTACTTACAATATAGCATTCCAGAATCCTCCCCAGCTAGGTGCGTACCTGGCCAACAAGACACAGGATTCGACCACACAGTCGCCGGGTTGCTCTGATACCATTTGTAACACCCCGGCCCCAACTAAAGGCCGAAATGTCATTCACGGTAGCTCGCCAGGCTGCGTACATCGCCCACAAACCAACACGGGTCCTTTCCAGCGCACTTTGTCCTCACTCGTGCACATCCTGATGTGGAACCCGGGATCGAGAGGGACCCAACTCGGCGTCTTGCGTAAGGGCGCTTTAAGTTAAAAAGACTAATTTACAAAAACCTTTAAAACTGTTTTGGAGTCGCCACCTAATTATCGCGGAAATTAGGAACCTGCTATCATGTCCTAAGCTAATGACATGTCCTAGATTTTGGAGCATGCCGACACCCCTAGATCTAAGGCTTGTGAAACCAGATTGGATTCGGGGTGAGGGTACTTAACTAAAGATTAATTCAATTAATGATTTATGAAAACCTTTTAGAAAAGCCTATGTAAAAATAGCCTCTACTGACCTAGAACAATCCGTGTAAGATGATATTTGAGCTAATGTTATCGCTGCGTACAAGTGCGAAAAAGATTGTAAAAAGAATGCAGATGCATATGCAAAAGGATAGTTTAAAACCCTCAGGTTAGCATGTTTAACTTGTTAACGAAAACGGTTCAGTTAAAGGTCGAATTCATTGTTAAAGTTGATTTTAATGCAAAAAGAAGGGTGCAAGATGGATACAATTAAAATAAAGTTCAATTGTCCATTGGTTTATTTTAAAAGGTCGGTTGCTTATGCGACTTTGGCGTGTCATCGGATATGGAGTGTACCCGAAGTAATAAGAACACTTGGAATGCAAGCGCTCGGTGCCAAAGCCGGTGGGGGGCGCTAGAGTGTAGTCCCCTTTGTTAGTCCAAAGAAAATAAGAAAAAGCTTTGATCCAAGTGGATCGGTACCTACCTTGTCCTGACGCTTCAGATCGGCAGAGCTTCGCTTCTTGAACTAAAAAGGAGGATGAATTCAACACAGGATGGTGTGTTGAACTCAAGGATTTGAGTGCTTAAGGCTTTGAGAGAATTTTGTGTGTGTGTACACCGTGAATTGTGGTTGTCAATTGTGTGTGTGCTAAAACCTAGGAAGAAGGTAAGAAGAGGGGTTTTCTTGTGTGGAAAACTTGTGAGAATAGGTCGTGCATAGGGGGGTATATATAGGAGAATAGCCGGGCGAAATTAGGAAACGCGGGAATAAAACCAGCCAGGGAAACCGCATAGCCTTATGCGGTTTGTGGGTGAAACCGCATAGGCTTATGCGGTTTTTGGGTAAGCCGCATCGGTTGTGCGGTTTGGGAGTCGGGCTAAATTTCGTCTTTTTTCGTATTTCCTTAATCCGAATTATCAAATCTTGGAAATATTCGGTGTAATCTCTTTGCTTATGCTCCAAGTAGACCTAGTATGACCTACTAGAAGGTTATGTGGGTGAGTTCTTGGGCCTTGGGAAGCGGGCCAAGAATGTATTTGGGCTCGGTTTTGGGCCCGAGACCCGAAAATGTGAAAAGGGTGTATTTGCATGGATTTTGTGAAATAAGATGATCCGTGAGATCGTATTTCTTAAAGGATGGTGCTAAATAGCGGTTTTAGCTACTGGGCCTAAATGTAAGGAATTTAGGAATGCTGAATTGGACCTCGTTAATGTAAAAGGGCCAATTATAATGCGAATGCGAAGCTCCTGCCCAGGCAAGCGGGGCCTTGAACCAAGCTAGACTCTAAATGGACGATTGAACATTTATTTAAGCGTGATGTGAAGCGACCCGACTCATTTTAACATTTCAAACGACTTAATATGAATTCGACATAGTTAGAACCGTTTAAGTTAACGTTAAAACATGCGTAATAAAAGTCCATGTTACATCACAGGGTTTTGTTTGGGAGGGTACTGATATGGGTATCCACAGAGCCCCTAGTTTGACTTAGCTCGGACTAGAGCGTTAGTCAAACTCCACGACCATATCCGGACCATTACTGTCTCGATATAGTCAACGGAACGAAGCATGTGTCCATGGGTGAGACGAGGACTTCGAACCGGGCTAAGCGGGTAGGGGCGTGCGCATTTTAAGGACTTGGCGGTCCGTGCATATTATAAGGGCCTGCCGGCCTGCAAGATGCCTTTTCTACGCTTTGCTGCTGTGTAGTGCTGTTGTCGTATTGATGCCTTTGTTGATGTCGTCGCTTGTGCTGATGCCGTTGCTGATGTTGATGCCGTTGCTGATGTCGTACTGGGTCTCGCCGAGGAGCGCAGGTGTTTGGTGTAGTATCTACTGGAGAAGTACGAGTTTGCCGGGGAAGGGTGTATATGTATGGTCTCGCCGAGGAGCGTAGGCGTAGTTGTGGTTGTTTGGTCTTTGTGGTAGAGTGATGGTGTTTCGTCTTGTAAGGGGTGCAAGTGTATATTCGCCGGGAATTATGGTCCGAGGAAGGTGCATGCGCTCATGTATACTGCTTCGTGTAATTGCAAATGCGTTCGTGTCTTATAGTTGGATGTGTTGATGTAGACGCTTGGTGTTTATGCTCCGAAATTGAAGGGTGACTCGTTTAGGATGTTTTGTAGAGGTTTATTTGTTACGGCCTACTGGGGAGAATGTCGCAGGGACGTAGGTTAGTAATTTGCTGGGGAAGTCGAAGGATATGTCTTGGACTCCGTGGGAAATGTCTGTATAGGTGTGTGGACTCCATGGGGAGGAAGTGATACTCCATAGGGACGTGTAAGAGGGTGTAAGGATTCGTGAAGAGTGTTCGTGCTTCTGCTTTTGTACCGTGTATTAAATGCTTAGTACACGAGTATGGCGGACTGTAGGTGACGCCTTAACCAAGGCATAGCTGGTTGTGCTAGCGCATAGGGCGGACTTTAGGTGACGCCTTAACCAAGGCATAGCGCATAATGTATGTGCTAGCGCTTATGGCGGACTGTAGGTGACTCCTTAACCATTAAAGCTTGCGTGTATGAAGAGAAATGGGGAGAAAACGTGGAACGAAACATGCCTCAGAAATTGCCTTGTTGACTAGTGATTCTTCCGGGGAATCTCTTATCAATTGGCGACTTCAAGCTTGAACTCATTCGCACATGTCGCGGTTTCGAACCCGGAAAAATTCAAATCTCGCGATTTTCTATTCCAAAATCTTCAATTTTCGCTTGCTTCGACCATGAAGCGTGGTATCACTGCGATTCGTTTGGATTCACGTGATACATGTCTCTTGGACTTGGAATGTATGGTGTCTGGGATGGTATTCGAGAGGTTGGTGCTAGGACTTATGTTCGGGTGGTCGTTGTTTGACGCACACATGAAAGTATTATGCTTTTAGCGTGCATGCTCGTGTTTGTAGCGGTTCTGGAGGTGTCGCTCAACCGTAGATGCTTATGTTGATGTGGGTGTATATATGATACACTCTATTTATATTCGTTTTATGCCCCCGGTTCTGTCACATTTAGCTCGTATTTACTCGTATTTACTATGACTTTAGGAGCTATATGTTATACTTCTCGATACTGCTGCCTTTTATTTACATTTTACAGGTTTTGGTGGTTTTGAGCCAAAACCCGGGACGTTAGGAGCAATACGAGAATCGAGACGACAGGACCAAGCTCGAGATCACGCAGGAGCTCGGGAATATGAGCCAAAGACCAAAAGAGACTAAGGCTACGAGTTATGAGGGCCAAAGACATAAAAGGCCACGAAATAGCAAGGCCCAAGTGCATGAAGTAAAGTGTTTGGGCCAAGGATGATTTGCAAGAGAGCCGGCCCAAATGTCGTGGTCGCCGGTCCAAAGAGTAATGGCCACTACTACCGAGGAGCAATTACATTGGTTTTTGATTTAATTCGTAATTAAATATTTTGGAAACTATATAAACAACTTGAGGTCGAGATTTTAACTTATGCTTTATTTTACTTTGAAGTCTTAGGTTTAGTTTACTGCTTTACTTTATTTTCTCTCAAAAAAACTCTAGTCTAGTTTATTTTCAAGATTGGTTTTCTTGTAATCGTCAGTACTCCGTATTTATTCCAGGTTATTTCTATTTACTTTATTTGATTCAATTATGTCTTCTATTATTATTATTGTTGTTATTGCCCTTATTATGAGTAGCTAAATTTCTAATTAGGGTTTAGGGGAATTTGTGACAATTGATTTAGGAACATGTTTTAGGATTAAATTGGTTGATTAAATTGTGCACTTGATTTCTTTCTACGCGTTTTATGTCAATTGAATTAGGATTATTTCGCCTGATCAACGAGTTGTCTGAGTTTAATTGAACCTGAGTAAGTTTTAATTTAAGATCGAAAGCCGAGTTAAAACTAGACTTACGCGAGATTGATAAGTTGATTTTAGTAAGTTGCGAGAGCCCGCTAAATTTGCTTAAGGCTAAAATTGACTCGAGAGAGCGTTTTATAAACCTAGTCAATTTGCACGGTTTATCTCTTCCGTCTTATGAACTTGCGTTCCTGAATCATTGTCATATATGAACCCGATGCCCTAATCTCTCCCTTATTATATCTTATTTATCTGTTTTATTGCTTGCCTTAGTTTATAGCTTAATCAAACCCATCTTTTCACACCCTTGAGATTGACTTGTTTTGCCGACTTTAACTTAAAACTACACCGTTTCTCTGTGGATACGATCCTGCTTGCCGCTAGCTATTGTTAGTTGTTTGTTAGGTTTATTTTGATATAGGTGATACGACTTAGCTGTGTCAATATAGCAAAGGTGTCTCTTCAAAAAAGCGAAAAATTATCACATTTTTCGTTGTAAAGGTTTGATTCTTGATAGGAAGCGTCACCCCCAACTGTCTTGGTCATGGTGTCGGTGTATGTGAGCCCTCAGTTTGACTGAGTTAAGGTGTATAACGATAGTCAAACTATGTAAAAGGCTATGGGTTGCATTAGGATAAAGGTGTTTTTGGATTACCCCCTCGAGTTTGACTAAGTTTGGTATGAAAACTGAGTCAAAGTGTAATGAAGGATGTGTTTGGGAGGAAGTGTTTTTGGATTACCCCCTCGAGTTTGACTAAGTTTTGAATGAGAACTGAGTCAAACTGAAGTGTAGGATGTATTTGCTTTAGGAGGAGGAGTTTTTGGGTTACCCCCTCAAGTTTGTCCTAGTTTGGTTGAAATATGAGGCAAAATGAAAGGTATGGTGTTTGGTTTTGAAATTTCCCCCGTAGTTTGGCTTCATTTGATTAAAATTAAGGCAAAATGGAGAATAATGTAGCGTGGGTGGAGTAGGAGTTGCGCTGAGATGGCTCGGGTTCAGCGTGACTTTGATGAGTACCGTCGTCTTCACCCTTAGTTGTCTAGGTGATCTTGTGTAATAAGAATTGTGTGAACCCTTCATTACATGACTGTTCGTTGTAGCTTGGCTTGGGCTTGTAGTTGCTTTTGTCGTCTTAAACCTGTGTTGTTAGTAGGCTTCGGTTTGAAAGTGAAATGATCCCGATTGGGATGTTTGGATTAAAATGTTTTTGTTGAAAATCATTTTGTGAAAGATTCATTTTAGTTGTCGAAATGAGCTTTAAAAATGAACGCTTGAAATGTTGGTTGTTAAACTTCGTGCAAGATAAAAAAAAAAGTGTTTGACGTTGTGAGCTTGAGCAAGGTTGAAAAGCCCCCAGTTGTCGAGGATGAGTATTCGGTGGAATCTCTTGGCAACACGGAGTGGGATGTAGTGCTAGATTCGGTTGTACTTTGCGTAAGCTAAGCTGCCTACGTATCCACGAAGGTGGAATCAAACCGGCGTAGTTCGATAGAGCTTTCGCTCAAAATGTGTTAACTCGAGTGAGTTAAATTCGAAGAATGCTTTTTCTCAAAGTATGTTAACTCGAATTGTAACACCCCGTGTTAATTTAATTCAATATTTAGCCATCAATTTCTAATTTCAAATTATAAATCAAATCCTAACCTTTTATATTTCTAAAATCTCTATTTTTTGCAAAACTTTCGTTTTGTAAAATTTCTCGACTTCTTTAATACTTTTTAAAATTTTTGAATAATAGAATAAATAATTTAGTCTTAGAATTTAAAAGTAGAAATATTTCGAAAAATCACAAACGCTACACACATTAACTTTTATCGCTTTTGACGCCCGACTTTTTAAAACTGACCAAATTCGAGGAAAACATTTTAAAACACAAAATAGACAAATTCTACACTAAATAGTAATGTAAGACTTAATTTGGAGAGTTGAATATTTTGGTCCCCTAATTTCATTTAATTAAACTTTATATTTCATTAAAAACCAAAACAAAACCTAATAAACTTAACCTAAAATCATACTAACTTATTTCATTATTTTCTAAGAGCAAAACACACCCATTTTCTCTCCATTTTGGCCGGCCACTTTACTCTCTTTTTCTCTTTTTATTTTCTTTCATTTTTCACTTAAAACTTCCTAAATAAAAACCCTAAATATTACCCTAATATTACACTAGTGTTCTTAGACATCTTTGGGTATTTGGAGCTTATAGTTTACGGGTTTATTTGAAGGTGAAGACGGGTTTGAGGGTGAAGACTTAGACTTGGATAATATAGTCGATCCGGACAACCAATAAACTTACCGATCAAAGGTGACTAACTATGTCTTGTATTATCTTTTTAGTAAATTAATTTGTTTTGTTATTCAAATTTTATAATTATGATTTTTATGTTAAATATGTTAAACATCATGTTTATATGCTTGTATGTTTATGTGTTGAATAAATAATGATAATAACTAAATATATAGTTTACTAGTAATGTTATAGTAAAATGATATCATGTTTAGCTAAATCGATTTTGAGCATTTTTAATTATGTTTCATATGATTTTTATGTTTAGTTATGTTTTAATTAAGTAGTAGTGATATATAAAAATTATGTGAAATATTAAAAATGAGTTTAAAGTGATTAAAATCGAAAATGAAAATTATATGTACATAATACATATACACGGCATTTCCTATTTTTTTTAATATATTTTCACTTTTAATTTTTGTAAATTATATGTAGTATTAAGTTTGTATAAAATGGATGTTCCTATGAAAAAAAAACTAAATTAGGAAAACGAATTATAAATTATAAAAATCGAAATAAGTGTTCTTGAGTTGTTCTTGAGTTCTTCATGTGTGTTCTTGAGTTATTCATGTTGATGTTCATACTTGTTACTCATTTTGATTTCATTTTAATTTATGTTTGTTAATAATTTATGTTTATGTCTAGTTATTGTTTATATATATTGTTAGTATTATGTATTAAATCAACTTAAACATTATAAATCATTTAGATTAAAAAGTTAGAAAATTAAAGTGTTGAAAAACACTATTCATAATTATAAATGAAATTGTTAGTAAATTTCATTATAGTTTAAATCGTTTTAGTTTAATTAGAATAATTAAAATATAAAGACTTTAAGTTAAAAACCGATAAAGTCGAAAAATGAAAATTTAGAACATCACCTAGCTTGCTCACGGCATCCTCACTATTTTTAGGGTTAAAATTGTTTTTATCACTTTTTAGTTTATTGTTAATATAATTTAAATATTAGTTAATAAGTTAGAATTAAGAAATTAAAAGAAATAAATCGATTTTGTTAAGTATATAAACCACACGACATTTTTAGATTAATTTGACTAAATTTGACTAAAATGAAATTATCACTAAGTCACTAAAGTTAAATAGTAATTAGAATTGAATTTTTGTATAAATCGTTTTAATTATAAATGAATTATTATAAACCGATGAAAATATGTTAACCGTTATAAAAATGAATTAAATCGTGTGATACTACCTTTGCTATTGGATTGATGATCTTGGACATACGGACTATAAATGAATCATCCACGATACTATCACTAACTTAAATAAATAGACGACTAAATTTAACCGAGTCTCGTTTTAAAATAAATATCATTGATCACCTTTTATAAACCGAACTTAACGTTTTTAAAACTAGAATTTTAGAATATTTTCATAAATGACTAAATACAAAATGAACTTAACGTTTTTAAAACTATGAGTTTCGGATATTTTCATAAACGACTAAATACAAACCGAACTTAACATTTTTAAAACTAGACTTTAGAATATTTTCAAAAATCGCCTAAGTACAAAACGAACCTAACGACTTTAAAACTAGAAATCTATACTTAGGAAATAAAAGATTTAGTTTTATAACTAAAATACCTTAAGTATAAAAAAAAATAATAAGTATAAGTATAAGAATACATATAAAATACTAATACGTATAAAAATACGTATAGAATACAATGAATAGTAAATACAATGAATAGAAAATACGATGAATAGTAAAATACTATTGAATAGTGAAATACTGAAAATAATTGAAAATTTTACTAAGTATAGAAAATTTAAAATGAAGAAGTAAATGACCTAAAGTGTTTGAAAAACACATAAATAAAATTGGACATACTAATAAACGTTTCAATTTAGAAACTTGAAAACGTTAATAATTAACAACACTTCAAATAATAAACGAACGTGTTATGTGATCATATGAAACCTACAAATACTTAAATGTTTGACGCTGAGACTAGGAGAGTCTAGTAACATGGATATGTAATATCAAATAAATAATGAATCATGAGTATGTTTAAATAAAAGGTCAAGCTTGGGCCTCAGTTATGAAAACGTCAATCGTAAGTGAAGTGGGGTTAAGATAGTCTTTTGCGGATACCACTATCTCGGTCTCTGGCTTGGGTCATATCGAATAGTGTGGTTTAAGCCGGCAGCCTTATTGCTTAGTGCATCCTGCCCATGCCGTTACGCCTTAAGTCGTATAGCCAATGCCGTACAAGATAATGAAAAATTCAACTCTTAGTGGGTCAGGCTTTAGGAAATAGTCGTTTTATCCTGAGTTAAGGTGCTCTATGAATAGCATAGCCTACTCTTAAATTGGATATTAGTGTAAGCATACTAGACTAGGGTTTTATTCCTATTTCGCTAAAGTTACCAGGGCCACCGTGACATTATGTGCTTATGCGCTATGATTCTGTCTCCTTGCCGTGTTTCGTTCTTAGTGGGCGCGACACTTGCATTCGCTCTTACCTGCGTAAAGATTACTTGACAAGATTGTATCGAAGTTGAATCATTTCGAACACTAGAGGATGAGATGCAAGTATTATAGTATTCGGCGTGGTTTACGAGTCGAGTAAGCCTCTGCACTATGGAAGTGAGATGCAATCGATCAGTACAAGGGCCTACTCGATTGGTCAGGCTCGTAGCGGTATGTGTTGTTTGTTGTATGTTTAATTGAGAATGAGTGTGTACCATCTTGAAAACTAAAGACCACAACTTTACGAATTGAATCGAGTGCATGACGAGAATGTTACAATACGTATGTTTGTTGCGATCCGATATCGCTTTGTAATCCCGCTGTGTATCTATGATACAAATGATATGATATTATACATTATCTCGCTTTCCTAATTGAATAGCATGCCTATATGATTTATCGTTTTAAATCGCATGTTTATTATGACTAATATGTCTTTACATGCTATATGTTTTAAGCATGTTTATCGTTTTATCATACTATTATAGTTATAAAGCGATAGTAATAAACCAAAGTAATTGGAATCGAGGGTAAGAATGAGCATAGCTAGTCCTTTGTCATTCGGCCAGGCATCCCCCCAATAGTTTATTGTGCAGGACGATCGTGGACCAGGAGCTGGATTTTGGATGGGGCCACGAGACGTTTTTACGCTTTACTTTTGTTGTTTTTGAGAGATATGTAATATATACAACACTTTACTCTTTTAACTTCCGTAATTAGAGTTGTTCCATTCAACTCTTAAACGATGATGTAATATTTGGGTTATTTGTATAATTAATAACGGTGGTTTAAGACTTAATTAATTTCCGCCTTAGTAATTAAAGTCGACTAAAAACCAGGTTGTTACAGTTGGTATCAAAGCTGACTCGTGACCGTAACATGAATTGCCTAATGCGATTTATGCTTACCTAACGAGAGACACCTGGGCCAGACATTCATATTGTATGTCAGGCATAGACTAATAGGACCAAATAATAAATTAGATTTTTATTTTATTAGATCACTTAAATAATAATTTGAAATCGCTTTAAAGTGTGAGGATGGGTAGAAACCATAGGGACCGACCATAGGCTTAGTACTTTTAAATAACAACTACTTCCCTCAAAATAAAATACACTAACTATCGTATGCTTGCTACTTGCTGAAGTGACTAATTTAAGCTAACAACTATCCTCGGATATAAAATCAAAATAATAAATTCAACTTCCGAGGATTGAAGCGTCAAAGAAGTACCAGACGGCACGGAGTGAAGACATCTGTTGAATTCATAAATAATTCCACAAAAATACACTCTCTACTTCCAACCTTTCTTCTGTCTGCTGCAGAAAATGTACCAGATGCATTTCAATGGAATAATATACCTAACCTCTGTGCTTACTTGCATGACTACTGTCATCACTTCTATTTTCAAATAAATTCTATCAATATCAAGCATGCTATCTAACCCCTTGCGATGCTAATAATCTTCTTCGCTTCCAAATTCGTTCGTAATGTTGCACCTCCAATGACAGACGAGGAAAGACACCTCCTGGCAGAAGAATCTTTGATCCGTTTGGCAGAAATAGCCACGGACAACGCAAACCGCCAACATCATCCGAGCGCGTTTGATCGTGTTTCACGTCATCGACCACAAGAATACTCGGGTTCAAGTAACCCTATCGATCTCACAAACTGGCTTGAAGAGATGAAAAAACTAATGGACCTGAGCAGGACACCTCCAGAGGATAGGGTAAACATCGCCGCCTACTACTTGAAAGGCGAGGCGAATGATTGGTGGAACGTGGTCAGGACCAACGAGCCTGACACCACGTTTACATGGTACGAATTCGTCGAGAAGATTAAGGGGAAGTACTTTGGGTATGAACTCCGTTGTCAGAAGAAAGAGGAATTCATAGCTCTTAAGATGGGGGACATGACACTCCAAGAGTACACCGCAAAATTTCAACAGCTGGCCAAATTTGGGGCTGCGATCGCTCCCAACGAAAGGGCCATGACCCAGAGGTATCTGCGCAATATGTCCTACACTATGCGTACCCACATGAGTACCAACACCTACAATACCGTTGCTGCAGCATATGAATGCGCAAGTAGCCTATGGGCTTCTCTGGAATTGGAAAAGGCTGAAAAGAAGAAGAAGGTGTTTGTGCCTCAGTATCGGTCGAAGCTTCATCCGAGCCAGAACTACCAACGCCCGAATCAACAGAGGCAGAATTTCCAGAGGCCTGCGTTCCAAAACAGGGTTCCTGCTGGGAACAACGAGAGAGCCATGGTTGCAGGAAGGGCTCCTCAACCTAGAGCCTTACCGGGAAATTGTCGTATGTGTCACAAGGCACTACATGAGGGTAGGCAGTGCAACGGTCAGCCGATTACCTGCTACAAATGCAAGAAGGTTGGGCACAAGGCAAACGTATGCCCTAATAACCTGAACACGGCGCCGATTGCGGGTGTACCACAATCTGTTGTGGTACAAGGTCGAGTTTATGTCCTCACAGAAGCTGAGGCAGAGGAATCACCTGAGGCCGACGTCATTACTGGTATATTTCTTGTAAACTCTATGAACGCTATGGTTTTGTTTGACACTGGGGCATCATTGTCCTTTATATCTTCTAAATTTGTCTCTAAAGCTAATCTCACAAAATTTGAATCAATCAATGCAAACATTTCTCTACCTAATGGTAAAATTCTCAAATGTTCCAAAATATTCAAAGAAACTCCAATCACCATTCACAAAACAATTTTTCCTTCCGACCTTATTCTTTTCGACATGCCGGAGTTCGACGTCATTCTGGGGATCGACTGGTTGACTAAATACCATGCGATATTCGAGTGCCGAGACCGGAAAATTCGCTTGAAGCATCCTGTGGGAACTAGAGTCACATATCAGAAGACTTCGCCAATTAAGGGGGCGAAAATCATCTCCGTGCTACAACTACAAAAGTTGGAGAGAAAAGGGCATCAAGTGTACCTATGCAGCATCAGCGAAGTAAAGGAGAGCGTGAACATTGAAGATATTCACGTAGTACGGGAATTCCCTGACGTTTTCCCGGACGACTTACCAGGCTTACCACCTGCTCGCGACGTTGAATTCTCTATCGACCTTGTGCCAGGCACGGCCCCAATCTCAAAGGCACCCTATAGGATGGCACCGGTAGAACTACAGGAATTAAAGAAACAATTGGAAGAAATGATTGAAAAGGGTTTCATAAGACCAAGTGTCTCACCCTGGGGAGCACCGGTTCTATTTGTGAAGAAGAAGGATGGCAGTATGAGACTCTGCATCGACTACAGGGAATTAAACAAGGTGACCATTAAGAACCGCTACCCTCTGCCAAGGATTGACGACCTTTTTTATCAGCTAAAAGGCGCGGGAGTGTTTTCTAAGATCGACCTGAGGTCAGGTTATCATCAGATCGCTGTTAGGGAATCGGACATCCAGAAGACTGCTTTCAGAAGCAGATATGGTCATTACGAATTCAAGGTTATGCCTTTCGGTTTGACAAATGCACCAGCAGTGTTCATGGATCAAATGAACAGAACCTTCCACGAATACCTTGACATTTGCGTGGTTGTATTCATTGACGATATCCTAATCTACTCAAAGACTGGAGCAGAACACGAGGAACATCTCCGTATCATCCTGGGAATACTGAGGAAATATAAGTGGTATGCTAAATTTTCCAAGTGCGAGTTTTGGCTCGAGAAGGTTGCATTCCTAGGTCACGTCATCTCGAAGGACGGAGTGATGGTAGATCCTGCAAAGATCGACTTGATAAAAGAATGGAAGGCTCCCACAAATATAATCGAGATACGCAGACTTCCTAGGTTTGGCAGGATACTACTGAAGATTTGTTCGGACTTCTCCAAAGTAGCACGACCCATGACGGTTGCTCTGAAGGAATCTAAGTCCATATGGAGTGAGGAATGCGAGAATGCTTTCCAAGAACTCAAGACAAGGCTTACCACAGCGCCAGACTTAGCTCTTCCTCCCGATGGAGACGAGTATGAAGTCTGATGGCGCTCATGAATGGTCCGGTTGCGTCTTGATCACGGCAAGGGAAGGTCATTGCTTACGCATCAAGGCAGCTAAAGGTTCATGAGCGAAACTACCCAACTCATGACCTAGAATTAGCGGCCGTGGTGTTTGCTTTGAAAATCTGGCGTCATTACCTCTACGGAGTCAGTATCAAGTTCTACACGGACCACAAGAGCCTGAAATATATTTTCACACAAAAGGAACTCAACATGAGACAACGCCGGTGGTTAGAACTGATCAAGGACTATAAGATTGAACTATTGTACCATGAGGGCAAGGCGAACGTCGTTGCTGACGCTCTGAGTAGAAAGACTACGCATACTCTTAGCAACATTTGGGAAATTCCGGCTGGTATTGTCAGAGATTTCAAGAGAATGAACTTAGAGTTGGTTCAGTCTGACGATGCTGATTTGAACGCCATGATCGCAGAGCCGGAGTTATATCACGAGATAAGAGCTCTACAATGGGAAGATGAAGAGCTTGTTAAGATCAGACGGGAAATTCCTTCAGGAAACCGAGAAGGGTTTGAGGTTAAACCTGATGGGAGTTTGAGATTCAAAGAAAGGTGGTGTGTGCCTGACGTACCTGTGTTGAAAAGAAAGATCCTCGACGAGGCACATAGTACACGATACTCCATACATCCTGGGTCTGATAAAATGTACCAAGACTTAAAACTGAAGTTTTGGTGGGTTAGAATGAAAGCAGAGATTGCAGAGTATGTTGCAAAGTGTTTAATCTGCCAGAAAGTGAAGTTTGAACATCAACGACCCGGGGGACTACTACAACCTTTGGACATTCCATTGGGAAAGTGGGACTCCATTTCCATGGATTTTATAACAGGTTTACCAAGGACTCATAAAGGAAATAATGCAATTTGGGTAATAGTGGGCCGCTGACCAAATCGGCCACTTTCTTCCTACCAAAGACACTAGGAGTCTTGAAGAGCTAGCTAAGGCTTATGAGAAGGAGGTGATCCGACTACATGGTGTACCACTGGACATTATATCGGATAGGGATCCGAGATTCACCTCTCATTTTTGGGACAAGCTCCAAGCGGCATTGGGAAGCCAACTGAAGATGAGCACCGCTTTCCACCCTGCGACCGATGGTCAAACTGAGCGAACTATCCAAACAGTCGAGGACATGCTCAGGGCATGTGCTTTAGAATTCAACGAGAATTGGGAGAAAAGTCTCCCTTTGATTGAATTCTCCTACAACAATAGCTTCCATGCAAGCTTAGGTTGTGCCCCATTTGAGGCACTCTACGGGAAGAAGTGTCGTAGCCCAGTCTGTTGGGACGATGCTAGTGATAACGTGGGTACTGGACCAGAGGTTATTCAAGACCAGATTGAACACATCAAAATCATTCGTGAACGACTACAAGCGGCCCAGGACCGTCAGAAGATGTATGCCAACAAACATCGCCGACCTATTGAGTTCGAAGTTGGCGATCATGTGTTCTTGAAAGTATCACCCATGAAGGGGGTCCGACGATTCGGTTTGAAGGGAAAGTTGAGTCCTAAATACGTGGGACCATATGAAATAACCGACAGAATTGGTGAGGTAGCCTATCGCCTAGCATTACCACCCAATTTGTCGAAGGTGCACAACGTGTTTCATGTTTCGCAACTAAGGCGATACAGGAGTGATCCAAGTCATATCATTACTCCTGACGTGATCGCAGTTGAACCTAATCTGCTCTACTCTGAGAGGCCTGTCAAGATTCTAGCGCGAGAAACCAAGAAGTTGAGGCGGAAGACGGTTCCTTTAGTGAAGGTGCTATGGAAAGGTCAATTGACTGAACAAGCAACTTGGGAGACCGAAGCCTCTATGAAGGAGAAATATCCCGAGCTGTTTATCTCAGGTGAAAATCCTATTCTTCATTCAAGTTTCGGGACGAAACTTTTCTAAGGGGGGAGGTTTGTAACACCCCGTGTTAATTTAATTCAATATTTAGCCATCAATTTCTAATTTCAAATTATAAATCAAATCCTAACCTTTTATATTTCTAAAATCTCTATTTTTTGCAAAACTTTCGTTTTGTAAAATTTCTCGACTTCTTTAATACTTTTTAAAATTTTTGAATAATAGAATAAATAATTTAGTCTTAGAATTTAAAAGTAGAAATATTTCGAAAAATCGTCAAACGCGCACACATTAACTTTTATCGCTTTTGACGCCCGACTTTTTAAAACTGACCAAATTCGAGGAAAACATTTTAAAACACAAAATAGACAAATTCTACACTAAATAGTAATGTAAGACTTAATTTGGAGAGTTGAATATTTTGGTCCCCTAATTTCATTTAATTAAACTTTATATTTCATTAAAAACCAAAACAAAACCTAATAAACTTAACCTAAAATCATACTAACTTATTTCATTATTTTCTAAGAGCAAAACACACCCATTTTCTCTCCATTTTGGCCGGCCACTTTACTCTCTTTTTCTCTTTTTATTTTCTTTCATTTTTCACTTAAAACTTCCTAAATAAAAACCCTAAATATTACCCTAATATTACACTAGTGTTCTTAGACATCTTTGGGTATTTGGAGCTTATAGTTTACGGGTTTATTTGAAGGTGAAGACGGGTTTGAGGGTGAAGACTTAGACTTGGATAATATAGTCGATCCGGACAACCAATAAACTTACCGATCAAAGGTGACTAACTATGTCTTGTATTATCTTTTAGTAAATTAATTTGTTTTGTTATTCAAATTTTATAATTATGATTTTTATGTTAAATATGTTAAACATCATGTTTATATGCTTGTATGTTTATGTGTTGAATAAATAATGATAATAACTAAATATATAGTTTACTAGTAATGTTATAGTAAAATGATATCATGTTTAGCTAAATCGATTTTGAGCATTTTTAATTATGTTTCATATGATTTTTATGTTTAGTTATGTTTTAATTAAGTAGTAGTGATATATAAAAATTATGTGAAATATTAAAAATGAGTTTAAAGTGATTAAAATCGAAAATGAAAATTATATGTACATAATACATATACACGGCATTTCCTATTTTTTTTAATATATTTTCACTTTTAATTTTTGTAAATTATATGTAGTATTAAGTTTGTATAAAATGGATGTTCCTATGAAAAAAAAACTAAATTAGGAAAACGAATTATAAATTATAAAAATCGAAATAAGTGTTCTTGAGTTGTTCTTGAGTTCTTCATGTGTGTTCTTGAGTTATTCATGTTGATGTTCATACTTGTTACTCATTTTGATTTCATTTTAATTTATGTTTGTTAATAATTTATGTTTATGTCTAGTTATTGTTTATATATATTGTTAGTATTATGTATTAAATCAACTTAAACATTATAAATCATTTAGATTAAAAAGTTAGAAAATTAAAGTGTTGAAAAACACTATTCATAATTATAAATGAAATTGTTAGTAAATTTCATTATAGTTTAAATCGTTTTAGTTTAATTAGAATAATTAAAATATAAAGACTTTAAGTTAAAAACCGATAAAGTCGAAAAATGAAAATTTAGAACATCACCTAGCTTGCTCACGGCATCCTCACTATTTTTAGGGTTAAAATTGTTTTTATCACTTTTTAGTTTATTGTTAATATAATTTAAATATTAGTTAATAAGTTAGAATTAAGAAATTAAAAGAAATAAATCGATTTTGTTAAGTATATAAACCACACGACATTTTTAGATTAATTTGACTAAATTTGACTAAAATGAAATTATCACTAAGTCACTAAAGTTAAATAGTAATTAGAATTGAATTTTTGTATAAATCGTTTTAATTATAAATGAATTATTATAAACCGATGAAAATATGTTAACTTAGTTATAAAAATGAATTAAATCGTGTGATACTACCTTTGCTATTGGATGGATGATCTTGGACATACGGACTATAAATGAATCATCCACGATACTATCACTAACTTAAATAAATAGACGACTAAATTTAACCGAGTCTCGTTTTAAAATAAATATCATTGATCACCTTTTATAAACCGAACTTAACGTTTTTAAAACTAGAATTTTAGAATATTTTCATAAATGACTAAATACAAAATGAACTTAACGTTTTTAAAACTATGAGTTTCGGATATTTTCATAAACGACTAAATACAAACCGAACTTAACATTTTTAAAACTAGACTTTAGAATATTTTCAAAAATCGCCTAAGTACAAAACGAACCTAACGACTTTAAAACTAGAAATCTATACTTAGGAAATAAAAGATTTAGTTTTATAACTAAAATACCTTAAGTATAAAAAAAAATAATAAGTATAAGTATAAGAATACATATAAAATACTAATACGTATAAAAATACGTATAGAATACAATGAATAGTAAATACAATGAATAGTAAATACGATGAATAGTAAAATACGGTGAATAGTGAAATACTGAAAATAATTGAAAATTTTACTAAGTATAGAAAATTTAAAATGAAGAAGTAAATGACCTAAAGTGTTTGAAAAACACATAAATAAAATTGGACATACTAATAAACGTTTCAATTTAGAAACTTGAAAACGTTAATAATTAACAACACTTCAAATAATAAACGAACGTGTTATGTGATCATATGAAACCTACAAATACTTAAATGTTTGACGCTGAGACTAGGAGAGTCTAGTAACATGGATATGTAATATCAAATAAATAATGAATCATGAGTATGTTTAAATAAAAGGTCAAGCTTGGGCCTCAGTTATGAAAACGTCAATCGTAAGTGAAGTGGGGTTAAGATAGTCTTTTGCGGATACCACTATCTCGGTCTCTGGCTTGGGTCATATCGAATAGTGTGGTTTATGCCGGCTGCCTTATTCCTGAGTGCATCCTGCCCATGCCGTTACGCCTTAAGTCGTATAGCCAATGCCGTACAAGATAATGAAAAATTCAACTCTTAGTGGGTCAGGCTTTAGGAAATAGTCGTTTTATCCTGAGTTAAGGTGCTCTATGAATAGCATAGCCTACTCTTAAATTGGATATTAGTGTATGCATACTAGACTAGGGTTTTATTCCCCTATTTCGCTAAAGTTACCAGGGCCACCGTGACATTATGTGCTTATGCGCTTTGCGGTTCTGTCTCCTTGCCGTGTTTCGTTCTTAGTGGGCGCGACACTTGCATTCGCTCTTACCCTGCGTAAAGATTACTTGACGAGATTGTATCTGAAGTTCGAATCATTTCGAACACTAGAGGATGAGATGCAAGTATTATAGTATTCGGCGTGGTTTACGAGTCGAGTAAGCCTCTGCACTATGGAAGTGAGATGCAATCGATCAGAGTACAAGGGCCTACTCAGTGGTCAGGCTCGTAAGCAGTATGTGTTGTTTGTTGTATGTTTAATTGAGAATGAGTGTGTACCATCTTCGAAAACTAAAGACCACAACTTTCTGAATTGAATCGAGTCTGCATGACGAGAATGTTACAATACGTATGTTTGTTGCGATCCGATATCGCTTTGTAATCCTGCTGTGTATCTATGATACAAATGATATGATATTATCACATTATCCGCTCTCCTAATTGAATAGCATGCCTATATGATTTATCGTTTTAAATCGCATGTTTATTATGACTAATATGTCTTTACATGCTATATGTTTTAAGCATGTTTATCGTTTTATCATACTATTATAGTTATAAAGCGATAGTAATAAACCAAAGTAATTGAAATCGAGGGTAAGTATGAGCATAGCTAGTCACTGTCCGCTCAGCGGGCATCCCCCCAATAGTTTATTGTGCAGGACGATCGTGGACCAGGAGCTGGATTTTGGATGGGGCCACGAGACGTTTTTACGCTTTACTTTTGTTGTTTTTGAGAGATATGTAATATATACAACACTTTACTCTTTTAACTTCCGTAATTAGAGTTGTTCCATTCAACTCTTAAACGATGATGTAATATTTGGGTTATTTGTATAATTAATAACGCTGGTTTAAGACTTAATTAATTTCCGCCTTAGTAATTAAAGTCGACTAAAAACCAGGTTGTTACACGAATGGTGAGTTAAATTTTTGGGAAAAGCTTGGACTTCGAAGATTCGAGATGCGTTTCAAGGATTTGATATGCATTTTCGAAAGGCACATTTTGCTTCTGCGAAAGCATGTGTTTGGAAAAGCGAAGTTTTGAGTGTTGAGTTAAATTCGAAAGGTGATTAGCTATTTTGAGGACGCATGTTTGAAAAAGCGTGTTTAAAATTAGTGTATCGGCTCGTGGGGGCATTTCCAGAACTGAAAAGTTTGGAAAGGAGCGTTTTAAATGTCGCTAAATTGTTTGATTGGAAGAGGATTTACTCGATATCCGAGTCAATGGGATGCTTAAAATGCCGAAAAGTTTGAAAAATAAAGCGGCTTGGCGACTCATGGTTGCTTCAGTGGCATGCTGTTATTCCTGCAAAACGAACAAGGTTAGACGAAAAAGCAGAGTACTACTCCTAGGTCTAGCACAACTTTGTCTCGACGTAGTCGTTTTAACGCCTCGATAAAGAAACAGTTTGCCTTGGATTTTTGTGAGGATGTCCTTGACTTTGGAAGCTTTAGACATAGGGATGTTTTGTGTAAAAGGGTTGGTTGAGCTCAAGTGAGCGGCCTACGTATCCGTGGGTGCGGACTCAAACCTAGCGTAGTTCGAAAAGGATGTGTTTGTTTTGGTAAGGAGGTGTTTATGTGGAAAGGTGCGTGTTTAAGGACCCGCTGGTCCAAAAGGTGTATGTGTGATTGACCTTGATACATTGCATTTTAAGGGTAGGTTATCCTTAGTTGATATTGGCCGCTTGTTTGTCACATCAAAGTCCAATTTCATGGAGAGGGGTTCTATTCCCCAACCTCGATAATTGGATGAACCATCGAAGTATGTCGCTTCTTCATTGATATTGTAAATTCCGTCGTCGGGAAATGATATAGCGTCGATAATGGGCTCCTCGTCGATAACATGGTCCTTTGGTGTCAAATTCGGCTCAGAGCAAAGTCCATCGTGCCGTGGGTTCTTTGAAGAGGCATTAGACTGGGTCTACTTTTGAGTAGACCTTTGTTCACTTAGCCACTTGACTTTCGGGCTTTCTTTTTGTTGTTTTGTCCCTTCCTTAAAGACTTTGAGACTTGTTTCTATTTTTTTTTTTTGATTTCTTGGAAACTTTGAGACTTGTTTCCTCTTTTGATGACTTTGGTTTTTGATCTTTGTATCTTGTATTCCCGTTTGGTTTGAGAATATCTCACGCCCTGCATGGCTTGGGCCTGAGCTCGGACCTTGCTAAACTTTGCGGCTCGGTGGTCACTTGTGATCGTGTGTCTATCACGCCGGGCTCCTTTAACAAGTTCGTTTGCTTATTAGGCACGCGATCGAGTATGTGGAGGGCGATCCAGGAATACTCGTACTTCAGGTCGCGATCAAATTCATGATTACTGTGGAGCTCCAAATTAATGGATCCTCCTCCAAAAAGCAGCGGAGTAGTAGACCACAAGCAGACTAGTGAACCTTAGGTGTTTAGTCGTCGAGAGCCTTCTTTGTCTTTGTGTCTTTGACTTAGTTGTTGACTTGGACCTTCGTACCCGGCCTAGACCTCCTTCGGATAGCTACTCCTAGAATGCAATGTATGTCGGTGCAAAATTTTTTGTGAATAAAAAGGGTGAAAGGAAACTGGGTTTTAAGCAAACTTATTCCCTTATCGATTTGTTATAATGTCGTACACCGAAGACTCGATTATCCTAGACTGACAGAGATTGACTCGATGCTTAAAAACTCGACCCGTATTTAAAAGACTCGAAATGCTTGAGGAGATTCGCCAGATCGTCGATGGTGCTAGAGTGGACGCCTTGTCTGTTGATTCGTGATGTACGTGTCGTGGGTACACGTCGATGCCTTTGGTGTCGAGACTCGATTAACGCATACTTTGGTTCGTCTTGTCTTTGAAATGATTTTGTTTTGATGAAAGTGAAAGGGCGTTTCGAGTTGAAATGTGTTGTTGTAGATACCCGTATCCGTACCCCCCAAAAAAGCAACCCGATGATGAAAATGGACTTTTATGCATGTTTTATAAATAGACAAAACGGTACAAAGTGTCTAAAACATTTTAGTCGTTTTTAACGTATTTATTTAGAATTGCATATTTCGTAAAATGAGCATTAGTTTTGTCGTTCTATTTTAAGCCGAGACGCACGACACGATTATTTCACCCACAAAACAGCCCACAAAAACAGCCCACAAAAACAACTCACAAAAACAACCTACAAAAACAACCTACAAAAACAACCCGCAAACCACAAAAATACGCACCCAAAACAAGTCAACACGACTCCCGAGTCACATTTTCGTAAAACCAAATTTTACGATATTACAAAATAATACAAAACGAGACGATTTTATTTCAAGCCAAAATCGAAAAACACGACAAAAACCGAGACGCGAAACACAAAAATCGTAAAAGCATTTTCAGCCCAAAAGGGATCAAAATCCCTTGGACAATAGCATGCATCATCCTAAAAACCAGCCCAAAAACATCACACCCATCAAATTGAGAAAGGCGGCTCTGCAGACAACAAAAAAGAAGTCGTAAGTGAACAGGCGACTCAAAAACAAGTCGTCTGTCAACAGACGACTTGTTTCAAGTCGTCTGTCAACAGGCGTCTTGTTTTTGAGTCGTCTGTTGACTTACGATTTGTTTGTACCCCTGTGCCTGCTGTTTTGATTTTGGCACGAGCCTTTCCCTTCTCTTATAAATACCCACACTCACAAACACAACTTACACACAATTCACTTCTCCCTCTTACACTCACATTTAGCATTTTCTAAAAACCGTCTTTACGTTTTAAGGTAAACATTTTACCTTCGGACTAGACTTTTTAGACTCGGACAAGGGTTACACTAACCCAACTCAATATTGGTTTAACGAACCCGTATTCGTAATACGGTTGTAGTAATTCGGATTCCTAATCCGTCTAAACCTCGCCAATATTGCATAAACAAACGACTCACTGTCACTAAAGCAAACCGACTTTACATCTTACACTTAAGCAAATTCTCATGCATGCATTAAATTACGACTAAAACACGGATTCGACATTAACTTGTACCGTTTCACTAGTCTTTTAAAACATGCAAAACTGAGGGTTTTCAAAATAATAGAATTAGACAAAAGTCGGAAAATAACGTTTTATATTAATTCAAATCAATGAATTATTATTTCTCGTATATTTCCTAAAGCAAAACGTCGTTAATTTTAACGACTCACATGCATTGCTTTGCATTTTTATCGAGTCATATTCGCACTTGTACGTAGCGTTTTATTTGCTCACACATCGAAATTAAGCACTTGTTTTCAAATCAGTAAAGACTACTTTACGTAGGCTTTTGATTTCAGTTTTTCATAAAACGTTTTGATTAAACTTTCAAAAGTAACCTTGCCCCGAATCCACTCTGGTTTCACAATAACCTTAGGAGGAGAGGTATCGACGCGCCTTGAATTCTAAGACACGCGTCTTATAATTTAAGACGCATTGAAAAGGTCCAAATTCCTTTAAAATTTGGTGGCGACTCCAAAAGCAATTTCAAATCGATTTTCAAGCATTTAAGCAATGATATCCCCCATAGCAATATTCGCACACATTTGCACTTACGCAAATTTTCTCGCGTAGCGTCTTGCTCCTGTACGAGCAGGCCCGCGCGAGGCGTCGAGATAGGTCCGAACCGGGTACCTTCAGTTGGCGACTCCGCTGGGGACTTAGCTGTTTTTATTTTTAAGAAAAAACTTTTTCTTTTATTTTAAAAACACAAAGAGGCAAAGCTTGAAAATTTGAAAACAAGTACGCTTTCGATGTTTGAGCAATTTAACGTTCGAGTCAAATCCTCCGGGATTTACGAGCCATGCACCCTCGAGAATCGACCCCTAATAGCGCTCCCTTCATAAGCGAGACTATTCCGGACAAATCGAGTTCTCACCCCTTCACGATTACAAGTACGGCATCCGTACAAACGATCGTAACAGTCAAACTTGGACGCTCTAGGACCCGTATTGAATCCACACTTTGACGTGTGTGATCTTGCGGATAACCCTACACAAACGTTGCGGGAATGACCGAAGGGAACCTTACCCAAAAGCCAAAAATCCCGTGTCATATACGTACAAATGCGAAGCTATAGTACCCTCACTATAGTCGTCTTTCAAACAAACTCATGCAAAATAATTTCAAAGCATATGCATTCATAGACGTCTTTTCAAAATACACTTTCAAACGTTTTTGAAAAGTCATGCTTTCAAAAAATACTAACGTCTGGTCTACTGACCTATCGTCAGACGAACCAGACAAACAACACGCCGCGACATTCGAACTCGATCAGAAATAATCACTACATTTCCGATCCTTTACAAAACATAAATGAGTTATGCGACTGACGTATCGTCATAATTCATTTATTGCAAAGCATTTCACAAAGCAAAACCCCAAAACGTCAATTCATTTCGGGTATTTTAATCAAAACAATTGCTTTTACACTATGCATCTGAAACACTTCGGGCCAAATGACTTTCTAGTCATCTCGATCCAAACAAACATCTTTTCAAAAACAAAATACGGAATCGTTCAGACACGAAACCGTCATTTTACACGTCAAAATCAGCTGACTTATCGTCATTTTGGTTTGATTTCTCCTGTCACACGTAAAAGGCGAGCAATACTTGCTTTTTACCCGTTTTAACATCCTCAAATCGAGTAGCCTATCGCTATTTCGTTTTGACTCCTTTTCATATCACAATCTAACGATTAGCCCCTAAGCAACATACTGCTAATCTGGGCTAATCAGATTTGATCATACGAAACCTTTTTACATTGAGATTAGAGATATGTTGACCTATCTCTACCTCAAAAGCCTCCCGTGTCTTTTCAGCTAAAAACACGAGTCGAGTCCTTCACGTAATTTTACACATTTGATTTGGGTTGCAAATGCGAGATTAAGTCTTTTCTTTCATTTTCGAGTCACTAAAGTCTAACGCTTTAACAGGTTTACCCACTAAAGCCCCGGATACACGGCTCGCAGAAGAAACATGGATCCCCATTTCAACCCCGCAAATGACAAAGCTGCCCCTCCATCGCCTCCGCAACCACTCATAACCACTGAACACATCGAGCTACTCAACGACAAGGTCACCAATCTCGCAGCTCAGCTCGAACATTTGGCCATTATGCAAAAGTTCGAAACAGAGAAGAGCGCTAGACTCCTCGCCAAGGCGTCTACTCAACATGCTGAAAGAATTCAATTCTTGGAAGACAAAATGCGCAAAAACAAGCGGCCAAAGCTACGGTAGTGGTCACCAAGGCGCACGCCTCGAACCATTGCAAAACCAAACGATCAACTACGCGATTAAGATGCACTAGCGGCATCGCCTGTGTTCATAACACAGCCTACGCTCGCTACACCCAGGTCAGCATCTGCTGGATCATCCTCGTCAAAACAACGACGACGCTTTGACCCCCTCTACATGCCTTACTCCAAGGCCTTGAAAAAGCTCTTGAAGAGGAACATTCTGCGGCTTCCTAGCCCCACCAACATATCACCTAAGCACAAGAAAACAAAGTCATGGAACCAAAACGCCTACTGTGAATTCCACAGGGTTAATGGGCATGACACCGAGGATTGCTTCCGTCTGAAGAATGCAATCCAAGACATGATCGACAACAAGACGATCGAAAGGCGAAACGCGGCTTCTAAACCATCACACCAGCATAGCACACTCCGTGCTAGCACTATCTTCGTGGGAACATTTCCCATTCTCGACTGCTCTCATCCGGTTACCACAAACAACCATGAGGTCAATGTCGTTGGCAGCAATACCAACGACTACGACGACAGCACTAAGCGCATTCGCAAGACAAAAACGAAAACAAAAGCAAGGCCCGCGAACAAGAGAAGGGTCTTCGTACAGATCCCTTATCAACATCCCATCAAGCTATCCGACAACGACGACGAGGTTTCATACCTCCAATACCCGTACCTGGCTCCATTGGAACCGCCAGGGTTCCCATCCTGGCTCACGAACAACAACAGAGACGAGGGTATACTCATGGACGAGACTACTCCCCCTGCTCCGTCAGCCCGGCCTAGCGCCAAGGATATAATTCCAAAGCAACTCCCCAAAGCAAAATCAAGCACTTCTGCCTGGCAACTCTTGCAGGATTCGCCAAGGCACCGCAAGGCCCTTCGCCGAGCCCTACAGGTCACGCCGGTGGTAAAACAGATGCCTCCGGCGCAATTTGTTAGCCACATCATCCGGGACTGGCTACCGGGTGCTATAACTTTTTCTAACGCGGACCTGCCGCCCTTTGGAGCCACACACAATATGGCACTCCACATAACCGTAGAATGTCGAGGCATGACATTACCCGTTACCCTCGTCGATAACGGTTCTTGATCAACGTCACGCTCTCGCGACCGCCATTAAACTTGGATTGGAAGAAGACGACTTCACTCCCAGTTCAGACAACATGGCAGCATACGACGGTACACTCCGTAGTATCAAAGGCATCATCTCACTATCCGTTATGACAGAACACGTCGTAACGAAAACTGAATTCCAGGTCATGGACATTCCCCCGACATACAATATGTTGCTGGGCAGGCCCTGGATTCACGCTACCCGAGCTGTCGCATCAACTCTGCATCAGAAGGTTAAACTACCTCTGGACAACGAAATCATCACCGTCAAAGCCTCGAACTTCCGAGCAACCCTCCTACACTTGAGAAAGCATCGACGAATCCACCAATGACGCAGGTGGTTTCAGCTCAAGCATCTACGCCTAAGGTTTAGGGTCCCACGTCATCATGACGCTAGGTCTTCTAAGTCAACCAGGACGCGCAATTACATTCCTAAAATAGTAAACCTAGTTTAGGATTTTAGAGTTTGTAGGTTTGTCTCAAGCTCTATTGTCTGAGCAATTTTCAAATGTATCTGCTTTTAACAACATTAATGACAAGAATGTTTTCGGTTACACTTTGCCTCGTTTTGCCTCTTTACTTTTGCACATTCTCTTTTGCACATTCTAACGTTTGCGATAACATTAAACAAAACAACATTGCATCATATAAATACATTGCAAGCACTGTTTCTAGACCCAGCGACCTTAGTCACTGAGCATTATAACAACCATCAATACCAAAACACCCCAGGAACCCAGAAAACTACCACTATGGCCTTCCCCAAGCGCAGACAAAAATATGCAGCCTCCAAGCTATTTACAAAAATCAACGGCACCCACATCTGGTCTCGCAAAGACATACCCGTCTTTGACCAAACACCCCGCAACAACAAAAGCAGGGCATCAAGCCCATCAAACAAAATTCACAACCCCTCGTCTAAGCCAACAAAAATGCTAACTGGACACCAAACACAATCCCAGCCACAAAGAAAAACGGCGAAATCCCAGTATACACTAACTGCCATGACCCAAACGAAGCATATCCAAGAAACACCGACACTCTCGTCAAAAACACAGCAGAAAGCACAATCACTAAGGTCCCCACAATCATTCAGGTGCCCAACCACCACGATCATAATACAGGAATACTCCTACTAATCACAAAAGACAACCACGCACCCCTCTCTGCCAACGCTTCAAAGTATACGAAGCGCATGCCCACGACCTACAAAAACCCACAGACACATTACCTAACCTTTCCCCGATAAACAAACCCCCGCACACCCAGATATCGCCTCTTTGGGCGCAAAACAAAGACATCAAACCCGCAACTCATGCTTCCAACCACACTGGGGGCTGAACATACAAAACCCTGATATCAAACCATTCCTAACTACAAAACCACCAACACCCACGAAACATTTCGCAATGTATTTATAAGATGCAAATAGACAAAATGTTAAGAATCGCAACTCACGGGCCGGCATGCCCTTAAACGTGCAACTCCATCAAAGCGCTTCACGGACCGACATGTCCTTAAACGTGTACAAACACAATTCTATGGACCGGCATGTCCTTAAACGTGCACCCCTTTTACAAACACAACTCATGGGCCGGCATGCCCCTAAACGTGCACTTCCAAACACACTTCACGGGCCGGCATGCCCTTAAACGTGCACATTCTCCACAAAAGCAAAAGCACTCCTGGACCGGCATGTCCTTAAACATGCACCTTTAACAAACACAACCCCTGGGCCGGCATGCCCTTAAACATGCACTTTCAAACACAAACAGCTCCTGGGCCGGCATGCCCTTAAACGTGCACCCCCTGTACAAAAGTCAAAAATAAATTCCTGGGCCGGCATGCCCCTAAACGTGCACATTCAACACAAAATGCAACTCCGAACTACGCCGGTCTGATTCCACTCACGTGGATACGTAGGCAGCTTTGCAAGAAGCGCGACCACGATTCAACGCAAAACGACGCGTTCAACGCTTAAAAAAGCTGAGAACATAGTCAACACGAAATATACGTCTGCGACAGACAATATTCAACACAAAAACGACACGCCCAAAGCTTAAAAAGGTCGAGAGCACAGTCAACACAAAACCGACACGCCTGAAGCTTAAAAAGGTCGAAGGCGCAGTCAACACAAACGCAAGATCATGATCCAAAGCTTAAAAAAGTCGAGGATACAACTCTTTTTACAAAACAGCAAACGAGGCAAAACGTAAACGAAAACGTTCATTTCATTAACGATTGTCAAAACTAGTTACGTTTTGGATTTTCCGTCTCTAGGGCAAAAGACAAAACTACGACCTCTGATGTCCTCTTAGGTCTTAGGAATGACGAAGCAAACTACAATGCCACCAGGGTTTAGAGTCGACGACGAACTACAACAAGGTTCCTTCGACGCCATCAGCTGCACATGCTAATCTCGACATCCCTGCCATTCCATGGACCACGGATCACAGGAGGAGGCAACGACTTTTATGACACCCAAGCACCACCCTCCCAGACAACGCATCGCCCGACCGCAAACCCTCGCCATCACGGCAGTTACACCCTTTTTGCACTAAAAACACCTCCCCTTACTCAAAGCACGCGGTAGTGTATCACATCACCCCGTTTTACACCCCTGCTTTACGTCTTTTTTGTTTTTGTTTTCCACATTCAAAAAAACCGTCACCCTCATACACATTTTCAGCTTTACGCAAATTACAATTCTCGCATTTTGCAACTCATATTTCAAAAAGCACAATTTTTACATTGCGTTTTCATCAAAACACTTTTTTTTTGCAAATTGCCTACATCATTTTGTCAAAACACGTTTCACACATGTTTTCACATAAAACACGATGCATTTTCTTAAAATAACATTTCATGCATTTCGAAAACCGTGATCTCAATCGAGATTCGCGTTTTCGCACGACCAACAACACATTGCGGGGTTCAAAACACGGTATGGCGGTCGATAGCGACCACAATCACCTAACGGCATCCATGCAAAGACGCTAACACAAGACATTTCCTGTACTGTACGACGCAACTCCTCACGCAACTTCTCAAGGCAGACCTGGTAGTCACCTGGCCTCCGTCTCAGCCTGTACCTCGGCCGCCACCTGTAAAGCGAAAGATCAGCTCGCTGGGGGCTAAAATCAAAAGCAGCTACAACAAGTTTGACTAACGGTTTACTCTAAAACCTAAGTCAAACTGGGGGCTAAAATCAAAGGCGGCTACAACGAGTTGGACTAATGGTTTACTCTAAAACCTAAGTCAAACTGGGGGCTAAAATCAAAAGCAGCTACAACAAGTTTGACTAACGTTTTACACTAAAACCTAACTCAAACTGGGGGCTAAAATCAAAAGCAGCTACAACAAGTTTGACTAACGGTTTACTCTAAAACCTAAGTCAAACTGGGGGCTAAAATCAAAAGCGGCTACAACGAGTTTGACTAACGGTTTACTCTAAAACTTAAGTCAAACTGGGGGCTAAAATTAAAAGCAGCTACAACAAGTTTGACTAACGTTTCACGCTGAAACCTAAGCCAAAATGGGGGCTAAAATCAAAAGCAGCTACAACAAGTTTGACTAACGTTTCACGCTGAAACCTAAGTCAAACTGGGGGCTACATCATGTAATACAGATTCACAAAAATCAAAATCAGGATTAATTTTTGCTTTTCCCGCAAAAGTCACAAAAATCAGGATCAATTTTTGCTTTTTCCGCAAAAGTTAAACAACCAAACACTTAAACCTCTTTACGAGTCCCACAAAAACACTAAACCTCTTTACGAGTCCCACAAAAACACCCAAACCTCTTTACGAGTCAAGCAAAACACTAAACCTCTTTTACGAGTCAAGCAAAACACTAAACCTCTTTTACGAGTCAAACAAAGCCTAAACCTCTTTACGAGTCAAGCAAAACACTAAACCTCTTCACGAGTCAAACAAAAACACTAAGCCTCCTTCACGAGTCAAACAAAAACACTAAGCCTCTTTTACGAGTCACAAAAACACCTAAACCTCTTTACGAGTCAAGCAAAACACCCAAACCTCTTTACGAGTCAAGCAAAAACACTAAACCTCTTCACGAGTCACAAAAACACCTTACACTCTTTTACGAATCCTACAAGAACACCAAGCCTCTTACGAGTCCAACAAAAGCACCGTGCCTCTTCTACAAGTCAAACACATAAACACACGGCCTCTTTTACGAGAATGACATTGAAGCACAAGCACCAGATCAAGCACGCAGCAAGCATTCAACACACAAAGTTCGGCGAGACAACAAAACGCCGTCAAGAATCATTCAACATCAGCAAACGTCTCAAGCAAAGCACCAACAAGTAGCACAAGCAAAGCACCGTCCAGAAGCACCGAAGCAACACGCAGGCTGGCATGCCCCTAAATATGCAGGACCGTCATGTCCTTAAACATGTACCGTCCCTCCCCGCATTTCCCGGCACTAAGTCCTCGTCTCTCCCCGAGACACACACTTAGCGCCGCCAGGTAGTATCGAGGCGTAGTGGTGGGATACTATCTTTTAAGTTTGACTAGCGCTTTAGTCCAAGCTCAGTCAAACTGGGGGCTCTGTAGATACCCGTATCCGTACCCCCCAAAAAAGCAACCCGATGATGAAAATGGACTTTTATGCATGTTTTATAAATAGACAAAACGGTACAAAGTGTCTAAAACATTTTAGTCGTTTTTAACGTATTTATTTAGAATTGCATATTTCGTAAAATGAGCATTAGTTTTGTCGTTCTATTTCAAGCCGAGACGCACGACACGATTATTTCACCCACAAAACAGCCCACAAAAACAGCCCACAAAAACAACTCACAAAAACAACCTACAAAAACAACCTACAAAAACAACCCGCAAACCACAAAAATACGCACCCAAAACAAGTCAACACGACTCCCGAGTCACATTTTCGTAAAACCAAATTTTACGATATTACAAAATAATACAAAACGAGACGATTTTATTTCAAGCCAAAATCGAAAAACACGACAAAAACCGAGACGCGAAACACAAAAATCGTAAAAGCATTTTCAGCCCAAGGGATCAAAATCCCTTGGACAATAGCATGCATCATCCTAAAAACCCGGCCCAAAACATCACACCCATCAAATTGAGAAAGCGGCTCTGCAGACAACAAAAAGAAGTCGTAAGTGAGCAGGCGACTCAAAAACAAGTCGTCTGTCAGCAGGCGACTTGTTTTCAAGTCGTCTGTCAACAGACGACTTGTTTTTGAGTCGTCTGTTGACTTACGATTTGTTTGTACCCCTGTGCCTGCTGTTTTGATTTTGGCACGAGCCTTTCCCTTCTCTTATAAATACCCACACTCACAAACACAACTTACACACAATTCACTTCTCCCTCTTACACTCACATTTAGCATTTTCTAAAAACCGTCTTTACGTTTTAAGGTAAACATTTTACCTTCGGACTAGACTTTTTAGACTCGGACAAGGGTTACACTAACCCAACTCAATATTGGTTTAACGAACCCGTATTCGTAATACGGTTGTAGTAATTCGGATTCCTAATCCGTCTAAACCTCGCCAATATTGCATAAACAAACGACTCACTGTCACTAAAGCAAACCGACTTTACATCTTACACTTAAGCAAATTCTCATGCATGCATTAAATTACGACTAAAACACGGATTCGACATTAACTTGTACCGTTTCACTAGTCTTTTAAAACATGCAAAACTGAGGGTTTTCAAAATAATAGAATTAGACAAAAGTCGGAAAATAACGTTTTATATTAATTCAAATCAATGAATTATTATTTCTCGTATATTTCCTAAAGCAAGACGTCGTTAATTTTAACGACTCACATGCATTGCTTTGCATTTTTATCGAGTCATATTCGCACTTGTACGTAGCGTTTTATTTGCTCACACATCGAAATTAAGCACTTGTTTTCAAATCAGTAAAGACTACTTTACGTAGGCTTTTGATTTCAGTTTTTCATAAAACGTTTTGATTAAACTTTCAAAAGTAACCTTGCCCCGAATCCACTCTGGTTTCACAATAACCTTAGGAGGAGAGGTATCGACGCCCGTTGAATTCTAAGACACGCGTCTTATAATTTAAGACGCATTGAAAAGGTCCAAATTCCTTTAAAATTTGGTGGCGACTCCAAAAGCAATTTCAAATCGATTTTCAAGCATTTAAGCAATGATATCCCCCATAGCAATATTCGCACACATTTGCACTTACGCAAATTTTCTCGCGTAGCGTCTTGCTCCTGTACGAGCAGGCCCGCGCGAGGCGTCGAGATAGGTCCGAACCGGGTACCTTCAGTTGTCACATTTCGACTCTGTGCAAGAGATGATTCAAGGTATTGATGAGCTACTTGAACCGAGGGTGCTTCGAAAATGCGATGGAAACGGTAGTGCCCGTTTCATGCATTTACTTAAGGAAGAGTTAAACCAAAGCGGCTAGAGCCACTTGGCCCGACATCAAAAGTCCTCGGGATTGAGTTTGCACATTCTTGGGTTTTGTGCTTTTGCGAAAATAGGAATGCCTGATCCTAGAAGGTTTTGGGATAGTGAAAACCTTCGAAAAATGCTTATATTGAAAAAAGAAAAAGCCTTGAGCCGTTCGATTTGTGAAATTCCTCGAGAATGGGCTGACATTCTCGGGTTTGAAAAGAGTTTTGTGATAAAAAGGGTTGTGATGACCGCGAGTCATGCGGCCGGTTTTGAGCTAGAAATGTTTTAAAACGTTTCATGCTCGACGATGTTTGGTGATAGAAAGCTAGAAGTTTATGTTAACGGTGTGTTGCTAAGATCCTATTGGTGGATGCTCGAATTGGCGTTTAAGCTATTTGAGTCGAAGGTGTCAAAATGCGATGAGGACGAGCTTGCTCGTCCACATGGAATTTGTCAAAGGAGAAATGGATCGAGGTGGTTTGAGCCATTCGATCCGATGTTAGAATCCACAAGATTGGGCTTGGCCATCCTTGGGTATAGCGAGGGATGTTACGTACTGGGCTGGTTCGACAATGAGTCGTTTGAAAAGATTTTGTTTAGAAAGGTTCGAGAAGGCCAAGGGCCGCGAGCTCGCTTTGAAAGACTCACCAAGAATGTGTTCTAATTCTTGGGTTATGCTTTGTGAAAAAGCATGCGATAAATGGGTTAGGATAACCGTGGGTTATTTAATCCATTTATGTTTTCAAAGGCTTAGGGAAAGTGAGTTTTGTGTTGGGTTGCTCACGATGTTTGCAATGTATTTAATTAACGATTGTTCATTCGTTAGTTCATTTTTATTGCACGGATTTTTATGTTGTGTTGTTTGATTGATTTGTTTGATTTTTATTTGTTGTTCATTGTTTATTTGTTTGCTTTTAGCTTGAGACTAGAAGTAAGTAAACTTATTCGTATTATTCATTAAAAAAGAATTATTTGACAAATCAGGAGAAGAGCTGGAGCTAGCCTCCGAAAATAAAAAGTCTAAGCTAAAACTAGAAGGTGGGTCGACAGATGACCCGACACCTAAAGGATTAGATCCTAAGAGGATTTCTTCTTCTTTGCGTTTGCCGACGCCTCCGTTCTCGCCATCTTCCTTTTAAGTCGTGACGGTTTGCATTTTATGGGTGCATCTCCGCTTGTTAGTTTATTCTCAATGCCTGCGTTAGGGGTTGGGTTGTTTTCGGGCATGACAAAGTCTGAGTGATCTTTGGGAGGAAGTGATCCTGTGAAGATCGTGTGGTTGTATGGAGGGTGATCTTTGTTAGATGGTTTGGGTTGCATGGTAAAAGAGTTAATCTTTTCGTCGCCTTGGATCGTGGCTTGGTTGGACATAGGGCATTCGTCCCCTTTATCGTTGAACGAAGCGCCAATGATTTGATTGTCGCTTGGTTTGATATTGTTGGAGCAGTTCATAATGGGAGGTGATCCCACGAAGATTGTGTGGTCAGCGAAAGGGTTGTCGTCGTTGGGCGGCTTGGACGGTTGAGACGGTTTGTCGAGCTTTCCTTGGTCGATGAGATCTTGGATGGCGTGCTTCAGTTTGAAGCAGTCTTCAGTGTCGTGGCCTTTGCCTCTGTGGTATGCACAGTAAGCATTCGGATTCCAAAGTGTCGGCTTTTTGTTTTCGGGTGGCTCGTTGGTAGGCCCGATTGGTTGTAGGTAGTTGTTTTCAACCAACCTATGGAATGCCTTAGTGTAAGGTATGAAGTTCCTATAAGTTTTTGGTTGCAAATGCGTCAAAGCTATCCACAGTGCAGTTTTCCTCACTCTTGGTCGCGTAAGGAGACTTTGGTGAGTTATCCTAGTGGGTATCGCTGGTATATCTGGCCATGGCGTTAGTCCTGAAGTCGTCCTCGGTTTGAGCGCCGACCCTGACGAGTTGTTTGAAGTCTTGGATGTTGCTGTACCGCATGTATAATTGATACATGGGTCGCAGGTTGTTTATGAACTTAGGCACAAGTTCGTCCTCATGTGGACGATCTGGAATTTGTGCGCTTAGCTTTTCCCATCGAGAGAGATACTCGGTGAAGCCTTCGTTGTCCTGTTGGTTAAGGGCCTCGAGAGTGTGGATAAAGGCCTGTTTGTCGGTCTTGTCCTTGATACGTTGTTCTAAACGCTTTATCTCGGTCTTATGGTGGTTCAAGAGGCGTTCGAGGTCATCGGTCAGCTTTGTGACTTGGTCACGGAGTGCGTTAACTTCGTCATTGCCGGCCATTTTGCGGGTGTAGGTTCGTTTTTTGTAAGGGATTACTATGCGGTTCTTAGTACGACGAGTGTCCAGCTGAGGCCTGTATTTCACTTCGTATATTAGTGACACGACTCGACCCACTAGACTTACAAACATTCTAAGCATTCATTTTTAGCTCATTTCTTGGTTTAGAAAGACCCTTTTATGCTTTAAAAAGAGAAGGTTTTCGAAAAGGTTTTAGCTAAAGGAAGCTTTTGAGGCGAGGGTGCGTGCGCGCATCTCGTCTCGATGTTAAAGATTTGTTTTGCACCCGTCGAGCTGATATCGGTAATTTGCCGAGGTGAGCTCGAGTTCAGATGTGTAAAAGAGAAAGGATTCGACTCGAGAGTGGTTAGCAAGTCGAGTCGAGGATGTTAAAAGTGCAGTCTAGGCCGTGTGACCTAGAGGATTCAAATCCACGAGCTTGGGTTTTAATCCTTGCTCGGGTTTTTGCTTGTTAGTGAAAGAGGAGAATTTTGAGAAAGCTTGTTTCAAAAATTCGTGATAGTTTAGTTTGAAAAGTGTTAGTTTGTTAGATGTTAGGTTCATTTATCTTTGAAACGTTTAAGCGAGTTTTCGAAGATATGAATGCAAATGCTCATTTTGAAAAAGACCATGGAGTGCATAGCCTCGAACTTGTACGTATGACTCAAAAAGGGGTGAAAAATGAGTCAGTCGGGTACACCTCCAACTACCTCGAGAACGCTTTGGCAGATACTTAACCCCTTCATTTCCTTACGCCGGGGCGATAGATTTTCTGAAGGGAGCACTGGGGCGGTCGAGATAATCGTTTATGGCAAGCCGTGGAGGGGCGAGAGGAAAGTTAGTCCGGCATGTGCTTTATCGAGTGGACAAGCCTGCATGTGGGAACCACCTCTCGAGGGTGCAAAGGGTGCCTAGATTCCAAAAGGAATGGACTCTAAACGAATGTGCATAGCTCAAATATGTATACATGGATTGTTCAAGGCTTTCAAGTTTCACCTCTTTATTTTTAAAAAGAAAAAGCTAGTTTTAAGTTTTAAAAATAAAATCTCCCCAGCGGAGTTGCCAAACTGTGGAACCCGGGATCGAGAGGGACCCAACTCGGCGTCTTGCGTAAGGGCGCTTTAAGTTAAAAAGACTAATTTACAAAAACATTTAAAACCGTTTTGGAGTCGCCACCTAATTATCGCGGAAATTAGGAACTCGTTATCATGTCCTAAGCTAAAGACATGTCCTAGATTTTGGAGCACGCCGACACCCCTAGTTCTAAGGCTTGTGAAACCAGATTGGATTCGGGGTGAGGGTACTTAACTAAAGATTAATTCAATTAATGATTTATGAAAACCTTTTAGAAAAGCCTATGTAAAAATAGCCTCTACTGACCTAGAAAAATCCGTGTAAGATGATATTTGAGCTAATGTTATCGCTACGTACAAGTGCGAAAAAAATTGTAAAAAGAATGCAGATGCATATGCAAAAAGATAGTTTAACACCCTCAGGTTAGCATGTTTAACTTGTTAACGAAAAAGGTTCAGTTAAAGGTCGAATTCATTGTTAAAGTTGATTTTAATGCAAAAAGAAGGGTGCAAGATGCATACAATTAAAATAAAGTTCTATTGTCCATTGGTTTATTTTAAAAGGTCGGTTGCTTATGCGACTTTGGCGTGTCATCGGATATGGAGTGTACCCGAAGTAATAAGAACACTTGGAATGCAAGCGCTTCGGTGCCAAAGCGGGCTAGAGTGTAGTCCCTTTGTTAGTCCAAAGAAAATAAGAAAAAGCTTTGATCCAAGTGGATCGGTACCTACCTTGTCCTGACGCTTCAGATCGGCAGAGCTTCGCTTCTTGAACTAAAAAGGAGGATGAATTCAACACGGGATGGTGTGTTGAACTCAAGGATTTGAGTGCTTGAGGCTTTGAGAGAATTTTGTGTGTGTATACTGTGAATTGTGGCTGTCAATTGTGTGTGTGCTAAAACCTAGGAAGAAGGTAAGAAGAGGGGTTTTCTTGTGTGGAAAACTTGTGAGAATAGGTCGTGCATAGGGGGGTATACATAGGAGAATAACCGGGCGAAATTAGGAAACGCAGGAATAAAACCACCCAGGGAAACCGCATAGCCTTATGCGGTTTGTGGGTGAAACCGCATAGGCTTATGCGGTTTTTGGGCAAGCCGCATCAGGTTGTGCGGTTTGGGAGTCGGGCTAAATTTCGTCTTTTTTCGTATTTCCTTAATCCGGATTATCGAATCTTGGAAATATTCGGTGTAATCTCCTTGCTTGTGCTCCAAGTAGACCTAGTATGACCTACTAGAAGGTCATGTGGGTGAGTTCTTGGGCCTTGGGAAGCGGGCCAAGAATGTATTTGGGCTCGGTTTTGGGCCCGAGACCCGAAAAAGTGAAAAGGGTGGATTTGCAAGGATTTTGTGAAATAAGATGATCCGTGAGGTCGTATTTCTCAAAGGAGGGTGCTAAATAGCGGTTTTAGCTACTGGGCCTAAATGTAAGGAATTTAGGAATGCTGAATTGGACCTCGTAAATGTAAAAGGGCCAATTGTAATGCGAATGCGAAGCTCCTGTCAGACGAAGCGGGACGCGAACCAAGCTAGACTCTAAATGGACGATTGAACATTTATTTAAGCGTGATGTGAAGCGACCCGACTCATTTTAACATTTCAAACGACTTAATATGAATTCGACATAGTTAGAACCGTTTAAGTTAACGTTAAAACATGCGTAATAAAAGTCCATGTTACATCACGGGGTTTTGTTTGGGAGGGTACGGATATGGGTATCCACACCTGAGAACTTCCCAGGAGGTCACCCATCCCAAGACTACTCTCCAGCAAGAACGCTTAACCAAAGAGTTCTTAAGATGAGCCACCAGAAAAGAAGATGCATCTTGTTGGTATGAGTAGCACTTACAATCCTTTTAAGCCCTAGGTCACTTGAGCCAACACATGAACCTATTCAACGGGGTACCCATCTCGAATAACCTCGGACAACACCGGGTGTTACACCGCATCGCTCTGTTAAGGCGTTACCTAAAGTTCGCCGCGCACGTATATTAACATATACGGCGCAAACGCAGGAATACGCAGCACATTCCTCTACAGGTTGCATCCAACCTTTACCTTAACCTCGCCATGGAGTTCAAGACATATACATGTGCACGTCACATTTATACATCCCCAGCAGATCACAAGACATTCTCATTACACAAGCTCCGCAGCAGATTGTCCTTAACAAGTCTACGTCCCTAGCAGCATTATCCTCAGCGGGTCGTACGAAGCACACTTATACGTCAACATCCTAAACGGATCATCCTTGACCTCCTCAACGGAGCTAAACATAAAACACTTAAGCATCTACATAAGCACATACACTCCTTAGCGAGCCTAAGCATTATACATCTACAGATGCAAACGCCTTTGCAATTACACATAAGCACTAAGCATATACACTTTCCCTCGGATGGTAATTCCCGGCGGGCATACACCTGCACTCCTTATGAGACAAAGCACATACACTCTTTACGAGACGAAGCACCTGCACTCTTTACGAGACGAAGCACCTGTGCTCTTTCACGAGACCAAGCACCAGCACAAGCACTAGCACGAAGCACAAGCACCTGCGCTCCTCGGCGAGACCAAGCAACATCAACAACAATAGCACGCAAAGTCATTCAGCAGGCAGGCATGCCCTTACAATATGCAAGGACCATCATGTCCTTAAACATGTTTGTCCCGCCCCGGATAAGCCCAGTTCAGAGTCCTCGTCTCACCCATGGACACATAATCCGCGCCACTGATGGTATCGAGACTGTAACGGTCCGGATGGTGTCGTGTAGTTTGACTTTCGCTTTAGTCCAAGCTCGGTCAAACTGGGGGGCTGTGTGGATACCCACATCCGTACCTCCCACAAAAAACCCAGTGATGTAACAACGGACTTTTACATGCATGCTTTTACGTTGACTTAAACGGTTTGAGTCGTTTTTAAATGCGAAATGAGGTCACTAGGTGTCATCACTCTTAGTAAATGTCTTTTGGTTCACTTAGAGTCTAGCCTGTCCAAATCGGTATACGCGCACCCCTTTTACAAACACATAATACAATTGGCCCTTTTAAATTAACAAGGCCCAATTCGTTTTTCCTAAAATCCTAAATTTAGGCCCAGTTGCTAAAACCACCTTTTAGCACTTGCAAACACAAAATACGGCCTCACGGGTCGCCCTATTTCACAAAACACTACAAAGTACACCCTTTTTACATTTTCGGGTCTCGGGCCCAGAACCGATCCCAGTGGCATTCCTGGCCCGCTTCCCAAAGGCCCTGGAAAACCTAAACAAACCCTACATCCAGCAAAACACCGTAGCTTAGAGCCCAAGAAAAGATATACCGTATATACCAAAAGATAATTTGGAAATATACGGAAAAAGGATGACCTTGCCCGACCTCCAAATCGCAAGGAGCCTTGCGATTAGGGGAGGCATTCGCAAGAGCCCTTGCGATTACCTCAGGCATTCGCAAGGTGCCTTGCGATTCCTACTGCCGGTTTTATCCTCTAGGTTTCCTAAATCTTGACGAGCTCTCTACTATAAATACAACCCCCCTAAATACATTCAAAGCACAATTTACACAGCTTAAACACCAACAATCTCTCTCACAAGCCTCACGCACCCAAATCCTTTGAATTCTTCATTTTCTCGTGTTGAATTCTCCCTCTTTGAAGCGAAGCGCTGCCAGTTTCCTAGTACGAGACAGGTAGGTCTTAATCCTAGCATGGATTAAGGTTTTTCTTTACTTCTTTGACTTGCAAGGGTCTACATTAGGCTCACCCCGACTTTGGTACGCGAGTCTGCTTTTCATAAGGCGGCCATGCACCTCGAATACACACCCTATTCGTAACACCTTTCCAAAGTCGCATAAACAACTGACCCCCCTTAAAATTAACCAAATGGACTTTATTTTATGTATGCATTTAGCAAATCCTCATCCTGTATTTAATCACTTAACAATGAATTCGACATTAACTGAACCGTTTTCGTTAACAAGTTTAAGCATGTTTAACTGAGGGTTTTAAACAATCTCTATTGCATTTGCATTTACATTCTTTTTACAACTTAAATCGCACTTGTACGTAGCGAATTACTTAAGCTCATCTATCATTCTTTGCATTGTTCTCAAGCTTAGTAGATGCTATATTTGATAGCCTTTTCCAAAGGATCTTTCATAAAACATTATTTGAACTATTCTTTAGAAGAGTACCCTCACCCGAATCTGGTTTCACAATAGCCTTAAACGGATGAGTGTCGACGTGCCTTGAACTCTAAGACGTGTCTTTGAGCATAAGGACACGGAGGCGGGTTCTAAATTTCCCTCATAATTTAGTGGCGACTCCGAAGCAGTTTTTAAAGGTTTTTCTAACTTAATCTTTTTCAACTTTTCGCCCCCTAAACAAGACGTCGAGTGGTCCCATTTAACCCCGGTACCTACACGAGGCAGATGACGGGAAAGGAGAAAGTGGGAGAGCCGAGTGAACCCGTTGGTGTGCGAGTTGATGTGGGTAGGACTGAGGAGACCTTGGGAGAGTTGCAAGCTTTAATGATGTCGTTAGCTTGCGGTTTCCTCTAAACAATTTCTATTTTGTGGTATCCTCTAAACAATTTCTATTTTGTTAGCTTGCGGTTTGGAACAAAGTTTGGATAATATCGTTGCTATTTAATAATTTAACTCGTGTGTGCTTCATTATATATTGCATATGTGTGCTTGCGACTTAATATTATTCTAGTCCTTTTTCTTTTCGATGAAGTCAAGAGGGGAAAAACCGTCTAAGATTTGATTGCATTGACTTTGTTTGATTTCATTATCTTAGTTTTTTATCTTGTTTCTCTCTCGAGTGTTTTGTTTAACATATCGCTAAATGGCTTTTGGTTGGCATAAGATAAGTAAAATATAACTTCTTCTTGTGACTCTTATCTTTTCGAGACGATATTCGATTGAGGGGGAACGACCATAGAAATAAATCTTAGAAGACTTGACATCATCAAAAAGGGGGAATTTGTTGACTCCACGATTAGTTTTGATAATTGTCAAGTTATTTATTTCTATTGTATGCTATTCGTTTGTGTGTTTGAGTTTATGATGCGTAGGAATCAAAGCTCGAAAAGAAGTGAAAAGAAGAAGAGGTTTCGAAACAACAAAGTCAAGCTTCGTTTCAAGTCAAGATCTTAGGAACAAAACTTGTAAAGTGACTTAACGAAGCTATGCATTACAAATCTCAGCAGTAATGTTACCCTAACATGATTTCATGTTACAGTAACATTAGTGTTGTACCAGTTTTTATAAAAACGTTTTATAAATATTTTCTAATATTTTCTAAAAGAATTATCCTTTTATTAAAAGTTTTCAATATTTTTATTATGATATATGAGAATATCTATACTCATCTTTGAATTATATTTTTATATATTTTACTTGGTAAAATATATAAAAATCTCATTGTAAAAGATGTGGAAAGTGTTTCTAATGTATTATGATTCTACAAAATATCTTTTATGATAATTCTCCTCTTCTTAAATGATTTTATAAGATAATATAATTTGGAAAAATCTTTCTTACTATCTATATTTTTGGCCGAAATTATTTTGAAGTATATGACCATATTTTTGGTCATGTACAATATATTTCAAAAAGATAGATTTCCAAATATTATCTTCTAATATCCTATATCTCCTAATTGAATTAGCTTGTCTAGATTCATTCTTGGACAAGTTATTCTAAATATCTTCCTAATTATCTTTTACAACTAACCATATCTTTTTATCAAAAAGATTAGGAAGTTTTATCAAACAACAATACCATCTTAATATTATCTTCTTGTTTGATAAGTAAAATAAAATAACATCTTTTTTTGTGTGAATTATATCACACGAATACTATAAGTACTCCTCTATCATTTCATTAAAAACTAGTATGTAAGCCCATGCGATGCACGGGTTTAAACTTTTGCCTTCTCAAATTATTCAATAAAAATGAAATTAAAGGATATATAATGGAAGAACTATATGTAAAATTTTATTTTTAAATTTTTTGACCTTGTCATTGCAATCTCGAAACATATGAGATTACATGTAAAATTTTCTTTTTAAATTTTTTTATTTATTCGCATTTCACTAATTACACAGCTTTTTAATTAATGTTTTTCTATTAATTTTAACTTTTTTTGTATGTACGAATAAAAAAATGAATTAAGGTAATGTAAAAATAACAATATAATACGATGCACGTTTAAATTCTCTTATTTTATTTCTATCTTAGCATTTTTTCCGTTTTAGTGAACTAAAAAAACATTCTACACCGCATTTTTGTTGGTTAAGTTATATGCTCATACAATGATAACAATTCAATTTATGTTAATGTCTCAAATATAGTACTCTTAGTTAACAAATATATATAGAGGATCATTTACCATTTTGTACATATATATATTTAAAAGCTAATTTCACGATAAGATCATTTATCTTTGTTTCATATTTTTGATTTGCTCTTTTCCAATCTTTCTATTTGATATCGTAATAGATTAATGTAACTAATTTCTTTTTCCTTTCAGTTAAGTTTACACATTTATTAAATTCAATTGAATTCTTACACTATTTTGCATTAATAAAACAAATATACTAATTATAGGGTGTCTAATATGACTCACATAATATTATTTCTTTTACGTCATCAATTTGTTAAAGACACTTTATTTTTCTTTAAAATTAAAAATCTTTTTTAACCAAACTACGATTACTACCTTTTAATTTTTAAGTTTGCATAAAATTGAAAAAGACAATGAAACCTTAAGAAGGAAATAGACGAAATAAAATATAACCCATTATTGCCCTAATTCTGTATAGCTAGTAGTATGGAAACCAAAAGTCATTCTCATTATATTATATATAAATCCACTTGTATATGTTTATAATTAATGTGCTTCATGTTTTATATCAAACTCTTCTAGTTATTTTAATTTTATCTTAGTTTAAAAAAGCATAAGTAGGAGAATTTACCAATTAAAGTTAGAGTTTTATCCTGACTAAAAAGTCAATATAGATATGTTTTTTCAAAGTTATATACTTACTAAAAGTGTAAAAATTTTAGATAAAATAAGTATATAATTATAGTTACAATCAAATTCTAATTATATGGTTTTTCTAAACATGAGTTTATGAACAATTACAATAGTTTTAAGAAACCTTAATACAATAGTAAATATGTAATGGAGATCTTAATTAAGCACTTTGGCAAACATATGAACTTTGATTGAATTACTACGAACAAAGCTACACGGCAAAATACAAAAATTGTAAATTAATTATTTTTTCTTTGACAACAAAGTTGTATCCATATATATATATAGTATGTTTGTTATTGAAAATAATTCCAAAAAAAATGTACAATTTTATAATTAGTAATATTCAATTTTGTAGCTATAAGTTTGTAATTACCTAAAAAAATTATCTATAAAAATTACAATTGGAAATTACAAATTAGAGTTTTGTAATTATTATCCATAAAAATTAGAGTTTTGAAAATGTAAAATTTGTAACCATATATATGATAATAAACATAAATAATGTAATTACAGATCGATAATGACTTAAATTAGATTAAAATTACCAATAAACCTTGTATATCTTCTTACGGTATTTTATTGTCACATGTACATCAAATAGGTAAATAACCAATAAATCTTGTACATTTTCTTAGATAATTTCTTGTCACATATACACCTGCAACATACAAAAAGAAAAACAAAATACAATGAAAATATGTAGTTAATAATTTGAAAAATCTTAAATTAAGACTTTTAATAATGTAATTACAAATTGACATAATAAAATAACTAATGACTTAAATTAGAACCAAAATAACAAATAAATCATATATATTCATTTACCGTACCTTTCTCGTTACATATACCTCAATTTCTGTTGATTCAAACTTCAAAATCTCTAATCACAATTACATCTGCAATATAAAAAAAAAAAAAAAAAAAAAAACCAACACTATCAAACTATTGTTACTATGCAAATAAATAAGCTATTCATAACATAAAATTTTTACTAATACAATCTCAATCACACATATCACTATAAACACAAAATATATTAGATCTATTAAACTTTTTAAAATAACAATAATTAATAATAAATCACCATGAAAAAAGCAAAAGGAAAAGAAGATAGGCTGGGTTCTAACAATGCACAAATACACTAATCATGTTAAATTGTTAATATATTACGTGTATATATATTGTATTAATATAGTCTTGTTTTAAGAGTTCTATGTTTTCCACAATTTGTCATTATTTTAGGAGTTTCACATTTTCTACAATTTATCTTCTAATCAAATTATATGTATTGAAATTTGTTTATTATTATAATTATTATTATATTTATTATTATATTTAGCTAAGAGTTCGCATAAAGTTGGAGACTCTAGAATCACTCGAAAAAACCTCCAATTATATAGATATATTGATTATCCAAGACTTTCAAATATAATCTTAATTCTAAACTTTTGCAAAATACTTTTGATTGCTAAAAAATAGCCGTGTTCTTCATTTCTGTTTTGCAAATACTTACTTGGATTTTGAAAGAAATTTTAACTTTGCCTTTTTGTTTTTAAATAATATTTTCTAAAAGTGCATAGTTACGATAAGTCTCTCTAGACAATTGAATTGTATTTTCAGTTAATTGAGAGACTTGTAACGAGAGAAAAAACAATTTGTTAGAGATTAATTTCTCGAGTTAGAAAAAGAAAAAGCTTCACACTAAGGTTGGGGTAAATCTGTAGTGTTATTAATTATTTGTTGTAAGTTAGGCCGTGGTAGGTGCTCTTGATAAATAATTAATAGAAGAAGGGGTGGATGTAGGCTTTTTGGGCCGAACCACGTTAAATCCTTGTGTCCTTTATTTTACGCATTTACTTTCACGCATTTTATATTTCCGTTGCAAAATTTTTAAAAGCGGACAATCCTCTATGAACCCCCCTTTAGAGTATTGTTGGGCCCTTGGACTCTACATAATCAAACATTTCTCATTGTTTTCTGAAAACCTTAGTCTCTTCAAATTGACCATAAATATCGTTAACAATCTTAATTGTATTGCCATGTTTTCATAGTTATACCATAAAATTTAATAAAACAATAGAAAATAAAAAAAAACATACAGAAGATATTCAACATTATTAAACATTAAAAATTAGGGATAAGAACACACAACTAAAAGAAAAAATCAATCACCATTCATGGCTGATAATTAGCCGAATGTTGTTGAGGGCCTTAAAAGCATGCTCAAGATGTATCGTATCTAGGATGATGGATGGAGCGATTTCCGAGGGGATTCAAACCTTCTCATCATCATCCATTATTGATTTTTTCAAGATCGCGATTTTGCTCAAAAGCCTCAGCTTCATGCAACAATGTGCCCATACGAGACGTGGCGTGTGATCTAATAATACCGACATGATCACCTCTGCCTGCAAAACGTTGGCGTGCATGGGAAGTCTTAGTGCTCAGCCCAAAAGCACGCCCTTTCTCTTTATATATTCCTCCGTGTTGCATGTACTCCAACAATATATGCACCTCTTGTTTTAGCGCGTCAATGGATGCATGCGGCTCATCAAACTTGGTATTATCTAACTCACGTTGAGCGGTAATGAGGAACTTTCTGGCCTCCTGGTAGTTCTTCTGCTCTGCCTTTTCTATTGCATAATGGATTCTATCCAGTGTTTCAATACGCAGTATCTCGACCTTCAGAGCGTCTGACTCCTTCGATGACGGTGTTGTTGTGCGTGTTATACTTGCTATTGTTGCTCTGACGTTTTTCACTGTGCTATCAACTCTGAAACAAAATCAGAACACCAATAATTTTAAGTACCACCATTTACATTTCTGGTGCCTTTTTTAAAGTATAACTTCAAACAAGGCTTATACAAGTATAAAACTCTCATAAATATTTTCCATCTCATATTATCACCTTTTCTTATTCTCCCCTCATGTACTCACCTATGAACTCTAAATGTTCATAGATAAGAGTAATTTTTTTACCACAAAAAGCCTATAAAAAGTGTGTAACTATTGCATTTATGAATTATACTCCCTCATATTAGTCTAATTATTAATATATTACTATTTTTATGGAAGGGGTTTTGATCAAATGTTAACAATAAATAAATTAACGGAAGTATCATTTTGGATAGGGGTGTCATTGGTACAGGGCGGGGGCAGGGGAAGGGGACGCATCTCTACCACCGATTCCACCAATAAAAACCCACATCCACCTCCGCCCCATCAACCATGGCGGGTAACCACCTGACGGGAACTTTTTCGGACCCATCACCGCCCCACCACCTGCCCCAGACCCACCCCGGACCCGCCCCGCCCCGAACCCACCCCATAAGATGGCATTATCGCAATGTAAATTTCAATAATTGTTTAACGAAAATTTATAATTACGACCTAGCCACATAAACGCATTTCAAATAACCAATCAAAATTTTAAAATTCATAATTACGATGGAAAAGAACAACACCCCAAAATATGTGAAATAATTGAAAACAAGAATAATAATTAATTTTGGGTGGTGTTCATTCATGTACCACTTTTACACATTCGTGTACACAATTTTTTATTTTATACCCCTTCTCTTATTTTCACTCTTAATTTTTCTCTCTTTTCTCTCACATTTTTAAATTTTACTCATTCATGTAACACTTTTGTACTATTAATTTGGTCTTCAATATCATCATAATTAATTTACTAAAAACAAATTATTGATGTATTCTAAAAATAGTAGTTCTTGTGTGAGTCTTGCCTCACACTACAACCACTTAGAAAAAATTAAAAAACAAAAAAAAAAAAAATATTAATAACTACCCTCATGTGAGAGGACTTACGATAAGTTTATCGTAAGTCCCGTCTCACATGAGAATTAGTGTTCTAAAAAAAATAAACACTAAAATAATTCACTAAAAAAAAAATTAAAGTAACAAAATACATTATTAAATGAAAAAAATAACAAAACTTTAAAAAAAAAAAAAACAAAGGATCACGCTGTACACACACCCTAACCCAAAACCCTACGAACCAAACACAAAGCGTTAACGCAATTGTGCCGACACCGACATCGACACGTACCACTACCGAGACCTTATCCCATAATAATCTCTTCATTGTCATGTTTTAACAACATACTCTGAATTATATCACCCAAAATAAGTCGTGTTTATTCATAAACCGTTTAAATAAATGATATTTCAGTTGAATTATTCGTAAAACCGTTATAGTAATTAAGTTTACCTGTAGGGTATCCGTCATAATTGCTTGATTATAGTGAAATATGCAATATAATTGTGAATATAATAGAAAGAAAAAATTGTAATTAAATAGTAGGGGTATTGAATGGAAAAATTAGGGTAAAAAATGTATAGAATAAGTAAATGTGTACATGAATGAACAATACCATTAATTTTAATGGCAAATAATACTCACTTAGCTTGTAGACGTGTATGTTGTATAATTGAAAAGAATTAACACCCACAATAAGTGTTCAATTTTTTTCTAATTTATACTCGTACAATATGAATAAGGCGAGTATAGACGGGGCGAGTATAGGCGAGACGGGTTAGGCCGGGGTGGGTATAGGCGGGGCGGGGGCGGCGCGAGGCGGGGTGGGGGCAGGGCAGGGGTGGGGCGATTTTGGATGAAATCCATCACCGCCCCACGATCCGAGGCGGGGATCACTTTTAGAATTTACCACCGCTTCACGGCTCATTAAAGGGTTTCCTACCTCCTCCTAACTAGAGCGGATGCGGAACGGTATCCACGTTGACTTGCCCCGCTAACATTATTAAATTTTTGATTATGAACTCAATTTCTAAAATTTAGATTTTAAAAGCAGTCAACAAAGAAAAAGAATCACGTACTTGAAGGAGCGACTAACACCGATGAAATTGGTCTGTACATGCTGATGGTCTTTAATATTCATAGTAGGGAGACGTATCTCAACGACAATCTTTCGAACCTCTTCCTGGTAAATATCGCCAAATAAAATAGTTACAGAGCCATCAGAGTTTTCGGTTTGGACATAATCACCAGCAAAAACCTCATGGATTTTCGTCTTCGTTGGTTTGCCTTGAAACATAAATTTTTGAGGCGCAATTTTGACCTTGAGTTCCTGAACCACAATACTATGAAGTCCAGCCACACATTGAGAAAATACAGTGCTCAAGTTGCTTTTGTCGGTTTTCGTAACTTCTGCATATGAGAATGTGCCGCTTGTACTGTTCTTTGCAATTGCATTTAGGGTCTACATACACAACAATGTTTATTACTTATTAGACTCAAGTTTAAGGAAGCAAAGTAAATGCACGATTACAAAAATACACTCATATGTCAATAACATTGGTTTACTTCATCTCATCGATCGAACATCCTTTAATTGAGTCACCTATTTCACCTTTTTATTTTGAGATTCTGAATAAAGTAACCGTCTTTCAAAAAAAAAAAAAATTGTATGATGCTTGAAATTCAATAAAAGGATAAAATTCGATGCACCGTCTTTCAAAAAGATTATTTTGCTCAATGATCGGACTATAGGCTATCTTAGGGATATTCATTAACGATTCGATGCACAGAACCGTTAATTTTTACGGTTTGTGTACGGTTTGGTTCGAGAAAATTCGAACCTAAACCAAACCATTAAAAACGGTTACTTTACGATTCGGTTCATGTTTTTAACGGTTTGGTTATGCGGTTCACCATGAACCGTTTACTCCTTCAAATTTAAAAACTTTAAAGTTAATTATCGATTACGACGCACTTTAAAAACATAATAACCGTTTAAAATAAATATGATAAATTACAAATGCCTCTTTTAATGTATCATTATCGACCAAATTATACTAAGTAGAATATTTATCAAGGTTATTGAACTCAATAATGCGTATTAAACACTAATAAAGCAATAAACATGTTAAAATTAAAGTGAGATTAATGCATGAGATTTTATTTTATGGGAATGAGAATTTTTAGCATTGAAAAAATGCGGTAGAATAAACAATTGATATTTAATGTTTGATGAAAGTTGTATAGTTAAACTTAATGCTTTAGTTTGTAAATATATGGATAATTTTTTTTTCCTCCGAACGGTTCGGTTCGATTCACCGTTAACTAAAATTGTCGAACCTGAACTCAACCGTTAACTATTAATTATAACGGTTCTACCGAATTGCTATGCCTTAACGATTCGGTTCATCGAACCTATAAAACGTGTGTTCTCAGCTGTTTCAGTTTTTTAATTTTTTTTTTTTTTTTTTTTTTTTTTTTTTTTTTTTGCAGACCTTTAAATACACGTATCCGCACCTCTCAAAATCAACTTGATGATGAAATGGACTTTCATTTATGCATGCATAGCGGTACAAATGTCTCAAAAGTATTTTTAGTCATTTTCAATGCATATAGCTTAATTAAATACGGTTGAGCCGCATCTAGCTAACCCCCGACCAATAATTTCCCCACATAAACACTCATCGAGACAGAAATCCGTCTTCCAAAACAAAACCAAGATGAGAATAATCAAATTTCCCTTTTTAAACACCAAAATGACTTTAATACGCTAAAGCACGCCTCCCCGTACGCCCAACAATCCAAATCCTCATGACGAAAGCGACTTAAAATAATTCTCAAAGCCAATCAAAAGTCAACTTGGCACGAAACACGAGAAAAACGCTAATAAAACCAAGCAAAAACACAAAAAAGCGCTGAGTCAACCAAAGTCAAACTCCGCCCAACACACACAAATCCCAAGCCTAAAGCTCACCTAAAACCCCTGAAATTGTAAAAACACCCTCGAAATATCCTATCAAAAATCAAAACTTGTTGCCAAACGCAAGCCAAGCAAAGCACAGAACAGGGAAAAAATCGCAAGTTCACTGGCGATTTGAACAGAAATCGCAAGAGCAGCTGGCGATTTCCACCTAAATCGCCAGGCACACTGGCTTATTCAGTGGAAATCGCCACCTCACTGGCGATTTCCACCCTATGTGCATACCTCCTATGAAACACTATAAATACCCCTCATTTACTCCACATTTCGACACACATCTCTCATCATTCAATACTTCTCTTCCCTTCTCTCTATATTCACTTCACATTTTTTTTTTCTCTCTAAATGCATGTAACGACACCCTTGCAAAATCCCGACTCACCTTTCCTAAAGGTAGAAACTTAGACTTTTTGACTTTTGAACTTTTACGTTTTTAGACTCAAACCCACGGGCTACACTCTAACCCGAACTCAATATAGGATAACGAACCCGTTTTCGAAAAACGGTAGTAGCAATTCAGATTCCTAATCCGTCTTACACCCCACCCCACCCTCTTCCTATATCGCGTAAACAAATGACCCAATTAACAATCAACAAACGGCTTCCACTTTTACATTACGCATGCATTTTTACGACTAGATCTAGACATGATTTCTACTTAGCTTTATACCGTTTTCACTAGTCATGCAAACCTGAGGATTTTAAACAAACTATTTAACGTTAAAACGACAATTCAAGCCATGAATTGTCGTGTACGTACATTTCCAATAGTAACGTGTTACGTCTTTGACGTTTACACATGATTTTCACACATATTTATCGAGTCTCTCTCGCACTTGAACGTGACGGATTTTTTTCGCTCAAATATCAATTTTCGCATTGTTTTCAAGCTAGTAGAGGCTACTTTTACATAGCCTTTTCGATTATAGTTTTCATAAAACGTTTTGATAAACTTTCGAGATTACCAACACTCTGAATCCTCTCTAGTTTCACAATAACCTTAGACGGATAGGTATCGACGCGCCTTGAAATCTAAGATTGACGTCTTTGACTTTAAGACGTGTTGATTGGGTCTCAATTACCCTTTAATTTGGTGGCGACTCCGAAGTACGGCCTTTCAAAAGAAATTTAACATTTATTTGAAAAAGGTTTTACATAAATCATCAATGACACTCCCCCATAGCAAACATACATTTAAAAAACCTAACATCTAGCGGTTTTAGCATACCGCTTGTTCACGAACATTGTTTCTCGCGTAGAACGCCCCATCGGGACGACCTTGCGAGGCGTCGAGAAGGAAATTGTCCGATCCCGGGTACCTTCAACACCCCTATGCTATCTTATGTCAAAATAAACATCGATATTTGTTCATTGTACACAATATTAGGAGTTACCTGTGCTCACGTAAATGAGTTGTTATGCATATCAATAAGATACTTTTTCTTTTCTAGTCGCTCATCTTAAAAAGTTTATAGTTAAATGTACTTGCTGAAGAACAGTTTTCGAATGGGTCACGTGCATAAGTGAGAACAAAGTGTGCTGGAAACCACGTGTTGGTTTGTGGGCCCCGTATGGAGCTTGATCTGACAAGATACCGTGGTCACATTTTGGCCCGTGGTTAGGGCCAAAGTGTTACTACACACGCGAGCGCATTCTCCTTGTCCGACCCAAGTTTTGATTTGGGTTTGGATTGAGCACCTACGTTGCGGGCCTTAGCTCACTTTTATCATTTAAAATCTTGCGTGTGTGTGGAGTGTCCAAATCCTTTGAATGAACTATAACTAATAGTAAACATGACTATTAGTGGAAGAGAGTATCTCACTACCACTTTCTTGGTCATCGCTGAGTTATAGGAGCTCCACTAATTCTTGTGGAAGACAAGACTTATAATAAATTATTGTAAGTTTGCCTTATTTGTACTCGATTATATAACTTTTGTACTAATTAAGTGATAATTATGATTAATTGTTACTAAGTCTTTTTAGTACCTCTGTTACTGACTTTAGTAGATTTGTTTCATGTTTTTGTACCGCATTAAGTGCAATTTGTACCTTAGTCTCATATTAACTTAGTGTGAGTTCAACCTTGCAGGAAAATTACTGTAGGAGCTGTACTTGGTTTTTTTTTTTCTTTGGGTTTTTTTTAAAGTAACCCGAGGCCACTGATGACGCTTTGGTTCGTGGGTCGCCGTCAATGCTATGATCGTGCCATGGATCCGTAACACTCTCGCCAAGGGTCTTCGTAGTACGGTCTCTTCTCGAACCATTGCTAAGGAGTTGTGGGATGATTTGAAGCAATGCTTTTCTGTCAGCAATGGTGCTCGGATTTGTCAGTTACGGTCTGCCATTGTTGACTGCAATCAACAACCCAATGAATCTGTCATGTCTTATTTTGGTCGTTTACAGAAGCTTTGGGATGATCTTAATTCCTGCGTTGTTCCTAAATCTTGCACTTGTAAAGGCTGTAAGTGTGGCCTCACTCAAAGTCTCGCTGATGATCGCGATGCTGATCGTGTTCGTGAATTTCCCATGGGTCTTGACGCGTCTTACGCTATTACTCGTAATCAGATTCTTGGGATGACTACTCTTCCATCTATTAATCAGATTTATAACCATCTCATTCAGGAGGAGGACGTACTTAGTTTTACTCATCACGTCGACTCTCGTCCTGAACCAATGGCGTTTCTAGCTCGCTCGTCTGGGGACGCTCGTGGCGGTGGTCCTCGCAATTCTTCCTCTAACGCGGCTGCTGACCAAAAATAGATTTGTGTTGCGTGTAATTCCTCTGGTCACACAGCCAAAACCTGTTTTCGGGTCACAAGCAAGTTCCCTCCATGGTGGAGACGTTCTCGCGAACGAATTACTTGGCCTCCTGTCGACAAGCTGACTGACACCACTGCTCTTCCTCGTACTATGTCTGCTCCAGGACCACGTGGCAGTGGTCGTGCCAATAATATTGCCACTAATGGTGCCTCTACCTCTCGCGCACCGCCACTGACGAACAACGATCGTGTTGATTTAAATTCTCTGAGTCAGTCTGAATGGGATGAACTCGTATAGTTGTGGCAGACTCGCAATAAGCAGTCTGACCGTCTCAATGGTAATGTTTCAGTACCATCATGGATTAATGATAGTGGGGCTTCTCATCACATGTCCGACGATCTCTCTTGTTTTCCAAATCTCGTCGATATTGCCTCCTGGCCTGTTGGGTTGCCCAACGGCGAGCTTACAGTGGCCACGAAGCGTGGTGATATAGAACTTGCCCCCCGTCTTATTCTTAAAGACGCCTTATATGCACCCAACTTACGTTGCAATCTATTATCAGTGTCGAGCTTGTTGCGTGACTCTGTTTTATCCATTCACTTTACTCATCGTTTGTGTCACATACAGGTGCGTTCCTCGAGGATGGTGATTGGAGCAGGTGAGCAACGCGAGGGCTTATACTACTTGTGTGCAGTTCAGGGAGCTCGTGTCTTTTCCGTTTCCTCGCAAAACACAGTAGAACTCTGGCTTCGTCGTTTAGGACATCCTTCTAATAAAGTTGTTAGTTTGTTACCTTTTATTAAGAATTCTCATGCTAGTTTCGATAGAAGTCGTTGTGATGTATGCTTACGAGCTAAACAAACTCGTACTCCTTTTTGAATAAGTAATTCTCGAGCTTCTTCTATTTTTGACATTGTTCACTGTGATTTATGGGGACCGTACTCCGCTAATGGTGCGTGTGGTTCTCGTTATTTTTTAACCCTTGTTGACGACTACTCACGGTCAGTTTGGATATATTTGTTGCGTACTAAGGGCGAGGCAAGTCAGAAACTGCTAAATTTTTATTTACTCTCATCGAGCGACAATTCAATGCCAAAATAAAAATTTTGCGAAGTGATAATGGTAATAAATTTAATTGTCTTCGTTCTTATTTTTCGACACATGGTATCATTCATCAGACCTCAATGGTCGACACTCCTTAGCAGAATGGTCGTGTTGAGCGTAAGCATCGACATATTCTTAACGTCGCTAGCGCGTTGCGTTTTCACGCAAGCTTACTTATTATGTTCTGGGGCGAGTGTGTCTTAGCGGCTGTGTATTTAATTAATCGCACTGCCACCCCTTTACTTGAAGGTAAGACCCGGTCTGAGGTTTTATTTGGCACATCTCCTTCCTTGGCTGAGGTACGCGTGTTTGGGTGTTTATGTTATGTGCGCAACATTAATCGACGTCGTGATAAGTTCACCAGCAAAGGTCGTAAGTGTGTCCTCTTGGGATATCAGTTTGGCAAGAAGCGTTGGCGTGTGTACGATCTCGACACAGGAGACTATTTTGAGTCACGTGATGTAGTGTTTATTGAACATTCTTTTCCGTATCAGTCATTCCATGGCAGAGAGGACAGTGTTGACGCATCTTCGTCTCTACCAAACTCGACCACTTTAATTCTCGCGCTTCATGTCGTTGCAACACCGCTTCCTTCCGCTATTTTGGCTGATCATACAATTACTACGTAGGCTGTGCTCCCCACTGCTGACCACGTCATACCTGCTGCGACTGATCAGCTTGTCTCGGATGTTACCCCTGCTTCTGATCAGGCTACTACTGTTGGTCAGCACACTCCGGTTGCCACTGATGTTCTTGATCGTGTTTCTTTGGCTGTTCGTGTTGATCCTACTACTAGCTACCACAGTCATTGAGGCAGCTCCTGCTACTGCACAAACTTCTAACACTCACTTGGGCCGTGGTCATCGTACTAAGTTTTCAAATTCACGCCTTGCAGGTTATGCTCAACACGCCACTCTGCTCCGTCCCGTGCCTGTCTAACCTGCCTCGCCACTTTCGTCAGGCACGCGCTTCCCTATTTCTAAGTACATCTCGTGTGATCGATTTTCTCCTCGACATCGCCTATTTCTCGCTGCTGTGTCCAGTGGCCGCGAACCGACTTCCTTTAATGACGCTATGACTGACGAAAATTGGAGGCAAGCCATAAAATTAGAAATTGACGCTTTGGAGGCTAATCAGACATGGACCATTGAGAAATTACCACCGGGAAAGAAGGTTATCGGGTGTAAATAGGTTTACAAGATTAAGTATAATGCTGACAGTTCTATTGAACGATATAAAGCGCGCATATTCGTTTTGGGCAATCGTCAAATTGAAGGCCTTGACTACAATGAAACGTTTGCGCCCACGGTCTAACTCGTCACTGTACGCACGCTACTCGCCATTGCCGCGGCCAAGAATTGGGAGCTCCATTAAATGGACGTTCACAATGCATTTCTCCATGGTGATTTACACGAGGAGGTCTATATGAAGTTTCCATAAGGTTTTACTCACTCGGTTCCTGGCTTCGTCTGTAGTCTTAATAAATCGTTGTATGGTTTACGTCAAGCTCCCCGATGTTGGTACGCTAAACTTGCCTCTGCCCTTACCACTTATGTTTTTGTTCAAAATGCCTATGATCACTCGCTATTTTCTTTTGTTCAACGGGATCGTGAAATACACGTGCTCGTGTACGTCGATGATTTGGTCATTGCCGGGAATGAAGGCTCTGCCATTTGAGTTCTTGTTTTAAAATGAAAGATTTGGGACTTTTGAAGTACATTGTCGGCATTGAGGTCGCGCGTCATAAATCAGGTACTAAGCCTGCTACTGTACCCATGGAACCCAATAATAAGTTATCCCTTGCGGACGGGGAACTCATGCGTGATCCTACGCGTTATCGCCTCCTTGTCGGGCGTCTTGTTTATCTGACCCTCACTCGTCCCGAGTATTGTTATTCAGTTCATACTCTTGCACAATTTATGCCTTCTCCTAAAGTTGTGCATTGGGACGCCGCGTTACAGGTTGTTCGGTACCTGAAGCTTTGCCCGGGTCAAGGTTTAATGTTGACGTCTGATTGTGATTTGCAATTACGTGCCTATTGCGACGCAGATTGGGCCAGCTGTCCTTTGAGTCGCTGGTCTTTGACTGCTTATATGATTTTCCTCGGTACTTCACCGATCTCTTGGGAGACTAAAAAGCAAAGCACCATCTCCCGTTCTTCCACTGAAACGGAATATCGGTCTATGGCCTCGACCACTTGTGAATTGAAATGGCAGCGTGGTTTGCTGAGATCGTTGGGCATTTTGTGCTCCTCGCCTACTCCTCTGTATTGTGATAGCCAATCAGCCCTTCACATTGCACGAAATCCTGTTTTTCACGAGCGGACTAAGCACATCGAGATTGACTGTCATCTCGTACGTGATGAGCTTCTGTGTGGTACTATTGCTCCTCGTTATGTTCATACGAAGGACCAGTTGGCTGACATCCTTACTAAGGCACTCGGACGGCCTGTTTTTGACGCTCTTCTCTCCAAGTTGGGCATTTCGAACCTCCACGCTCCACCTTGAGGGGGGTAATAGGAAATATTCTGATGTCGCGCAATATTATCAATATTACGTTCCCGTGGATTATAGTAAATAATGATTTTAGGAATTTGTTCTTTTTCCTTATTCTCGGGTCTTTGAGTTGTATATATGTATCGCAACGATTGAACAATAAACGCAGAGAAATTATTCTAAGAACTGTAAGTTCTTTTAATCTATGAGTAAATTTTCAATTCCCAGTAGCTCTTCTGTCTTCATTTCATTTATATTAATTTTCTCTATATATTTTAGGAATAATTGCCCTAAATAATTCGAACTGACCCTTTTATTTCATAAATAATCCGAATTTGAATTAGTTCACGAATAATCCCAACTATTGAATAATCATTCTAATAATGTACTTTGGCTAATTTCATTCGACTCTAACACGTAAAAAAAATGGTGAAATCGACTCTAACTTTACCTCACTCTTATTTCAAGTAAAATTCAAATTGAGTTCACCTTTTTTTTATTTTTAATCGATTAAAGCAGGTTAAAATTGGACCAAGTAAATTATTGGAATGGTTGTTCAATAGTTGGGATTATTCGTGAAATAATTCGAGTTCGGATTATTTATGGAATAAAAGGATCAGTTTTGATTAATTGTTATCCTATATTTTACTACGAATTCGTATATTTTCATGACATTAATCTCACGTGAGATATATGCCTCATTATTCTTACTACTCGTTAGAGGTGGTCACATTTGCTAATGATTTAGTTTTGCGGTTTTGGCATCATCTTTGATGGGAATATACGGTATATCGATATATGAAATGACATCCTATATATAGAAGCTTGGAGGAAACCGAATAGGTGTTTGGAAAGTCCAACCCAACTAACCTAATAAACCTAATTAATACTAAGTACTAAATACTAACCCTTTCATATTTCCGATACATTATCATTTCATATATCGATACACCGTATATTCCCAACAATCTTTAATAATAATATTTTAAAAAAAAAATTAGTGACAATGATATTAATGAAATAAAATCAATAGTCAATAACTTACACATAGTATAATATTTTTTGAAGTAATTATTTGATGCAATGAAATTTTGTTTATGTCGTTAATAAAAGTTATGATTAATTGTTATTCCCCACCTTTTTCAAACATCATTTTAAAATCTCAAATATTTTCTAATTTTTTTTTTTTAAAATTCCCATTTCTTATAAATATTTCTTAGAAATTTCCACCAAAATCTCATTTTCGTCATATTAAGTGTTTATTTTTACTCATGAAAATACTGAACTTTCATTTTATTTTTTCATATTTTAAGTTTCGCTGTTTGATAGATTACATTCCTAACGTCATTTTGTTTTTTAGAAAAATCATTAATTTTCACTCAGAACAATGGATTTTGGTGAGAGTTTTTGAGGAAAGCTTCGAAAAGGTGAGGAATTTGAAGAAAAAATTACCAAAGGTTAGATTTTTTTAAGTTGAAGTTATAAAAGGTGAGAAATATTAAATTACTCATAGTACTACGAATACAAATTAGTCAGTAAATTTTGTATTATTATGTGGTGTGTTGTTTTTTATAATTTGTCGTTGGCAACTTTTCAGCCCTGATCATAACATATCATTTCAGCCTCCGTTTTGGTTAACGTTCTTTCATGATTGTAGTTTTATAAGCATAGCCTAGATACTTTATACTTGTATGATTTCACGTAAAAAAATACTCGTACAAAACAAGAAAGACATGAAGTACTATAATTTCGAAAATAACATAATGAATTAGACTTACGGTGGGATTATATTCTAAGCCAGAGCCAAAACCGAAGGTGTGGACAGGGATATCACCAAGATGAATGGACTCAGCTTTCGAATTCTTATCTTGATCTCCGTCTGACATAAGCATTATAGCCACCGCACGACCCGTTTTATACCTCCGTTCATTTAAGACCTTCAGCGCTTCTTTTAGACCCGCGGCAGTGTTAGTTGAACTTATAACATCCAAATTTTGGACCAAAGCTCCAAGTTCAACTTTAGCGGCCCTGGTCATCTGACGGAGCTTGCACAACCGATCAGCTTCGGAGGAAAATGTAACTATTGATAAACGGTCGTTCAAGCTAAGTTTTCGAATTACAAAATTCATAGCTCGTTTCATTTTGTCAAGTTTGTGTTGTTGTTCCATGCTCTCGCTTACGTCGAGAACCGCGACAATATCAACACCCATTCTTTCTGTACCGTTGGCGGCTCCAATCACTTCTACAAGAACTGGGAATGTAGTTGCTTGATTAGTTATGTCTTCCCTGCGATCTATTTTAATATCGACTCGTCCATTGTGGGATGAGGTCACAGTTAACCCTGGCCCTGTCAGTTGATCGTACGTATGTCAAGTGTAAATTCAATTGATCGATTAAGTAAATAACTAACGCTGTTTTATTCAAAACTTTAACAAAAGCGTTAATCCTTGTCTTTCAATTTTACTTACGATTGAACCAATTAATTAGCAGAGCAATAAATAAAAAATGAACCAAAAAATTGATAAATATAGTAATCCTATTTTTTGCATTAGGTTTCACAATAAATTGCACAATTATTTCTTATTCAAAATAAAGGTAAGTGCTAAATGCAGCCCGTATTTTAAGGGCCGGTTCTCTTAATCTTAACAAATAACGGGTTTAGAAAACTTTAGAAAAACTTCGGATAATTACATAAAATTTTAGAAAACTTAATATAATTTCGGAAAATTTAAGAAAAATTTCAGAAAACTCCAAATAACTTTAGATTTTTAATAAATTAATAATTAACATAAAAACAAGACAATATTATAAAAAACTATTTTATAAAACTATTTTGCAAACAAGTACCTTATATAATTTTTTTTTTACAAATAACTACCTAATAACACCTTTTTATTTAATCAAATCTATTTGAGGAAGACCAAAAACTTTTATTGTCATGATCATATTTGGCTTAGTTCGAAAATTTAGTGTTTTAAACTAAGTTCTACCCATACATGGTTATGAAAAATAATTCAAATATTACTACTTGTACATATTTATTATTCCGACCTAAAAAGTCTAACAGCCTAAAACTGTTTTGATCTAGTTCGAAGTGTATCGACATCCGACCATATAAAATGGTCAACTATATATACTTAATGCTACAGTTTGATTTTTATCATTATCAATTAAGCAACATAACTCGACGATTAAACTGTCTTATAATATATCTACTCGTAGTGAGATATATATCAATAGTTTGACAATTTGTCTCATATATCTAATATATGAAATAAATATGTAATTAAATAAGACTTTCTTAAAGAACAGGAAAGTGTGAATAGAATTTGCCAATAAATTTTATTTAAAATATGTAAAATTATTAAAACGTAAGAACTCTTATCATCTAGTTTACAAATTCATCCGTCAAAGTCTAATAATTCCTTATATGAAATTTGAATCATGCACAAGAATATATAGAACTTGTGCTTGAAACAAATATAAGCGTAAAAAAAATTATACTCCGTATGTAATTAGACAACAATAATTTGTTCGATAACGTAAATTGTTGTGAAAACTAAAATGTTGAAAATATACCTGATTTAATATCCTCTTTTGTATCTTTAATTTTCTCATCGTCATTGTAGGTTATCATTTTGGGAAGATAATGATAATGATTTACGTTGCTTGAACTTGCTCTAGACCTGCGACACAAATAATAATTTGTGAGGTATATAAGTATGTCGATGTGAGACGACCTAGCCAAACTTGTGAGATCTACAATAATACAAAATGAAATAATAAAAGTAATGGTAATCACCACTTGTAATAAGTTATTACTATTGTTAGAAGTTAGAATGTCTCATATAATAAATAATTTGTGTATGAGTATGTTTTGTATGAGACCATTTTACGTGTAAGACCATCATATCAAGAGGGAGGAGAGTTAAGTTTTATGAAAACTAAAAATAATTCATTAAAGAGATCTCAAAATAAAATAATTGTGAAATCATTTTATACAAGACTTTATGTTAACCTAAAACGTACTCTCTTTGTGCCACTATATTAGTCTCACTTTGACTTTACGCGGAATCCATCGAGTCTCTTCGATCATGTTTTTTATCGCTTATATGCAAAAAAAATTATTGAAAATTAAATTTTACTCTGTCCTTTACACAATATATGACGTTTTCGTTTTACGAGACGAGCCTTGGACTTTAACTTTTACGAAATTATATTACTCCAAAAAAATATATAAATTATACCATAAAATTCCTTACGAAACGAGCTTTCATACAACTATAGATTTGATAATATTTGCCTAAATATTTTGAGATATATCGAAGAGAGAATTGACTGTCTCGAAAAGTGAGAAAGTCATATCACTACTACAAAATTGAGAAAAAACAACGCAAATTGCGAAGTTGCGTTGTTTATAATATTATAATGAACGACCTAAAAACTTGCGTTGTTAAAATTTTAGGCACCAAATCAAACTCATCATTAAATACAACGCAAAAAAAACTATAAACAACGGTTGAATTATAAATAACGGTTTTTTCAAATATTGCGTTGTCTTTAATTTGAACTTTAAATAACGGTTTTTACAAATATTGCATCAACAAACGACCCACTTTCACCAAACAAACCGACGTTACTTTTACATTATGCAAACTCTCATTCATGCATTAAATAAGACTAAACACGGATTCAACATAAACTTGTACCGTTTCAACTAGTCTTGTAAACATGCAAAATTGAGGGTTTTACAAAACATTAGAATTGAACAAAAGTCGGAAAATAGCGTTTATGTAATAATTCAAATACGATGAATTATTATTTTCACGTCATTTTCTATAGCAGAACGCCATAGCTTTGACGATTCACATTCATTATTTTTCGTATTTACCGAGTCATATTCGCACTTGTATGTAGCGTTCTATTAGCTCAAACATCAAAATTAAGCACTTGTTTTCAAATTAGTAACGACTACTTTACATAGGCTTTTTTATTTCAGTTTTTCATAATACATTTTAATAAAACTTTCGAAAAGTAACCTCACTCCGAATCCTCTCTGGTTTCACAGTAGCCTTAGAAGGATAGGTATCGACGCGCCTTAAATTCTGAGACCCGCGTCTTATGATTTAAGACGCGCTAAAAAAGTTCCAAATTCCTTTAAATATTTGATGGCGACTCCAAAAATAATTTAAAAACGATTTTCAAACAATTTTAGCAATGATGTCCCATATAGCAATAAGTCGGCAAACGCAACTGATCATCTCGACAAAACCGCCTACACTCAGTACTTACGAATAAAAGGCACCACGCCCCTCTCGTGGCATCATAGACTAGGACACCCTTTGTATGATGTACTTATACTTATAAATAAAAACTTGTTACTGCCTGACGTTAAAATAGATTACAGTCATTCGTGTTGTGTATCGAAAAGTAAGAAACTACCATTCTCTATGTCTTCGTTTCAATCTACTGACCGCTTGATTTAATATATTCCGATGTTTGGACTAGCCCGGTCTACTCCCGTGATCACTATAAATATTATATAATTTTTCTTGACCACTTTAGTAAATATATTTGGTTATATCCGCTGAAAAGAAAATCCGAAACCACGCAAATATTTCTTTAGTTTAAAGCTCTAGTCGAGAAATATTTTCAACGACCAGTACGACATTTTTTCTCCGACAACGGGGGCGAATACATCAAACTTACCCAATCGCTCCTTCCTAACGGTATATCTCATTTTACGTACAACCCCGCCAAACACACTTGAACACAATGGCTATGCCGAGCGATGACAGCGCCTCATTGTCGAAACCGGGCTCGCTTTACTTAACTACATCGGTCTCTCGACCTCATATTGACCTTACGCTTTCAGTACTGCTGCTTATCTAACCAATCGCCTACCAACCAAAACCTTACAAGGTGACTCACCCAACTTTAAATTACATAAGACACCTCCCGACTACACTAAACTTCGTAATTTCGGATGCCTCTATTATCCGTGGTTACGACCATATACTAAGCACAAATTAGACGATCGATCCGTAGCGTGTATTTTTATAGGCTACTCGAATACTCAAAGTGCGTACCACTGTCTCGAATAACCCCCCCTCCCCGGACCCACTCCTACCCAACAATACCACAACTACCTCCCTACCAAAACCATGACAACTCGTCTTGACAATAACATTTGTAAGCCTAACCGCCGATACACGAACAACCTTTCACATGTTTCTCCTAGTTCAATAGACCTCCCAAACATTGTCAAACAAGCCCTGGTACTACCCCATTGGCGTCATGCTATACACGACGAGTTTCAGGCACTTGAGCGAAATGCCACCTAGACTCTTGTCTTGCGATCTACTTCTCAAAATATCATCGGCTGTAAATGGGTATTTCAAAATAAATACAACCCAGATGGAAGTGTCAAGCAGCAGAAAGCCCGCCTTTATGTAGAAACCACCTGGCTTCGTTCACCCGACCAAACCTGATTACGCCTGTAAACTCCAGTAAGCTATATACGGACTAAAACATGCTCCACGAGCCTGATACACCGAAATAAAACGTGTCGAGTTACACATGGTTTTAAACATCCGGTCTCTGAGTCATCTTTATTCATTTTACATACTACTGCTACCTGTATTTACATGCTTGTCTACATCGACGACATTATTATGACCAGCCCGCATCTACATCAATTACAAAAATTCATTACGACACTATCCACTCGCTTCTCGCTCAAAGACCTCGGCCACCTATCCTATTTTCTTGGAATCGAAGTCACTCCGAATTCCTAAGGGCTACACCTAAATCAATCAAAGTATATAAATGATCTACTTGAAAATTTCAAAATCCCCGGAGAAAGGGGAGGGGGGACGACCTGTCGAATTCACATCTTTAAGGTAGTTGACTGACTCTATAGTTAGCGAGAGGTTGTTTACAGACTATAACCGTTGGCAGATGCGAAACCGACAGCCACACCAATTGCCACGGAGGTTTGCCTACTTCGTGAAGATCACAACCCAATCCATAACCATTCTGACAACCGCGCCATAGTCGGTAGCTTACAATACCAATCCCTGATGCGACCTGACATTGCCTTTACCGTAAATCGTCTTGCTCAATTCCTTCGCCACCCAACCACGACAAAGTGGCAGGCGCTGAAACGCCTTCTTCGCTATCTTAAAGGCACCATCTCGCTTGACATTCAACTCTATCGTACCAATCACCTCCAACTCCATGCATACTGTGATGTCGACCATGGCAGTGATAAAGATCACTTCCTTTCCACCTCCGCCTACATAGTCTACCTAGGCCGAAACCCCATAACTTGGTCCTCGAAGAAGCATCGGGGCGTCGCTCTGCCACCACCGAAGCTGAGTTTCGTGTTGTTGCTGGTGTCACGACAGAGCTACTGTGGTTGCGCAAATCTATTAACTGAGCTCCACATCACTGTCACTGCCCCTCCTGCCATCTTCTGTGACAACATCTCCGCGACCATGTACGCTAAAAATCCTGTTTTTCACTCACGAATGAAGCAAATGACGCTCTCCTTTCACTTTGTTCGCTAGCAAATCAACCACATTCGCAGTCAACATGTTGCTAGCAAACACTAGCTCGCCGACGCACTAACCAAGCCGCTTCACAAGGGCATCTTCCACGACTTACGAGACAATATAGGCTTGCTCTCGAGGACGTCCATCTGCGGGGGCGTATTAACAATATCTATCCCATTTAAGGAAGGATTCTTTATCTTTCAATCAACGTCAATCATCCACAAAATATTATTAGTTTCACACTGTAACTCAGGCAAGTATATATTGTAATAAGATTCTTCTCTAGCTAATCAACTTGTATATAAACTGTTGTAGACTTTGTTTACAATATTAAAAATTAGAGAAAACTTAAACACCTTGTCTTATAGTTTCTAACTTGTACCAAACGAGTACTCCGTACATGTTAATAATTCAAAACTATAAACTTCAAAAACAATTCTCCCATCACAGATACAAATGCTCACATAAAACCGTCTCACGCGTGTAACAGGGTATTTGCAACTAAATGTGTCTACTTTAAATTTTATAGTGGCTATTTTAATGTTTAAAGTGACCATTTTATGAGGCTTTAAAGTAGTCACACTTAACGTTAAAGTGATCAACTTAAGCATTAAAATAATCACATTTTAATTACAAGAATTTCGTCGTACGCGTGAAACGATTTTATGGAAGACTTACTCCATCACAAATTAAGATATAGATAATTCATAATTGAGATATAGATAATTCATAATTGATATGTTTCTCAATTTAATTAACTTTTTTTTTTAGGGTTTTTCTACACGGTAACCCTGTGTTTTTTCAAATTCTACGTGGTAACCCTACTTTTAGGAAGGTATACATGGTAACCTTGTACTTTATTAATACTCATCAGCATGACCCTAAACTTGTATTCTGTTAACTTTTCCGTTAAATAGTTAACGGAAAGTGATGTGGCGGAATTGATATGGGTTTTTCTATGTGGTAACCTCGTGTTTTACAAAATTTTACATGGTGACCTTATTTATTTATTTTTTAGAAAAAGAATATGCATGGAACACACTCATGAAGTTAATCAATTTTTCTTGTTTTCACTTGATTACACCATAAATTTTCAAATTTACCCTTTGAGTCACATCTCTTTTTTTTTTTCTCCTACTTTTATTTTGAACTGAAATTTTGATTAGAAGTTGTTAAGGAGGTATTTTAATCTCGTTTATGTGAAAGACATCGATGAAATGTGTTTGATAGAATTGATTTTATTCAGACGACTCACTTTCACATCTTCTTTTGTCTATAATGCGATTAACTAAGTTTTCAACCTAGAAGTTCGTTAATTTGCTGGTTATGAGACTTTGAACGAATAAGTACACATCAATCAGGAAGAAACGAATGTATTGTTCGGGCGTTGAAAATAATTAATAATTTAATCTATAACATTGAGAGGGTGGACGTGAAAACTAAACAATTCGTTAACATGACCTCATTCACAGGTAGGGATGGCAATGGGTCCAAGATCCGGCCCGGATCCGCTAGACCCGACCCGAACGGGTCGGGTTTGGGTCTTAATTTTTTGGACCCGACGGATCCGGGTTGGATCCGGGTCTTCTATATGTGGATCCGGGTCGGATCCGGGTTTCATAAATAAGACCCGGATCCGGCCCGTGGACCCGCATAAAATAAAATATAATAAAAATTAGAATGAAAAATACTAAAAATATACAATGCACATTATTAAACTCCGAGACACATAAAAAAAAACCTTTATTAGAAATAAGTAAACAACGCACAATGTCATTACTTCCTCTAACCTTTGTCGTTGTTCGACTTTTTTCGGCTATTCCGTACTCTTCTCGGCTCTTTTTCTTTACTTCTCGTTTACTTATTTAATCTTTCATGTAAATATTTAACCATTAACTTATGGTTGATTATTATTTTTAGAACAAAGATTGAATATAATAGTATTTTATTAGTTTTTTTGTCGTCATTACGTTGGATTTTTATTATGTAGTACGAAACAATGATTAAATTTCTAAAAAAAAAAAAATACATGTTGGACCCGGATCCCGCGGACCGAGGTGGACCCATGTCCGGTCTGCTCTAAAATTTCTAGATCAGTGGTCAGGTCGGATCTGGATCTAACATTAGGGATGCGGGTCCGGGTCCGGGTCCGGATCCCCTCGGACCCGACCCGGATCCGGCCCATTGCCATCCCTATTCACAGGGATGTAAAAATAAATATTACGGAGTACAAATAATACAATGAAGAATGAGAGAGAAAAATAATCAATTTAATGAGTATTTTTTCAAGCATGAGTGTTATGTACAAATATAAGGTTATCATGTAAATGTTTTTTAAATCACAGGGTTACCATGTAGAAAAATACAAAATTAAATCCGCCACAACACTTTCCGTTAACTACTTAATGGAAAAATTGACAGAATACAAGTTTAGAGTCACGCTGATAGATATTAATAAAGTAGAGGGCTACCACGTAAATCTTTCTGAATATAGGATTATCACGTAGAATATGAAAAAACACAGGGTTACCATGTAGAATAACTTTTTTTTTTTAAAAAAAAACAAAAATATACAATTTTGAATCATGTAGTGCGCTGCACCTAATAACCCACATTAGAAAAATGATTTACCTACAATTATTAGTTATTAAGATGTAGCTTACAAGTTACAATCACAATCACGTATTAATAAATTATATTTTATTAGTTTACTACGGAGTACATGACAAAAGCTCAATACGATGTACTTCGTATTATTATATGAGGACTTCAAAAGTCAATGTTTTTTGGTATGACTTCAAAAGTCATTGTTTGTGCATTTTATTGAAAGAATTTGCTATACATTTTCTAATTGAATGGTCGAATAAAGACCGGGCGAATTCTGGAAGCGGCATGTTATTTATATTCTCAAAATTTAACTAGCCAATTGGTGGGAACGAAACTCCATCAATCGATGAGAACGAAACTCTCATACAAAGAGAGATTATTATTCAAATTTTAAAATAAACTATATAAAAAGTAATAATTAAATAGAAATTTAGGTATTACCACCATTTTATGGTGGTAATCCCTAGAATAATAGAGGTATAAGATTTTTTCTTTACGAGAGAAGAAGAGAGATATTGAACGATCAAAAGGAGAGAGAGGGATTCGAACCCTCGATAGTTTTGAAAAAAACTCATGCCGGTTTTCAAGACCGGAGCTATCAACCACTCAGCCATCTCTCCAACCGAATTCCCTTTAAATTTTATTCTTATTCTCCCGAAAGTAACATGGTCGTATGGGTTTTGATACCATAACGAGGACAAAGATTAGGTGTATGGAAATTGAACTATTTTGTTCATTTAGTCTTATGGTATTTCGATTAAATTTTAGAAAAAAAAAAGTAAGGAAAATGTTAGTATTTTAGTAAGGAAAATGTTGGTATTTATACACAGTCCATTAATGGACGAGCTTATAAAGTACTTCTATCTATTTTCGAATATTAGATTTTACTATTTGAAATTATTCATTTATTTAGGAAATATTCAAAATAAATCTACAACTTATAAAATAAAATATAGTTACGTGTATAATAAAATTAATAAAATATATATTTGCTTTAAATTTGTATATTTATAAACATTACTGTCATCAATGTTCATTCTTAAAATAAAAACAAATACAAATTCTATAATTGGGTTGTATCATAGTATATGACAATGAATGAATAGTTACTTTTAAAGAATAATTGTGTTACCTTTATACGTAATAACGCAAATATGTTTGAACAGAGATATTGTTGTAACACCCCCAATTTTCAAAATTTTGTTAAATAAAAATTCTCATAGGAAATCAGAAAAATTGGGCATGTTACACTAACGTATCAAAGTATAAAGACGTAAAGTACCGGTAAAACAATATATAAAATAAAATAAGATACGGACAAAGTTAATAAAAACGTCGGATTAAACTTAGCGAAAATTACTAAAGTGGAAGCAACTAAAGTAACTGTGTATAAATATAAAAGTGATCACTAAGTCTAGGCGAACGACGCTCCCAACCCCGCATGAACTTTATTCAGTAGAACGTGCACCTAAGAAAACAATTTGAAAGTAGCAGCCAAACGGGCTGAGTAAGAAAGAACTACAATTTGTGAAAATGATTTATAACATAATGATTTAATTGAAACACATTAAACTGGAAATAGACGAACTGATATATAACTAAAAATTTCCAAATCCATTACAATGAAATTGTGTCATGCAATAAAAAGAAAAATATTTAAATCTCCCCCTATGCACCATTTTGAAATACAGGTAGAGGCAACCAAATGTAATCCCAAGCCTGAAGTTTCCGAATGCGCGCATCTCTCAGTGGACTAAATCCAAAGAGGAGGAATCAAAAGGCCAGACCACGATCAACTGGCCCCAAATAATAATATAACTCAGTGCAGGATTACATCCGACACCTACACCTCTGTCGGATATCCAACGGAGGCAACCATTCTCAGTGTAAGGATATACCCACACCTACCTCTCGGTCTAGCGATATAGGCAACCAATATAACTCAATGTAGGGATTTACCCTACATCTACCATTCTACCAGTTTAAGCAAACCTTGAAAACTGTTTCAAAACCCCATCTATTTCAAAAACCTCGGGGAACATCCTGTAACACCCCGTGTTATTCTAACACAATTTTATAAAAGAATTTAATTCCTTAAATTAAATTCATCCTTTTTCCTTATAATAAAAATACGTCTGAATTTTTTTCGCCAAATAAAACTAAATTTCTTAAGTCCAAATTTAAAAATTTTGAAAAATAAAATATGTTGTATTATCTTTAGAATTCAAAAAGAAACACAATTCAAAATTTTATAAAAATCAACACAAAACTAATATCGTCTTTCAAATTTCAAAAATGTTAAGTCAAGTTAACTATTCATAAAAATAAAAGTAAAACCTTTTATTCAAAAAATTCAATTTCGAACATTTTTCATTTTCGAATAAAAATGGACCCTTATACTTTTCCCGTCTTCGAAATTCAAGTCCACAATTTCAAACACGCAAATCAAGGTCAAGCCATCTTATCCTCTTCCATTTCTTCTTACTTTTCAAAAGTAAACTTAACATCAAAATTTTTTATTGGGTTTTTCCCAGCTGTACCCCTGTACTATTGGGTTTTTCCAACTATACCCCTGCGTATATCGTATTCCCAACTGTACCCCTGAGTTTCATTAATTTATCCAAAATCATACCTGAAATCATACTTGAAATTGAACAGAGGAAGGAAAAACTGTAAAAGTTCAACGATGAAGATGTTGCAACGACAATGAACTGCAAAAGTTCAATAACAAAAGGAAGGAGATGAAGAGAACAGAGGAAGGAAGGTGAAAGGGTTTCAAAGGGTTTTAAAAAAAATTAAATCAAAAGAAAGAAATGACGGTTAATAAATTGACTCAACTTCTAATTTACAACTAATCCTTCCACGTAGGCAAATTAGGCGCTCCACGTAGGCAAATTACGCATCCTAATTGGCATTTAACAGTGATAATTGACGGCTTAAGCATAATTAGTTATGGTTGGGAGTAATTAAGAAACTCGGGGGTACAGTTGGGAATATGATATACGCAGGGGTACAGTTGGGAAAACCCAATAGTACAGGGGTACAGTTGGGAAAAAACCCTTTTTTATTTAAGATAGTAATCATTTTGTTTTTTTTTATTAAATCATTTATTCTTAATATCCAATTTACTATTTCATTTCTATTAAACTAGCTTTTTTTTAAATTGTCGAAATTTGAAGTCACACCTAATTTAAATTGATTAACTTTTTGACGTTTGAATATAATTATTTAAATCTAAAACATTCAACGAAAAAAATAAGTATTTCGACTGAGGAAATTTTTATTCAAAGTTTCGAGAATTAAAACTCAATTTTTGTTTTAGTGCCCTTTCGAAAATTATTTTTATTTTTATTTTCGATTTTATTTCAAAACACTATTTTAAGATCATATCTTTTATTTTGAAACTTTTCGCGAGCGCGCAAATCGAAAATTTCGAAATAAAAGTCGAGCCCGAAAAATTTATTTGAACCATGTGATTGGTCACCAAAATCCAAGTCTATCCTCTTCCATTTTTTTTCTTACACAAGTCTTTATTTTACTTACACCTTTTATTAGTAATCATTATTATAATTTTGTATTAAAAATTTAAAAGTAAATACACAATAATAAGAATACATACAAATACAATACTACTACATTAATACTACCATTTTCATTTCCTTAACTTTTATATATTTTCTTGAATAGTAAATAAAATATTTTAGTCTTAAAATTTTAAAGTAGAAATATTTCGAAAAATCGTCAAACGCGCACACATTAACTTTTACCGTTTTTCTTACCCGATTTATTTCGTAACACGTTTTTCGAAAAAACGAAACATTTTAAAAACATCTGGGGGACAAAATCTTAGCCAAATAGTAATGTGGACTTATGTGTCCAAATGTGATGATTATGTTTAATTACTTTTTAATTAAACTTTACTTAATTAAATTATTACTTAACACCTAATTCATTTTCTAACTTATCCTGAAACTTTACAAGTGCAAAACTCACCTCATTGTCTCCTCTAAATGTTGTGTACCTTGCTCTCTTTTCTCTCTTTTATTTTCATCCATTTCCTCTCCAAAAACACTCTAAAATAAAACCTTAATATTATTCAAATATTTCCTAAGTGTTCTAAGTTCTTTAGTGGGTTTTAGGAGTTAACTTGCATGGATTAATTTGGGTGGAAAACTTGGGTATTATGGGTGAAGAAAAAATTTATTTTAGATCCCCGACGATTAACATCCAATTTAAGGTGCCCCCGCACAAACTAAAATTTGCGTTATTTAATTAGGCTTATATTTATTTGTGAATAATAAATATGTTTTTATAATATGTATGTTTGTCTATGTGTTTGTATGTTTATGTGATGTTTAGTAAAATGATAATAAATAATAAAATGATAATAACTAATAATAATGCTAGTATACTTTATATGTTTTCATTTTTGCATCATATTGTTTTTCATTTTATTATACACTTTAAATTGTTATTTATATGTTTTTGTTTATGTTTTATGAGTTTTAAATACATATAAGTTTATATGTAAAAATATGTTAAATATTAACTATGAGTTTTAAGTAAAGAAAAATCGAAAATAAATTATGTACAAAAAAATGAAACACACGGCATTTACTTTTATTTTTGCTAAATTTTTACTTTTAATTTTTGTAAATAATATGTTATGTTAAGTAGTGTTAATATGTTATAAAAATTATTTTAGGAAAATAAATTATAAATAGATAAATGTGCAAATGTGTTCTTGATGTTCATGTGGTGTTCTTTAGTTGTTCATGATGATGTTCATGTGTTCTTCATATTTATGCAAATTTTGATTCATAATGATTTTATGTTTGTTGTTATTTGTTGTTTTAATTCACTAACAAGTAATTATATTAGTAACTATATAAATTAAACTAACTAAATCTTTAAGAAACAAAAGTTAGAAATTTAAAGTGTTGAAAAACACTATTCATAAATATAATGAAATTTTTAGTAAAATTTCATGTTAGTTTAAATCGTTTTAGAATAATTAGAATAATTAGAATATTAAAACTTTAAGCTAAAAACCGATAAAAATCGAAAAATGAAAATTGTCCATCACCATTAATAGGCCACGGCATTTAGGATCATTTTAGGGTCAAAATTATTTTTATCACTTTTTAGTTTATTGTTAAAATAATTTAATTAGTAGTTAATAAGTTAGAATTAAGAAATTAAAAGAAATAAAAGAATTATAACATATGTATAATTCACACGACATTTACATTAAAAATGGACTTAATTTGATCAAAATTAAATTTTCACTAAGCTGCTAAAATTAAATAGTTATTAGAATTAAATTTTTGTATAAATCAATTTCGTTATAAAAGAAATATAATAAACCGATTAAAATTTGTCACCAATATTAAAATGAATGAAATCGTGTGCTGCCTTTGCCAATTTGGACTATTGGACTTGGACGATACGGACTAAATGAACAAACCACGATACTATTATTAAAATTGAAAATCTCTAAATTTAGTAAATAGATGACTAAATTTTACTAAGTATCATTTTAAAATAAATATCGTTTATCACTTTTTACAAACTGAACTTAACGACTTTGAAACTAGAAATTTACTTAATGATTAAGTTTATGATTTTAGACTTAGAAAATATTTAGATATTTTAATAACTTAGTGACTAAGTAGCAATCATGAATAGTGACCGATGAATAGTGACCGGTGAATAGTGACCGATGAATAGTAACTGAGGTGAATAGTGACCGATGAATAGTAACCGTCATGAATAGTAAACCGGGACGAAACTTGTTGAACAAGTAACGTCCTAAAAGTTTAAAAACTTGTTTTAAGGAGATTTTGAGGTAACTTGTTGAACAAGTTATCTTTTCAAATCCCGAGACGTGAATATTGAAAAATTCACGAAACTTGTTAAACAAGTTACGTACGTCTCAAAATTCAAAGTTATTTCAAGTTTCAAAATTTGAAATATTGTAAATAATTGAAAATTTACCTAAGTATAGAAAACTAAAATGAATAAGTAAATGACTTAAGTTGTTTTGAAAAACACTTAAATAAAATTGGACATATTAATAAACGTATCAATATAGAAATTTAAAAACGTTAATAATTAACAACACTTTAAATAATAAACGAATATGTTATGTGATCATATGAAACCGAATACTAATACTTAAACGTTTGACGATGAGACTAGGAGAGTCTAGTAACATGTGATATGAAAGATCAAATAAATAATACATCTTGAGTAAGTTAAATAAATGGTCAAAAGCTTGAGTCTCCGTTATGAAAACGTCAATCGTGAGTGAAGTGGGGTAAGATAGTCTTGAATACGGATACCACTATCTCGGTCACTGAACGCTGGTCATACCGAATAGTGTGGTTTCAGCCGGCAGGTTTATTGCTTAGCATCCTACCCATGCCTTTACGCCTTAAGTCGTACTGCCTAAGCCGTACAAGATAATGAATATGCCAACTCTTTTTGAGTCGGTCTCTAGGAAATAGTCGTTTTATTCAGAGTTAAGGTGCTCTATGAATAGCATAGCCTACTCTTAACGAGAATACTCGTACATGCATATTAGACTTGGGTTTAATTCACCTTATTTCGCTAGAGGTATCAGGGCCACCGCAAACTTTATGGATTTGGGTTTTGTATCGGCCTTATGGATTTGGGTCTTATATGACTTTATGGATTTGGGTCATATATCAGCTTTATGGATTTGGGCTGGATACGCGGTTCTGTCTCCTTGCCGCGTTTCGTTCTTAGTGGGCGCGACGCTTGCATTCACTCTTGCCACATGTAAAGATCACTTGACGGGATTGTAACTGAAGTTCGAATCATTTCGAACACTAGAAGATGAGATGCAAGTACTATAGTATTCGGCGTGGTTTACGAGTCGAGTAAGTCGCTGCACTATGGTAGTGAGATGCAAGCGACTAGAGTACAATGGCCTACTCAGTGGTCAGGCTCGTAAGCAGTATGTGTTGTTTGTTTAAATGAGAGTGAGTCGCAACATCTTTGAAAACTAAAGACCACAAATTTCTGAAATGATCGAGTCCGCATGATATGATTGTTATAGTTTTGTCTTATAATTTGCGATCTGATATCGCATCGTAATCTTGTTGAATGCCTATTATATTATTGATGTGAATTTACTTGTTAATTGTATTTAAAATTGTATATCATGATTTATATGATTTATCGCATTAAATCACATGCTTATTATAATTTGAATTGTAACTTGAGAAATGTTATTATTTGCTAATTGCAACATTCATATACATTATAAGATATACTATTTATTATGCGCTTTTGATATGAGCCTAATGATGGCCAATGAGCAAACACAGTTATGTGCGGGGTTAAAAATGCTAATACGGGTTCACTTTAGGTACCCCGAGATCATTACCGAGGAGCATGGAGAGATTGCATATTTTATTTCAGTTTTCGAGACATTGTAATTTAATGACCATATTTATCTATAACTCTGATATGTATTTTGAGTTGTAATACGATAACATCCGGTTTTGTTATATATATAAAGTACTTAATTAATTTTCCGCCTTATTTAATTAAGTCACGAAAAGCCGGGCTGTTACACATCCCCTTTCCAAAAGCTATAGAGAACATCTCCAAAAATCCAATCAACCATTCATCGTTATCCATATCAAATAAATATATAAAACGAAACAAATGATTCAAATACTTTTTATTAATTATTTTGTAATTCAAAACATGAAACCAATATAAAATAATTTCAAACCACGTATACACTCTTCACATAATACGTTCCTCTAAAATCATTTAACAAATTTTTCAAAACCACTTATAACATGCACACTTGACATTTATAAAATATATAAGGGACTATGCATTCTTTCTTCCCTTGGTAAGAATACTCAGGGAATAGAAGGTTACCATTCTACAGTTAGAATTCTTCCTCTACCAACCAAAGTCTACAATCACGGTATAAAACCAACATCACACACATGATAACACAATACTAACTATGCCATGCAATGCAATGTCTAGCGATGCTTAAGTGAATGTATAAGGTTTATTCTCTTAACCTAGGTGGCGGTTCCAAACTTCCATAAACTCACATCTTGATACAGCCGTAGGTCCGTTTACGAGCCTAGTTGAGATTGGTTTGAAGTCAAACTCGTTTTATGTTCATTTAGTGTTCTTAAGATTAAGCTTCAAATTCACTACAACAACAATACCGGGAAATTGTATTTCTTGGAAAACGATTAAGTTAATTAGGTAAAAGTCACTATTATGACCCCAAATATTTTTGTGACTTCACTTAATCCTTTAGTGTAGGTTCACACAAATGTTTCGACCAAATGAAATATTTAAGTTGGTTAATAAAATCAAAACATTTAGACTATCAAAATTCGCGAAAAACGCTCTCTAGGATTATTTATTAAGATTTAGGTGACGTGATTTTTAGGATAGACTCCCGACTCTAAGTGTTACAACATACATAAAATTCACCTTAGGGTTTGGTACAAATTTTCAAGAAAATAGACCAACAACATGAAGTCAGAAACAGAGCTTTTTGGAGTAAACACGAGACAGTTCAGTAAAATAAAAACGAAAATTCATTTGGACGAAATTCACACTATGAAAGTTTTACAGAATGAAATAGACACCCAAATAAACATGTGATAAAAATTTCGGATTACAATTCTAAATTTTAAACCTTTTTCTACTACAAAACATTCAATAGATTTAAAGAAACTAATTTCAGCAAACCCTAATCATGAACTCATATAGCATAAATAACGATGTTTGTGATTTGAAAAGAACAAAAACATAGAGATGGAATATGATGACTACACTGTGTCTTAAATGCCTGGATGATCCTCCTTGAAGCCAAAGAAAATTGGAAAAGAAAGAGTTTTTGGTGATGGTGTTGTACGTGTTTTTTTCTTTTCCTTTATTTTATTTTATTTTTGATTTTTGAATGGTGAGCTTGGGTTAGAACTGTAGGTATTTAATTGATTTCAGTGAACATCCAAAATAATAATAAGAAGAAAATTGATGTTAACAAGATTCAAACCCCTAACCACTAGGTTGTAAGGTGGTTAGTTTATCATTAAGCTACTTCTTTATTTATAATTACTCTTTCATTGTTCATCCTTTTATGTTTAACCTTGCTTTAAAGAAGTACCTCTCAACCAATTATACTCAAGGCTCTATAAGGAACTAGGACCTTAAATGAAAAACTCTCTCGACTAGACCTTACAAGATGCTTACCCCTTAAAGACCAAGGTCCAGAAATATTTACTTTTCACTATAGAAACTTTCTAAATTAAAAATATTTAAAATTATAAATAATATATCGTAGAAAAGAATGAAAAGTTTTTATTTAAATATTTAAATATACAAACGCTATATAAATAAGTGTCTAAATGTGGGAATATATCTGTATACATGCCCTTTAAGATCACAGGATTATAATGAAACTTATTCTATATGATTAATAGTCATAAAAGAAATTGCATAAATAAACATAAGATTAAGAAAAACAACCTTTAGTCCTTGCTTAATGGCCTAAGATTGAATATCAAGAAGCTTGATATCTCCTAAAAGTTGCACCCAAGATTGCTTAAGATATGCCCTTAGTTCTTGCTAGAAAACTTTAGAGAGAAGAAAACTGATTTTCTAAATTTTGTGTGTGAATTATTATCAATGAATTAGTGAATTAAGATGAGCCAAAACTCCCCTTATATACACTAAAAATTTCGGCCAACCTCAATTAAGGAGAGCAATTTTGCTTTCCAAAAATTACTTTCCTAAAACCAATTCCTTGTTGACCAAGGAGTCAAAAGAGCAATAAGGCTCTTTCCTAGAGGTTTCCTTTAGCTTTTTAATATAATATAATATTACTAGTGTCATAAATATGATCCACTATAATATATCATTAAATTATTAATATCCTCATATTTATAATTTTCTAATTAATTATAACAGTTTATGATTAATTAGCCTATATTATATTCAACAATTAAATATAACATTTTATATTCAATTTACGAATTACATTTAATTCGTCTTAGCTAATATCATTTAATCCTTATTAAATGGCCGTATTATTATCACACACTTGACTAACATCTTAGTCAAAAACTCCGACTAACCTTTTAGTCTTTTAGTAAGGCATCAATATGATTAATTTCTCAAATAATCACATTTCTTAAACACATCCTTTAGGTGTGACTTTTTAGGGACCAGTTGATCACCGCCATCTGTATGACAATAACGTCAAACTTATCTAGCAAGCCAACCGTTATTGATAAACGTTAATCAACTGATTGCATACAAAATGTACCCTGTGTACCTTGAGAGGTTTATTTATGTTATTGCACTAGCTGTGGAGGACACTAACTCCAACACTAAAATCTCGGGTGTTACAATTGTAGATTGAAGATGTAATTGCATAGTTAAGGGTGTACCGAAAAATATGATTAAAAATGATATCGATATGTGCTTCATAAATCATGTCACAAATATCATATTAGCAACATGAGAGGTAATAAAAATAAAGAAATTGGGAAAAAAAAACTAGAGAGCGAATTAATATAATTGCAGGGCCAATAATTTTATTAAAATATTATTATGTGTCGCATACTATTAGGCGGTGTCATAATTAGGCCTGAGCACGGATCAGATATCCGATCCGAACTGTATTTTCGGATCGGATATCCGTATCCGAAATTCCAGTTTTTTACTATCCGATATCCGATCCGAAATTTGATATCCGAAATTTTCAGATCGGATATCCAAATATCCGACGGATATCCAAACTTGTAAATCCTACTTTTTCGTACCAAATTTATTATAACGGTCGATAAGACTTCGAAATTTGAATTATAACATCGATAATCCATCACAAATGTTCAAAATACGCAACTTCGTACCGAAATAAATAACAAAAAGTACGGGAATTCAACGATAATGAAAATCTCCAAATTAAAATACATGTCTCTAAAAATTAAAGTCCTCTAAAAAAACACACAATCTTCCAAGAGCCACAACATATCCATCTTACATTATTGAGGAAGAAACGGTGGTGCGTGAGACGAGAGAGAGAGAGAGGCTGAGAGCGGCGTCACCGGAGTTGGTCGCCGGAGTTACGGGAGAGATAGAGAGTGTGACCGAGATGAGAGTACTGACCGAGATTGTGAGTGACGAGAGAGAGAGGCAGAGGGCGAGCGTGACCGAGACGAGAGAGAGAGAGAGAGAGAGCATGATAGAGGCCGCCTTACCACCGGAGTTGGTCGCCGGAAATATAGCTTGAAAATTCAGATCTAGGGTTTTTTTGGGTAAAGGGAGAGGGTGAGGATGGAGAGAGGCAGAGAGCTGCGTTTTTTGTTTGATGTTTATGTTTTGATACTTGCTACTTGCTTTTGTGTTTCTAGGTTTATTAGCTTTTGTGTTTCTTTTTTATTATACGTAGTATTTGTCTAGTTAATTCGGATAGCGGATATCCGATATCCGATATCCGTATCCGAAATATTCGGATATCAGATATCCGAATTTCTCCAAATTAATATCCGTTGGATATCCGATATTCGAATATTTCGGATACGGATATCCGAATTTTTGAAAAATCGGATCGGATATCCAAAAAATCAGATCGGATTTCGGATATTCGGATTTTTTGCTCAAGCGTAGTCATAATAGATTCACTCAAAATCTCCAAAACTATTATAAAATTCAAAAGATCAAAATAAGAACATAACACGCACTCACCACAGCCTAAGACCTCAAATTATCATAATCACGTTTCTCTTCATTTATTTACTTTTGAAGTTCCCTTTTATTCATTTTTTTCACATTTTTTGTTTTGTTTTTTTTTTATTTCTTTCTTTTTGTTCCTTTTTTGAAGTGAAAAAGGAGAAGCAAAAAGAGGTATAAACCAATCACCATATTATATACTACTATAGTAGACCCCCATGAGCTTACGTAATCGTATTATCAACCACACAACTACCGAAGTTTAGGGCAGTAAATTTGGACCAGCAAATCAAAATGCAGGCATCAAAGAAAATAGGCTCTAGCTATGAAGGGCTTTAAAAGGAGGCCATAATGTAAGCAAGCTAAGGCTATTTGGCCATGTGGTACGGTGCATATTCAATCAAAATAATGCCTTGTGTGCAAATCGTCAATTATAAATCAAAAGGAGAGGAGTAAATGCCATTACATACTTATGCGGGAGCGCCTCCCAAAAGGAGACTACACCTACACAATCCTAAATATGAGACTTGTAATATATGAGAGTTTTGAATTATTTTTTTTTTGAATTTGTTTATTGGATAAGAAAAAATAATTTAAATGAATAAACACAATATATACAATGGAAAATGTCTCTCACTCACAAGCTTGAATGACACATTGTCCTCAATATGTAAGAACAAAATTAAATGAAAAGACACTATTATATAAAAGATGGAGGAGATCAAAAGAACGTTTTCATGCGCGCAATAAAGAAAAAACACGCTATTTTTAAGGGAAATCGCAACAAAATAAAAAAATAGTCGCAATAAAAACATTTTGTGAGGAAAAAATTTGTTTCCGATGACTAAAATTAAATCCATCAGAAAATCAATCTTAATTGTTAACTATAAATGTAACACCCCGTGTTAATACGAAGATTAAATTCCTAAAAATCTAACGAAATAATAATATTTCGCTCGCTAGAACATCGATACTTGAATTATATTTTCTTGTAATTAATTTGTCACAATAATTCGTGATCATTTTAATTCAACCCTAATTACATATATAAAAACGCCGAATAAATTATCGACTCATAGATTTCAATATCGATAATAATTTTCGTCGCGCAAAACGAAACCGCAAAAGCCTTCCACAAGTGATGTGTAGTCCATCATCAACACTTACAAATCAAACTTCACCATTTAGGGCCTTAATCTTATGACACACTTTCATGCTACCATTTCCTCATTTGACTCTTGTTCTTCCACATGCCAAGAGCATATTCCTTGATTCTTTTTAAAGCTTTGAAGAATTAATCCCGTAGGATTTATTGAGGCTCAACTTTTGGAGGCCATAAAATGGTCATATGGACTCGGAATTGAGCAAAACAAAAGCCTAAACTACATAACTTTTCGAGACAGATTTAATGATGCTATTTTCGTAGCCATTGGATCTGCCTAGCCTGGGCTGAATTTTCTGCACTTATTTCGAAGGTCGAATTTATATCCTTCGAGACCTTCTAAATTCGCCGCCTCCACTTCGAAAATCAATTTTCGACTCGAAACTTTTGAACTCTAGATCACGACTTAAATTCCTAATGTTTTAACTCAATTACATATAATACGCCTAATAATTTTTTTTGACGAAAACGATTTTTAGTTCACGACTTTTAACGGACACACAAATCGAAAATCAAAAAGCGAAAATCGAGGCCACAAGACCTACTATGGCCGGCCAAATATATGGAGGAGACAAGGGTGCTCTTTCCTCTTACACCTTGTCTTTGCTTTAACAGTTAGTCATTCCAACCTTTCATGATTTGAAATAAAAATTTAAAATTTATCTTTACACATCCTAATACAGAAATACAATATACAATACATATCCCTTTATACTGCTACTACTTCATCGCATCTGCTATCGCATCTGCTACTCAATCGCTTTATCGCCGCCTTGCTGCTGCTGCTGCCGCTTGCCATCGCTATACGCTATCGCTATCACTGCTATCGCTACTACTACTACTACTACTAAGCAATTCATTTGTACAACATCAAATACTACTCTTACTTAGCTATATTATCTCACAAAAACAAAACAAAACAAAACAAAACTAAGCAATTCATTTGTACAACATCAAATACTACTCTTACTTAGCTATATTATCTCACAAAAACAAAACAAAACAAAACCTATTCTTCCTACATAATTAGTAAGGTCTTCTTCAATTTCTTCATACCTTCATCCTCACCTTCATCTTTTCCTTCTTCTTTGATCTTCAAATTTTAAATTAATTCCTATTTTTTAGTTTGTTTAGTTTAATTCTTTCTCACAAATCATTAAACAACCAAATTATATCCTTATAATTCACTAACACTCTTGAAATTGTGGAACCCGGGATCGGACGAAACCCAACTCGGCGACTTGCTTAAGGGCGGATTAAAGTTAATAATACTAATTTAGAAAAACCTTTAAAACTGTTTTGGAATCGCCACCTAATTATCGCGGAAATTAGGAACCTGCTATCATGTCCTAAGCCTAAAGACATGTCCTAGATTTTGGAGCACGCCGACACCCCTAGATCTAAGGCTTGTGAAACCAGATTGGATTCGGGGTGAGGGTACTTTAGAAAAAGAATTAATTCAATTAATGATTTATGAAAACCTTTTAGAAAAGCCTATGTAAAAATAGCCTCTACTGACCTAAAACAATCCAAATAAGATGATAATTGAGCTAATGTTATCGCTACGTACAAGTGCGAAAAGGTTTGTAAAAGAACGCAGATGCAGATGCAAAAAGATTGATTAAAACCCTCAGTTTAGCATGTTTAACTTGTTAACGAAAACGGTTCAGTTAAAGGTCGAATTCATTGTTTAAGTTGATTTTAATGCAAAATAAGAAGGTGCAAGATGCATGCAAATAAAATAAAGTTCAATTGTCCATTGGTTTATTTTATAAGGGTCGGTTGCTTATGCGACTTTGGCGTGTCATCGGATATGGAGTGTACCCGAAGTAAATAGAACACTTGGAGTGCAAGCGTATTTGGGTGCCAAAGCCGGGGCGCTAATTAAAGTGTCCTCTTTGTTAGTCCATAGAAAATAAGAAAAAGTTTTGATCCAAGTGGATCGGTACCTACCTTGTCCTGACGCTTCAGATCTGGGCAGAGCTTCGCTTCTTGAACTAAAAAGGAGGATGAATTCAACACGGGATGGTGTGTTGAACTCAAGGATTTGAGTGCGTGAGGCTTTGAGAGAGTTTTGTAGTGTGTTTGCTGTGAAAACTGGTTGTGAATTGTGTTTTTCGAGGTCAGGTATAGGGGTGTATATATACTAAAAACCTCGGAGAAATTAGGAAATCCGGGGATAAAAACAAGCCAGGAAACCGCATAGCCTTATGCGGTTGCCCAGGCAAACCGCATAGGCTTATGCGGTTGCCACCCCAAACCGCATAAGGCTATGCGGTTTGGAGGTGTGGTTTTTTGCGTAGTTTCCTTGTTCCGGTTTGATTATATCTCTAAAAGATACGGTATAATCTTTGCTTGTACGTCAAGGAAAAGACCTAGGATATTTCTGAGATATTTTGATGTTCAAGGCTTTGGAGTGCGGGCCAAAGGCTGGGTTTGGGCTCGATTTCGGGCCCGAGACCCAGAAAAATGAAAAGGGTGTATTTGCATAGATTTTGTGAAATAAGGTAAGACGTGAGGTTGTATTTTGTGTAAGAGGAGGCTAAAGGGAAGATCTAGCCACCGGGCCTAAATTTAGGGATTTAGGAATGCTGAATTAGACCTTGTTAATGTAAAAGGGCTAATTGTAGTGCAAATGCGAAGCTCATGCCAAATGAAGCAGGACAAGGACCTAGCTAGACTCCAAATGGACAAAATGAACGTTTATTTGAATGCGATGTGACGCGACCTAAATCATTTTAACATTTAAAACGACTCAAAATGAATTCGACATTAGTTAGAACCGTTTAAGTCAACGTTAAAGCATGCGTAATAAAAGTCCGTGTTACATCACAGGGTTTTGTGTGGGAGGGTACGGATATGGGTATCCACAGAGCCCCCATTTGACTGAGCTTGGACTAAAGCGCTAGTCAAACTCCACGACCATATCCGGACCATTACAGTCTCGATACAGTCAACGGAACGAAGCATGTGTCCATGGGTGAGACGAGGACTTCGAACCGGGCTAAACGGGGAGGGGCGTACATGTTTAAGGACGTGATGGTCCGTGCATGCTATAAGGGCCTGCCGGCCTGCTTGTAATGCTGCTGCGTAATGCCATTGTATATGCTTGGTATCGTCGGATGCTTGGTGCTGCTGCTTGTAATGTCTTCATGTTGCATGTGTTGAAATGTAAAAGGGGCTAAAGTGCAGGGGTGCATGTGCTTGTAAGATGTTTGGGTATGCGTGAGGTGTATAATTGAGTAGGGGTGTTCATGTAGGTGTTAGTGTAGGTCTCGTGAAAGAGCGTCCGTGTAATGCTTGTGTTTGAATGTGTTTCGTGAAATACTTGTGCTTGAACTCGCCGAGTAGCGTCTATTTAGAGTGAAATGCTTGGAGTTAGGTGTATGCCGTAGAGTATCTGTGCTTGGGCTCGCCGAGGAGTGTCTATGTAGTCGTAGTTGTGTATAGTTGCCTTCTGTTGAGGAGAAAAATGATGTAAATGCTCGTGAAGAGCGTTCGTGCTTCTGCTTCTGTACCATACATTAAATGCTTAATATACGCGTATGGCGGACTGTAGGTGATGCCTTGACCCAAGCACGGGACGTACTTGGAGTTGCATTAGGGCCAAAATGAATTAGGAATCGAAAGGTAGGTGTAAAACGGGAAAAACCAGGAAAAGCCACAGGGGCAAACCGCATAAGCTTATGCGGTTTGCAGGATGAACCGCATAAGCCTATGCGGTTTGTCCTGCTGGCTGGGAGTGCTGCTTATAACACGAGCACACCGTATACTTGCCTCACAACTTCATTTTCGGTTTCTTCACTCTAAAAACACCAAATTTCGATTTCTCAACCGTTTTTGCACGTTTTTGTTGCGTTGCCTTGCTATGGAACCAGGTAATGCTCCATTTTAACTTGCTTTTACGTTATTTGTCGTTGTAATTAGCTAGTTTTGCCTTGAAATGTTGAAAAGACGGGTTTTGCATGAAAACCCGAGTTTTGCTTGAAATTTGCCGTTAGAATGCTTGAAATTGACGTCATTGTGTTGCATTATGCCATGTGAACATGTATGTGTGAATTGATTACGATTCGGACCGTCTTAAGCCCAAAAACGTGTAACCTAGGGTTCGGGCCCGAAAACGAGCCCGGATTTTCCGACCCGAAATTTCAATTAAACTTCGGTGTAGGATGCCCATAGTGTGTATAGCATGCCTATAGCGTTAGTTTTGCGAAAATGTCGAGCTAAGGCTTTCAAATCGCCGTCTTAAGTCGTAGTTATACGAAGTAATTAAGGCGAATTGGGGGTTTTTGATCGGGGCGACCAAAATGCAATTGCTTGTAATGGTTTGTTGTTGGGGACTATTATGGCGCACAGAAACCATAAAGTTGTAATTTTGAGGTGTAGAGAACAGTTTTCGGCTCAATTGTGAATTAGCCTAAAAATGCTCTGTAGGGCGTATAATGCAATGTGTTAAAGGATGTATATGTATTATGTGCATATTATTTGTGTGTATTTGTGTATGAGTATGCCAAGTTTGTATGCTTGCATGTGTTATAGCTGTATGTATTGGTCGTGTTGGTTGCAGGAGAGGATTACGGTGGGTATTACGAGATCAAAATCTCGTAAAGAGTAATCGCTCGAGGATTGAGGAGCCTCTAGTTCGAGTACTATGAGGCGTTGCGTAGCGGCAGGATGTCGACCCTCGGGACACGCCACGCAGGCGTGGTCGATCACGCAGGTAGGGTCGTGCCACGCGAGGCGTGACCGTAGGCCCGATCTGAGGAGGAGGAGGTGGATGCGCTGCACGGTAGGCGAGATAGAGTGGGATGGATGTTGAGGAGGAGGCCGAGGAAGCCGAGGAGGCTGCGCGCTAGGCGGCGACTCTAGGCCGCGAAAGTCACGCGTGCGAACAGTATGTTCGCCAAGGGCCGGGATGGCCATGACCTTCTACTTGCTCGGAGAGACACGTTTCTTGCTCGAGGCGACGATGGGTTGGCGGAAAGGTCCGATGAGGACCTTCTCGGCATCTCGTCCGTGATGTATGCTTTGAGAAGAAGCTTTGGAGGGTGCGAAGCTTCGGGTGCTTAGTAGTGCTTTGGTCCTCTAGTCGAGCCTTTGGAGAGGCGATTGCGAGGTCGAAGGCGTGGCGAACCCGATGTTGATCGGGGCCTTCCTTGGCCAGGTGTATTGGGATACCACGACGACATTTCACATGCCCGGCTTTGAGGCCGGCATTACTTTGTCTGGGTACGCGGTCATGACGGGGCTTCCGTTCGGGGACCGTGATATGAGTTTTGGGTTTGCGCCGTCCATTGAGGACGAGGTGGTGACTACCGCGATTGGCGGTGGTTTGGAGGTGGAGTATGAGCGTAACCCACCTTATGTGATCAAGACGAGCTTCATCTTGGAGTATTTTGAGGGGAAGACCGAGCGAGGCCCCTCCGAGTGGACTGACGAGCAGAACGCTCGTTTGTGGTTGTGGTGGTTCGTTAGCGCCGTGTACTTTGGCGATAAGGGTGAGAGGGCGACGACGTCGGTCCTGATGCATCTCATAGATTGGGGTGCGATCGGGACACTTGACTGGGTGTCGCCATCCTTGGGTTTATGCATTTGATTCTGCATGGACGCGGTGAGGCCGCGGGTCGTGAATGGAGGATCGAGACTGTCCTTAGTCTCGCCTGGGTTTGTGATGGAGGTATGCATTAATTTTGTTTTTGTTTTAGATGCATTGTTATTCGTCTTTGTTGTCTTGTGATGTGTTTTTGTATGTGCAGTCGTGGATCTTCAGTCACTTTCCTTTTCTGCTGCCTCCGCATGCTGTGACGATTGCGCGGGTGTATCCGGCGGTGCGTACTTGGGGCACGTGTAACCGTGCGGATTTTGACTGGTCGTATGACGAGGTTCGGGTACGTCTGAACCAGATGCAGTTTGATGAGGTTTGTGTTTGAACCATTTTAAATAGAGTGTACTTAAAATGATTGTGTTTATGAGTGTTTGTTCTCGTTGCAGTTCGTGCGGTTCCCGTGGGGCCAGTATGCGGGTATTCCTGAGGGCATTGGGGCGCGGTTTGCGTTGCGTGATACCCAGCGTCTGTACTTGGCGACGTCGTATGGGCCGGTTTGGTACCTTGGAGAGCGTTTGGTCTTTCAGGCAGGGTGGCCGGCTCCAGTGGTGCCTAGGGACCCGCCGAGGGTCCTGTTTGAGCGAGGGGTTTCCGCTCAGGATCGGATGGCGTTGTACGGGGAAGGAGAGTCGGTGAGTCTTCTCTGTCCTGGGGAAGACTATGGCCAATTTGCTCAGTCTCGGCTTGCTTGAGGGCTGATTGAGGTATGCTTGTTTCTTTTGAGGGTGCGTAAGGTAATTTTTGCGAAAAATTTCCCTGACGTGTGCATGACGTGTGCTTTTTGTAGTTGTTTGATCCCGAGATGGCGGAGCAGCCTGGCGATTTTCCTACCACCGTTGAGTATGACGAGTCGGGTGTCCGTCGTACCTTCACTCTGCCGACGTACTTGCCGGTGACAATAGCCGGCATGGACAATTTGGACGGGCAAGGTGAAGAAGGTATGTATCTTTGTCTTTGTATATGTGAGTGAGCCCCAGTTTGATCGAGGTATGAGTTATAGCGATGATCAAACTTGTGAGAGTCGTGTTTTTGTGTTACCCCCTCGAGTTTGTCTTAATTTGAGTGAAATTAAGGCAAAGTGGGGTTGACTGCTTTTGTTTTGAAATTTCCCCCCGAAGTTTGACTTAATTTGAGTGAAATTAAGGCAAAATGGAGAAAATGCGCTTTGTTTTTGAAATTTCCCCCTAAGTTTGGCTTAATTTGAGTGAAATTAAGGCAAAATGGAGAAGAATGTGAAATGTTTATGTGTTGTGTATCGCAGGTGGCTAAGGAAGCTCATAAGAAGCTATGGCGGATAGCTAACAGGTGGAGGATGGCTTGGGCTGAGCAGGCAGCTCAGTTGTGTCAGAGTCGGGCTGAGACGGCTCAGATTCGACGTGAGTTTGACGAGTATCGTCGTCGTCATCCTGAGTGAATTTGTGTAACATAGATTGTATGAACCTTTGTGTACATGTCGTTGTAGCTTGAACTTGAACTTGATTGTCGTTGTGAACCTGTTTGGTAAGCTTGTTTGAAAGATGAACGATTCCCGAGTGGGATGCTTTGATGTCGAACTAGATTGTGAAAATGTTTTTGCAAAAAGTTCATTTTAAATGCGAAATGAGCTTGCACGAATGTCGAAAATGTTATGTTTTGATTCGTGGTAGGAATCGTGGTTGCTAAAGCGAAATGTAATGTTGCTGCGTGGGGAACAACAAAAGAATGTCGTAGCCTAATGTAGATTGTAGTGCTTAGGAAAGACGAAATTAGGAAAGCTGCGAGAAAACCCGCCCCTAGAACCGCATAGCCTTATGCGGTTTAGGGGTCAAACCGCATAGGCTTATGCGGTTTGGGGTACAAACCGCATAGGGCTATGCGGTTTGGTTGCTTGGCTGGTAACGCTGTATTTCCATATTTCGGATTATGTTTTCGTATATAAGGAGGGGGGGTGCGTGCCATAATCCTCATTCACAATCACTTCTCTTCTTTTCTTTTAGTCTGAGCTCGTACCGGGGTTGTGCTAGGATTCTCAACATTTGGCTCATGGAGAGGCTAAGTGTGTATAAAGCTCTTCCCCTTGGTGGTGTCTTCAAGGCTGCGGCGACGACGTCGCGAAAAATGGAGTGGGCTAACCTTCGGGAGCGTTCACTAATCTACTTCCGGGGGTTCGTGAAGGAGAGCACCATTCGTTGGTATGTGTCATGGTGGCATATTACGGCGATTACGGCGCGGTCTATTGCGAATGCGGCTCGTGGGTTGATGTTGTGCGGGTTTGAACGAGGGGTGTGGATTCATCCTCTTCGCTTGAAGAGGCAAATCGGGCTTGCTCAGACCATCCCTGAGCAGGATACCCAGGTTGGAGGGGTTGTTGTCCTAAACAACCAGATGATTGATGCTTGGATCCGAGGATGGTCGGATCGTGTTACTTGGGCTGTTCCGGAGCATATAGAGTCTACTCGTGTGACAGACTTCTACACGCGATGGTATCGTTCCAATGATCCTCAGGAACGGGAGAATCAGAGGAGGAGAGAAAAGAATGGGCCAAGGCCCTCCTTGGCGTATGAGGTGGTGCGCGAAAGGAGGGACTATGGTGATCTTTGCGTTGTTAGTGTGGATGTGTCTACTTCGAGGCCTGCGCGGGAAGGGCTTGGAGCAAGGGTGACCGTTAGAGATCGTCTAGGGTCAAGGATCGAGGAGCCCCCAGTCGAGCGGGACGAGGATCCGATCGAGCCCCCAGGATTTGAGAGGACTGCTCCCGTGATCAGTTCGAAGATTGTGGCGGATCGGCCTCTTGAAGATGAAGAGGCTAATCCGAAGCGACAGAAGATGGCTTAGTTTGTTTTGCTTTATTTAGAAAATTTTCTTCATGTTCTAGATTCGAATAAAGGGTTAAGGAGGCTTGTTCCTTGCTCATTTCTAAATTGCGAAAAATTCTAAATAAAGTAATAAAATAGAATTAATTTGCTTTTGTCTTGTCTCGTTGCTTTCTTTTGTTTGTTTTGAAATGTTCTCGACCTTTTTAAGCTTTGAACATTCGTATTTGTCTTAAAATCCTCGACCTTTTTAAGCTTTGGACATGCGTGCTAGGAGGTTCGGTTGTGCTTTTGACAAGCTGCCTACGTATCCGCGTTTCACGGAATCAAACCGGCGTAGTTCGTGTGATTCGGTTGAGCTCTTTGCAAAGCTGCCTACGTATCCACAGTGCGTGGAATCAAACCGAGCGTAGTTCACCCATGCGAGAGTGAGTTTTTTTTTTTTGAAATACATTGCAAATTTGTTTGTGTTTAGGGGTAGTATTTCTTGAGTTGATCAAGATTTGTTGGCAATCGGAAGTCTTGGCCGTCAAGGTCAGTTAGTTTCACGGCTCCTCCGGGGAGGATTTCCTTGACCAAGTACGGTCCGGCCCAATTGGGTTTGAATTTTCCTCTTGGGTCGACTAGTAATGGTGCTCGGACTGATTTGAGTACTAGGTCACCCACTTTGATATTTCGTGGCTTGACCCGTTTGTTGTAGGCGCGTTATGGCGAGATTAGATCGCACGTTGATTTGTACTTAGTGAATGTAACCGTCTTTCGTCTAGAAGGATGAGTTGTTCGTATCGTTCACGTGCCCATTCGGCTTCAGGAATGTCTGCTTCCATGAGAATTCGAAGGGATTGCATTTCGATTTCTACGGGTTGAACGGCTTCCATCCCGTAGGTTAAGAAGTAGGGTGTCATGCCTGTGGGTGTGCGGATTGTGGTGCGATATCCCCATAATGCGAATGGGATTTTGTTGGGCCAGTCGTGGCAGGTGTCGATCATCTTTTTAAGGATTGATACGACGGTTTTGTTTGCTGCCCGACCGCGCCGTTAGTTTGTGGTCGATAGGGTGATGATTTATGTCGTTGTATCTTGTATTTAAGGGGGAGCGGTTCGACTTCTCCTTGGAAGTGTGTGCCTTGGTCGCTGATAAACTCGTGGGGTATGCCGTAGCGACAAATGATGTTGTTTTGTATGAATTTCGCAACTTCTTTTGTGCCTAGCGTACGGTATGATGCGGCCTCGACCCATTTGGTGAAATAGTCGATAGCTACGAGGATGAAACAGTGTCCTCCTCCTCCCACGGGTTGTACTTTGCCTATGACGTCAATTCCCCAGGTTGAGAAAGGTCATGGCGAGGTTAAGGTATAGAGTGGTGAAGGAGGTATATGTTGTACGTTTGCAAAGATTTGGCAGTTATGGCAATGCTTGACGTATTTGGCGCAATCGGCCTCCATGGTGGTCCAGTACCATCCTAGCCTTATGATTTGTTTGCACATGGCTCGTGCGTTCATGTGAGGTCCGCACTCGCCATCATGTACTTGGGACATGATTTCGTGTCCCTTTTTGTGGTCGACGCACAAGAGTAGTGTACCTTGAGGCGTCTTTTTGAGTAGCTTGTCCATTTCCATTACGAATTGTGATGATAATAGGCGTAGGGCTCGCTTGGCCCGTTTGTCGATGTTTGGTGGGTATTCGCCGTTTGTTTTGTAGTTGATGATTGCTTGGTACCAAGGGTCGGTTTGTTCTTCCTCGGTTTCAATGTCACAGATGTAGGCGGATTCGTTCCGTCGTTCCACGACAATGGGTAGTGTTTCCATCCCCGGGGGTATGTTGATTAGTGACGCGAGTTTGGACAACGCGTCTGCGAATTGATTTTCTTCGCGAGGGAGGTGTATGAACTCTATGTGGTAGAATTCGTTTATGAGTTCTTGTACTTTGTTTTGGTATAGTGCTAGGTTTTCATTAAGTATCTTCCATGCTCCGGATACTTGGTTGATTATGAGGGAGGAGTCCCCATAGACTCTTATGTTGCGGGCGTAGAGTACAAGCGCTGCTTGGAGACCGTGCAAGCATGCTTCGTATTCCGCCGCGTTGTTTGTTACGTCGAAATCCAGTTTGATGGATAAGGGGGTGTGTTCGCCATTCGGGGATATGAGAAGTATTCCTACTCCACATCCTCGATAGTTGGAGGAGCCGTCGAAGTATAACTCCCATTGTTCTTGGTTGATATTGTAAATCTCATCGTCTAGAAGGGATGTCGTGTCGATGATTGGCTCTTCGTTGATTGCGTTTTCGGCTAGGAAATCGGAGACTGCTCGTCCCTTGATTGCTTTGAGGGGTGCGTACTTAAGGTCGAATTCGGCTAGGAGCAGTGTCCATCTGGCCATTCGTCCGTTAAGCACAGGTTTCTCGAAAAGGTACTTTACGGGGTCCATTTTTTAGTAGACCTTCGTTTGGTGTGCTAGCATGTAGTGACGGAGTTTTTTGGATGACCATACCAATGCTAGACAGCTCTTCTCGACGGGTGAATATCGAGTTTCGTAATCGAGAAATTTCTTGCTTATGTAGTAGATTGCGTGTTCTTCGCCGTTTATCTCTTGTGCGAGCATGGCGCCCATGGCAGTAGGGGTTGTTGTAGGGTACAAGGATAGTGGTAAATCCTTTTGGGGTGGTCGCAGAACTGGCGGGTTGGTTAGTAATTCTTTGACTTTGTCAAATGCCTTTTGACATTCTTCGTCCCATTCAACGTGGTCGGTTTTTTTGAGTTTCTTGAAAACTGGTTCGCATATCATGGTGAGTTTGCTAACGAAGCGTGAAATGTATTGAATTTGGCCCAAGAAACTTCGAATTTCGTCGAGGTTCTTCGGGGGTTGCATTTCGAGAATTGCTTTGGCTTTAGAGGGGTCGACCTCGATGCCTCTTTGGCTCACTACGTGCCCTAATAGTTTACCGGACTTGACTCCAAAAGTACATTTTTGGGGATTGAGGCGCATTTTGTATTGTCGTAGGCGAGTGAAGAACTTCCGGAGGTTAGTGATATGACCACTCTTCTCCTTTGACTTCACGATCATATCGTCGACGTAGACTTCGACTTCTTTGTGCATCATGTCATTTAAAGGGGTTGTAGTGGTGCGTTGGTATGTAGCACCGGCATTGATCAGGCCGAAAGGCATGACCGTGTAGCAGTATGTGCCCCACGGTGTAATGAAGGCCGTTTTTGCCATGTCTTCGCAAGCCATTTTGATTTGATTATAACCTGCGTAGCCGTCCATGAAGGATAGGAGGGCGTGATCGGCGGTGTTGTCGACTAGGACGTCGACATGGGGTAATGGAAAGTCATCTTTGGGACTAGCTTTGTTCAAGTCGCGAAAGTCAACGCATACTCGAATTTTGCCATTCTTTTTCAAGACTGGGACCATGTTTGAGACCCATTCAGGATACTCGATGACTTGGATGAAACTGGCTTGTAGTTGCTTCTCGATTTCTTCCTTCACCATAAGGGACCATTCGGGGCGTAGTCTTAAAAGCTTTTGCTTGATGGGTTTGTAACCGGGTTTAATGGTGATGCGGTGCTTGGTTATGCTTCGTTCGATTCCGGGCATATCTTTGTACGACCAAGCGAATACGTCCTTGAATTCGCTCAGGAGTTGTGTGAATTGGGCGCGCTCGTCTTCGCCTAGTGAGGCACCTAGTTGTAGTTCCCTTGGTTCTTCGGGGGTTCCCACGTTTATGGTTATGGTTTCCTCGATGATTGGGTCTTGTGTTTTTGGGGAAACAATGTTTGCAATGTATTTGTTTAGTGATTCATTTGTTTGTTCATTTTCATCGCATGAGTTAATGTCTTTTGTATTTTGCGTTTTGTTTGTTGCTTGTTGATTTTTGATTGTTTGTATTTTGTTGTTTGTTTTAGCTTGAGACAAGACGTAAGCAAATTTATTCATTTCATTATTTTGAAGAGAATTATTCGACAAATCGGAAAATTGCTTGGAGTTAGCCTCCGTAAAAAGGAAATCTAAACTAAAGTTAGAGTCTAGGATAGATGGGTCGACAGATGACCTGACACTAAGAGCATTAGAAGCTAATAGAATCTCTTCTTCCTCTTCGTCGTCTTTGTCGCTGCTCGAGCTGCTGGAGCTGCTTGAGTTGCTTGAGTTGTGATGTAGATTGCGTCGTTGCTGGAGGAAAGTGTGGTTTTCATCCGAGGTTTCTTGATTCTTCCTTGATCGATGAGATCTTGGATGGCATGTTTGAGTTTAAGACAACTCTCAGTGCTATACCCCATGCCCTGATGGTATGCACAGAAGGCGTAGGGGTCCCATGATTTTGATTTCTTCTTCATGGGCGGTTCATTGATATGTCCGACCGGTTGAAGGTAGTCATTTTCGACCAATTTTTGTAGTGCTACGGCGTAAGGCATGTAGAGTTTGTCGAAATTTCTTGTAGAGTCGTTCGAGCTGAGTCTGTTTCGGCTTTTGATCCTGTGGGCATGTTCTCGATAAGCGGGATCCTCGTAGCTAGACGTGAGATCCTTCTCGATGTGAGTGCCAATTTCGACGAGATGTTCAAAATTTCGAACACTGCAGAAGTGGAAGTAATATCGCCCGGAAAATCGGCCGAAAAGGAAGGTGTGTATGAGCTCGTCCTCGTGTGGGTGGTCCGGCACTCGGGCGAGTAGTTTCCTCCATCGGACGAGATGTTTAACGAAGCCTTCGTTATCCTTTTGATGAAGAGCTTCGAGGGCATCAAGAGAGGCTGGGTTGGCTAGTTCTTTCTTGATGCGTCGTTCCAAACGTTCAACTTCGGTCCGATGCAAAGCCTTTAGGTGATTGATGTCTTTTGCAAGCTGATTGATATGGCTTATCACCTCGTCGGTGGGTAGCCAGTATTCATCGTCTTCATTATCACTAGACCAAACCGCATTGATTTGGTCATCAAAGGGCGTGTTGAGGTAAGAGCAGTCTAGTATAGGGATTGACCCCACGAAGATTGCATGATTACCAAGCGGGTTTTCGTTGTTTGAAGGCTTGGTGGGTTGAGATGGTTTGCTAAGCTTTCCTTGATCAATGAGATCTTGGATAGCGTTCTTGAGCCTAAAGCAGTTCTCGGTGTCATGCCCCTTGCCTCGGTGGTATGCACAAAAGGCGTTGGGGTTCCAAGATTTAGGCTTCTTGTCTTCGGGCGGCTCGCTAGCAGGCCCAATTGGTTGTAGGTAGTTCTTCTCGACCAACCTTTGAAATGCCTTGGAGTAAGACATAAAGAGAGGGTCGAAGTTTCGCTTGGCCTCGGGAGGCGGTGAGACGGTAGTTGCAAAGGCGCCGAGGGTGTCATCGTCGAGGTTACCGACGTTGCGATTTTCGTCGTTCTTGACCGTGCGGGAAGACTTAGAGGAGCTCCCTTGATAAGCATGGCCGGTGTATTTAGCCATGGTGCCAGTCCTAAGGTCATCCTCGATTTGAGTGCCGACCTTAGTTAGTTCTTTGAAGTTCTGAATGTTGCTGTACCTCATGTAGAATTGATACACGGGTCGCAGGTTATTTACGAATTTCGGTACGAGCTCGTCCTCGCGGGGACGGTTGGGGATTTGAGCGCTTAGTTTCTTCCAACGAGTGAGATAGTCGGTGAAGCCTTCATTGTCCTTTTGAGCAAGGACTTCTAGAGTGCGAATTGAGACTTGAGTGTCTTCATTGTCTCGATACTGTCGGTCGAACTCGACTGTGAGTTCCTCGAAGGTGGGGACCCACTGTGGGTCGAGTGAGTAGAACCATGTCTTCGGCACTGCCGCTAGAGAATGCGGGAAGAGAGTGAACCAATGCTTGGAGTCGACCCCCTTGATGGCCATTTGGGACTTGAAACCTCGGATGTGAATGATCGGGCTGTCATGTCCTTGAAAGATAGGAAGATCACTAAGGGCGAGCTTGTTTGGGAGCTCATCCTTAATGCTAGTAGGTACGCTCTCATTCTCCTTGTGGATAGAGTAAGTGCTCGAGACATAGAGCCTCTCCTCCATAGCTTGGAGTTTCTTAGCATGCCTATCGGCTTCCTCCTTAATCTTGAGTTCCATACGTTCCACCTCGACTGTATGGTGGGTCAAAAGGCCCTCAAGGTCAGCGGTCAGCTTTGCAACTTGGTCACGGAGTGCGTTGACTTCTTCGTTGTTGCCGGCCATTTTGCGGGTGTAGGTTCGTTTCTTGTATGGGATTATTACACGATGTTTAGTGCGTCGAGTATCCAGCTGAGGCCTGCATTTCACTTCGTATATTAGGGACACGACTCGACCCACTAGACTCACATTCATTTTTAAGCATTCATTTTAGCTCATTTCTTTGTTTAGAAAGACCTTTTACGTTTTGAAAAGAGGAGATTTTCGAAAAGGTTTTAGCTAAAGGAAGCTTTTGAGACGAGGATGTGTGCGCACATCTCGCCTCGATGTTAAAACGTTTTGCTTTGCATCCGTTGAACTGATATCGGTGATTTGCCGAGGTGAGCTCGAGTTCGGATGTGTAAAAGAGAAAGGATTCGACTCGAGAGTGGTTAACAAGTCGAGTCGGGGATGTTAAAAGCGGAGTCTAGGCCATATGACCTAGAGGACTGAAATCCACGAGCTCGGGTTCTAATCCTTGCTCGGGTTTTTGCTTGTTAGTGAAAAAGGGGAATTTTGAGAAAGCTTGTTTCGAAAATTCGCGATAGTTTTGTTTGAAAAGGTGTTAGATGTTAGATGTTAGGTTCATTTATCTTTGAAACGTTTAAGCGAGTTTTCGAAGATATGAATGCAAATGCTTGTTTTGAAAAGGACCATGGGGTGCATGGCCTCGAACTTGTACGTATGACTCAAAAAGGGTGAAAATGAGTCAGTCGGGTACACCTCCAACTATCTCGAGTACGCTTTGGCAGATACTTAACCCCTTCATTTCCTTACGCCGGGGTGATAGGTTTTCTGAAGGGAGCACTGGGGCGGTCGAGATAGCCGCTTACGGCAAGCCGTGGAGGGGCGAGAGGAAAGCTAGTCCGGCATGTGCTTTATCGAGTGGACAAGCCTGCATGTGGGAACCACCTCTCGAGGGTGCAAAGGGTGCCCAGATTCCAAAAGGAATGGATTCTAAACGAATGTGCATAGCTCAAATATGTATACATGGATTGTTCAAGGCTTTCAAGTTTCACCTCTTTATTTTTAAAAAGAAAAAGCTAGTTTTAATTTTAAAAATAAGATCTTCCCAGCGGAGTCGCCAAACTGTGGAACCCGGGATCGGACGGGACCCAACTCGGCGTCTTGCTTAAGGGCGGATTAAAGTTAAAAAGACTAATTTAGAAAAACCTTTAAAACCGTTTTGGAGTCGCCACCTAATTATCGCGGAAATTAGGAACCTGCTATCATGTCCTAAGCCTAAAGACATGTCCTAAATTTTGGAGCACGCCGACACTGTAGGTTTATATCCGTATATAGACCGTTAAATTCACAGGATTATAATGAAAACTTTTATAAGATTTAAAGTCATAAAACAAAATTGCATAATAAAGTATAAAGATACAAGAATTAACCTTTTAATCCTTGAATAATGGCCTATGAACAATACCAAAAGGATGGGATCTTCTAATTATCTCACCCAAGATGTGTTGAAATATGCCCTTGAATTTGCTAGAAAAATAGAGAAGAAAACAGTTTTTCTCTCTAGGATTTTTGTGTTGTGTATGAGATGAATGATTAGAGTTCTATTAGAAGAGAATTTAGGAAACTAAATATACTCCTACTACTCCTATTGTGGCCGGCCTACTCTTCTCTATTTGGGGAGATTTAGTTCTCCTCAAATACAATTACTTATTGATCAAGAAAACGTATCTAGACTAGGATGTATCCAGACACTTTTCTTATGATCATTTTAGCTTATAATATAATGCAACATATTACTAGTGTCATCTGTATGGACCGACTATAATATGTTATAAATATCCTTATATTTATAATTTACTAATTAATTATAACGGTTTATATTTAATTAGTTTGCAATATACACAACAATTAAATATAACATTTTATATTCAATTTACGAATTACATTTAATTCGCATTAGCTAAAATTATTTAATCAGTATTAAATAGCCGTACTATCAAAATACCGACTAACATTTTAGTCAGTAACATCATCACATTGACTAACATTTTAGTCACATTTGACTAACCTTTTAGTCAACAACACTGACTAACCGTTTAGTCATTAAATAAGGCATCAATATGACAATTTTCTCAAATAATCATATCTCGCAAACACATCCTTTAGGTGTGACTCTTAGGGACCAGTTGATCACCGCCATCTGTATGACAATAACGTCAAACTTATCTAGCAAGCCAACCGTTATTGTTAAACGTTAATCAACTGATTAAATACAAAATGTACCCTGTGTACCTTTAGAGATTTATTTATGTTATTGCACTCACTGTGGAGGACACTAACCCCAACAATCTCCCACTTGTCCGTACAAGTGTAGGTGCGATAACCGATTCTCATATCCATAATAAATTTCTCCCACTCAATGTAAACCAATTTGCAAAGTCCGTACTTTCAAAGGTCGTAGCTCACAAGTGATCAGTATCAAGAGTGGTTTCCCCGACTAGAGAGTAACTTAACTGATAAACGAATCAATATTCGAGCATGGCCATGCATTTTCGCCATTCTGACTCCTCGAGTGGCCCCGAGAATAAATATTATAACTCGATAGAAGTTTGGATATTTCCTCAACTCAATCCCGCAGATGTAAGCGCAGCATGAAATGACCCAGTGAAAATCTGCTTGGCCTCCTGTTACGGTCGACCGTGAGAAAGAAACCAAAGTCACCCAAAATCTGCCTTAATCTCAAGAGACAGTCGATAGTCAAAAGAATCGACTCTAGGAACACTATGGATGTCCTATCCACGACCAGGCACCTAATGTTCTGAAACATTTAGGACTCCATGTAGTCGTCACAAAAATGTCCTACGCGATTTCAGTAAACCCGCATCTGTGATCGATCAGTCAACAGTTTGACTTATGGCTCGTTGAACCCACCATCAATCGACGTCACAAAATAATCGCCAGAGTTATCAGCTCATGTAGGCGGTCACGGACCAAAACACAATATATAGTAGTTCAGTTCACTTTGAGGTGTTCAACGTTGTCTGCACAACCCTCATGAAAAACAATATATATAACAAAACGATGATTTTATTAGAAGTTTTAGGAAATACAAGTGTCAAATCCATACAAACAACTAATACAACTCAGGAACACGCTTAATTCCCATGGATTTAACGTGCCCTTCATGCTTATCTTGTCTCAACGGCTTAGTGAGAGGATCTGCTATGTTATCATCCGTAGCAATCTTGTCAATCACTATCTCCTTCTGCTCCACGTAATCTCGGATCATGTGAGCCTTCCTTTGCACGTGCCGAGACTTGTTGCTGGACTTCGGCTCCTTCGCTTGGAAGATGGCACCACTATTGTCACAATAGATGGTGATCGGGTCATTCGAACTAGGAACTACAGTTAGTCCTTGTAAGAACTGACGCATCCATATAGCTTCCTTCGCAGCCTCGGAAACAAAGATAGTACTTCGGACTCGGGCCGTTGAATGCTATAACAGCTTTGTTTGGAGCTTTTCCACCGATCATAGCCATTAAGAGTAAAAACGAATCCAGATTGAGATTTCGAGTCATCTCGATCCGTTTGGAAACTAGCGTCTGCGTAACCGGTTGCGCATAGCTCAGTGTCTCCACCATAAGTCAATACCCAATCTTTAGTCCTCCGTAGGTACTTAAGAATGTTCTTTACGGCCATCCAGTGTGCTTCACCTGGATTGCCTTGGTATCGGCTCGTCATACTCAATGCATATGCCACGTCAGGACGTGTGCATATCATGGCATACATGATCGATCCTATAGCTGATGCATAAGGAATCCGACTCATGCGCTCGACCTCTTCCGATGTCTTTGGTGCTTGAGCTTTACTCAAATGCACCCCTGAGATCATTGGAAGGTTCCCCTTCTTGGAGTTGGTCATGCTGAACCTCTCAAGAATCTTATCTATATAAGACTCCTGACTAAGGGATAACATCCGTCGTGATCTATCTCTATAGATCACGGAGCCCCAAAATCTGTTGTGCCTCACCCGGATCTTTCATCAGGAAATGGTTCTTTAACCATACTTTTACCGGTTAAGAGAGGTATGTCATTCCCAATCAAGAGTATGTCATCGACGTCTGATTATTAGGAAGACAATCTTGCTCCCACTGACTTGATATATAGGCATGGTTCCTCGACCGATCGAGTGAATCCATTCTCCTTTATCACTTCGTCGAAGCGATGATTCCAACTCCGTGAAGCTTGCTTAAGTCCATAAATGGAACGCTTAAGCTTGCAAACTTTCTTAGGATTTTCAGGATCGATGTAACCTTCGGGTTGTACCATGTACAACTCCTCCTCCAAATAACCGTTTAAGAAGGCGGTTTTCACATCCATTTGCCAAATTTCATAGTTATGAAATGCGGCGATCGCTAAGAGAATCCGAATGGAACGAAGCATGACTACGGGTGCAAAAATCTCATCAAAGTGCAACCCTTGCACTTGAGTGAAACCCTTTGCCACTAGTCGTACATCGAGTCCATCTCGGATTGCATGGCTTCTTGCCAAAGCTTTGAGTCAGAACACGTCATGGCACCTTTATAGGTTACGGGTTCGTTACTCTCAAGGAGTAAAACGTCGTCTCTCCCATTCTCCTCGACTATACCGATATATCGATCTGGAGGAACGGAGAGTCTACCCGACCTTCTGGGTTCCAAAGAGACATTAACCGCAGCAGACGTGGAAGGAACAGCTTCCTCCATTGGTTGCTCGGTTGTTGGTTCAGGAATCTCCGACAGATCGAAGGTTCTATTACCTCTCTTGTCTTCGAGAAACTCTTTCTCTAAGAACTTCGCACTAGCCGCAACAAAAACGCGTTGTTCGGTTGGCGAATAGAAGTAATGACCAAACATTCCTTTTGGATAACCAATAAAGTATGTCTTGACCGATCGCGGGCCGAGCTTATCCTCGTGTCTCCACTTGACATAAGCCTCGCACCCCCAAACCCGAATAAAGGACAAGTTAGGGACCGTTCCCTTCCATAACTCGTATGGAGTCTTGTCGGCGACTTTAGTCGGACTTGATTAAGTATAAGAGCGGTGACAAAGAGCATAGCCCCACAATGAGTCAGGTACTACCGTGTGACTTCATCATGGATCGAACCATATCAAGTAATGTTCGATTCTGCGTTCGGACACACCATTCAGTTGTGGTGTTCCGGGTGGAGTTAACTGTAATACTATCCCGCGGTCTTTCAGGTGTCGATCAAACTCAGTTGAAAGATATTCGCCACCACGATCCGAACGTACTGCTTTTATCCTTCTATCGGTTGGTTCTCAACCTTATTCGGAATTCCTTGAACTTGTCAAAGGACTCACTTTTATGCTTCATTAAGTAGACATGTCCATATCTACTCAAATCGTCCGTGAAAGTGATAAAATACCTATAGCCGTCTCTAGCGTTGATTGACATAGGTCCGCACACATCAGTATGTATGAGTCCTAATAGGTCAGCAGCGCGCATTCCATCACCTTTGAAGGAAATTCGAGACATTTTGCCTATAAGACATGATTCGCACGTGCCAAAAGTTTCATAGTCAAATGGGGCTATTGTCCCATTATCAATGAGCTTTTTCACGCGTTTCTCATTTATGTGTCCCATACGGCAATGTCATAAATACGTTTGATCTTTGTCACCAACCTTTGCTTTCTTGTTACTCACATGCATGATTTCTGTGGTTTGATCTAAAACACAAATTCCGTTCATGGAAACTGCTTTACAATAAATCATATCGTTCAATGAGAAAATACAGCTATTATTCTTTATTGAAAATGAAAATCCTTCTTTATCAAGAACGGATACAGAAATAATGTTTTTGGATAAACTAGGTACATAGTAACAGTTATTTAGAAATAACTCAAATCCGCTCGGGAGTTGGATTACGTATGTTCCTTTGAAGCTAAGCGGCAACTCTTGCTCCATTCCCCACTCGCAGTCTACATCACCTCTTGCCAGGAGTTCCGATGCTTCTTAGGCCCTCGCAAATGATTGCCTGAGATGAGAACCACATCGATTATCAAGTACCCAAGTTAGAAACTTGCATGGTTAATCTCAATCATATGAATAAAAGAAGACATACCAACAGGAGCGACGCGGCCTGATTTTATGTCCTCAGCATACACGGGACAGTTACGCCTCCAATGCCCAGACTTGTGGCAATGGTGGCACTCCATACTCTGCTTTGTTTTTGCCTTGCCTTGTGAGCTACCGCTAGAATCACCAGGCCCACTCTTAGCAACCATCGGCTTCTTGAATTTCGGCTTCCCTACAGTTAGGTTAGCCGGAGCCTTACCCGTACCCTTCTTGTTCCCAATCATGAGAACATCTTGCTTCGTGCTCCCACTCAACTTGGATCACTCTCCTGCATGCGAGGAGTGAATGTAGTTCATGCAGACTTTTCTGCATGTCATTCATGTAATAGTTTGCCCTAAAGAGGGCATACCCATCATGAAGAGAGTGAAGCACTCGATCAATGATGATCTTCTCATCGATCGTGCAACCAAGCTCCTCCAATTTCTCAACGTTCTCGATCATGGCGAGGAGGTGGGGACCAACCCGGTGGCCCTTTTGGAGGCTTGCTTCCAAGAAACGAGTAGTATACTCGTAACTCTTAATTCCTGAGCTTTCGAGAATTCCTTAGTAAGGTGGTGAAAATCTTGTTTGCACCTTGGGTAATGAAACGTCTTTGCAAATTGGGTTCCATTGCATAGATGAGTACGTTACGTAAAGCACCCGCCCATCATGAAATCGTTATAAGCAAAGGTTTCAGCTTCTTCTGCATCGGGAGCTGGTAGAGCCGGCGGTGGCTCAGTCAAGTACTTGAGCTTACCGTCAGCAATGGCAGCATTCCGTAATGCGGCCTCCCAATCAGAAAAATTGGACCCATCACTTTTCAGTCGAGTTGACTGATTCATGGTGCCCATGAAAATTCTAAGCCATGATTCGCGCATTAGTGTGGCACTTGGCATTGGTTCGTCTGCATGCGGACTGACCATTTGTTATAGTAGTTATATCTGTATATAACGTATTCGAAACTGTGAAAAGAAAGAAGAAGAAGAGAAAAGATAAGAAATCATGGTTTTAAAAATTTAAGTCATAAAGCAATAACGATTTAATGCAATGACTCGTGCACTCACATAATCGACCTTCCTCGAGAATTACATAAGTGATCCCAAGACTCAATTTCTGTAAATTGATAAGCCAACCTCTTGGCTAATTCTACTGTTAGAATTCTTGGTCGATAGATTTCAGTAAATCCTATCTATTAGTCCACTATAACTACGAGATATTACTCAACTATAGTGTTGAGGTAAAAAGGTCAACAGCATCGCTTACCCAACGTAGAAGGGGTCATGTGGAGAGTAAGGTCCTACATGCCTACCGACGAAGAAGGGGCTCATAGCATGCTTTTCCTATAAAGACTAATCTCAATTTTCGTTTTAGAGGAAGATCCCATCAACTCATTTTAATTCATTTTAAGTGAACTAATATCTAGCATTTACGTGAATGATTAATTTGAGGTGATAGCCCTAAACAAATGACATCCGTATGTCTATAATCTAGGATGCAACTATATGATCCATTTTTATGCATATTAGGTGGTTTGGTTTAGTTTAGGCGGAATATGATGCTACTATCTAACGTGAATGCAATAAAACGGTAAAGTAAAACGCAAAAATAAAAACACCTAGTGTGGCCTATCCTATGAAAATAAAGACAATTACAAAATGGAGTCCATCCATGGACCCTAAGCAGTCTTCATTCTTCATCTTGGGCTTTAAGTGGGAGTCCATCTCGAATCTTCATCTTGAATCTTCTCAAAATTACATATATGAATTACAAAATAAACCTATTTACATTCTAATTCAAAATATGCCAAAATTAAAAATATTACAAGATGGGAGATTCGAGATCTCAAAATACAACCAAAATTGTGTTTCCTTCATTACGAAAACACAATCTTCTAAGGCCACACTAGTAAATTACAACCGTTTGTACAAAATTAATGCGTAAAATAAACCATTCATATAAACATTCATTCACAAAATATATAAATAGCATCAACTAAACATAATAAAACAATGCATACGAATTGATTAAATCCAAACCACCCTTTTAAATGATTATAATTATGCAACAATTCCTTAATTGTTCATAATATCTTATAATCAAAACAATAATCCAAAAGAAATAATTTATATTATCATTATAACACAAATTATATCACAATAATATTTTAAACTTCTTTAAAATATAAGGTATCATATTTATTATGAACTGCTTCACAATAACACAAAATATATTATCTTTATAATATAACAGAATTTTTCAAAAATCAAATAATAATAAAAAAAATATACGGCCAAAAAGAGATAAATGCCGAAATATTTTTTTTTTTTTTTTTTTTTATTTTAAATACTCGGCCAAATTAATTTAAATAATAAAAATTTACCAAAAAATAAAATTTTTTAATTCGGCCAACATAAGAAAAATGAATTAAACTGTTTTAATTCGATTATGTTAATAATTAGACCGATACTAATTCAATTTTAATCCGTATTAAACATTGACTTAAGAGATTCAATTTAACCTTTTAAATTGAACAACTTAAAACTGATAGATCTAATGATTAGCAAACAATATGTTCATTAACATACAAAAATTTGATCCTTTTATGTTTTAATTCAATCGGTATTAAATCAAAACTTATACAAATTCATATGAGATAATTTTAACATCTTAAAACATCGATAATTATGAATCAAAAAGACCAAAATTAGCCAAAAATTAAACAATAACACACGGCCAACATAGTAAAACCATTCGGCCAATCCAAATTTTTTATCAAAATTATACAAAACTCGATTTTTATGAAAACCTTATAAAAAATTCATGTGCCCTAAGTCTCTGATACCACTTGTAGGTTTATATCCGTATATAGACCGTTAAATTCACAGGATTATAATGAAAACTTTTATAAGATTTAAAGTCATAAAACAAAATTGCATAATAAAGTATAAAGATACAAGAATTAACCTTTTAATCCTTGAATAATGGCCAATGAACAATACCAAAAGGATGGTATCTCCTAATTATCTCACCCAAGATGTGTTGAAATATGCCCTTGAATTTGCTAGAAAAATAGAGAAGAAAACAGTTTTTCTCTCTAGGATTTTTGTGTTGTGTATGAGATGAATGATTAGAGTTCTATTAGAAGAGAATTTAGGAAACTAAATATACTCCTACTACTCCTATTGTGGCCGGCCTACTCTTCTCTATTTGGGGAGATTTAGTTCTCCTCAAATACAATTACTTATTGATCAAGAAAACGTATCTAGACTAGGATGTATCCAGACACTTTTCTTATGATCATTTTAGCTTATAATATAATGCAACATATTACCAGTGTCATCTGTATGGACCGACTATAATATGTTATGAATATCCTTATATTTATAATTTACTAATTAATTATAACGGTTTATATTTAATTAGTTTGCAATATACACAACAATTAAATATAACATTTTATATTCAATTTACGAATTACATTTAATTCGCATTAGCTAAAATTATTTAATCAGTATTAAATAGCCGTACTACCAAAATACCGACTAACATTTTAGTCAGTAACATCATCACATTGACTAACATTTTAGTCACATTTGACTAACCTTTTAGTCAACAACACTGACTAACCGTTTAGTCATTAAATAAGGCATCAATATGACAATTTTCTCAAATAATCATATCTCTCAAACACATCCTTTAGGTGTGACTCTTAGGGACCAGTTGATCACCGCCATCTGTATGACAATAACGTCAAACTTATATAGCAAGCCAACCGTTGTTGATAAACGTTAATCAACTGATTAAATACAAAATGTACCCTGTGTACCTTTAGAGATTTATTTATGTTATTGCACTCACTGTGGAGGACACTAACCCCAACAGACACCCCTAGATCTAAGGCTTGTGAAACCAGATTGGATTCGGGGTGAGGGTACTTTAGAAAAAGAATTAATTCAATTAATGATTTATGAAAACCTTTTAGAAAAGCCTATGTAAAAATAGCCTCTACTGACCTAGAACAATCCAAATAAGATGATAATTGAGCTAATGTTATCGCTACGTACAAGTGCAAAAAGGTTTGTAAAAGAATGCAGATGCAGATGCAAAAAGATTAATTAAAACCCTCAGTTTAGCATGTTTAACTTGTTAACGAAAACGGTTCAGTTAAAGGTCGAATTCATTGTTTAAGTTGATTTTAATGCAAAATAAGAAGGTGCAAGATGCATGCAAATAAAATAAAGTTCAATTGTCCATTGGTTTATTTTATAAGGGTCGGATGCTTATGCGACTTTGGCGTGTCATCGGATATGGAGTGTACCCGAAGTAAATAAAACACTTGGAGTGCAAGCTACTGGGTGCCAAAGCGGGGCTAATTAAATGTAGTCCCCTTTGTTAGTCCATAGAAAATAAGAAAAAGCTTTGATCCAAGTGGATCAGACTACCTTGTCCTGACGCTGCAGATCTGGGCAGAGCTTCGCTTCTTGAACTAAAAAGGAGGATGAATTCAACACGGGATGGTGTGTTGAACTCAAGGATTTGAGTGCGTGAGGCTTTGAGAGAGTTTTGTAGTGTGTTTGCTGTGAAAACTGGTTGTGAATTGTCTTTTTCGAGGTCAGGTATAGGGGTGTATATATACTAAAAACCTCGGAGAAATTAGGAAATCCGGGGATAAAAACAAGCCAGGAAACCGCATAGCCTTATGCGGTTGCCCAGGCAAACCGCATAGGCTTATGCGGTTGCCACCCCAAACCGCATAAGGCTATGCGGTTTGGAGGTGTGGTTTTTTGCGTAGTTTCCTAGTTCCGGTTTGATTATATCTCTAAAAGATACGGTATAATCTTTGCTTGTACGTCAAGGAAAAGACTTAGGATATTTCTGAGATATTTTGATGTTCAGGGCTTTGGAGTGCGGGCCAAAGGCTGGGTTTGGGCTCGGTTTCGGGCCCGAGACCCGGAAAAATGAAAAGGGTGTATTTGCATAGATTTTGTGAAATAAGGTAAGACGTGAGGTTGTATTTTGTGTAAGAGGAGGCTAAAGGGAAGATCTAGCCACCGGGCCTAAATTTAGGGATTTAGGAATGCTGAATTAGACCTTGCATCGTAAAAAGGGCTAATTGTAGTGCAAATGCGAAGCTCATGCCAAATGAAGCAGGACAAGGACCTAGCTAGACTCCAAATGGACAAAATGAACGTTTATTTGAATGCGATGTGACGCGACCTAAATCATTTTAACATTTAAAACGACTCAAAATGAATTCGACATTAGTTAGAAACGTTTAAGTCAACGTTAAAGCATGCGTAATAAAAGTCCGTGTTACATCACAGGGTTTTGTGTGGGAGGGTACGGATATGGGTATCCACAGAAATCAACTTTTAGAAAATTAAAGTATGACAATATTCATATGAGAATATGAACTTCATCTTTTCTTCATACAAACTCATCTAAAAAAAAATTAATAAACTCTTTTCCTCATCCATTTAATTCTACACTTCTTCTAAAATATAATTAATACTCTACTTTCTTAAAACTAAAATAAACACTCATCTTCACTAAATATAAACACACTTTTTTTCAAAACATCAACTAAACTTCCTCATTCTTAGTTCTTATTTTATGCTTCTTTAATTCTACTAACTTTTAGTTTAACTTTTCTTTTATGTACCTACTACTTCAAGAAGAGGAGCCAAGTGAAGGGGTTATTGATCTTAGCATTTTCGATAATATTATTGACCCGGATAATTGTTTTTCTAACTTAATATTTTTAACTTAAAGCGCCCTTAAGAAAGACGCCGTGTTGGGTCCCCTCGATCCCAGGTTCCACAATTTGGCGACTCCGCTGGGGAGATTTTTTTTTAAAAAATTAAAAACTACCGTTTTTTTTTTAAAAAATAAAGAGGTGAAACTCGAAAGCCTAAGAACAATCCATTTTACATATTGAAGCTATGCACATTCGTTTGTTCGAGTCGGATTCCTTGGAATCCAAACACCCTTGCACCCTCGAGAGGTGGTTCCAATACGCAGGCTTGTGCACTCGATAAAGCACGTACAGTACTAACTTTCCTCTCGCCCCTCCACGGCTTGCCGTAAACGTTTATCTCGACCGCCCCAGTGCTCCCTTTAGAAAACCGCACGCTACGGCGTGAGAAAATAAAGGGGTTAAGTATCTGCCAAAGCGTACTCGAGATAGTTGGAGGTGTACCCGACTTAACCCATTGTCCCTTGAGTCATACGTACAAGTGCGAGGCTATGCACACCATGGCCTTTTTCAAACAAGCATGCGCATCCATATCTTCGAAAACTCGCTAAACTTTTCAAAGATATAAACGGGCCTAACAACTAGCAAGCTAACTCTTTTCAAACAAAACTATCGCAGATTTTTGATATAATCGTTTTTCAAAATCTCCTTTTACAAAACAAGCAAAAACCTGCGGAACCCGGGGATCGAGGGGGACCCAACTCGGCGTCTTGCGTAAGGGCACTTTAAGTTAAAAAGACTAATTTAGAAAAACCTTTAAAACTGTTTTGGAGTCGCCACCTAATTATCGCGGAAATTAGGAACCTGCTATCATGTCTTAAGCTAAAAACATGTCCTAGATTTTGGAGCACGCCGACACCCCTAGATCTAAGGCTGTGAAACCAGGATGGATTCGGGGTGAGGGTACTTTAATAAAGATTAGTTCAATTAATGATTTACGAAAACCTTTTAAAAAAGCCTATGTAAAATAGCCTCTACTTACAAAACAAAACTAAGCAATTCATTTGTACAACATCAAATACTACTCTTACTTAGCTATATTATCTCACAAAAACAAAACAAAACAAAACAAAACCTATTCATCCTACATAATTAGTAAGGTGTTCTTGAGTGTTCTTCAATTTCTTCATACCTTCATCCTCACCTTCATCTTTTCCTTCTTCTTTGATCTTCAAATTTTAAATTAATTCCTAATTTTAGTTTGTTTAGTTTAATTCTTCCTCACAAATCATTAAACAACCAAATTATATATTTATATCCTTATAATTCACTAACACTCTTGAAATAAACTTTTAGAAAATTAAAGTATGACAATATTCATATGAGAATATAAACTTCATCTTTTCTTCATACAAACTCATCTAAAAAAAAAAAATTAATAAACCCTTTTCCTCATCTATTTAATTCTACACTTCTTCTAAAACATAATTAATACTCTACTTTCTTAAAACTAAAATAAACACTCATCTTCACAAAATATAAACACACTTCTTATTAGTCTAAGGAACATAGTTCTCTTAATTGTTTAATTTATAGTCTAAGGAACATATTTTTGGTTCAAAATTACCTAATCAAATGACTTTATATCGACGTTATATGCATTTTATAATTTCAGTGTATCTATGACATTTATTTTTGTACCTAATTATTTTCAGTGTATCTAATATGCTATTTAGTGTATTTGCACATCAATATTGTGTATCTAACATATTTTTACACACGACACATAAACATTTATGTAACATCTTATTATATAATTTTTAATTTTGACCCAACTAAGGGTTAAAAGAATTAAAATAAAGGAGAGTGACGTGCATATGCTTTCGGTTTAAGCGTTCAATGTGATTTCCATGGGTTCTCACCAGTTCTCACCGAGTTAATGGTTCTCACCGGATCCTACCTCTCTCTCTCTCTCTCTCTCTCTCTCTCTCTCTCTCTCTCTCTCTCTCTCTCTCTCTCTCTCTCTATATATATATATATATATATATATATATATATATATATATAGGGTTGAGTTCCGGTAAGAACACTACCTTTGGTAAGAACAGTTAAGGTACATTATAAATATACGTAAAATACATTCGTTTAACACATAAAGTACATTTTGTGAGGTACATTATAAATATATATTAGGTACATTTAAAAATTAAGAGTTATATTTGAAAATTTTGGGTACATTTCAAGTTCAAAACTAAAATGTACTTTTAGTATAGTGAAAATGTACCTTAAAATTTGAAAGAAATCTTCAATTTAATGACAATTTACCTTCTAAATTTTAAAATGCGTATCAACTATTATTCAAGACTAACCCAAGACGTTAAATTTAAAATGTACCTTATGTATATTAATAATGTATTTTGTTTCTACTGCTCTACCAAAAGGACTGTTTCTTACTCCTGAGCTTATTCCTTTATATATATATATATATATATGTATATATTTTTATAGAGTAAAGTTATACCAAGACAGCAAATTTTGCGAGACACAAACGAGACACAGCATTTTAGCCTTTTTTGTGAAACTTTAACATAGTTTTATGAAACTTCAAAAATTGTGAAACTTTAACAAAATTGTGAAACTTTAAGACATTAAAGTTTCACAATTTTTGAAGTTTCATGAAACTATGTTAAAGTTTCACCAAAAAGGCTAAAATGCTGTGTCTCGTTTGTGTCTCGCAATATTTAGGTGTCTCGTTTGAACTTGTTTCTATATATATATATATATATATATATATATATATATATATCGCTAAAAATCCACGTGGAACATCATTTACAGCGCAATACACCGACGAGGAACGAGATTTGCGGGAAAAATTTGTATTTAGCTATAAAGAGGCATGTATGTGAGCTCTTGTAAATAATTTGTTGGTGTTTTAATAATACTACGACGTCAATGGAATAATATTTGTTGTTTAATGAGTTTGGAGTGCGATGAATATATTATTTGTTTTTTTAAAGCAATTTAGTAAATTTATTTTATTATAGCAATTTATTAATTTTATTTTTGTATAGGAATTTAGTAATTGTCGTGTAATTATAGCAATTTAGTAATTTAGTATTTGTCGTGTAATTATAGCAATTCAGTAATTTTATTTTTTTTTTTTAAAAATTGAACTTTTAAAAACGGTTTTTGTAAATAACCGTTTTTAAAAAGTAAATCAAAAATGAAAACTTGCTTTGAAATTAGACTTTCAAAAACGGGTTTTTAAACTTTTCAGAACGATTTTTTCCAAAAAAAAAAAAAAAAACGTTGTCAAAAAGGGACTTTTTAAAACTGTTTTGTCCAAAAGACCGTTGTGAAAAAAAGGCTTTTTATAACGGTTTTTTCCATTTTTGGGTTGTTTTTATTTTACACAACGGTCGAAGAACAACGGTCCTTTTTCTTATAAATAACGGTTTTTTTTGTGTTGTTTTTGCCTTATTTTTTATCAAGTGACGAGTAATTTTGTTCTTCATTCCTTTAGCCAATGTGGTATTGTGCTTAAAGTTATTCGCTATTTGAGTTGTATTCATTGGTGATCTGATATGATTGAACTTAGTTTTTTGGATTTATGTTACTTCAAGTATCGAGAAGGAAATCTCGTCGTTGCAGTTAGAATTATGTCGAACATTTCTATGTAAATTTTTTAGTCTTCATGTGAATTAGCTTCTTTAATATTTATAACTGATGTATAGCGTACTGTTCTGTGATAACAGGGAAAAGGTTGGTCGCAGAAAAAAAAAATTAAAAAATGATAATAAAAAAAAAAAAAAAAAAAAAAAAAAAAAAAAAGGACGGCGAAATTAGGAAACGAGGTAATATCTGTATTACTTTGTGTAAGGTGGCTGTGAAATTTACGTTTTGAAAACCTCGGTTGTCATGGTTAAATTTGTTTGATACATGGAAATATGGAATGTAGTTACGTTGCTTAACGTATTAAATCTGTGTTTTTTCTGTAAATTCTCATTAAATTGTTGCTAATTTATTTTGTTCACCATATTAATATTACAGGCTCTATCACCTCGTTGATATATTCAAGATTTGGACATGTATGGGGCATGGGTAATTCACTTGTAACTAAGTTTACCTAATCTATATGAAAACTGTATTTATTTAAATAATTATAAGTTCGGAAATTCCGTTCATTAAGCATATAATTTAACTTCCAGCTTTTCTGGTGGATTTAGGGGATGATTAGTCCGAAAATTCAAACAAACTCAGCAATAACACAACAGGTAACTAAGTGGATTGTTATGTTATGTACGTTAAGTTTTCATTTATCTATTTTATTATTGTACATACGAATTCTAATATTTTTTTTTTTGTAGTACATCGCTAAACCTTCGCATGTGTCATCATATTCAATGAAAGAAATCATTGCTATAAGAGATTTATGGGGCATATTCTTGATTACTTATAAAGACATATGCTTGGATGACGTACTAATTATATAAGTACTTGATTTGTAGCAAACAATTTTTAGGTGTTTTGTACTAGTGTTATGTGATGATACTTTGGAATTTGGATTGAACGTTGTGTTTATAAAGTTTAATGTGATTGGATTGTAATGTTTTGAGCCCCTACTACGTGCAGAAATTTTAATTACATTAATAGGGTGATATAGCAATTTCGTAAATTTAAAAAAAAAAAAAAACAATTATAAACAACTGATTTTCAATAAATTGTGTTGTTAAAAATTACATTGTTAGAAAAAAATATAGCTTTAAACAACGGTTATTTCAAAAACCCGGTTTTTATTTTGTATTAAAAATAACGGGTATTAGAATACCCATTGTTTATAATACACTATAAACAACGGTTATTACAATAACCGTTGTTTATAATGTATTATAAACAATGGGTATTCTAAGACCCGTTGTTTTTAATACACTATAAACAACGGGTTTTTCAAATAACCGTTGTTATAGTGTTCCATAAACAACGGCTTCTTAAATTTTTTGGCGTTGTTTAATTAAAAACAACGGCCTCAGATACCACGGTAGTTCTACCTAAATAAAACGGTTTTCAACCGTTATTTTTATTGTTTTTTGTACTAGTATATTTTTCTCCCTTTAACATTCCTTCTAAATAAACTCTTCCATTAAAAAACTATATCAATTCACTAGAAAATCATTCACTACCAACAAGCATGAACAACAACTTCAACCCAACAACTATAACAACAATAAACAATGGCGACAACGGAACGACGACCAACAATGACGGCCACCTCACCGGAGTTCCTGCACCATCATGCCGCCTTCAGCGCCACCTCACCGGAGTTCACGCTGTCGTGTCCCTATTTTACCTCACCATTGTCACCCTCACCGGATCTGAAAGATTACACGACAACACCTCAGCGTACTCTCCCTCAGTCCAATCTGAAAGGCCGTAAACAATAGCGACAATGATGTTTATAAGTAATTAAAAATGATTTTGTGAATTGGTGAATATGAAAACAATTAGTCTCTTGTGAGACGGGTCAACCCGTCTCACAAGAGAAACGGGTCGGATTTTTTTAGGGTTGCTTAAATAGAGCTCTCCTCTCCTCTTTCCTCCTCTCTGCTGCCTCTCTTCATCATTTTGTTTTTTTTTTTTTCCCTCTCTCTCTCTTCCATTTCATTTCTCTTCCTCTCTTCCATTTCTTTTTAATTTCATTTGTTTCTCTCCTCTCCTCTCCTCGCCATTTTTGTTGCTGTTGAAGTTGAAGTGAAAAAGGAAGGTGACGGTGGTGGTGGCTTTCGCCATTTTTGTGTTGTTGATGTCGCCATTTTTGTGGTGGTTGTCGTGCCATTGTTGTTGTTGTTGTATTTGTTTTTTTTTTTTTTATTATTATTATTACGAATTTTTTGTTTAAATAGGGTCAGTTTAGTACAACAATGGTGGGTTTTGGTCAACAATGGTGGGTTTTGGAAAGTGTTGTTGTATTTGTTTTTCTCGTTTTTTATTTTTTTTTTATTGCTGAGATTTGGGAAAGAAGAAAGTGGTAAAATTTGATGGTAACATTATTGTTGTAAATGGTAACATTTTTGTTGTAAATGGTAACATTATTTGTGATCTGATGGATTTAAATTAAATATGATGGTAACATTATTGTTGTAAATGGTGACTTGTTTGCATAAATGGGTAACATTTTCTTTCAAGTAAAACAAACCCATGGAATAGCTGAGAAATAAAATGGTAACATTGTTTTTCTAAAGGGTGACATGTTTGTATAAAAGGGCAACATTTTCTTTCAAGGAAAACTAACCCATTGAAACTGAAAAATGAGATGGAGAAATAAAATGGTAACATTGTTTCTTTAAAGGGTGACCTGTTTGTATAAAAGGGCAACATTTTCTTTCAAGGAAAACAAAACCATTGAAACTGAAAAATGAGATGGTAACATTGTTGTATTAAAGGGTGACCTGTATATATAAAAGGACAACATTATGTTTTAAGGAATACAAACACTGAAAGCTAACATGGTAACATTATTATACTAAATGGTTACCTGTTTGTAGAAAAGGACAACATTATCTTTTAAAGAAAACAAACCCATGAAAACTGAGGTCTCATAATATGTTACCAATATAATATAATATGTTACCATTTTTGTCTACTTTGTTACCATTTTTAATTACCCTATAAAAACGATTTTCGATAAAAGATAAAAAAAACACAAAATTTTGGTCTTAAAAAAAATTTCAAAAAAAAAAAAAAAAAAAAAAAAAAAGAAAAAAGAAAAAAACGAAATTTTCAAAATTCAAAAAAAAAAAAAAAAAAAAAAAAAAAGAGAAAAACGGGTCTAACCCGACCCGTTTCTAGCTTGAAACGGATATCGCCGTCTCAAACGAGAATTTGTGATATGAAAATAGTTGTAATAGCATATAAACATGAGTATCATTCTCATACGGTCATAACCACCTCTCCCTAACGTATGAGAAATTCACACCTTAGACATTTGAGATATATACATAATACATACGAAACTCATAATTTTGCCAAACAATTCAAACACCAAATATAAATTCACCTCATTCTAAACCCATACTTTATATTTTATGGCTTGAAACAAACACCTAAGGATAACATCTAAACATAACCAAATCCTTACAATTCAAAGACAAACATTTTCACGCAATTCTTAAAGTTTTACAACGTTACAATAAAATGTTACAACAATATAGGGAGTAACGTAAATCCAACACCAAAATAAAAGTACATTCATAGGAATAAGTCAAGGAAAACCGAAGTGAAATTGTTCTGAACACAAAATAGTTAAAAAATGACTGAATTCCCATGTCAAATTATTCAAAAGCATATAAAACTTTGACCCAGACTTGATTAAAATTGTAATCTTTGACATTGCCATCGAACCGAAAGTGATCAACAACATCTATTACCCCCGAAAGTAAGATGACCAGTCATATGGATGCTTTCACCTCCATTGCCATGCATATAAGGGCAAGAAGGTGCATAATTTGTTTTCTTATCATTTCCATCAATCAGTAGGTTCCACTTTGCATATGGGTCCTTTGTTGAAGACCGGGTCCAAGTAGCAGTCGACGCTTCATACCGACTATGCGTTAATCGTATGTACTTCGTGATATTCTCATTCTTTTTTATGTCGTCCATCTTGAGGTTTAGCAAGAAAATATCCCCGTACGGTCTAACTGAGTGCACAAAGAGAGGGATTGTTATCGGGTCAACTGACACTGCAGCTAAATCCGCCGCAAAAACTAGACTGTCACCATCTGGGCTAAAACATGGGTGGACACAATGGCCTGGAAATAATTTCCCCGGGCTCGAAAACCCACTGTCGATCACCTTTATAGGCTTGAAATTTGGATTATCTGCCATGGCCAAGTATATAGCAAAAAATCCTCCGTCGGGAAGACCTGCAGCTGGTCTTGCATCTGGATTAACTCGGTTTGATGCAAATGCGATCCATTTTCCATTTGGTGACCACTGTGGATGTGTGTCAATCCACTTTCCATTTGTTAATCGTGTAATATCATCCTCACCATTGATCGCGTCCATTATGAATAAATTCTTGTAAATTTTTCCGTCGTCATCATGGCCTCTTGTAGATCGGAATACAATTTTCGTTCCTTTAAAACAGAAACAATGAAACATTAACTTTAGGCATCACTAGCTATTACGTTGAAAAATATATAAACAATGTTACAAAGACTGAAATACACTGTATATAATCCTTAATACGGAGTAGTAAACTGTCATGATACTCCATAATATTTTATATGACCACTTTAAGGAGTATACTCTCTTCATTCCGAAATAAGTGTCTTCGTTTGTCTAAATCTTAGATTTAAAAAGGGTAGAAAAACTTCACTTTTATCCCTTAATGTTGATAATATATTATCATAATTTCAATTTTACCGCTATACTAATATTGGTGAGAGAGTTTAGTAGAAGAATATACCCCTACACTAAAATCAAACATTTACTCTTCGTATCACTATTACGTTGAAATATCTTCAACATTATCACTATGTTGACTTATTGTGACCCAAAAATTATTACGTTGAAATATCTTCAACATTATCACTATGTTGAATTATTGTGATCCAAAAATTATTAGTCAAAGTTTGTTTACATTGTTGAGTTAATGGGTGCAATCACTACTCCAAGAAATAGCTACTAATTAGATAATAAGTAATGTAGATCCCGTGCATTGCACAGCATTTATAGATACATAATATAATTTATGTATATGAACTGAACCCAATGCAACAAAGAAATGATAGTAGTTGTACACAGTGGTAACTTATAAGCCCTTACATGAATTACGCCTGCGTTCGAGCCCTGTGAAGAGAAATTTTGTTTTTATTTTGACTTATGAGGAGGCCTAATACTCATTAGATTTTTGTTTATCTTTAGTAGAAATTTATAAATCATTTTTAAAAGGCGAAATTGCAAATAACTACCTTTTAAAACCACTTTTTTTCAAATAACTACCTTTTATAATTTTTTTTTTTTCAAATCACTACCATAAAACGTATTTTTGTTTTCAAATCAATACCAGTTCCCCGGAAAACATTATATTTTATCAAATTCCGACCACTTTGAAAATTTTTGTTGCCTTTTATTTGAAACACCCATGTCAAATACCCATTCTACCCTTCTACCCTTTTCTAACCTTTCTTCCTCTATTTAACCTAACCTCTTCATTTCATCCTCTTTACCTCTTTACCTAAAATTTCTTCCATTTTTTTTAATTTTTTCTCTCATATTATTCAATCAAACAATGATTCTTTCACTTTTTAGCACTTTCCATCCTTATTTTTTTTATTTCTTAATGTTTTCCTTATCTTATTCATCCTCACTTACTCCCTAATTCATATTACAATTTCCCTCTCTTTTAACAATTCGAAATTTAGGGTTTGTTGAATCTGAAATGAAGAAGTTGGAGGGAAAACCAATTGAAATGAAGAAGTTGGAGGCGAAACCAAAGTTTTCAAATTTAATGAAAATGGTTGTATTTTTCATAGTTGTTTTCGTTGCTTCTCTACTGTTTGGTTTTTAGACTGTTCTTGTAATTGTACTGTTTTCGAAGATAATAGAACGAAGTACTTAATTGATGTGGAGACTTAACCAAATTACGCACAAATTAAGCACAAATTTTGTTCAAATACCATAGATTTGGTAGTTAATCAAACATTTCAAAAATTAGGGTTTTCAAAATTAAACTGATGAAAAAAAAATTAACAACCTGCAATACTATGAAAATCAATCCACTGATGAGAAGGAACTACCAAGATGTGCTTCACATAGCCAACAATGTCGAAATCTTTGACGAAATTACCCAGAAATTTTAAGGTTAAAAAAATGAAAAATTTTAAAGGGTGGGTGGGTGGGTGAAAGAAGATGAAAAATAAAACAAAGAGAAATGAGGGGAAAATGTCGTTAGGGGGTAAAAGTAATTAATAGGGGCAAAACGGTCAGTTTGTTGAAATTATGAGTTAAATGACGTTTTCCGGGGAACTGCTATTGATTTGAAAACAAAAATACGTTTTAAGGTAGTGATTTGAAAAAAAAAAATTATAAAAGGTAGTTATTTGGAAAAAAGTGGTTTTTTTTTTTTTTTTTTTTTTTTGGTGACGAGGGGGTTAATCCTGCAAGACAGTGATTCCGACGCCACCACTGCATCATGTAAGCCACCCTTTACCAGGGCGTCGTGATACCGCAGTGCGCTTTCGGAGGCTTGAACCCTGACCTCGCAGCTTCGCCATTCTTAGGCTTTGAGGTTCTCAGAACCACTGCATCGCTACCACTTAGGTAAAAAAAGTGGTTTTAAAAGGTAGTTATTTGCAATTTTGCCTTTTTAAAATTTAATTGATCCAAAATAAAATATTTAGCCTCATATATGTATTTTAGTTTAATTAAGATTATTAGAATCCAAAATAATTAAATACCCATAATTATGTTATATGTTGTGAAATTTTAGCATAAGTAGTGGTGTAATTAGGATCTAACTTTAAGAGGCGAGAATTCCTAGAGGAGCGACTTACAATACATATGTAAGATAAATAACTCCGACACATTTAAAAATTTTATCTAAACTTTTGACTTTTTCTATGTTTAGGGGGCCGATCGCCATATCAGGGCCATCGTTTTGAGTTCCGGACATGGCCCAAAATATCTCGAAGACGACCTTAGATCCACATGATGCTCGATATAGTTACCATATTGGAGTTCTCTTATCACTTTGTATTTTTAAGGTTTTGAAAAAAAGTTATAAAATTTTTTGACGGAAATATCAAAAAGAAAAACTCAAAACAGACCTAAATGGATCATATTCAACCTATGTTAACCGTAAATCATTAAATTGGGTATGACCCATCTTAAGTAAGATTAACTTAAAGAAAATTAATCAATTTTGGGTTAAAAGAGATGAAAAAAAAAAAACAGAGAAAACTACCTTCGGGGTTAGTGGAAGGAAAAGCATTATTGTAGTTATCAGTTAGAGACTCGCATTCCTTCTTTAGCCTTGGCTCGCTGCACACATTTGGTATCCATGCAATAGTAACTGGCATGTTCGCTGCGAAAGCAGGCCCCAAACCAAAATAAATGGTGTCGATATCTTTATTGCTATTCCATACTGGCGAAAATATGTTGTTTGCACCAGCTGTCTGCATGTCCCAGATAAAAAAACAAACAGATTTAAAATAAATAAATCGTTTAGTTTGTATAATAAATAAATCGTTTAGTTTGTATAAAATTAATACTTTAGATTAATTTTGGAAAGTTAATTTAGCTCCGAAATTATTAACCAAAACCAATGTATTAAGCAGGTGTGATGTGAGATCATCTCACACAAAGACCTACTAGTAACTTAAAAACATCTGTATAACTAAATAATTGTCTGTTTATCTATCTAACTAATAACTTTGTGTTCATTATTTATCACTAGCTCAATTTATTTTCTAAAAATAATTTTTTTTTTAAAGAATAAGCTCATATATTCTTAATTATAAAACCCAGGGCAAGTACACATATTGCTTCCGCACCTAACCATTTAGTGACTCCACAACATCTGAGTTATCCTCCATTTTCAAAACATACAAAATTCTAGCACTAACTTCATGCTTAATCCTCTTTACCACAGCAGCGATCGAAGTATTTTTGCCTTCAAAAACTCGGTGATTTCGTTCAGACCATATATGATAAACGCTAGCAACCAAACTGCAACACACCCACTTCGCCTTCTAGTCCTTCACCTTTAGGCCATGCCTATCTCGGCGAAGCTCAAAATTGAAACTTCGTACACGCCGAGTTATACCTATCCATAACCAGATTTGCTGTAATATATTCCGCGAGAATGTGCATTTAAAGAAAAGATGCACTCGACTTTCAGCATTCTTCCTGCAAAGAACACTCCAATTAGGGATACACATCCCTCTCGCTCGCAAATTATCAATAGTTGGTAGGTGATCTTGTACGGCAAGCACGAAAGTAATGCAATGCCACGGAAAGTTAACAGAACACCAAACCACAGAACACCAAGTCACCAGCCTCTATTTGGACCTAAAGTAATCATAAGCATGTTGGACTAATCTGCCATGTGCGGCATTACTCCAAGAAATTAACCTAGCTTTCGCTTCAATCGGACCACCAGCGATCCTAATCAATTCATCCCGAACATCAAGAATGTCGCGCAAACTTTTTGAGTCAGAGCTCTGCTGGTTCCACTCCATATGTCAGTTGACCTGAATTTATACTTTGTAAGCCAAAGGAGCCAGGCACTCTGTCGCCCCTTTTCGATATCAAATAGCCGCTTACACATAATCGCTTTATTCCACGAAAGAATTTCCTTGATAACCAAACCCCCTTCCTCCTTAGGAGTGCACACATTCTTCCAACTCTTCAGAATGATGCGGTGTTGCCCCTCCCGAATATGCCACAAAAATTCTCTACACATTCGACTTATTCTCGTGACTGCAACCTTAGGTATTAACAACTCCCTCCAATTTTTTTAATTTATATAATCATCGCCGTTTTTTTTTTTTTTTTGCCAATACTACTTTAACTACTCCCTCTGATTCTACAATAATATTGATAGTTGTATATATTATAGTAGCATCACCATTATAGAAAATAGAAAATGAGATTTAAAGGGTATTTGAATGCTTCTTTTTTCAGTTATTTGTTTATTATATTTGAATAATTAAATCATATATAAATTAACTGCTTGTATAATAAACAATTTTTAACTTCCAAAGCAGTGTTTTAATTCACTGGAAACCACATTTTGGAACAATTTTGAAAGAAAAGTGAAATTATATATATAAGGCTATAAGATTCAAAATAATTGGTTTTATAAGGGTGTAATGAATAATTTTCAAAAAAAAAAATTTAACAAAATACATTACACATTTTCATCTCTTAAATTAATTTACATAACTTGACTTGTGATTCATTTTGTAAGATATGTATACCAAGTATTAGTTATGATTATGTTTTAATTTATTATATTGTGTTTGTTGTTACTTCGATACCCACGTTAATGATATGGTTATTTCAATACTCTCTGTTTTACAAATCGTACATTCGTTACTATGTTACTATTATTTCTAATATTAAGAACGATAAACGGGCCTGGGTCACACCCGCAACATGGAGAATGTCCGCTTCAATAACCGCAGGAGGCCCCAACCCAAAACCAATTGGCAATGGGTAGAGTAATTCCTTTAGTTTATAAGTTAGACATTTCTCTTATATATATCATCGATGTGGGACCTTACATGTGGAACTCCTTCGCACGCCCCCTCACGTGTAAGGTCACTTTACAACCCAGGGCACAACCATGGGCAACATCTTTTAAATTATTTTACGACCCAGGTCACACAACCATGGGTAACACTTTTTTTTCTAAATTATTTTACGACCCAGGTCACACAGCCATGGGTAACACCTTTTTTTTCCCTTTAATTGGCCCAGTTACGATTCACAGCCCAGGTCACACAACCATGAGCTCTGATACCATATTAAATTCCACGGGCCTGGGCCATACTCGAGAGTATGAGAGAGTCCGCTTATAAGGTTTAGGAGGTTCCATCCTAAAACCAATTGGCAATAGGAGGAGTAGCCCCTAGGCCTTATAAAGGATACCAACTCTCATCTCATAACCGATGTGAGATCGCAATGTGGGAATTTATATTAGGCTGGATCCATCTCCAACACGCCCCCTCACATGCGAGCCCACTTTTAAACCAGACTGGGGGCAATTAGCCTCTCTTCCAGCTGCACAAAGGCCCAGTTTAATGAGAGTCCCAGGTCACACAACCATGGGCTCTGATACCATGTTAAATTCCACGGGCCTGGGCCACACCCAAGAGTATGAGAGAGTTTGCTTATAAGGTTTAGGAGGTTCCATCCTAAAATCAATTGGCAATAGGAGGAGTAGCCCCTAGGCCTTATAAAGGATACCAACTCTCATCTCATAACCGATGTGATATCGCAATGTGAGAATTTATATTAGGCTGGATCCATCTCCAACATCTAATCAGTACTCCTATTTTTATTACAATTAGTTTCAATGCTCCCGTTGCTTCATTTTTTTAAGTTGTTTATTTACCTTTCTATATCAGGAAGAGACACAAATTGATGATGTTTTCTTCGTTTAAGTTATTTCTTAGTAATATATAGTCGGTCAGAAGAGAGATAAATCGTTGCATATATATGATGTGCTTTAATATTCAATTAAAAGATATTTTAACTCAAATACAAGCTTTAAATATTTGCTCCGTGACAAAATGATAGCTATACAGAGTATTGCCTTACATATATACCGTATCTTGTTTTTCTTTTTTTTTTTTTGCAAAAGTACGTATATATTGCACCACCAATTTAAAGAGTTGTGAGATTTATGCACAATAAAATAAAAAGTTCAATTTAAAGGCAAAAGATTGAGTTATACGGAGTACCTCGTAAACAACAAACAACCCAGTACTATCAGCAACCCACAAAGCCTTGAACTCATTATCAACGAAGGCAAGTTTGCTTCCATCCGGTGAAAATGATGGGAACACACCTGACAATCTTACTAGCCCAATTTTCTCTGTATCCGGCGCTTGTAATTTGTCGAACCTTTGTCCTACCACCCGATACTATCACAATTACAAAATACTTAATCAAAAGTTATACGTACAATGTTAGAAGATTACGTCAATCAAAACATTAAATTGTTGAGTCATAAAAGAGAAACTAAAGTTACAGTGAAGACGTTACTTACGGCTTCAGGATCGTCAATTCTACAACGATGGTAGCCAATGCGCATGTCTCTTGCTTTATCAGTGTAAACAAAGGGACTGAAATGATCGGCTCTAGGCCTAACCATTTCGGTGACTTTAATGGCCGGGTCTCCATTTAAGTGAAATATCTCGATATGTCGATATTGGCTAATCTCACGTTCTTTTTCTGGGTTACCAAGGTCATAATTCCTGTCTCGAAGGGTTGTGACGGCCACAGTGGTTTCATTGATAGCCGCAGGGGTGATTGAATTGATATCCTCGGGCGTCATACGGGTCTCAGTCGAAGTTCGTAGGTCTAATCGAAAGACCACCCAACGAGTTGTCGCATTATCAGGAGTGTTGATGTTCCGATGGAAGAAAAGTACATCGTCACTTGCCCAGCTAGGCCAACCACCATTTATAACAGCTAGGTCATGGTTAGTTTTATCGACATTAATGACGAAAATGTCAGTTCGTAGGTCTTCGACTTCACCATTCCAAGTGCCGATTTTTAGATATGAGGCCATCGCCACCCGTTTGCCACTTGGTGACACAGCGGGGCTTAGATCATGTCCACCTGTTTGTCAAACCACCTTTGTTATTGGAAAATTGGTAATTACTTCTACTCCTTTCATTGTATCTTGCTATGTAATTGTGTAAAGTTGATCGCATATTATTGAAGTAGAACAATATGACGTGGGGTAAAAATACGTAATGAATTTAATTAATCTATTAATAGAAAATTAAAAAAATATATAATAACAAAAAATTTATTAATGGTGGATTGGTGGTGTTCTATCATGTAACAGTTTACTCAATCACGTACATATTTTTCAGCCTTACCCCTGTCATTTCTCTACCATCTTTTTTATTCACCCTTTCTCTCTAAATATAAAAAAAAAAAATCATAAAAAAAAAAAAAAAAACTCCACCACCACCTTTAAACTTCCACCTAACTCCACCACAACATCCTCTCCTGCCATCAGACCACCCTACATGTCAGCCTGTCGGCCACTGCCTCCCTTCAAAGGCCATCACAACCACCCTTGCAATATTAATTATCTCTCCGAACACCATTTCACCACCACCACCTCCAACCTCCCACCAGAAGGACGACCACCACCTTGTCGGTCGATCGACTGCCCGGTGCCTCCACCTTCCGTGACCGCTAGACCTGTCAAAATTCGACCCGACCCGAAAAACCGACCCGACCCGACCCCTTTTTTTAGGGTCAAGACCCGTAAAATTTGACCCGTGACCCGAAATGACCCGTTAATTTAGGGTCAAGACCCGACCCGGCCCGTTCGACCCAATGGGTCAAGTGTAATTTCGTGTAACAAGACTTTTTTAACCTACAAAATTAATATTTCATGAAAAAAATAATTTAATATTAATAATTATTACAACCTCAATATCATAAGTTGAAATATCAAAATGATGATGAAAATTATGATTGAAATATTATGAATATATTCAAATAGACTATTTTAATTTTATAAATTACAAGAATGAATATATATCAACTTTAGTATTACATATGTACAATAAAATATGTACATAATGTAAAATAACAATAAAAGAATTTTTTTAATTAAAAAAATAATAAATAACAAGGCGCGAAAAACGTATTTTTGACCCATATTTTGACCCAAAACCGACCTGACCCGAACCCAACCTGACCCGTATTTGAGCCGAACCCGTGTTGACCCGACCCGTATTTTGACCCGACCCGTATAACCCGAACCCAAACCCGACCCGCCCGACCCGTTTGACAGGTCTAGTGACCGCCACTCCCTTCAACCACCCCTCATATTATACCAAACTATATTTCTCTCCAATCACCGCAATCATCATCATCAAACACCACTATCACTATCTCCACAAACACTACCCCCACCCTCCTGCCGGATCGACGGTCACCACCTTGCCGGTCAGCCGTCCCTTTTCCTTCCTCGAGCCACCAACAACCACCAAAGCCTAAACCCTATTTTAACTTCAATTTAATTCTTTTTAAACTCCAATTAAATTTAATAAATATTGATTATTATTAGTCAATAAAACATAAAAATCAAATTCTACTTTGATAACAATTAAAATTAATCACTATAATTAATTATAATGTAGAAATTAAGCAAGATAATTGTTGGGTAAAAGAGAAAAAATCATGAAGAATGATAAAACAAGAAGGGTATCAAATGGAAAATATTGGATTAAAATGTACACGATTGAGTAAAAGGTACTCAATTCAATCACCCCTACTTATTTGATTAAAATGTACCCGATTGAGTAAAAGGCGTACTAAATTCAATCCAATATTTACACAATTGTACTTTGATTGTTCTTTCATGTACACAATTTACTATCATGTTCATGTACATATTTAAGTTGTGAATGTTATCTACTAAAAGACAATCAGTTAAATTAATAACATTTAAGTTAGAAATAAACTATAATCTCGCTAATTTAAGTAAATAATATCTTAGTTAAGAATATTATGCGAACTAATTATCTCTATAACAAAAAAATAAAATAAAAAATAAGAACAAACTAGATTAAAGTAAAATCTAAGCAATCTATCTATCTATCTATATATCTATATATCTATAGTAAAAGATCGAATGCCAAAGATTAGATTTTTCCTCTCAAATCACTTTTAATTATATAAGGAAAGTTAACATTTTTCACTACATCTTCTTTTATATAATATAATGTATATATTAATATTTTGCCACAATGTATGCCATAATATATATTCACATTATCAATTGAATAATTATTAATATTTTCTAAATCAATTCTCAATTTGTTACATCATTACACATATAAATCATGATTAAACAAGATATTTATGTGTTCCTCTAATCAATTAGCAGTTGGTTAATAATATACTCATATATTCAATCATTTTTCATACCTCACGATGAAATAATCTTGAAACTCACATATAAAATTCCGCTAAGTTAATAAGCAATCCGATATAATATTTTATATTTTTATAAGAGATGGTGTTACGATTGTATATCATCCAGTCGTACTTTTATTTCGAATTTAATTAACTTTAACTCCAAGTTTCCAACTATGAAATAATATCATAGATCATGAACGATATTAATATGAACACGATTTTTTTGTTATGTATAAATTATAGTTTGTATTGCAGATTTATTGTTTAAAATATCAAATGGTGGATAGTATTTTATTTTTTATTTACTTTTTACTTTTTATTTTTATACCGTGAAAAATAAAAGACAAAAAATCATAGCATTAGTTATTTTATTTTTTATGTTGTTTACATTTTATTCCAATTATTATATCTAATTTGTTTTAAATAAATTTACACATTTCTGTAATAATAATATCACATTTAATAATATATTAACATAGCTTTATATGTCCGTGCTTGCACGGGCTCTATACTAGTATATATAACAATATATTAATTTCTTTGTAGTAACCCGATAAATCTGAATACTCTAATATCCTATAATACACAGTTGCCCTTATTATTATTTTGCACGATTTACATATATATAAAATATAGTTTATAATACACCATTACAACATTAATCTCATACATACATAGTTCTTAAAGTTATTCAACAAAAGTATCACGGATTTTCGGATTCTTTGATGTTCCCTTACATTTTTATTTTAAATCGTGTTTGTTTTACCTTAGTGTTTTAGTTTATTAAAAGAAAATGGTATCATAAATTTCGTACATATCATATTATAAAATAAGATTTTGTTCAGAGTAATCTATTTCAAGTAGGATAATTTAATACGGAGTATATATATATATATATATATATATATATATATATATATATATATATATATATAATTGCTCTAATATTAATATCACTATTATTTGAAATAAATAAAAAAATGTTATATATGACTTTATAAGCATATTTATCTATTTGACCCATACATCTATATCAGTTGTGCAAGCATTTAGAAGTGGCAATCAGGTTGATAGAGTTGGGTTTGGGTAGGGTCAAGTCGGGTTGGTTCATGTCGAGTTCAGGTCATATCTGGTCAAAATGCCTTTTTGGGTCGAGTAGGGTTCGGGTTAGTTCGGGTTAAACAATGTATCAAGTCGGGTCGAGTTTGGGTCGAGTCATTATCGGGTCTGCTTGATTTTATCGAATTACTGCAACTTTTAGCCATTAAAATAAGTATTTCGACAATTATTTGATTTATTATTAAGTCAAAGGTATTAAACGAAATACTATTTTACTTTCAATGTAATCAATTTTAAATTTAATAATTATCAGGTCATCAATTTAATCGGGTCAATATTGGGTCGGGTCATCTTCGGGTCAAGTTCAAGTAACTGGTTATTGGGTCGTGTCTGGTTACGAGTCGTCATCGGGTCGATAGGGTCGACTTCGGGCCACAGCATTTTCACGTTGTATCGGGTTGGATTTTGCTCGGGTACGGGTCGGGTCGCTCGACAGCAGTGCATGCATTGCACGAGCGAACATCTAGTATGAGAGTAAATAGTTAAATCTTTGAAATACTTCATCCTATCTGATCCATAACCAGGCGCGATTCTAGAATTGCGACGTGGTGGGTGTCAGGAATGGCGGCTCACGAATCGGTAAGAGGAGAGACATATTTTTCAATGTATCGACGAAATAATTTTAGTGATTGGAAAAAAAATAAATTGAAAAACAATTTTCTCAACATATTGATAAGAGCATTTAAAAACGTTGGGGTTTAAAATGAATTTCTACAATTAGAACTATAAAATTTTGTGATTTAAAGGAGATTTCTAAAGTTAGAACTAAAAAATTTTTCGGCTTAAAGTCGATTTCTAAAGTTAAAACTTAAAAATTTTGTTGTTTAAAGGATATTTATAAAAGAGTTAAATTCCAAAAAAAAAAAAAAAAAAAAAAAAAAAAAAAAAAAAAAAAAAAAAAATGAAAGTTGAATTGAACCCATCATGAACTCCTAATTAGTGTTATAAAAATTTTGTGATTGCATAAAAATTAAGTGAGAGTAACATTGTGGCACAGATTAGTAATAGCTAATACGGAGTATATAAATTAACACTCAGTTGATAAATTTGGATTGGATAAAGTAGTCCGTTGACTTGGTATTAATCAAGCAACCCATTAATATATTCCAGTAGTTCTTCCGTTTTGGCTAATTGAGTAAAATGACGGAAATACTCCATCCAACTCGAAAGGAGACACTTATCTTGGATGAAGTGAGTATATAAATACGAATAATTATTAACCATTTTTAGCTAGTCAAATTTCATGGACAGATTCATATCGTGTTTTATGTTATGTCAGGCAAACAAATATCTTAAAGATGGAGCAATAAAGTGAAAGTCCTTACCAAAGCCAGTACGCGAAAGGCGAATAGTCGTTCCATCTGTGAGATTGGTCCTAAACACAGCATTCCAAGGTTGATGAGGCCTTTTAGGATCATCTTTAGTGCTCACATATACCAAATATTCTCCATTTTCTCCAGCAATGCACCCGTTATCTTCCAAACGTGTTCCCTTAAAAGTCCCATACAATTCAGCAAAGTTGAACGCCTCAAATTTCCCACTATCATGAAATTTGATGCCAATATGAAGTGTTTCGAGGTTGTTGGTTCTTTCAGACACGAATATCAGGCCGGTCACACGTTCTAAATCAATGTCAGCTTCGGTAGCTGTGGTGGCCAACTTCTGGCTTTTAATCCTCTTAAGGATGATCTTAAGAGAACGTGGTGGGATGACTTTGGCATTGTAGTTGTAGTGTTGACCGTCGGTCATTATCGTCTCGTCGGATTCTTTGGTTGGTTGGTATGGGCTGGAGTAGATGTCTAGTGGCACCGGTGGACGGTATGTTGTGAAAAAGGCTATTGTTCCTCTCTCTTCTCCCATGGTCTTTTTTTCTTTCTTTCGAGATTTTGTGTTGTTTTTGTTTGGATGAAAGTTGAAAGATGATGTATTGATGTGGGAAAAAAGTGTTCGAAATAGGGTGTATAAATAATAGACGTCTACATGGGTTTCGTGGGGAGGTGCTCCCCTAAGGTTAATGACACATATATTTAACTAGTTTAATACTCCCTCCATTCCACTTTACTTGTCCCCTTTTGGTTTTAAAAAAATTCCAATTTAATTGTCCCCTTTGGAAAAATGACTAAATTACCCTTGTATTAACTCAAGTCCAAGAAATGCAAGCCCTTGTGTTTTTATTTGAAGGCTACATTTGAAGTCTCCCACCCATATTAGTGTATAAGGGTAAATTTGGAATTATATGTAAATGTTATGAAAATTAAGGATTGATTGTGGCTTTTTTCTAAGTTTCTTAAATCTAACATTTTAATAAAAGGGGACAAGTAAAGTGGAATGGAGGGAGTAATTAGTACGGAGTATAATATAAAAGCTTTTGATTAACGTTTTAATAATGAGTGTACTTGGTAAATGGGTCATTTGGTTAATTTTTGGATCGGGTTAAATCAGTTCAGTTGAAAATCAGTTTATCTTACTTTCAATTTAAGTTTTATTTCGATCGGACTCATTTCGATTAACCATTGTAATCGGTTTATACTATTTTTAGTCGGTACAGTTCGGGTTAGGTCTCTATCTATTCAGTTGAGTTTCAGGTTTTAGATTTTCCGAGCTAAGGGTAAAAACAAAAGTACCTTGAATGTAAATTATTTTTCAGTTTAAATGTCAAAGTCAAAAATATTATTAATAAGCAACAAAGCAGTGAAAAAAAACATATAATAAAGTGTCTGTACGTAAGAGAATAAATATTTATCATAATTAAGGTGCAGATATATTCAGATTTGGGTGTCATTCGCCTGTTATTCAAATTATTCATATCCGATGTTCGATCGATTGTCAGTCTAAACAATTTCAATCGGTTTCTTTTGTTTGGGTTGATTTTGCCATCTCTGATAACGACGTTTTTTATTATTAGATATTTAATATTATTTAAATATGAACAATTTTATTAAAACTTTAATCTTAACTTTTATTATCATCATCACTATTTGTTTTAAATGTATGACGTTGTTATTAAACAAATATAATCTGACAATGACTAAATAACAATATTGTACGGAGTATATGGTAAGCAAATTTTATACTCTTTCCATCTCAAATTAATTGTTTCTTTTCTATTAAAAATTTTTTCCCAAATTAATTGTCCCCTCTCTATTTTTAGTATGTTTTAACAAATGATTTCCAAAATTTTCTAATTTTAATTATCATCTCTTAAATCATCCCAAAATAGAAAGGGGACAATTATTTTGAGATAGAGGGAGTATCTCATTAAAACACTTTGATGATAAAAATAAAAGATGTCAATAAATACAATGTGAAATATTATTTTTATTAATCACATGTTGTACACAATTGAATAAGAATATAAAGAGATTTAGGTGTATTATCTCTATCATTATTTTAATATATTTTGATGATAAATATATATATATTTTTTATGACAAGTATACCATTTCGTATATCTTCTTGAAAAAATGTTAATAGTCATATATATCCAAAAAACTAGATTACGAAAATTGGAATGACCAGGCAATTAGACGAATGGATTACACGAATTTTTGCAATTTGGTATTTTGGATTAATGCGAAAGTAGGATGTGTAACTAAAATAATCACCTTCGACTCTTCGAGCAAATGCAACTGAAAGTTCTTAGCATAAAGTTCACAATAAAAATTTTATTTATTAAGTTCTTGCGTTGTAGATTGTATTAGGTTCTTACAAATAAGAACTATGTTCTTGTTTAAGAGTCAAGTTTATTCAATTTACAAGAAAAATTGAAATAATTTATTTGTGAGAGAAAAACTAGTGGGGCTATAATAAGAACAACAGTAATTCTCCTGTAAGACTAGTCTTACACTAAGTTAATGCGAGACAAGAGTACAAATTGTAGTTAAAAGGGTACAAAAACTTGAAACAAATCTACTAAAGCACTTTTAAGGGTACTAAAAATTTTTAGTTACAATTAATAATAATTATTACTAAAATGGTACAAAAACTATATAATCGAGTACAAACAAGGCTGTCTTACAATAACTTATTGTAAGGCTTGCCTTACACAAGAATTTGTTTAAGAACAAATTAAAAATTTGTCCATTGTGTTGAAAGTTACCCCCTCATTTAAAAATAAGTCTCCCATTATGTTGGGGTGATTTAAGAAGTGTTAATGAAAATTGAGAAATTTTAACAATCTTTTGTTAAAACCTATTATAATTAGAAAGTGGACATTTATTATAGAATAAAATTTAATGAAAAATGGACACTTATTTTGGAATGGAGAGAGTAATAAACATTGAAATATGTTAAAAATAAGTTGGCATGGGAAGATCTTTATAAAAATTTCTCTCATCACTTTCTTACTCTGTGTTGATCATTTGTTTACACTTTCCCTATTTCCCACTCACAATAAAATTAAACTGTAAACGATTCACTGAAATAAGTGAGTGTTATTAATGCTTAAATATTTTGGTTATTTGACACGGACTTTTTAAGAATGAAATAAATATTTGAGTCTGTTATTCGTAGAAAAATCGTTTATTATCTTATCATTGTAGCATAGTTTTATGCAATACAAAAATTTAAAGCTGGTAATTGACAACATTTTCTTAAAGATGGTGTTTTACAAAATACGTTTTATTCTAACTTCTCCCTCTCATAAACCTTTATATATTGAAAAAATTCACAAGAATAATCCCAACTAATACTTATTTTCCAAAAATAATTTCAACTCAAAAGAATCCCAAAAGAATCCTAACTATTAATGATTATTCCGATAATATACTTTCGTCAATTTTAACTGACTCGAATATGTATTAAAAAAGTCAAACCGATTTTAATTTTAAATAGGATAGGAGTGAAAAAAAATTTAAAATCGGTTTAACCTTCCTTTGTACCTGTTTGAGATTACTTTTGGAATATTGGTGTTAGTTGGGATTATTCTTGTGAATTTTTCCTTATATATAATTATATACCCATTGCTGTACTCGATCATCCAAATAGTTTCACTAAAATTGTTTATGATGTTCATAAATGAAATTTGCTTGAAATTTTTATTCTGGCATGTTTAACATTTAGTTAATATCTACATCATATCATTGTATCCGAAATATCCGAAATTTTTACTGTGGCATGTTTAACGTTTAATGTTTTGGATATACTTTATACAAAGAAAATCATAAATGGGGTGGAACAAAGTTTTTTCAACATGTAAAGTTTTAAAAATATTTATTGCGGCAAATATAAACATAAAATTGTATAGACTAAGATATATCGGATCTTTGTTATAGAGGAACTAAATGGTCCTAAACAATAAATGACTTAGTTATTATCCTAAGTCTATTCAAGACTTGATGAAAAAGTATATTCATCAATTGCGTATAATATCTTAGTCTATATAAAGACTTAGTTATTATCCTATAGTCTATTCAAGACTTGAATAGACTTAGGATAATAACTAAGTCATTTATTATATCTTAGTCTATATAATAACTAAGTCTATATATATGATAGTATAATAACTAAGTCTTTTTATAGACTAAGATATATAGAGGACCTAAATGGTCCTAAATAATAAACGACACACTAACTACATGTTATTTATTAAGAATGCAAGTAGCCACTCATTTAATTTAACGAATTAATTATTTGACTATTATTTTGGATCACCATAATCCAACACACCCCCTTAATCCAAAATATATCGGATCTTTGTTCGACTTTCTGCCATGTCGAACTATATGCTAGTCATTTCGTCCTTTGCAATTTCTTGCTTTCTAAGTCGATAAGCAATCTACCTTCAAACGGTATGCAATCCTTCTCGCACCCGCACATGTTAGGCTCCACACCCAACTTTTAGTATAGTCTCCTTCTGAGACTAAGACTGAGTCTCCTTGCTTGAACTCCAAAAAAACGTAAATTGCTCGATCAAATTTGTGAAACCCTTATCTTCACTTTGTGACACACTTCTCGCCACCTTCTTATTGGTGTGCATTACCACCAATTCTCATTTGTAGCACGTCTCTCGAAAAACTGATTATCGATGGAGCCCTTTTCTCCACCTTTTCATTTACGATGCACTTCTCACCGATCTGTAAAACACTTCTCTTCACCACACCATCTTGTGAAGCTCTTATGTTCGCCAAAAACTATAGTGGAGCCTTTTTTTTTTCTCTACCAAACATGATAGAGCACGTCCTCTCTATCTCTCATCAAAACTTTTTTCACCATTTTCTTTGATTTTTTTTCTTTTTAACGCCTCATTTCCGAATCGAACCTGGCTACTTAAGCGGAGGTGACGATTGTGTCAACCTTCTCGACTTAAGATAGCTCTGATACCATGTAGAATTTTAAGGGGGAAATATAATTAGAGAGAAAAGGGAAAAGTTAATTATATTAAATTTGCTCAAAATGATAGTATAATAACTAAGTCTTTATATAGACTAAGATATATAGAGGAACTAAATGATCCTAAACAATAAATAACACACTCACTACATGTTATTTATTAAAAATGCAAGTAGCCACTCATTTAATTTAACGAATTAATTATTTGACTATTATTTTGGATCATCATAATCCTACAATAGCATCTTACTATAAGTCAAAGAAATTATTATTTGATAAAAATTTACAAGTGGCATTTTATAGGAACTAAAAAATAAAAATTGACAAATGAATTGAAGCAGTCGTCAGTATTAGCTTAAATCAAGCTCTTGCACGTAATCAGATTTTTATTTCTAAAGAATGACTTCGAACATTATATAAATTAAGTCATTAACAAATCAGTATAAGTAAGGGTTCGTTTACTCTCAACGAAAAGGGCTTAGTTTATTACGGAGTACATCTGTAGCAACTTATTACGGTGTATTAATATATGATGACTTTAAAAGTCATTGTTTGTGCATTTTATTAAGAATAATTTGCTATACATTTTATATTTGAAAGGTCGTAGAAAAAAGGGCCTGCTATATCGTCCACGCATTCAGGATGAAACATGTTAACATAGGCGGATTTAGAGGGGTGCTGTGATTTAAACTGCACCCCCAATACATTCAGAAATATATATTTCATAAAGTGCAATGTAAACATAAAAACATTAGTGGTGCAGTGGTAGATAACACTTCCATAATGCAAGGTCTTTTTATTTGGTTTGGGGTTCGATTCTTGTAGTCCTTCTTTAATTCAATTTTTTTTTCCCTTATTTTTCCACTTTCTTTTAATAAAAACTTAACTTACTTATGACACAATATTATTATATACACACACTGACACACAATAATAGGAACTTTAAAGGAATTATTTTCATATTTGTCAAAACATTTAAAAACTATCCATCATCTATTTAAATACTCCGTATAACATTGTTTCACTTTATGACTTTCATATTTGGAATTCACTTTGTTTTGTTAAAATACAAAAAATTTTGGTTAAAATCCAATTTATTTTTGTTAAAATTCAAGCCTTAGATTTTGACTTAATGACTTTCCCTAAGCCATTGACCTGATATAACTTATATATATATATATAGGGGTGAGATCCCATGAGACCCCACAACTCAATGAGACCCATGAGATCCCCCTTCCATCCGTTAGATTAAAAGTAGATCTAGGGCTGGAAGTAAAACACACACACAAACAAAAAAACACGTGCAAAACACATGCATGCATATTCCTCTCTCTTTCTTCTTCCCTGTTTCATCAATTTCCCTAAAAACACCCAACAAAAACCCCTAAAAATTGAAAATCAAAACTTAAATCTCAAAAATTAAAACAGGAGTTACAAAACAAAGTCGAAAATACGTCAACTCGTCATGGAAATTTGTGATTCAAGTGTAATTTCTGTTGGCTAAGAAATTTTCAGTAATTTACAGTAACTTTCAATAATTTTGAATTACCACTATTGAAAATTGTTGAATTTATGCACGAATTATAAAGTACGTTTTTTAATTTTTATTTTCATGTAGACCTTTGAATGCAATTGCACCCATTGTACATGAAGAAATCATCACCCCTTCAACTGAAGAATTAATGCAGATAGACGATGTCAATCCCAATACATATGTCTCAACACATTTAGGTACATAATACTTACTCTGTAGATACATTTATTTCACCAATGGATACAATTTTAGCTGATTATGTAAGATACAGAATCAGTACTCTGTAAATACACAATTTATACGCTGTAGATACATTTATTCACCAACAGATACAATTTTAGCTTATTATGTAAAATGTTTTTTGTAGGCTGGGTTTTCATTTATTTTTAGAGTGTATTCATGTATGTTTGACTAGATACACAATCAATACTATGTAGATACATTTAATTCCCCAACAGATACAATATTGACTGATTATGTAAGATATTGAATCAGTACTTTGTAGGTACACAATTAATACACTTTCGATACATTTAATTCACCAACAGATACAATTGTAGCTTATTATGTAAAAGGCTTATTGTAGGCTAAGGTTTTCATTTGTTTTTAGAGTGTATTCGCATATGGTTGACCAGATACACATTCAATACACTATAGATACATTTAATTAACCAAAATATACAATTTTAGCTGATTTTTGTAAGATACAAAATGAGTACTCTATAGAGATACACAATCATACTCTGTAGATACATTTACTTAGCCAACAGATGCAAATTTGGCTTATTATGTAAGATACAGAATGAGTACTCTGTAGATACACAATTAGTACTCTGTAGATACATTTAATTAACCAACAGAAACAATTTTAGCTGATTTTGTAAAAAAATAGAATGAGTCTTCTGTAGATACACAATCAATACTCTATAGATACATTTAATTAACCAATAGATACAAATTTCGCTTATTATGTAAGATACAGAATGAGTACTTTGTAGATACACAATCAATACTCTATAGATACATTTAATTAACCAACAGATACAATTTTTTGCTGATTTTGTAAAAAACGGAATGATTAGGTCTAGCAAAGGCTATTTGCTCAACGGTAGAGCAATGTGCACAGCACAAAGGTATGGGTTCAAATCCCATATAGCCTACAAAATACTCTTCGTACGAGTGAAAATGATGTATGGTTATGCTGAATACTGAGCAACCTTCGCAAAGCTACTTGAGAATGAGCTAAAGCGCTATAAGAGATCTATCTACTTTATCAAAGTTGAAGGAACTGTCATATTAGGTGGAAAACGAAGCTGTTATGGCCTATGTGCCTTACGCCTTCTTCGAGAACCACCACTTCGACTTTTCAAGATCTTTTATTAGCATTGCCTATCACTAGTAGAAAAACACCTTTTAGTGGCGGTTGTAAATAGCTTTTAGTGGCGATTTTGAAGCGACGTCTATGTGGGGGTCGTATAGTTTTAGTGGCGGTTGTAAAAATCGCCACCAAAAGGCCTCACTTTTAGTGGCGGTTCTAAGCTACACCCGCCACTAAAAGTCTAAAATATGGCTTTGATAAACAACTTTTAGTGGCGGTTCTAAGTTACAACCGCCACTAAAAGTCTAAAATATGGCTTTGATGAACAACTTTTAGTGGCGGTTGTAGCTTAGAACCGCCATTAAAAGTTACTTTCAGTGGCGGTTCTAAGCTACAACCGCCACTAAAAGTTGTTCATCAAAGCCATATTTTAGACTTTTAGTGGTGGTTGTAGCTTAGAACCGCCACTAAAAGTTGTTCAAAAGAGACATATTTTAGACTTTTAGTGGCGGGTTTAAGCTACAACCGCCACTGTATGTTATTAATTTTTTTAATACGAAAAATTTCGGCATGACCTCGTCTAAATTTGACGATCCACCTCGTCTAAATTTGACGATCCACATATGAGTACGTTCCTGCACGTACCACATCCGACAACACATATACACCACATTGCATCCCACAACAACATCCAACAACAACACATCCAACAACAATACATCCAAGAACGACACGATATATAAAATTCATTTCGAATGTGCATGCAACCAACAACACATCCAACATAAAAATTCTAAGTTTACTCCAAATAAATATAAAACACAACAATAATTTGCAAACATACATACACTACAACACTTCTCTAATCAATAACTCCATGAGATCGAACTTAGCAACTTCCCGTTGTTGATCTTCTCAAAACCACCTAGAAACACAAAATGAAAATATCGTCACGTGAAGATGTATGTGTAAAACACATTCACACGAAATACACAGCTACATCGTATATATAAAACATTATGTCTAAAGATCATTGTGATTAGAAAACACAATCACACTCAATACACATTTAGGGCCGGGGTCCAATGATCATATATATATATAAAACGTTCATTTTAATATAAATGTGGTAACTTGGGGAAACATCTAGGGGAATACTAGTCACTCACATTCACACATATAATGTAACGTCACTTGAGTTCAAAGCGTTCCTCGGCTTATGTATTCATTTACGACACACAGTGACTCACGACAACAGCAACGCCATGACAATATAACCACGACTTAACAATTTACTGAGTGCTTCCTGATCTTCCAAAGATATTTCCCTGAACATTCATAGATTTAATAATAGCAACATTACCCGGTGCCCTTGAGGCTCCGGAAAATGGTGGGGTAGGGAGGATAAGATACATGCACCCATGGTAACACAAAGAGGTTTTTGGATGGCTTATAACTAAATTGTGTCGAGAGTTGCATTGAACAACTGGTAGTACAAAAGAAAACGAACAAGCTAGTCATTTTGAACTATACCATCAAATTTTAGAGTCAAAGAACACAGACTCTAGGATTCATCTGAAATACGTTGAACAACAGAGTATAATTGCACCATTAAAAAACTATAACTAACGCAGAGAACACAGGTACAAGGAGAGCATACTCTTGCTTTTCTTTGGATTCAGAGGTCTCATCCATATCAACACGAAGAACATCATAAACACGACAAACTTCACCCATTGCTTCATCGTGATTTGACTCATTATCTTGTGTTCTACGCTTCCATATTTGCTCAAAGCGTGCACTTTTTGCTAGTTCCTAACAGATGAAATAAACACAAACACTAGGATGTAAAAGTAGGTATCAGCAACAGTTATACAGAAATGCCAACCAGGAGAAGAGTGTACAAGCTGTCATCAATTTGATGACTGAGAATGTGATGACTGAGAGAGAAACTAAAGGCTTCTTCATTTGCCAAATGCCAAAGTATCGCGCATGGATGACCAATTAAGATTAAATGAAATTCTTTCATCATCGTAAACTACTGATGCATACATGAGGATCTTGTGGTGAAAAAAAATGATGGGAGAGCAAGTTACGATGTTGTTGCTTGGCTTTGGATAGGAGACGGTTATGAATCTGGTAGAATAAGATGGAAAAAAAAAACAGAAGATGAAGTGCCTCTAAAAGCTTTTCCAAGCCTTCACATAACACGAAAGAGCAGAAAAGTGCATACATTAGGAGTGAGGAGAGAGCGTCTTTTTGGTTTACTGCTAGCTGTAAACTTGAAGTCACCCTCACCATCAAGGCTAGCTTCCTGAATAAATGAGTGCATTCATGTGGATATATATCAAAGAGTAAGGATATCCGAATAACTAATTTGATTGAAGTAACTCAGAAGAATTCGGATTCATATGAGAACGAACCACAAATGAATTGAGAAAATCAATGGCACCCTCAGAGCTGTCAACTGTCTCTACATGTTGCACCAACACCCTTTTCACCTTCGGTTCCTCTTCTGCCATTAACAATGAACTTTGATTAAGTTAGCATTGCATTGTCTAGTGTTCCACGCTTTTCTGCCCCATAATTTGATGGCCATAACGCACTTGCTAACTCCCACATCGGCAGCTCTCACGCACACCCACACAACACACACGCGACCCACTCACGGGTCATGCTTTATTCACACTCGATTACACACGCCCAAGCACAGTAACCAACACACTACGCTATTCGAAGATGGACAGCAGCAGAAATAACACGACACAGCTAGTATATATATATACACACACCAAGTTTAACGTGCTACAAACATCCACGCGAATTCACGGCGTCACTCAAGGTTTAAGCATCCAATTCATTCTACATGGCAATCCTCATAATCGAAACATCAATTCAACTCACGACACCACCAAAACAAGGCCATCAGTCGTGAATAAAAATCGGGCAAAGAAGACTCTAATTACAAAGAATGACAAAGAAGACGATAACAAGAAGAAACAAGACTTGACAGCGGGAATAATAACGAAACGACAACCATAACAATAATGGGTACAGTAGCAACAATAATAAGCAAGTAACGCAGCAGCAGTCACGACAATTACGGCAACAACAACAGGCCATAATGGCCTTTCAATACAAGATCCGACACACAACATCTACCGCCGCGGCCCCACTTTTCACGGCTAAACAACAACCCAAATGACCACACACAGTCATACAAAATGAAACTAAACAAATCCAACCTATTTTGAGTCACATACAGTCATACAACCACTCACATACGTACAAGCATAGACAACAAAGCCAACCCCAAAATACGATTTTTACCAACCTATTTTGAGTCACATACACATACGTACAAGCATAGACAACAAAGCCAACCCCAAAATACGATAAATCGAGTTAAATCGAAGAAAATCAAATGAAATCGACACTTAAAACTAGTGGCATATTGATTAAATCGAAGAAAATCAAATGAAAGGATTAAATAGGAATAATACCTTTAATTACTCAGAATAATGGATTAGAATAATGGCCGATAAAACAATGGCAGTCAGAGAAGAAGCAAGGCGAGCTGATTTTTTAAAACAATGGAGGAGATGAGGGCTGAGGAGAACTCCGGCTGACGGACGAAGGAGGGACGAAGGAGAAGAGAAGAACGACGGAGAAGAAAGTCGGAGAAGAAGGTCGGAGAAGAAGGAGGGCGGTTTTGGATTTGAAGTGAAGGTCGGAGAAGAAGAAGGAGAAGAGCTGATTGAAGGAGAAGAGCTGATTGAAATATTTAGGTTTGAAATATAGTTCAACCTATACTTTTAGTGGCGTTTCTAAGTTACAATCGCCACTAAAAGTTGGTTACTTATACTTTTAGTGGCGGTTTTAACATACAACCGCCACTAAAAACTATTCTCAAAGTCTTTGTGAGACAAAAAAGAAGCATCCTTTAGTGGCGGGTTTATTTTAGAACCGCCACTATAGACCTATCGTGGCGGTTGTTTGTTAGAACCGCCACTAAAAGCCTCTTCCACATTGATTTTTAGTGTCGTTTTTTACTTGGAACCGCCACTATAGATCTCCCACCCTACTTTTGGTGTCGTTTTTTTAAGAACCGCCACAATAGCCTCGACACTATAGGGTGATTTTCTACTAGTGTATGGATGACCAACCTCGTCCGAGGGAAGGGACCAGTGTACCTGGTAAAAAGTGATAAAAAGGATTCTGAGTGTAGCTAGACTTTTGACACAACTTCTCAAGTATACACACCCTAAAGCATTTCTGTAAAGGGTATATTAGGTTAGAGTGTGTTATACTTGGTCATGTGCTTGACTTGTATCGTATACGTACTGCTAGTCTAAGTAACATGTTATTAGACGCTTAGATTGCCCAACCTATGAATTGATTCAAATATACTTATTGACGGGATTCTCAACTTATTGACATGATTCTCAATCCGGCGAACACGAGGATATCGATGGGAAAATGAATGGACTTCAAATTATCGTTTAAAAATAGGGTCGAGATCAACGAGGATATCATTTACAGTTTGGCCGACAAAATTGTGATAGACCTGTGTGCCTCATAGTTCAGTTTTTGTTGTTGAGCAAATTTAGTCGGTGTGGGAATCGAACCCACACTGTGTGCATCGCACCATGCTCTACCATTTGAGCTAACCGACTTTACGCTCTAAAAAAACAAGAAGTGGTTATGATTGCGGCTTACAAGTTTTGAACGAGATATGCTGCATACAATGCGTTTACAGAAATCATTCATGACATTATCGCTTACATGAGAAATCTAGCTATTGTAGGACTCGGAGAAAACTTACTGACATGTAAAATTCCTCTATCAATATTCAATCTATCATCTCTTCAAGGTCTAGATCAGAGTTGACTTTGAACCAATTTGAAGGAAATATTTAAAATATTTAAATATTTAAAATCTACGAACGGACTCAAAATAAATATTTAAGTTTTTCTATGTGTTCCGTTTACCTGAAGAACTCTTAGAATTAATAATTTCCTTATACAAAGTTCGACGATATATATATTGAAGTTTTAGAATTGACACATGTTACGAATGAACGAGTAAATAAGAATTAGAGAAAATGAGCTACTTGATAAAATACTTGGATTGTTCGCCATGTTGCGACTCTTAAATTCGAAGTTAGCGAGGTAGCTGTATATGGGACTTTAGCTCCCTCCCAGAGTTGCTAAAGGCTATTTAACGATCTTGAGATTGTTATTTGACACGGTATATACAACCTCAAGGATGGGGCATCATTGATATTTCCGTGGGCCCATATATAGTAATTGGAAAATACCAGCCCCAATCGGGGGTACCCGTCTTTGGTGATAGTCGAATTTTTCTTGGGGAATACCTTTTGAATAGCGAATAAGTATTGATCCTCGATAGGTGGTGTATGCATACATTAGACAAGGGACGTGGCCGTCCTTATTACCTTAGATATCTCTAGCATTTCAGCCTTGTCCACTTTGTTTGGCCCTGATTGCTATTACGCGGATAATGTCTGCATGATTCCGCCTTACTAACGTAGACTCATTAGTTAACGTATGATGGATGTATTTCCTTGTTTTGATTGGTTATTGTCTGAATGATGTTTGATCCTAAGTGTTGAAATACGTCTTGTTGAAAATGATTATTGATGAATGTTGTACGTTATGTGATTTGATGTATGCTCGTATTTGAATCATTATATTCCCTTGTATGTTTTTACTTGCCTACTTGCAATGTGTTTTATTTATTTATCTCCTATTATTGCATACGTTTAGAATTGCATATATAGAAAGAGTGATGCGAAAATTAATAATTGCAGGTACCCCGAGACTAACGTTAATCATGCTGGGGATGGTTTACCTTATTTTGTACTCCTTTTTGAGAGAATGTAATCGAATAACTCTGCTTTATCTTTAACTCATATTATGTATATCGAGTTGTAAGACGATGACAGCTGGTTTTGTAATATATGTACTTAATTAATATTTCCGCCTTAGTTTAATTAAGTCACGAAAAACCAGGTTGTTACAGTTGGTTGAATTTGAACTTTATTTTTACTTATTTGAACTCGATAAATAAAATGACGAATCGACGACAAATTTTTCGACGTCAAATTTCAGCGCGCAAAACGAGGCCAAAGTGGGGCCACTAGGCCGAGCTACATGGTGACTAAGTCACCCTTATCATCTTCCACTTTTTTTCTATAAGATACAAATAAATAAATAAAACTCTCCTAAAAAAAAGTTTAATTCAAAGCTAAGTCTTTTTTGAGACAATCTCAAACTAATTTATCGTGTATTCAAGAGAACAAATCATAGTTAAAGGGGTATAGAAATATAAAATTAATCAACTAAAGTGACAAACAAGGTTAGTAAAAAAATTTAGGTACAATCTTAATTATACTAAAACAAAGACCACCTCTTAAAATGTTCCCGCTCAACTTAATGAGCCTTGGGCTTCGACAGTAAAATAGCAAATTTATAACTAAAATCCTATTGGCCCAAATCTAACCACAAATCCTTCAATTCTCCAATTACCTTCCACGAAACTTCCTCTCTATCCTCACCAATTGTGCTCAAAAAAAAAAAAAATAGGAAACTATAATTTAGAAAATCAGAATAAATAATTTAAGAAATCATAATAAACAATTTAGGAAACCAAGTTTAATTTCTCAAAATTAGGACTATATATGCACAATTATATCAAAATATGATGAATTTTTGGAAAAAGATAAGTATAATATATATTTGGAAAAGAACAAAAAAAAAAAACATGTATGTTTCGGGAAAAAAATGGAATTCAATAATTGACAATGTCAATTTATACCATATCCTATCATTATGTATTCTACTTAAATTAGAAAACACTCAACCAACTTTTTTCCTAGAAAATAATTACGCTATTTATGAAAATAATCTAAAACATTTGTTATTTGATTAAATTTTTATTAAAACTAGAAAATACTCTTATACTTTTATTTATTTATTATTTTTTTTAACATACATATTCATATTATACTCTTTTTAAGATTTCACTATTTATGGAAATTAATTTTTTTTCCTTACAATGTCTTACTTGTAAAGAAAATATAAGTATTACATGTACAATATTAAATATTTTTTTTATTAAACATAAAAAATACTTTATACTTTTAATCTTCTAAAAAAGCTTTTAGTATAACTATAACAATACTTTAATAGAGCACTAAAATAATACGGAGTATTTTTCTATGAAAAAGAGATTTTTTTCAATGACTTCACTAATTACAATACCCTTTTTTTTTTTTTTTTTCTTATTTTCTTTGTGTTTTACTTGTCAGAAAATCTAATTATTCTATAATAGAATAATTTTGTTTTCTATACTATATACAGGCCCGGCCCTGTGGGTGTGCGGGCTGTGCCACCGCACAGGGCCCCCAAAAATTAAGGCCCAATTCATATGCAACTATGCAAGTTGACCGTTGAAAATAAAAATAAAAAGCAATCCAATAAACTTGCTATATTACGCCACTTTGAGTTTTAGAAACAAGTGGACAAACTTCCTGCAATTATCATTCTCAATTCCCAAAAATAACACTCTTATGGTAGTCATATTTCTTAACTTTATTTTCTTTCCAAAAAAATTCTTTCCAAAATGAAAGTCTTGAAATTCCTTATTAGTCTACATAGTATGATGAGTGTATACAAAATTTACAATAAAAAATTATGAAGAGTTGATTGATAACTATATAAGACAACATTTTGCAGAAATTGAGTTATGAAGAGTTGATTGATGATTTTGTTACGAAGAATGCAAGACGATGTTTAAATTGTTTAATATTTAAATGAATTATTGTTTTTGTTATTATTTTTTTTATTAAGCATGCAATATTATGTATTGAATATTTCTATAGTTATTTGTATTCGAAAAAAATTTGTAATTAAGAGGGCCTCATTTTAATCGATCGCACAGGGCCTACAAATTCTCAGGGACGGCCCTGACTATATATTATTAAAATTTTATTCAAAATATGGAGTAAAATTAATCAATCTATAAAAATTATTATATATAATTTAAAAAAGAAAATTAGTCTATTAGTTAATAAGAAAATAGTTATCCTTAAAAACAGTTGTATATGATTTTTTTTAATTATGCATGTCTCTCATAATAAAGATACCGCATATTAAGTAGTCTATTCTTAATTTTAGTTTTAATTCAATTTTAGTTTTTTTAAATATTAATCTACGTTCTTTTACAGTCAAATTTAAATATCATTTAAATTTTAGTATATTTATAATTACAACATGAATAAAAATAAGTAACAAAGTAAAAGATAATTGTCTTTAAAACTAATAATCGGCAACATAAGTGGGTCAAAGGATAGTGGGGTTTATGATGTTTTGATTCTTGATTCTTAATCTCTTTAAGTGGTGCTTATTTTTGTAAGAAAACTCTATTTTCCCCCTTATGGATGAATAGAAAACTAACTTCATTAAAAAAAAAAAAAAACAAAAAAACAAAAAAAAAAAAAAAAAAAAAAAAGAAATCGGCAACATAATTATATTGAATTTCTATATTCCTAAATATACAAAAACTATAAAAACCGTGCATTGCACGGGAGCTACACTAGTTAGCAATGAAATACAAATACTATGAAAATAATAACGACAATATATTATCATAAATAAGCTATAAATTGTACAAATTTATATAAACATTCTTACATTTATATAATTCTATATTCCTCTTTATTTTGATATATATGACAATGAACATGATATTACTAATCATATCTTCATATTTCATTTTAATTTTTTAATATTTGTACCGAATCCAAATTGAAAAAAATAAATCATAAATTAATTATTAAATACACATTATTACAACCTGTGTATTGCACGGGCTTTAAAACTAGTAAAATTATGTTTATGAATTATTCATCACGTTTCTCGATTTATAATAACAAATGTACAAAGTTTTAAGAAGGATCATTGTGAAGACAATTTATTAATTTTAGGAATACATTGTGAAATATTGGAAAGTACAACAAAGAAAATTAAAGCACAAACGGTACATCATCTTTAAAAAAAGAAAACGGAAACAAAAAAAAACCAAAGAAACAGAGAATGCTAAACCAAAGAAACTTGAAAACGACAAACATTACAGTAATATAAGAAAAAACACATTCAACGGCCCTGGCTAATAATTAGCCCAATACACGGCCCTGTCCAATAATTCGCTTAATGCTACCGAGGGCTGCAATAGCATCGTCAAGGTATGTCATAAGTGCCGTAGCGACATTCCCAAGAGGATCAGCACTGGCTTCGACCTTCTCGTCCTCCTCGACCGACGTAACTAGTTCAGGGTCGGGATTCTCTTCAAAAGCCTCAGCTTGTTTGTACAACGTTTCCATACGAGGTGTTGCATGAGACCTAATAGTCGTGATATCATCACCTCTGCCAGTACAACGCTGGCGTCCATGGGAAGTCCTGGAGGACAGCGCAAAAGGACGCCCTTTCGTGTTGTAGATTTCTCCATCTTGCATGTATTCCATCAGTAAATCCACCTCTTGTTTTAGTGAGTTAATGGACGCGTTAGGCGCATCAAACACGGCATCCTCTAACTTATTTTGGGCGTCAGTGAGGAGCGTTGTGGCCGCCTCGAAGTCCTGCTGCTCGGCCTTACCTATTGCTAAGTTGATTGTTTCCAGTGTTTCAACACGCAATATCTCGGCCTTCAGAGGGTCTGACTCCTTGGATGTCGGTGTCTTGGTGCGTGTCACACTTGCTATTGTTGGTCTGATGGTACTCAGCTTGTCAACAACTCTGAAACAAAACACAATACCGTCAATTATTATTCAGCTGCCTTTTGGAAAACAAAACTTCAAACAAATTTGTGCCCTCTATTTTTAAGCAGAAATTCTTATTTTAGTCGCGTCTTATAATAAATTATTGTAAGTCCCCGCCTTCATTTGTACTCGATTATATAGTTTTTGTACCATTTTAGGGATAATTATTATTCACTGTCACTAAACTTTTTAGTATCCCTATAAGTCACTTTAAATTTATTTCATGTTTTTGTACCCTTCAAACTATAATTTGTACTTTGGTATCCCGTTAATTTAATGTGAGACTGTCCCACTGTATACTTACTAATTTTTAAGGACTTGTTGAAAATACTTTCTTGAAAATGTGTCAAGTTCGACATTGGTATCCCGTTATGATTGTCTCACAACAGACTTACTAAGTTTTACTAAGTTTTAATGTGAGAATGTCTCACAGCAGACTTACTAATTTGTAGTTTGGTATCCCGTTATGATTGAGATGGTTTTCTGATAAATACTTTATTAAACTCTCAATAAACCAACCTTTACACCTTATCTTCCAATATTAAACTATCCCCATTTTTAAACGATTATTTTAGGGTACAGATCACATGTTTTTCCCTTTTTTTCTCTATAACATTAATAATGGAGTGAAAGCATGTGTGTTATAGTTTTCGTTTTACCCAAAATGACAAGTTTAAAATCGAGATAGTTTAATAATGGAAGATGGGGTGTAAAGGTTGGTTTATTCAGAGTTAATCAAAAGGTTGGTTTATTAATGGAAGAGGTTGGTTTATTCATGTTAAATTTTCTTAAAACATTTTGGGTTATGTTTTCATTTCTATATATTTGATTGCCAAACCAATCGATAGTTTCACCCTGAAATTTAGTCGACTGCCGATGTTCATAAAGTTTATACGAGAGGAGATCACATACTTGAAGCTACGCCTAACACCGATGATAGTGGTAGTTGCACGGTCCTTAACTTCAACAGCAGGGAGAAAAAACTCGACTACAACCCTACGGACCTCTTGTTGGTAAAGATCGCCAAATAAGATAGTTGTACTGCCGTCAGAGTTTGTAGTTTTAATATAATCACCGGCATAAACCTTTTTGATCTCCGAGTTGATTGTTGCTTCGCCAACTTTAACTTCCCGAGCTTCAATCGTGACCTTCAGTTCCTGAACCACGATACTAAGAAGCCCAGCCAAGCATTGTGAGAACACAGTGCTTAAGTTGCTTTCGTCGGTGTCCTTAACTTCTGCATATGAGAAAGTGCCACCTATGCTCTTCTTTGCAATTGTGTCAAGGGCCTACATACGCAACAATGCTCAGTAGGCTCTAGTTAGTGTCATTGTGTTTCTACGATTAATCGACTCAACAATATGAGTAGTACTTCGTTTTTATTTTTTGCTTACAAGTTCAAGGAAGCTGAGTTACAACGCGATTTCAAGTAGACTCATGTGTTAGTAGTAACACTAGTTTAATTCTTCTTATCATGCTCACTTCGATTTAGTCATCTGTTTAGCTTTTTATTTTTTATTATATAAGAAAAATATTATTTCAAACGAGTACAGCCTAGATACTTGTATGATTTCGCAAAATAATTAAAAACTTAAAATCCAAATGCAGCAAAGCGGAAAAAAATCACGAGAAAAATATTACTTCGAAACAACATAGTGAATTCGACTTACAGTAGGATTATAGTCTGTGCCAGTGCCAAAACCGAAGGTATGCACAGGGATATCACCAACAGGTATCAACTCAGCTGTCTGGCCCTCGTTTTGATTTCCATCCGACAGAAGCATTATAGCCATAGCCCGACCTGGTTTAAGCTTCCGGTCATTTAACACCTTCAGCGCCATGGTCAGAGCCGCACCAGTGTTGGTATTAGTTGTGGCCTGCAGCTCTTGGACCAATGCGATGACTTCAACTTTGGCGTCTGCGGTCATCTGGCGCAGTTCGCATACCCGCTCAGCGTTGGATGCAAATTTGACAATCGATAAACGGTCGTTGGGGCTAAGTTTTCGGATCAGAAACGCCATAGCTCGTTTCATTTTCTCAATTTTGTTTTGTGCCCCCATGCTAAAGCTTATGTCTAAAACTGCGACAATGTCGACACCCATTCTTTGTTTACCGTTTGCGGCTCCATTCAACTCAACCAGAACTGGCAATTTTGTAGCTTGATTAGTTACGTCGTCCTTGAGCTCGATTTTAACTTGGACTAGTCCAATATTCGATTCGACCACCGCTACCCCTTGACCTGTCAGTTGATTGAATGTCAAGTGTAAATGCGACATACCAAATACGAAAATAACACTATTTGAAACCATTTTCAAACCGTATCTGATGTCAATGATTTTCCACCTTTTAACAACCTATTTCACTGCTCTAAAAATTTTCTTTGACTTCATTCTTCTATCATTTCAATCTTTTAAGTCAAATGTCATCTTCAGATTTAGCTTCCAACTTAAACAAACCATATCATAAAATAGTGGCATTCTAATAACTAAAACTATGTTATGGACTAGGGATGTCGTTAGGACGGGGTGATCGTGAATATAAGGCCCCCCCACACCCATACCCACCAAGGAAAATCTGTACCCATACCCGCCCCACAACTCAAGGCGGGTACAAGTTTTCAACCCATACTTGCCGCAGTGCTCATCCAAGCACACAGTGACTTATTATAATATAGAATTAATTTATATTATTTGTATGACAATATTTTAAATATTATAAAAAAAATTCAATAATTAAAATTAAAAACGCAATAAAATTAATATTTTGTAATTTAAAAAACATTTACAAGAAACAGGTAAGCGGGTATTATGCGGGTATATAAGATTCACCAGCGTTCCATGACAGTATAATTCTGATATCTATACCCACCCTACCATCCGACAAATCTTTACCCATCCCCACCCAAGTGGGACGGGTTACAATACCCACTTGTACCCGCCCCATTACCAAAATTCAGGTAAGAGATTTTTGGCATGTAAGTTTTACAATGCCGCGTGGATTGAATTAAATATATATATTTTTTAGTGGATTGACACCGATATGACATAAGAAGGGTTATAAACGACTTGTTAAAAGAAAAAAATTCACTCAAATTATAAATGATGATGTTCATCGAACGTAACGATACTTGAGTTTTAGTTTTAATAAAAATGGAAAACAAGACGAAAGGAGAAATGAAAATTGATGGAGAAAAGGAATCCTCATGGTAGCTTAGGAAGTAAATGAAAGTCACGATAAATTCACAACTAATGTGTGGGAAATGTTGTATACGGAGAACGAAATCTTGTCTCCGCTTCATAGTTGAATTGTTCTGATTTGAGCTTTTTTGTGAGTGAAAAAGTCAAACCAGTAAACAAACGGTGGCATGTATGAAAGAATAAACTTGTATAAACCAACTGAAAAATTATGTAATTTTAGTTGCAAAAAGATCATATAGTATAAAATTAAATCAAACGTCATCTAAAACATTATGAAAAATTTATTAAAGATCCACTTGTTTGTTGAAAAGAGAAAAATATTTATTTTCAATAATAGATTAAAATGATGAGAAAAGAACAATGACAGTCACTATTCTAACACTAAAAGTCAATATGTATGAAGTTGTTCAAGTTAAATGATTAGACGGCAAATTAAATTTAATCAATTATTTACCTATTTTATATTTTATACTTCGTATACATTAAAATATACTCGTATAGAGTATTACACTATATATACTTATACCACACATAGTTAACCTTACGCCTGTTTAAAAACTAATGAAAAATGTGAAAATGAAAAATTAAATTGAAATTGAAAAGATATTTAAACTAAAAACAAATAATAAGTAAAAGGTAACTAAAAATACAGACTGATAAGGTAGCTGAAATTAATATATTGTTTAGTAAAACAAGTTGAAATAATAACTAAAATAAATTAATTGACATAAAAGGACATGATTTTTATTTTATGGATGGAGTTATAAGGGTATAATAGTAAACATCTTGTAATCAGCTAGCTTATTTTTTAATAAGCTACCTGAAGTAGCTTTTTATTGCACCTAGCTGAAATAAGTTTTAGTAAATAAATTATTTCAAGTCAACCTCACCAAACAACAGTAAAATAGATAATTGAAATTTTAGTGAACCAAATTTTGGTTAAATAAAACTGATTTATTATGTAACCAGCAGGGCCTAATATGGGTAATTCATTCCCAAAACTATATTAGACTTAACTTATAGTAGCACTATGAATCGATTTGCTAAATTATAAATCTATTTTGAATGATCCAGCGATCGATATAACTAGCGAAATTGATTCCAGTCCAAATAAGTTAACTCATGTCGACTAACTCGTACTTATCCAAAATATCTGTTATAGCAAATTAACTCGTATCGTCCGGATCAAATTTGACTTATCCAAAAATATTTATTTTAGCAAATCAATTTTTACTACGGAGTATAAACAATTTTATTAACTAGTGTAAAAATAATTCAACTCGATCTCGGTTCGGTTAAATCTAGTTATTTCGATCTGAATTAATGTAATTTGTGCACAACTTGATTAACCCACGTATCATTGATACAAGCCCAATAAATGGAGATAAAAAGGTCAACTACATAAAATACTACTCCCTCTATTCAAGTCCATTGGCATCCCTTCTCTTTTCACATTTGCCGAGACGCTTTTTGTAACGACAATATGTATAGTTCTAAATTGTATAAAAATATAAAAATTTGATATTAATGTCGTACTTATGAAAACGAATAATACAAGATCTCACATGACTATATTTTTATTTATACATTACGAGTTATACCGAAAATTCTTCACATATGTGAATAGTGTCAAAAAAAAAGGGGATACTAATGGAAATGAATGGAGGGAGTAGGTTTTTTATTTACGGCACATTATTTCTAAAAAGATGGATTTTTTTAAATCACTTTTTTTCACTTATATATGGTACGGAGTATTTACTAGTGAGTATTTAGTGACAATTTTATACTGGTCTAAAAAAACCGCATTGTATGTCACTAGAATTACTCTATTTAAGGTATTACTAGAATATGTGGTAAGAAAAAATCAAAATAGTAAATAAAAGTAATTAAACAACATTAAATTGTTGTATAGTGTGAATTGAATGGTTGTGAAAGCTAAAATGTTTCAAAAATGTACCTGATGGAATTTTCTCATTTGTAAGTTGAATGGCCTCATCATCATCGTAGGTCACCATTTTGGAGAATTGAAGTTTTGTTCAAATTTGGTAAAACTTTCACTCTAAATGATGATGCCACACACGAACTTGTACTTTTTTTGGGTTCTTCCATTTGCACCAAAGCCCCCTCCTATATATAGCGGAAAACTATACGCTATACCCAATTACCCACCCCCACGTTGTATATTCATTGTATTTGAATTTATTTATTTATTTAATTATTTATTTAAATCTACTTGTGTTTATCCCAAGGTCTCATAAACACCGTTTTACATTGTGAGTAATTGAGGGCGACTAATTATTTTAAAAAAGTTCACCCCAAATTTACTAGGTACAATATGTAACTATATTTGTACAAAAGGTCTCACAATAACATTATTATAAGATCGACTTTCTCACAAAAAAAAAAAATTAGAATAATTGATCGGAATAGTCCGAACTAATACTCATCTTCCGTAAATATTTCCAACTCAAAATAATCCGCAAATAATCTCAACTATTGAAACATTCCAATAATATACTTTGCCAATTTTAATCGACTGTAACATATTCAAAAATTGGTGAAATCGGTTCTAACTTTATATGTCACGACGGATGAGGAACGAATTTCAACATAAACCAAAGATGAGCCACATTCTTTTATCAACCTGAAACAAAGGTCGGAGTTATTAAAACCTGACATACCAAGTCGGAGGTCATCCGGTTTAAAGCCTCCCACGCACGATCGTACGACCAACCAAAGCCTCGACAGTTGCATACGCCCCACGCATGCACCGCAGGGTACGTACGGGCCACAACATGCCCGCCTCCAGGCGCCAACGAAGGGAAGTGCGAGAAAACTCATGCCTGCAATAACAAAAACATAGTTAGTACACGCACAGTAAGCAAATGCAAATGCAAAACACAAACTAGAGCAAGCATACCTTCAAGATGAAGCCAGACGCCACCAAAGCCGATCTCGACCCCTTACCCATGCAGTACTTGATTGTGAGCCCCAGCGCAAGACTCACCCATTATACTCGCCCATTGTCGTCCAGTCGAGCAGGTACCCTTATCGCCAAAGTAGACTGCACTCAAAAACCACCACAACCACAAGCGAGCATTTTGCTCGTGGCTGCCTTCCTCCAGAAGATACCTCCATTTCCTCTTAAAGTACTCGAAGACCCAACTCCTCTTCGAGAGCGTGGTGGCTCGAGTCTTCCCTTGCGGCACCATGAGGCCACTATCAATCGCCTCCACCACCACCTCAACCTCTAGATTAGGGGGTTCCAACCCTCACTCAACCTCTCGGGCACCTCACGGCGGACCCAAGATAACCACAAATGAGGATAAGGTAATTCTCACCTCATACCCCCGCATATGGAACGTCGTTGTCGTGTCCCAATACCGGTCAAAGAACGCATGCAGGAGATTCAGGTTCGATATGTTACCAGAATCCCTAATAGCCCTCTAGTAGCCAACCAGAGGACCGAAGGCAAAGCGATCTATAAAACCCTTCGTGTCATCCGACAGAACATGGTCATATGCCCACAATGTGGACGAATAACCCGAAAACATCCTCATGTCCCCGGCGCAAGAACCAGGTCCTTACCATCCTAATCCTTTTCAAAATCACAACGCAAGCGAGGAACATGCGGATACGTAGGTCTCAGACCTCGCTTACCTATACTAGCTCCCTAATCACTATACCGCGCGCTAGGGGCTCAGGCTCGTCTTCCTCTTCCTCGTCTGCAGACTTCTCCACAGGTCGTCCTCGCCCGACCTTGTGTCTCCCTCCACCTCTACCTCAGCCTCATGCTGCGCCTAGTAGACGCGGCACGAGGGTCACGCTCACTAGCACTACGACATAAGTTACAACGAGGTTAAGGTGTCCCCTTGCGTACTGAACCAGTGCTCATACGAGCCTGAGACGGTCTCTCGCCAATCGAACCCGAACTCGTCTCAACTTGGGACGATGACCCCTTGCCAAATATGGCATCATAAAACACATCACCTGCATGAAACGCATGCCACACATGCACAAAGACAAGGCAATTTATTTACAAGCATTCACGATAAGTACAAAGCTTGATGGTTTCTATATGATATATTTCATAAGTGTGTCAAAAACGGTCCTACAAGCACCCAAATTTTGAGTTTATGGTTTCTACATGCTATATTAACCTCAAAGAACACACCCTAGCAATTAAGTTTCACTTTCGACATCCGAGCAAAAACCCCCTATGTGCTCAAAAACACCGTTTTTACCCACTTTAAGACGGTATTTTCACACCCAAATTCTTACTTTTCTCACAAATTGAGGCTAGATATACACTATACTAGTTGTGAAGAAGCTACACCGAAGTTTAATTGAAATTTTTAGACCAAAAATCGAAAGTCCAAAATCGACCCAAACCCTAGGTTGGACGAAAATGGCTCGATTTGGCCCTATTTTCACATGCTCTTTATACATTGAAGCAAGGACAACATTATACAAGTTTCAAGCAAAGTTTTCATGTAAAGAAACGGCAATTTCAAGCACAAATACGGGTTTTCACAGAAAACCGTTAATTTCAACTTTTCAAGCAAAATACACACATTTCAAGGCTAAAAATGCATAAAAAGCAATGGGTTAGAGTCATGTCATGATCCATGACGTCACAACGCAAGAAAAACGAGAAGATTTTATGAACAAAACCGCTAGAACGGAGTTTTTTAGTGAGATAAACCGCGAGAATTATAATGGCTAACTCGGGCTGTTGTTTTTGTTTTTAAATCAGATCTGGAACAAGGTCTCCTAACCGCAAGAGCTCATGCGGCTAAGGTACCCAGCCGCTTATTCTCTACCGGTTGGGCTTGCTTGTTTCTACTTCGTTTTCTTCTATTTTAGGCATTTGGTTGGGTTCATTAACTCATACTAGCTTCCCTTACACACCAACATGCTTGGTTCTGACAAATTTACACAAATAACAGCATAAAGCATCAGTGTAGGCAAACACCACTACACAAACACCTCCATACTCCCCAGCGGATCTACACAACTATAAAAGGCAAGTACACACCTACGCAAAAGCATTATGCAATAGCACAGATACTACGCAAAAGCACTACGCAGCAACAAAAGCAAACACACCAACAAACGAAACTACGCACAACACAAGCAGAAGCATTTCGCACCCAGCACTACATCCAAGCAAAAGCATCGACAACAACTACGCAATGACGCAAGCACAAGCAATGAAGCAAAAAAGGCATTTCGCGGGCCGACATGCCCCTAAAACGTGCATGGACCGTCATGTCTTTAAACGTGTTGTCCCGCCCCGGATGTCCCTACATGGAGTCCCGGTCTCTCCCCAAGACACATGCTCTACGTCGCCGATGGTATCAAGACTGCAACGGTCCGGATACTGTCAACGAAGTTTGACTAGCGCCTTACTCCAACTTCAGTCAAACCGAGGGCTCTGTGAATACCCATATTCGTACCACCCAAAGAAAACCCAGTGATGTAACAGACTTTTAATTCGCATGCTTTAATTTAACTTAAATGGTACAAAATTTCGAAATTTGAGTTGAAATGTAAAATTGCTAAAATGAGTCAAAGTGCTTTGCTCCCCTCTGTGCTTACACCGAGAGGAGACAAATCTACACCTGTTTCGAGGCTGTGAGAGTGTGTTTGCAATCTGGTAAGCCGCGGAGCTTGAGGAGATGGTGGCTGTTGGGAAAGACTCGATTGAACAATGGATAACTAAGGTTTGGAGTAAGTTATATAAGAGAAATGGATCGCGATTTATGGTTGTGTTTGGGGCGACTTGGCGAGCTAGAATGGATTTGATTTGGTTTTTGAGGAGGTGGCGTTTCAAGAGGTGGTGGTGATGGATAGAATAACTTCAAGTATTACGAAGCTGAATGAAGTGGTTGTTAGATCTGCCTGAAGACGTAAGCAAATCAGAGTGAAATAAGGGGAGTGAGTGGCACCGTAGAGAGGACTGGTGAAATTTAATGTTAGTGCCACTATTATTGACGAGATGGGGTTGGGTATTGTGGATACCCACTTCCGTACCTCCCACCAAAAACCCAGTGATGTAACAATGGACTTTTACATGCATGCTTTTCCATTAACTTAAACGGTACTAACTGTGTCGAATTCAAGTTGAGTCGTTTTAAAATGCTAGAAGAGGTCACTAGGTGTCATCACTCCTAATAAATGTCTTTTGGTTTACTTAGAGTCTAGCCTGTCTCGAGTCTAGGTCCAAATCTGCATGCGCGCATCCCTTTACAAACACATAAAGTTATTGGCCCTTTTACATTAACAAGGCCCAATTTAGTTCTCTTAAATTCCTAAATTTAGGGCCGGTTACCAAAACCACCTTTTATCACTAGCAAACACGAAATACGGCCTCACAGGTCATCCTATTTTACAAAACACTACAAAATACGCCCATTTCACATTTCCGGGTTTCGGGCCCAGAACCGAGCCCAATGACACTCCTGGCCCGCTTCCCAAGGCCCTGGATAACCTAAACAAGCCCTACATCCAGCAAAAACACCGTACCTTAGAGCTCAAGAAGGAATATACCGTATATCCCAAAAGATAATTTGGAAATATACGGAAAAAGATGACTTTGCCCGCCCCCCCAATTGCAAGCAGCCTTACGGTTAGGGGAGGAATTCGCAAGGGTCCTTGCGATTACCTCAGGCATTCGCAAGGTGTCTTGCGATTCATACTGCTGGTTTTATCCTGTAGGTTTCCTAAATCTTGACGAGTTCTCTACTATAAATACAACTCCACCCCCCGCATACGTTTCAAAAAAGACAATTGAACATCAGATTACACAACAAAACTTCAGCAAACTCTCACACAAGCCTCACGCAATAAACACCTTTGAATTCTTCATTTTCTTGTGTCGAATTCTTCCCTCTTAGGCGAAGCGCTGCCGGTTTCCTAGTTCGAGACAGGTAGGTCTTAATCCTAGCATGGACTAAGGTTTTCTTTACTTCTTTGACTTATAAGGGTCTACATTAGGCTCGCCCCGACTTTGGTACGCGAGTCTGCTTTTCTTAAGGCGGCCATGCACCTCGAATACACACCCTATTCGTAACACCTTTCCAAAGTCGCATAAGCAACTGACCCCCTTTAAAATAAACCAAATGGACTTTATTTTATGTTTACATTTAGCAAATCCTCATCTTGCATTTAATCACTTAACAATGAATTCGACATTAAGTGAACCGTTTTCGTTAACAAGTTTAAGCATGCTTGACTAAGGGGTTTTAAACAATCTCTTTTGCATTTGCATTTGCATTCTTTATACAACCTAAATCACACTTGTACGTAGCGAATTACTTAAGCTCACATATCGTTTCTTTGCATTGTTCTCAAGCTTAGTAGAGGGTATCTTTAATAGGCTTTTCCAAAAGATATTTCATAAAACATTATTTGAACTATTCTTTAGAAGAGTACCCTCACCCGAATCCGAACCTGGTTTCACAATAGCCTTAGACGGATGGGTGTCGACGTGCCTTGAACTCTAAGACGTGTCTTTGAGCATAAGGACACGGAGGCGGGTTCTAAATTTCCCTCATAATTTCGTGGCGACTCCAAAGTAGTTTTTAAAGGTTTTTCCAACTTAATCTTTTTCAACTCTTCGCCCCTTAGCAAGACGTCGAGTGGTCCTATTTAACCCCGGTACCTACAGTTGGCGACTCCGCTAGGGAAAGGTTTTATTTTTAAAATTGAAAATAGCTTTTTTCCTTTTAAAAAAAAAAACGAGACTCGAACACTTGAGAACAATCATTATATGTGAGCTAAGCATATTCGTTAGAGTCGAATCCAGTGGAATCAAACACAAACACCCTTGAGAGGTACCTCCAAATGCAGGCGTCGTCCATTCGATGAAGCACATTCTGGACTAACTTTCCTCTCACCCCTCCACGGCTTGCCGTAACGAACTGGTTTGACCGCCCCAGGGCTTCCTTCGTATCCTACACGTTTTACCGTATGGGCGAAGGGTTAAAAGCATCTGCCAAAGCGTACTCAAACTAGTTGGAGGCGTACGGGACTTGACCAAACGACCAAGAGTCATACGTACAAATGCGAGGCTATACAATATAGCATTTTCAAAACACATTTGCATTGCATATTTTCGAAAAGTCGCTTAAAGTTTTCAAAGATATAAATCAATCTAACAACTAACAAGCTAACACTTTTCAAACAAAATAATCGCGGGTTCTTGAAATAAACATTTTTCAAATTTCCTTTTCCACAACTAGCGAAACCCGAGTCAAGGTTTCTAACCCAAACTCGTGGATTTTATTCTTTGAGTCTCGCGGCTCAAATCTTTTTTTAACATCTTTGACTTGACTAGCTCAAGTCGAATCCTTTTCGCACATCCAACCTTAGCCCACGACAACATACCGTCATTCCGGCTAAGTGGATGCAAAACAAACAAAGCATTTTAACATCGAGGCGAGTTGCGCGCACGCATTCTCGTCTCAAAAACACCCCTAGCTCAAACATTTTTGAAAACTTCCTTCTTTTTCAAGCTTAAAAGATTCTTTTCAAACGAATGCATAAATGAACGTGTCAATCAAGTTGGTCGTGTCACTGATACACTCCATTCAAATGTAGGGTTTCACCTAGATACTCGTCGCACCAAAAACCGAGTCGACATCCCTCACAAGAAACGAACCTACACCCGCCAAATGGCCAGCAATGACGATGTTAACGCACTCCGTGAGCGAGTCACCAAGCTGACGAACGACCTCAACCTCCTACTAACCCACCACAAGGCCGAGGTAGAGCGTTTGGAACAACGCATCAAGGACAAGGCCGACAAGCATGTCTCGATCCGCACTCTTGAGGTCCTTAACCAAAAGCACAACGAAGGCTTCATCGAGTATCTCGCCTGATAGAAAAGGGTACTCGCACAAATTCCAAATCGTCCACACGAGTACGAACTTGTGCCTAAGTTCATAAACAACCTGCGACCCGTGTATCAATTATACATGCGGTACAGCAACATCCAAGATTTCGAACAACTCATTAAGGTCGGCACTCAAATCGAGGACGACCTTAGAACTAGCGCCATGGCCAAATACACCAGCCATACCTATCAAAATAGCTCATCAAAGTCTCCTCGCGCGACCAAGAGCGAGGAAAACCGCATTGTGGATAGCCTTGCAACCAAAAGCTATAGGAGCTTCATGCCTTACACTAAGGCATTCCATAGGTTGGTTGAAAACAACTACCTACAACCAATCGGGCCTACTAGCGAGCCGCCCGAAGACAGAAAGCCAAAATTTTGGAAACCGAATGCTTTCTGTGCATACCCCCGAGGCAAAGGGCACAACACTGAAGACTGCTTCAAGCTTAAGCATGCCATCCAAGATCTCATCGATCAAGGAAAGCTCGACAAACCATCTCAACCATCCAAGCCGTCCAACGACGATAACCCTTTCGCCGACCACACAATCTTCGTGGAATCGCCTCCCATTATGAACAGCTCCAACCTCATCAAACCAAGCGACAATCAAATCAATGGCGTTTGGTTCAACGATAAGGGGGACGAGTGGCCTCTATCCAACCAAGCCACGGTCCAAGGCGGCAAAAATATTTACTCTCCCGCTCCGCCACCCAAACCATCCAACAAGGATCACCCTCCATACAACCATACGATCTTCGCAGGATCACTTCCTCCCATAGATCCCTCAGACTTTGTCACTCCCGCAAGCCCAACGCCTAACGCGGACATTTGGAATAAACTGACATACGGGGATGCGCCTATAAAATGCAAGCCATCACGACTTAAAAGGAAGATGGCGAGAGCGGAGGCGTTGGCAACTGCGAAGAAGAAAAAATTCTCCTAGGATCCAATGTCGTAGGCGTCGGGTCATCTGTCGACCCACCTTCTAGCTTTAGCTTAGACTTTTTATTTACGGAGACTAGCTCCAGCTCTTCTCCTAATATGTCAAACAATTCATTTTTAATGAATGATACGAATAAGTTTGCTTATGTCTCGTCTCAAGCTAAAAACAAACAACCAAACAATAAACAACAAACAAACAATAAACAATTGAATCAAAAACAACGCAACACATCACACTAACTCGTGCGATAAAAATGAACTAACGAATGAACAATCATTAAATAAATACATTGCAAACGTCGTAAGCAAACCAACGCAGGATCCAATCATCAAGGACACCATAACCATCAACGTGGGAACCCCCGAAGAACCAAGAGAACTGCAACTGGGCGCTTCACTAAGCGAAGACGAACGCGCACAATTCACACGACTTTTAACCGAGTTCAAAGACGTCTTCGCATGGTCATACAAAGACATGCCCGGCATCGATCGAAGCATTGTTGAATACCACATCCCTATCAAACCCGGTTTCAAACCTGTCAAACAAAAACTAAGGAGACTACGACCCGAATGGTCCCTTATGGTGAAGGAAGAAATCGAGAAGCAGTTACAAGCCGGCTTCATTCAAGTCGTCGAGTACTCAGATTGGGTTTCAAATATGGTCCCAGTTCTCAAGAAAAACGGCAAGATACGAGTCTGCGTCGACTTCCGCGATTTAAACAAGGCAAGTCCAAAGGACGACTTTCCATTACCGCACGTGGACGTCCTAGTCGACAACACCGCCGACCATGCTCTCCTGTCCTTCATGGATGGTTATGCAGGCTATAACCAAATTAAGATGGCCCACGAGGACATGGCCAAGACCACATTCATTATACCGTGGGGCACATACTGCTACACGGTTATGCCTTTTGGTCTAATAACCGCAGGTGCAACATACCTACGCACCACAACTACACTTCTACATGACATGATGCACAAGGAGGTCGAAGTTTACGTTGACGACATGATCGTCAAGTCCAAGGAAAGAGGTGATCACATCACCAACCTTCGCAAATTCTTCCTATGCCTCCGTCAGTACAAGATGCGCCTCAATCCCCAGAAATGCACATTTAGAGTAAAATCCGTCAAGCTACTAGGACACGTAGTTAGCCAAAGAGGAATCGAGGTCGACCCCTCAAAAATAAAGGCAATTATGGCAATGCAACCTCCTAAGAACCTAGACGAAATCCGAAGCTTCTTAGGTCAAATCCAATACATCTCACGCTTCATAAGCAAACTAATCATGATATGTGAACCAATCTTCAAAAAGCTCAAGAAGACTGACCATGTCGAATGGGACGAAGCGTGCCAACAAGCATTTGACAAGGTCAAGGAGCAATTATCAAGCCCTCTAGTACTAAAGCCATCACAAAAGGACCTACCCTTATCAGTCTACCTCACAACAACATCCACTGCAATGGGCGCCATACTCGCACAAGAAGTCAATTGTGAAGAGCACCCTATTTATTACATTAGCAAGAAGTTTCTCGACTACGAAACTCGATACGCACCCGTCGAGAAAAGTTGTCTAGCATTAGTATGGGCATCCAAAAAGCACCGTCACTATATGCTTGCACACCAAACAAAGGTCTATTCAAAAAGGGACCCAGTCAAATACCTTTTCGAGAAACCCGTGCCAAATGGACGCATGGCACGATGGACGTTGCTCTTAGCCGAATTTGACATCGTCTACGTCCCTCTCAAAGCAATCAAGGGATGAGCCGTCTCGGATTTTCTCGCCGAGCACGCAGTCGACGAGGAACCTATCGTCGACACTACATCATTTCCCGACGACGGAATTGATAACATAAACGACGAGCAATGGGAGGTATACTTCGATGGTTCATCCAATTATCGAGGTTGTGGAATAGGAATACTCCTCATTTCCCCTAATGATGAACACACACCCCTCTCCATCAAATTGGACTTTGATGTGACTAACAACGCCGCAGAATATGAAGTGCGCCTGCACGGACTCCAGGCCGCGCTCATACTTAATGCAAGGAATCTACGAGTATACGGGGATTCCTCCCTAATCATCAAGCAAGTATATGGAGCATGGAAGATACTTAATGAAAACCTTGCACTTTATCAAAGCAAAATCCAAGACCTCATCGTCAAATTCAACCGCGTAGAGTTATTGCACTTGTCTCGCGAAGAAAATTAATTCGCGGACGCCTTATCAAAACTGGCGTCACTACTCAACATGCCCCCGGGAATGCAAACCATTCCCATCGTCGTGGAACGACGCAGCGAACCCGCATACATATGTGACATCGAAGCCGAGGAAGAACAAACCGAGCCTTGGTATCAAGCAATTATCAACTTCAAACGGAATGATGAATACCCACCTAACACCGACAAGCACGGAAAAAGAGCTCTTCGGCTTCTAACATCTCAATTCGTGCTAGAAATGGACAAATTGCTCAAGAAAACGCCTCAAGGTACACTACTCTTGTGCGTTGACTACAAAAAAGGACAAGAGATCATATCTCAAGTCCATGATGGCAAGTGCGGACCACACATGAACGCACGAGCCCTATGAAAACAAATCCTTAGGCTAGGATGGTATTGGACAACCATGGAAGCCGATTGCGCGAAATACGTCAAGCATTGCCACAATTGCCAAATTTTCGCGAACGTACAACACGTACCCCCTTCACCTTTATACAGCCTCACATCGCCAGGGCCATTCTCGACATGGGGAATTGACGTCATTGGCAAAGTACACCCGGTGGGCGCAGGAGGACACTGCTTCATCATCGTGGCCATCGACTATTTCACAAAATGGGTCGAATCCGCATCATACTGTAAACTTGGCACGAAGGAAGTCGCCAAGTTCATACAAAACAACATCATATGCAGATACGGTATACCCCACGAGCTGATCAGCGATCAAGGCTCACATTTCCGAGGAGAAGTCGAACCACTCCTCACGAAATACAACATTCAACGACACAGATCATCACCTTACCGAACTCAAACCAATGGAGCGGTAGAAGCTGCAAACAAAACCGTCGTAACCATCCTAAAAAAGATGATCGACACTTGCCATGACTGGCCATACAAAATTTCCTACGCCTTATGGGGATATCGCACAACGATACGCACACCAACAAGGATGACACCCTACTTCCTAACCTATGGCATAGAAGCCGTATAACCCGTAAAAATCGAAATGCAATCACTTCGAATTCTCATGGAAGCAGACATACCCGAAGCAGAATGGGCACGCAAACGATACGAGCAACTCATTCTCCTAGACGAAAGACGTTTACATTCACTAAGTACAGTTCGAATGTACCAATCACGTCTACAACACGCATACAGCAAGCGAGTCAAACCACGCAACATCACCGTGGGTGACTTGGTCCTAAAGTTAGTAAGGGCACCATTACCGGTCGATCCAAGAGGGAAATTCAAACCCAATTGGGCCGGGCCGTACTTGGTTAAGGAAATCCTTCCCGGAGGAGCGGTAAAACTAACCGACCTTGACGGCGAAGAATTCAACTTGCCCACAAACCTCGATCAGCTTTTGAAGTACTACCCTAAAACTTTACACAACTTTGCAATGTATTTCAAACGAACAAACAAACAAACACACACACACACATGGATGAACTACGTTTGGTTTGATTCCATCCACATGGATACGTAGGCAGTCTTGCAAAATACCCAACCGAATATATGAACTACGCCTGGTTTGATTCCATACACTTGGATACGTAGGCCGTCTTGCAAAAGACTCAACCAAATTCACGAACTACGCCGGTTTGATTCCGCACGAAACGCGGATACGTAGGCAGCTTTTCAAAGCACAACCGAACACCTTTAAACATATGCCCGAAGCTTAAAAAGGTCGAGGGCAATGCACTCACAAAATGACACGCTCAAAGCTTAAAAAGGTCGAGAGCATAGTTAACACAAAAACATAAGTCCAAAGCTTCAAAAGTCAAGGATTTACAATAAAATAGGCACGTCCAAAGCTTAAAAAGGTCGAGGACTTAAAACAAAATGCATATCCAAAGCTTAAAAAGGTCGAGGATAGACAAAACACAAAAGCAAACGAGACGAGACAAAAGCAAACACTTTCTTTATTATTCGCTAATCTTGAAAATGTTTACATTTTAGGCAAAGAGTTTAAAACTAGATTTCAAACTCTATTTTATTCATTGAACAAATTAAACAAAAACATTCTTTGAATAAAACACTAAAATCTAAGTCTAAAAGTCACTTCTACGACGCTTCATGTTCTTGTCTTCTTCGTCCTCCTTAGAAGCATCCGCACTAGCAATTACCGAAGCAACCACCGGATTTGAAGCATTCCTCTCGAATCCTGGGGGCTCGACAGGATCCTCCTCAACAACCTTAGCATCCTTTGGTTTCTCGCCCAAACGGTCCTTCACGGTCACCTTCGGTCCGAGTCGTTCCTTAACCAGCTTGGATGAAGACGCTCCCGCACTCGAGCTCGCCAAGTCGCCATAGTCCCATTTTCCTCGCACCGCCGCGTGTGCCAACGGAGGCCTTGGACCCGTCCGCTCCCGTCCTCGCAAATGCACCATCGCCGATAGAAGTCCGGGACACGAGTAGTCTCGGAACCAGCGCTATTACAAGAATATCTATTACGGGCTACCGCAAATTGTCGACCGAATAAAGTAGTCGCCAAATGGCGACCGAAATATTGAGCGGGCGACTGATAATAGTCGACAATAGTCGACTAGGAGGCGACCAAAAAAAGCGGGCGGCGGCATCGGTCGCCACATCGATGGCCGAAGAAGCGAGGCGACCGAATTGATCGGTCGCCATATCGGTCGCCTGCAGAATTTTCGATTATATCCATGACTCTCCTTCCTTCTTCATTTCAAAGTTCACTTTAAAAAAAAAGCGAAAGTTCACCCGCAATTTCACATCGTACTTGCTTTGGTTTTCGATTTTCGGGTGTAATCTAGTTCATTCTTGCTTTGGAACTTCTAATCCTAGCCTAATCACGTCAATGTATGTTAATTCTTTTAGATTTGTATGTTCTGATTATATTATGTTAATTTTGGTTATATTGTTTAGATTTTGTAATTATTTTAGTATTGTTATGTTTGAATGATGTTTGGTTATTGTTTGTGAAGTATAATAGGTGTTGAATTTGTTTAAGATTAGAGAATAATTGATTACAATTGAAATTAGGGTTTGTGAAATTGGGGTTTTTTTAAGCTTGAAATTGGGGGTTAATTGTTTGAATGATGTTTAGTTATTGTTTGTGAAGTATAATAGGTGTTGAATTTGTTTAAGATTAGAGAATAATTGATTACAATTGAAATTAGGGTTTGTGAAATTGGGGTTTTTTTAAGCTTGAAATTGGGGGTTAATTGTTTGAATGATGTTTAGTTATTGTTTGGGAAGTTAATTTCTTTAATATTAGAGAATTTGTTGAATTGGTTTAATTACTTGTTTAATGATGTTGAATTGGGGGTTATTGCTTGTTTAATGATGTTGAATTACTTGTTTAATGATGTTGAATTACTTGTTTGAGCTCTTGGGTATTGAATATATTAAATTGGTTGAATTACTTGTTTGAACTCTTGGGTATTGAATATATTAGACAATGTTTTAATGATAGTTTAAGATTAGAGAATGTTTAAATGTTGTTTAAGATTAGATAATGTTAGATTATTATTTTTATGTTGAAATTAGTTCTCAAATATTAAGTTGGTTAAATTTCTTGTTTGAACTTTTGGATATTGAATTATTTTTCTTATATTGGTTAGCTTATAATAATGAAGAGATTGGAGCGTGAATGGATGTATGAGGAAAGATTTGATAAGAGAAAGCGACCTATTGAAAAATATGTTAAAGGAGTCACAGGAATTTATTGAATTTGCTAAACAACAAGAAGAATATCGACTTGGAGAAAACAACATTAGGTGTCCTTGTAGCAAATGTAAAAATCTAAAATACGTTGATGAATACTCCGTTGAAGAACATCTTATCTCTAACGGCTTTCTTCCACATTATTATCCATGGATTTGCCATGGCGAATCTTACTCTCCAATTCCCGAAGAGTCACAAAATTCTCAAAATAATAATTCCTATAGAGATATGGTCGTTGATGCCTTTGGAATATAATATTTTTAATAATAATGAAACAATACATAATGATGAAGAAGTTCCAAATCCTCAAGCTAAAGCATTTTTGACATGTTAAATGCTTACAAAACCGTTGTTCGAGAAGAGCAGAATCTCTTTGTTACAAGCCGCCTCTAGAGTTATAACGATGAAATCTGAGTTCAATATGCCATTTCAAGCTGCTGATGCTATTGCTTCCTTGTTGGAGGATTCTGCACCCGAAGAAAATGTTATGGCTGGCTCGTACATAATACAATGAAGCTTCTAAAAGGCCTTCAACTCCCTCATAAAAAAATTCATGCATGTAAAGAAGGATGCATGTTATTTTGGAAGAATGATGCCTTACTAGACAAGTGTAAGGATTGTGGAAGGGATAGATATGAACAAAGTGAGGGAGATATCGTTTTGAGGGATAGTAGAAAGGGTGGAAAAGGGAAGAAACGTCATGCAAAAAAGAAAAAAGTTCCAGTGAATGAGTTAACTTATTTCCCATTTTCAGCTCGATTGCAAAGATTGTATGCCACAAAAAATATCGCTGAGCAAATGAGGTGGCATAAAGAAAATCCGCGACAACCAGGAAAGATGTGCCATCCGAGTGATGGGGAGGAGTGGAAGCGCTTCGATGAAATGTATCCTGAATTTTCTCAAGAACCTCGTAATGTTCGACTAGGATTGTGTACTGATGGATTTGCACCGTTCAGTCAATTCGGTAAAAAATATTCCAGTTGGCCAGTGATGGTGACACCGTACAACCTACCACCTTGGTTGTGTTTAAAAAGACAATTCATCTTCTTAGCATTACTCATTCCTGGTCCAGACAATCCTAAAGATAAAATGGATGTCTACATGCAACCAGTTGGTGGAAGAGTTGCAACAAATGTGGGAAGTTGGTGTTGAAACTTACGATGTGTCCTTGAAATGCAATTTCACTCAAGGCTTCTCTTTTGTGGACCATTAATGATTTTCCTGCTTACGGTATGCTGTCTGGATGGTCTACTGCTGGTAGAAAGGCGTGTCCATGTTGAATGGAAAATAGTAAAGCGTTCTGGCTTCCTAACGGCAATAAAACAAGGTGGTTTGATTGTCATAGGCAATTTTACCTACAGCGCATGGGTTTAGGAAGAACAAGAGAGCTTTCAAGAAAGGAAATGAGGAGCACTATCATTCTCCTAATCGACTTACGGGGGAGGAGATATGGCAACGCATTGCTAATTTTCCGACTATCGTTGACGGCACGGAAGAAGAATTGAAGAAGTTGAAGAAGAAAAAGAACGGTTGGAATAAACGAAGCATATTCTGGGATTTACCGTATTGGAAAACGATGTTAATTAGACACAACTTGGATGTCATGCATATTGAGAAGAATTTTTTGAGATGTTGATTAATGCGGTAATGGATGTTGAAGGGAAAACATGTGACACGGTTGGTTCGCGAAAGGACTTGAGACTATTTTGCGGCCGAGTCGATTCACATATCCGTAGTGACGGTCAAATTCCCAAATCCATTTTTGCTCTTGACAAAACTCAAAGGAAGTTGTTGTGTGAGTGGTTAACAAAGCTGAAATTTCCCGATGGATATGCTTCTAATTTTCGGCGATGCGTAGATGTTAACAAATTAAAGTTGCAAGGAATGAAAAGTCACGATTGCCATATTTTTATGGAGCGATTGCTTCCGATAGCGTTGAAACATCTTCTCCCTACTACTGTTTGGAATGCAATAGTGGAAATCAGTCAATTTTTTCGAGATTTATGTTCGTCGACAATTTCTGTTGATGACATGATTCGTCTCGAGAATAATATTCCAGAAATCTTATGCAAGCTTGAAATGATTTTTCCTCCTTCTTTTTTCAATTCGATGGAGCATCTTCCAATACACTTGCCGTTTGAAGCTAAAGTTGGCGGCCCCGTACAATATAGGTGGATGTATCCATTTGAAAGGTAATTAAATTTAAATTGTGAAAAAATAAAGTTTAATTATTTTATACAATTTTTTCACTTTCAAAAACATATAACTTTTTAACTTTGTTTAGGTTCCTAAATCATTTGAAAAGAAAAATTGGTAATAAAGCTCGAGTGGAAGGTTCTATATGCAACGCATATTTAACCGAGGAGATCGCAAACTTTTGCTCCTTATATTTTGAAGCACGTATAGACACCAAAGCCAAAAATTTGAATCTTCATGAAGTGGATGATGTTGATTCTACTATTCCTGAATTTTTTCAATATCCGGAGCCTCGGTCCTTCTCAACTTATAGGTATTTGGAAGACAAAGAGTATGATCGTGCTCATCTATACGTGCTAACAAACTGTGAGATTTTGAGAGAATATAATGAGTAAGTAACATTTTTCTTTAGAACTTTTTTTATTATATATGACACATTTTTAAAAGTAAAATAATAAATTACTTAGTTATTGTTATTCAGGATGTTCGAAGCATTTATACTTACAAAGTATCATCAAACTACCTTCAATGATGTATGGAGTAAATACGATGAACAGTTCCCATTGTGGTTCCGCAAGCACGTTGTCGAAAACAACGTTCAAGATCCGTTGGTACGAGCTTTAGCCTTAGGTCCTGGTAAGAAAGTGAAGACGTGGACACGATATCTAGTAAATGGTTTCAACTTTCACACATTTGAATATGGTCAAAATAAGGCTAGATGCAATTACGGCGTCACGATTTCTTCCATTTGATGAGGCGACTATTATGGTATAGTGGAAGATATTATTGAGTTGTGCTATTATGGAAGTGAGCGTGTTTATCGAATCGCTTTGTTTAAGTGTCAATGGATGGACACTTCTAATGCCGGTATGAGAGTCCACAAACAGTACAAGCTCGTTGAAGTGAACCATAATCGACGATACTCAAAGTATGATCCATTCGTCCTAGCTCATCAAGCACATCAAGTGTATTATGCTTCTTATCCGATCGTTGCTAATGATAAAAATCAAAAAAATTGGTGGGCGGTTGTTAAGACTAAAGCACGTTCAGAAGTAGATACAACCTTTTTCCAAGAAGAGGTGGTATCAAATGGTACTACTTTGTGTGAAGTTGATGACGTTGTTTACAATGTCAACGAGATTGAACAAAACGACGATGAAGGAGTTGAAGAGGAACTCTTAGAGGTGAATGAGGACGACGACGATTTAGAGGAACGAGAAGAAGAAGACGACGAAATAGTTTCTACTGATGAGAGTGATGACGACGAAGACGAGTACGATAGCGATAATGAAGATGGTGAAGAGCACGACAATAATGATGATGAAGACGAAGACGAAGACGACGAGGATGACAACATCTTTGATGATTAGATTTTAGTGTTTTTTTTTTTCCCCGTATGTATGTTCGACAACATTTTAGACTCTTTATATGTAATTTTAAACTGTTTTAATTTGTAGTGTGTTACTAACTTGTCTCATTTAATTTTATACTCATTATGTTGTTTTTTTAGTTTGAATTATGTCTTCAGGGCGAAGCAGAAAAGGAAGCTCCTCCAGATCGTCATTGAGGTCCGGCGAGGAGAATGAGTCGTCGGATAGTCAGGAGACGCAACAACAAAACGAAGAGCAGGAGCCAGACGACACCCCCCCAATAGATGCGACCGGCAAATTAATTTTAGACCCGAAATCATATTGGTAAGTTGTTCATATTGGTAAGTTGTTCATTTATATATATATATATATACTCATGTGCTTATTATTTTAACGCAAAAATTGTAAGGTTTCCGCAAAAGAAAATTACTAAGGCATGTACGGAGAGTACAAAAGCGCTTATACTTAGGTTACACTTGTTGGTCGTCGATACTGCATTTACTTGAAGGAGCAGTGGTTTAATATTTTCCGGGTACGTATATAAATTTTTAAGCCACTAGTGTTTTTTAAAATGTATACATATTATTACGCAGAATTTGTTTAATATTTGGTTTTATACGTAGAATTCGTGCACTTGGAACCCAGTTCTTGAGCATTTAGTCCGTGCAAAGTACGAGTAAACGTGTCAAAAACGCTTCAAGGACAACATGTATAAAATTTGTCAAAAAGAAAGAAGAAGCGTGATTCATGAATGGTAATAAAACTAACTTAAATAAAAATGGTAATAGTCGGAGTTTGTTGTTTGGTTTTATTTAGTTGTCGCTATATTTTTCCTTGTAGATCTTTGCGATTCAACGACTTCTTTGAAGGTGCGAGGCACGCTGAATTTCAAAAGAAATCCAAACAAGCGGCGTTGAATATTAGGGAGGAGATCCAAATGCTCGTGTCGAGCCAAGTTATTATAGAGGATCGCAGAGTCGCCTTGATCGTGCACAACAACTAGAAAAAGTAAGTTTTAATATATCGTTTACATAATCCAATAATAGTATGATTGTGTATATTTAAATTAATAATTGTTGCCGTTTTTTGGACTAAAGGCAAACAAAGGACAAGCGGCGACCGCGTTTGACATTTTTTTGGACACGCACGCCAAGAAAGACGAGGAAGGCGGTTTGCATTTCGCGAGAAAGAAAGACTCGGATAAATATGTAAGGAATTGTTGGTCGTAATTAATGAGATTTATAATCTTTTTAATTTGTTGTAATTAAATAGCATAATTGATTTGCTCTTCGGTAGAGGCGTATATGAAGCGAGTCGAGGAGGAGCACGGAACTAAACCCGATCAAATTTGGTTGGAAGTGAGCGAAGGGTTTAAAAAGGCGGTTTATGGAGTCGGAACGCAGCCTTGAGTATCTTTACGAGAAGAGAAACCGCAGACATCGATGGCGACTCCATGTACGCGCCGGGCATTGTAAGGAAATTAGAAGATCGCGTCGCCAATCAAGACGAACGCCTTTCTGCTCAAGACGAGGAGCTCAGGTTGATGAGGGAACAACTGCAGCGGATGCAGACCTACTTTGAGCAGTGTAATCCGGGGATTGGTCCGCAGTTTCCTGACCCTAGAGACCCTCACGGTGGTGGCCCGAGTAGTGGAGCATCGGTTGGGTTTCAAGTGTAGAGTATGTCTTTTTCCGTTTATGCAAACTAGTTTGTTGTTGAAACTGTTAGTGATGTTGAACATGTTTACATGGCTTTTGTGTTGCAGTACTAAACTGGATGCGTTTGTACGGTTGAAAATGTTGAATTTGTACGGTTGTGTTTGTTGTTGAAATTGTATGGGTTGGTTATACCGTTGAATTTGCAGGTTTGTTGAATTTGGTTATGAAATTAGTACGGCCAATACGTGAAAACGCACGAATTGTAAATTTGATAGATTAGCGGCGAAAATATTAAGGTAGCGACTGAGTAACGGTCGTCACGTGCCTAAACGAGCAAAAAAACCAGTGAGTAGGCGACTGAAAAATAACGTTGGCGACCGATTTTCGGTCGACAGATGGTCAAAAACAAAAAAAACAGAGAGGCGAGTGGCGGCGACCACGGTCGCAGCGTCGAAATATGGCGACCGAAGTCGGTCGCCAGCCGCCTTTTTTTTTTTGGAAAATAATTGAAAACCAGTGAATGGGCGACTGTGTGGCGACCGACTAGCGGTCGCCCTCTTCGAAATATGGCGACCGAAGTCGGTCGCCCGCCTTCAATTTTTTTTTGAAAAAAAAGTTGTGCGTGGCGACTGCAGTCGGTCGCCCGCCGCTGTTATGGCGACTGATTTGTCGGTCGCCATTTTTTGGCGACTGTTTTCGGTCGCCCGACCTCAAAAAAAGGCGACTGAGCCTCGCTATTGTGTGGCGACCATCGTCGATCGCCCGCCTATTTTAGCGACTGATGTTAGTAGCCTTTTTCAGTCGCCCGTGGAAGATATTCTTGTAGTGGCAGCTGGCCTAGCCCAGGTCACTCAAAGACCATCCTCGCGCCCATGCATCGATCATTTGGTTGTTTAGAACAACCACCCACCTAATTACACCCTATTGTACATGGATCATTCACAAGACACGACGAAACGATCAAAAACACGTCATTTCGCAATTCGTTTAAGCTCATTTCGAATTTTTAAAATTAAAATGAACATTTTTGCAAGCATTTTCTAAAACACATTTTGAAGCAAAACATCCCAATCGGGAATCATTTGTTTTTCAAACATTCAAGCTACTAACTAAACAGGTACGGTACACGAATGGAAGAGAGAAGACGAACAACGTCCATACAACGACAACTGCAGTTCAAGCGACTACACAACGAACTACTCGACGAAGTCCCTCTGCACCCGAGCCATGTCAGCCCGACTCTGACATAGCTGGGCCGCCTGCCCCGCCCACGCCATCCTCCAACGGTTGGCTGTCCGCCACAACCTCTTGTGAACATCCTTCGCAACCTGCAAAACACAAACACATTTACAACAATTTCACTCCATTTTGCCTTATTTTTACACTACAATAAGACAAACTACAGAGGAAATCTTAAACACGTACATTTTCTACTCCATTTTGCCTTAATTTCAATCGAATTAAGACAAACTACAGGGGGTAACCTCAAATCGAGCACATCCTTCACTACACTTTGACTCAGTTTTCATACAAAACTTAGTCAAACTCGAGGGGGTAATCTGAAAACACCTTCTCCCAACACAATTAATACCAAGCACATGCTATTCATTTTGACTCAGTTTCATACCAAACTTAGTCAAACTCGAGGGGGTAACTCAAAAACACTTTCACTCGAGCAGCTCTGTCACCAAGTTTGACCATCGTTATACACTCTAACTCGGTCAAACTGGGGGCTCACACAATACACCCCTCAAGCTTCCGTCAACGAAAAATAGGGCAATTTTTCGCAATGATACCCTAAGAAATATGAAGATCTTCAGAAGAGCAAACCGTGAGATTCGAATTTTTCCGGATTTGAAACCGCGACATGTGCGAATGAGTTCACGCTTGAAGTCGCCGATTGATAAGAGATTCCCCGGAAGAATCGCTAGTCGACAAGGCAATTTCCTAAGCATGTTTTATTCCACGTTTTCTCTCCATCTTGGGCTCGTTGATTAATTTCCAAGCCTTAGTATTTTTCTTCGTACACTCAAGCTTTCATGGTTAAGGCGTCACCTACAGTCCGCCACAAGCGCTAGCATATACATTATACGTTATGCCTCGATTAAGGCATCACCTAAAGTCCGCCATCCACGTATATTTAATATACGGCACAAGCGCAGGAATGCGCAGTACGTTCCTTTGCTTACACAAAACCTCCCCACGGAGTTCAAGACATATACATGCGCATGCCACATTTTACATCCCCAGCAGACTCTCAGCAAATCTACGTCCCTAGCAGCATTATCCTCAACGGGTCGTACGAAGTACACTTACACATAAACATCCTGCACATCCTAGACGGATTATCCTTGACTTCCCCACGGAGTTAAGCATCTACATAAGCACCTGCACTCCTTAGCGAGTCTAAGCATTACACAACCACAGACGCAAACGCCTTTGCAATTATACGTAAGCACTAAGCATATACACTTTCCCTCGGACGATAATTTCCGGCGGGCATACACCTGCACTCTTTACGAGACCAAGCAGAAGCACTAACACGAAGCACCAGCACAAGCACTAGCACGAGGCACAAGCATCTGCGCTCCTCGGCGAGACCAAGCAACAGCAATAGCACGCAAAGGCATTCAGCAGGCAGGCATGCACTTATAGTATGCAAAGATCGTCATGTCTTTAAACATGTTTGTCCCGCCCCGGATAAGCCCGGTTCGGAGTCCTCGTCTCACCCATAGACACATACTCCGCTCCGCTGATAGTATCGAAACTGTAACGGTCCGGATGCTGTCGTGTAGTATGACTTTCGCATTAGTCCAAGCTCGGTCAAACTGGGGGCTCTGTGGATACCCACATCCGTACCTCCCACCAAAAACCCAGTGACGTAACAATGGACTTTTACATGCATGCTTTTACGTTAACTTAAACGATACTAACTGTGTCGAATTCAAGTTGAGTCGTTTAAAAATGCTAGAAGAGGTCACTAGGTGTCATCACTTCTAATAAATGTCTTTTGGTTTACTTAGAGTCTAGCCTGTCTCGAGTCTAGGTTCCAATCGGCATGCGCGCACCCCTTTACAAACACATAAAGTAATTGGCCCTTTTACATTAACAAGGCCCAATTCAGTTCTCCTAAATTCCTAAATTTAGGCCCGGTAGCCAAAACCACCTTTTAGCAGTAGCAAACACAAAATACGGCCTCACGGGTCGTCCTATTTTACTAAACACTACAAAATACACCCATTTCACATTTTCGGGTTTCGGGCCCAGAACCGAGCCCAATGACACTCCTAGCCCGCTTCCCAAGGCCCTGGATAACCTAAACAAGCCCTACATCCAGCAAAAACACCGTAGCTTAGAGCTCAAGAAGGAATATACCGTATATCCCAAAAGATAATTTGGAAATATACGGAAAAAGTTGACTTTGCCCGCCCCCCAAATCGCAAGCAGCCTTGCGATTAGGGGAGGAATTCACAAGGGTCCTTGCGATTACCTCAGGCATTCGCAAGGTGTCTTGCGATTCCTACTGCTGGTTTTAATCTCTAGGTTTCCTAAATCTTGACGAGCTCTCTACTATAAATACAACCCTCTTGCATACGTTTCAAAAAGACAATTGAACATCAGATTACACAGCAAAACTCCAGCAAACACTCACACAAGCCTCACGCAATAAACACCTTTGAATTCTTCATTTTCTTGTGTCGAATTCTCCCTTCTGAAGCGAAGCACAGCCGGTTTCATAGTTCGAGACAGGTAAGTCTTAATCCTAGCATGAACTAAGGTTTTCTTTACTTCTTTGACTTACAAGGGTCTACATTAGGCTCGCCCTGACTTTGGTACGCGAGTCTGCTTTTCATAAGGCGGCCATGCACCTCGAATACACACCCTATTCGCAACACCTTTCCAAAGTCGCATAAGCAACTGACCCCCCTTAAAATAAACCAAATGGACTTTATTTTATGTTTACATTTAGCAAATCCTCATCTTGCATTTAATCACTTAACAATGAATTCGACATTAACTGAACCGTTTTCGTTAACAAGTTTAAGCATGCTTAACTGAGGGGTTTTAAACAATCTCTTTTGCATTTGCATTCTTTTTACAACCTAAATCGCACTTGTACGTAGCGAATTACTAAAGCTCACATATCGTTTCTTTGCATTGTTGTCAAGCTTAGTAGAGGCTATCTTTGATAGGCTTTTCCAAAAGATATTTCATAAAACATTATTTGAACTATTCTTTAGAAAAGTACCCTCACCCGAATCCGAATCTGGTTTCACAATAGCCTTAGACGGATAGGTGTCGATGTGCCTTGAACTCTAAGACGTGTCTTTGAGCATAAGGACACGGAGGCGGGTTCTAAATTTCCCTCATAATTTAGTGGCGACTCCAAAGCAGTTTTTAAAGGTTTTTCCAATTTAATCTTTTTCAACTGTTCGCCCCTTAGCAAGACGTCGAGTGGTCCCATTTAACCCCGGCACCTACAGGTACGGGGCGGTAGCTCGTGATGCGAAGGGGGAAATGTGTTGTGGTGTTTGGTGATACAGGAGAGAAGGGAAGAGGAAGTGACGATGGCTGAGGCTAATGCTCTTCTTTATTCCCTGGAGTTTGCTTTGGAGAATGGAGATAAGGTGCTTCAGGTGGAGGGAGATTGTGTGGAAGTTGTCGAGGCCTTACAAAATTCAATAGGTGGGAGGTGTCTGTTTTATGCGATATTGGATGACATCCGTGCTTCGGCTAGTAATTTTGAGTTGATTAAATGGTCTTTTACCGGTCGTGATTTGAAATAAAGTTGTTCATGAGCTTGCTTGTTGTAACAGTGGTTATAGGTAGACGTGTTTGGAGTGAGGACGTTCCGGCATCCATGATGTCAGTTGTAGTAGCTGACGTTATTTCTATGAGTGATTAGTGTCTTTTAAAGATGTTTAAATAAAGAAATAAATAAATAAAATTAGAGGTTGTTGGGGTTTATAGGAGATGAACTTATTAGACTTGAATTATAGAATCTAAAATTAAGTTGAAAAGAACAAGACCATAGTGTTACAGATTATTACGTCATGCTAATATTACTATCAATTATATAAAAGTCGTAAGGAAATGTACAACAGAGTAATTCACTTAGAGTTGACATAATTAAAATTCTCTTCGTTCCGGTCAATATCTTACCATTTCAGTAATATATTCTGATCAATTTTAACTAGTTTGAATTGGTAAAAAAAAGAAGGTAAAACCAGCTTTAATTTTATTTAGATTTAGAGTGAGAAAAACTAAATATCTGTTTCACTTTTTTTTTCCCTACAAAAGAGGGTTAAAATTAATTAAAGTATATTATGAGAATGATTTTTCAGTGGTAGGTGTTTCACTCCTCGCATCAAGTAATCTTTTACCTTTTTTTATCCTTCATATTTTTCCCTCCTTGCATCAATTAAACTTTTGAGAATAAGACGTAACTGAAGTGGTAGGAGCACTCTTACCTCCATCATAGAGCTGATTGGGTGTTCGATATATACTCACTTGCGATATATGTGCGCTCATCTAAATCATATACAAAGTTGATTAGACTTTTACCAAAATTAAAACCCTAAAATTTTCAATTTTATCTTTTTCTAGAAAATGTTATACTCAAGTAATTAAATTGATTAATTGTTATTATTGTTGAAGGATTGTGAAGAAACACTAGTTTCTTGTGTAGTTAACCTAGTAGACCGGCTAGTATGTACTCGCTGATTTTTTAGATTGAGTTCATAAATATCATAATTTTCAATTTTTCTATTATTTTAGTGTGTTTTGATGTGAGACCATTATTGTTACCGTTTAGTTCTTTGTTACATAAGTTACATTTTTTTTTTTTTTTTTACTAAATAAAGTTTTTAAATTTTTTGAGTGAATAAATGAATAATGTCAAATATATTAAAGTCCTACAATTCAAACATAATTAGAAAAGTATTTATAATTTTGTAAATTTATTGTCTTTCTGTGTATAAAATTATATATTACTCCATACAAAACTTCTTCATTTCACTTATTTTGCTTTAATTTTCTTATTCAACAATTTCATTCATTTAGATTCAACATCTTTACGCCTACTAATATGCTCATTTAAAAAATACGAATATCACATACTTTATCTTTGAAAAAGAGCTTTATGTAGCTAAGTTACAAATATTAACCGTAGTATGTTTTTAAAAATACTGCAAAACAATATGAGAGTGAATGAATAAAATAGAGCGCTTATTGTGTTATAAGAGGAAAAGGTCAGAGACTAACGAATAAAAATATAGAGGATTATTTTACGAGAATAATCCATACTATTATTGATTTTCTCAAAATAATCCAAATTATTGTTTATCTTAAAATAAACTCAACTTTGATAGCTATCTTCTCAAAATAATCTATACTTAAAGTTTTTTTTTCTCAAAATAAACCCAAATAATTACATATAGTTTATTCTGAGAAAACAACTATCAAAGTTGGGTTTTTTTTGACATAAACAATAGTTCAGATTATTTTGAGAAGAACACCAATAGTGTAGATTATTCTTGTAAAATAATCCAAATATAAATAACATGTTTGACATTTCGTGGGCGATATAGTCATATAGCATGCCATCTTTAACACGACCTTTCATTTATAAAATTTGTAGCAAATTTAGCAATAAAATGCACAAACAATGACTTTTGAAGTCATCATATATTAATACACTTTAATAGGCTGTTCTCATCTACTAAGTAATAAACTACTCGGTAATGAAACAAGCCTTCTACGTTCAGAGTAAACGAAGACTTAACTTCGATCTGCGAACTATATCTTAATACGGAGTAGTTAGTAATTCAAGGTAAATAATTGACTTGAGAAAAATGGTACTGTTATAGTGTATAAAACCGATCTTGGGCCTCCAACCATCAGTTTAAGCTTTTGGTTGAGTTGGTTCCTAACATGGTATCAAAGCCTTGTGACAAGAGGTCACGGGTTCGAATCTCACTATCTTTAAAAGTGGATTATTTTGCATCAGGTATGGCGGACCTGTAGTTGCGTCCACACTTCAAGCCCAAAGGGCATTCGTGTGAGGGGGCGTGTTAGAGTGTATAAAACCGATCTTGGGCCTCCAACTATCAGCTTAAGCTTTTGGTTGAGTTGGTTCCTAACAGGTACATGTCAACGATCCAAAACTAAACATTTGAAAAACAAAGTAGTTCTAATTAAATTGAAAAAACAAAGAGTTCTAATCATTTGAGTCTGCAGCGATGGAGTGCCTCAGTTGATTAATTCTCCGTCAGTTGTAATGGCGCAGACTCCTACTTGACTCAAAAAAAAAAAAAAAAAAAATTATTATTTTAGAAATATTATCATATGTTTGACCATTTTAAGTTGAAAGAATCGTTAAAAGATTACACCTATGTTATTGTTATCAATGAAATAGCCTCCTCCATTTAATTTGTTTTATCTCAATATAATATCTTAAATATATTCAAAAATGAGAAGAACATAAAGAGAATGAGAGAGCATATGTTTTAAATCTTCTCTACTTCATTTGAAATATTAATAAATACTCCTTAAGCCCTGATTCGTAGTTTACGTTGCGTTTGCTCTTTGAACACTTGATAAGAGTAGAAAATCTTTAGACTATATATATTACATAATTACATAAAATATAGTCAAAGAAAACCTGATTACAATTTTTTGACGAATAAGTTAGGAATATACAAATTTTATAAGTTTTAAAATTATGTAACTGAAACTATATTAAAAAAACATATACTCGTTGGTAAAAGTATAAAACTAATTTAAACATAAACTACTAACTAGGATGAAGGAAATAACAATTGAGCAATAAATATAATGAATATCATATTCGAAGTCATTCTATAGAAATACATAGCTGATTATGTGCAAGAGCTTGATTGAAGCTTATAGCGACGACTGCCTTATCTTTCAATTCTTATTCTTTAGTCCCTATAAAATGCTACTTGTAATTTTAAACAAAGGATGATAGCATTGACTTATAGGAAATAATTATATCTACAGTCCAATAATAATTGAACTCGCTTTAGTGTATGTGGTCGATATATCTTGTTAAAGACCGATGTTAAATTGATACATAAATGAGTTATATGTATAATACTCCCTCTATCTATTTTTAAAGTTCCTACTTCCCCTTTTTATCTATCCATATTTAAAGTTCATACCCTTTTTTTTACCCATATCCTATGGTTAATATCAATTATGATCCCATAATTTTTACTCAACTTTCATTTTTCACCTCATATTTTATTTTATTTCTTAAATGTTGTGTTACCCCCTCCTATGAACTTTAATATTGAATGGAGGGATCGGAGTAGCTCCTAAGTGGACCAATTTGGTCTCAAAAAATATGTAGGGGTAGTTATAATTTGAGCGAAACCCGTTAATTCATTATCGGGTCCAATACTAGATTGGTCCAGTTACAACTTGTTTAGGGTTCTAAAAACTGGCTAGGATTGGGTTTATAAAAATCTAGAACTTAACTCTCTTGCTATATATATACGGGGTTCGTGTGAAATATTAATTCACTTGAATTAATTCAATTTTGAGAATATTCCACATATCATATAGAGAGTAAAGAGTTTAATTAGAGATAACTTGCTTGGTCAGCCCTTCAATACGTACTAGCATATTAGTTGTAGTTCCGTACGTACGTGTGGATACTAATGGAGACATTTATAACAGTTCGACTGACAACCATCGTAATACACCCCACGTAGCTAACTTTGAGATGCACACTTTTAGACCCGTGATCCTCACTTAAAGAGTTAGCCCAAAAGCATAATGCCTTATTATGAAGATGGTGAATGGTTTTCCTTCTAAACATATTAAATCTCTTTTCCTTTCCTAATGTGGGATATCAACCTCATGAGGTGTTATAAGCGACATTAAAATTGAGGTGCTAATTTGTTAGTACTGGGTCGGGACTCACTCGTCGTCCTGTTTAGCGCGCGAGGTGCTATCTTAGTGAAATGGGTGTCTTAAAGTCTGAAAATTAAAGATTTAATGCGAAAAATCCCTTAAAACGTGCTATGAAGTCGAAACCAAATTATGCGGTAATTTGGAACCCACCAACGTGTCTTAATTAAGCGTGAAGCCACATATCTTACAGTTCAGGGCACGTCGACACCTATTTTTCTAAGGTTATTGTGAAACGAGATTCGAATTCGAGGTGTGAATAATTCTATATAGGCTACTTCAACTGTTTTAGTAAACCTTTTAGAAAAGTGATCACGTTAAAGTTACCACTACTAACCTTGAAATGATAAATTATTTTCAATGTTTAAGTCATATCTTGCTTCGCACATATGCGAATACATGTTACAAATGAATGCATAGAGATGTTCTAGAATCGCCAGAACCCTGACAATTTACAGTACGAATCGTAGCGATTCATTGCTTAACCACCAATATTTGAGCTTTTTCTAGATGCACTATAATTCGAATGTATTTTATGCAAACCCTCATTTTTATGCATGGTTTTACAACGATAAACGAAAACGGTATAAGTTTATGTCGTATTCATTAATATTGTCATCTTAATTCTAAGTGAAGAATTTGTTTAGTGTTCACTCAAAGTAGAATCATGTTTTCATTTTAAATGGTCATGGTTTCATGCGATAAGGTTTACCCAAAATGAAAATTCGTTTTGCTACAAGCCCCTTAAGAAGAAGTTGTAATGTCAATATCGAGGTGAATAAGAGCGTAATACGAATAGGTCTTTGTCAAAAAAGAATAATACTTGTATATAAAGTCCAAAAATTGAATTAAAATTCTATCTTTAATAGTGTGATTTAGAAGTAGAGTAACAATAGGAATTTCGGCAGAGTTGACATAGTTTTGAGTGTATTTTTGTGAATGATATTGTGTTTGGAACAGTTCAAAATATTGTTCAGAACGTAATGTAATATCTGCTTCCTTTAGATTCGGCGAAAGTCACGTATTTATTTCGAAAAGTTGATTGAACTATTCAAATCGTCTCTATTCCGGTGATTTGAATACCACGTTTTAGTTTTCATTTACTCAATCTTTTCTCCGTGATTTGTGGAATTTGTTCCTTTGTCCGCCTCTTCATTTTCTTGATCAACAAGCTGTCGGATTTAGGGTTTGTATTAGGGTTTCTAAAAACTTTTTGTACCTCAAATAGTGGGCTCAAATTCAAGGGCTCGATTTTGGATCGGAGGCTCGAATTTCCGACAAATACTAGTTTTATTGAAAATTTTATTCTAAACTAGTTCTAGCCACTAGGAAAGGAAAACGTCAGAGACTAACGAATAAGAATATAAATTTGTCTTATCCTGAATTCGTGGCCGATATAGCATGTCATTGTCTACACGACCTGTCAAATATAAAATGCACAAACAATGACTTTCGAAGTCGTCATATATTAATAGTTTAATACTTCGTACCATGTAATAAGCTGTTGTCATCTACTCCGTACTAAACTACTCCAAACAAAATAAGCCCACTACGTTGAGACTTGAGAGTAATCAAAGCCTTAATGATTGTTAATATTTTTATTGTAATTTATTAAATACATTTCACAACTAATAACTGAAGGCAAATCATAGACTTCAGAAGAAGATTCTTTTACGTTCGCTATGGGTACAAGTTAATGATCTAAGAATAGCATTTAAAATCTTTCACTTTTTTTTTCTTTTAAATTATTCACCTTTTGTAATTATTTTCTCAAAAATTCGCACCCAAACCTCTTTCTAACCATATCTAAAGTCTATTTTCACCATTAAAAAACTTTAAATTCTCGTTTTATCTTTTCACATTTTGAGTTTCCGTACACGATCATTGGCGGATGTACATATGTGCATATGGGGTCACAGGACACCATATCGTAAATTATTTCGATTTTTTTTGTCCAATTTTAATTTTTAAAAAATTTATTTAGTATATTTATGCAACAAAAATATGGGAATTTTTTTTTAGGACCCCATAATAAAATATTTCTGGGTCCGCCACTGTACACGATATAATACATTCGTATTGAAAATATTAAAAAAAAAAAAAAAACAAAAATAACTTAAACTTTCACAAGAAATTACATTTTGGTGAGAGTTTTTAAGAAATATTTTTAAAAGGTGAGAAATTTTAGAAAATAATTAGAAAATGTGGCATATTGTAAATTTATGATGTTAAAAAGATGTGAAATATTAAGGGGTCATTTGGTTACCCATTAAATTCATGGGAAGTTGAAATTCCCATAAAGTGAGAAATGCCCCACTTGTTTGGTTGCCCATTTCATGGGCAGTAATTCTATCGAGAGACTCGACTCACACTAAATTACTGTGAGTCACAAACAAATCAATCAATCAAGAAAAAGAAAAATAAAAAGAAAAATAAAAAAAATAACTACCTCTTTGTGAGAGGACTCACAATAAACTTATTGTGAGTCTCGTCTCACGTAAGAATTTGCCTTTCATGGGATTGGAACTTCCTATTTGAAGTGAATTCCTCCATGATGTAGGAATTCGCTTACTAACATCCCCCTAGGTAAGTAGAAGTTATGCAGGAATTTACATCCATCATGTCAACCAAATAATTTTTTTGCACTTCCAGTGATTTTCCAGTTCACGTGATTTTAAAGTTTCCGAGAGGGTTTTTTTTTTTCTTGAATCGAACCAAACGATCCTTAATGTATATGAAGTAACAATTGAGTGAAATGAAAAAAATCGAGGTTATGGTTTAAGTCATTCTTTAGATAAAAATCTAACAAAGTTTCTATCCAAAGAAGTGACGACGAACCTAGAATTATCATTATTATTCGAAGATGCTGTAGGAAGTTCGTCGTCACCGTCCAATCCTTTCACCTTGGGTTGAGTTTTGTTACACAAACCCTGCCTGTCATTTCTATGGTGAGTATTGCTTGTGGTCCTATCGAGGAGTGCAGCAGGGTGATCCTGTAGGTACCGGGGTTAAATGGGACCACTCGACGTCTTGCTAAGGGCGTAAAAGTTGAAAAAGATTAAGTAGAAAAAACCTTTAAAAACTGTTTCGGAGCCGCCACTAAATTATGAGGGAAATTTAGAACCCGCCTCCGTGTCCTCAGCTCAAAGACACGTCTTAGAGTTCAAGGCACGTCGACACCCATCCGTCTAAGGCTATTGTGAAACCAGATTCGGATTTGGGTGATGGTACTCTTCTAAAGTATAATTCAAATAGTGTTTATTAAAGATCTTTTGGAAAAGCCTATCAAAAGATAGCCTCTACTAGACTTGAGAACAATGCAAATGAATGATATGTAAGCCTAAGTAATTCGCTACATACGAGTGCGATATAAGTTGTGAAAATAATGCAAATGCAAATGTAAAAAGAGATTGTTTAAAACCCTCAGTTAAGCATGCTTAACTTGTTAACGAAAACAGTTCAGTTAATGTCGAATTCATTTAAGTGATTTAATGCAAGATGAGGATTTGCGAAATGCATTCATAAAACAAAGTTCAATTGTCCATTGATTTATTTTAAAGAAGGTCAGTTGTTTATGCGACTTTGGAAAGGTGTTACGAATAGGGTGTGTATTCGAGGTGCCTGGCCGCCTTATGAAAAGCGGACTTGCGTGCCAAAGTCGGGGTGAGCCTAATGTAGGCCCTTGCAAGTCAAAGAAGTAAAGAAAAATCTTAATCCATGCAAGGATTAAGACCTACATGTCTCGAATCAGGGAACCGGCAGCGCTTCGCTTCAAAGGAGGAGAATTCAACAAGAGAAAATGAAGAATTCAAAGGATGTTTATGCGTGCGGCTTTTTGAGAGAGAGTTGTGAAATTCTGATGTGAATTGATTGTCTTTTGAACGTATGCGGAGTGTTACATTTATAGTAGAGAGCTCGTCAAGAATTAGGAAACTTTAGAGGATAAAACCGGACGTAGGAGTCGCAAGGCACCTTGCGAATGCCTGGGGCAATCGTAAGGACTCTTGCGATAGCCTGCTCTAAACGCAATGCCCCTTGCGATTGGTAGGGCGGGCATTATCCTCTTTTTTTTGTATATTTCCAAATTATATTTTAGGGTATACGGGATATTTTCGCTTGAGCTCTAAGTTACGGAGTTGTGGCTGAGTGTAGGGTTTGATTAGGTTATCCTGGACCTTGGGAAGCGGGCCAGGAATGGGACTGGGCTCGGTTTTGGGCCCGAGACCCGAAAATGTAAAAAAAGGGTGTATTTTGTAGTGTTTTGTGAAACAAGACGACCCGTGAGGCTGTCTCGGGTGTTTGCCAGTCCTAAAAGGTGGTTTTAGTGGCTGGGCCTAAATTTAGGGATTTAGGAGAATCGAATTGGGCCTTGTTAATGTAAAAGGGCCAATTAGATTATGTGTTTGTAAAAGGGGTATGCGCATGCCGATTATGACTTAGACTCAAGACAAGCTAGACTCTGGACTATCCTAAGGACACTTACCTAAGAGTGATGACCCATAAAGAAACCTCATTTTGCATTTTAAAACATTTAACTTGAATTCGACATAGTTAGTACTGTTTAAGTCAACGTAAAAGCATGCAATAAAAGTCCATTGTTACATCACTGGGTTTTTGGCGGGAGGTACGGATGTGGGTATCCATAGAGCCCCCAGTTTGACCGAGCTTAGGACTAAACGAAAGTCAAACTACACGACAGCATCCAGACCGTTACAGTCTCGATACTATCAGCGGTGCGGAGTATGTGTCCATGGGTGAGACGAGGACTCTGAACTGGGCTTATCCGGGGTGGTACAAACATGTTTAAGGACATGACAGTCCTTGCATACTTGTAAGGGCATGCTTGCCTGCTAAATGCCTTTGCGTGCTATTGCTGTTGCTATTGCTTGGTCTTGCCGAGGAGTGCAGGTTCTTGTGCTATTGCTTGTGCTTCGTGCTAGCGCTTGTGCTGGTGCTTCGTCTCGTAAAGAGTGCTGGTGTATACCCGCCGGGAATTACCGTCCGAGGGAAAGTGTAAATGCTTAGTGCTCGTGTGTAATTGCAAAGGCGTTTGCGTTTGTGATCGTACAGTGCTTTAAACTCGTTAAAGAGTGTGTGTGGCGGACTTTAGGTGACGCCTTAACCGAGAGACGTGACGTGAAAAAGTACTAAATTGGGCTAAAGGTCGACTAGGAGTCCAAATTAGGCCTAAAAACGGGAAAAAAACGAAAATGCCCAAAAGGGGAATCGCAGGACGTCTTGCAGATTATCTCCAAAATCGCAAGCGTCCTTGCGATTTAGGTCGTGGGATTTTTGCTCATTATAAAACACGGTTTTGCCGAGTTATACATTTCATTTCCACATTTCGACTTCTTCTCTAAAATCGACTTCTTGCGATTTTCAAGACCGTTTTCGCTCGTTTTTCTTGCTTTGCTTTAAAATGGATCAAGGTAATACTCCATTTAAATTGTTTTTATGCATTTTGATGTTGTAAATTGTTAGATCGCTCTTGAAATGTAGAAAAGACGTTTTTTGTGAAAAACCGTCTTTTTGCTTGAAATTCACCGTTTGATTACTAGAGAACGATGCCATTCCCTTGTATTATGCTATGCTTTGATGTTTGTGTGAAATGTATATGATTTGAGACGGTTTCGGGCCATTTTCGTGGGAAAGGGTCCCGGCCCAAAAATCGGACCCGGATTTTCGGTCTCAGAATTGCAATTAAACTTCGCCATAGGGTCCCCTAGACTAGTATAGTATGTGTCTAGTGTTAGTTTTTGAAAATTGTTAGTAATCAGCCTTCAAATTGAGGTTTAAAGTCGATTAAAACGGAGAACTTAGGTCAAAATTAGGGGTTTCTGACCAGTAAGTCCAAAATGCAATTAATTGTTCTGGGGTGTAATTGAAGGTTAATGTAGCGTATAGAAAGCACCAAGTTGAAATTTTGATGTCTATAGAGCGGTTTTCAGCGAAATTGTGAATTAGGCCTGAAAGGGCTCTGTAAAGGGTGTTCTTGTCATATTGTTGTTATTCTTGTATTTGTCTTGCGTCTTGTAAATGTTTATGTTCTTTGAGACGTCGTAGGGGAGGATTGGTCTGTGCCTCCTTTGACGAGGGCTCAGGCTCGTCGGAGTACTGGTTCTAGGGTTGAGGACAGTACTAATCCTGGTGGCTCGAGTCTGCGTAGTATAGCTAGTGCGAGGGATCCGTCTCCTGGATCCGTTGACTTTCCAACCAGGAGGGGTCGTGGGCGAGGTATGGGCGCTCGTGGCCGTCGTGGTGGCGCGATAGTCGAGGAAGAGCGAGAGATAGAGACCATGGAGGAGGGTGAGTCCTCACAGGCTTCAGGGGCTCGTAGAGGTCGTGCAAGTCATGGTCCGCGTGTTGACCGTCCTTTTGCGAAGAATTGGGATGGTCACAACCTGTTGGCGGATCCTGAGCATCACTTGTCGTATCGAGCCCTTACTGGGCTCCCGATTGGGTACATGTGGACTTTTTCTGGTATTTCTACTATCATTTGGACATATCGAAATGTCCTGTCGCCCGGGGCGAGGGAGATGATTGATAGGTGTACTTTGGGCCCGTTGGTCGAGCGTTGGGTTCAGATTGTGGACACGCCGACTACGGCAAACTTTGAGGATCGTTCGTGCGTTCCTTGACCGGTACTGGGACACTACGACGACGTTCCATTTGCCGGGTTTCGAGGCAGGCATTACCTTGTCAGCGTATGGTATTATCACGGGTCTGCCCTTTGGCGACCGTGATACGGATTTTGCTTTTGCGCCGCCCATTGACGACAAGGTGCTGCTGGCTTCGAGGTGCCCTATCAGGGAAAGGCACCTAATTCTGTCAAGACGAGTTACATTATAGAGTACTTCGAGGGGAAGACTCAGCATGGGATCGGAGCTTGGAGCGACGAGCAGAACGCTCGTATGTGGCTCTGGTGGTTTGTTAGCTCTGCCTATTTTGGTGAGAAGGGGGAGCGTGGTGCTTTGTCGGTGCTGATGTATCTTCTGGATTGGAGTGCGATCGGGACATACGATTGGGTGAGGCCACGGAAGATGGGTGAGGGGTCTAGGATTCCCCTAGTGTCCCCTGGTTTGTTGACGGAGGTATGTTGTTCTGTTCTTAAGTTGATTTGCTTCATGTCGTATTGTACCTGTGCTAACTTGTTTATGTTTCTTATGTAGTGCTGGATCTACAGTCACTTCCCTTTCTTCCTGCCCGCGGAAGCCGTTGCTATGGAGAAGAAGTATCCGGCGGTGTGGACGTGGGGTACGTGCAGCTGTATCTGGTTCGACTGGACGTACGACTTTGTTCGGGGTTAGCTGAACCAGCTGAAGAGTGGTCAGGTATGTATGAACCATTCTAAATAGCGTGTATTTAGATGATTTTGTGAAAATTTGTTGACATGTTCCTTGTTGTAATTCCGTATGCGCCCGTGGGAGCAGTACATGGATGTTCCAGAGGGTCTGTGGGCGCGTTTTTGGGAGCGTGACGCCCAGCGGTTGTACTTGGCTACGCCGTATGGATACGTTTGGTACTTGGGCAAGCGTCTGGCGGCTCAGACGAGGCATCCGGACTTTATCGTGCCTCTCGATCCACCTAAGGTTCTGTTCGAGACGCGGGTCTTGAGTCGGCAGCAGAGGCAGCTGCATCTTGAGGGGGAGTCGGAGAGTCTCCTCCTTCGTCAGCTGGATTATGCGGAGTTTGCGTGGGGTAGGCTTGCTAGTGGGCCTATCGAGGTATGCTTTGTTCTTGTGTATGTGTAGAGTAAAAGTTTTTGAAAAATTTGCCCTAATTTTGTTGTTGTGTTTCATCTTGTAGGTTCCTGACGCTGACTTGGCGTTTCAGCCCCCAGACTTTTCTACGACGGTGGAGTGGGACAACGCCGGGACACGGGAGACCTTCCACGTGCCTGAGTACCTGTCGGCGATTACGGATGCAGGGATGGATGGTTGGGGCGACAAGGTGAAAAAGGTATGGCTTCTTCATTTGTATATCTATGTAAGCCCCCAGTTTGACCGAGGTAGTGAATAACGAAGGGCAAACTTAAGTGTGGACATTTGTTTTTGTGTTACCCCCTCAAGTTTGACTGTAGTTTTAGTGTGAAACTGTAGTCAAAATGAAGAGTCTCGGCTTGAAGGTGCTAGTTTGAGGTTTTGCCCCCGTAGTTTGTCTTAATTGGTATGAAATTAAGGCAAAATGGAGTGATAATTTTTGTGAAAATGTATGAAATTACCCCCGTAGTTTGACTTAATTTAGTAGAATTAAGGCAAAATGGAGTAAAAACGAATGTGTTTTGAAATGTGCCCCCGGAGTTTGTCGTAATTTAAAGTAAAATAAGGCAAACTGGGGCAAAAAGGCTTTTGTTTTAAGATTACCCCCCGTAGTTTGTCTTAATTTGTTTGAAATTAAGGCAAAATGAGGTTAAATGTACGTGTTTTAGGGTTACCCCCGTAGTTTGACTTAATTTGGTGAAATTAAGGCAAAATGGAGTAGAAATTGTTCGTGTTTGTCTTGTATCGTGCAGGTCGCGAAGGATGTCCACAAGAAGTTGTGGCGGACAGCCCACCGCTGGAGGATGGCCTGGGCGGAGCAGGCGGCCCAGCTTTGTTAGAGTCGGGCTGAGGTTGTCCGTTTTCAGAGAGAGGTCGACAAGCTCCGTCGTCGTCATCCTTAGTTGTCTACGTAGTTGTGTAATAAGGATTGAATGAATCTGTTATTACATGTCTTATTAGCTTGAACCTGTAGTTGCTTCTCGCGCATTCTCGTACTGTACCTGTTTAATTAGTAGCTAGAGCGTACGAAAAAATGAAAATGATTCCCGATTGGGAGATTTTGCCTACAAATGTTTTGTTTTGAAAAGTGCGTGTGAAAAATGTTCATTTTTATTTTGAAAATTCGAAATGAGCTTCAAACGAATTGCGAAATGACGTGTGTAAGATTGGGTCGACATGACTTGTGATGGATCCATGTTCAATTGTTTGTAGGGAGCCCAATTAGGATGTACGTCGAAATGGCATACATAATAGGATTTGGAAAGTCGGGAATATGGAAACTCAGGGATAATGCCGCCCTTAGGAATCGCAACTGCTGTTGCGAATGGGTCTGGTAATCGCAAGGGGTCTTGCGATTGGCTCCTCAAATCGCAAGGTGTCTTGCGGCTCAGACTGCCGGTTCAATCGTCGAATTTTTCTAATTCGAGATTTTGTTTTCCTATATAAAGAGGGGGGGTACGAGCTAGGAACCTCATTCAATTCAACCTCTTTTCTTTGCTTGTTTTGTCTTCTCTTAAATAGCTTAGTATTTTAAGAATTTTTTTGCTTATCTTTTTTTGCTTTGAAAAGGATGGACCATTTTGATGGTCTTTTGAGGTGGTGGACATCTTCTCTTAGCGACTCGGAGAAAAGGGCGTTGTCTTTGACTGGTGCGGGTGTTTTCATCGGCTTTAGGCTAATGCACGTCGAGGTGGACTTTCTTGACGCTTGTCTTGACTATTGGGATCCTAGAGTGCACATATTCAGGTTCCCGGGAGGTGAGGTGTGTCCGTTGTTAGAGGAGTTCTCGGCTATTGCAGGATGGTCTAACCGTACTACCCCCGTAGCGGTTAGGAGTAAGTTTGGTTATAACGGGAGATTGCGACAGTATCTCTCGATGAACAATGCTCAAGCTGAAGGTTTGTTCGAGGGTGGTATTGTGAACATGCGACGGTTGTGTGAGCGTTACATGAATTTGAATAATGTGAGCATTTCGGATCATTCTAGAAGGAGAGCTCTCGGGTTCTCTTTGCTACATCGTTATGGTTTTGCTGGGTCGATGGAAGATGGTGTGCATGGCCATGCAAGGTATGCACGAGTGATGGAGGAGATGGAGCTAGGTCATGATCCTTCGGCTTTGATCCTAGCTGAGACTATACTAGGCTTGGACGACTGTCATGCGAATCGTCTAAGCTCGTACCGCGGATGTGCTAGGATCTTGCAGATTTGGCTGATGGAGCGGTTGCGCGTATTGGCTCCACCTGGGAGTGAAACGTGTAAGCCGGCTGGGTTGACGACTCGCGCTCTTCACTGGGCTGTGCCTCGGGAGCGTTCAGTGAACTACTTCCAAGGGTTGGTTCGGGAGAAGACGATTAGGTGGGTCGTGTCGTGGTGGTCCATTCGACACATCACGGCACCATCGGTTGCGGATGCTGCTAATGGGATTATGTTGTGTGGGTTCGAGCGAGGTGTATGGATCCACCCTCATCGGCTGAGGAGGCAGATCGGTCAGGCTCGGGTTATTCCTGCGGAAGATACTCGTATTCGCGAGTCGGTTGTTCTGAACAACCAGATGATTGACGCTTGGTTGCGAGGATGGTCTGACCGAGTGACTTGGACTAGGCCAGCTGGTTCTGAGACCACACGTGTCTCGGACTTCTATCGGAGCTGGTGCATTTGTCTGGACCCTCGGGATAGGGAGAACATGCGAAGGCGCGAACAGACGGGTCGAAGGCCGTCATTGGCGCATGCTGCGGTGCGAGGGAGACGGGACTACAGCGACTTGGCGAGTTCGAGTGCGGAAGTGTCTTCATCCAAGCCACTTGGAGAACGGCGCGGACCGCAGGTGACTGTGAAAGACCGTTTGGGTGAGAGGGTTGAAGATGCAGCTGAAGAGGACCGTGTCGAGCCCCCAGGATTCGAGAGGAGCGTTCCGAATCCGGTGATTGCTTCGGTGATTGTCAGTGCAGATGCGAAGGATGAAGATGAAGACAAGAATACAAAGCGTCGTAGGAAGGATACTTAGACTAAGATTTTAGATGTTCTATTCAAAGAATTTTGATTATTTGTTCAAAGAATAAAACTGGAGTTTGAAAGATAGTCTTAAACTCTTTACTTAGAATGGAAACATTTTCATAATTAATGATTAATAAAGAAAGTGTTTGCCTTTTGTCTCGTCTCTTTTGCTTTATTTTGTTTTTGTTCATCCTCGACTTTTTTAAGCTTTGGGTATTCATTTTTGTTCTAAGTCCTCGACCTTTTTAAGCTTTAGACTTGTGTTTTTGTGTTGACTGTGCTCTCGACCTTTTTAAGCTTTGAGCGTGTCATTTTGTGAGTGCATTGCCCTCGACCTTTTTAAGCTTTGGGCGTTTATTTAGAAAAATTCGGTTGTGCTTTGAAAAGCTGCATACGTATCTGTGTTTTATTACAGAATCAAATTGGCGTAGTTCGTGATTTTAATTTGGTTGAGTCTTTTGCAAGACTGCCTACGTATCCACGGTGCGTGGAACCAAACCAAGAGTAGTTCATTTTTCGGTTGGGTCTTTTGTGAGACTGCCTACGTATCCAAGTACATGGAATCAAACCAAGCGTTGTTCATCGATCGTGTTTGTCGTGTGTTTGTTCGTTTTGAAATACATTGCAAAGTTGTTTGGAGCTTAAGGGTAGTATTTCTTAAGCTGATCGAGGTTTGTGGGCAAGTTGAATTCTTCGCCGTCGAGGTCGGTTAGCCTTACAACTCCTCTGGGAAGGATCTCCTTTACTAAGTACGGTCTGGCCCAATTGAGTTTGAATTTTCCTCTTGGATCGACCGATAATGGTGCCCTTACTGATTTTACGACCAAGTCACCCACGTTGATGTAGCGTGGTTTCACTCGTTTGTTGTATGCGCGTTGTAGCCGTGATTGGTACATTCGAACTGTGCTTAGTGAGTGTAAACGTCTTTCGTCTAGAAGAATGAGTTGCTCATATCGTTCTCGTGCCCATTCTGCTTCTGGTATGTCTGCTTCCATGAGAATTCGAAGTGATTGCATTTCGATTTCTACGGGTTGTACGGCTTCTATGCCGTAGGTTAGGAAGTAGGGTATCATCCCTGTTGGTGTGCGTATTGTGGTTCGATATCCCTATAGGGCGAAGGGAATATTGTGTGGCCAGTCGTGGCAAGTGTCGATCATCTTCTTGAGAATGGTCACTACGGTCTTGTTTGCAGCTTCTACCGCTCCATTGGTTTGAGGTCGGTAAGGTGATGATCTTGTTGGAGTTAGTGTCCTCCACAGTTAGTGCAATAACATATATAAACCTCTATAGGTTCACAGGTTACATTTTGTATTGCAATCAGTTGATTAACGTTTATCAATAACGGTTGGCTTGCTAGATAAGTTTGACGTTATTGTCATAAAGATGGCGGTGGTCAACTGGTCCCTAAGAAGTCACATCTAAAGGATGTGTTTAAGAAATGTGATTATTTGAGAAAATAATCATATTGATGCCTTACTAAAAGACTAAAAGGTTAGTCGGTGTTTTTGACTAAAATGTTAGTCAAATGTGATAATGATACGGCCGTTTAATAAGGATTAAATGATATTAGCTAAGACGAATTAAATATAATTCGTAAATTGAATATAAAATGTTATATTTAATTATTGAATATAATATAAGCTAATTGATTATAAACTGTTATAATTAATTAGAAAATTATAAATATATGGATATTAATAATTTAATGATATATTATAGTGGATCATATTTATGACACTAATAATATTATATTATATTATAAAGCTAAAGGAAATCTCCAAGAAAGACCCTTATTGCTCTTTGACTCCTTGGTCAACAAGGAATTGGTTTTTGGAAAGTGATTTTTGGAAAGCAAAATTACTCCCCAAATCTTGTTGGTAGGCCGAAATTTTTTGTGTATATTAGGAGAGTTTTGGCTCATCCTAATTAACTAATTCATTCATCATAATTCACACAAACAAATTAGAAAATCAGTTTTCTTCTCTCTAAAGTTTTCTAGCAAGAACTAAGGGCATATCTTAAGCAATCTTGGGTGCAACTTTTAGGAGATATCAAGCTTCTTGATATTCGATCTTAGGCCATTAAGCAAGGACTAAAGGTTGTTTTTCTTAATCTAATGTTTATTTATGCAATTTCATTTATGACTATTAATCATATAGAATGAGTTTCATTATAATCCTGGATGATTAAAGGGCATGTATACAGATATATTCCCACAAGTGGTATCAAAGCCATAGGGCTATGAAATTGTTTATATGATTTTCATAAAAATTGAATTTGTATAAGTTTAAAACAAGTGATTAAAATCGGTTTTCATTAAAAAAAAATTTCGGCCAGTTTTGTTCTTCTTTGTGCCGTGTGGGTTTTTGTTTTTCTTGGTCCAATTTGATTCATATATTGTTAATTTAAAAGGTTAAGATGATAATATATGAACTTGTTTATGTTTTGATTCAATATTGATTGAGTTAGGACTTAAATGGATCATTAAGATGAATGTTAATGAACATTGAATTGCTTTATATTATTGGTATAAATTGATTGAGATATTCATGTTAAAAGGTTAATTTAATTTGAATGATCTTAGTATTACATCCATGTTTAATCAAGATTAGATGTTGTTTTGTTTTGTACCAATCGAGATAATATAAGCATGATCGAATTAAATCTGTTTAATTTGAGTTGTATTTAAAACAAAATTTACAATTTTTTTTTGTCTCGGTTTTTTGTTCAAACCGTGAGGTTTCAATTTGTTTCGGTTTTCTTTTATTTTATTTAAACCGGTTTTGTATTATGCATTATAAAGATAATGTATGATTAAGGCTTGTGAAAAGGTTCACATTAGATTGATACCCTATTATTTTAAAAAGGTTTAAAATAATGTTGGATTTAATTTATGTTATACTTGATAATATGAATTAATCTGGATTATGATTGATTAAAATTGATGTGTGCAATTGAGGAATTATCACATAATTTTGATCTTGTTAAGAGGTGGTTTGGATTTTAATCAATTGTATGCATTGGTTTTATATTGTTTAGTTGATGCTATATATATATATATGTTTGTGAATGTATGTTTTGAGTGGTTTAATTTTACGCATTAATTATGTACAAAAGGTTGTAATTTACTAGTGTGGCCTTAGAAGATTATGTTTTCGTAATGAAAGGAAACATAATCGTTGGTTGTATTTTTGAGATCTCGAATCTCTCATCTTGTAATTTTATTATTTTTGGCATATTTTGAATTAGAATGTAAATAGGTTTATTTTGTAATTCAATATGTTTTTGGAGAAATTTCAAGATGAAGATCAAAAGGTCCAACTCCCACTTAAAGCCCAAGATGAAGAAAGAAGACAAACTTTAGGGTCCATGGATGGATTCCAAATTGTATCTTGTTTTTATTTTCATAGGGATAGGCCACACTAGGTGTTTTTCATTTTTGCGTTTTCTTTTACCGTTTTTTATTGCTTTCACGCGTTAGATAGTAGCATCATATTCCTCCTAAACTAAACCAAACCACCTAATATGCATGAATATGGATCATATAGTTGCATTTTTATATCATGGACATACGGATGTCACTCGTTTTTAAAGCCATCACCTTAGTTTATATCATTCTCGTTTTGCTAGACTTTTGTTCACTTAAAATGAATTAAATAAGATGATGGGATCTTCCTCTAATTTAAAAATTGAGATTAGTCTTTATAGGAAAAGCTACTATGAGCCCCTTCTTCGTCGGTAGGCATGTAGGACCTTACTCTCCACATGACCCCTTCTACATTGGGTAAGTAGTATGTGTTGACCTATTTTACCTCAACATTATAGTTCGAGTAATATCTCGTAGTTATAATGGACTAATAGATAGGATTTACTGAAATCTATCGACCAAGAATTCTAACAGTAGAATTAGTCAAGAGGTTGGCTTATCAATTTAAAGAAATTGAGTCTTGGGATCACTTATATAATTCTTGAGGGAGGTCGATTATATGAGCGCACGAGTCATTGCATTAGAACGTTTTTGCTTTACGACTTAAACCTATAAAACGATGTTTTCTTATCTTGTCTCTTCTTCTTCTTTCTTTTCACAGTTTCGAATACGTTATATACAGATATAACTGCTAAAACAAAATGGCTGGACGTATAGACGGCCCAATGCCAAGTGTCACACTTGAACGCGAATCATGGCTAAGAATATTTATGGACAGCATGAATCAGTCCACTCGACTGAAGAATGATGGGTCCAACTTTGCTGATAGGGAGGCCGCACTACGGAATGCCGCCATAGCTGACGGCAAGCTCAAGTATTTGACTGAGCCACTGCCGGCTGAACCAGCTCCCGATGCAGGAGCAAATGAAGTTGTTGCTTATAGTGATTTCATGATGGAGGCGGGTGCGTTGAGGAATGTACTCATCTATGCAATGGAATCCAATTTGCAAAGACGATTCATTACCCACGGTGCAAACAAGATTTTCACCACTCTGACTAGAGAGTTCTCGAAAGCACCGAGAATCAAGAGTTACGAGTATACCACTCGCTTCTTTGAAGCGAAACTCCAGAAGGGCCAACCGGTTGGTCCACACCTTCTCGACATGATCGAGAATGTTGAGAAACTGGAGGAGCTTGGTTGCAAGATTGATGAGAAGATCATCATTGATCGAGTGCTCCACTCTCTTCATGATGGGTATGCCCTCTTTAGGGCAAACTATTACATGAATGACATGCAGAAAAGTCTGCATGAGCTTCACTCACTCCTCGTACAGACGGAGAGTGATCTAAAGTTGAGTGGGAGCATGAAACAAGATGTTCTCATGATAGGCAACAAGCACAAGGGTAAGGGTAAGGCTCCGGCTAACCTAACTTGAGGAAAGCCAAAGTTTAAAAAGCGGTGGTTGCGAAGAGTGGGCTGGTGAGTCTAGCGGTAGCTCACAAGGCAAGGCAAAAGCGAAGTAAAGCATGGAGTGCCACCATTGCCACAAGTCCGGGCATTGGAGGCGGAGCCCATCCGTGTATCTTTGAGGACATCAAAGCAGCCGTCACTGCTGTAGGTATGTCTTCTTTTATTCATATGATTGAGATTAACCATGCAAGTTTCGGAACTTGGGTACTTGATACTGGTTGTGGTTCTCATCTGTGTAATCATTTGCAGGGCCTAAGAAACATCAAAACTTTAGCAAGAGGTGATGTGGACCTGCGAGTGGGGAATGGAGTAAGGGTTGCTGCCGTTTCAGTAGGAACATATGTCATGCAACTCCCGAGTGAATTTGAGTTATTTTTGAATAACTGTTACTATGTACCTAGTTTTTCTAAAAACATTATTTCTGTATCCGTACTTGATAAAGACGGCTTTTCGTTTTCAATAAAGAATAATAGCTGTATTTTCTCTTTAAACGATATGATTTATGGCAAAGCAGTTTCCATGAAAGGAATTTATGTTTTAGATCAAACCACAGATATTATGCATTTGAGTAACAAGAAAGCAAAGGTTGGTGACAAAGATCAAACCTATCTATGGCATTGCCGAATGGGACATATAAATGAGAAACGCGTGAAAAAGCTCATTGATAGTGGGACAATTGCCCCATTTAACTATGAAACTTTTGGCACATGTGAATCATGTCTCATAGGCAAAATGTCTCGAATTTCCTTCAAAGGTGTTGGAATGCGCGCTGCTGACCTATTAGGACTCATACATACTGATGTGTGTGGCCCTATGTCAATCAACGCTAGAGATGGCTATAGGTATTTTATCACTTTCACGGACGATTTGAGTAGATATGGACATGTCTACTTAATGAAGCATAAAAGTGAGTCCTTCGACAAGTTCAAGGAATTCCTGAATAAGGTTGAGAACCAACAGGACAAAAAGATAAAAGCACTACATTCAGATCGTGGTGGCGAATATCTTTCAACTCAGTTTGATCAACACCTGAAAGACCGCGGGATAGTCCTACACTTAACTCCACCCGGAACACCACAACTGAATGATGTGTCCGAACGCAGGAATCGAACATTACTTGATATGGTTCGATCCATGATGAGTCACACGGTTGTACCTGACTCATTATAGGGCTATGCTCTTTTGTCTGCTGCTCTTATACTTAACCGAAGTCCGACTAAAGCTGTTGACAAGACTCCATACGAGTTATCGAAGGGAACGGTCCCTAACTTGTCCTTTATTCGGGTTTGGGGTGCGAGGCTTATGTCAAGTGGAGACACGAGGATAAGCTCGGCTCGCGATCGGTCAAGACATACTTTATTGGTTATCCAAAAGGAATGTTTGGTCATTACTACTATTCACCTACCGAACACCGAGTTTTTGTTGCGGCTAGTGCGAAATTCTTAGAGAAAGAGTTTCTCGAAGACAAGAGAAGTAATAGAACCTTCGATTTGTCGGAGATTCCTGAACCAACAACCGAGCAACCAATGGAGGAAACTGTTCCTTCTTCGTCTGCTGCGGTTAATATTTCCTTGGAACCCAGAAGGTCGGGTAGACTCTCCATTCCTCCAGATAGATACATCGGTATGGTTGAGGAGAATGGGAGAGACGACGTTTTACTCCTTGAGAGTAACGAACCCGTAACCTATAAAGGTGCCATGACATGTTCCGACTCAAAGCAATGGCAAGAAGCCATGCAATCCGAGATGAACTCTATGTACGAGAACAATGTATGGGATCTGGTTGACTTACCTGATAAGGCTAGGCCTCTTCAGTGCAAATGGCTTTACAAGATAAAGCGATCTGTAGAAGGACAACCAGATATATACAAGGCACGGCTAGTGGCAAAAGGTTTCACTCAAGTGCAAGGGTTGCACTATGATGAAATTTTTTCACCCATAGTCATGTTTCGTTCCATTCGGATTGTTTTAGCGATTGCCGCCTTTCATGACTATGAAATTTGGCAAATGGACATGAAAACCGCCTTCTTAAACGGTTATTTGGAGGAGGAGTTGTAAATGGTATAACCCGAAGGTTACACAGATCCTGAAAATCCTAAGAAGGTTTGCAAGTTTAAGCGTTCCATCTATGGACTTAAGCAAGCTTCACGGAGTTGGAATCATCGCTTCAACCAAGTGATAAAGGAGAATGGATTCACTCTATCGGTCGAGGAACCATGTCTATATATCAAGTCGAGTGGGAGCAAGATTGTATTCCTAATACTATATGTCGATGACATACTCTTGATTGGGAATGACATACCTCTTTTAACTTCGGTAAAATTTGGTTAAAGAACCATTTCCAGATTGAAAGATCTGGGTGAGGCACAACGTATTTTGGGGCTCCGTATCTATAGAGATAGATCACGACGGAAGTAATCCCTCAGTCAGGAGTCTTATATAGATAAGATTCTTGAGAGGTTCAGCATGACCAACTCCAAGAAGGGGAACCTTCCAATGATCTTTGGAGTCCAATTGAGTAAAGCTCAACCACCAAAGACATCGGAAGAGGTCGAGCGCATGAGTCGGATTCCATATGCATCAGCTATAGGATCTATCATGTATGCCATGATATGCACCCGTCCGGACGTGGTATATGCATTGAGTATGACGAGCCGATACCAAGGCAATCCAGGTGAAGCACACTGGGTGGCTGTCAAGAACATTCTTAAGTACCTACGGAGGACTAAAGATTGGGTATTGACTTATGGAGGAGACACTGAGCTACACGCAATCGGTTACGCAGATGCTAGTTTCCAAACGGATCGAGATGACTCTAAATCTCAATCGGGATTCGTTTTTACTCTTAATGGCGCTGCGGTCAGCTGGAAAAGCTCCAAACAAACAGTTATAGCAGATTCAACGACTGAGTTCGAGTACTATCTTTGCTTGAGAGGTCGCAGGAAGCTATATGGATGCGTCAGTTCTTACAAGGACTAACTGTAGTTCCTAGTTTGAATGACCCGATCACCATCTCTTGTGACAATAGTGGTGCCATCTTCCAAGCGAAGGAGCCAAAATCCAGCAACAAGTCTCGGCACGTGCAAAGGAAGGCTCACTTGATCCGAGATTACATGGAGCAGAGGGAGATAGTGATTGACAAGATTGCTACGGATGATAATATAGCAGATCATCTCACTAAACCGTTGAGACATGATAAACATGAAGGGCACGTTATGTCCATGGGAATTAAGCGTGTTCCGGAGTTGTATTAGTTGTTTGTATGGATTAACACGTGTTATTTTTCCTAAAACTTCTAATAAAATCATCGTTTTGTTTTATATATTGTTTTTCATGAGGGTTGTGCAGACAACGTTGAACACCACAAAGTGAACTGAATTGCTTTATATATTTGTTTTGGTCCGTGATCGCCTACACGAGCTGATAACTCAGGCGATTATTTTGTGACGTCGATTGATGGTGGGTTCAACGAGCCATAAGTCAATCTGTTGACTGATCGATCACAGATGCGGGTTTACTGAAATCGCGCAGGACATTTTTGTGACGACTACATGGAGTCCTAAATGTTTCAGAACATTAGGTGTCGGGTCGTGGATAGGACATCCATAGTGTTCCTAGAGTCGAATCTTTTGACTATCGACTGTCTCTTGAGATTAAGGCAAATTTTGGGTGACTTTGGTTTCTTTCTCACGGTCGACCGTAACAGGAGGCCAAGTAGATTTTCACTGGGTCATTTCATGCTGCGCTTACATCTGCAGGATTCGAGTTGAGGAAAATATCCAACTTCCATCGAGTTATAATACTTTTTCTCAGGGCCACTCGAGGAGCTGTAACTGGAAAAGCATGGCGATGCTCGAATATTGATTCGTTTATCAGTTAAGTTACTCTCTAGTCGGGGAAACCACTCTTGATTCTGATCACTTGTGAGCTACGACCTTTGAAAGTATAGACTTTGCAAATTGGTTTACATTGAGTGGGAGAAATTTATTATGGATATGAGAATCGGTTATCGCACATACACTTGTACGGACAAGTAGGAGATTTTTGGGGTTAGTGTCCTCCACAGTTAGTGCAATAACATATATAAACCTCTATAGGTTCATAGGGTACATTTTGTATAGCAATCAGTTGATCAACGTTTATCAATAACGGTTGGCTTGCTAGATAAGTTTGACGTTATTGTCATACAGATGGCGGTGATCAACTGGTCTCGAAAAAGTCACACCAAAAGGATGTGTTTAAGAAATGTGATTATTTGAAAAAATAATCATATTGATGCCTTACTAAAAGACTAAAAGGTTAGTCGGTGTTTTTGACTAAAATGTTAGTCAAGTGTGATAGTAAAACGGCCGTTTAATAAGGATTAAATGATATTAGCTAAGACGAATTAAATATAATTCGTAAATTGAATAGAAAATGTTATATTTAATTATTGAATATAATATAAGCTAATTGATTATAAACTGTTATAATTAATTAGAAAATTATAAATATATGGATATTAATAATTTAATGATATATTATAGTGGATCATATTTATGACACTAGTAATATTATATTATATTATAAAGCTAAAGTAAATCTCCAAGAAAGAGCCTTATTGCTCTTTGACTCCTTGGTCAACAAGGAATTGGTTTTTGGAAAGTGATTTTTGGAAAGCAAAATTACTCCCCAAATCTTGTAGGTAGGCCGAAATTTTTTGTGTATATTAGGAGAGTTTTGGCTCATCCTAATTAACTAATTCATTCATTATAATTCACAAATACAAATTAGAAAATCAGTTTTCTTCTCTCTAAAATTTTCTAGCAAGAACTAAGGGCATATCTTAAGCAATCTTGGGTGCAACTTTTAGGAGATATCAAGCTTCTTGATATTCGATCTTAGGCCATTAAGCAAGGACTAAAGGTTATTTTTCTTAATCTTATGTTTATTTATGCAATTTCTTTTATGACTATTAATCATATAGAATGAGTTTCATTATAATCCTGGATGATTAAAGGGCATGTATACAGATATATTCCCACAGATCTGTGTCTATGGATTTTGTATTTTGTAAGGAGCGGTTCGACTTCTCCTCGGAAGTGTGAGCCTTGATTACTGATCAGCTCGTGGGATATACCGTATCTGCATATGATGTTATTTTGTATGAACTTGGCGACTTCCTTTGTACCAAGCTTACGATATGATGCGGCTTCGACCCATTTTGTGAAATAGTCGATGGCCAAAGTATGAAGCAGTGTCCTCCTGCTCCAACTGGGTGTACTTTGCCTATGACGTCGATTCCTCATGTCGAGAATGGCCACGGCGATGTGAGGCTGTGTAAAGGTAAAGGGGGTATGTGTTGTACATTCGCGAAGATTTGGCAATTGTGGCAATGTTTGACGTATTTCGCGTAGTCGACTTCCATGATTGTCCAATACCATCCTAGCCTAAGGATTTGTTTGCATAAGGCTCGTGCGTTCATGTGTGGTCTGCACTCTCCGTCATGGACTTGAGATATGGTCTCTCATAATTTGTTGTGGTCAACGCACAAGAGTAGTGTACCTTGAGGCTTTTTCTTGAGTAGTTTGTCCACCTCTAGCACGAACTATGATGCCAGAAGCCGGAGAGCTCTTTTGCCGCGTTTGTCGGTGTTTAGTGGGTATTCTCCATTTCGTTTGAAGTTGATTATTGCTTGATACCAAGGTTCGGTTTGTTCTTCCTCTACTTCAATGTCGCATATGTATGCGGGCTCGTTACGTCATTCTACGACGATGGGAATGGTTTGCATCCCCGGGGGTATGTTTAGTAGTGACGCCAGCTTTGATAAGGCGTCTGCGAATTGATTTTATTCGCGAGGCAGGTGTAAGAACTCTACGCGGTAGAATTTGGTGATGAGTTCTTGGATTTTGTTTTGGTATAGTGCGAGGTTTTTGTTACGTATCTTCCATGCCCTAGATACTTGATTGATGATTAGTGAGGAATCCCCGTATACTCGCAGGTTCCTTGCGTTAAGTATGAGCGCAGCCTGGAGTCCGTGCAAGCATGCCTTATATTCTGCGGCGTTGTTTGTCACATCAAAGTCCAATTCGATGGAAAGGGGTGTGTGTTCGCCGTTCGGGGAGATGAGGAGTATCCCTATTCCACATTCTCGATAGTTTGATGAACCATCGAAGTATAGTTCCCATTGTTCTTCGTTTATATTGTAAATTCCTTCGTCGGAAAATGATGTAGTGTCGACGATAGGTTCTTCATCGATTGCGTGTTCGGCGAGAAAGTCTGAGACTGCTCGTCCTTTGATTGCTTTGAGAGGAACGTAGACGATGTCGAATTCGGCTAAGAGCAACTTCCATCGTGCCATGCGTCCATTTGCCACGGGTTTCTCGAATAGGTATTTGACTGGGTCCATTTTGGAGTAGACCCTTGTTTGATGTGCAAGCATGTAGTGACAGAGCTTTTTGGATGCCCATACTAATGCTATAAAACTTTTCTCGACGGGCGCGTATCGAGTTTCATAGTGGAGAAACTTCTTGCTAATGTAATAAATTGGGTGCTCCTCGCCGTTGACTTCTTGAGCAAGCATGGCGCCCATTGCGGTAGATGTTGTTGTAAGGTAGAGTGATAAGTGTAGGTCCTTTTGTGGTGGTCTTAGGACTGGGGGGTTGGATAACAACTCCTTAACCTTATCAAATGCTTATTGGCACGCTTCGTCCCATTCCACATTGCATGGTCGGTCTTCTTCAGCATTTTAAAAATCGGTTCACATATCATGGTTATGAAGCGGGAAATGTACTGGATTTGACCCAGGAAGCTTCGGAATTCGTCTAGGTTCTTGGGTGGTTGCATTGCCATAATTGCCTTGATTTTCGAGGGGTCGACTTCGATGCCTCTTTGGCTTACTACGTGTCCTAGTAGCTTGCCGGATTTTTCTCTAAATGTGCATTTTTGGGGGTTGAGACGCATTTTGTATTGGCGGAGTCGTGTGAAGAACTTGCCAAGGTTGGCGATGTGATCACCTCTCTCTTTGGACTTGACGATCATGTTGTCTACGTACACTTCGACCTCCTTGTGCATCATATCATTTAGAAGTGTAGTCGCGGTGCGTTGATATGTTGCACTTGCGTTAATTAGACCAAAAGGCATGACAGTGTAGCAGTATGTGCCCCACGGTGTGATGAATGTGGTCTTGGCCATGTCCTCGTGGGCCATTTTGATTTGGTTGTATCCTGCATAACCATCCATGATGGATAGGAGAGCATGGTCGGCGGTATTGTCGAATAAGACATCCACGTGCTGTAATGGGAAGTCGTCCTTTGGACTTGCCTTGTTTAAATTGCGGAAGTCGACACACACTCTTATTTTTCCGTTCTTCTTTAGGACTGGGACCATGTTTGAGACCCAGTCTGAGTACTCAACAACTTGGATGAAGCCGACTTGTAGTTGCTTATCGATTCCTTCCTTTACCGTAAGGGACCATTCGGGTCGTAGCCGCCTTAGTTTTTGTTTGACAGGTTTGAAACCGGGTTTGATGGGTATGCGGTGTTCAGCGATGCTTCTCTCGATGTCGGGCATGTCCTTGTATGACCAGGCATAGACGTCCTTGAACACGGTTAAGAGTTGGGTGAATTGCGCGCGTTCGTCTTCGCTTAGTGAAGCGCCTAGTTGCAGTTCCCTTGGTTCTTCGGGGGTTCCTACGTTGATGGTTATGGTGTCCTCGATGATTGGATCCTGCTCTGGTTTGGTCACGATGTTTGCAATGTATTTATTTAACGATTGTTCATTCGTTAGTTTATTTTTATCGCACAAGTTAGCGTGATTTAATTGTTCATTGTTTGTTTGTTGTTTGTTGTTTGTTTCTTTCTTTTTAGCTTGAGACGAGACATAAGCAAACTTATTCGTATTATTCATTAAAGAAGAAGAATTGTTTGACAAATTAGGAGAAGAGCTGGAGCTAGCCTCCGAAAATAAAAAGTCTAAGCTAAAACTAGAAGGTGGGTCGACAGATGACCTGACACGTAAAGGATAAGATCCTAAAAGAATTTCCTCCTCTTCGTCTTCAGAGTCGTTGTTGCTTGAGCTACCCTCGCTCGAGTCTTCACTGTCCTGCGAGGTGATCTTGTCAAAGAGAGGTCCTTCTCCCGTGACTAGTTGGTATTTGCGGCCCTGCGCATCGGTCCATTTGGTAGTCTTGTACCAACCATTTAGAGTTTTCTCGACGATGTCGGTGATGAGGTCGTCGGGATTGAAGCGGCGGTCCCGAATGATGGACGAGACCAAATCTTCGTTGGTTTTGTTAGTGAAGGGATGCCCGCCTTCACTAGCGAAGCAGTGTTCTTGAGGTGGTGGAGGTGTCCCGATCATATCCTCCACCTGAGATAAAGTATTTACTCATGTCAAATGAGTACTTTGGGAGCTTGAATCTTCGCGCGAATTTGCGCCTTTTGACCTCTTTGGACATCTCTTCGACGTCGCCCTCCTTTGGCTTGTAGCCGAGACCCATGGTGGACCAAAGGCTATGGTTGTCTTTAGTTTTGAAGGGCTTGTAAGTTCGAATGGGTGTAGTTGTGATGGCACCTATTTCGAAGTCGAAGCCGCAATGCTCCTGGTTTTCTTCAATTGTAATTTCTGCGGCGTTGCGCTCCTTGGGTGAATCCAAGAGGGCACGTAAATTGGACGCGTTGATAGTTATGACCTCGTCGTTCAGAGGTAGCTTCACCTTTTGATGCAGCGTGGATGTCACGGCTCGCACAGCGTGGATCCACGGGCGTCATGAAAGCATATTATAGGACGGTGTCATGTCGATCACTTGAAAATCGACCTTTCGTTCTATGGGGCCGGTGCGTACATAGAGGGAGATTGTCCCTTTCACGCTACGTTTGGTCCCTTCGAAGGCTTTAACTCCTTTGTTACTCGGTTGAAAGTCTTCGTCGTCGAGCTCTAGACGACGTGCGGTGGATATGGGTAGAACATTTACTGCGGACCCGTTGTCAATTAGGGTCACGAGTAGGGTTCGTTTCCTGCATTCGGTGCTAATGTATAGGGCCAAGTTGTGATTAGCACCAAATGTCGGGAATTCATTATCAGAGAAAGTGATGGCTCCAGCAAGCCAGTCCCTCGTAACATGATTGACCATTTGGTCGGGTGAAATGTCTACATCCGCGCTTGCTGCTTTTGAAGCGTCTCGCTCGTGTTTGGCGGTAGGACCACCGGGGTTGATGGTGTGTCTTCGGAGGGGACGTGCTCCTGGACTACGGCTTTGCCCTTGTCGGCCGCAGTGGCCTCCTTGGCATGGGCATCCGTGAAGATATTTTGATAAGGTCGTCCGGAGCGAGTGAGGTGTGAAACCTCGTCCTTAGTCTCGGGTTCGACAGTGTTGACTTTGACTTTGGGCTTATAGCCCTTCTTCTTTCCCTTTTTGTTCTTGCCCTTCTTGTTATTTTTGGAAGAGGAAGAACTGCTGGTGTTGTTGATTTGGGCAATGGCCTTGTTAGGTGGTGGCCATTCGCCTTTACTCTCGCTGCTAGAGTACCGCACGCCATTGACTTGTTTGTTGTTGAAGGCGTTCAGATCGTCTTCAATTTGAGTGGCGATATTGACGAGGTGTTGAAAGTTGCGTATGTTAGCATACCGAATGTGGGTTTGGTATACTGGGTGTGGGTCTTCGATGAGATCATGCACGAGCTCGTCTGGGTGCACTAGACTCACAAGATGTGCATTGAGCTCCTTCCATCTAGCTACGAAATCGGTGAAGCTCTCGCCGTCGTTTTGAACATTACTCTCCATGATTGGTCGGTCAAGAGAGATAACGTTAATCTGATCGTCGGCGGGCGTAATGAGGTAAGAACAGTCGATGACGGGTATGGAGCCCACGGAGATAGCATGGTTGGCCAAAGGATTGTCTTTGTTAGATGGCTTACCAGTAGCAATCGGATTATCGAGCTTTCCTTGGTCGATAAGGTCTTGAATAGCATGCTTCAGTTTGAAGCAGTTCTCAGTGTCATGGCCCTTGCCTCTGTGGTATGCACAAAAAGCGTTAGAATCCCACGACTTAGGCTTCTTGTCTTCGGGCGGTTCGGTGGTAGGCCCGATAGGTTGTAGATAGTTTTTGTCGACTAGTCTATTAAATACCTTAGTGTAAGACACGTAAAGTGTGTCGAAACTCCCTCTGGGCTTAAAGGAAGAGGAAGTAGAGGTGGCAATCGATTCGAGGTTCCCGAATGATTCTAGATTGCCGACGGTACTATTTTCGTCGCCCTTGGTCGTACGTGTCGACTTGGATGAGCTCCCTTGGTATGCATGGCCGGTGTACTTGGCCGTGGTTCCAGTTCGAAGGTCGTCTTCAATTTGAGTGCCAACCTTAGTGAGTTGCTTGAAGGTTTGAATGTTGCTATGCCGCATGTAAAATTGGTACACGGGTCGCAAGTTGTTGACAAATTTGGGCACAAGCTCGTCCTCACGTGGACGATTCGGGATCTGTGCAATAAGCTTCTTCCACCTAGTAAGGTACTCAGTGAATCCTTCATTGTCATTCTGTGATAGGACTTCCGGGGTGCGGATCGAAACATGGGTGTCGTCGTTGTCTTTGTATTGGTGGTTGATGAGGCTAAGTCGTAGTCGCCTATCAAAAATAAACCTAAGGACAACTAACTGGGTAGCTAGTGGCTAGACCTGTCAAAATTCGACCCGACCCGAAAAACCGACCCGACCCGACCCCTTTTTTTAGGGTCAAGACCCGTAAAATTTGACCCGTGACCCGAAATGACCCGAACCCGAAATGACCCGTTAATTTAGGGTCAAGACCCGCCCGACCCGTTTGACCCGATGGGTCAAGTGTAATTTCGGTTAACAAGACTTTTTGAACCTACAAAATTAATATTTCATGAAAAAAAATAATTTAATATTAATAATTATTACAACCTCAATATTATAAGTTGAAATATCAAAATGATGATGAAAATTATGATTGAAATATTATGAATATATTTATAAATAGACTATTTTAATTTTATAAATTACAAGAATGAATATATATCAATTTTAGTATTACATATGTACAATAAAATTTGTACATAATGTAAAATAACAATAAAAGAAATTTTTTAATTAAAAAAATAATTAATAAAAAGGCGCGAAAAACGTATTTTTGACCCGTATTTTGACCCGAAACCGACCAGGCTAATTCGTATTTGGCGAACCCGTATTGACCCGACCCGTATTTTGACCCGACCCGTATAACCCGAACCCGACCCGCCCGACCCGTTTGACAGGTCTACTAGTGGCAGTAGGGTCGAATCCACAGAGAGACAGTGCAAGTGAAAGGTCGCTTAGCTAAACTAGGCTAATCTCGAGGGTAAAAATCTGGGTATAAAAAGGTAGGCTAAACTAAGAACTAGTAAATAAAGGAGTGAAAGTATATGAGAGGGGGATTAGGGCATCGGGATCAATGTGACACTAACTCAGGAACTCAACTCAAAAAGAAATAACAATCAATTGAAGCTATGCACACTACTACAAAAAAGGGAATAGAGAACTGTTGAAATATGCCTTATAAAACGCCTCTAGACTGTTCTCCTCCTCAGCGATCTATAAAGTATACAAAACGGGTGTATGAGGCGTTGTGTATGCAAAACCTTAGAGAACGCCTAGTTGACATGAGTGTTTTCTTTTGGAGTAGAATAGAGATCAGTTATTAATGACAACCATTTTATAAATATAGGAATAGAGAACGGCTATTTAACATATGTGCTCTCTAAAAATATGTATTGAGAACATCTATTATAGGCCACAGTTCTCTATTCTTGTAAATTTTTTTAAAAAAAAAATACGAATAAATTTGTATGAAATAATAAAAAAAACAATTTTATTAAAATATTTGAAGAAAAAAAATACAAATTACGCCACTAATATCCAACAACACAAGACCATTACCTTTACCAGATCAATTGATCGGCATGATGTTCAAATTTAATCAAATATAACAAAAAAAAAAACGCTAGTCGCTTTTTACATTTGCCGGTTCTAGCGTTACATCTTGATGAGTTTGCCTATATTGTTACATGGCATGCTGTTGAAGTGGAGCACAATTCTTTGTAGTCCGTCGATGTTCTAGATTTCACGTACTAGAAGCCGTCCTGCGAATCGCCACCAGTAAATTAACTGAAATAAGCTAGTCGAACCTGTTTGAATTTATAAGAAGCACAAATTAAAATACGAAACTTTGACCAATAAAAATAGAGAAACCTAACTAGGAAATATTGCAAGCAAACAATTTCATAGTTTGATCACAACAAACAACTAAGACGTTGAGGTAAGTCAATAACCATAAAGTGAACAACTAAAATGCAATCTATGCCTGCAAATTCAAACCATTTCTTAGTTCAAACTATTCTCGTTACATAAGTGGTGCTTAAGTGCTTAACCTTAATTCGAAAAAAAATAACAACAATAATAGATTTCTTAGTTCAAACTATGTCGATAACTTCATCTCTTAGTAGCTGTTGTAAGACCTATTGAAACCATAAACAACGATATAGATCATCAAGGAAAACATAAAATAAGTCTGGTGAATAATGGGAAAGTGATTTACCTGAGGGGAAGAGGATTCAATGAAATAGCGATTTTTTTTTTAAGAACGAGTTTAACTTTGCCGTAATTGGCTGTAGAAGCATAGATGAAATCAATAATTTGTTGAGGTAGTATGGTCTTGGACAGTTTCTTTAGGACAGCTATGATGGTGTCGGTGTCGAGAGATGAGGAGACGGCAGCATATAAAGAGTGTGGGGTCAAGTGAAATTCCTGAATCGACTCCGGCCTTCCAAGAAGCAAAACCAATTAATAAACTGATACTCAAACTCAAGCCAAAGAAGTATAACAGGGGTTTAGAAATGAAGAACAAACGGGGAAAAGCTGTTACCTGGAAACGGGTTCTACTATTGATATAAGAAACTCATACGCTTGCTTATAAAAGGGAGAATATATAAGTTTCGAGAATTATCTGACCATCAGGACATGCCCACAATGGACGAATTGAATGATTCTCTTCAAGTTCCAAACCACCTTCACCTTAGATAGATAGATAGATAGAAATCACACAAATTATCAACGCTATCAAATTCAATATAAAGCTGAAAAAAAAACCCCTAAATTAGGCTCTCCCAAAATCAGAATTACGCAATCAAAATCATACGATGACATTGAAGTGGGAGAGAAATACTTACAACAGCTATCCATGGAAACTTCCCAATTAATTGAAGACCTAATTTCATAACAAAATCTTGAAAAACTCTACATTACAGAAAAATTAATTGAACATATGAAATTGTCAAACGACAAATTGAGAATAGATTTTAAGGGCAAATCAAATAATAAACAAAAGTTAATCCATAATAATTCAAAATTGTGATCAATAATCACCTGAAGAATATATAAAACGATTAATGTGATCGGAGTAAGGAAGAGAACTAATATGATTCCAAAGTCGGAGATTTTAGTGTCGATGATGACATAAATGTCGATGGCGTTGCGGATCTCAGCGTAAGCAGTGCGACGTTGGTGATGAAATGGGGCAATTGCTAGTGAACAACAGTGATGGAGGCGTTATTTTAAGGGTGAGAGAATTGAGGAAATTAGGTTTTCCATTTCAGAGGAGGATAGAAAAATTAAATAAAAAATGAGTTTTTTAAGGGTGAGGGAGTTACGTGATTTTTATTTTATTTTTAACTTTTTTTTTTATATATAAATTGAAAAGAGAACGGTCAGATGAGGAGGTGTTTTCTATTTTTTCATTATAAAACGGTTAGGTTAATTAAGCGTTCTCTTTAAATTTAGAGATCGCTTTTGTAAATTGACTGATCTTTATTATGTGTTCTTTAAACCTCTTTTTGTAGTAGTGGCAAGTGACTGGGTTTAAGAATACGCTCTCTCGAGTCAATATTAACCTTAAGCAAATTTAGTGGGCTCTCGCAACTTACTAAACTTAACTTATCAAATACGCGTGAGTCTAGTTTTAATTGGGCTTTCGATCTTAAATTAAAACAACCTAAGTTCAATTCAATTAAGGCGTCCCTAAATTCAATTGATAATAAAAACACGTAGGAAGAAGTCAACTTGCACAAGTTCAATCAATTTAAGCAATTAAAACATGTTCCCGAACCAATCTCACAAATCACCCTAAACCCTAATTAAGGAATTAGCTACTCATAATTAAAGGGCTAACAAAACAAGCAATAATAATAAACACGATGAATGAAAATAACAATTAAAATAAACCTGGAATTAATCTGTGAAAAGTAGTAAAGATCAAATCTTGAAATTCAACTAATTAGGTATGAGAACTTTGAGAGATAAAACTAAAACTAAAAACTAAGTTTTAAAGTAAAATAAAGCATAAGAATAAGTTTAGGTCGTCCTTAGTACTTATATACAATTTCCTAAAACCATTCGGATTAAAATCAAAACCCGACGAAAATAACACTTGGGCCGGCCGGTTGGCTGCCGGCCTGGCTGGACCGGCCTGACCTCTTCTTCTGGGTCGGCTTTTCTTCCTTCAACTCAGGCCCAATTCTTCGCTTTGGGCCTCATAACTCTCGTGGCCTTTTGATCTTTTTCGTCTTATATTTGTATCCCGAGCTCCCGTATAAGCTCGAGCTTGGTCTCGAAATGTCGGTACTCGAAAATGCTCCAATCAACTCAGGTTTTAGCTCTAGACCGCCAAATTAAACCTGCAAAATATAAACGAGGAACAGCAGTACCGCAATATAAAGCAAATAGCTCCTAAAATAATAATGAACACGAATAAATACAAGCTAAATGCGACCAAACTAGGGGCAAATAATCTATATAAATAACACTCATCAGTGGTCGAACTCGACCGTGATTTGTTCAAACGAGGAGAGGCGTTCTGGGTTTAGTGAGTAAAACCATGTCTTGGGTATGGCTGCGAGTGAATGCGGAAAGAGCGATGGCCAATGCTCAGGTTTGACCCCCTTGATACCCATATGTGATTTGAAAGCCCTAATGTGAGTAATCGGGCTCTCGTGACCTTGAAAGATTGGAAGGTCACTAAGGGCGAGCTTGCTGGGTAGTTCGTCCTTGATGTTTTGGGGAATGTTTTCATTCTCCTTATGTATGGAGTTGCCTCCCAGGGTACCGAGACGTTCCTCCATAGCCTGGAGCTTCTTGGCGTGTTTATCTGCCTCGTCCTTGATTCTCAGCTCCATTCGGTCCACCTCAGTCTGGTGGTGGTTCAGTAGGCGTTCAAGATCATCGGTTAACTTGGTGACTTGTTCGCGGAGTGTGTTAATGTCTTCATTGCCGGCCATCTTTCGGGTATAGATTCGTTTCTTGCGGGGTATGATAACTCGGTTTTTGGTGCGGTGGGTATCCAGTTTCAACCTACATTCGCATGGAGTGCATCAGCTACATGACAGACCTGACTTGACACGTTCATTTATGCGTTTGTTTTAGCTCATTTCGTTTGAAAAGACTTTAAGTTTGAAAAAGAATGAAGTTTTTCGAAAGTGTTTGAGCTAGGAGTGTTTTTGAGACGAGATTGCGTGCGCGCAGCTCGCCTCGATGTTAAAAGGTTTTGACTCGCGTCCAACTAGCCGGAGTGACGGTATGATGTCGAGGGCAGAAGTCGGATGCGTAAAAAGGATTCGACTCGGGATTAGTCAAGTCGAAGATGTTAAAAAGGATTTGAGCCGCGAGACCCAAGGAATAAAGTCCACGAGTTTGGGTCGGAAAACCTTGATTCGGGTTTGCTAGTTTTGTAAAAGGAAATTTGAAAATGTTTATTTCAAAAATCTGCGATTATTTTGTTTGAAAAATGTTAAATGTTACATGTTAGGTTGATTTATATCTTTGAAAATTTTAAGTGAGTTTTCGAAGATATGCAATACAAATGAATTTTGAAAAAGACTATATTGTATAGCCTCGCACTCGTACGTATGACTCTTGGTCGTTTGGTCAAGTCTCGTACGCCTCCGACTGGTTTGAGTACGCTTTGGCAATGCTTTTAGCCCTTCGCCCACACAGTAAAACGTGTAGGATACGAAGGAAGCCCAGGGGCGGTCAAATCAGTCTTTTACGGCAAGCCGTGGAGGGGTGAGAGGAAAGTTAGTCCAGAACGTGCCTCGTCGAATGGACGATGCCTGCGTTTGGAACCACCTTCCGGGGGTGTTCGTGTGTGAATCCACTGGATTCGACTCTAAACGAATATGCTTATCTTACATATGTTGATTGTTCTCAAGTTGTTCGAGTCTCGTTTTTATTTTTAAAAAGAAAAAGCTAATTTAAGTTTTAAAAATAAAACCTATCCCCAGCGGAGTCGCCAACTGTAGGTACCGGGGTTAAATGGGACCACTCGACGTCTTTCTAAGGGCATAAAAGTTGAAAAAGATTAAGTAGAAAAAACCTTTAAAAACTGTTTCGGAGCCGCCACTAAGTTATGAGGGAAATTTAGAACCCGCCTCCGTGTCCTCAGCTCAAAGACACGTGTTAGAATTCAAGGCACGTCGACACCCATCCGTCTAAGGCTATTGTGAAACCAGATTCGGATTCGGGTGAGAGTACTCTTCTAAAGTATAATTCAAATAGCCTCTACTAGACTTGAGAACAATGCAAATGAATGATATGTAAGCCTAAGTAATTCGCTACGTACGAGTGCGACATAAGTTGTGAAAATAATGCAAATGCAAATGTAAAAAAAATATTGTTTAAAACCCTCAGTTAAGCATGCTTAACTTGTTAACGAAAACAGTTCAGTTAATGTCGAATTCATTTAAGTGATTTAGTGCAAGATGAGGATTTGCTAAATGCATACATAAAATAAAGTTCAATTGTCCATTGATTTATTTTAAAGGAGGTCAGTTGTTTATGCGACTTTGGAAAGGTGTTACGAATAGGGTGTGTATTCGAGGTGCATGGCCGCCTTATGAAAAGCGGACTTGCGTGCCAAGTCGGGGTGAGCCTAATGTAGGCCCTTGCAAGTCAAAGAAGTAAAGAAAAATCTTAATCTATGCTAGGATTAAGACCTACCTGTCTCGAATCAGGAAACCGGCAGCGCTTCGCTTCAAAGTAGGAGAATTCAGCAAGAGAAAATGAAGAATTCAAAGGATGTTTATGCGTGAGGCTTTTGTGAGAGAGAGTTGTGAAATTCTGATGTGAATTGATTGTCTTTTAAACGTATGCGGAGGGTTATATTTATAGTAGAGAGCTCGTCAAGAAATAGGAAACTTAGAGGATAAAACCGAACGTAGGAGTCGCAAGGCACCTTGCGAATGCCTGGGGCAATCGCAAGGGCTCTTGCGATAGCCTGCCCTAATCGCAATGCCCCTTGCAATTGGTAGGGCGGGCATTATCCTCTTTTTCCGTATATTTCCAAATTATATTTTAGGATATACTGGATATTCTTGCTTGAGCGCTAAGTTACGGAGTGGTGGCTGAGTGTAGGGTTTTATTAGGTTATCCTGGACCTTGGGAAGCGGGCCAGGAATGGGACTGGGCTCGGTTCTAGGCCCGAGACCCGAAAATGTAAAAAAGGTGTATTTTATACTGTTTTGTGAAACAAGACGACCCGTGAGGCTGTCTCGGGTGTTTGCCAGTCCTAAAAGGTGGTTTTAGTGGCTGGGCCTAAATTTAGGGATTTAGGAGATTCGAATTGGGCCTTGTTAATGTAAAAGGGCCAATTAGATTATGTGTTTGTAAAAGGGGTATGCGCATGCCGATTAGGACTTAGACTCGAGACAAGTTAGACTCTGGATTATCCTAAGGACACTTACCTAAGAGTAATGACCCATAAAGAAACCTCATTTTGCATTTTAAAATATTTAACTTGAATTCGACATAGTTAGTACTGTTTAAGTCAACGTAAAAGCATGCAATAAAAGTCCATTGTTACATCACTGGGTTTTTGGCGGGAGGTATGGATGTGGGTATCCACAGATCCTCTTGGTCCTCTGCTCTTTGCCTTGGTTTTGCAGCCATTAGTGTTCAAGATCAAGGACTCATTTGATCTGTGTTTTCGGGCTTGGTACTTGGATGATGGCACCATCGTCGGGGACACTCAGGACTGCGGAACCCGGGGCGCGAGGGACCCAACACGGCGTCTTGCATAAGGGTGCTTAAAGTTAAAAATATTAAGTTAGAAAAGCCTATTTTAGAATAGAGCCTACTTTTCCTAATATTAATTCAAGTATTGTTTTATGAAAATCTTTTTGAAAAGCCTATTTTAGAGAAGAGCCTCTACTAGCCTTTGAACAATCCATGTTTAAAGATATTTGAACCAATGTAATCGCTACGTACAAGTGCGAAAAAGTTTGTAAAAGAGTGCAAATGCATCTGCAAAAAGATTGTTTAATACCCTCAGTTTAGCATGCTTAACTTGTTAATGAAAACGGTTCAGTTAAATGTCGAATTCATTGTTAAAGTTGTTTTAATGCATAAGTAAGAAGGTGCAAGATGCATACAATTAAAATAAACGTTCAATTGTCCATTGGTTTACTTTAAGAGGTCGGTTGCTTATGTGACTTCGGCGATGTCATCGGATATGGTGGGTACCCGAAGTAATAAGACCACTAGTCTGCAAGCGGGCTCAGTGCCATAGCCGGGGAGGGCGTTAGAGTGTAGTCCCCTTTGTTTGTCCATAGAAAATAAGAAAAGTTTTGATCCTAGTGGATCAGTACCTACCTTGATTCGGAGCTTCAAATACGGTAGAGCTTCATTTCTTGAACTAGAAGGAGGAATTCAACACGAGATGGTGTGCTGAACTCAAAATTTGAGTGCTTGAGGCTTTTGTGGGTGTGCTTGTGAATGTATACCGTGCTAGACGGTGTTTTATTGTGGGACCCATGTGTGGGTGCTAAACCTAGGGAGAAGGTTGTGAGAAGTTGTGTTTTTCTTGTGTGGAAAACTTGTATTAATGGGGTCGTGCATAGGGTGTATATATAGGAGAATTACCGAGGAAAATTAGGAAAACACGGGAGAAGAACCAAGCCAGGAAACCGCACAAGGCTATGCGGTTTAGGGAGAAAACCGCATAGGCCTATGCGGTTTGTCAAGGGAGCCGCAAAGCATGTTTCGGTTCGACAGGCTGGCTGAATTTCGTGTTTTTGTATTTCCTTAATCCGGTTTGCCAAATCTTGGAATTATTCGGCAATATCCTTTGCTTAAACTCCAAGTAGACTGAGTATGACCTACCAGAAGGCTTTGGGTGTGATTTCTTGGGCCTTAGGAAGCGGGCTAAGAATGCATTTGGGCTCGGTTTTGGGCCCGAGTCTCAAAAGTGTAAAATGGGTGTATTTGCTTGTGTTTTGTGAAATGAGAAGACCCGCGAGGTCGTATTTTGTAAATGAGGATGCTAAATGGCGGCTTTAGCTACCAGGTCTAAATGTAAGGAATTTAGGAATGCTGAATTGGCCCTTGTTAATATAAAAGGGCCAATTGTAATGCGATGTGGAAGCTCTTGCCAGATGAATTGATACGCGAATCAAGCTAGACTCTAAATGGACAAATGAACATTTATTTAATCGTGATATTTAGCGACTTAACTCATTGTAACATTTCAAACGACTTTAATATGAATTCGACATAATTAGAACCGTTAACGTCAACGTTAAAGCATGCGTATTAGAAGTCCGTTACATCATAGGGTTTGTTTTGGGAGGGTACGGATATGGGTATCCACAGAGCCCCCAGTTTGACTGAGCTCGGACAAGAGCGCTAGTCAAACTACACGACAATATCGGGACCATCACAGTCTCGATATCATCAGCGAACCGAAGAATGTGCCCATGGGTGAGGCGAGGACTCCAAACCGGGCTATCCGGGGCGGGACGCGCATGTTTAAGGACATGGCGGTCCGTGCATATTGTGAGGGCCTGCCCGATGCCAAATCTTAGTTGCTAAATGCTTCTTCTTTGTTGTGCGATCTTTATTCTTTGATGTTGTTGCGTAGCGCCGTGCTTATGAAGGTGCCGAGACCTTTACTAGTACACTATTAGTATAAATCAAATTACTCTAATTTGATGAGCAAGATCTATGTAGTAACTAATTTACTTTGTAGATCTAGTTTTATAGAAATTATATCTTCCAAAGGAGTAAAAATGGGCACAAAAAAGAACTCCTTTTTCTTTTCTTCCTTGAGCTAAATGTTAGGACGATCCTCCAAAACCCGAGTTTCCAAAAGAGGAAACCTCTTTCTTGTTGCACCCAAGAACTACTCCAAAACTACTAGTGATTTTGAGCTAGAAATCACTAATAGTAACTTAATAATATGTAATATTATTATTACTAAGACTTAGTAATATATGTAATATTATTAGAACTAACTTCTTATGTTTTAGAGAGATTTGAGAGAAGTAGAGAAGAGAAATGCATAAATCAATTTAACACTCAAGCCTTGTGTTTTTATATACCATTAGAAAAACAAATCAAAAGTGTCCAACACTCTCTTATAACCGGCCAAGCATGGAGAAGAACAAAAGAAAAGGCTCCTTGGAAAGATCAAAAGCAAAAGCATGCAATTACGAAAAATGATTATGTTTTTAGCATGCAAAAACACCAAATGAATGAAAACAAATCCCACTTTGTCCTTGTTTTGGCCGGTGCTAAAGGGCCCTTAATGGGTCTATTTTGTTTTTCAATATTTGTCTTTGATGGTACCAGAAATCGGATCGCTCTTCGACGCCTCGCGCGGGCCCCGTCCGATTAGGGGGCGGGTCGCTACGCGAGAAAATGCGAGTATGCTAGGTGTATACGTTGCTATGGGGGATATCATTACTTAAGTAGTAGAAAATCGTTTTTGCAAATGGAGTCGCCACCAAATATTTAAAGGAATTTGGAACCTTTTTAACACGTCTTAAATTATAGGACGCGAGTCTTAGAATTCAAGGTGCGTCGATACCTATCCTTCTAAGGTTAATGTGAAACCAGAGAGGATTCGGGACAAGGTTACTTTTCGAAAGTTTGATCAAAATGTTTTATGAAAAACTGAAATCGAAAAGCCTACGTAAAGTAGTGTCTACTAATTTGAAAACAAGTGCTTAATTTCGATGTTTGAGCTAATAAAACGGTACGTACAAGTGCGAATATGACTCGATAAAAATGCAAAATAATGAATGTGAAACGTAAAAGTCATGACGTTTTGCTATAGGAAATATGCGTAAAATAATAATTCATTGATTTGAATTAATATAAAACGTTATTTTCCGGCTTTTGTCTAATTCTAGTATTTTGAAAACCCTCAGTTTTACATGTTTAAAAGACTAGTTGAAGCGGTACAAGTTTATGTCGAATCCGTGTTTAGTCGTATTTAATGCATGAATAAGAATTTGCATAATGTAAAATGTAACGTCAGTTTGCTTTAGTGAGTGTGAGTCGTTTGTTTATGCAATATTGGCGAGGTTTAGACGGATTAGGAATCCGAATTACTACAACCGTATTACGAATACGGGTTCGTTAAACCAATATTGAGTTGGGTTAAGGTAACCCTTTGTCCGAGTCTAAAAAGTGCGGTCCGAAGGTAAAATGTTTACCTTAAAACGCAAAGACAGTATTTAGAATGCTAAGTATGAATTAGAGAGAAGATTAGAGTGTGTATGAATTGTGATTTGTGTTGAAGTTGTGTGAATGAATGAGGAATGGGATGGGTATATATAGGAAAGGGCTGAACTCGTACATAGCCTGAAGACAAGTCGCTAGTGTGAAATAAGAAAGAAAACAAGTCGCCAGTGCAAGAATAAGGCACGAACAAGTCGCCAGAATAAGAAACAGAGGCAAAACAAGTCGCCTGTCAACCAGCGACTTGTTTTGGAGTGTGTCTTGGGCCGCCTTTTGTATTTTGACGGCTGATTTGATTGGGTTGGATTTCTATACAAGGTATGCTTTGGTCCAGCAGGTTTTGCCCTTTATTTGAGCTGATTTCGTTTTTTTGTTTTCGTGTTTCGCGTCTCGGTTTTTGTCGTGTTTTTTGGTTTTGGCTCGAAATAAAATTATTTTGTATTGTATTATTTTGTAATGTCGTAAAATTTGATTTTACGAAAATGTGACTCGGGAGGCGTGTTGACTCGTCTTGGGCCCGTATTTTGTAGTTTGTGGGTTGTTTTTGTGAGGTCGATTTTTGTGGGGTGCTTTTGTGGGCTGTTGGGGTTGTTTTTGTGAGTAAATAATCGTGTCGTGTTACTCGGCTTGAATTAGAACGACAAAACTAATGTTCTTTTACGAAATATGCAATTTTAAATTAATACTTTAAAAACGACTAAAATGTTTTAGACACTTTGTACCGTTTCGTCTATTTATAAAACATGCATAAAAGTCCTTTTTCATCATCGGGCTTGTTTTTTGGGGGATACGGATACGGGTATCTACAGTCTTACAAATACTTATAATTTATCACTTAATCATCTAATATGATAAAGTATAAATTATTTAATTAAACTCTCAACTCTTCTTTAATATATATGTACACTTACATGTATATTAAAATTGCACTATTACTAATCTCATTAGTCAAGTAGTACACAATTAGTGAAATAACAATTAATCACTAATTTCCATCTCTTTAAATAATTTTATCGATATAAAATTTAATCATCCGAGTTCTAACTCGATTTCTGTAACACCCCGGTTAAATATATATGACTTTCTACAAAAATCTAGCGGAAGCATAAATACTAATCAGCGGAAGACTTTAAAAGATTAGCATAATGACCACCAAAGGTCAATGTAACCGAGAGTTACAGTCCAAACCAACGATCTATAAAACGAAAAAGAGGGTTATAAAAAAGCCGATGTAGGAAAGTAATACAAAAGATGAGCTCTCTACTACTATAAGCCAATTAATTAAAAGAGTTCTCTAGTAACGTCCCAACCCGCGTGTACAAAAGGAGAAATAAGCATAAACATCCAAGCATCCAATGCATCCAAGCAGTTTGGCATTCACATAGCACCTGAGGAGAGCACACATTAATCCACGCAATAACAAAACATGTGATTTCATATTCTAATGCATCCCTATGATTCATTGGTATATATTTTACGCCTTTCTATGTTATTGTATGCAAGTAATTCTATTCATAATACTATATGCACAACTAACATATGAAATGTGAACATGAATATAAAATATAGATACTATATGCATTTACTAGGTGATCGACATGTTAAGTCACACTACATGATCAAGCGAACTTAATTAAAAGTAAGAAAGTAATATGAAGTCATTATTATCAACTAGAATATCTGAAGAACTATAAACATGTAATAGAAGGATAATAAGCATCACATTACTAAACGTAAGAAGGATTATCCATAATTATTCTCCACTATCAGATTTCTATCATAAGAATTACGGGTCTCATGATATAAGAGAGTTTATATACCTTAAACTAATCATCACAGAAAACTGTAGCCATTTGATTTTGGAAAACGTTTTAATTTTCAAACAATGCGCGGGACGTGGCTACTAATGGATTTCACTCATATAAAGCTTACATTATCACTTCATATGGGTGGAATACATCAATCCCGCCAATCACACCAGTACTAGGAGGTTTACATCTTACCCCTAGTTCCCGATGTGACCGAACACAAGTATGGTCAGGCAAAAGATCAAAGTACTGCAAGGGGAGTGAACGGCGGTAATAACTCAGAGGCCACCTAAGACATGTTTGCCACCTCGAGGCTGTATCATAATAATATCATATCAGAATCTCAGAACAACAATATATCAGGTGCCAAGATACCATTAAGTAGCAGAGCTGATCATGTACTCTTGTCTATATATGCGCATATACCCACCCCGCACTCTTTCAGCGGCGGCTGGACGACTACTACCAATGACGACCTTCCCAAAGGTTTGCTGTTCCGTACTCCTTAAGCAGTGACTCCCTAGCATTCCTCAGCTTACGGGCAGCATACTTTTCGGAGCTATCCCCCGTCAGGATGATCATTTGACCATTGCATAAGAGTGCCCATACAAACATAGCTTAAAGGGAATGTTGAATGATGATTTAGGATGACATGTGTCTAGAGGTCACATGAGCTTTATGATTTCCACTCAGAGACTTAGAGACAACGGTCGAATGTGATAGAGATACATGGCATAACCATGTACCCAGGCTAAGTTGCGTATCATGGGCTTTATGATTTCCACCCACGACGACTGAATCCAAGCGGCATTAATCATCGTCTTGGCGAGTTAAAGGCTAAATGACATAAGCTTTATGATTTCCACTTATGATCGGAAGGCACAAGGGGCTCAGAGGTCACAAACAACGGAGACATGTCCAGCTTGGCCCAGAATAGTGTCTTTTAATATATAATTGCGATCTTTGTTTATCTTGAATGAAAGTCTTTTAATTATTTATCTTTGGAAAGTTTTATTTGAGGAGTAGATTATAGTTCATTATTTGATATAGTGTTTAGGGTAGATTAAGTAGCTTACTTCTTAGTAGCTTATTTAAGAGTTACTCAACTTTGACTTTGGTCAACAAATGACTATAGGCCAGTGCTTGACTTTGGTCAAGGTCAAGTTATATTATAATGACTTAGTCAAAACTTCTTTAGTGGAAGTCGAGTTAAGAGCATGTAGAAATCCTTAATTGTTAATTTAAGATTATACATATTTTAATAATATTTATTATGTTTTCATATACTTTGGAGTTATGTGTCTTTTAAATTATGTAAACAAGTTTAATAGGAGAATATAGGTTAAAAGTAAAATCATTTTATGAACATAATATTACTTATAATAATTTACGGTTGTTTAACGGTTAAAATATAAGATAAGCCAAAAATGAAATAATTGATAAAAATTATTAAAAATTATTTTTGAACTCTCCAGAATATATAAAACCTTGGGTTAAAATAGTTTTTTAAAAATAAGTTGTTTTGGTACACGAAATAAATTAAAAATGATATAAAACGATAAGTTTGTAACAATTAAACGGAGGGCCAAACCTTAATATTTTCGAACGAAATTTGGACAGTAGATAAATAAGTGTATTTTAAAATGTACATAAAAATTTCAGATCCAAATAATTATGTTTACTTATTAAACGAATTAAGGTATATTTAGGCCTTGTTTAGTTTATTTAGGAAGAAGTATAAATCCAAAAGCTACGAAATTTAAACCACAATTCAATAACATCAGAATACACATCATATAAAAATATCAAGGGAAAATACGAAGTATAACTCATGCAAACATAATTTTGCTTATAATGACGTGATTAAAAAGCAACTAAAATAAATAGCACAACAACAAAGTTTGAGCATGCATATATACATAAAATAAACATTTTAACATGAGATTAAATAAATTATAAAGTGGTGAACATGATACTAAATTCTATTTTATTTTATAGCATCACATAATAATTACAAGCATGTGTTTTCTAACATATTAACTATCAACTTAGACACATACATACCAGTTTAACTTTTAATCATTTTAGGTGGTAAATCATAAGATTTTAACATGATATTTATGGTGATAACACACGACAACAGTAACAATAACAAGGAAACACAAACAATAACAATAACATAGTAGGCTAAAATATATACTTAAATCATAAGTTTGCACTAAAAATGAAACACATGATGTTAGAGGTGAAGATGCATGTCTCCTCACCATAACCAAGCATAAAGATTATCGAGATCCAAAATATAGCCAAAGATGGAGAGATCATAGTGCTCCTTGTAGGCTCCATCACAAGGTCTCGAAAAGGGAAAAGATGGAAAGTTAGTGTGTTGTGTCTCTATAATAAAATTAGAAATTACTACGCAAAAATGACGACTATTATTACCTTTTACAACGATTTGAAAATGAAGACTAATAAATTGTCTTGAATAAAGATGTTAAATTTAGTATTATGGAGATGAAAAATTGAAGTAATAATGGAGATTGGTGGAGGGAGATCATACGACAAACATGGAGAGAAATGGTGAGGTTATGACTGAATTATGATGATATGCATGCACCATTTATACAAAAATTCACCAAATTAGGCATGCTTAACAAGTGTCACGCTCCATTATGCATGGCGGACAAATGTCCACCACCATTACGCATGTGGGACAAGTGTCTCACATGCATGTATAATTTGTGCCAAATGTCCTCCCCTCTTACATGTGTGACAAGTGGCTTGGGGGAGGGTGCATGGTGGACAAATGTCCACTCTTGCTTGCATGGGTGATGATACACGTTATTTATATACGTTTTATGCCCCCGGTTCAGTCGCATTTAGCTTGCATTTATTCGTATTTATTATGATTTTATAAGCTATTTGCTATACTTCTCGACATCACGCTTTTTATTTATATTTTGCTGGTTTTGGTGGTTTCGAGCCAAAACCCGAGACGATTGGAGCATTTCGAGAGTCGAGACGACAGGACCTAGCTCGAGCTCACGCAGGAGCTCGGGAAAGCAAACCAAAGACCAAGATCATAAGAGGACCACGAATAAATTGAGCCCAAATGGAGAATTGGGCTAGAGGTGAAGAGAAGAGAGCCGGCCCAAAATAAATGGTCGTGCCGGTCCCAAGAGTGGCGTGGCCGGTGAGGAACAATTTTCGTCGCGTTTCGTTTTTAATCCGAGTTTATGTTTTGGGAACCTATATAAATACTCTAGGACGGATGCTTTTATTTTATGCTTTATTTTCCTAGTTTAGTTTACAGCTTAGCTTTATTTTCTCTCCTTCAAAACTCTTAGTTTTAGTTTTATTTCAAGTTGGATTCAATTGTAACCGTCGGTACTCCGTAAGTTTTCAGGTTTATTTCAATTGCTTTTATTCATCCTTTTGTTATGTCTTCTATTATTATTATTGTTGTTATTGCCCTTAATATGAGTAGCTAAATTTCTAATTAGGGTTAGGGTGATTTATGACATATGATTTAGGAACATGTTTTGAGATTAAATTGGTTGAATAAATTGTGCAAGTTGACTTCTTTCTACGCGTTTTATATCAATTAAATTAGGATTATTTCGCCTGATCACCGTTTTATCTGAGTTTAATTGAACCTGAGTATGTTTTGATTTAAGATCGAAAGCCGAGTTAAAACTAGACTTACGCGAGTTAGATAAGTTGAATTTAGTAAGTTGCGAGAGCCCGCTGAATTGAACTTAAGGTTAAAATTGACTTGAGAGAGCGTTTTACAAACCTAGTCATTTGCACAGTTTATCTTTTCCTTCTTATAAATTTGAGTTCCTGAATCGTTGTCATATATGAACCCGACACCCTAATCTTTCCTCCTTATATATTTCAGTTCATCTGCTTTATTTTCTGCTTTTAGTTTATAGCTAAATCAAACACCTTTTTCACACCCTTGAGATTGACCTGTTTTGCCGACTTTAACTTCAAACTACTCCGTTTCTCTGTGGATACGATCCTTGCTTGCTACTAGCTGCTGTTAGTTGTTTGTTAGGTTTATTTTGATATAGGGGATACGACTTATACCTTATCAATTTTGGCGCCGTTGCCGGGGAAACGGCTTAGTTAGTTTTAGTTTTTGTTAGTTCTTATAGGTTTTTCTCCCTTGTCTCAAGGAACCTAGTTCCTTGAGACCGTTTTTAATTGTTTGCTTGTAGTATCGTTTATGCGCAGGTCACCTACAGGTCTAGTTCCATTCGAGCCTGAACCTGAACGAGCGCTACATAGACTACGCAAACAAGCGATTTAAATCGCTAATTTTGATCTCGAGGAAGCGTCGCATTCGGAGTCTAGTGCTGCGCAATCGTCCTACGAAGAGGACACACCTCCTATTACTCCAACTTGTTCTCCTCCACGCGTGACTATGCCTAAACTATATAGTCACTCGTTGCCGAAGCCCGAGGCGATCCCGCAAGGATTCACAATACCAAATACGGTCCAGGGTAATTTTGAGATTCGCCCCGCCTTTCTTACTTTGGTGGAGCGCAATCAATTCGGTGGCAATCCTACGGAGGATCCCGGTAAACATATGCAGGTTTTACGGACATCGCTCTACAATTAAGCGAGCGGGATCACTCGTAACCAGTTAGGAAATCTTGTTCCTTTCTCGCCACGCGTGATCGCTGGCTCGTGAGTGGATCACCGATTTGAATAAGGAAGCCGCGTATTACGGATTGGCCAAGTCTAGCTCTTGCCTTCTATCGCAAGTACTATCCACCGTGAGCGACTAACCAACTCCGTAGTCAAATTCAGGGGTTTCAGCAGAGCTTTGATGAGGCGTTACCGAGGCGTGGGACCGCATTACAAGCGGTTAATTCGTGAATGTCCTCATCACGGGTTCGATGGTTGGTTGGTGATAATGACCTTTATAATGGGTTATATGCCGAGAGTCGCGCTATTCTTGACTCCTACCGCGGAGGCCGATTTGCTAATAATACCGACGATGATAAGGCGTGGACATTGATCGAGGAGATGGCTATCCATTCATCCCAGCTTTGGTAAGCGAGGGTAATTCACGGTCCGCACACAACGACCGTGGAAGTGAGAGTATAAGCGCGGTAATGAGTCAACTTTCTGAGCTGAATAGAAAGTTTGATGCTATGCAGGGGAGTTCGTCGAGTGCCCATGTAAATGCTGTTGCAGGGCACGATTCAGGTTATACTACGGGGTATGCTGCACCCCACGAGCAGGTTTACGCTTATCAAAACCTGCCGTACCAGAATCAACCGGGTTACGATCGGTCACTGCTGTCTTACCGTAACAATAATGTACTTAACCCGACTCCCCCACCTCCACAAAATACCCCTTACCAACCTCCTTACAAAAATCAACCCCCACTTAACTACCAAAAACCCGTTTATACACCACCCCCTCCTACTCAAATACCCGATCCTATGGCCGAGATGAAGGCCATGATGTTGCAGATGTCGCAGGTGACTATGGCCGTGCAAAAGTCACAAGAGATGATGATGCAACAAATGCAAAAGGATGGGCAGGCTAAAGACGCTGCAATTAAATTGTTGGAAAATCAAGTGGCTCAATTAGCCGCTTCGCAAGCGTCAAGGCAACCGGGTACACTTCCGCCTCAAGGAAACCCTCCTAAAGCTCCACACGACACGGCGTGTGCAATTACATTGAGAAGTGGGTCCATGTATGGAGACCCCGTGAATTTGGAGGAAGAAGAGAAGGATGAGGGTCAAAACACGTTAATCCAGGTGTTCACAGAGGTCACCGCCGGTCGGCCGGCAAATGGCCGTCCAACCTACCGGACACGTAGTCATGCGAGGAAGAATGATTCGTATAAAATTTGGTGATTCTAGTTCTACTCCAACGCCCCAGCTCATTGATTGTCGCCATTTCCTGGTCGTCGCCGAGGTGCAGAGCCCGAGGCCAAGTTTAGAAAGTTCGTGGACGCCATAAAAGCTCTTCGTAAACGCGTCCCTTTTATTGACCTCGCTCTCAAATTCCGCAGACGCTAAATTTTTGAAAGATGTTTTAGCTCGTAGCGCACGGCTTGATGATGTGTCGATTGTGGCCTTTGTGGGGAAGCTAAGATTTACCGCAGGGTAGTAAGCCTCCTAAGCTTAGCGACCTGGGACCTTTTTCTATCCCGTGCTCCATTGGTAGGTTTGTGGTTAAACGCTTTATGTGACTTAGGAGCCAGCGTCACGTGTCCTCCCTACCCTCTATCAAAAGATGAGCTTGTCGCCTTTAGAACCCACTAGTATCACTTTGCAAATGGTCGACCGCTTCGCTTAAGCGTCCCTTAGGAATCTTACACGATGTCCCAAAGACAGGTTGGAAAGTTCTTTATCCTGTCGACTTCGTAGTGGTAGATATGCCCGAGGATGCCCACATTCCTATCATTTTAGGAAGACCCTTCCTGCACACTGCTGGTGCAGTTATTGATGTGGGTAGCAAGACGATAGCCTTTAAGGTGGGGGGTGAAACGCTCACGTTTGCACATTCTGATACCCCGCGGTCCCCTATGCGTCTCGAGTCAGTTTGTTCTATTGACTCAGACTGCCTCACACTACTGGAGACACATTGGAGGGTTTGCATGTCTCTTCTCTTTTTGCAGGTTCTTCACAGGATGGCTGCAAGGTTGGTTTGGGGGAGAGAAAGCTGCTCAAAGCTGACGTCTATGACGCTAGTGAGGGGGATAGAGGGCCTACAGTTGAGCCGTTTCACGATCGAGGGCCTACGATGATGGACTACGCTGCCTTACCTAGAGCTGAAGGAGTGCTTTGGCGATCATCTGCTATTTCGCCGAGTGAAGCTGTTGCAAATGGCCAACAACCTTGGCCTGCTTATACATGATTTTCTGAAGCTGTGAAGAGTCGTGCGGGACTATAAACCAGCGCTTCCGGGAGGCAACCCGATGACGTTGTATTCTCAATTAGCATTTGTACTTTTGGTTTGCTTGTTTTTATGACTTTTAGATTTTATTTAGCGCGCGAGGATGAGGGATTATATGTGATTTTCAGCGCGCAGGTATTCATGGACTTTTAAGTCCTTGTTATGTTGAAAAAGCTCACAAGGAAGGCCTTTAGCCGGCCAACCGGCTGCCGGGCCCGGACCGGAGCCGTAGCTGAAATTTGAAACAGAGGAAAAAACGCGAAAAAATCGAAAAATGGGTCTCATTGGCGGCCGGTCTGCAGTGGACCCCCTCGCCGCTTCGTTTTGTTCCTCTTGCGTGCTACGCCGAAGTACTTCATCGTTGGACTGAATTGGACGCACATACGGGGATTTTTAGCCCCACTCCACGTTTCACTTCGGTTTGGGGGAGCTCCGACTTTACATTGTGAGCACTCTTTACCCCATTTTCCCTCGTTTTCTCGTCTTTACTTTCCTTACCCCTTATGATTTGTGTCCTCCTCTGCTTGTGTGGTTCTGCTGTTTTCCACATTGAGGACAATGTGTGATTTGGTTTGGGGGAGGGAAGCTCTTTCGCGCTTTGCATTTTTATTTTTGTGTGCTTTTATTAAAACAAAAACCCAAAAACCCAAAAAAATTGAAAAAATCAAAAAAATCACAAAATTGAAAAAATCAAAAAAATCACAAAAATACGAGTCTTTTTGGTTTGCTTTGTCCTGCTTTGTCTAGTTTGGAGAATTGATTAGTGCGCTTGCTTTGATCTTTAGTATCTTTGAGTCGACTTTCTATCGCCTTAGCTTGCACGATTGGTTTGTTTCCTGTTACTAGATTGCGAGCCTTAACACTAACCCACTTGTATCTGCTTAATTCTTTCTGCTTTTCGCTTGTTTACTTTCGACTTTGACATTCGAGCTTGGCAATTGGTTTGTGGAATGTTTGGTGTTGGTTTGTGGTTTGATTTGGAAGGATCTTATATATGTTGGAGCAATGCTTCGATGCTCTCGGAGGGGACTCATTGACTTGAGTAACCACAGTGGCCATGAATTTGGTTGCGACCGTGAGTATGAGCAATAACGTAACCCTTAAGGAAATATGTGTACCCGAGCGCGATTTTTACCGAGTGAACGTCAAGCTAAACGGTATTACATACGAGGGATGCTCCACATTTGCGAAAAAAGAATACACAAAAGAAAAGAAAAAGAACAAAAGGAAATGATTTGGAAAGATTGGATGATGGTTAGTGGTGCGATCGGTTGGCCTTGCTTGAATTGATTTGTCGTTAGTTTTACTTTGCGAAAGCGTTAGAGGCCAGTAGTATAATGTGGCGTGAACGGTTGAGACTTGTGCTCTATTTTCGGTGAAATAGACTTTGGTTGTAATGTTTATGTGCATAGGTCGTCCACTTTGAGATACTAGCGTGATTAGTACGTGTCGCTTTGATTTTCTCCTACGCTATTTGCTTGAGGACAAGCAAAGGTTTGGTTTGGGGGAGTTTGATACACGTTATTTATATACGTTTTATGCCCCCGGTTCAGTCGCATTTAGCTTGCATTTATTCGTATTTATTATGATTTTATAAGCTATTTGCTATACTTCTCGATACTGCTGCCTTTTATTTATATTTTGCAGGTTTTGGTGGTTTCGAGCCAAAACCCGAGACGATTGGAGCATTTCGAGAGTCGAGACGACAGGACCTAGCTCGAGCTCACGCAGGAGCTCGGGAAAGCAAACGAAAGACCAAGATCATAAGAGGACCACGAATAAATTGAGCCCAAATGGAGAATTGGGCTAGAGGTGAAGATAAGAGAGCCGGCCCAAAATAAATGGTCAGGCCGGTCAAAGAGACGCAGAATGGCCTACTTACCGGTGAACAATTTTTGTCGCGTTTCGTTTTTAATCCGAGTTTATGTTTTGGGAACCTATATAAATACTCTAGGACGGATGCTTTTATTTTATGCTTTATTTTCCTAGTTTAGTTTACAGCTTAGCTTTATTTTCTCTCCTTCAAAACTCTTAGTTTTAGTTTTATTTCAAGTTGGATTCAATTGTAATCGCTTGCATTCGTAAGTTTTCAGGTTTATTTCAATTGCTTTTATTCATCCTTTTGTTATGTCTTCTATTATTATTATTGTTGTTATTGCCCTTAATATGAGTAGCTAAATTTCTAATTAGGGTTAGGGTGATTTATGACATATGATTTAGGAACATGTTTTGAGATTAAATTGGTTGAATAAATTGTGCAAGTTGACTTCTTTCTACGCTGCTTTTATATCAATTAAATTAGGATTATTTCACGCGATCACCGCTTTATCTCGAGTTTAATTGAACTCGAGTATGTTTTGATTTAAGATCGAAAGTCGAGTTAAAACTAGACTTACGCTGAGTTAGATAAGTTGAATTTAGTAAGTTCATGAGAGCCCATTGAATCAACTTAAGGTTAAAATTGACTTGAGAGAGCGTTTTACAAACCTAGTCATTTGCACAGTTTATCTTTTCCTTCTTATAAATTTGAGTTCCTGAATCGTTGTCATATATGAACCCGACACCCTAATCTTTCCTCCTTATATATTTCAGTTCATCTGCTTTATTTTCTGCTTTTAGTTTATAGCTAAATCAAACACCTTTTTCACACCCTTGAGATTGACCTGTTTTGCCGACTTTAACTTCAAACTACTCCGTTTCTCTGTGGATACGATCCTTGCTTGCTACTAGCTGCTGTTAGTTGTTTGTTAGGTTTATTTTGATATAGGGGATACGACTTATACCTTATCAGGTGACAAGTGTCACAAGGGTGACACCGACTAATGAGGATTTGACAAGTAAATGAAAGTGATTGGTCGATATATGGTTCCGTAGAAAATATACAGTATGTCGTAAAATGACATATCCGTATGGAAATATTGGTTGAAAAATTATGAAAGATGATTTAATAACGGAACCAAATGTACCGTCCATAAAGTGGGCGCTACAGAATTATTTGTATTTTTCTGTTGCTGAAAAGACTATATTTAAGATATGCTATTTTAATATTTGTAAGTCTAAAAGGTAGAGCTGATCGGAAAATAATTTTGTAATTGAAATTCTAATGGTTCTAAAAAAAATATGTTGTCATCCCAACCTATGAATGAAATCCTAACGATTGCGTAGGAAAATATTAATAGAGTTATTATTTGATTTACATAAATTGTGTTTAGAAATAATAATGCTTTTAAGATTATAAGTGAATAATATTATATTATATTATTTATTATTATTTTAATACTGAAAGATTACATACCCTACTCTTAAAGAAAGTTTCGTCCTCGAAACTTATAAGAGGTCTCTAGGTTGGGTCACGACCATGCGATCGAAAGTGAAGGGTACCCTACCCCCTTAAAAAGTGATTTTTTCTTAAGAGTTAAGATGAAGGAATGATTAAAGGTGTCTGACAATGTGTAGCTCAAGCTTGACATGATATGATGGATATGATGATAAGAAATGTGGAGAAGATAGAGGAGTTTATCGAAAGGTTCTAAGACTATTTTGACTTGCTGCTTCGAACTTGTGTGAATTTCTACTCGAAAAAGAATAGAGTAGGTTGAAATGTGTAGCTAATGCGTTGGAGTTTACGAATTAATAAGTTAGGAGCTTTTAAAACTAAAGATAAGAGGGTTGAAAGGTCATAACGGTTCCAATTTATATTAGCTGATGACGTTAGAGTGTTAAGCTATCGATATCTAAGGATTGTGTCATGGTGATTCTGAAGGAAGATGATAAGAAGATGTAAATTATATCATGATATGGAAGGTGATGATGAAAGGGAAGTATGATTTGTTGATAAGAAGGCATGCGTAGATGGTGGCTATACCTAGACGGTGTGAAGTTATGGTAAAACGAAAAGGATTCTAGCAGGTCGTTTAGGTTTTTACGAATTTAGGTGGATGAGGAAGTTTACTGCATGAAATCACCAGGTTAGTTAGAGGAATGTTGTACAACAACCTAATTCCCAAAAGTGTACTCATGACCTCACGATCTATAATAAGGATCTCGCTAAAATATATAAATTCTCAAGATGTATACACGATCAATTAATAATAATCTTAATTCTATTCTATGGGGAAATGTTACCTGCCAAACATTATTACCTAAACATCCATAGTAATTATTTTCCATTGAGAGGTTTCTTCGTTTTCCATCATGTATTTTATCCCATCTTAATTACTTCGCCTAATCCAACTTACCCTGATAGTTTTATTCTTAAGGTCATCCTATGTAAATCATCATGCATATCTATATAACTGCAATAGTTACCTTTAATTCATAAATTATAATCCTATTACTTCGTATCACTACTCTTCAAACTCTCATTATGATTTCATCTCGCTTCTCTACACCATGTTGGCCACCCTCATATGTCTGTATAAATCTCCAAGGTAGTTAGGTGGATCTAAACTATCGATATTCATCCCGTATTGTTAAAAATCTTACAAGCTATCCTCAATTCTCATATCCTCAGTCCCCTAAAATCAAGTGTTTACGTAATCACTAATAAGTGGTTTATCTCACCGTCATCCATATAGCTCTCTAGTTATTAGGGTCTCCAAATTTTATCCTCGCAAACACATGTCTGTTTGTTTCACAAGTTCGAAATCATGAACTAATTCCTCAATCTAGTTTTACCTCAAAATTTTCCCTCAACTATAACTTTAAATCTTAGAGTCCTTACTCATTATTCTCCTTGAATTCACTCTCAGTTTTAACAGGTATCATGCGTATTCCTTCTCTTTTATCGATCACAAAACGTCAACCTCACGCTTCCCAAACACTCCAAGGTTCTGCTTGCTATCATGCTTAGCTAGTTGGGTACTATCTTATGGTCGTTAGGATTATCATTTAAGGTTACTTAACTTATCACGGTTGACATAAAAGCTAGAAAGAAGGGCTCTAGGATTGAGTGTCGGAAGAAAAGATGTGACATGGAATTACTTTGAGGATCAGCAATCGAAATCCGCATGTGACAGGTGATGGTGGTGTCATTAGGAAAAGAAGGTTTATATAGGATGCTATTAATGTCTGTGGAGGAATATGATTGGTGTTAAGATGAATAATTGTTAAGATATGGTTCAAGAGATTTACCCAATATTTACCAACATCGTGAAAGGATGATATGAAAGGCTGATAGGAGAGTAAGACCTGTAGGTTAGAATGAATGAAAAGGTGTCCATTGACATAAGGTATTAATTCTAACCCATATATTATATGTTTGCTCTTATTAAGCATCCAGATATGATAATAATCATGGTGCTACAAGATTATGTTTCCTAAAGAGTAAAGTTTGTTTGATGCGGAGCGATGCCTTAAGATGTGAATGAGGAAGTTTTGGAAAACATAGCTGCAATAGAAGTTTGGTTGATAAGTAACCATTAGGAAAGTCCATAGAGATGGGATGTATCCATATGTAAGTTTAGTTTGTTTAACTCTAAAGATAGGGTGGTTTAAAGAAATGATATTATTAGGTATGAAATAATAAGATAACTTTGGAAAATGGAATATGGAGCGTGCGAAAGGTTTGCAATCAAGAATATAGGTATGTTCCTAGTATAGTAATTACGGTTATTCTAAGGGAAGTAACCTAAGAATGAAACACAAGCTAGGGCGGCGAAACAGGTTAACCATAGAGGATAATTTTTGAAATGAGCTTGATAAGTTAAAGGTGGAAAGAAAATATTTGATGAAGGTTGTCGAAGAATTGATAAAGCTGACATAAGGATGTGGTAAAGGTACCTAGCTAGAGTTCATGAATTATTTCGGACAATCCTTAACAAACCGTTTAACGTATTCCTTACTATCTCAATCCCAAAGATTCTTTTGAAATAATTCCTTAACATCCCATATTGTCTGAGGAAGTGCTTCTCTTAGTTTATGACATTCACCCTTATCATCATTTTCTCACATAAGCTAATTATTAGGATTTAGAAAGGTGACACTTCATGTATAACCCTAGTTTACAAATCAAAACTCACGCTACTCGTATCTAATTTCCATAAGCTTTTGATTATCTCCAAATTCCGTAAATACTTTCTGGTAATGCTTCTTCAAATTTATAACCATCATCCCAATTATTTGTTTCTCAAATCAATTACTTATATCTGATATAATTTTAAGTCCTTACCATAATATAGAGTTTGGGTGTCTAGGTAAGAAGGCTAGTCGTAGGAGATTCGCTAGGCAGTTTCTAGTTTTATGAAATATACTGGCAAGATGTTCGGGTTTAGGAAATGAAAAGAGCTTATAATTTAAATGAATCCTATGCTTAAGGAATCATCTTTTGAGAAATGTAACCATACGGTTCTCATTTGTGCATTATTGATAGAATGTGGAAGGTTAAGAGTTGGAATTATAAAGGAATAAATCTAGAAGGTTGAAGAAGAGAATTTAAGATAAGAACTGAGAAGGTTGATGTATGATTGGTGATTGGTGCATAATCCTACGATGCATAAGGATAATTTCTATGTTTAAGGAAAAAGAAGCTGATTCACTAGGATTTGCAGGGTAAGTTAGTCACTTGAAAGTTAACACTAGGAAGTCCTAGTCGTCCTTGCCTGTCCTTCCTTGAATCTTAAAATACTCGGTGATGGCGAATCTTCGTCCTCTCGATCTCGTGATTGTGTTCACTTGCCTTCATCTTTAAAATGTAACACGTAATCAACTCACTTGGATGTAGCCTTGCTGTAAACATAGAAGAAGGGAGCAAACAACCATCTAAACGTGTCGTCGCTATTTAGTTGTATTAGCTAAGTTAGTCATCCAAGGTTAGTCACATAACACATAGCACATAGTAGTTCATAACAACAGCAAACAACGCAACCCTTCCTAACCCGCATACCCAAGTTAGTTATCCTATAAGTCATATCTCCAGGCGCGTCCTCGATAGGTGAAAGTGACAAGTTTCCCAAAAAATCACTTCACGGTCTCAAGGTCGCTCTGATACCAACTTTGTAACACCCCGGTTAAATATATATGACTTTCTACAAAAATCTAGCGGAAGCATAAATACTAATCAGCGGAAGACTTTAAAAGATTAGCATAATGACCACCAAAGGTCAATGTAACCGAGAGTTACAGTCCAAACCAACGATCTATAAAACGAAAAAGAGGGTTATAAAAAGCCGATAAAGCAAAGTAATAAAAAAGATGAGCTCTCTACTACTATAAGCCAATTAATTGAAAGAGTTCTCTAGTAACGTCCCAACCCGCGTGTACAAAAGGAGAAATAAGCATAAACATCCAAGCATCCAATGCATCCAAGCAGGTTGACATTCACATAGCACCTGAGGAGAGCACACATTAATCCACGCAATAACAAAACATGTGATTTCATATTCTAATGCATCCCTATGATTCATTGGTATATATTTTACGCCTTTTTATGTTATTGTATGCAAGTAATTCTATTCATGATACTATATGCACAACTAACATATGAAATGTGAACATGATTATAAAATATAGATACTATATGCATTTACTAGGTGATCAACATGTTAACTCACACCACAAGATCAAGCGGACTTAATTAAAAGTAAGAAAGTAATATGAAGTCATTATTATCAACTAGAATATCTTAAGAACCATAAACATGTAATAAAAGGATAGTAAGCATCACATTACTAAACGTAAGAGGGTATATCCATAGTTATTGTCAACTATCGATTTCTATCATAAGAATTACGGTCTCATGATATAAGAGAGTTTATATACCTTAAACTAATCATCACGTAAAAATCGTAGCCATTTGATTTTGGAAAACGCTTTTAATTTTCAAACAATGCGCGGACGTGGCTACTTAATGGATTTCACTCATATAAAGCTTACATTATCACTTCATATGGGTGGAATACATCAATCCCGCCAATCACACCAAGATCTAGGAGGTTTACATCTTACCCCTAGTTCCCGATGTGACCGAACACAAGTATGGTCGTGCAAAAGATCAAAGTACCGCAAGGGAGTGAGCAGCGGTAATAACTCGAGGCCACCTAAGACATGTTTGCCACCTCGAGGTCAGATTACATAATAATATCATATCGTAATCTCGAACAACAATATATCAAGTGCCAAGATACCATTAAGTAGCAGAGTGATCATGTACTCTTGTCTATATATGCAAGATATACCCACCCCGCACTCTTTCAATGGCTACGGATCGACTACTACCAATGACGACCTTCCCAAAGGTTCATTGCCCGCACTCCTTAAGCAGTGACTCCCTAGCATTCCTCAGCTTACGGGCAGCATACTTTTCGGAGCTATCCCCCGTCAGGATGATCATTTGACCATTGCATAAGAGTGCCCAAACAAACATAGCTTAAAGGGAATGTTGAATGATGATTTAGGATGACATGTGTCTAGAGGTCACATGAGCTTTATGATTTCCACTCAGAGACTTAGAGACAACGGTCGAATGTGATAGAGATACATGGCATAACCATGTACCCAGGCTAAGTTGCGTATCATGGGCTTTATGATTTCCACCCACGACGACTGAATCCAAGCGGCATTAATCATCGTCTTGGCGAGTTAAAGGCTACATGACATAAGCTTTATGATTTCCACTTATGATCGGAAGGCACAAGGGGCTCAGAGGTCACAAACAACGGAGACATGTCCAGCTTGGCCCAGAATAGTGTCTTTTAATATATAATTGCGATCTTTGTTTATCTTGAATGAAAGTCTTTTAATTATTTATCTTTGGAAAGTTTTATTTGAGGAGTAGATTATAGTTCATTATTTGATATAGTGTTTAGGGTAGATTAAGTAGCTTATTTCTTAGTAGCTTATTTAAGAGTTACTCAACTTTGACTTTGGTCAACAAATGACTATAGGCCAGTGCTTGACTTTGGTCAAGGTCAAGTTATATTATAATGACTTAGTCAAAACTTGCTAGTGGAAGTCAAGTTAAGACATAGCCAAGTCCTTAATTGTTAATTTAAGATTATACATATTTTAATAATATTTATTATGTTTTCATATACTTTGGAGTTATGTGTCTTTTAAATTATGTAAACAAGTTTAATAGGAGAATATAGGTTAAAAGTAAAATCATTTTATGAACATAATATTACTTATAATAATTTACGGTTGTTTAACGGTTAAAATATAAGATAAGCCAAAAATGAAATAATTGATAAAAATTATTAAAAATTATTTTTGAACTCTCCAGAATATATAAAACCTTGGGTTAAAATAGTTTTTTAAAAATAAGTTGTTTTGGTACACGAAATAAATTAAAAATGATATAAAATGATAAGATTGTAACAATTAAACGGAGGGCCAAAACTTAATATTTTCGAACGAAATTTGGACAGTAGATAAATAAGTGTATTTTAAAATGTACATAAAAATTTCAGATCCAAATAATTATGTTTACTTATTAAACGAATTAAGGTATATTTAGGCCTTGTTTAGTTTATTTAGGAAGAAGTATAAATCCAAAAGCTACGAAATTTAAACCACAATTCAATAACATCAGAATACACATCATATAAAAATATCAAGGGAAAATACGAAGTATAACTCATGCAAACATAATTTTGCTTATAATGACGTGATTAAAAAGCAACTAAAATAAATAGCACAACAACAAAGTTTGAGCATGCATATATACATAAAATAAACATTTTAACATGAGATTAAATAAATTATAAAGTGGTGAACACGATACTAAATTCTATTTTATTTTATAGCATCACATAATAATTACAAGCATGTGTTTTCTAACATATTAACTATCAACTTAGACACATACATACCAGTTTAACTTTTAATCATTTTAGGTGGTAAATCATAAGATTTTAACATGATATTTATGGTGATAACACACGACAACAGTAACAATAACAAGGAAACACAAACAATAACAATAACATAGTAGGCTAAAATATATACTTAAATCATAAGTTTGCACTAAAAATGAAACACATGATGTTAGAGGTGAAGATGCATGTCTCCTCACCATAACCAAGCATAAAGATTATCGAGATCCAAAATATAGCCAAAGATGGAGAGATCATAGTGCTCCTTGTAGGCTCCATCACAAGGTCTCGAAAAGGGAAAAGATGGAAAGTTAGTGTGTTGTGTCTCTATAATAAAATTAGAAATTACTACGCAAAAATGACGACTATTATTACCTTTTACAACGATTTGAAAATGACGACTAATAAATTGTCTTGAATAAAGATGTTAAATTTAGTATTATGGAGATGAAAAATTGAAGTAATAATGGAGATTGGTGGAGGGAGATCATACGACAAACATGGAGAGAAATGGTGAGGATATGACTGAATTATGATGATATGCATGCACCATTTATACAAAAATTCACCAAATTAGGCATGCTTAACAAGTGTCACGCTCCATTATGCATGGCGGACAAATGTCCACCACCATTACGCATGTGGGACAAGTGTCTCACATGCATGTATAATTTGTGCCAAATGTCCTCCCCTCTTACATGTGTGACAAGTGGCTCGGGGGAGGGTGCATGGTGGACAAATGTCCACTCTTGCTTGCATGGGTGACAAGTGTCACAAGGGTGACACCGACTAATGAGGATTTGACAAGTGAATGAAAGTGATTGGTCGATATATGGTTCCGTAGAAAATATACAGTATGTCGTAAAATGACATATCCGTATGGAAATATTGGTTGAAAAATTATGAAAGATGATTTAATAACGGAACCAAATGTACCGTCCATAAAGTGGGCGCTACAGAATTATTTGTATTTTTCTGTTGCTGAAAAGACTATATTTAAGATATGCTATTTTAATATTTGAAAGTCTAAAAGGTAGAGCTGATCGGAAAATAATTTTGTAATTGAAATTCTAATGGTTCTAAAAAAAATATGTTGTCATCCCAACCTATGAATGAAATCCTAACGATTGCGTAGGAAAATATTAATAGAGTTATTATTTGATTTACATAAATTGTGTTTAGAAATAATAATGCTTTTAAGATTATAAGTGAATAATATTATATTATATTATTTATTATTATTTTAATACGGAGTATTACAATTTCTTTCTAAATTAATTCACTGACTAACTATTAGTCGATTTATCAAGTCACTGATCTAATTGTAACTTATACAATTAATTAGCTTATTTATTTGGAGTACGTTCCTTTAGGTGTGACTCAAATGGATCAATTGATTACCGTCGTCATACGACAATAACGTCAAACTCTAGTCAGCCAACCGTTATTGATTTACGTTAATCAATTGACAATAATTCAGGATTATCCCCATGTATTCCATAATTGAGATTTATTATGTAATCGCACTATTTGTGGAGGACACTTACTCCAACAATCTCCCACTTGTCCGAGACAAGTTGTGCGTTATCAATTCTCTTTTCCGTTTCACATCTCCCACTCGGTGCAAGGTGTCTTATAGGTCAAACTTGCATCCAAGTTATATCATGAGTGGTTTCCTCGATATGGAGAGTAGCTGTCTGACCGGAAAATCTACCATAGATCCTTTCCGAGCGTGGCCACGCATTTCCAGCGACTACTCCTCGAGTGGCCCAAAGATGTTTTACCCTGACGAGGGTGGACAATTCCCTTCTACTCGATTATACTGTATAATGCACATCACGATGACCCCAAAGATGCCCTTATAGCCCCCTTTCACGGCATGGCTTAGGACAAAAATGAAAGTCACTCGGAAACTGCACCGACTCAGATATTCAGTTTCCAGTCAAAAGAATCGACTCATAGGAACACTATGGAAATTCCCGCCACGACCAGGCTTCAATCACATTGAAAAGGAATTCTATAAGCGTCACTGCCCGATAGAGTGTCTCACAGTCTGTCTATGCAAACGACCAGTCATCACTATGACCCTATGGTGTTAAACCCACCATCGATCGACTTGCAGTCTAGTCTTCTCGAGACGTCACCTCTTTGAGAGACCAAATACTTAGTTCATACCTTTCACTTGAATACTTTTAATGTTGTCACACAACTATTCGGATAAACAGAGTATGCATTCAAAATGACTTAAAAAAAATAAATAAACTTTAAAAAATGAATGTTATTTTCATATATGTAATAAGATACATTATCCAATTATATATCACAAAATCTAAAGGAAATCAGGCATACGCCTTAACCCCATGGAGGCGGTGTGTGCGTCATGTTTAGCCCTCGAAAGAGGCTTGGGTAAAGGATCAGCGAGATTGTCGTCTGTCCCAACCTTACAAAGATCTATTTCCTTTCTTTCCACATTATCTCTAATAACATGGTATTTCCTCAAGTCTAGAGGCTCCTTCGCTTAAAAGATGGCCCCACTATTATCACAATAAATAGTGATTGAATCTGCGGCGCTAGGGACTACTCTTAGTCCATCCAAGAACTGCCGAATCCACACAGCTTCCTTAGCAGCCTCTGACGCTGCCAAATATTCAGCTTCCGTTGTAGAATCTGCAGTGACACTTTGCTTGAAGCTTTTCCAGCAAACAACTCCACCATTCAATATAAAGACATAGCCGGATTGGGATTTCCAATCATCCCCATCGGTTTGGAAACTTGCGTCCGTGTAACCCTTTACACGCAACTCAGGTTCTCCTCCAAACACAAGAAACGAATCCTTAGTTCTTCTCAAGTACTTAAGGATGTTCTTAACGGCTATCCAGTGACTCTCACCAGGGTTAGCTTGATACCGACTCGTCATGCTCAAAGCAAATGCGACATCGGGACGAGTGCACATCATAGCATAGATGATTGATCCCATAGCGGAAGTATAAGGGATCGTCATCATGCGTTCAATGTCCTCGGGTGTCGTGGGACATTGAGATTTCCTCAACGTTATTCCTACACTCATCGGTAGAAAGCCTCTCTTAGAGTCTTTCATATTGAACCTATCAAGGATCTTATCAATATAGGCTTCTTGACTTAATGCTAGTATCCTTTTGGATTTATCTCTATAGATCCGGATACTCAAGATGCGTTGTGCCTCTCCCAAGTCCTTCATTTGGAAGTGATTCCCTAATTTCTCCTTTACCGAATTTAAATTTGGAATATCATTCCCAATGAGTAGTATATCATCCACATACAAGACAAGAAAGGTTACCTTGCTCCCACTAAATTTCATGTATAAACAAGGTTCCTCGGCACTTCGAGCAAAACCATTTTGTTTTATAACATGATCGAATCTATGATTCCAACTCCTTGATGCTTGCCTAAGACCATAAATGGATCTCTTAAGCTTGCATACTTTCTTAGGGTTGGATGTATCCACAAATCCTTCAGGTTGTGTCATATACACTTTCTCTTCTAAAATCCCATTCAAGAAGGCGATTTTGACATCCATTTGCCATATTTCATAATCGTGAAATGCGGCAACCGTAAAGACTATCCTTATGGATCGAAGCATTGCAACTGGGGCAAAGGTTTCATCATAATGAATACCTTGGACTTGTGTAAATCCCTTTGCCACCAATCTAGCTTTGTAAACATCTACATGTTTATCTATGCCGAGTTTGATTTTAAAAATCCATTTGCATTGAAGGGGTCTCACTCCTTCGGATAAATCCACCAAGTCCCATACTTGGTTCTCGTACATAGAATCCATTTCGGATTTTATGGCCTCAAGCCATTGCTTGGAGTTGGGACTACTAACAGCCGCCTTGTAGGTTGTGGGTTCGTCGCTTTCTAAAAGTAACAAATTACCCTCTTCCTCGATGTTACCGAGGTAACTGTCAGGTTGATGAGTTATTCTTCCTGACCTCCTAGGAACTATAACCGTTTCCAAAAGATGAGGGAACGATTCCCTCATTTTCCTTCTCGGTTTGTGGCTCTTGAATTTCATCAAGTTCAAATTTTCTCCCACTCTGTCTTTTAGAAATGTATTCACTTCCTAGAAAGACAGCATCATGAGCCACAAACACTTTGTTCTCGTGAGGATTGTAGAAGTAATAACCACACGTTTTCTTAGGATAACCTACAAAAAGACATTTGTCAGACCTTGGTGCGAGTTTATCGTCAGACTTGTTCTGAACAAATGCCTCACAACTCCAAATTCTCATGAATGACAAATACGGGACCTTCCCCGTCCATATCTCATATGGAGTCTTATTAGCCGCTTTACTCGGGATTCGATTTAGTGAGAAAACAGCAGACAATAGTGCAAAGCCCCAAAATGATCTAGGAAGCTCACTTTGACTCATCATAGACTGAACCATATCTAATAAAGTTCGGTTTCTCCTTTCTGCAACACCATTCAACTGTGGTTTGCCCGGAGGAGTCCATTGTGACACTATGCCACAATTTTTAAGATGTGAATCAAATTCATTACTTAGATATTCACCCCCACGATTTGATCGTAGTGCTTTTATTTTCTTATCTAATTGATTCTCTACTTCATTTTAAAATTCTTTAACTTTTTCAAAGGCGTCACTTTTATGTCTCATTAAGTAGACATAACCATATCTACTTAAGTCATCGGTAAAAGTAATGAAGTAATGATATCGTCCTCTAGCGGTGATGTTTAATGGACCACACACATCGGTATGTATGAGTCCTAAAACCTCACTAGCTCGTGCCCCTTTACCACTAAAGGGTGCACGAGTCATCTTGTCTAAGAGGCAAGACTCGCATGTACCATATGACTCAAAATCAAATGGTTTGAGAACTTTGGTGTCAACAAGTCTCTTTATGCGTCTATCGTTTATGTGACCTAAACGACAATGCCAAAGGTAAGATTTGTTTGATTCATTTGTTTTGAGCTTCTTGTTCTTTACGTGATAAACATCATTAGCATCATTTAAAATATAAATACCTCCAATTGAAATGGCTTCACCATAAACCATATCATTAAATGAAAAAGTACATCGATTGTTCTTAATCATAAAGCAAAAGCCTTCCGCTTCTAATACGGAAACGGAGATAATGTTTTTTATTAAAGTTGGTACAAAATAACAATTATTCAAATGCAACTCTAAACCACTAGCTAGAGTACTGAGTACAAAAGTTCCCAAAACGGCCGCTACTCTAGCTCCATTGCCCATGCGGAGATCTACATCACCCTTGGCTAGTGCTCGCACGTTTCTCATCCCCTGCAAATGATTACAAAGGTGAGATCCACATCCGGTATCTAATACCCATGTAGAAATGCAAGCGTGATTGATGTCTATCATATAGAGATGAGAATGAACAATACCTGTGGATGTCGAACATCCATCTTTCTTTTCCGTCAAGTACTTCGGACAATTGCGCTTCCAATGACCCATTTCACCACAATGGTTGCAAGTGTCATTTTGATGTTTGCTTTTCTTTTTCTTGGGTTTGGGCTAGTTATTCATAATAGCCTTCCCCTTTCCCTTATCTTTCTTGAATTGAGCCTTGTTAGCTCCCTTCCCTTTCTTGACCCCGAGACTCATGTTCTTCATTTTCATAGCAAGAACGAATTTCTTCTCTATCTCGTTCACTTCCATGTCTCTCTCAGCTTGAACCAAGAGAGAGTAAAGCTCATGATAACTTTTATCCATGTTGTTCATATTATAGTTCACTCGGAAATGAGCAAATTTATTTGGAAGTGAGTGGAGGATTCGGTTAATCGCAAGCTTTTTCGGAATAGCACATTCTTGATGCTCAAGAGTGTCTATGTACTCAATCATTTTGAGCGCATGAGGACCAACGTTTTGACCCTTTTCAAGCTTAGCATCAAAAAACCGCACCGCGGCTTCATAAAGCCTTATTTGCGGTGCCTTAGAGAACATTGTCGTCACTCTAGTGAATATTTCATATGCACTTTTGTGAGTGACGAAACGGAGTTTGAGAGTAAGTGACATTGACTAAATCAACACATTTTTCATGTCATTGTCAACCTTCAGGTGGTCCTCATAGGTGGTTCGTGCCGCCGCGGAGGCCCTAGCCCCGGGTTCGTCGGGAGGTTGTTCGGTAAAGTACTTAAGGACATTGTCGGATTGAGCGGCGCCCCTTATAGTCGAATCCCATTCGACAAAGTTGCTACCGTCATCTTTTAGAATACATTTATCCATCACGGTTCTCAACCATGAATCTTTACCCAAAATGGGTGCGGGAGCGGATGTTGTCATTGCGATTTCAAAAATTATTCTATAACAAAATTAAGAGGAAATATATATGCATTCATTGTATTCAAAAACATTTGTTAAAACTCTTTTCAATAAAACGGGATTGTGAAGTGAGAAGCCGTGAGGAAGACCCCGTAGCTAGCATTATTGATTAGACTTGCTTTGTTAGTCATGTTTTAGTTTATTAGACTTATGCTTCAGTTTTGGATTTGTAACGGTATTTATTCCCGCATGTTTAGACCTCAAGGTCTAGACCGTTTGTTTGATTGTTTTTAGTGAGTGACGATCCGGACTTCCACGGTGTTTCCGCCACCGTGACTCGCTTTCTTTTGATTTTCATTTTAAAACCCTTTTTAAATCGTATTTTACTATGTTTAAATAATCCGAGTTGTTACATGCATGCTCTCGTGTAGCCTTTGACGATGTTTTTGGGAATCATGTTGTCTCTTGTTCTGGTACTGTTGGTGTTAAGCGTCGGCATAACCTTGTCCTTCACACCTTGTTGGACATCTGCTTTCGTGCTGGCATTTCGGCTGGTAAGGAGGTGGACGTTGGGTTGACGGACATGGTGGGTCTCTTCGTCCTGCAGATTTGTTTCTTTATTCTTGGGATGAGGGGCGGGATGTTTGCGTCTACCTGACAGGATCATCCCCCTTAACTCAGTCCGATGGTTGAGTTTGAGGTCGGGCGGGTTGTTATTGATGCGGCCTAACGTAAGTGTGCTAAGTACAAGGATTAATGCAGATCAGCTGGTTATGGTTTCTGTTTTGGTAAAAACATTACAAGTATGAAAATGGTGAAAAGTGGATCAACTAGTACTATTTGCGGAACAGAACAGAACTGAGCTATATGGGACAGAACTAAGGACACAGGGATTTGATGATGCAGAAGCCCCGAGAAGAAGATGGGGAAAACTGCGGGCTACCAAGCCAGGAGTACTTTTATTAATATCAGAGTTGGGGTTACAGAGTACAACTGTGAGAATGATCACTTCTGTAGTAATTAAATGCAGAACTGACTGTGATTATCGTAATGTATTTATCTAGTGCTTAAGTATGCTAATGAGAGTAAAAGATGAATGAAAATGTACAAATGAGCCTCTATATATAGGCAAAGCTAGCTGAGAATTAGTTCCTATTTTCTAGGGCATGTTCTCCATGTCTTCCATTATCTTTGGCGGTTAAATAACTTCCATTGACTCCACTTCTGCTCAGCTGAAATACCTTCCATTATCCCATGATCTTTGTAACCGCCATCGTTGACCTCTTCTGACCATAACTGCCATGCCTCTTCTGACCTGTTCTGGGCTAAAACTGCCATTGCTCTTATATCCTGCTCTGTACCATGTACACAACGTCTATCCAGAACTGCCAATTCTGGGTAGTGTGAAATCTGGTCATAACAAATGCCCCTTGTTTTCTCAAGTGCAGTGTTCAGCAAGCTTGAGGAAACAATACTGTACAAACAGATCCATACAGAACAGACTAGGGAAGAGACAACGGCTATAAGTTTGAACAACAACCATGTACTTAGCCAGACTTGTGCACAACATTCAAAGAGATGACGTTTAAATCAGAAGTAGGAGAGAATTTAAACCTAATTTGACCTCCGTACAGTAGCAACGGCTAATTCTGTGGCTCTTTCGAATTTTACCAACGGTAAAATCCTAAAGCCTCTAGAACTCTTTTAACCCTTCGTATAAATAGGAGCCTTCAGTAATTTTCGAGAACTTACCTTGCACGCTTTTACTTTCACTTTCTACTGTTCATCACCTTCTTCCCCTATTGTTTCAATCATCAAATCAAATCGAAATCAACCAAAAACCATGGCTGAACAAGTGATAGATCTTGAGAAGCCTGAGATCAGTGAGATTATGTTTGGCGACCAAAAATTCATCAAAGGTGATTCCTTCGATGACGAAACCAATAACACACTCTCTCAATCAATCATCAAACATTTGAAAGATCATGAGATCGTGCCTTCATCGGCTGTTATCTTCGTTCCCTGTGATGATTATGTCACGGCTTCTTGGACCTGTCCAGGATGGGTCTGCATCTATGAGTTCCCTTTCAGGGCTGGTCTGAGGATTCCCTGCAACTCCTGGATGAGTGGGGTACTCTCTTCGATGAAGCTTGCCCCTTGCCAAATAATGCCAAGCATGTGGAAAATCATCTGTTTGGTCGACAAACTCTGCACAAAGCACAGGCTGCTGCTGACAGTGCAGGATCTGAAGAACGTTTATTCTGTGAGGGCCCAAGGTCGTGGGAGATTTATCTTCCGGATCAGAAAGGGCCAGAACAACTTAGTGGAGCACCCAGACACTGGGGATGACAAAGACTGGAAGACTGGTTTCCTGTTTCTGAAGAGTGACACTCTTCAAAATGACGGTTGTTTGGATTACCCTATTGCTGAGAGGGGTAAGCCACTTCTGATTCAACTCTGTTGTTTCTAGTTTTTCTATTCTGTGCTGGGCTGATGATTTTCTATGTTTATCTTTCTAGCGGATTCCTGGCTCCCTGAGCACAGTGAGGAGTCCAAGGCCAGGATTGCTGCTTTTATGGCTTTGCCCCTTCTGGAGAGGACTTGGTCTGAGGGGGATAACAAGACGGTTTTCCCTACTTTCTGCAGGCCACCAAGTAAGACTGTAAAGGTTCATGTGGCTCAGGCTTCTGCCATCAAGGGTAAGTTTCTCAACTATTCTTTTGATTAGGTCTGGTCAAGTGTGTCTGTAGTTCTAAGATGTATGTGGTCTTATGCTAGGTGAATCTTCTAGGCCAATTACTAGGGGTAGGTCAATCACGCCTCCTTCAAGAGAAAATGGATGCTATTCTGGCTGGGGGTCCAGATGTAAAACCCCAATTCATTCCAACCGGTATTACTATTCCTACTCCAGGATTTAAGGAGTTGAAGATTGAGGAGCCTAGCAAGGGAAAGGCTCAAGCTGAAACAGTGAAGGACACACCAGACAAAAAATCAAAGAAGAGAAAGGTTGAGGAGGTTGAAGGGTTGTCATTACCAGGGACATTTACGCCCAAAGACGCCATCAACAGCGTAGAAAAAATAATCCAACAAGCGACTAAGAGGGTCAACCCGGACCTGATCAGGGTTGGCACCACGTAATCGGCGTTTAGAGCCACTCACTCGCCTCTGCAGGTAATAACCCGATATACTTCTAGTACAAATTCTCATGATAATTCTACCACTATTGTACCTTACACCATTACATTTGCGGACTCTTGGATCGTATCTCGAAGTTTGGGGCACATAATTTCCACTTACGGGGATCTGTGACTTCATTTGGAAGACCAGGTTGCCCTGAAAGAGTAAGCCTGCATGCACTTGGAGAAAGCTCTAGACGGTGATGAAAGCGGCGGTGAAAAAGCTGGCTCGCCGCTAAGTTCGAGGAGAACCGCCTCATTGAGGTCGAAACGAGTCTCTGCGCGTGTTCAAGAGCTGAGGGTCACCCCGTAACCAAGAGACCGATCTGGCGATGTTTTACACAGCCCGCACCAGGATTCAGATGATGCGTGCTCCGAGTCCGAGCGTGAGGAGCGGAACGTAGATGTCATTGCCGAGAAGTTTAAACAGCTTCTTCCCAGCGCATTCGCCCAGGAGAGGAAACACCGGCACCGATCGTGAAGAGAGCTCTGCGGTGGTGGCGGTGGTCGGGCGAAGATGCCTGTGTCGATGACAATCCTTCTGAGGAAGAAGAAGAATGAAAAACAATTATGAACTTTCTGTGTAATTATTAAACAATTTGCTCTATCTGTGGTCTGGCCTGGACTTATTATGTCCAGGTCTGTAAATATTCTGTGAACTTCTATCTGTTGCTACTGTGGACCTTTTGCTTTAGTCTGTAGAGCAGGACATTTTTCTAATCTGCTCTGACAGATTCGGTTGCTAAGTATTCTAGTTAGCCTTGGTGGTCCAAGGACTTAACCACTATCGTTTCTGTTGCTTCTATTGCTTCTATTGTTCTGTGAATGTACTAACCTCGCAGGTGTACACCCCAGACTTATGTACGCATGATCATGGCTTACCTTGAGGGATATTATAGGACATCTCTTAACGGCGGCTAAGCCCTGGTCCGTCAATCCGAGGACGCAGCCTCTACAAATAGATCGGCCGCTCAGATCGGGCCGTGACCGTGGTGGAGGAAGATCTCCACCGCAGATCGGGCCGCATAAGGCCGAGGACTAAGCTCAAGTCTGGAAGACAAGTTCCAAAGGTCCGGGGACTAGGCCCAAAGATCGGAGGTTGAACTCCTGAGTAGAATCGGAGGATAGACTCCTTAACAAGTCCGGAGGATAAACTCCTTTATTTGTAATATGTAGCGTTCTATATTTACTTTGTTTTTATTTGTGATAGAAGATATTTACTTTTGAACCAAAGATGTAATCTGCAAAACTAGAAATAAAGTTAAACTACACCATTGGAGTTCAATGGTTTTTATTGAATAGAAAAGAAATATTTACAAAAACAATTAAAGAGTGCACTGAAACTACAATTGAAAGTACAGATTGAAAATACCGTATTAACAGAGATAGAGTTTGAGGTTAGTTGCATTCCATGCTCTAGAATCAACTCTCCCTCCGCAGTCACTAGTCTATAAGCTCCTTGGCCTACAATCAATCAATCAAGTATGGTCCTTCCTGCAGGGCTAGCTTTCTGTAGACTTTTCCTTTGTGTTTTCAAATACTTTCCTCGAGAACTAAATCTCCTTCTCTCAAAACTCGCCTTGACATGCTTGTTGAAAGTCCTGGCCACATTCTCATGGGTAAGTCGCTAACCTTATCTGGCCGCATCTCTTAGTTCCTCTGCAAAATCAAGAATGCTAGATAACAACTACGGGTTAGCTTCTAAACTGCTCGCACCATACCTTCTTTGTTGGAGCAGGACACTTCTTTGGAATCACCGCTTCACAACCATACACCAAAGAGAATCTGAGTGCATCTGTAGCGTCTTTGGTGTAGTTCGTCGACCACGTAACTAATGGTAGCTCTTCTGCCCATCTCCCTCGCCTCTTTTTCAGCTTCTTCTTTAGGACTTTGATGACAATCTTGTTGCTAGATTCTGCCTGGCCATTACACTGAGGATACCTTGGTGCAGAATTAAGCAGTTCAATACCCCAAGTTGCACAGAATTCTCTATTCTTGTTCCCTACGAACTTTGTGCCATTATCACATACAATCTGGCTTGGAATTCCAAATCTGCAAATGATATTCCTCTTGATGAATGAGATGACCTCCTTTTCTGTTACACTTCTGAACGTTTCATCCTTAATCCACTTCGAAAAGTAGTCTGTCATTGCCAACATAAACACTTTCTGTCCTGGAGCCATTGGAAGCTTTCCAACTATGTCCATGCCCCACTTCATGAAAGGCCATGGTGCAGAAATAGGATGTAGAATCTCAGCTGGTTGGTGAATCATTGGAGAATGCTTTTGACATGCTTCACATTTGCTTGCGTACTCCACAGCCTCCTTTCTCATAGTTGGCCAGAAGTAACCAAATCTGAGAGCTTTGCTGGCCAGACTTCTTCCAGCACTGTGGTTGCCACAATCTCCTTCGTGTAATTCTTCCAGAACAGTTCTGGCTTCTGCTGGTTCTAGACAACGCAAATATGGACCTGACATAGACTTCTTGAACAGAACATCATTAATCAAGACATACCTCGAGGCTTTAAGCCGAAAAGCTCTAGCCTCAAGTCTGTCTGGGGGTAAAACACCATCTCTAAGAAAAGCATAAAAAGGTGCAGTCCAAGAGCTAAGAGTGGGGGTAGACAGGTTCAGAACAGGATCAGACTTCTCTATAGAAGGTCTGAGGAGGTGTACTATGGGAATCCTGTCCAGGTCCGCAGGTTTGAAACTAGAGCCAAGACTAGCTAGAAAGTCTGCCTGTGAGTTCTGGTCTCTGGGGATCTGGTCAATCCTAAACTGGTCAAACTTCAAAACTAGGGTTCTAACCTTCTCAAGGTAGAGCAACATCTTAGAATCTTCTACGCAAAGAACCATGGCTAACTGATTAACAATAAGTAAAGAGTCGCTTTTTACCTCCAGTTCTTGACACGGGACCAATGAGACCATCAAACCTCGCGATTAATGCCTCGTACTCGCCTCATTGTTGGTGGTACGAAATTCACAGTGACGGCTGGGCTAGTATGTCCCCTTGTGGCGATTTCAGGACAATGCCCAGACCAGTAACCTCGACATTAGTCGCTCCATCGATACAAAGACCTGTGTTTCTCCTTTTCGCCTGTGTGAGCTTCAACACTTCCATAGCACCACTTTCTTCCAGGGTCGGTGAAATCACCCACAAAATCGCCAAGGCTTGTGATTTTATCGTTTCGGGCTCGGCTCATAATCGATGTCGTATGTACCGAGTCGCATTGCACCACTTAGCCATTCTCCCAGACAATTCAGGCTTTCTCAAGACTGACTTAACTGGAAGGTTAGTTCTAACACAGATTGATGACTCTCAAAATAAGGTCTAAGCTTAGTAGTTGACATAATTAAGGCAAGAACATACCTCTCTAGAAGAGAATACCTGGTTTCAGCATCTAGCAAGCTCGTACTCACGTAGTATATTGGATACTGCAGACCATCTTCTTCCCTGACTGAATCGCACTTACCGAATGCCCGTGGATCGACAGTGCGGACTTAACGGTTCTTCCTCTTCTGGCCTGGACAGCAGTGGTGGGGTTGACAGGTAACTCTTCAGATCCTGGAACGCCTCCTCGTGCTTTTCACTCCATTGGAATTCTTTGTTCTTCTTGAGCATATTGTTGGGACCAAAAACCCAGGCTGGTCCAGAACCCTGGGCCAGACCTAGACGGGTGCAGGATCCACGGTCAGACCAGACGCGTGCAGACAAAGACTGACTGCATGCACAAAACAAAGGTGCAGTCGAGAGAAAGCCAAGATGGGCCGAGCCCAACAAAAAAGTCAAACATCAAAGAGGAAAGCCCAAGACCGCAGCAACAACCCTAAAAGAGTCGTTGGAAGACTTGGTCAAGGAGCAGAAACGAAGCCTTGAAGATAGGAGCAGCTGGAGAGATTCTGGGGGAGGTTGGCTACAAAGAAGGAGATAAACGCTGGGCTAAGGGCACTATATAAGGAGGAGAACTCAGAAGAAAAAAGGGCATTCATGATCATACAACTCAAGCACACATCACTCATCACAATTCTTAAGCATTTAGAAACTTAATCGCAATTTCACTCCATTATTGTATCCTGCACTCAGCTTGGTCCAGATCTGTATTACTGCTCCGTAACTAGTGAAGATCCTCTCCTGGCTTGGCGCCCGTGGTTTTTCCCTTAACATTTAAGGGTTTTTCCCACGTAACATATCGTGTGTCTTGAACCGTTTTCGTTATCTTTCGCACCTTTAAAGTCAATCACGTAAACTACCACTAAAAATAACCTAAAGGATAGTACTAGTAAACCTACAATCACTTAATCAAATCGAGTGAGGAAATCACCCCGAACAGTTTGGCGCCGTCTGTGGGGATACTAGTTTACTAATCCTACAAAGTTTTCCAAATCAACAAGTCCGACTAACGTGAAAGATGGAAGGCACAAGTGCAGAAGCCATGCTCAAGCTCCAGGAGGAACTGCAACAAGCCAAGGTGTGCTGCAGAGCAGGCCAAGAAAGCTGCAGAGGATGCTAAGGCCGAGGCAGCAAAACTGAAAGAGACCGAGGCAACCCTAAGGAAACAGCTGGATTCCTCAGTCCAGAAGAAAGCCTCAGGATCCAGGATCCCACCAGGTACACCATTTTCTGATATAATCAAGCAACTTGACTTCTCTACTTTTTCTTCTGCAGGATCAAAAGGATCAAAAGATGATCCACTCAATGTGGAAGAGAATCCAGAGAATGATGCTGCAGGTGGAGGTGGAGACCCAAAGACACCAGAGGGAGTTGGTGCAGGCGAAGTCATGCAGTACATGATGATGGAAATGCAGAAACTTTCAGATTTGCGCGCAAGGTTCCAGGCTTCCACCACCCATGAGAGGAGGCAACCCCAGGATGCTACTCGACTCACCCTTCGATGATTGCATTGCAATGGTCGAGATGCCAAAGAAGCACACACGAAGGCCCAACCTAAAACTCTATGATGGGACAAAGAGATCCTCCGGAACACGTTGCTCAATACAGCAGAGGATGTTCAACGTCCTATCCCAAACAGAGAAGAGGGAGGCATGCATGTGCAAAAGCTTTAGTTCAACCTTGACCGTCCAGACTCTCCGGTGGTATATCAACACGCCAATCAAGACCATCAAGTCCTCATGAGCTGATCAACCTTTTCAACGTCCAGTTCGCCAGTAGCAGATTGTTGGAGAAGCAGACCAGTGATCTGTACCGGGTGGTCCAGAACGAGAACGAGTCTCTGAGGGACTTCCTGCACCGCTTCAACAAAGAGAAAGTGTCCATCCCCAGATGTGACATCGGCACGGCCATAGAGGCCTTCAGGCAAGGTTTGGTTAGAGATTCTGATTTATATGTTGAACTAACTCGCTACCCTTGTTCTACCTTTGAGGATGTGCAGGCTAAGGCTCTGGCCCAGATCAGGGTAGAAGAGGACCAGCAGTTTAGGGCAAGATATCAGGACCAGGGCAGGGCTGAACGAAAAGTCACCACCCAGAGGCACAGCAACAACAGGCCTGGTCCATATCAGAGGCCAAACAGGAGGGAAGCAAACGCCGTAGATGAACAAGCTGATGCACCCAGGGTTCCACCTCCAGTTTCAGAGTATTGCTTTTCTGTAGACCTGCCAGGCCTGATCAACAAGCTGGACAAGTTGGGCTCAGCAGTTAGATGGCCAAAAGCAAGTGAGAAGCCTAATCCAAGGCGGGACACGACCAAGTGGTGTGAGTACCATTATGATATTGGGCATACCACAGAGGATTGCATAGCTCTCAGGAGGGAGATAGCTCATCTACTAAAGAATGGCCACCTGAAGGATATCCTGCCCAGGAACAGGAGGAACAAGGATGAACGAGATGAGCCCAGAGATCTTCCACCACCACCGCCAACACATGAGGTAAAATTTATTTCTGGTGGTTCAGATATTTGTGGACTAACATATTCTGCTGCAAAGCGTGTAGCTCTGGAGAACAGGCAACAGCCACCAGCAGGACAAGGTGTCGGCCAGGAGATTGTGTTTGATGAGTCAGACCTACAAGGAGTGCATGGGCCACACCACGATGGACTTGTGATCAAGGTCCAGATTGGAACCTGCATGGTCAGAAGGGTCCTGGTAGATGGAGGCAGTTCAGTCAACATCATCATGATGGAGGCACTGGAAGCTATGGGGCTGAAAGAGTCAGATGTAACGAAGAGGTCCAGCGTCCTGGTAGGGTTCAGTGGAGAGACAAAGCACAGCTTGGGAGAGATCACCCGCCAACCTATGTAGAAGAAGTCACCTCTTTCAAAAGTTACGCGTAATAGATCGCTTATCCTCGTGACAACGTGATCCTAGGGCGACCACGGATCCACAACCTCAAGGTCGTACCTTCAACGTACTCACCAAGCATCAAGACCCCAACAAAGTGGGGACAAAGAATAAAGAGGAGAAAGAAAGAGATCGCACAGAATGTTACAGACACCAAACCTTTCCGCCTGTAAGTCCCTCGCATAGCAATTAAAGCAGCCTGTCAGGTCTGTTGAGAATCCTGTCCCACGCATGGAGACAGATGAAATTGTTTTGGCTGAAGAAAGACCTGACAGAAGGTTACGGTTGGTTACGATGCTCCAGAGGTGATCGACCGCTTCTAATTGACTTTCGAGGAAAAAGAGCATTGTTTTGCTTGGTCCCATTTTGATATGACTGGTATAAGTTCAGACGTTATTACGCACAAGTTAAATATTGACCCAAGTTTTAAGCCTGTGAAACAGAAGCGCAGGAAGTTTGCACCAGAACGTAATGAGATTGTGAACCAGGAGGTGCAGAAATTGCTGGACATGGACATGATCAAAGAAGTGATGTACCCAGATTGGTTGGCAAATGTAGTTGTGGTCCAGAAAAAGAATGGCAAGTGGAGAGTATGTGTGGATTATACAGACCTGAACAAGGCGTGCCCAAAAGACTCATTTCCACTACCACACATAGATGCTATGGTAGATGCCACTGCAGGACACGAGGTGCTGACATTCATGGACGCAGCAAGCGGATTCAACCAGATCGGATGCACCCACTGGACCAGAGCATACAGCCGCTCATGACCAGCAGAGGAATATATTGCTACAAGGCAATGCCGTTTGGACTAAAGAATGCAGGTGCAACGTATCAAAGGCTCGTGAACATGATGTTCAAGGACCAAATTGGAGATACAATGGAGGTCTACATTGATGATATGGTGGTGAAGTCAAAGAAAGCTGAAGATCACATCCTGGACCTGGAAAAGGCGTTTGAGATTCTGGAAAAATATAATATGAAATTAAACCCTACTAAATGCACCTTTGGTGTCACTGCAGGAAGATTCTTAGGCTATATGGTGACAAAAATAGGCATAGAGGCTAGTCCAGAGCAGATCTCAGCAATAATCAACTTGCAGTCCCCTCAGAACCCGAAAGATGTCCAGAAACTGACTGGAAGAGTAGCAATAACAATGTATTTATCTCCGTGTCTTACGAAGGTGCAAGCCATTTTATGATCTCCTGAGAAAGAACAAACAGTTCAACTGGGGGACAGAGCATGAGAAAGCATTCCAGGACCTGAAAATATACCTATCATCACCCACTCTGCCCAAGCCTCAACCAGGAGAGTCACCGGTCCTGCACATGCCTCAGCGGAAGCCTCTGTAAGTGCGATCCCAAGTAAGAGAACGGATGGACAAAGAACATCCCGTATTATGTAAGTAAAAGTCTTACGGATGCCGAGACCGGTATTACGTATTGGAAAAATTCGTTTTGGCTTTAACAGTTGCTTGTACCAAGTTGCGCCCTTACTTTGAGGCACATCAAATTATCATTCGTACTAATGTTCCTGTAAGATCAGTACTGTCTAGACCAGAACTTTCAGGTCGTATGTCAAAATGGTCAGTAAAGTTGAGCACCTATGATCTATCCTACGAGCCCAGAACAGCAATCAAATCTCAAGCATTAGCAGACTTTGTGGCTGACTTCACTCCCACACTAGAAAAGCAGGTAACAAAAGAAATCTTCCATCTGGACCAGAAACAGCAGATCTGGGAACTCTGGACAGATGGTTCAGCCAACATCAGGGGTACTGGACTAGGTGTGGTCCTGAAATCGCCACAGGGGGACAAGATAGTACAGGCTGTATCCTGTGAGTTCAGGACTACCAACAATGAAGCTGAGTATGAGGCACTGATAGCAGGACTGAATGTGTGTCTGGACATGAAGATCCAGAATCTAAAGGTAAAGATAGACTCTTTGTTGGTTGCAAACCAAATCAATGGTACGTACGCTGCTAAAGACTCTAAAATGATTGCATATCTTGATTTGGTTAAACATCTTTTTCAAAAGTTTACTAACGTTGAGGTTGAGCAAGTCCCTAGAGATCAGAATGTACAAGCAGATGCTTTGGCTAACATAGGATCAGCATTTGAACCTGGTACGCTGGACAGTATACCTATTGGACACCTCCTGGAGCCAGCAGTCCAGAAAATTCAACGATCTGCGAGCCTGATCCCAGGTAACCAGGACTGGACCAAACCATACTACGAATGGCTAGTCCAGGCAAGTTACCCCAAGACAAGGTCGAGGCAAGAGCATTCGTAATCAAGGCGCCCAGGTACACAATCATACAGGCCATGCTATTGAAGGTCCTTCAATCTGGCCAGACTACACGCCTAGAACCTGACCAGGTCAAGACAGTACTATCAGAAATACACGATGGACACTGTGGAAACCACACAGGTGGTAGAAGCATGGTCAACAAAATCTTGCGCACGGGCTACTACTGGCCCACAATGAAAACAGATAGCATCCAAGTATGCCACAAAATGTGACGCCTGTCAAAGGCATGGACCAGAGATACATCAGCCTGCACAAAACCTGCACTCAATATCTGCACCATGGCCATTCATGAAATGGGGCATGGACTTAGTTGGCAAATTACCAATGGCTCCAGGACAGAAGGTGTTTATGCTAGCAATGACAGATTACTTCTCTAAGTGGATAGAGGCAGATGCATACAAAAACGTCACAGAAAAAGAAGTTATAGCCTTCATAAAGAAGAACATCATCGGCTAGGTATGGGATCCTCGTAAATCATATGTGACAATGGACTTGCATTCGTGGGAAACAAGACCGTAGATTTACGTACAAAGTGGAACATCAATTTGGTGACCTCTCCACCAAGATATCCTCAAGCAAATGGACAAGCTGAGTCCAGCAACAAGATTGTGATCAATTGCATCAAGAAGAAGCTGATGGAGAAACAAGGGAGATGGGTTGAAGAGCTGCCACTAGTACTATGGGCAGACAGAACTACACCAAAGAGAGCTACAGGGCAAACTCCATACTCAATGGTCTATGGGTGTGAAGCAGTACTACCTGTGGAAGTGCACGTTCCAACAATCAGGTATGGACTCAATACATTTTCTGAAAATAACGAGTCGCCTGCGGATACCGATACTGACCTCAAGAGCTCAGGGACTTAGCAGCAGTAAGGTTGGCAGCATACCAACAATCAGTGGCCAGAAGTTACAACAAGAATGTGAAAGTACGAATGTTCAGGACAGGAGACCTGGTCCTGAGAAAAGTGTTCCAGAACACAAGAGACAAGGCTGCAGGCAAGTTGGCCCCAACCTGGGAAGGCCCATACCTTATTGATTCAGCAACAGGGAAAGGCTCTTACAGACTACAGACCCTGGAAGGAGACATGATCCCAAGACCTTGGAACACACTCCACCTCAAGCTCTATCACATGTAAAGTGTCCTGGACCAAGACATCTGGTAATCCACAAAACTCAAAACTTTTCCTTTACAAATTATCCTATACAACTGTACTGACTTGAGCGTCGGAGGGCCGTTGGCTAACGCCAACGGTCAAGCCCTGACCCTCCTTTCTGTGCAGACAAAACAGTGCAAAAATCTGGTCCAGCCCAGAACCAAAAACAAATGCAAATACAAAGACAAAATTTAAGGCTCCAGCCCCCGAACGACTGCACCAACGGGACAGGGAGTAATGTCCGTTAAGGGAGCCCCAAAGTGTAAGTCGCCTAAATTTCCAAACGCATGCATGCTACTTTACAGATTCATAACAAATTATATGCGCATCATAACAAAACATAGCATAAACAAGGCATAGTATAAACAAAACATAGCATAACATGGCCTAGCATAAACTAACAAAAGTTGACAAAAGTCAAACCATGCCTATGCATGGATAACAAAGTTTAGAGCAAAGTTCAAGCCAAAAGCAAAGTTTAATAATTACAGACCAAATATCACAGGGGACACCCCCCCCCCCCCCCGGCAAATTCAAAGATTGTTCAGAAGCCAATAACAAGACCAAGAGTTCAACGGTCTCCACCAACTGACTCACCATTTCTTTCAAAGATGTTCTTCAGAGGACAAAGATTGGATGAACCAACAAAGACCAACCTCGACTGACTGGACTGGTACCTCCTGCATCTACCAACAAATTGAGATGACTTCACCGCCCAGGATTGCCTCCCAGGAACATCCGCTTAAAGATGGCGATCTCGTGAGACAGTCCCAGGTAGCGCGTTCCTCGGACCAAAGATTTATCATCTCCACTGAGTGCTGGGTCCAAAGATGCACGCAGTCCGATATGACGGCATTGTGTTTACGAGCATCCTCCTCAACTCTTCAAGCTCTTTGTCCTGCCTGGCAATGAGATTGTCCTGCTGCTGGATCCTTCGAAAGTGGATCTTGTCCATGGCAGTCAGCTTCTCACAGCGATACCTCTCGCTCTCAAGTTCCCATTTGGTAATCTTGAGGGAAGAACGAAGTGCTTCGTTCTCAGCCTCTGCTTTAACTCTATCACCCACCAAGACTGGTACAGTAGAGCCAAGGCTAGCCGACATATTTAACAACTACGACACAAATGACAGAGCGGAAAGTCAGAATCATGCCGAAAGCAAGTCAGAACGAAACTAAAGCCATGAAAAGCACAAACCTGGGCGCAGCAGCCCACCATCTTATGCGCTAGCCGTGTAGGGTCCAAGGCAGCAGGTGCAGGGGACAATGCAGCAAATTTTTCACTCAGGGACTCTCCCAAGGAGACATACTCAGATTGACTCTGAGCGCGCAAAGGTATTGAAAGCACAGGACTTATTTGGGGCAACTCCTTTACCATCTTCTTCTCCGCCTGAGCTACGCAGGAGGTTCATCACCGCTTTGACTGGATCCTGGTCAAGATTATCCCTGGTGCCTTCCTATCTTCGTTCCTCAAGGCCTCTCGAGCCCGATCAATCACATCAGTAATAGCCTCAAAGGATGGGGAAGTTTTCCTGTCATTTTTCTCTTCGCTTTCACCGACATGACCTTCCTCTCCAGGGAAAGGAACAACCTCAATAACATTATCATCGTCATCGGAAACTGCAAAACAAAACCGCAACAAAAGTCAGAAAGAACGAAAAAGCACATACGAAAGGAGATAGACTGGAGATGGAACCACCATGGGAGTAAGGGACAGCACTAGAAGGGCCAACATCATTGCAAGCCATGATCAGACTTAGAAAGAAAAAGAAGAAAGCTAGGGTTTTTGCAAAATTAATTTGGGGATTTTTGTTAGGGTTCTTGATTGCAATGCAAAGGAAATCAGAGATGAGTTAGAGAAACAAAACAAAAATTAGGGTATTTATGGTGAGACAAAAAAGGAGTTGGATAGTTTTTACGAAAATAAGCGCGCGAAGAGATATGACAAGACCCATGATGGGACGTGCGCAGTACATTGAGCGCCAAAATAGGGCGCACTTTCCCACAAAAAGCCAACTACCTCATTAATTACAAAGTTCAGGTCTCAGGACCAAAGGCACAGCAGAACAGGGGCGGCCTGGGCTGGCTCACCGATACGGACCAGGATAAAGATGATAGCATCTCCTTACCTTCCAGCTCAGGGTGAAAGGCAAGGAGATGGGGGACAAACTGTTGGGACCAAACCCAGCCGGTCGAGAACCCCTGGCCGGACTAGACGGTGCAGGATCCACGGTCAGACCAGACGTGCAGACAAAGACTGCACTGCATGCATAAAACAAAGGTGCAGGTCAGGAGAGGAAAAGCCAAGATGGGCCGAGCCCAACAAAAAAGTCAAACATCAAAGAGGAAAGCCCAAGACCGCAAAGAACAACCCTAAAAGAGTCGCTGGAAGACTTGGTCAAGGAGCGTAAACGCCTTGAAGATAGGAGCGGTGGAGAGATTCAGGGGAGGTTGGCTACAAAGAAGGAGATAAACATCAAGCTAAGGGCACTATATAAGCAGGAGAACTCAGAAGAAAAAGCCCTTCATCATCATACAACTCAAGCAGACATCACTCCTCACAATTCTTAAGCATTTATACACTTAATCGCACTTTTACTCCATTATTGTATCCTGCACTGGGCTGGTCCAGATCCTCAGACACTGCTCCGTAACTAGTGAAGATCCTCTCCTGGCTTGGCGCCCGTGGTTTTTCCCTTAACATTTAAGGGTTTTTCCCACGTAACATATCGTGTGTCTTGTACCGTTTTCGTTATCTTTCGCACCTTTAAAGTCAATCACGTAAACTACCACTAAAAATAACCTAAAGGATAGTACTAGTAAACCTACAATCACTTAATCAAATCGAGTGAGGAAATCACCCCGAACACATATCATAGAGGGCTTGCACCTTTCTGAGGATCTAGAAATGAATCTGTTCAGAGCTGCTACTCTCCCTGTCAACTTCTGGATGTCTTTCACAGATCTGGGGGGCTCCAGATCCAGGATTGCCTTTATCTGTTCTGGACTTGCTTCAATTCCTCTTCTGGTGACCAAGTAACCCAAGAACTTACCAGAAGATACTCCAAAGTTGCACTTTGTGGGATTCAGCTTCATATTGAACTTGTCCAGAATTGCAAACGCTTGCTCTAGGTGCTTCACATGATCTTTGGCATCTTTAGACTTTACCACCATATCATCGATATAAACCTCCATTGTGTCCCCAATTAGATCTTTGAACATCATGTTGACTAGCCTTTGGTAGGTGGCACCAGCATTTCTGAGTCCAAAGGGCATGGCGGTGTAGCAATAGATACCACGGTCTGTCATGAAGGAGGTCCCCTCCTGGTCTGGAGGATACATCTTGATTTGATTAAAACCACTTGAGGCATCCATGAAAGTCAGAACTTCATGGCCAGCAGTCTTGTCCACCATGGCATCAAAGTGAGGAAGAGGGAAATGATCCTTGGGACATGCTTTGTTCAGATCTGTGTAGTCAACACAGACTCTCCACTTTCCATTCTTCTTCTGCACAACAACCACATTAGCCAACCAATCAGGATACATTACCTCTCTTACCATGTTCATGTCCAGCAGCTTCTGGACTTCTTCATTGATTATAGCATTTCTCTCTGGCGCAAACTTCCTGCGTTTCTGGTGCACTGGTTTGTACTTAGGATCAATGTTGAGCTTGTGCGTGATAACGTCAGGACTGATTCCAGTCATGTCAAAGTGGCTCCATGCAAAACTTGATTTCTTACACTTCAGGAAGTTGATCAGATTAGACCTGATACTGGATGGTACATCACTGCCTACTAACACTTTCTTTTCTGGGCAGGACTGGTCTATACAGATCTGGTCCATCTCCAATCCTGACTTCTCTGGCTCCACTACTGACTTGACTAGTTTCTGTAATTGCTATGCGAGCGTTTTGTTGGTGGCTGGAGGCTTCAAGGTCGCTCGTAGCACTCCCTGCGATCCGCCTCTCACCCTTTATCACCAGAACTCCCCATTGAGTTGGGACCTTCACACATTGATGGTAAGTAGACACCACAGCCTTGAGATTGTGGATCCAAGGCCTTCCTAACAAAACATTATACGAAGTCATAGAATCAATAACATTAAACTTCTCAAAAGAAGAAACTCCCTGGGCATAGGTGGAAAGTTAGATCTCTCCCAAGGTGTGCTTGGTCTCGCCACTGAATCCTACCAGAACATTAGAGTTCTTGGTCAGCTTATCCTGGCCTATACCCATTTCCTTCAATGCACCCAACATGATCAGGTTCACAGAACTGCCCCCATCAACCAGAACTCGGCGTACAAAGGTGCTTCCAATCTGCAACTTGATCACCAGGCTATCATGGTGCAGAACTGGGATGCCTTCACAATCTTCATGATCAAAAGTGACAACTTCCCAATTCTTCTCTACTCTAGTTGGAGGTTGCATCTTCTCTTGCTTTGTTATCCTCTTGGCTGCAGAATAGGTCAAGCCACAAATGTCAGAACCACCGTTGATAAATTTTACCTCGTGTGTGTAGGGTGGAGGATTTGGCGGCTTTTCTGACTCTTGTCCCCTGGAATCCTGGGACCTGGCGCTTTCAGTTCTGGCCTGATTCCTCTGGACTGGTGTGATGATGTCCTTCAGACGTCCAGTTCTGAGCTGGTAAGATATCTCCTTCTTGAAGGCATAGCAGTCTTCTGTGCTGTGGCCGATGTCTCCATGGTACTCACAATACTTGTTTGGATTTCTGTTTGGATTTGGATTATCATTCCTCTTGGGCCATCTTGCACCATTCCCAAAGCTCTCCAACTTTGCTATCAACTGTGGAACCTCCACACCGAGGGGCCGATATCAAGGGAGTCATCAGAGTTGACTGTCTCGTAACTGACGGCATGCACTTGTGTTCTGGGTGGCTCTTTGTATGGCGCTGGCCTGCTCGGGTGCGTCCACTATCGACTTCCTGCTCACCTTCTCATGCCCGTAATCGCCCCGCCGACTAAAAGCATCCTCTTCAAGTCTAATCTGGGCCAAAGTCTTTGCCTGGCACATCTTCAAAAGTAACACAAGGGTACTTGGTTAGTTCACGATAGAGCTCAATTGACCACCAAACCTTGCCTATAAGCCTGGATAGCAGCTTGCAACGTCACGCTTGGGGATGGAAATCTTCTCCTTGTTGAATCTTTGGAGATAATCTCGTAGGGACTCATCTTTCTTACGCATACAGTGCATGCAGATCACTTGTTTGCTTTTTCTAACTTCCCGCCGCTAAAGCAACCGGGCAACAAAGACATTCACAAGATTAGCAAACGATTTAATAGTACCATTAGGAATATTGACAAACCATTGCGTAGCTGGCCCAGAGTAGAACCAAAGCCTTTGCACATGCAGGCATTTCTGTACTCCTCTGGTACCGGGGCTGTACATCCTCTGCTTGTACTGGGCAACGTGGTCCTGTGGATCTCCTGTGCCATCATACAGTTTCATCCCTGGAACACTGAACTTCTTTGGGATGTCCTACATGGTTATAGCCTCGCTGAAGGGTGAATCCGCATAACACTCCTGGGAAGCCTCCTCAATTGGTGCTGGAACTCCTGGGATCTTTGCAACCTTGTCATGTAACTTCTGGAGTTCTTGCATCATCATGAATGTGAAGTTGAACTTCTTCTTGCCCTTCCTCTTGTCGGCGTTCTCGGATGTTTCCTCCTCTTCTTCACCACCCAGGAGCTGGTCTTCAAGATCCTCATCTTCGTCCAGATTAGAAAAATCTATTCTCTTAATTATAGAACTCAAGGATGCCCCAGGTCTGATCTTTGAGGTACTGCCCTTAGCAGAATCCAACTTAGTCTTCAGCATGCACTGTTTCCTTGCTTTTGCATTCTCTTCTGAGATTTGTTGAATCTTGGATTGCGCATCTTGTAACTCCTTGGACAATTGCTCCAAAGTGATTTTTGTGAGATTTTGTGAGAAAAGTTACGCAAATTAATAAACTAGTTGCCCCACGGTGGGCGCCAATTTGTTTTGGTAAAAACTTTACAAGTATAAAAATGGTGAAAAGTGGATCAACTAGTACTATTTGCGGAACAGAACTGAGCTATATGGGACAGAACTAAGGACACAGGGATTTGATGACGCAGAAGCCCCGAGAAGAAGATGGGGAAAACTGCGGGCTACCAAGCCAGGAGTACTTTTATTAATATCAGAGTTGGGGTTACAGAGTACAACTGTGAGAATGATCACTTCTGTAGTAATTCGTACAGAACTGACTGTGATTATCGTAATGTATTTATCTAGTGCTTAAGTATGCTAATGAGAGTAAAAGATGAATGAAAATGTACAAATGAGCCTCTATATATAGGCAAAGCTAGCTGAGAATTAGTTCCTATTTTCTAGGGCATGTTCTCCATGTCTTCCATTATCTTTGGCGGCTAAATAACTTCCATTGACTCCACTTCTGCTCAGCTGAAATACCTTCCATTATCCCATGATCTTTGTAACCGCCATCGTTGACCTCTTCTGACCATAACTGTCATGCCTCTTCTGACCTGTTCTGGGCTAAAACTGCCATTGCTCTTATATCCTGCTCTGTACCATGTACACAACGTCTATCCAGAACTGCCAATTCTGGGTAGTGTGAAATCTGGTCATAACAGTTTCCTACCCTTATCTTTCTCTACACTTGGGGAGCTGGATTCGGATGTTGTGGCATTGCTTTGGCGGATACAGAAATAATCTGCGTCCCATGATGCAAGGGTTCGCGTAGCCGCTTACATTTTTACTAGACTTAGCTTTGTTATAGCTAAGGGGGTGGGGCCCAAATTGTGTCTCGGCTGCCCGCCGACTTCTTGTAACTTTTTCATGCTTGAGCTTTAATAAAAGTTTCCTTCTTTTTTTAGGAAAAAAAAAATTATTAATAATAATAATAATAATAATAATAATAATAATAATAATAATAATAATAATAATAATAATAATGGATACAAGGAAATCGTCAACCGTCATCAAAATCAATTCAACGTAATTTTATTATTTTGATTCAAGCGACGGATTCCCTCAAAAGCTATATGGGATAGCAATAGTAGGATGTGCCGATTTGTCATATCATAGTTCGAAATCTTTTGATGTACAAGAGAAATTTTCTCATCGGTTTTTGATTAATTGATTTTTCATTATCTTTATTCTTGTAAGTACCGTTAGACTTTCATATTTATAAATTGATCACTTTTAACCAAAAAAAAAGTAAAAAAAAATGATGTTAAATTTTTTCAATTTCATCTTTTTCTTGAGGTTGTTATAATCAAATAAATTGATTAATTGTTACTCCCTCCATTTCAATGAGATAGCCTCATGGGCTCACTTTTTTTGTGGAAAAAATGTGTGTTTGTGTGGTGGAGGATATCTCGTCGAAATGGAGGGAGTATTATTGTTGAAGGATTGTGAAGAAATACTAATTTCTTTCGTCTGTTAATCTAATATGTACTGATAATTTTTTAGATTGAGTCAATAATTTTCAATTTTTCTATTATTTGTGTATTTTGATGTAAAACCATTATTATTACCATTTAGTTCGCTGTTACATACATAAGTTAAATTTTTTTAAATACATAAAGTTTTGAAATTTTTTGAGTGAATAAATGAATAATGTCAAATATTAACATCCTACAATTCAAACATAAATAGAAGTATTATACAACTTTGTAGATTTATTGTCTTTAAGTGTATAAAATTATATATTACGGTACTTCTTCATTTTACTCATTTTACTATAATTTTCTTATTCAACAATTTCATTCATCTAGAAACATCATTTTTATAACAGTAATTTGTAACAATAAACATGATATTCTTACACCTACTAATATACCCATTTCAAAAAAATATAATAATTGCCAGGAATAATATGAACAGAAAATCTTATTCCATAAATAATCTGATCTAGAAATAATTCACAAATAATTCCAACTATTAAATAAGCCTTCTAATAATGCAATCATCCTAATTTTTATTTACTAAATAATCCAAACTATTAAATACGTATTCTAATAATGCATCTACTAACTACTGTAAAAATTGGGGTGGGTGCATTATTAGAAGGCGTATTTAATAGTTTCAATTATTCGTGAATTATTTCAAGTTCGGATTATTTATGAAATAAGAGGTCTAGTTCAGATTATTCATGACAAGTATTCCAAAGAAAATACTTATCTTTTAGAAAGTTTTTTATGAAGCTAAGATACTACTATTATCCGTAGTATGTTTTTAAAAATAATGCAAAACAATATGAAAGTGAATGAATAAAATAGAGCTAACGAATAAAAATATAAGTAACATGTTTGACATATCATCCTGATTCCGTGGGCGATATAGCGTGCCATTTTTAATAAGACCTTTCCATCATAATATGTATAGCAAATTCTATCAATAAAATGCATAAACAATGACTTTTGAAGTCATCATATATTAAAACACTGTACGTAATAGGTTGTTGTCATGTACTGCGTAGTTTCAAGCTACTCTGTTACTTCCTCCATTCCATTCAATTCTATACATTTGCTTTTTGCACGTACGTCGATGCACGTTTTCTTTTGTTTATATCTATAGTTACAAAATTCTGAAAAATATGAAATTTGAATATTAATGATGCTCTCGAAAAGACAATTAAAACAAGATCTCACATGACTATTTTTATTTCATATATTAGACGATATATCGAAGATTCTCCTCACTTTTGAATAGTGTACAAAAGTAAATGTATAGAATTGAATGGAATGGAGGAAGTATAAAATAAGCCTTCTACGTTGAGAGTAAAATAAGCCTGCTATGCGTGACCGATATAGACAATATAGCAGACTCTTTTTATTCGACCATTTAAATATAAAATGTATAGCAAATTCTTCTCAAACATACAATGACTTTTAGGGTCCGTTTAGATTGAAGGAATTAGAGGGAAATTAAGGAGAGGGAAAGGGAAAGGGAGGGGAGGGGAGGCCGGGGAAATGAGGAAAGGGGAAGGAAGGAGAAGGAATGGGAAATGGTGGTATTTGGATACCATTTTTCCTCTAAATCTTATCTATTTTGGAGAGATTTCAATTTGGTTTTGAGGATGGAAAATGGATCCCTCAAAATCTCTTCCCCTCCATTTTCATCCTTTCATATTTTGTATCCAAACAAAGGAAAATGCTCCCCTCCCTTTCCCTTCAATTTCTTCAATTCAAACGAATCCTTAGGGTGTGTTTGGATAGCTAAATAGGAGGGAAAGGGGACGGAAGGGGAAATGGTGGTGTTTGGATATCATTTTCCTCCAAATCTCTTCCCCTCTATTTCCATCATTCCATATTTTATATTCAAACAAAGGAAAATGTTGTCCTCCCTTTCCCTCCTCTTCTTTTCCTTCCAATTCCTTTAATTTAAACGGACTCTTAAAGTCATAATATATATTAATACACCGTATTAAGTTGTTGTCATCTACTCCGTAATAAACTAAGCCCTCTACTCCGTACTTATATTCATTGTTAATGACTTAATTTAAAATTTTAAGCTACGTCTTATCTTAATAGCTAGTAATTGAAGCTAATTCATTGACTTCAGCAAAATGATTATTTTAATATGTGCAATGGTACAGGTTAACGATCCACAACTAAACATTTGAATAATGTCGAATATTAAAATCCTACAATTATTTAAACATAAATAGAAGTGTTATACAACTTTGTAAATTTATTGTCTTTATGTGTATAAATTTATACTCCGTATATTACAATACTTCTTCATTTCGCTCATTTTGCTTAAATTTTCTTATTCAACAATGTCATTAATTTGGATTTATCATTTGTATATACAGTTTATCTTTTAAAAAGAGCTTTATGTACCTATGATACTAATATAATCCGTAGTATGGTTTTTGAAAATAATGCAAAACAACATGAGTTTGAATGAATAAAATAGGCGGTTATTGCGTTTTGAGACAACGAAAAGATAACGAATAAAAATATAAATAACATGTTTGACATATCATCCTGACTCCGTGGGGCGTGGGCGATATAGCGTGCCATTTTTAACACGACCTTTCCATCATAATATGCATAGCAAATTCTATCAATAAAATGCATAAACAATCTTGACTTTTGAAGTCATCATATCATATATATATTAATACACTGTAATAGGCTGTTGTCATCTACTCCGTAATAAAATAAGCCTTCTACGTTGAGAGTACTAAGTTGAGAGTAAACGAAGACTTAACTTCGATATGCGAACGAAGACTTAACTTCGTAATAAAACATTTGGAAAACAAAGAGTAAACGAAGTAATAAACTACTCCGTAATAAAATAAGCCTTCTACGTTGAGAGTAAACGAAGACTTAACTTCGATATGCGAACTACATCTTAATAGCTATTAATTGAAGGTAATTCATTGACTTGAGAACAATGATTACTTTATTACGTGCAATGGTACATGTTAACGATCCAAAACTAAACATTTGGAAAACAAAGAGTTTTAGTTAAATTGGGAAATTAATCAATAATCCATATTGTAATTTTTCATAGGATTAATTGTCAAACATAATCTGAACTGATCCTCTTATTTCATAAATAATACGAACTCGAATTAATCCACGAATAATTCCGACTATTGAAAATCATTCCAATAATGTATTTTGGTCAATTTCAATTTTCTCTAACACGTAAAAAAAATGGTGAAATCGACTCTAACTTTACGTCACTCTTATTTTAAGTAAAATTCAAACCGGTTTCACCTCTTTTTTTATCAGTTAAAGTAGGTTAAAATTAGCCAAAGTACATTATTGGAATGGTATTTCAATAGTTGGGATTATTCATGAATTAATTCGAGTTTGGATTATTAGTGGCAATTAATCCTTTTTCATAAGAGAGTCTTTGCTCACATTATTATTTTAGAAATATTATCATATGTTTGACCATTTTAAGTTCAAATCATCGTTAATAGATTACACCTTTGTTATTGTTATCTACGAATTAGCCTCCTCCATTTTATTTGTTTTATCTCAATATAATATTTCTCACATATATTCGAAAATGAGAATAACATAAAGAATGAGAGAGCATATGTTTTAAATCCTCTCTACTTCATTCGAAATATAAATAAATACTCCTTATGTCTTGATCAGTGGTTTACGTTGCGTTTGCTCTTTGGACACTTGTTAAGAGCAGAAAATCTTTGGAATATATATATTATATAAAATATAGTCAAAGAAAACCTCATTACAATTTTTTGATGAATAAGTTAAGAATATCAAAATTTTATAAGTTTTAAAATTATGTAACTAAAACTATATTAATAAAACATATACTTGTTGGAAAGAGTATAAAACTAAACATAAATTATTGATCAGGATGAAGCAAATAACAATAGTGCAATAAATATAAGAGTAAATTGACAGTTACACCCACGCATAAGTGTATTTTTCAAACATACAGCCATTTTATAACTACTCCCAGATGTATTGATTCAGTTAATGACTACTACCATTTTTAATCCGAACCTAAAAAAGGAACATGAAAATACTAAAATGCCCCTCATTTAAGCTGCCCTCATCTTTTTTTTTTCTTATCTATTTTTCATCTTTCACTTATTACTCCTTATTTTATCACCTAAGTTAGAAATTACTCCATTTTTTTTACTAATCTTAAATTAGTTTGTGAAACACTCCCAGGATTTCGAGCTCTTCCTTCCCGATGTTGAAAAATCGAACAATTTTCCGTCATCAGCAAGCTCTCCACAAGCGCTGTTAGTACGTGTCGATTTCAAATAACGTTTGTATCTTTCGTTTTCCACTGTTGCAATTGAATTTGGGGGTTTCAGTTACTTCGTTTTTCGTTGAAATAGGGTAAACCCTAGTCTTTTGTTTGTTTGATTGTGATGATAATTACACTAATTTTCGTTTAAATAAGTGGGATTAACTTCATAAAGTGTATAATTAGCAAATGCTAAATTTCCCCAAATTACCCAAAAACCCTAGTTTTGCGAATTTACCCAGTAATTTTTGATTGAATTTCTATAATTAGAAAATTTCTGACATGTAAAGGGTAATTGTGTTTTAGGATGTCGATTCCTTATGTTTTCGATGTTCCTTTGCACGTCGGTGGGATGTTTCTGATTAAGAAGAAGACGATTACGTACGACAATGGTATTTTGGTGTTAATGGGTGGAGTTGCAAAAGGGGTTTTGACGTACCACAACCAGGTTTGAGTTAAACGAAAAGATGAAGATGACGACGAGGTGGAAGAACCGTGAAAGTGTGCTTCTAATGGAGGAAAAAGTGAAAAAAAATTGAAAGAGATGAAATAACTAAGATGAGGGGTTAAATAAAGGGGATGAAACAAATGAGTAAATAATCAAGTGAAGAAAGAGTAAGTGATGTAAAACCAATAAATCAAAAGATGTTTATGGTTTATTAGGGGGAATTAGTGGAAAAAAGGGGAAAACATAAAGAATAATACATGAGGATGTTAAAGGGTAAAATAAGGGGGTAAAATGGGTATAAATTTTTCCAACTAACCCCTCAAATCAAGATCAACGGCTAAGATCAAAAGTTGGTAGGTTCGAATTAAAATGCGTGGTAGTAGTCGTTCTTAGAGCAAATATATTTGGTAGTAGTTATAAAGTCAAAAACGATGTGCCTGTAAGTTTGAAAAATGCACTTATGCGTGGGTGTAACTGTCAATTTACTCTAAATATAAAGAAGATCATGTTCGAAGTCATTCTTAAGAAATAAAGAGTTGATTATGTGCACCAGTTTGATTTAAGCTTATAGCGACGACAGCCTTTTCTTTGAATTCTTATTTTTTTAGTCCCGATAAAATGCCACTTGTAATTTTAAACAAAGGATGATAGCATTGACATATAGGAAAGAGTTATGTCTAATTGTCTACTGTCCGCTAATAATTGAACTCGTTTTAGTGTATGTGGTGGAAATATCATGTTAAAGTCAGATGTTAATCTGATACATAAATGAGTTATATGTATAGTAGCTCTTAAGTGGACCAATTGGGTCTAGAAAAATATGTATGAGATAGTTATAATATGAGTGAAACTCATTAATTAATTATCGGGTCTAATACTAGATTGGTCCAGCTACAACTTGTATAGGTTTATGAAAACCTGCTATGATTAGGTTTATAAAAATCTAGACCTTAACTCTCTCACAATATATATATATAGGGTTCCTGTGAAATATTAATTCACTTAAATTAATTCAATTTTGAGAATATTCCACATATCATATAGAGAGTAAAGAGTTTATTTAGAGATAGCTTGATTAGCCCTTCGGTACGTACTAGCGTACCAGTTCTAATTCTGTAAGTACGGATACTAGTGGAGGCATTTATAACAGTTCGACCAACACCCATCGTAACACACCCCACCTAACGTTGAGATGCACACTTTTAGGCCCGTTGTCCCCACTTAAGAAGTTAAGCCCAAAAGCACATTGTCTTATTACTAAGATATTGAATGGTACTTTTCCTTTTAAACATATTAAATGTTTTTTCCTTTCCCAATGTGGGATATCAATCTCATGGGGTGTTATAAGCGACATTACAATTGAGGTGCTAATTTTTTAGTACTGGGTCGGGACCCACTCGTCGTCCTGTTTAGCGCGCGAGGTGCTATCTTGGCAAATGGGTGTCTTAAAGTTTTAAAATTAAAGATTTAGTGTGAAAAATCGATAAAAAAGTGCTTTGAAGTCACAAATACGGTAATTTAAAACCCACCAGCGTGTTTTAAGTGCTAAAACACATATTTAAGAATTCAAGGCACGTCGACACTCATCATTCTAAGGTTATTGTAAAACCAGATTAGAATTTGGGGTGTGAATAATTCTATTTAGGTTAATTCAACTGTGCTAAACCTTTTGGAAAAGTGTACATGTTAAAGCTATCACTAGTAATTTAACCTTGAAATGATAAATGATTTTCAATGTTTAAGTCATATCTTGGTTCGCACATATGCGAATACATGTTACAAATGAATGCATAAAAATGTTCTAGAAACGCCAAGCCTGACAATTTATAGTAGGAATCGTAGCGATTCATTGCTTAATCGCCAATATTCGAGCTTCTTCTATCTAGATGCAATACGAATCGAATTTATTTTGTGCAAACCCTCATTTTAAGCATGATTTTACAATGATAAATGAAAACGGTACAAATTTATGTCGTATTCATTAATATTGTCATGTTACTGCTAAGTGAAGAATTTGGTTAGTGTTCATTCAAAATAGAATCACTTGCTCATTTTAAATGGTCATGGTTTCGTGCGATACTGATGAGGTTTATCCAAATTAAGAACTCGTTTTGCTAAGCCCCTTATGAAGAAGAATTTGTAATGTCAATATGGAGGTGAATTAGAGTGTAATCTGAATAGTCTATGTCAAAAAAGAGTATTCCTTGTATAAAGTCCAAAAATTGAATTAAAAATTCTACCCTTAGAATTGATTTAGAAGTAGAGTAACGATTGGAATTTCAGCAGAGTTGACATAGTTTTGAGTGTATTTTTGTGAAAGATATTGTGTTTGGAACAATACTGAATATTGTTCTGAACGAAATGAAATATATGCTTCCTTTAGATTCGGGGAAAGTCTCGTATTTATTCCAAAAAGTTGACTGAACTATTCAAATCGCCTCTATTTTGGCGATTTGAATACCATGTTTTGGTTTTCATTTACGCAATATTTTCTCCTTGATTTGCAGCATTTGTTCATTTGTCCGCCTCTTCATTTTCTTGATCAACAAGCTGTCGGATTTAGGGTTTGTATTAGGGTTTCTAAAAACTTTTTGTGTGTCTTGGACCTCAAATAGTGGGCTCAAATTCAAGGGCTCGATTTTGGATCGGAGGCTCGAATTTCCGACAAATACTAGTTTTATTGAAAATTTTATTCTAAACTAGTTCTAGCCACTAGGAAAGGAAAACGTTAGAGACTAACGAATAAGAATATAAATTTGTCTTATCCTGAATTCGTGGCCGATATAGCATGTCATTGTCTACACGACCTGTCAAATATAAAATGCACAAACAATGACTTTCGAAGTCGTCATATATTAATAGTTTAATACCATGTAATAAGCTGTTGTCATCTACTCCGTACTAAACTAACAAAATAAGCCCACTACGTTGAGAGTAATCAAAGCCTTAATGATTGTTAATAATTTTATTGTAATTTATAAAATCACTAATTTTCATGTAACACTAGTCTTACACTAAGTTAATGCGAGAAAAGAGTACAAATTGTAGTTAAAAGGATACAAAAACTTGAAACAAATCTACTAAAGTCACTTTTAGGGGTATTAAAAAAATTTAGTTACAATTAACAATAATTATTACTAAAATGGTACAAAAACTATATAATCGAGTACAAACGAGGTTGACTTACAATAATTTATTGTAAGGCTTGCCTTACACAAGAATTTGTGTTATAAAATACATTTCACAACTACGGAGTAATAATTGAAGGCAATGATTAATTCTCCTATGAGACCGCTTCAAAATATGAAATATATCATTAACTCTAATATAATTAATTATCTTGTTTTTTCTCTAATTTTTGTAACTTTTTTCTCACCTTTCATATTTTTTGCCCAAAATGTTAGTCACATGATTTATCGAACACATGTCGATATCATATTTTGACCATATTTTCGTTGAACACTTATACACTATATATGTCCTTGTCAATTCAATCTACAACTAATGTGTTCAAACGTAATTGCATTTAACTATGAAATTTAACGCTATTGTTCCTCAAAAGTAACCATTCGTTTAGTGTCTCATACTATGAGACGGCTTCACCGCAAAATTTGTATTAAAGGGTATTATATTGGGAAATTAGTTAATTAGTAACACTCATATAATACAGTCTCATATAAAATTAATGTGAAATCAAAGTTACATTTCATCTAAAAGGGTTTAAAAACATGAAATATATTTACTAAAGTCACTAACAAAGTTACAACAAAAATTAGCCATAATTTACCATAAAAGAGATACAAATAGCATGAAAGTGGTTACGATATTGACACTATTTACCTACGTGGAGAATCTTTAAAATTTCCGACAACCCGTAAATAAAAATATAATCATGTGTGAACTTGTTTGATTTGCCTTTATGAATACAATATTAATATCCAATGTTTTTAAATATTGTTTTCGTGTGAAATTTTAGATATTTCCGTTTCGACATTCATCTCGACAAATGTGAAAAAGTGAAATGTTGTGAATGGAGTTGAATGAAAGGAGTATATTGTACTATTAGAACCTGTTCTTTCGGACTTTTTAAATTTGAATCGAATGAACTGAATGAAATGAATGAATCTAATCAATCGAAATTTGAATCGAATCAATCGAATCGAATCAGTGAAATGAACAAAAAACTGAACATTAATATTATTTATTATATTTTATTATTATTATTATTATTATTATTATTATTATTATTATTATTATTATTATTATTATTATTATTATTATTATTATTATTATTATTATTATTATTATTATTATTATTATTATTATTATTATTATTATTATTATTATTATTATTATTATTATTATTATGATATCTTTTGAGTTTATGATATCTTTGTTTTTAAGATTATGATTTTCAATTGTATTAACAATTATTATTATTTCAATGCTACCATTTTTTTTTTCTTACGTACCTTTTTTTTCACTACTTTCACATGTTTTACTAGTAGTAGTACTAGTCATCGTAGTAGTAGTGGTAATAATAGTAGTAGTAGTACTACTACTACTACTAGTACTATTACTACTAATAATAACAATAACAACAACAACAACAACAACAACAACAACAACAATGTGAGTAACTTAAATCGAATCGAATCGAATAGGCTGAATGGAGCCGAATCGAATCAATCAGAGTGAGTGAACTAAATCAAATGAGATGAAAATAAGTCCGAAAGAACAGGTTCTTAGAATTATCAATAAAAATGATAGAAATAATATATAAGTTCAGCTCAGCTCCTATAAGTTCAGCTCCTATAAGTTCAGCTCTTATAAGATCAGCTCCTATAAATTCTATTATGTTTTATTTTTATATAACAATTATTATTGCATAATAATAATAATAATAATAATAATAATAATAATAATAATAATAATAATAATAATAATAATAATAATAATAATAATAATAATAATAATAATAATAATAATAATAATAATAATAATAATAATAATAATAATAATAATAATAATAATAATAATAATAATAATAATAATAATAATAATAATAATAATAATAATAATAATAATAATAATAATAATAATAATAATAATAATAATAATAATAATAATAATAATAATAATAATAATAATAATAATAATAATAATAATAATAATAATAATAATAATAATAATAATAATAATAATAATAATAATAATAATAATAATAATAATAATAATAATAATAATAATAATAATAATAATAATAATAATAATAATAATAATAATAATAATAATAATAATAATAATAATAATAATAATAATAATAATAATAATAATAATAATAATAATAATAATAATAATAATAATAATAATAATAATAATAATAATAATAATAATAATAATAATAATAATAATAATAATAATAAGAATAATAATAATAATAATAATAATAATAATAATAATAACAATAATAATAATAATAATAATAATAATAATAATAATAAGAATAATAATAATAATAATAATAATAATATAATAATAATAATAATAATAATAATATTAATAATAATAATAATAATAATAATAATAATATGTTTCTCATATTTTTTTTTGTTGGAATTGTTGGAATTCCAACTTGTTCATTTTGATTTATGATTTCATTAAATTTAAAATTAGCAGTTAAATATTTTGATTTAACGATGAATATGTTGGAATTCAACTTGTTCATTACATTGTTTGTTTTTTATTTTTATTTTTCCACATTATATAGAGTATAATTTTTGTAGGTTATTTTGGTTTATTCGTTTTATTTTTCTTTCATCTCTAATCTCTTTTTACCCTTTTTCCCGACTGCTTTTGAGTTATCTTTAAATTGACACCTATAAAACATTTCTACAAAATGCAATACTAAAATTCTCGATAAAATAAATATAGTATATTAAAATATTTAACAAGCCAACTTATTTATAATCAACTATATATTGAGATATTTAACTATGCTTAACCGCAAAAATCGATTTTGAACACTATTGTTTATTATTAGTAAAATTAATCATTTTGAATAAAATAAAAGATTTTAATTATTGTAATCATCATCATCATTACTATAAATATCATTGTTATTATTGTTATTAATTTAATAAATTTTTCATATTATATTAATATTAATATTAATATTTAAATTATTATTATTATTATTATTATTATTATTATTATTATTAATATTTTTATTATTATTATTATTATTATTATTATTAATATTATTATTATTATTATTATTATTATTATTATTATTATTATTATTATTATTATTATTATTATTATTATTATTCAATAAGTTTTAAATTCTGATAAATTCAACTCCAATAAGTTTCAAAGACCTATAAATTCAAATTCTATAAGTTTAGCCCTATAAATTCACTCCTATAAGTTCAAATGAGCTCCTATAAGTTCATCTCACTCTATAAGTTCAAATTTCCACCCTATAAGCTCCTTATAAGTTCAAATTTCACTCCTATAAGTTCTCCATGTTCTAAAAGAAAGAGCAGGCCATAGTACAAATAAGACAATCTTATTTCTTGGGTAGCGTCTTTTGAGTTTCATACTTAGAAGCCACGAGTCCATGTATCCTCTAACTTGTTGTGTTAACCTTGGGACGCAACCGACGATTACGATTGTCACCAAGGTCGTGTCGCATATTGCTTTCAAGTCAGTGGTCCGCTTATACCAAGACACGGCCCTTTCAAATTCGTCTATTACGCCATCATTCACTCACGTTCGTACAGAATGTAATTTACATGTCTCATCCTGAATGCGTGGCCGATATAGCAGCCTAGCAGGCCCTTTTTTATACTCCCTCTATTTCACTCAATTAGCCCCACTTTCCTTTTTTGCCAATTTCACTCATTTAGCCCCATTACTATTTAGGACAACTTTATACAATCAAAATAACACTTTTACCCCTATCAATATATTCATTTTACCAAAATACCACACACTTTATCCTTTAAAATGGACCCCACTCAACCAAACTACCAATATTACCCTCAACTTTTTATTTTCCTTAAATTTTGTGAAAAAGCCCATGGGCATGGGCTTTTTCAATGAAATAGAGGGAGTACGACCTTTCAAATATAAAATGTATAGCAAATTCTTCTTAATAAAATGCACAAACAATGTCTTTTAAAGTCATCATATATTAATACACCGTAATAAGTTATTGTCATCTACTCCGTAGTAAACCGTAGTAAACTACTCCGTAATAAACTATGCCCTCTTCGTTGAGTGTAAACGAAGCCTTACTTATACTGATTTGTTAATGACTTAATTTAATTTGTAAACTACTCCGTACTTCTTATCTTAATAGCTAATAATTGAAGCTAATTCATTGACTTCAAAAAAATGATTATTTTAATATGCGCAATGGTACCTGTTAAGGATCCAAAACTAAACATTTGAAAAAACCAAAAACTTTTATCAAATTGGGAAATTAATCAATAATCTATACCCTCGTACTTTTTACTTTTTCCAGTGTACCTCTGCGTTTGGCGTATTTCCAGTTCTACCCTTAAACTTATAAACGTAGTCCCAACCGTAACCAAACTAGACTAAACCGTTAAATTTAACCGTTAGTTATGTTTCATGTAAACTTTTACCCTTGTTTTTTTAGTTTTTTACTCCTTTTTTTTTGCATTAAATACCCTACTCTACCCTCCACTATAAGAAAGAAGATGTTTAATGCGAAAAGATGAAAGGAAAAACTAAATAAAAAAGGGTAAAAATTCATATAAAACAAAACTAACTGCTAAATTTAACGGATTATTCAAAAGTTCTGGGTTGAAACTAATTTTATAAGCTTATGCAACTTAATACGCCAAACGCTGTGAATAATTGGAAAAAGTGAAAAGTCTGAAAGACAAAATTAAAAAAAACCCTATAATTTTTCATGAACTCTTTGCTCACGTTTATATTTTTCTAATATTATCAAATGTTTTAAGTTCAAATAATCGTTAAAAGATTATACACCTTTGTAACTATGTTATTGATCTACCAAGTAGTCAAAGAACAAAAAACCTCATTAGAATTCCTTTCATAAGTAAAGTAAGAATATCAAATTTTTATAAGTTTTGAAATTATGTAACTGACAATATTGATAAAACATTTTAATGTTGACAATGATATAAAACTAAACATAAACTACTGACTATACTGAAAATTATGTTCAAAGTCATTCTTTAGAAATAAAAATCTGATTACGTGCAAGAGGTTGATTAAAGCTAATAGTGACGACTGCTTCATGTTTCAATTCTTATTTTTTAGTCCATATAGAATGTCACTTGTAATTTTTTAACAAATTATAATTGCTTTGATTTATAGGAAGAAGTTATATCCATTATCCTATAATAGTTGAATTCACTTTAGTCTATATGATTGATATTAGGGCTGAGCAAAACCATATATACGATACGGATACGATACGGTTTCCGTATATACGGATTTTTCGTATATACGAAACCGTATATACGGTATACGGTTTAATTTTTAATTTTTTTTTTTTAATTAAATTTCCAAATTTATTGTTACCAAATAGGCAAATACCAATGTCTACGAAATAATCCGACATTACTAAATGTCCCAAATACCAAGTACAAAACATAATAAAGTCTTTCAAAACAAAAACTAAATGTTCCCAAATACAAGTTATCGTCTTCAAAGATCAAACAAAATGAATAATCAATTATCAACGCCTTCAAGTCGTTAAGCATCCACTTCATCTATCATGATTGTATGGTAGGTTGCTCCACAACCAAATCTTCCATCCCTACAATGTTCAAGTTTAAGATAATTAAAACTTTAATATCAAAATTCTAAGACAGATAAACGAACCAAACAAAATTATTGTAATAGAAAATTGGTAAGCAAAATTAAAATGATTTCACCAAAACAGAAATAAACCAATAAGTCAATAAACCAATAAGTCAATAAACCAATAACAACAAAGAATCAATATAAATTGAATAAAAAAAAGAAAAAACAGAAACTAAAACCAAAAAAAACACAGAAATTAAAATAAAATGAAAACAACAGAAACAAAATGAAAATTAAAAAAAAAACGACAATACGAAAATTTAAAAAAAAAAAAATTAAATAAATAAATATAAAAAAACGAAAATAAACCGAAAATAAAAATAAAAAAACAAAAATTATAACTTTAAAATTTAAATCTAACAATACAAAAAAACGAAAAAAGGGGGAAATTCATAATTATATTTTCTAATGCTAACATAAATATAAACAAATATAATAAATTCAAAAAAGTACAAACAAAAAACAATAATATTGACATACAATTGAATTATTGAATTCAAACATACAAAAAAAAAACTATTTAAATCGATCTAAAAATACAATAAAACATGAACAAATTCGAAATATAGCACAAAAATAAAACGAAATTTGAAAAAAACTAAAATTGCAATTACCTTGAGACTTGAGAATTGAGATGATTGAATTAAAAAGGTAGATTCAATAAAAATATTAATGAAGAAGTGAAGATTAGTAGAGATTTGAGTTTTTTTTTTGGGTGTTGCTTCAACCTGCATCTTAGCTTTTTCTCGGTTCCAGACTTTTTTGTCATTAATTTTCCATCCCCTACCCCTGCTTTCCCAATTTTTCTCTCTTCTCTTTCCACCAAAAAAAACGCTAAAAACAATTTAATCAACCAATTTCTTCTTCAATTACTTATACAATTAATTCAATTCTTAACATATGGATCCTTGTGACGATATATTTAACGTAATTTACTTCTTTTTTTTTTTCATTAATTTAATTTTTTATCATTCATTGTTTGTTTTTGTTTGTATGTTTTTGTTTTTTTATTTTTATTTTTTATGAGTTATTTGGGTTTATGGCTACTGTGGCGGCGGTGGTCATGGCGGCGAGCGGTCATGTGATTTGACGGCGGCGGCGGCAGTCGTGGGGGTGGGCTTGGCTGTGGTGGGGGTGGCAGTGGGTGGTGGTTGGTTATTTATTTATTTTTTTTTTTTTTTTTATTGTTTTTATGAATTGGGCGGTGGATGGTGGGTAGGCGGCGGTGGAGGGTGGGCAAGGCAGAGAGGTCAGTCCATGGTGGTGGGAGAGGCGGTGGTGGGTGGTGGGTGGGGGGTGGTATCGAGGCGGTGGTCGTGTGCTCACCTCGGACGCTTACGTTTTTTTTTTTTTTTGTTTTTTTGGTTGAAGCCAGGGTGGTGGCTGGGGACGGGGGTGGTGGGTGGTGGGGGTGGGCCGGTGGTGGTGGGTCGGGCCCGGTGGAGGGTGGCTAGGCCCTCGGTGGAAGGAGTGGCTTGAGCCGGTGGTGGGAGAGGCGGTGGTGGGTGGTGGGCCGGTGGTGGTGGGTCAAATGGCGGCGGTGGAGGGTGGCTACGCCGGCGGTGGAGGGTGGCCAGGCGGTGGTGGGAGAGGCGGTGGTGGGTGGTGGGAGAGGCGGGGGTGGGTGGTGGGTGGTGGTTGTTTAATAGAGGAGGAAGGATGAAAAGAGGAGAGAGAAGAGAGAAATTTAGGTTAACAAAAATGTGGGGAAGGAAATGAAAAGGGTATCGATGTCTTTTTCGGGTACAACTGAGAAAAAGTCAGGTACAGTTGAGCAATTACGTTTTTTTTCTAGATCTAAAATTTTTGGAGGAAGAGAGAGACTTGGAAACTTTATTTTTTTAGGGTTTTGTGTGTGAGTGTAATTGTGTAAATGTGTGACTAGTGTGTGACTGGCTGCGGTAAATTATATCATACACACTAGTGTATGATACTCCAAACACTTAAGCATTTAAAATTACTAATTTACCCTTAATAACTAAACCCTAAAACTACCACATTGTTTTACGTTAGTTGTTACTAAACTTTAGGGATTTATATATATTTTTTTTTTTTTTTTTTTTTCTTTTTCTTGTAACTGACTCTATTTGGGTAAAATTAATAAAAATTTTTTACTGTTCTCAGCTTTTTTTTTTTTTTCCCTCCATTAAATTTTTGGTTTCACTGGACATGCTGGGAGAAAAATTAGCACTATATATTCATTTTTAAAACACTATATATTCATTTACAAAACCCAATATATTCAATTCTAAAACACTATATATTCATTAACAAAACACTATACATTCATTTCTAAAACACTATATACATTTACAAAACACTAAATACTCATTTACAAAACACTATATATTCATTAACTACACACTATATATTCATTTACAAAACACTATATATTTATTTCGCCCTTAGCCTGATTCGGGTCTCATTTGTTGAATCTTCATTAGCGCTACCACTGCTACAAATCATAAAAAACAATAAACATTAACAAATTTATGTGCACTAACATTAACACTATATTTTCATTTCTAAAACACTATATATTCATTTACAAAACACTATATATTCATTAACAATATATTCATTAACAAAACACTATACATTCATTTCTAAAACACTATATACATTTACAAAACACTAAATACTCATTTACAAAACACTATATATTCATTAACTACATATTCATTAACAAAACACTATATATTCATTTCGAAAATACAATATGTTCATTTAATTTACAATATATTCATTATATATTCATTTCGAAAACACAATATATTCATTTCTAAAACACTACATATTCATTATATATTCATTTCTAAAACACTACATATTCAAAATTAATGGATTCATATTCAAAAAATCGATACTAATTGTCTATTTTCGGAATGTTTTTGAAAAACTAATACTTTTAATTCATAATTTGGAAAAAAATACAACTTTGCCCAATTATATTTCTAAAACCTAACATATTCATAAACCCTAACTTAATAATCAACAATTTCCCCCAATTATTAAATCAAAACATTGACAAATTCATAACCCTAAAACAAATAAAACAACAATGAGAACAAAAAAGTACCGAAATAATGTTCACCATTGAAAAAAAAAAAACGAAATTAATACAAAAATAAAATTAAAACTCACCGATTAGTTGCATGTCCTTTCATTGAATAATTGTGCAAATAATTAAAATTTAATGTATGTTTAGGTTGATTTTGGGTATAATATAAATTGAAGATTGAGATGAAAAATGGGTAAATGGAAGTTATTGTTTTTGTTTAGGTGTTTAGGAGGCTACGCTGCAGGTAAAACATCTTTCTCCTCTGTTTTTTTTTTTTTTTTTTTTTTTAAACTAAAATAGGGTAAAAGTAATAAGGGTAAAAATGTAATTACGCAGCATGGGTATTTGGAGTACAGTACACACATGTGTATGTTATACTAATGATATTTTATAATAGGAAATTAGGATCTTGTAATTTGTATATATGCAAGAAAGTTTCATCAGTAATACACACGAGAACACAGAGTACTTCGTGTTTACTTTATGGTATCAAATTTTTTGGTTTTCGATCCTATACATCTCCAATGACGGGGGGAGTCAAAACCTCTGCCGCTCATGTCATCAACCCTATTTACGCCCTTTCCACCCACGACGGTCTCGCAGCCAAGATAACCCATGTTGAGTTCAACGATTCCAATTATACCGAGTGGTCGAATGGATTTCGTAATGCCTTGGGTGCCAAGCGCAAGATTGGGTTCGTGAACGGGACAGTTAAGGCCCCCGCGTCCAATTCTGCCGATAACGATGACTGGTATACGGCCAATTGCACCATCATTGCGTGGATTTTTAACACCATCGAACCGACGCTTCGCTCTACGATATCGTATCGCTCCACCGCATATGAGTTATGGGAAGCAATTCGTCGTCGTTTTTCTGTCGGACAAGACTTACGAAAGATATTATATGCAATTGATGAATAGGACAAGACTTACGAAAGATAATTGTGAACTTTTTCACGTTTTCATAATATAGAAAGGGTATTGATTTTCCATATACGGGTTTTACTTCCGTTATATACTTTTTTCCCTATTATTTCCAAGTTTGTCCTTTTTACTCTCATGATATACAACTTTTTTTTTTTTAATTTTTTTATAACTTTTTCTAACTAAGATTAATTCAATTTTTAATCTTTCTTTAATCAAATTCATTAAATATTTCAGTTTTTCAATCATAAACTATGATAATGAATTCAATGAGGCAATATTTTTTCTAATTTTAATTTTGTTCATTAAATTATTAAATTTTATTAATTTATAGTGGATTAAATTTAAATTAGGGTTTATAAGTTAGATTAAAGGTGGTTTATGGTGGTGGTCGACGACGGTGGGGCAGAGTCCTAGGCGGCGGGTGGTCTGGGCTGGCGGCCGTGGTGGTGGTTTGTGGTGGTATGAAAAAAAAAAAAAAAAATGTAGGTTAGTAGGGTCGACCCCATGACCCCTTGCACCTTATCCATCATCCTTAGCAAGATGACTACCAATATGCCAGAATTAATTTGTTGTTACTAAAATTAGCATTAAATATATCAGAGTATTCTTTATTTTAACTACTTATTAAAAAAAAACATAATTGGAAACAAAATCACGGCAACCAAGAATTGTCCGGCCACCTCCACAGCTCCGGCCACGTCGGCCTACACCTACACTATCTCCGGCCACCGACAGACCCTACGCTGCGGCCGTCAGCCTACCACCGCCTCTCGGGAACCACCCTAAATTTCAATTTTCTATGAACCCTAATTTCATTTTTAACCCAAAAAATATCAAGATTAATAAAATTAACATAATTTTATGAAAAAATTGAAATTGAATCGAATTACTACTTTGTTGAATTGATTATCGAAATTAATAATTGAATGAATTGAAAATTGAATGAATTTAGGTTAAGAAAAGTTAGGAAAAATAAAAGAGAGAATTGTGTATAGAGAGTGAGTAAAAAAGGGTATGGAATGGAAACAAAATGAAAAAAGTATATAGCGGGAGTAAAATCCGTATACGGAAAATCATATTCGTATAGAAAATGCCTAATTGCCTATATTACTTAGATGTATAATATTTTTTAAATAACAAAACATAGTATAGTTGATTTTTGGTGCAGAAGTTAAAATTGATATGTGAGAAACAAAAGTTTGCAAAATAAATATTTCAGATACAATGATAAATGTTAAACATGCCAGAATAAAAATTTCGAACAAATTTTATTCATGAACTTCATAAACAATTTTAGTGAAACTATTTGGAAGATTGAGTACATCAATGGGTATATAACTAGTTTAATTCCCGTGCAAATGCACGGTTCTTATAGACATATATGTAATTTAGTAATATACACATATATAATATATAAAGGTTTTTGAAACTTAAACTAAATTCATATATAGCAATAATATAATTATATCATATATAATATAAATTCGTGAATATAATATATATAAAGAATTTTGTTTATACCGTTTATATCCACATTATTCATGTAATAGATTTAGGATTTTACTTCATGTGATTATATAATATAATTATATAACGTAATTGATTTTCCGTATACGGATTTTACTCCCGTTGTATACTTTTTTCATTTAGTTTCCAAACCCTACCCTTTTTTTACTCCCATGGTATACAAATTCTCTCTTTTTTTTCCCCACATTTTTCTTAATCAAATTCAATCAATTGTTCAATTATTCAATTATTAATTTCAATAAACAATTCAATGAAGTAATAATCACTTTCAATTTCAATTATTATCATTAACTTATCAATTTTTATTAATTCTAAATTGATTTAATTTCAAATCAAAATTAGGGTTTGCATAAAGAAAAACTTGGGGCGGCGGTAGGCACCGACTTAGAGTGGCGGGAGGCGGTAGCGGTGGCCGGAGAGGGTGGTCGGAGATGGCGGCGCCGACGTGGGTGGGCTTGGTGGTCAATATGGTGGTGTAGTAAATTGTGTTAGTTTGTGAGTTTTGTGGGTAACTAAGTAAGGCCTGGCCTGGGCGAGGGTGGGACCGCCATGTGTAGCCGGCGGTGAACTCCGGCGTGGTGGGCGACCGGTATGGTGGTGGTCGAACTTGGTGGTGGCCGGAGGTGATGTTGGTCGGAGTAGCTTGTTGATTCATCATTGTTGTTTTTTTTTTTGTATATTGTGAGAGTAAAAAGGGTATAGTTGGAAAATCAAGTGAAAAAAGTATATAACGGGAGTAAAATCCGTATACGGAAAATCAATACCCTTATATAATTGTAAGTACTCCCTCCGTCTCGGTGATTTGTTTACGTTTACTTTATACACATTTATCGAGGTGAGGAGAGAGGTAGAGAAAAAACTAATAAAATAATAATATAAGTCTGAAAATTAAAACCGACTTAAAAGTATGAAATGTAATTGGTTAAGGGAGTAGGGGTCCACCTCCCACATGGGTCACCCATGACCATTTATGAAAAGTGTAAACAAATGACCTGTACCCCCAAAATAGAAAGTATAAACAAATGACCGAGACGGAGGGACTATATAATATAAATATTTTTTGAATTTGAAATTAAATGCATAAAAATTTCTCTTTATAATTATATCATATACAGAGTATATAATATTATTTCGTGTATATAATATAAAGATCTTTGTTAGGGGTATAATAAGTTAAATTTAATTTAAGTGCATGAGAATTAAATGAGATCAGTTGGTAATGGTATAGGTGTTGTAGAACGCATGAGGTCTAAGGTTCGATTCTTAGTCAACTATATTTTTAACTTATTTTTAAAATAGGTGAAATAAAACTTTGGAGGGAAAATTATCTCCCTAAAGAGTAATTCTACGGTGAGGTTGCTTGATCAGCTATTAACCACTATACCTTATTCCCTTCATCTGAGCATCATCAACACCGAACGATATTTGCCCTCCGTTCTTCTTTCTCGACAACAATTATTTTCTGAAAATTCTGGGTGCCATCAGAGACCTTGCGTGCAGCATTTGGTCACTAAACCAATCATCAACTCTTAATACCCCTTCACCACTTAATTACCATCACTAATAATGAAATCATCAACCACTAAATTGTGATCAACCTTATTATTATCGACCAATTGAACAGGCTCTTGTCATCTCACTGACATCTCAAGCAATGCCAACATCGTGATTTATTTCTGCTTCGCGTTTATCGCCAAATTTGATCGTTACTTCCACCCTTTTAAATCCAGGTTATATAACTATACTTGAAACGTAACCATATCAGTATCAAAAGTAACCCAATTTATAATCAAAGATATCCTTCAACTTTATGAAGCAACAATTAGTGTTACTTTTGAAATACATTAGGATTACTTTTGATTTGCGATGAGTTTCTTTTCAAATGACACATCTTGTGTAACGAACAATGAATAATCTGGTTTTTATTGACATGAAATTTGATAATTTTGCAAATATTGTTATGAAATGATAAAATAAGAAATAGGGATAGAATATTATGATGTAACAAGTTAGCACTTGATAGTCGTAGTGAGGATTTCGGGTACTGTAAGTAGCAGATTGAAAATTTTACAATTGGGGACGAAGTTTCACTCAGTATGGTACTATTTTGAGTCGGTACAGTTCGGGTCGGGTCTGTATCAATTCAGTTGAGCTTCAGGTGTTAGATTTTCCGAGCTAAGGGTAAAAATAAAAGTGCCTTGAATGAAAATTATTTTTCAGTTTGAATGTAAAAGTCAAAAATATTATTAATAAGCAACAAAGCAGTGAAAAAAAAAAACATATAATAAAGTGTATGTAAGAGAATAAATATTTATCATAATTAAGGGGAATTAGGTCATTTCTTATCAGTTCAGATATATTCAGATTCGGGTGTCATTCAGCTATTATTCAAATTACTCATATCGGATGTTCGATCGATTGTCGATCCAAAAATTTCAGTCTGTTTCTCTGGTTCGGGTTGATTTTATCAGCTGTGATAACGACGTTATTTTTATTATTAGATATTTAATACTCTCCCATCCCAAAATAAGTATAAACAAATTACAATGGTTAATCGAAATGAAGCCGATTGAAATCAAACTAAAACTAAAAGTAAGGTAAACCAATTTTTAATTGAACTGATTTAACACGATCCAAAATTGAACCGAGTGACCCATTTACTAAGTAAACTCCGTATTAAAATGTTAATCAAAAGCTTTTATATTATACGGATTATTAAACTAGTTAAATATATGTGTCATTAACCTCAGGGGAGCACCTCCCCACGAAACCTATGTAAACCTCTATTATTTATACCCCCCTATTTGGAACACTTTTTTCCCACATCAATACATCATCTTTCAACTTTCATCCAAACAAAAACAACACAAATCTCGAAAGAAAGAAAAAAGAACATGGGAGAAGAGAGAGGAACAATAGCCTTTTTCACAACATACCGTCCACCGGTGCCACTAGACATCTACTCCAGCCCATACCAACCCACCAAACCGTCCGACGAGACGATAATGACTGACGGCAAATACTACAACTACAATGGCAAAGTCATCCCACCACGTTCTCTTAAGATCATCCTTAAGAGGATTAAAAGCCAGAAGGAACCCACCACAGCTACGGAAGCCGACATCGATGCAGAGCGTGTTACCGGTCTGATATTCGTGTCAGAACGAACCAACCACCTGGAAACACTTCATATTGGTATCAAATTTCATGATAGTGGGAAATTTGAGGCGTTCAACTTTGCTAAATTGTATGGGACTTTTATGGGAACACGATTGGAAGATAACGGGTGCATTGCTGGAGAAAATGGAGAATATTTGGTATATGTGAGCACTAAAGATGATCCTAAAAAGGATCATCAACCTTGGAATGCTGTGTTTAGGACGAATCTCGTAGATGGAGAGACTGTTCGCCTTTCGCGTACTGGCTTTGGTAAGGATCGGACTTTCATCACTAATTCATTAGCTTCTGTTATTGACTTTTAAATGAACGAATCACAAAAGTTGGATCGAGTATCAAAATCCCACGACAACGTGAAACCCAACCCACTCCGGTAAATACGGTTTAATCAAACGACTGTTATTGATTTTGCTTAATAACCCACTAGTATAGCACCCGTGTAAACACGGGCATATAAATCATATTTAAAAGTGTGTAATGTAATATTATTATTGCACTTGTCTATAATTTTATTTAGAAAATATTAGATAACATCAATAGAAAATATATATTTCAATTTTATTTAACACAAAATCACTATGTAACATGATTTTTGAACAAATAATTTTTTTACAATCACACTTTTCTAACGAAAACAATTCTTGGGGTCATCAATAATTTTATAAATTAAAACCCTCAAGCGTTATAGAATACTGTTTGTTTAATATATGATATATGTTCCTTACTTATATTAAAGGTATTTGACTGAAATTCGGTGTTGCATTATGGCATGCACTTTTCGTTTAAATTATAAATAAAGTATATTTTCTTACATTCACAATATAACTCCATTTCATTTAATTATTTTGCATATATTATCTATAATAATTTATATAGATAACAATTATAATCAGAGTGTCAATTACCCCGTATATAACTACTTCGTACATAAAATTAACATGTACAGAGTATAATTTGCAAAGTTTGACCGTCAATAACTAAAATTATAATATAAATTTTATTATGAAACTAACATATTATGATTTTTCGTTAAAATATCTTTTACAAAATTATACTTTTGACCTGAAAAAGTGGTGTATTGATACAAATAAACACGGTCAAAGTAGTGCCTAGGAGACCGTGAAAAAGTAAATGGGAGGAAAAAGGTGGGATGGAGGGAGTATTAATCTTACTTCATAGTGATGTTGTTCATACATAAGAACCAATTTTAATAACATACATGTATGTTGTTCATACTCTCATTATATTATATGTGTGGAAAATGAGTCCCTTTTATATATGAAAAAAGATATTGTGTTACTATGTATAGAGGAGTACATTATTAAACTGTAAATCTTAATTGAATACTCCGTATCTCTTATATAATCTATTATTTTTATTCCGTAATTACAAATACACATGTTTGGTATGAGAGTATTACATTACCATATGTATAAACTTTAAATCTTGTTAGAATATTTTTTGTCAATTTACAAAATTCATTACTTAATTACACTTCAAGAATTTTGGCGCAATTTTAGTACTTTCTTATGGCATTCTTTTAGTATAGTTATATAGATAGATTTAATCCATCCTCTTTATTAAAAACCGCATTAGAATATGTTAGGAAATATTATGGTATATGATAAACTAGTTTGCGTGCCCGTTTTCGTCCTGACTATCTATCATTATTATTATTATTAAAATTTAAAAATAAGTATAAAATATAATTTGTATATATTTCTTTTTGTTCATATATATATTTACCAATTACATATAATTTTGTTCATATATTTGTTCATATGTTAAAATCTCAAATATTCTGAAATTTTGCAGTTTCAAATTTTTGTGTTAAAATCTCAAATTTTTGTGTTAAAATCTCAAAGCGGATTCTGGACTCAATGACTTTCCCTCATTACTTGATTAATTAGGTCACTTTTTCTTACATTATCTCACTTTTTTACTTTATATTTATGCTATACTAGATAAAAACGATGGAACGAGTAAGAAATAATTACAAATTTTCCAATAATAAAGGTGGTTTGTCATAAACAGGTGGACATGATTTAAGCTCGGCTGCGTCACCAAGTGGCAAACTTGTGGCGATGGCCACGTATCAAAGAGCCGGTGGTTGGAAGGGCGAATGCGAAGACCTACGAACTGACATTGCCATCGTTAATGTGGATAAAACCAACCGTAGGCCGCCAGTTGTTATAAATGGTGGCTGGCCTAGCTGGGCCAGTGACAATGTACTTTTCTTCCATCGTAACATCAACACTCCAGATAATGACAAAACTCGTTGGGTGGTCTTTCAATTAGACCTGAGAACTTCGAAGGAAACCCGTATGACACCCGAGGATATCAATTCAATCACCCCGGCGGCTATCAATGAAACCACTGTTGCCGTCACAACCCTTCGAAACAGGGATTATGACATTGGTAACCCAGAAAAAGAACGTGAGATTAACCAATATCGACATATCGAGATATTTAACTTAAATGGAGACCCAGCCATTAAAGTCACTGAAATGGTTAGGCCGAGAGCGGACCATTTCAGTCCCTTCGTTTACACTGATAAAGCAAGAGGCATGCGCATTGGCTACCATCGTTGTAGAATTGAGGACCCTGAAGCTGTAAGTAACGTCTTCACTCTAACTTTAGTTTCTCTTTTATGACTTAACAATTAAAAGTTTTGATTGACATGACCTTCTAACATTGTACGTATAACTTTTGATTAAGTATACTTAATTGTGAATTGTGATAGTATCGAGTGATGGGACAAACGTTCGACAAATTACAAGCGCCGGATACAGAGAAAATTGGGCTAGTAAGATTGTCAGGTGTGTTCCCATCGTTTTCACCGGATGGAAGCAAACTTGCCTTCGTTGATAATGAGTTCAAGGCTTTGTGGGTTGCTGATAAAGACGGCTTGTTTATTGTTTACGAGGTATAACTCATTCCTTTGCCTTTAGACTAACTTTATCTATAGACTCATCTTTAAACTTCAGACTCTGCCACCTCAGTTTTTCACTAACTTTTCATTTTCCACACTCAGACTCATACACTCTCAGTCTCACTAAGAATATACACTTTATTCTCAAACTCATTTCAGACTTTACCACCTCACATTTCCACTTTAAAATTTATTTTTCATATTTTAATTTTATTACTTTATTATTTACATCTATTTTATAATAACATATTTTTACGCATAAATAAATCCGACAAAAAATAAATATATTTTTTAATTATTTATACACACACACACAATTTTTTTAATACGGAGTATAAATAATTTAACATACTCCCTCTATGTTATTCATTTGTTTACAATTAGACTTTCTTTCCTCACAAAAAAATCAAACTGTATACAATTCATTGAAACAGAGAGAGTAGATTAATTGATAAAATATAGTACGAAGATTTTAATATAAATCAATTAATAACATAATATAGATCAATTGATAAAATAATATAAATACACTATTCGTCCGTATGAAGTGAGGTCTTGGAAAACCAAGACTCCACTCAAGACTTTGCAAATTTTTAATCACTTTAACCCAAGTATGAACAAAGTCTCAAACAAATCATACCCTCAAACTCTCCTTAAGACTTTGCTCATACTTGGTTAAAGATAGTCTTACATTGGACTTTATATTTCATTGTGCATAAATCACACAACCTTTTAAATCGGTGGTGCAACATATACGTACCTTTGCCAAAAGAGAAAATAAATACGATATATATTGAGATGATAAATGGGTTATTCGATTCAGTTTCAAATTGTGTTAAATCGGTTCGATTTAGACTGGGTTTACATTACTTTAAGTTTCAATTCAATTTCGATTAGGTTCAATTCTATTAATAATTTTAATTGGTTTCTCCTATTTTGAGTCATGTACGGTTCAGATTGGGTTGACATCAAATCTGTTGTGTTTTAGGTCGTACATTATGGTTCCATAAATAACAAGTAACTAGGGTCAGTTTTAAAGTACGCAAATTTCGGTTCTAGGAATAATATGTAACTAGAGCCAATTTTAAATTACGCAAATTAGTAATTCTTTTTTTAACAGTTCAAGATACTGTAAAAGCCGTCATCGCATTTTTTTTTATATTATTAGTTAAAAATTTGTCTAGATATTTAAAAGAAAATAATAACGGAATAATTGACAAGTTTTAATCCAGCTTACACACATATTTCAAAAATAATCTCAACTCAAAATAATCCGAGAGTAATTTCGTCTATTAAAAAATCATTCTAATAATATATACTTTGGCCAATTTTAATTGACTCTAAAAAATAAAGAAGAAGATAAATTAATTTCTAAATTATCTACGCTATTATTTTATATAAAATTAAAATCATTCTCACTCTTTTTATAAAGCCATTTGAAACCACTCTTTTTAAAAAGCACCAAATTGAAAGTTGTGTCAAAAAAAAGGTGAAATGTCTGTCTTAACTAACAGAATAAGTGAGGGTGTGTTCACCTTTTGCACATTCTTAATGCTAAACACGCTAATTTTCTCATTATTCAATAAGAGAAGATTGAGATATGGTTAAGAGTGGTGTTCAATGGAGTGAAAAATGAGTTTTAGTGTAGGCGAAATTAAGTTTTTCGGAATAAAAAATGTCCGTTCGAAGGAAAATAATGCGGTTGGAGAAGGAGATATTGAATATGAAGTGACGAAGTCATGCATTTTGTTAGTCAAGACGCAAATTTGACCTTTTTTAACGGAATTTTCAATTTGGTGCTATTTAACAAATAAGTTTAAACTTTAGGTAGGTTTGGCCAAAAAGTAAATAAAAAATTAGGCGTCTTTTTTGAAAGAAGCCAAAATGTTAGGTGGATGCTGACAAAAAAAGTCTAATAAAAACGAGCTAGTAATTATTAATTCTTTCGTCCAAATTTAAAGTTCATACGGAAGGTAACATAAAATTTATGAGAAAATTAGAGTATTTGGTAGAAAATAAAGTTGATAATGATCACAGAATGATGATAAAAATAGGGTATGAACTTTAAATATTGATGAAAAGAAAAAAAAATAGGAATTTTAAAAATGGATGAAGGTAGTACATGTTTGAAGTTTCAATTTGTTGCTTTTTGCTTGAGGTGTAAAAACATAAAAAGTGTTGGAAAACCCATGCGTCAGGCGTGACACGTCCATGTTATTTGAATAGCTTTTTATTTTAGAAGGGATTACAAATTAGCAGAATTCACTAAATAATACGTATTAATATAAATTAATCCAAAAGTATCACTAGATTTGAGATATATTGATTTTGTTTAATTAAGTTTGGAGCAAAATTAAAATAAAGTTTTAATTTTACACAAAACAAACAATTTATTTTTTACTAATTTCTAATTTTGTTTTTTCTTGGACATGTAGACATCCGGTGCAAATAACATATTTGCACCAGTGTGGAATAGCAATAAAGATAATGACACCATTTACTTTGGCTCGGGGCCTGCTTTCTCAGCGAAGTCAACCGTTGATATTGTAATGATACAAGATGTGTGCAAAGAGCCAAGGGTAAAGAAGGGTGGTGACTTCCTAACTGATGGCTACAATAATGCTTTTCCTTTCACCAATCCTGAAGGTAATTTTCACTCTAATTAAGCTAGCTAGTCTTCCTTGAAATGAATCATATCTAATTTATGGTTAACTAACATAGGTTATATATGATCCATTTTGAGTTTTTCTTTTTGAAATTTCTGTCAAATAAAAGTTTTTAAAACTTTGTTCGAAACCGAGAAAATACAAAGTAATAAGAGAACTCCAATATGATAACAATACGGAGGAACATGTGGATCAAGGATTTCCTTTTACGAAAAATAAAAGGAATGAAAAATACTCCCTCTATTCTTTCCATTTAGTCCCATATACCATTTTTAGAAATTTTTTTCATTTAGCCCCATTTCCCTTTTTAGTAACCTTTTCTCTCACATACCCCACTTTTTCTCTCACATACCCTACTTTTTCTCACTCACAACTAATTTTTTTATTATTAAACTATCATCCTTTTTCTCCATCCTACCCCACATTTTACACTTTTTCTTAATAATTGTGAAATATTGAAGGGGGCCAAATGGAAAAAAATGGAGGGAGTACTAACGAAAAGCAAGTGAAATATTTTTTTTTAACAAATATAAGCCAAAAACACAAATGAGAAGAAAACTATGAAATAGACGGAGTTACATTTTATATTAGATTGGTAATATGATTGATAATATATAAAATCTATTATTTGGCTTCAATCACCTTGGATGGGGTTTTTGTTAAGTAATAGTTAACTATGGTATTAAAGCCTCAAGTCCTGAGTTCTTAGGTTCAATCCTCCCTCGCCACGTTCGAGCTTTTATGTGAGGGGGAGTGATAATATATAAAACACAGTATTTGACATAAAGCATCACCATAACTTTTGATTAAGTGGTCTTTAAATAATATTGTCGAACTGTCAAACATTAAAACAAATACTCCGTACAAGTATTACATTTATGAAAAATATTACCCTAATTGTAGATTTGTTACTTTAATAGTGTACGTTTACATATTAAATGATTATGTTACCATTTATAACTAGTTATTATCAATTTTTTTGAGCACGAACATGACTAAAACAAATATACTCACATTTCAACGTAATATGTTGTCATTTAATATTGACTTGTTTTCAAATAATTGAAATAAATAAGTACAACAACCGTAATATATTATACAATTGTAATATATTGGATAATTGTAGTAGCTAGTATTTGTAATCTAGGTTTCGGTGTTATATGTAAATATACTATTTTGGAGGATTAGATAACCATAAATTTCTATTTATGACCTAATGGTGAAGGCGGAGATACCCTGAACGATTAGTCTCAGATTCGAATCCTCCCTATAGTGAGATCAATAAAAAGAATTCATACTGTAGGAAAATATGTGGCCGTTACAAATACAAAATTCAATACATACATTTAGTTTTCATTTTAAGTTATTTTTATTTCACTATATTAGGCAAATAAAAAGAATCAATAACAATCAGCACAGACAATCAATCTTGATTTTTAATAAATATTTAGATACTATCAAATAGTTGTAAATTCATTTATTTTGAGATTTTATATGAGGTAGGTTAAGGTTCGTAAATCGTGATATAACTTACCAATAAAACTTAAAAAATTAAAAATATTTAAGACACTAGACAATGAACTGACAACTTAACTCACCACTAAATATGGTCTAATGAAAATGAAGCACTTGTTTGAAAAGATTATTTTTAGGTAATCATGCACCAGCTACATCAAGGAATAAGTCAATGAAATACGACAATTTTAGAAGAGTAATTATTTTTTTTAAATTTTTTGTCTAGGAACACGTAGTCTAGTGGTTAACCAACGTGAACACGGAGGCGAAACATAACAAAATGAATCAAAAAATCGATGGTTAAAGAGAAATGAAGAGTAGTCCTTATATAAGATATTATGGAGTATCAATCTTTGTAACATTGTTTGTATATTTTTGAACGTAATAGCTAGTGATGCCTAGAGTTAATGTTTCATTTTTTCTGTTTTTAAGGAACAAAAATTGTATTCCGATCTACAAGAGGCCATGATGACGGAAAAATTCACAAGAATTTATTCATAATGGACGCGATCAATGGTGAGGATGATATTACACGATTAACAAACGGAAAGTGGATTGACACACATCCCCAGTGGTCACCAAATGGAAAATGGATCGCATTTGCATCAAACCGATTTAATCCAGATGCAGAACCAGCTGCAGGTCTTCCAGATGGAGGATTTTTTGCTATATACTTGGCCATGGCCGATGATCCAAATTTCATGCCTATAAAGGTGATCGATAGTGGGTTATTGAGCCCGGAGAAATTGTTTCCAGGCCATTGTGTCCACCCATGTTTTAGCCCAGATGGTGACAGTCTAGTTTTTGCGGCGGATTTAGCTGCAGTGTCTGTTGACCCGATAACAATCCCACTCTTCGTGCACTCAGTTAGACCGTATGGGGATATTTTCTTGCTAGACCTCAAGATGGACGACATAAAAAAGAATGCGAATATCAAGAAGTACATACGATTAACACATAGTCGGTATGAGGCGTCGACTGCTTCTTGGACCCGGTTTTCAACAAAGGACCCATATGCAAAATGGAATCTACTGATTGATGGAAATGATAAGAAAAAGAATTATGCACCGGCTTGCCCATATATGCATGGCAATGGAGGCGAAAGCATCCACATGACCGGTCATCTTACCTTCGGGGGTAATAGATGTTGTTGATCGCTTTCGGTTCGATGGCAATGTTAGAGAATACCATTTCAATCAAGTCTGGGACACCATTTTATATGCTTTTGAATAATTTGACATGGGAATTGAGTCTTTTTTCAACTATTTTATGTTCAGAACAATTTCACTTTCGTTTTCTTTAACTCATTCCTATAAATGTACTTTTATTTATGTTGGATCTAAGTTACTCATTAGATTGTTGTAACATTTTATTATAACGTTGTTAAAATTTCATTGCGTGGAAAAGTTTGTCTTTGAATTTTACGGATTTGGTTTAAGATGTCATCCTTGGGTGTTTGTTTCAAGCCATTAAAGATGATGTATGACTTTTGAATGGGGTGAAACCATATTTGGTGTTTGTTTGACAAAATTATGAGTTTCATACCTGATAGGCTTTAGTCGTGGTCGCCTAATCAAAAACAACCTGACAAAATCTAAGGGTAGATAGGGTAAGTCGGGGTCGAATTCACAAGGAGATGGTTGTAATTGTAGGTTACCTATGGTGTAACACCCAGTGTTGTCCGAGGTTATTCGGGCCGGGTACCCCGTTGAAGAGGTTCATGTGTTGGCTCAAGTGACATAGTGCTTAAAAGGATTGTAAGTACTACTCATACCAACAAGAAGCATCTTAACTACGATGTTCATCTTAAGAACTTTTGATTAAAGCGTCTTCTTTGGAGAGTAGTCTTAGGATGGGTGACCTCCTGGGAAGTTCTCAGGATGCACACGCAGGGTTTTAAATCTCGGTATCGGTCGCGATCGCGGTTGCGGTCGCGGTGTCTCGGTATCGGCCTTGAATCGCTTGTCTCGGACTGTAACTCGCTCGTCGCGGTTGATTTTTGTTTTAGAAGGTTTTTTAATGATATTTTTATATACATGTATTTATAATGTCATATTATGTCTAAATATGTATAGAACAACGTTTTTGAGAGTCGGATGAAAATCTCGGTCGGTACAATTTATGCGTATAGGCGTTCAAATGGTGAAAGAATTTAGATTGGAGTAATTGGCCCCTTATGAAAATGGAAAGAGGAAATAAGTGAAAGTAGACCCAAATAAATCAGTAGTTGTCCTCTAAAATTATATTGGGAGTACTCTGCAGTGATATTTTTAGACCGTCTAGTCATCTACCAGTAAAGGGTAAACGTTAACGACTGGGAAATCGAACCGTAATCATTCAACTGTTGACCAAATGAGTAAATGACTTACGCACGAGTCATGCAATGAACTTGATTTGATTGTGAAGCACTTTACTTTTTTTGGGGCCCTCTGATGTCCTCTATTACACTATTAAAGTAGACTTTTATCTGATGTCGTGTGTATAGACATACTTCCTCCATTCCATTTGATTACATACGTATATTCCTTCTTCGGAAATTCCAATCAATTCTATACATTTCTATTTTAGTCTTTACTTTATTAAACTAAAAGACCAATATACCCTTCACTAATACCCACTCAACCCACTTGCAAACAATAAAGTAGGGGTATTTAAGTAATTCCATTATCTACCCCACTTGATTTTCTTCTACCTTAATTACCGTGTTTTGGTCAAACGTATAGAATCAAACGGAATGGAGGAAGTAGTTATCTTTGAGTTTAAAAAGAAAATTAAAGATTTCACAATAAATTCACAAAGACGTCCTCTATTACACCGAAAATAGATAAAAGTTGTACTTTTATTATTACAATTTATTAAATGACGTACAAATTTCAAGTCTTCGTACAATACTACCCTAGAAAGACAAAATAATAATTAATTAAACAATAAAAACCGTGATCTCAGCAACTGCTACTTGGGGATAATATCAATAAAAAAATGAGTGACGTGGTTTTTCTATTCCTTCATCATATCTATGATCTTGATTTTCATTAAAAAATGAACCAGTATTCATTCCTCTTGATGACTCATTTGGATTCCATTGGCTCTCCCAACCACTACGGGTCGAATTAGTATCTGAACCATAGAAAGAGGCATTATGATAATGCGTATCCCCGTAATTGATGTTGCCATGATTATAGATATTTATTCCCTGGGAGTTGGTTGTCGAGTCATACCCACTAGATGATTCATATCTCGGTGGTTCAAAATTTGGATAATATGGAAAATAATTGCTCATGTTTGAACCTACTGACTCATTTGGTACAGCATTTCTAGATAGTTCTTGCCAAGAGAAATCATTAGTATTCGAGTCATTGACAACACCTTTCCCTTTTCGTTGAAGGCCATACCCTTGATGTGCCATTTGAAGGTGCTCTGTAAAACCAGGAGGATGGTCGTCAAAATTTGAAAATTGATTAAGTTGACCCCCGTATGAGTCCATATACTCACCACCGCCACCACCTCCAGTGTCGTCCCCACCTCCACTGTCATCACCACCTTCATCGTCATCCTCATCTACATCGACACTGCTCAGAGGATTCACGCATTTGCTAGAACGTGTACCCTTGTTATGATATGTGAATGGTGGACCAATGACTCTACTACTTCCTTCACTTTGACCTCCCGATAACCGACATCATTCTCATCATCACTGACATATATCCATGATGTTCCTTCACTTTGACTGAATGGCTCTTCTTCGTACCAAGTATTCAGTGGATCGGAACAATCATATATATTATCAAGGTTTATCGGATCAAAACTTGCGGCAATCTCTTTTTCGCTTCGCCTCATTTGTTGTTTTCTTTGTAACCACATATTGTACCGCAAGTACACAATCTGGTGAAGTTTTTTGTACTTCAAACGATTTCTTGTTTTAGTGTGAACCAAACTCCACATACTCCAATTTCTTTCACAATTAGAAGATGATGTGGTTTGACTTAACACCTTAACAGCTATTGCCTGAAGAGTAGGAGCACTATCACCGTACATTGACCACCATGTAGCTGCATTTAAAAAAAATTCATAACAATTAAATTCAGATATAATTTATAGATTATTTGATTTTCAAAACAAATTAGTACCTGGATCCATTTGCTTTACAAATTTCTCTCACCACATTACTTCCAAAACTATCCATCTTTGCTCGTATATGAACAACTATAAAATATTAAAATTCTTAAATTAGTGAAAAACACACACTATAGGAAACATTCATCATCGATATTATTGATTAACTAACCTCGGTTGATGCTCTAATTTATTTGTCAACATCCTACGCCAGCTTTTTCAATGACGTTCTTAACCCCTTTTCTTTATTTCTTTGTCATGCTGTAATTGTAGTTACTCCATACAAGAATTGGGGATTAAAGTAGCATCCTTCACATAAACATAAATAAACCAATCAATAATAATTAAATATCTAAATATCTAACTAATAAATACGACATATTACTGCGACATGTAGATCTTGGTGAAGTTGAAACTCCCATCTTTTATCGATCATAGCCCAATATTGCCTATAACTAGAACAAGTATCCCTAATAGCTAACTTGCATCGTTCCATCGCCTCGTAGATAAACTCCCATCGTGGGTTGATGATCTCCATCAACTAACCTTAATACCGGACAATGGGTGCTTGAATTTTTATAATTTCATCCGCTTTCTCCCAAAATTTAGCTACTTGGTGATGGACTTAGAGAACAACTCACTGATTTCCACGGCATTGTCATCAATATCATAATATCTAGTATTTAGCCAACCTGGTGAATTAAACATATTTTGCAATGCAATCTTGTGCTCTACAAGACTTTCTAACATAATGAAATTTGTAGCAAACCGAGTCAACGCTGGACGTAGCAACTCCTTCCTCCCAGGTAAATGTTTTCATGTAATTAGATACCCACTTATAATGGTAAACAAATCTACTTACCTTTTTAGCTTGTTCAATCACTATATGAATGTTTTTCCTTCTTACCCAAATCTTCTAAAAGAAGATCAAGACAATGAGCTACACAAGTTTGTCCAATATATGTGTGGATAGGCTTCCATTAACTTTTTGCCACCCGCTTTATGAAGCCTCATTATCCTCAGAACTATATGAATCACTCTCACAGCGGACCAATTTCTTCTACTACATCTTTCATAAGTTTGAAGTAGTAGTTTGCATCCTTACGCAAAACATGAGAAGCATCAATAGATTTATGAAAGAGCGGTTGCCACGTACTGAGTACACTAAAAAGTTAATAATGTGCATGTTGGTTGGGCCTGTCCAACCATCACACATTATTGTTACACCTCTTTCATCCCATATTGGAACAAGGGTCTCAATGTATTTTTTCATACTATTGTAAGCTTCCGGAACATATACGGTTGAAAAATTAAATTAAATACGAAATCATAGCATTAGAATTATAAAGATAGATGTTCAAATTAGAAATACCTCAGCTATGTCATACGCTGTAGGAGCTCGTACTCCATCACCAACTTCACGTATTGTTTGCATCAATGGATTTGCATATGGAGACTCTACAGCTCTAAATGGAATATTTGTATCAATCATAAAATTCCCCCAAGCTTTGATCAATTTCTTCTTCGCCTTTTTCAACCATCCGGTGCTAATCTTTGATTGTTTCTGTTTCGGACAGTCTTTCTCAAGGTCAATGACTTTGCCCCGTAATCTAGATGTCGGGGTATTACTAGGCTCAAACTTACCACCCCTCCTCATAGTTGTTTCTTGGACTGATCCTGCTCGACGAAGTTGTGGGTTTAATCTACTCCCTCCGGCACCAACGACATTTTGTTCGTATTGACGACGTTGGTCAATTTGATGCTGCATTCGACTTTGATGCCTAGCATGTTCTAATTGCAGGTCGTCATCGTCATCGTCATCGTCATCTTCATTACCACGATATGAACTTACTAATTCTTCTTCAAATTCTCTAACACGTTTTTCTTTGTCTTTCTTTGTTGCTTTGAAATCATTCAGGAGATTCCACATTTCTTTTCGAACATCGGGAGAAACTTTACGACAAGCGGTAACATTTCCTGTCTTGTGAGCCAAATGTTCCTTTAACCTTGTAACCCCTCCACTTATTTTTTTATCGCAAAATAAACATTGACTTCTTCGACCCGCCGGATCAAGTTTAGTTCCAAATTGCCATGCAACGTCTTCATTGTTAACCATCTTATGAAAAATTTCAAAAGAATAAATTAATAATTACACATACATTTAAAAATTCGACATGTTATTATATCGTCTTTTAATTTCTATTGGTTGATTAAAGATAATAATACTATAGAAGTTTTTTTTTTTTATCATTCGTTATAACTTAGCAAGTAGTTTTTTTTATCATTAGCATAAAATTATATAAAATGATACAAATATTTATCAAATTTATTATTGTTAATTCGTTATAAGTAATTTTCTTTCATTAGTTTGATACTTTGATAATAATAATAATAATAACAATAATAATAATAATAATATTAATAACCATTATAATTATTACGTAACAAATAGTGATAATACGGAGTAATTATTAAGAAAAAATAACTATAACTAATTAACTATTAATCAAATAAATTCACTAACACAATAATTAACAGTTTAACACAAATAGACAATAGACAATAATAAATTAAATAACAAAAAAACTTATGAGTTCACCAAGGAGCCACGTTATTTTTATCACACATTCACACCACATGTTTTAATTTATTAACAATAATAAATTAACAATTAACAATAATAAATTTAAAACAAAAAAGTTACTGACACATCACATGTTTCTAATTAACACCCCATGACCCCATTCCCACAATGCACATTCGTCTTCTTCACTTCATCTTCCCAATTCTCCATTAAATCAAAAAAAAAAAAATTAATCCTTCCCAAATCATCCCTGCAAAATAAATGAAAAACTTAGAACAAAGTACCTTAATAATCTTCAAGAATAATATGGAAAAGATCACTGAAATAATAAGGTAATTTTTATGTTTTTGTTTATTAATTTTGATGGTGTTAATATGATTTATTTGACGCTTTTATAGAAGAAATCGAACAAAATAATACATTGCAATGATTTCAGTTTTGAAAGCTTTTTTAAAGTTTTTTTGTTGTTTTTCTATTATTGAAACTTTGTCAGAAAAAAAAAAAAATTAAAGATGGTGCTGTCGAATCTCGGTCATATCGGACGAGACTACCGATTCCCGAGTTGACTCGGTGATCTCGGCCGATTTTGGCGTCTTTTGAAAGTACCCGTTAAATCTCGGCCAATCTCGTCTCGCCGGCGTCCGAGTCCGATACTTATCGGCCGAGACGAGACGTCACGGCCGAGATTTTGAACCCTGTGCACACGAGTGAGGACAAAGTGCGCTAGAAAGGGCTCGTGTTGGTTTGTGGGCGATGTACGCAGCTTGGCGAGCTACCGTGAGTGACATTTCGGCCTTTGGTTGGGGCCGGGGTGTTACAAATGGTATCAGAGCAACCCGGCGTGTAACACCCCGTGTTTTTAAGGTTAAATTAAAATATATTTTAATTTACAAATTTATTTAAATTTTATTTATTTTTCATAATACCTAATATATTTAATAGTTTTAAATAATATTTACGATATTTTAAATAATATGTTTAATACCATTTTATTTTAAAGATAATAAATCACTAACGAAATGGTTACTTTTATAAATTAGTATTATTACTTTATATTTTAAATTAAATGGTAATTATGATTTTTGACCCATTATTTTTAATACTAGTATTATTTTATTTTTGTTATATATTTATTAGTTTTTAAGCTAGTTTTTGTTCAATAGTTGTTATCGTACTAGTATTTTCTAAAATATCATATTAACTTATTTTGTATATTTTAAACTATTTTGACCAATATTAGCTTAAAGTTAAATTAATATATTTTTCTTTTTAGGAAAAAATTAGACTTTTAATAAGGGTAGAAGACCTAGTTAATACTTCGTATTATATATACTCCGTATACATCAAGAGAATAAAAAAAAAAAGAACAAGAAAAACCTAAATCTAATTAACCTAGTACACCGTATAACAATCACCTACAACATCCTTTTGGTTATTTTCGTCGTCCGTGATAGCCTCCATTAAACACTCTCATTCAACCTTCCTTTACTCCTTCGTTTCTTGACGGTTTTACTCCGTTCTTGCGTCATAATAACCCTCTCTTCATCCTCTTCACATTAAGGTAAGCCATACTCCGTTTTGTCTCCGTTATTCCGACCGACGTCTATTCTTTTGCTTTCAAAACACCGTATTTATTCTTGTCCTCTCCTTTTAATGATCATATGAGTGAAGTCGGAGGATCTCGATGCCAACCCGTACAAGATAGATGACTCAAGTAAAGACTAGCGCGAAAAGGTAACGGTGATGACGTTACTCGATATTATATTGCTCTAAGGTTTAGGTTGCGTGTGTGTCGAGTGTACTAGGGCAATTTATGTGCGTGTTTGTGTTTTACATAGGATCATTATATATTTAATTTACACATACATGAAGGATGAATGTGATGATTGTGTGTGTACGTGCATGTGTATGTACTTGGGATTTAGTGGTGGTGTGAGTACTTAGTTGTTTGCCTAGTTAACAGAATGAATTATGGAGCATGTTTATCTTATTAAATATGGTACGTACAGAGGTAATTGTTGACACGTTTATACTTTATCTCGTAAGTTATTAATATTTAGTAAGTCACGAAACAATTATATTTTTATCCGCTTTCGGACTGGTTTAGTGTTCAAGGTCCTATTGTTGGCCTAAACTAGTTTACTGAGGTCCCCATTGTCAGATTAGGGAGTATCTTGAGGTCCTATTGTCAAGTCTGCGGGACTAGCTAGCTGAGGTCCTATTGTCAGCTGGTTAGTAGTCGACCCCGTAGGGATATGCGTATAAACGTTTCAGCTTACTAAATTGTACTAGAAATAAAGAGTACTCAGATCTGTCGAATAAGGTTAAGATTGATAAAAGGAGTACTATGTTTTGTTCGGTTGAATTGTTTATTATTATTATTATTATTATTATTATTATTATTATTATTATTATTATTAGCTGTTTTACTTACTTGTCAGCTTTATTGTGATGTAATATGGCTGGGAGAACGTCTGAGTTACTCCCATCGAATTGTCATTTTCTTGTAAAATGGCAGGTTGAAGATCTGCTTTCTGCTATGGGGGTTTTGGAGTGAGCTAGCGAGCGTCACATTTAATTTTATTTCGAAGAGTTCGTTTAAATAAATTATTTATTTCAGTATTTCAGTTCATATTTTTAGGGGTATTTATTCCCTGGTTTGTAAACTCTTAAATTATATTTTTTTAAAGCCTTTTCAGTTTTTATTAACTACGCGGTTTTCAAGGTGTTTCCGCCACCTTGGACTTATTTAACGTATATTTTATATTTTATATTTTTGGTAAAAATCGCGTGTGTTACACGGCGACCGTGTGGTCGAATCCTGTGTCTTGTTGGCCAGGTACGCACCTAGCTGGGGAGGATTCTGGAATGCTATATTGTAAGTAGCGACCAAGCGCAACGAGGACGTTGCGTTCTTCAAGTGGGGGTGTGTAACACCCGGTGTTGTCCGAGGTTATTTGGTAGATGCCGTTGAAGAGGTTCATGTGTTGGCTCAAGTGACATAGTGCTTAAAAGGATTGTATGTCTTATTAAATGCAAACAAGATCATCTTAACTTACGGTGGCTCATCTTAGAACTTTTCGATTAAGCGTCTTTCTTTGGAGAGTAGTCTTAGGATGGGTGAGCTCTGCAGGAAGTTCTCGGGATCTTGCCGCAGTGAGAGACAAAGTCTTATTTGGAAGGGCTCGTGTTGGTTTGTGGGCGATGTACGTAGCCTGGCGAGCTACCGTGAGTGACATTTCGGCCTTTGGTTGGGGCCGGGGTGTTACATATGGGCTGATTCTAGACTTGTCAGTTCGAGGATTTGATGGTTTTCTATAGGTAGAGCGTAGTAAAAAGGATTAGCTTATGGAGAAAAGGTTTAGGGATTCAGGCTCGTCATGGGAACTGCTAGGTTAAGGCTTGACAATCGGAGTGAGTAGGGAAGTACACTTGCTAAATATGTAGCTCGTCTTCTCGGTCTTAAGCTTTTTCCACGATTCGTTTGTGGGCTCTCGCAACTTACTAACCAAGATCCTAATGATCCGTCTCGCGCCTCTCCTCGAACTAGGCTTTCGGTCTTAAGTTCAAGGTTGCTAAAAGCTTGCTAAAACATGGCCAATGATTCAAAAAACATGTAACACCCCCATTTAGGCGAGGCGGACCACATCAAAATAAAGGCGTTACAGAGTCGAGGTGAAACCTCAACACGGTACCTGTTTTACGTTCTCACAAAATATAACAAAAGGTAAACGACAAAAGAAAGGAACTTAATTAACAACGATTACAACTTGGTGACATCCAAATTAAATTACAAAGTGATTAAGCATGATTACAACTGTAGCTCGTAGGCACGGTACTTCTAGTAACATAAAACTCTGGCGTGGCACCCGCTATCCCCTCAAGCCAAACTGCACTGTATGCTTCCTCGATCATGGTACCTCGGCAAGATGTCCGAAACTGAGTTCAAGCGAAGGAAAACTGTCACCAAGCCACTTTCCACGAGTTCACAATCTTCAATAATACTCAAATACTAGGGTTAAAACTCAAGGAAAACCGACCAACTAAGTCAAAACACGACAAAATGAAGCAACTTCGGCTTGAAATCAACAACAGCAACTGAGAAAGGCGGAGGAGCAGAACGACAAGGGTGGTGATGAATCGGTTACATAAAGACGACGACGTTTTTGATGATGAAGGCGTTGATGGGTGATGATGATGATGATGGCGATAATGGGTGACGATGAAAGACAAAGAAGGAAGAATGAGAAAAGAAAAGCAGGAGGTGGAAGAAGAAAGGGAACCCCAAAACTTTTTTTTTTTTTGATCGAGTAAAAGAATATAATAAAAGGGGTGGTGGGTTAATTTAATTTTTGGGTCTATTACTACTCTTGTACTCATTATTATTATTATTATTATTATTTTTTTTTTTTTTTTCTTTTTTTTTTCTTTTTTTTTTTTTTTAATTTTTTTAATGATGTTATTATTATTATTATTATTATTATTATTATTATTTTTTATTTTTTTTTTTATTTTTTTTTTTTATTATAGACCGCAGCCGTTGTTATTAATATGAAAGAAAATTTTTTACATCATTTACACAAAATTGGTGGGGAGCCGAGATACAATCTGGGCCCCCACCCCCTTTGCTATCGCAAAGCCTAGACGAATAAAAATATAAGCGGACACCCGAGCCCCTGCGTCATGGGAGGCAGAGAATAAAAATATTATTATTATTATTATTTAAAACTCCACCTAAGAAAATAATATAAACACGTACGAGCTCGACTTAAAATATAAAACCCGACTTAAAATATAAGACTCGCTTATAATGAGGTACGAAAATACGGAGTATTATAATCTTCCTTCCTTAAAAGAACTTCGCCCCGAAGTTCAACTATTCCCGACAATACCATAGGGTAAACTCGACATGGAAACGGTGACACATAAATCGTGTGCACTCATAAATCTAACTCGCTATAACTAAAAAAATCTCAAATTATAACATAACAACGAAACTCGATACTACTCAACATTCTTTAACCGAGTAATGCATAAAACATGACAAAATGAGCGCGACATTCTATCTCTCACTCTTAAAGAAACTTCGTCCTCGAAGTTTAGACCATCTAAAACCACGATTACTCATAAAGCTAGCATCCATGTAGGACAAATCTATCGAATATTACTAACAAGAAACGTACCGTCATCTTATTTACTTCAACAGATGAAAACATAAGTTACTTCTTAACCTACTTGTTGGCCGTGTCAGACACTTTACTACACGAGCACAAGGCCTACTGAACATTCTAGCTAAGCTATATGTCTAAACAAAACCAACATATCCTCATATATTATTCTACTCACATACAAAACATCGTTACGCTCTACTAGCCTACTATATCTACCTTGCAGGGGGCCGACCATACGACACTGTTCACGGCTATTATAATCACTACATTACAATGATTAGTACCACTTATTTTTGAATCAAACAGACTATAGTAAGTCAAAACTATACCACCCTTTTACAAACCTACTCTATTAGCCAAGTAACTGTATCTGAACGGTTACACATGTGATTCTAATATTTGCTTCCTGGTAACATAAATTAATCTAACATACTATTTTATACTGCTTATCTCACCGTATCCTTACTAAAACTTTTACTCATTCCCACGAAATCCTCTCATATCACTTGTATCGTCTACACTCTTTCACTATCACAATGTAATATGATTTGGTTACCTATATCATCTGCTGTTTCAATAATTTCTATTAATTCTTGTATTATTGATTCACTCACGAGTTCACTCTACTCAATTTATGTTGATTCTGACATCTATTCTATATATGTTCTCCTCTCTAACGTTCTCTTTCCTTACTGCCACGTCACACACTTGTTGTCACCTTCTTATTTTCCTTACTGTTACTTATATGTAATTAGAAGAAATTTAGAAGAACTCGTGAAATATAAGCTAAAAATGAGAATTTAAGGTGAGAAAATTGAGATCAAAGAAAAGAAATAAAAGGAGAAAATTAAAGTATGTTGATGAACATGAAGATGCATAAAAGCGTATGAGCAACTCAAGAATTTAAATTTATAAAAGTTTCATTTAGTGATGAATATGAATTGTAAAATCAAATGTTGTGGTTTAATTACTTGTGAGGAAGAAAGGGATTTAATAAACTAAAAACAAGAAAATAAAATAAAATTTAAAGATTCAAGAGAAGAGAAATGATGAAGATGAGGATGAATATGTGAAGAACATTATGAACAAAATAAGAACATCATACTAGTTTAATAAAAATGAATTAGGTTTTGTTTTCTTTTTGTGAGAAAATTTAACTAAGGGAAGTAGTAGTAGTAGTAGTAGTAGTAGTAGTAGTATTAGTAAAATATGTGCACAAGTTTAAGTGTAGTAGTAGTGGGAAAATGATGTGCACAAGTTTAAGTGTAGTAGTATGCAAGAGTAAGTATAATGTATTTGTGTATAAAAGGTGTATAAAAATTAAATTAAATTTTAATTTCAAATCAAACCAAAGTTGGAATGACTAAATACTAAAGCATGACAATGTGTAAGAGGAGTCCACATCCTTGTCCACCCCATAATCTTTGGCTAGCCAACATGCTCTTGTGGCCTCAGTTTTTGTTTCTCGAATTTCGATTTGTACGTTTTAAAAGTCGTGAATTAAAAATCGTTTTCGTCGAAATTTTTTATTAGGCGTATTATATGTAATTGAGCAAAACGTTAGGAATTTAAGTCGTGAAGTAGAGTTCAAAAATTTCGAGTCAAAATTAATTTTCGAAATAGAGACGGCGAATTTAGAAGGTCTCGAAGGTGGAAATTCGACCTTCGTAATGAGTGCAGAAAATTCAGCTCAAGCTAGGCAGATCCGATGGCTACGAAAATAGCATCACTAAATCCGTCTCGAAAAGTTATGTGGTTTAGGCTTTTGTTTCGCTCAATTCCGAGTCCGTATGACCACTTTAAGGCCTCCGAAAGTTGAGTCTCAATTAATCCTACGGGATTAATTCTTCAAGGTTTTAAAAAAAATCAAGGAATTGAATGAATAATTCCTTCACAGGAACCCCATATATATAGTAAAGAGGAAGATCTAGGTTTTCATAAACCTAATCCTAGTAGGCTTCCATAAACCTGAAGAGTTGTAGCTGGGCCAAACTAGCTTTAGACCCGATAATTAATTAATGAGTTCTACTCATATTATAACTACCTTGTACATTTGTGTGTGACCCAATGGGCCCACTTAAGAGCTATTAGACACATAACTTATTTATGTATCAGATCAACATTGGTCTCTAGCACGACGTGTTGACCACATAGACTTAAGCGGGTTAATTATTATAGGACAGTGGACATAATTCCTTCAGTCTCCCACTTGTACATGTCCCTATAAGAATATCAATAAGTCTCTTTGCTACTATCGTCTCCAATTGAGAATGAGGTAGGTTAAGTGTCATCCTCATATGTCTCAATCGTTTTTCTCGAATCTCCGAGTTGACTTGTCAAAAGACAGATGAATGACAATGCATTCCATCCGACCGCGGCCACGGATTTACACAAGTCACACTCTTCGAGAGGCCAAGAAACAATCAACTCTCTAACAAGAGAGGAGCAAATCCCATCTTGTCTAACCATATCCTATCACATGATTCATGCATACCCAATGACCATCCGTAGTCCCTTTTTACAGATGACGAGGAATAGTATCAAAGTATACACTTCACATGTACAGAATAGTCAAAGACTCAGGTCAAAAGACCAAACAAACAAACAATTCCCAAGAACCTTTACTGACACTCGGCGAATCCTTGGTAAAATTCTTCCCGGCGGGTCAGTCTAGTGTGTATCCTCATATACACACCTATGTTCCTGGCTTGCTACATCGCTACCTATGACTCGTGGAACGTAGTCATCAACCAACTCACATACTAGTCATTTTCAAGTATTCGATTCGTCCCAACATAATACTCTGACTAGAGACAAAATAACTACATCTTCCATTTAATAGGGTTCCGCTTACTAAGTCACGTACTTAGTAAACCTATCAATCGATGTTATTGTTATTTTGGGACTGCATTTTAAATAAATGCGATATTTATATCAATTATCGTAAATAACTCCCACTGAAATAAACACCTCTTACTAGTATCAAGACCATTCGCCCAGCATGCGTTTTATACAATTCGCAACAACATGTTTCTAGTTGCGTAATAGGTATTTGTGCGTGACATGCAATCACCATTGCATCGAGTTATAACATTTGCATATACATAATTTACCTTCTCTCAATAAGATAAACTGCTTTTGTTTCATAAGCACCAATAAAGCGCTTCATAAACAGCATTATTCGAGTGTGCTAATGTTTTATAAATCAAACATCTATCATTTGCTTAAGAAACAACAAGACACTCAATATTAGTCATCATTTTATGTTTGGAGTCGTTTCCAATGCATAACTTATTTCATATAAACAAAGAGGTACCTAGATAGTCATCAAGGACCACCTTTACTTGTATGAAAATTGAATCACTTGTAACACATTTACAATGATTCACTTTATCACAATTTGTATCTCATAATAATTACTCAAGTTTTCATAAGCGCATAGGATTTCCTCCTGACTCCTCAAGTACATAGGATTTTCTCAAGACTTCTTAAACACATAGAAACATTCATAGATAGCATTTGATTGGTTTTGTGTTTCTCATATGAACACATTGAAGAACTTTTATGCTAAGTACAAAATACTTCAAGCAATAAAAGTCCAACAATGAAAGAAATATGTCATGAACTTAACAAGCTGTAAATGCATATGCACTCCCACTAGTCTTCATCATGTACACAAATATACAGATTTCTTTGTCTTAAATGGATCAAAACGCCTTTTAAACCATAATATCAAGAACAAAGGTTTCAACTCCAAGTTACTTATTTCAAACAATTTTAAAATTTTCACAAACTACCCCATTCTTATTGATGTGAAACTAATTTTCACACTCAACCACCACATCTCATTTTATGAGACTATGACGACATTTGCTAGTTTCATGGATTTAAGCATATGGTAAATAATCTCCACTGTACTCATTACTTTAATTACCAACCGTGCTTATTAACATCATATATCCATCATACCAATAGAAATCTTATGTCCATCCATGTTTCATATATATATGGAGAATGCTTCCTTATAGGTCAAACTTACGTGACATATATTCTCCCCCACCGTTTCTTTTAGAGATCACATATCTCAAATAGAAACTTATAAATCCACATAACAAAATATCACTTTGTTCTTTGGATAAGTGGTAGAATGTATATCCTTGAAGAATACCCCATAATAGCATATGTTGGAATTTTGAGCTTAAGTTTTAGAAAATAATTTTTCTTGTAACTTCAAAACTCAAATCATAAAAGACAATTAGGAACTTTTTTTATCCATATCCCATATTATATCTTTTACCAACTTGTATGGACATAATCTTACTCGTGTACGTAGGATTTATAGTGCATAAGTCTCCAAAAATATCAATAAGATCTGAATAACTCATAGTAGAACGAACCTTAAAAGATTCAACGTGAAACTCATTTCACTAATTTCTACGATGATCACAAATGATTGTCTTAAGTCCGGCCTTACTTGAACAACTTATCAAGCTGATCATATACTTCCATTTGAATATCCTTAAGATTCTCAAAGTATTTCAGATTTACGTTTCATCATCAAATGAACTTGACCACAAAACTACAACATAGTAAATGTGGTGAAGTATAAACGAATTTTACTTTTTCACGATATGACTATTGATGCACACATATCATGCATATGTATGATCAAACAAATCGATCGTCCTCCCACTAAACCAAGTAGAAGGCGCCGTTTTATCATCTTTACAACCTTAAAAATGTGCCATATTAGTGAAACTCAAAATGTTAGACTTGCACTCAACTGATTATTATGTTATGAAATAAGTTGCCTTTTATAAGAATTTAAGACTCAACATTAAAGTTAGTCTTTTAGTACTATATTTTAGCAAGTTATTTGAACAACAACATTTGATCAAAAACACATAAATTCTATTCATGTTTGAATATGAACCAGAATTTCAAGTCTTGCTTATATTAGGTACATGAATAACAATTTATCCAATCTTAGCATTAAACTTTAAAATTAAGTCAAGTGATCCCTTTTATGTAGAGGAAAAACAAAATGTGTTCATTTCATATACATAATCACTTTACTTTTATCATTACTCTACTCTTCTCGAACTCACTACATTATCAATGTAAGAGCTGCATTTGGTACCTCATACCAAAAGTAGATTATTGACTTTTACATTCACAACATACATATTTGAAGTCACTACTTCAAATTCATTTACAGATCTTCTAGATAATTCTAAGAGTTGCTCTTCCAATGTTAATTTATCATTACATCAATGATTAAATCATTCCACTAATAACAAATATTTACGTACTCAATTAAACCATGCTTAGGCTTTAGGTATGATAACAATCATTAATTCACCGAACATTAAGCCCTTTAACATCGTCTAAGTCCAATATCTCAAGGATACTAATGGAGGCATCACAATTGGGGTATTAATTATTATTATTCTGGGTTCTCAAGGATTTCTTATATTCTACATACTTCTTATTATTATATTATTCCGCTGCGAGAAGGTATGTGATTCATCTTACTTGTATTTGTTAATTCGTTCAATACTTGCGATTTGATCTTGGCTAATTGGGTTTGTGTAAAACTAGTTTATATCTTCAAAACCCTACAGGAATATGCTCCTGGCATGTGGAAGATCAAGACTCAAATGAGGAAATGGTAGCATGAAAGGTTGTCATAAGATTAAGGCCCTAAATGGGGAAATTTAATTTGTAAGTGTTGATGATGGACTAGACATCACATGTGGAAGGCTTTTGCGGTTTCGTTTTGCGCGACGAAAATTGTTATCGATATTGAAATCGATGAGTCGATAATTTATTCGGCCTTTTTTTTTTATTTTTTTTATATATGTATGTAGATACCCGTATCCGTACCCCCCTAAAGCAGCCCGATGACGAAAAAGGACCTTTATGCATGTTTTATAAATAGACGAAACGGTACAAAACGTCTAAAACATTTTAGTCGTTTTTAACGCATTAATTTAAATTTGCATATTTCGTAAAATGAGCATTAATTTTGTCGTTCTATTTCAAGCCGAGAAGCACGACACGATTATTCAAGCCCACAAAAGCAACCTACAAAAAGCAACCCACAAAAACAGCCCACAAAAACAACCCGCAAACTACAAAAATACGCACTCAAAACGGGCCAACTCACCTCACGAGTCACATTTTCGTAAAATCAAATTTTACGACGTTGCAAAATAATACAATACTAGACGGTTTTATTTCGAGCCAAAATCGAAAAATACAACAAAAACCGAAACACGAAACATGAAAACTCAGCCCAAAACGCAAAGCCTTGGTCCATTGGACCAAAGCATGAGTCACCCAACGGACCAAAGCAAGGCCCAATCAAATCAAGACGGCACAAACCAAAAAGCGGCCCAAAACCAGCCGCCAGTTGACAAGCGGCTGGATTTCTAGCCGCCTGTCAACAGGCGGCTAGTTTCGCTTCTCTGCCTGCCAACTTCTTTCAACCCGACCTTCCTCTATATATACCCACCCTTACAACCAATAATTCACACAATACACAACTTCACATCTCCCTACTTCTCTCTAATTCATACTTAGCATTTTCTAAAAACCGTCTTTACGTTTTAAGGTAAACTTTTTACCTTCGGACTAGACTTTTTTTAGACTCGGACAAGAGTTACCTTAACCCAACTCAATATTGGTTTAACGAACCCGTATTCGTAATACGGCTGTAGTAATTCGGATTCCTAATCCGTCTAAACCTCGCCAATATTGCATAAACAAACGACACACTTTCACTAAAGCAAACCGACGTCACATTTTACATTATGCAAATTCTCATTCATGCATTAAATATCGACTAAAACACGGATTCGACATTAACTTGTACCGTTTCAACTAGTCTTTTAAACATGCAAAACTAAGGGTTTTCAAAATACTAGAATTAGACAAAAGTCGGAAAATAACGTTTTATATTAATTCAAATCAATGAATTATTATTTCTCGTATATTTCCTAAAGCAAAACGTCGTTAACTTTAACGACTCACATGCATTACTTTGTATTTTTATCGAGTCTTTTTATTCGCACTTGTACGTAGCGTTTTATTAGCTCAAACATCGAAATTAAGCAATTGTTTTCAAATTAGTAGAGACTACTTTACGTAGGCTTTTCGATTTCAGTTTTTCATAAAACATTTTGATAAAACTTTTGAAAAGTAACCTTGCCCCGAATCCACTCTGGTTTCACAATAACCTTAGAAGGATAGGTATCGACGCGCCTTGAATTCTAAGACTCGTGTCTTATAATTTACGACGCGTTAAAAAGGTTCCAAATTCCTTTAAATATTTGGTGGCGACTCCAAAAACAATTTCAAAACGATTTTCAAGTATTCAAGCAATGATATCCCCCATAGCAAATTCGCACACTTTACACACTTACGCAATTTTCTCGCGTAGCGACCCGCCCACTTATCGGACGGGGCCCGCGCGAGGCGTCGAGAGGTAGCACGATTTCCCGGTACCTTCAATGTAATTAAGGTTTAATTAAAATGATTACGAATTATTGTGACCAATTATTTACAAGAAAATATAATTCAAGTGTCGATACTCTAGCGAGCGAAATATTTTTATTTCGTAAGATTTTTAGGAATTTAATATACGTATTAACACGGGGTATTACAAATACAAACCAATAAGAAAGAGATTAGCCACCTATTTTTTGCTTAATTCCCACTAATTCTTCAAGAGAAAAACTAATTACGCAGTAATTACTCACTAGGTACCCACTTAATGAAAAGCTAATGATGAACTAATAGAGAGAATTCTAAAAAATAAAAGATGTCTTGCAAAATAAGGTAGATGATAATCATAAAACAATCCTCTAAAAACCACTTAAAAACTCGTCAAAAACTTAAATGAAATGCTGTGTTTTGAGTTATGCGCCCTAGGCGCATACTTGCTCTCAACTTTCCACGGTTTTAGCTTCTTGTTTCCATACTTAGCCAAATTCCCACTTGTTCACTCCAATGCCTTTGTCTTCAAAATTAGCTCGACTTCATCGACTTGAGTGAATTCTCGGGTCGGCTCGGGGTCATGACTCGTACTCGGCTCCAAGATTGACCTTCACCTAGAATTTCACGTTGACCTTGACTTTGTCGTTGACTTTGACTTTGACTATAATGCGTTTTTAGCTTGGTTCCTCGTATTCGTGTAACCACTTCTAAAACCATCTAAAAAGACGAAAATATTGATAATTTAACACTTAAAACTCGCACTTTAATTAACTTCGAACAAATGTCTCGTATCAGTGGGTCTCGCTTGGCAAACATGGACGGTGCCGCAACCTTAGAGTGGATGACATGCCTTGAATGAAATTAGGTTGGTTAAGAATATGGTTGAAAGTATCAAGGATGAGTGGTTTTATCGCAAGCGCTCGATTGATAAATTGCATACGAAGTTTTACGAGTTTGGGACGGGGGCGAAATATCTCAAAACGAAATTGATGATATCGAGGGAGATTGTCTTGCCATCAACAAGGACGTCCTTCCCCCTCTTAAGAATGACATTTTGCCTACCCTTGAACAAGTCCATGACCAAGTTGCTCACATTGACCACATCCTTTCCACACCCACCTCTCGTAGGCGTGCACCCCCTTAATTGAATCCTTCGGCCACCCATTCAAAAATTCCCTTTTGACATTTGGCTTTTGTGTGTGAACATTATTATGAAATTAATGGACACCATTGATGAAGCTTTGAAGGTATAACAATGGTGATGAAGGTTTGTTAGAGAGTTTGTTGGGAGAAAATGACAAAATTAAAGTGTGGCTTATTATTAATGAATGAATGTAATGTTACAATAATGATCACTACACCTTATATACTTGTAGCAATAACAAACTAATTAATTACTAATAAACATGTATACTAAATTAATACAACACATAGTTCATATCCCCCCTCAAGATGGACTTCGAGGGACATGAAGAAGACCAAGCTTGGAGCAAAGGAATTGATGTTGTTGAGCACCCAAGGCCTTGGTCATCCAATCGGCAAGTTGTAACGAAGAGCGAATGTGAGTCATAAGAAGGAAACCCTCTTTGAGCTTGTCACGAACGAAATGACAATCCACATTCAAGTGTTTTGTTCGTTCGTGAAAAACAGGGTTTTGAGAAATGTGTTCAGTGGCCTTGTTATCGCAAAAGAGAGGAATAGGTAAAGAAATAGGAACGTGTAGATCAAGAAGAAGGTTATACAACCAAACCATCTCGCTAGTAGTATAAGACATACTACGGTATTCGGCTTCGGCACTACTCTTACTAACCGTCAATTGCTTCTTCGTCTTCCACAAGACGAGGGAAGAACCAAGAAAAAGACAATATCCACTCAAAGAGCGACAAGAAAAAGAACAAGAACCCCAATCAGCGTCACTATACGCTTGAAGCGAAAGAGGAGAGTCAAGAGAGTAGAATAGGCCGAGATTAACAGTGGTCTTTAAGTACTTAACCACATGTTGGGCCGCTAGGAGATGAGGAACACGAGGTTGAGTCAAAAATTGACTTAGATGTTGCACACTATATGAAACATCAGGACGAGTAAGATTAAGAAAGAGTAATCGTCCAATGAGACGACGATAAACGTAGGGATCAGGAAGAAGATCACCTTCGACAATGGAAAGCCTCAAACCCTTTGGTAAAGGGAATAAGGTATCCTTACAATCATCCATGTGCAAGTCACTGACAATATCAATGATGTACTTACGCTGATTCAAATAAAGACCAGACTCAGACCGAGTGACCTCTAACCCCCAAAAATATCTCAGGAGATCACCAAGGTCTTTAATAGTAAACTGATGATCAAGAGCCTTCTTAAGGCTAGTAATACCATGAACATCATTACCAGTTAATAAGATGTCATCGACATATACTAAAATAATGATAAAGGAATGACAATCAGTAGAAGACTTAACAAAAAGGGAATAATCATGCCTAGATTGAGTATAACCCAAACCAAGCAAAAAAGAGGTAAGCCCTTTGTTCCATTGTCAAGAAGCCTGTTTAAGGCCATACAAGGAACGTCTAAGTCGACAAACTTGACCCTCCTGAGCCTTAGAGTAACCAGGGGGAGGTTTCATGTACACATCCTCATCAATATAGCCATGCAAGAAGGCATTATTGATGTCTAATTGGAAAAGCTCCCAACCTTTAGAGGCCGCAAGAGCAAGGACCACCTTGACAGTGGTGAATTTAGCCACAACGGAAAACGTGTGTTTGTAGTCCTTGTCTTTGACTTGGGTAAAACCCTTAGCAACAAGCCTAGCCTTGTATCTAGCCACTGATTCATCAGGCTTATGCTTAATTTTGAAAAGCTACTTACTCCCAATTGGTTTCTTACCATGAGGAAGGGAGGTAAGGGACCAAGTGTCATTCTGCTCTAAAGCATTAAGCTCCTCTGTCATAGCATCAAACCACTTATCATGTTGAATGGCTTGAGCAAAGGAGTGAGGTTCAACCTCAGTTAAAACAGCCTGTAAAGAAGCAGTGTAAGCCTGCCCCAAGGCAGAGCAACTTTCAAGAACTCTTGCTGCAATAGAAAAAGATGCAGAAGGAAGAACAGTAGGTAAAGTAGGACAGAGAAAGCCATGAAGGTGTTTAGGAATAGACCTAGGCCTAGAAGATCTCCTCAAAGGTTCAGGGGATGCAATTGAAATAACAAGTGCAGGAGAAGAATGAATAGGGGATGCTGAAGTATAAAGATGACCACCTGAAATAACAGGGGCAGAAGAGGAATCAATAGGACCAACTGAAAGATCAGATGTATGAGGTGAAACACCAGTAGGTGCAGCAGCAGATCTGGAAGAAGATGAAGCAGGAGAATGTGGAAGAGAGACATGTGTATCAGTGCTAGGGGCTGGTGTGTATGGAAAAGCCCCTGGGTTAATTAATAAAAGGACAATCATCTAGAGTAGCAGATGAAGAAAAATATGGAGTATGCTGAGCACCAGAAAAAGGAAACTCAGTCTCCCTGAAAATAACATCTCTACTAGAGAAAATCTTATGAGACTTTAAATCATAGAGCTCATAGGCCTTCTAACCAAAGGGATAACCAAGAAGAATACATTTTCTAGCTCTACATCCAAATTTATCACTATAAGTGGGAGGCAAGGATGCATAACAAAGAGAGCCAAAGAGCCCTAGCAGTATCTAATAAGTGTCTGTGCTTGCGTTCCACCCTACCATTTTGTTGAGGTCTACCCACAATGCTAGTTTGGTGGACAAACACGAAAAATTAGGTATGACAGTGAAATTGATCGAAGAATAGAACGAAAAACTTGATTGATCGAAGATTAGAACAACAAATACGATTGATCGAAGATTAGAACGAATAAAACGATCAATTGAAGGAAAACAAGAGCGATTGATGTGAAAATTTGATGAAGAGATGACAAAAAAACAAAAAATTAGGTATTTGAGGTGAAAAGTTGGGGAAAATAACGAAATCAACAAGAAATCAATGAAAATGATGTGAATTAAAGAGAAAAAACAAAGAAAATGATGAATCAAAGAGGAATTAATCGAGGAAAGTGATGATCAATTGAGGAAGAAAACAATTAGGTTTTTTGAAGAATAACGACGAAAGAAAACACAAAACAATTAGGTTTTGTGATCGACGAAAGAAAACACAAAACAAAGAAAATGAATGAATGTAATGTTACAATAATGATCACTACACCTTATATACTTGTAGCAATAACAAACTAATTAATTACTAATAAACATGTATACTAAATTAATACAACACATAGTTCATTATCCATGACATTTCTTTATTTTGATGTTGTTTTCGACTTGATCTTGTGTGTTTTAGCTCGGTTTCCACTACATTATCCATGACATTTCCTTATTTTGCTTATCGTTATAGTTGTTTTTTATACTGGCAAGAGAGGGAAGTATTGAATGTTATTCGTTCGTTTTGTGTTAATTGTCAACCGTTTCGTTATCCTTGCTTTATATTTTTTGGCTCGTAAGATGTTTAAGCTTTTGACACTTATTTCGTTGATCTTGGTTAAGTGTGATATATTTCTCCTTTGGAATTCAACCGTACTTTATTTCTGGGGGATTATCGTTTTACACACAAAAAGGCTTGCCATCATTAAAAAGGGGGAAATTGTTGGAACCATAAGTTTTACACAATAGTTTTGATGATGACAAGCGCGTCTTTTCTAAATTAAATTATATATGCGTATTCATTCCTTTGTGAATTTTCCATAGGATTGTAGATTCAAAAGTAGAGCACGATACGTCTCAAGGAAGCAAGACAAGAAATGTGAAAAATTACAAAGATTTGATTAATTGTTGAATAACTTAGGTACAATTACCATGTTATTGGTGACTGCACTTATAACATTATCGAATAACCTAGGTGTTAAAAATAGATTTCAAAAATATCTTCTAAACTTTTGAAATTATTTAGCATAGATATTTACCTTGGTTTGAGGAAAATTTAGATACTTATAGCTTGAGAATAATTCTTTTCCTCCTACTCAAGTCATAAAAGATCTAATATCTTTTAGATATCTTTAAATATCTTAGGTTTATTTTTTTCACTTCCAAAAAAAGCCATGTGCTTATTTTACTATAAATACGCAGCTCTTGGAAGGAAAAAAACAATACATACACTTTCATCCACAAATTCTTCTCTTGCAAAAACCGTAATTTACAAGTTATTTAATAATTGTTTTTGCTTCTTTTAAAATCTTGAAAGTGCGTGCTTAATTACTTATTCAACGATTTAATCTTAGTTGCAATTATTCTCACATATTGATCTAAAGTGTTTCAAACGCGTTCTTTAAAGAGAACAACATATCCATTGAGATAGCGACATCCACAAATTACTTTAATCATATAGAAGTCAATTTTATTTATATATTTTCGAGAATTGTACGATTAAAATAATCGTAAGGTAGATTAATTATTTTGAAATCTGAGTCTGGTACTAAAATAATTAATAAGAGAATTGTGGACGTAGATTTCGAGCTGTGAGATTGAACTACTTTAAAAATCTGTTACGTACTCGTTTATTCTCTTTTTAATCTATCGCTAAATAACTAAAAAGGGATCTAATATACTCTTTAAGTCTATCACGTCCTGATTCACGCACCTTCTTACAGACTATAGTTAACATGTCTAATCTTGAATGCGTGGCCGATATAGCAGTCCCTTTTTTATACGACCTTTCAAATATAAAATGTATAGCAAATTCTTCTTAATAAAATGAACAAACAATGACTTTTGAAGTCATCATATATTAATACACCGTAATAAGTTGTTGTCATCTACTCTGTAATAAATTAAGCCCTCTTCGTTGAGAGTAAACGAAGCCTTACTTATACTGATTTGTTAATGACTTAGATTTTTAAACTACGTCTTATCTTAATCAATATATATATATAAAAGAGAGTTTTTTCGAGCGCTCTCCTTAATTCAAGGAGATTTAGACCAATCATAAAATTACATTAAAAAAATAAATTAAATTGTGAAAATATAGTAATTTGGAAAGAAATAATTATATGAGAAATAATTCCCTTATTTAATTATGAAACATTAGAAAGTTTTTAGCTAAGTCTTTGATTATTATGTTTCATAAAATGTATTTGTCGAAATAATATAAAAATAACATCATTAGTTTCGAAACGAAAAATGCTATCAAATGAGTATAAATATCAAAGTATTTCATCCACTAAAAAAATTCATTTGAAGAATAGATTAAATAATTTGCATTCAATAAAATAAAAAATTGGAAAGAAACAATTATATGACACATAATTTATTTGTTTAATTATGATACATAAGATATTTTTATTAGGTAAGTCTTCAAACCTTTTTTGTGTGTATATATATCAAAAACTGTAGCTTTGTCTTCCAAGCTACCGGGTTAAATAGTTTTAGTTTATTATGTTTTATTTATGATTACGATTTGTGTTATTTTTATTTTTTTCCGTGTATTTGATTTGATATGTGTATTACTTTTGAAAAGTTTTATTTCTTAATTATCATGTTTGTTATTTAACCATAGCTTGATTGAATTCATAATGATCTTTTTTCCCTTTGTATATTGCAGATTTATATTTTAAGTTCAAGATCCGAGTGACTATTGAATAAACTTGATTACAAAATCAATCGAATATGTATCGTGAAAGGTAAAAGAGATATACATGATCTACTGATTATCTTATTTTCATATCAAATAATTATTTATTGTTGTATAATAATATTTACTATTCATCATACTTGATCTTTTAGTTAGTTTCATAATATTAAGTTTTAATTGAATTGTTCATGTCAATTTTGTATGATAATATCTGAAAATCTATATTAACATAATAAAAGAGTGCCAAAAATTTGCTTTAACCCCACCCCAAATTCCCGCCTAAGACATGTATTGTAAATAAATTAATTACAAATTAATAAAGGCAACATTTTAATCATTAAAATATGCATCTACATTTAAGGAGACAATTTACACCTTTATGATATTTACGGAAGTAGTTAAAAAAGGGAAATATAAGTATATTTAATTAAGTTAATCAAATGAGTAATTTTAGAAGAGAAACAAGCTTTACTATAATCCTTTCCCTTATTAAATTTATTTAATAAGATATTCATAATATTAGTCAACACACATTTATATAAATAGAATATATTCTTATGATTTTTTCGTATGAAATAAATCGCCAAATTATTATTTGTAATAATATAAACTGATATATAATCCCATATCGACATATATCAGCAAAATATTTGCAATAATAATAATAATAATAATAATAATAATAATAATAATAATAATAATAATAATAATAATAATAATAATAATAATAATAAACTTTAATTTATTGTTGAAGACCATAAGAAAAGAATTTCGTAAGAAGTTTTTGAAACACAACTATACAAGTTGCATGTAATTAATCGTGCATATATGACAAAGTAATTCAATTTAGCCAACGAAATTATAACTGTTCATGAAAGACACGTATACATATGTGCAATAACGATATCCACCAAAGGTATTAAAATCCCGTGCTTGCACGGGTGCTATACTAGTTAGGTATAAAAAGAATGAACATGGTGTATTAGTTTGATGACAAATTTTCAAATTTTTATTTTTTACTATCCCCTTTTAAAGTTTTTCTTTTAATTCTTTTATAATTAGAAATCAAACTATATACTCCCTCTGTCTTAGTCATTTGTTTACAGTTTGACTTTTTTCCCCTCACAAAAAAGTCAAACTGTAAACAATTCACTGAAACGGAGGGAGTATTTCATATCTATGTACATCTACATAAAAGAGAGTTTTGCTAAGTGTTTTTAGAGTGCCCACACCATAAGTTATTAAATTTGTATATACATTATTATTGATGATTACATTTTTTTTAATTACTTATTAATAAAAGTGAACAACATTTACCATTATTATTTGATAATCTAATAAAAAATATATAACTATTTGATAATTTAATAAATTCAAAACAATTAGTTTTGTATAAAATTAAAAGAAGAACTCTTCTAGAAATAAATTCAATTAAAAGCAATTAACTTTCACCAAAATTTAAAGAACAAAAAAAGTAAGCTAAAAAATATTGAGACCAACATTTTTCCTATTGTTATAATACTAACCTTTAGCCTTTTTCCTAATGTTTTTCAAAATAGTTTAGTTCTCTATAAAAACTTACTTAAAAATATTAAGACTCACATTAGGAAAAATAGTATTTTATTTTAGTTTCCATCTGATATACTTACATTTTTATATAAATTGGAGAGATATTGAGTAACACTTATCATACTTATTTGATAATTTAATAAAAATAATGTAACAACCCGGTTTTTCGTGACTTTAATTAAACTAAGGCGGAATATTAATTAAGTCTATTTATTACAAAACCAGCTGTCATCGTATTACAACTCATTATACATAATAAGAGTCATAGATAAAACAGAGTTTAATCGATTACATTCTCTCAAAATATAAAATAAGGCCTCCAATCCCCTTGTGTAGATCAACAATCAAGTCACGGGGTACCTGGGACTGTTATCAAAAATAGCTTCTTCAGCCCCGCACATTCTAAACAACACATATATACATACAATCATGCAGTTCATAAAGCATAACATAAACAGTTCATTTAAACATGGCAATTAAATTATCAGATCACATCAATTCATATAACACAACAATTTAATCATCAAATTATCCCAATTCATAATCATGAAGGCAAATCATTATCATTTCATTCATATTCGGGGTAGTCGACCCTTTTCAATTATTCATATAGCAACATATACTCGCGAGTCTTGACTACAGAGTGGCTTGTGTACTCTTATGGTAAATCACCCATATGATCCGCCATCAAAGTGCACTAGTTGCTCAGACTCGTACATCAGATCAAACACTAAGTAGCGTACGTGATAACTACCTAATATTCAATACAACATGGATAATCTATCATACGTTGTCCTATGAGCCACAACCAGTTAGGATGGAAACATGCAAAACCTTACAAAAGCAAGGCCTGCGCAGAAGCTGAAGGGCCGGAAACATTCAACGGTCAAGTCATTCAAGCTAAAGATATCAAGTAGGTAATAAGGACAGCCAAATCCCTTGTCTAATGTATGCATACACCACCCTATTGGTGCGACTATTACACTACGACAGATTCCCCGGATGGGAATGGTCATTTTCCAATTACCTCATATGGGCCCGTGAACGAATTCGATTCATAGGGCGAAAGTCACGTTAAATAACGACTGAGAGAGTCATTAGATTACCACTGGCAATTCATAGGGTGCCAAGTGTCCCCATATGCGGCTACCTTTCTAACGATGGCACAATAGATTCGTAACATGACAGACACCCGAGTATTTAACAAGTACTCTCTTTATCGTTTTCTCATTCGTATATACTCAAGTGATAATTCATATTAATTAGTATCGTCGAACTTGTATAATGAAATTTTAATTCTAACAGTTCTTCAGGTAAACGGAACACATAGAAAACTTTAAATAATTTATTCGAGTCCGTTTGTAAATTTTAAATATTTTTACTATTCATTATTTTACTATTCACGTATTTACTATTCACCATATTTTACTATTCATCGTATTTACTATTCATCGTATTTCACTATTCATCGTATTTTACTATTCATCGTATTTTACTATTCCTCGTATTTTATACGTATTTTTATACTTAGTATTTTATTCGTATATTTATACTTAGTATTTTATTCGTATATTTATACTTAGTATTTTATTCGTATATTTATACTTAGTATTTTATTTAGTTACTAAACTAAGCTTATTTTCTTCTAAGTGTAGAATTCTAGTTTTAAAGTCGTTAAGTTCGTTTTGTACTTAGTGATTTTTTTGGAAATATTTTAGGAGTCTAGTTCTAAAGTTGTTAAGTTCATTTTGCATTTAGCGGTTTTGAAATATATTTTAATCGAACTCGTTAAGTTCATTTTGTATTTAGTGATTTTGAAACATATTTAAATCAAGTTGTTAAGTTCATTTTATACTTAGTGATTTAGATAATATTTCAAAAGTAACACTCGGTTAAATTTAGTCATATACTTAACTAATACTTTAGTGGTTTCCATTTTTAGTGAGGTTGTCGTAGTTCATTTTAAATAGTCCGTATGTCCAATCCACATTTAAGCAAAGGCTGTAACACTCGACAATATTCATTTTAATACGTGTAACGTTTATTTTTATCGGTTTCGTTGATTCCTTTTATTAATGATTTAATACATAAACAAATATAAACCTAATTACTAATCAAATTTAGTGACTAAGTGACAAATTCATTTTGATCAACATTGACCTATTTTAAGTGGTAAAACCGTGAGTTGTATAGTGTGTGTCTATTTATTTCTTTTTTTGTTTTTATTAATAAATCATTACTTTAACTAATTAAAATACTTAAGTGATAAAAACGAAAAGTGACAAATTCATTTTAGGTCCAAAAATAGCACCAAAACCGTGGCACACTATGTACTTAGCTTTTTATTTTCGTTTTCTAATTTATCGGTTTTCGACTTAAAGTTTTTATAATCTATTTATTTAGTTTATACTAAAGTGATTTAAGCTAAGTTGAAATTTCACTAAATATTTTATTATGATTATGAATAGTGTTTTTACTTACTTTAAATTTCTAACTTTTGTATTTTAAAGATTTAGCTTACTAAACTTATATATTTAGTTAGGTGTTTATTCACTAATGGATTAATACAACTCTTAACTTTAACTTAATAAAAATTATGAATCAAAACTAGTCATCTACAAGAAGAACATATGAATATGTGATGAGTTCCTAATATTTTTCATAAGAACTTAATTTAGTCAAATTTTCATATGTTTATATAATCTTCTCAAATTTTTCATACAAGTCTAATTTAACTACACTAATCATAATATGTTATTTAGAAAAATTAAAACTAAAAATTGGTCCAAAAACTTCATGAAAACCGTGGGATATACATATATAATTACAATTTTATTTTTTTGATTTTTATACTTCCAATTCAACAACTAATTTATTCTATATCATATATATATTTAATCATGAGTGAACAACAACTACAAACATTAACACACAAAGGGAAAATCATTATAACATAAGAATAACAACAACTCTTCAAGAACAACATAAAACATGTTAACACATTTAAATTCATAACAAATTCATTTTAAGTCCTAAACAAAAACTAATTATATATTCATGTACATATTAGCCTTAGTATTTTAAGCATGCAATTTACAAAAATTAAAACGAAAAATTAAACCGAAAATGGAGGGTTGGCCGTGGGTCTTTAATGGTGAGCAACAATTTTTATTTTTCGATTTTTGTCTCCTAATTTAACATATGATTACTAGGTGATCATAAACACAATAAATATAACACATAACATTTTAGGCATGCGATTTACAAAAATGAAAACTAGTGTGCGGGGACACCTTTAAATTAGATGGTTATCGTCGAGGATCTAAAATAAATTTTAGATCGGATTTTCTTCACCCATAACCCAAGTTCTTCACCCAAAATAATCCAAAAGTTAGCTCCAAAAGACCCACTAATATTACTAGAATACTTAGTAGTTATTAGAAATAATATTAAGGTTTTATTTAATTGGTTTTTGGAGAGAAAACAAAAAAATAAAAGAGAGGAAAAAGGGAGGAGCAAGCTACGACATTATGGAGGGATGTATTTGTGATTTTTGCTCTTCATAACTTGCCTTGTAAGTTGTAGGAAGTTTCCTAAGTTAGTTGTTTAAGTAAAGCATTTTTTGTTATTTAAAGTTTAATTAAAATAAAATAGCATCATCATCAACATCATCACCCATTTAAGTCCACATTACTATTTGGCATTAAAAATGTCTCTTTGTTGTTTTAAAATGTTTTTCACGAAATTAATCAGTTTTAAAAAGTCGGGCGTCAAAAGCGATAAAAGTTAATGTGTGCGCGTTTGATGATTTTTCGAAATATCTCTACTTTAAAATTTTAAGACTAAAACATTTTATTTAATATTGAAGAAAATATTTAAAAGTTGAGGAAGTCGATAAAATTTTCAAAAGCTAAGACGGCGAAAATAGAATAGAAGGTTCGAGGAATGAAATTTGACCTTTGAATGAAATCAGAAAAAATGAATTTAGTTCGGTCTGTCTGATGGTTATGAAAACTGTACCATTAAATCCGTCTCGAAAAATTAGGTGGTTTAGGCTTTTGTTTCGTTAAATTCCGAGTCCGTATGACCACTTTTCGGACCTCGAAAGTTAGCCCCTAAATACTTATACGGGTTGCATTATAAGTAAAAGAAAGTTAGTTTGTTTAAACATTAAATTAAAAGCAAGCTAGAAATGGTGATGAATTAAACTAGATGTGTAAGTGAATTGACAACTTAGTAAAGCAAAGAAAATGGAAGAGGATAACATGGTCATGGATGACCAATATACACGGCTCACTTGAGCCAAAAATGGTTCGGTTTTCGTTCTTGAAATTTTCGGTTTGCGCGCACGCGAAAAGTCTCGAAATAAAATATATGATCTTAAAATAGTGGTTCGAAGTAAGATCAAAAATAAAAATGAAGAAAAACGTTGAAGGGTGATCAAAACAAAAATTGGCCTTAGGATCCTCGAAACTTTGAAAGAAAATCTTATTTGATCGAAACACTTATTTTTTTCGTTGAATGTTATCGAATTAAATCATTATACTCAAACGTCACAAGGTTATCAGTTTTGAATAAGTGTGACTCATTATTTCGGGTTTTAGCGAAAGTGTTAGTTAAATAGAATTTGAATAGTAATTATTTATTAATATAATATGATTTATTAATAAAAATCAAAATGATTTAAAAAAAATTGATGTATAAGTGTTTTGGTACGTGACTTTGGAAGAAAGTCATGGTGACTAAGCCACCAAGGTAGGTCGGCTATTAGGCCAATTTCGGTCTCGTTTTGCGCGTCGAAATTTGTCGTCGAAAATTCGTCGGTGATCCGTCATTTTATTTATCGAGTTCGAATATATAAAAATAAAGTTCTAATTCGATATATATAAAAATGGTTTTAGTTTAGTTGCGTTAGGAATCGTAGGATTTGAAATCGTCGACTTAAATTTGAAAGACGATATAAGTTTTGTGTTGACTTTTATAAATTTTTGAAATGTATTTCTTTTTGAATTCTGAATATAATACAACATACTTTATTTTTCAAAATTTTTATATTTGCACTTAGGAAATTTAGTATTGTTTGGCGAAAAAAATTCAGTCGCATTTTTATTATAATGAAAAAGGATGAATTTAATCTAAGGAATTAAATTCTTTTATAAAATTGTGTTACAAAAACACGGGGTGTTACAATCCTACCCCCTTAAGAAAAGTTTCGTCCCCGAAACTTGAAAAGAGTGGGTAACTGCTCGAGGTTTAAACAAAGCAGTCGAAGAGAATATCGAGATTTTACAAATTTGAAGATTAACAATTGGTTTTGTTGGACCTAAGGGTCATATACTATCAAACATGTAGTATTACAAACTAAACAACATAACTTTGATTTTTACTATTACTAATCAAATTACTATAAACATGACATAAACTAATAAAGATTATCTTCTCAAAATATATAATAAAGATTATTATTACACGAAATATATAATATAAAGATTATTACACGGAAATTCATTATTAAGAAACTATACTTCTAATTAAACAAAATATTCTATTCCTATCATATTATTCTTTATCCAATCTAAATATAATCTCATCCCATCTGATCTCATCCCATAATATAATATTATTTTAATTATACTATTTATACTATTCAAAATATACTCCCAAAATATATTATATTATTATTCTAAACTAAATATAAATATGTCAACAGGTATAGAATATAGTTGAATAATATATACCATTTGACATCACATTTGATTTCTTTTAATGAGTACTCTGTAATTTCGATTTCCTTTATGTATTTTGAAGTTGTTATAATAAGTTAGTCTTACAAAATAAATCATTACTGTTTGAAATATTAACTTCTAATATAAATAATCACTTTGAGACTTCTAAACAAATATTACATATAATAGGTTTTACATAAAAACATAATAATTTTACATTTAAAAAAAGTTTATCAAATAACTCCCAAAAAATAAAATATATTACAAACAACTACGTATTACCGTGCAAGTGCACGGGCACTACACTAGTTAAAATTACTAAATTTTAATTTGGTGAACACCTTTATGTACTGATATATGATTAGATTTATACGCAATTGATGAATAGACAAGAGTTGCGAAAGTTAATTGTTAACTTTTTCACGTTTTTGTAATATATAAAATACTTATATTACTTGGATGTATAATTTTTTTGAATCAACAAAACATAGTATAGTTGATTTTTGGTGCAGAAGTTAATTTTGATATGTGAAAAACAAACAAAAGTTTGCAAAATAAATATTTCGAATACAATGATATGAATATATAAGAGGTAGATATTATCTAAATGTTAAACATCCCAGAATAAAAGTTTCAAACACATTTTATTCATTAACTTCATAAACAATTCTAGTGAAACTATTTGGATAATCGAGTACAACAATGGGTATATAATTATATATAAAGGTTTATTGACAAGCTTTAAAAAACCGCATTTTTTCAAACACCACCTTAAAAAAAAAAAAAAAGTTGTCAATTACTACCTATATTTTTTTTTTTTTTTTTTTTTTTTTTTTTTTTTTTTTTTTTTTTTGTGAAACACGACCTTTTGGCCTGAGTTTGACTTAAGTCAACTTCCGACATTTTGATCATCGAAACACGTTGAAGGTTTGAATTTCTAGGTTTTAATGGTGAAATTTTGGGTTTTGAAGGATGAAAATTCGAATTTGGAGAGGTAAGAAGATATAGATGAAGAAAAAACATGTGTTCCGGTAAGTCAACGTCGGAATTTTGTCAACTCATCCCAAAAGATCGTAGTCGATAAATCAAATCTTTTGTTTAAAGGAAGTGTTTGACACAACTCGTTATTTAAAAGTTGTGTTTGACAATTAATCTTAAAACTTAATACTTTCAATGAATTATATTGCATAAGAACATACTCTGTAACAACCCGGATTTTCCAAACAAAATAAAATAAGAACTAAAAGGTTTTATAAAGGAAAGTAAAATAAAAGCGAGCCACGGTGGCTGAAAAACCGTGGAATCCGGGTCGTCACTAACAGAAAACAACGGTCTAGACTTCAAAGTCTAAACAAACGGGAATAAAATACCCGTGCTAAGACTAACTGTTGAACGAGTTTGACATCGAGAAAAAAAACTAATGTGGTAAACTGTTAGAGTATTAGAGCTATTCTCGCGGTTATCCTCACTCTTCACCCGTCCCGCATGCATACCTGCTGCAAAACATGCAACAGCCACAGTCAGTGGGGAGTAACTAGGTACTCCTCAGTCATATTTCAACATATCCAATATAAACAACAATCCAACATATACATACATCCCAACTGCCTATGACCTATAATCAAAGTATAAACAACCACAAGTAACATATAACCCAAAAGTACAATAAATGTAGAGCAACCTCAAGCTAACTTTTCAAATAGTCAACTCAATCATCAGCCAATTCAACATCCAACAAGCCACTCAAGTCAATCGTAGTTAAATTAGTTCATTAGTTATTTAAACTCAACTGTCATCAACAAAGTGACAATCAACAACCAACAATCAATATCACAAGAGAAAGCACGGAGTACTGGATGCTACAAAACACCCCGGGACGTACAAAAGTCCCAACCCTATGTCGGCATTACAAAAATGCCTTATACAATTGTCTACTTTGGCCAAATCCCACCTCTACAAAATAATGTACCACCCCTACAAAAGAGCGGCGACTAACAAACCGCTACAAAACGACAATCAATAACCATAGTCTCAGAGCCACTACAAAATGGTTGAGAACACACGACAGGCGGCAACCGTCCTACAAAAGCCGTCGTATCTCCTCACGCACGAGCCATAACTGTACCCGTACGCACACTTAACTCAAGCATTCAACAAGCCAACCAATCTCGAGCAAATTCATATTCAACCTCAATTCAATCATTCTTGTACTCAAAACCATCACAACATCCATCCTAAGTACTTTAACAACATAATTATATAAAATTTAATATTCATTCTTATTATAAATTATAATCAACGACGCAATAACAAGCTTAATACGAAGTAATTACCATAATAACTCATAAATAACCATAACAACGATATCCAGCTATCCCACAGTTATCATCTTTAAGTGGCCTAGCAACATTATAATCCCAAATTCAATATGAACAAACATCCCAATTTCATGCTGTTAGACATAATAGTGTGAGACCAACTCAAACAAGACCAAAGATCGCAGCTTTACATCACAAACATCCCAAAGGTCACAACTTTACATTCATGACAACAATCAAAATATCCTCAATCAATTATATGATCTCACACGAGTCAAAATATGGCTAGGGCTACACCCAACTACCTTTTAAAAGCACACAATCATCCTAGCTTTCTTCCTCATCGATTTAGATGATGTCTTCTTCCTGGAATCCTGGAGTTCACCTTCTTCTTGGACATAGAATATAAAAACAAGAGGAAAATAATAAATTTATGCCCTAATAACAAATTATAATCAAAACCCTAATTAAAAATCTAATAATAATCAAGGAACGAAGAATTACCTGAAGATGAACAACTAGAATCGGGTTAAGAAAGACTTAGGGCTAAAAGATGGAATCTTGGAAGAGTTTTAATGGAGTTTTAATGAGGAATTTAATGGAGAAGTAATAAGGGAGTAGAGAGATTTATGAGAGATTAAGGAGAGAAAGGAGAGAGGTTTTATAATTAGAGAATATGAGTTTAGGAAATATGAGATTAGGAAACTTAGGTTTAGGAAATAAGAGGTTATGGAAAATAATTAATTAAAGGTAAAAATTAAATCCTAAACAATCACAAAAACACGCGCAACAAACAAGGGTCTGGGCAGTAGACAGCCGCCGGTCTGCACTGCCGCCGGTGGGCAATGGTGGTCGCCTAACTCGCTCGCCACTCGCCCCTTGGTCGCGCTTTTGCCTCTGTCCGTTTTTTGCAACGCTTTCTCCTTCCCGCGACCCACTAGCGAGTACCATCCTCGCCCCTAGCTTGCCAACACACCTTACCCTCTTCCAAACCTCTCCAAACTCATCCACACACTCGCAACCTCGACAATCAACTTCGACAAACTAACACCCAACACACAAGTTTAAGGAACGACTTTCTCGAGACAAAAATGACTTTCTCGAAACAAAAATGAGAAGATCACATGAAATGAAATATGAATACTAATAAGATGAATTATAAAATATATGAAATAAATCGAGGTGTTACATACTCTGTATTTGATTTGGTTTATAAACATGTGGTCATAATTTTAAAGAGTTTTATTGTATAAGGACATACTCTGTATTGCATAAAAACTATGCTATAATGAGAAGATAATAAACGATTTTTCTACGCATAACAGACTCAAATATTTATTTCATTCTTAGATAGTCATTGTCAAATAACCAAAATATTTAAGCATTAATAATACTCACCGTGTTTTAGTGAATTGTTTTCAGTTTGACTTTTTTGTAAAACGGAAATAGGAAAAGTGTAAACAAATGACTGAGACAAAGGAAGTAAGCGCAAGTGCAATGGGAGAACATATTATAAAGTTCTTCTTAAGCGAACTTATCTTTTACATATTTCAAAGTTTATTACTCTTTCAAATATCCGTTTAAGAAAGCTGTCTTAACTTCCATTTGAAAGAGTTTAATCCTTTTATGGGCGGCGGTGAAGACAATTAGCAAGCGAATAGCTTTCAATCTAGCTACCGGTGTGAAAATTTCATCATAATCAATCCCTTCTTATTGATTATAACCTTGTACCACTAAACGAGCTTCATTGCAAACAATTTCACCCGCATCGTCCATTTTATTTCAAAAGACCCATTTAGTACCAATGACGGTTCTATAAGTTGGTCTTTCAACAAGATGCCAAACACTATTTCTTTCAAATTGTTGAAGTTCCTCTTACATAGTCGATACCCAATTTGGTTCATTCAACGATATTTTATAATTGGAAGGTTCAATGGTATAAAGAAATGAGTGAAATGCACAAAACTTTTGTAAGGAACATCTAGTTTGTACTCCAGTGTTCGCTTATAATATCGTCATAGGAGTGTGAACGTTGATGCTTCCACTTTTTAGAGGCAAATAACAAATTATCAGCAGGCTTTTGAGTAGGTTGATTTTTGGTTTCGTTGGAGGAGAAGTTTCCTTGACTTCGTTGTTAGATAACTCAATCATAGGAGGTAGGTTATTTGTTTCACAGCTTGGGTTATCAGGAGATAATCTGGGTGAATCCCCTGGGCTATCTGATGACAATTTATGGGGTATTTTTGGTTGTTGCGTAGATGATCCTTACAAATATAATCTCCCTTTGGTTCTTCCATTTCTGGAGGATCATTCCGAACAAGCCCTATCTCAAAATCATCATCTTCTCCGTTAGGAATTATTTTATCGAAGGTTTCATATTCATCAAAGATAACATTAATGCTTTCTTCGACACACATAGTTCGTTTATTATATACACTATATGCTTTGCTCTAGCTCGAATATCCTAAGAAAATTGCTTCATCACTACGTGGATCGAATTTCCCTAGTTTGTTCTTGTCATTCTTGTGTACAAATCATTTACTACCAAAACACCTAATTATGTTAGGCTTCCGTCCTCGTAGAAGTTCATATGGAGTTTTCTTAAGAATGGATTTAATGCTAGTTTGGTTATGAACGTAGAAAGAGGTATTAACCGCTTCGGCCCAGAAATTTCTAGGTTATTCACTACATAAAAGAATTGTGCGAGATAAATCCTCTAGTGTCTGATTCATCCGTTAGACTACTCCATTTTATTGAGGTGTGTGAGGTGCAGAAAAATTGTGATCTACACCATTTGCTTCACAATACTCAACGAAGGATGAGTTCTCAAACTCTGTATCATGATCAGTTCTTTTAGAGATAAGATTTGTAGAGAGCTTGTTTTGAGTCTTCTTAATGTTTGTTTTGAATTCTTTAAATGTGTCTTCCTTTAATCGTAAGAAAATAGGCCAGACATGTCTAAAGAGGTCGTCAAAAAGCACAAAGACATACTGTGGAACCCGGGGTGCGGGGATCCAACTCGACGTCTTGCTTAAGGGTGCTTAAAGTTAAAAAGATTAAGTTAGAAAAACCGCCGCCTCTACTTTTAACCCTCATAGATCCGCACAAATCCATGTGAACAAGCTCGAGAGGTTTGCTAGTGCTAACATATTTCTTAGGTTTAAACGACGGTCTTACTTATTTGCCACGAACGCATTTGCCACATAGTGTGCTATGATCTAATTTAATTGACGGAAAGCCTTCAACAAGTTCTAATGTCATTAATTTTTTGATCGAAACTCCACTTACATGTCCTAGGCGTTTATGCCATATGTTCGGATCGTCTTGAGAGACACTCATTCATATCACGGAATTACTAAGTATTTTAGTAAATCCACTATGTACACACTTTGATGTCATCTCCCTTCTAGTAGTATTTGAGTAGTTTTGTTACGAGTTATGCGACATCTATCCAAGTGAAACACAAATTTGTTTCCATTGTCACAAAGTTGAGAGATACTAAGGAGATTATGTCTCAAGCCTCTTACAATATAGAGATTGTCTATAGAGTAAGTTGGTGAGAACTTAATCTTTCCGATCCTTATAATTTCACCCTTTTGGTTATCTCCAAAGGTTACATTCCCTCCTTGATAGTCTTCAACTTTCACAAACTTGCTCTTATCTGCCCTCATGTGTCGTGAGCAACCACTATCTAGGAACCATTGATTTCTCGCCCCCATCATCTACAAGAATTAGAAGTGAGGTTTGGGTCCCCACTTTTTATTGGGTCCTTGTTTGTTAATATGCAAGAGATCTTTACGTAGCCATATAGACTTACTAATACATTAGGTAATAAATCTTTTCTTATCCAAAATTGTTTCACCTTTGGTTTAGTTAGTTGAGGTCGTTTAGTTTTGTACTCACAATTCCGATTTATATGTTCTTGACATTTTTCACAATCATCAAAGACATGACCCGTATAACCCCGGAAGTTACAAATAATGTATTCGGGAAGATTAGCGTATTTTCTTTTGCGGAAGTTGGTATTGGTGGGTTTAGGCTTAGTAAACTTTTGTTTTGAATATCTGATCAGTGCTATTTATATACGTTATATGCCCCCGGTTTAGTCGCATTTAGCTGGCATTTTGTTGAGTTTATTATGACTTTATGAGCTATTTGCTATATTTCTCGATACTGCTGCCTTTTATTTACATTTTGCAGGTTTTGGTGGTTTTGAGCCAAAACCCGAGACAATTGGAGCGGACACGAGATTTGAGTCGACAAGACCAAGCTCGAGCTTACACGGGAGCTCGGGAAGACGAACGAAAGACAAGAGATCAAAGGAGGCCACGAATAACCAAGGACCAAATCATAAGAATGAAGAGGAATGAAGCCCAAGATGAAGAGAAGAGAGCCGGCCCATGAATTGGGACCAGCCGGTCCAGCCAGGCCGGCAGCCGGCTGTGAGGTGTATTTCGTCGGGTTTTGTTTTATTTCGTGTTTAATTCTTGGAAAATATATATATGATTCTTAGGACGAAAACTGGACTTCTTATGCTTTATTTACAAGTTTTTAGTTAGGTTTAGTTTACTGCTTAAGTTTTATTCTCTCGTTTTTACATACTCTCAAAACTCAATTAGTTAGTTTCAAGATCGATTTACTTTGTAACCGCCGGTACTTTACCTTAATCCAGGTTTATTTTAATCTTTATTATTCATTCATCATGTTTACTCCTATTGATTTTGTTATTTTGATTTTTATTATGAGTAGCTAATTCTTCTGTTGGGACCAAAAACCCAGGCTGGTCCAGAACCCTGGGCCAGGCCTAGACGGGTACAGGATCCACAGCCAAGACCGTAACGCATGTGACTAGACTAGGATGACAGACAAAACAATGGTGCAAGTCAGGAGAGGAAAAGTAAAGATGGGCCAAGCCCAACAAAAGAAGTAAACATCAAAGAAGAAAGCCCAAAGACTCGGCAGCAACCCTAGAGGAAGTTGTTGAAGGACTTAGTCAAAGAACAAAAACGAAGCCATGAAGATAGGAACCGCTGGAGAATTTGATGGAGAAGTTAGCTACAAAGGGGGAGAAGAACGTTGGACCCTAGAGCACTATAAAAGGAGTAGAATTCAGAGAGAAGGGGCATTCATTATTCACATCAGAAGACACACTACTCAATTTTACTACTTTCAAACACAATTCATAAGCAACTAAACACTTTGTCTTTGTTTTACGCCTTTATTGTATTCTGTACCAGTTGGTCCAGACTCTGTACTTCCTGAACCAGAACTAGTGCATAACCTCTCCTGGCTTGGCGCCCGTGGTTTTCCCTTAACATTTAAGGGTTTTTCCCACGTAACCATATCGTGTGTCTTGTTCTATTTTCGTTGTCTTTTATACATTCTAATCCCAAAATTACGAACAACATAAAGCTAAACCTAAAGGATAATATTAGTAGATCCACAATCACTTAAACGAACCGTGTGAGAAAATCACCCCGAACAGATTGGCGCCGTCTGTGGGGATACTAGTTTATTAATCCTATAACATTTTCCCAATCAACGAGATCAACCAACGCGAAAGATGGAAGGTACAAGTGCAGGCTGAAGCCGTCAAGCTCCAGGAAGAGTTGCAACAAGCCAAACAAGTTGCGAACAGCCAAGAAAGTCGCAGAGGATGCTAAGGTCGAGGGTCGCATATCGGGCGAGGCAGAGATCGGCCTAAAGAAGCAATTGGAGGCCTGCCGCACGTAAGAAAGCCTCAGGATCCGAGGATCCCACCAGATACACCATTTTCCTCGACGTGATCAAACAACTTGACTTCTCTACTTTCTCTTCTGCAGGGTCAAAAGGCACAAAAGGCGATCCACTCCATGTAGAGGAAGACCAAGAGAACAACGGTGCAGGTGGAAGCGGTGAACCAAAGACACCAGAGGGAGTAAGTGCAGGCCAGGTCATGGAATACATGATGATGGAGATGCAGAAACTCTCAGAGTTGGTACGAAAGGTTCCAGGACTTCCACCACCCATTGAAGAGGCAGCACCAGGGAGCTATGCTGATTCACCCTTTGATAACTGCATTGCAATGGTCGAGATGCCAAAGAGGTACTCAGCACCCAACCTAAAGCTCTATGATGGGACAGCAGATCCTCTGGAACATGTTGCACAGTACAGGCAGAGGATGTTCAACGTTCCTATTCCAGCAGAAAAGAGAGAGGCTTGCATGTGCAAAAGCTTTGGTTCAACCTTGACTGGTCCAGCCCTCCAGTGGTATATCAACCTGCCAATCAAGACCATCAAGTCCTTATGAGTCGATCAACCTTTTCAACATCCGCTCACAAGAGTGGCAGTTGTTGGAGAAGCGGACCGGTTGATCTGCATCGGTCATCGTAGCGAACGAGTCTCTAAGGGACTTCCCGCACCGCTCAACAAGGAGAAAGTGTCCATCCCAGATGTGACATCGCACTCCGCCATCGAGGCCTTCAGGCAAGGTTTGGTAAGAGATTCGATCTTTATGTTGAACTAACCCGCTACCCTTGTTCTACCTTTGAGGATGTACAAAGCTAAGGCTCGGCCCGATCAGGGTAGAAGAGGACCCGCTCAGATTCGAGCACGATATCCAGAGGACCAGGGTAGGCCGAACGAAAAGTCACCACCCAGAGACACAGCAACAACAGGCGTGGTCCATATCAGAGGCCAAACCGGAGGGAGGCAAACGCCGTGGGTGAATGACCGATGCACCTGCAGTTCCACCTCCAGCTTCGTAGTAGCATCGCTTCAGAGATCTTCCAGATCGATCCACAAGATGGACAAGCTAGGTTCAGCAGTCAGATGGCCAAAAGCAAGCGAGAAGCCCAACCCAAGGAGGGACACAACCAAGTGGTGTGAGTACCATTCTGATATTGAACACACCACAGAGGATTGCATAGCTCTCGTGAGGAAGTAGGCTCATCTACTAAAGAATGGTCACCTGAAGGATATCTTGCCCGTAAAAGCAGGAGGAAATGTAGATGAACGAGATGAGCCCAGAGATCTTCCTCCACCACCACCAACCCATGAGGTAAAATTCATCTCTGGTGGGTCAGATATTTGTGGACTAACATATTCTGCTGCAAAGCGTGTAGCTTTGGAGAACAGGCAACAGCCACCAGCAGGACAAGCAGGTCCAGTCCAGGAGATCGTGTTTGATGAGTTAGACCTACAAGGAGTGCATGGGCCACACCACGATGGACTGGTAATCAAGATCCAGATTGGAACCTGCATGGTCAGAAGAGTCCTGGTAGATGGAGGCAGTTCAGTCAACATCATCATGATGGAGGCGCTGGAAGCTATGGGGCTGAAAGAGTCTGATGTAACGAAGAAGTCCGGCGTCCTGGTAGGGTTCAGTGGAGAGACAAAGCACAGCTTGGGAGAGATCACCCTACCAACCTATGTGGAAGGAGTCACCTCTTTCGAGAAGTTCTGCGTGATAGGCGCTCGTCCTCATACAACGTAATCTGGGGCGACCACGGATCCACAACCTCAAGGTCAGACTCTTCAACGCACTACCACGGTGCATAAAGATACCATCAAAGTGGGGGACAGCAACGGTTAGAGGAGAGCAACAAGCGACAGAGTGTTACAGGACTGACCACGAAACCTCCTAGTCGAGGTAAGTCCCTCGTGATAGCAATTAAAGCGACTGTCAGTGCATTGAGAATCTGTCCCAGCATGAAGACAGATGAAATTGTTTTGGTGAAGAAAGACTGACAGAAGGTTACGGTTGGTTCGACGCCTCCAGGTAATCGACCTGCTTTAATTGACTTTACGAGGAAGAAAGAGCATTGTTTTGCCTGGTCCCATTTTGATATGGTGGTATAAGTTACGATGTTATTACACACAAGTTAAATATTGACCCAAGTTTTAAGCCTGTGAAATAAAGCGCCGGAAGTTTGCACGAGCGTAATGAGATTGTGAACCAGGAGAGTACGAAGTTCTTTGGACATGGACATGATTAAAGAAGTAATGTACCCAGATTGGTTGGCAAATGTAGTTGTGGTCCGAGGAAAAAGAATGGCAAGTGGAGAGTATCGTGGACTATCTGGACTGAACAAGGCGTGCCCAAAAGATTCATTTCCACTACCACACAAAGATGCCATGGTGGACGCCACCGTAGGACATGAGTCTTCGACATTCATGGATGCAATCTGGCACGGATTCAACGGATCGGGATGCACCCTCGGACCAGGAGCATACAGCGTTCATGACCAAGCGAGAGGAATATATTGCTACAAGGCTATGCCTTTTGGACTAAAGAATGCAGGTGCAACATATCAAAGGCTGGTGAACATGATGTTCAAGGACCAGATTGGAGATACAATGGAGGTCTACATTGATGATATGGTGGTGAAATCAAAGAAAGCTGAGGATCACATCCAGGACCTGGAAAAGGCATTTGAGATTCTGGAAAAATATAATATGAAACTAAACCCTACTAAATGCACCTTTGGTGTCACTGCAGGAAAGTTCTTAGGCTATATGGTGACAAAAAGTGGCATAGAGGCTAGTCCAGAGCAGATCTCAGCAATAGTCAACTTGCAGTCCCCCCAGAACTCAAAAGACGTACAGAAATTGACTGGAAGAGTAGCAGCGCTGAATAGATTCATCTCCAGGTCTTCTGAAAGGTGCAAGCCGTTCTATGATCTTCTAAGAAAGAATAAACAGTTCAACTGGGGGACAGAGCATGAGAAAGCATTCCAGGACCTGAAAGCATACCTATCATCAGCCCCACTTTTATCCAAGCCTGAACCGTGGAGTCACCGGGTCCTCAGACTGCCTGCAGAATGTGTAAAGCCCTGTAAGTGCAGTCCTGGTGAGAGAGCCAGATGGACAGCAACATCCGGTGTATTATGTAAGTAAGAGTCTTCTGGATGCTGAGACCAGGTATTCTGTATTGGAAAAATTTGTTTTGGCTTTAACTGTTGCCTGTACCAAATTGCGTCCATACTTTGAGGCGCATCATATTATCATTCGTACTAATGTTCCTGTGAGATCAGTACTGTCTAGACCAGAACTTTCAGGTCGCATGTCAAAATGGTCAGTAAAGTTAAGCACCTACGATCTATCTTATGAGCCCAGAACAACAATCAAATCTCAAGCTCTAGCAGACTTTGTGGCTGACTTCACTCCCACACTAGAAGAGCAGGTAACAAAGGAGATCTTCCATCTGGACCAGAAAGCTTGCAGACACAGGGAACTACGGATGAGATGGTTCACCAACATTAGGGTAAGTCTTGGACTGGGTGTGGCCTTGAAGCCGCCACAGGGGGACAAGATAGTACAGGCTGTATCCTGTGAATTCAGGACTACCAACAATGAAGCTGAATATGAGGCACTAATAGCAGGACTGAATGTATGTCTGGACATGAAAGTCCAGAATCTAAAGGTAAAACTAGACTCTTTGCTGGTAGCAAACCAAATCAACGGTACGTACGCTGCTAAAGATTCTAAGATGATTGCATATCTTGATTTAGTCAAAAACCTTTTTGCAAAATTTACTAACATTGAGGTTGAGCAAGTCCCTAGAGATCAGAATGTGCAGGCAGATGCTTTGGCTAACATTGGATCAGCATTTGAACCTGGTGCGCTGGACAGTATACCAATTGTACACGCCCTGGAACGGTAATCCGTAAAGTACGGCGATCCTACGAGAACACACCCAGGTAACTTCGTAGCTGGACCAAACCATATTACGAATGGCTGGTCCAGAATAAGCTACCACAGGACAAGATCGAGGCCAGAGCGTTCAGAATCAAGGCATCCAGATACACAATCATACAGGGCATACTATTCGTAAAGGTCCTTTAATCCGGGATCAGACTGGCCGCCTAGAACGACACCAGGTCGACAAGACTATCAGAAATACACGATGGATACTGTGGAAACCACACAGGTGGTAGAAGCATGGTCAACAAAATTTTGCGAATGGGGGATTACTGGCCCACAATGGAAACAGACAGCATCCAGTATGCCACAAAGTGTGACGCCTGTCAAAGGCATGGTCTGAAATACATCAACCTCGCATGCACCGTGACTCAATATCAGCGCCATGGCCATTCATGAAATGGGGCATGGACTTAGTTGGCAAATTACCAATGGCTCCGAGCGAGAAGGTGTTTATGCTAGCAATAATGACTACTTCTCTAAGTGGATAGAGGCGGATGCATACAAAAGCGTCGCGAGAAAAAGAAGTTATAGCCTTCATAAAGAAAAACATCATCAGCAGGTATGGAATTCCTCCAGAAATAATATGTGTCAATGGACTTGCATTCGTGGGAAACAAGACCAGAGACTTCTGTACAAAGTGGAATATCAACTTGGTCACCTCTGCACCAAGATACCCTCAAGCAAATGGACAGGCTGAGTCCAGTAACAAAATTGTGATCAACTGCATCAAGAAGAAGCTGATGGAGAAAGCAAGGGAGATGGGTTGAAGAGGCGCCACCGGTACTATGGGCGAGCAGGACCACGCCAAAGAAGCAACAGGACAAACTCCATACTCAATGGTTTATGGATGTGAAGCCGCACTACCAATAAGTGCACATTCAGCGATCGGTATGGACTCAATACATTTTCTCGAGAATAATGAACTACTCTGTGATGACCGGATCTGACCCAAGAGCTCGGAGACTTAGCAAGAAGTAAGGTTAGCAAGATACCAACAATCTGTGGGCCGTGGTTACAACAAGAATGTGAGAGTACGAATGTTCAGGACAGGAGATCTGGTCCTGAGAAAGGTATTTCAGAACACAAGGGACAAGGCTGCAGGCAAGTTAGCCCAACCTGGGAAGGCCCATACCTTATTGATTCAGCAACTGGGAAAGGCTCTTACAGACTACAAACTCTGGAAGGAGACATGATCCCAAGACCTTGGAATACACTCCACCTCAAGCTCTATCACATGTAAAGTGCCCTGGACCAGCTTATCTGGTAATGTACAAAACTCAAAACTTTTCCTTTACAATTTATCCTATACAATTGTACTGACTTGAGCGTTGGAAAGCCGTTGGCTAACGCCAACGGTCAAACCCTGACCCTCTTTTTGTGCAGACAAAGCAGAACAGAAATCTGGTCCAGCCCAGAACCAAAGACAAAGACAAAACCTTGGGCTCCAGCCCCAGTACGACTGCAACAACGGGACAGGGAGTAATGTCCGTTAAGGGAGCCCCAAAGTGTAAGTCGCCTAAATTCTCAAACGCATGCATGCTACTTTACAAAATTCACAACAAATTATATGCGCATCATAACAAAGACATATCAAAAACATAGACATAGCATAACATATAACAAAGTCTTATCGACATCAGAAACTAAGAGTCAGCCCATGCCTGTGCATGGACACAAAAAGAAGTCTAAAAACAAACAAACAAAGTGCAAATACTTACAGGCCAAAAATCAACAGGGGACATTCCCCCTGGCAAATTCAGAATATTGTTCAGAAAACATAAACAATCAACATAAGTGTGGTTCAATTAGTACCATCATCAGAATCACCTGTCTTTTCAATACTCTCCCGCGGGACCCGGCGTTGGAGGGCCCAGGACTTGTCGTGGCGGCACGGAATCTCCAACATCAGCACCAACACTTGGACCAGCAATAGCTCCAGCACCAGGTTGTACAGCTGAAGTAACCTCAGCCTGCTCAGGAATAGCTTCATCAGGGAACAATTGCTTAAAAGTGGCAATCTCCGCGGAAAGATCCCGAGGCGACGAGCCTCGGGTGGCATTCATCATCTCGATCTGGTGCGAAGTGTGTGGAAGATGCTCATGGTCCCTTACCGCTTTGCATTATGTCTTTATGCGTCTCCCTTAGGTCCTCAGCTCCTGGTCGATTCACTCAATGTGGTTGTCTGTTCTTTGGATCCTCTTGAAATGAATCTTATCCATCTCAGCCAGCTTCCCACACCGGTAGTTCACACTCTCAAGCTCCTTCCTGGCGATCTCAAGGGAAGAGCGAAGCACCTCATTCTCAGCCTCAGCTTTATTCCTGCCACTCTCCAAAATCGGACCAGTGGAACCAAGGCTGTGAGACATGACCAAAGAACTACAGAATCTGAGCACAAAATCAAAGTCATATCAAAAACAACTCTGAACAAAAACAAAAATATAAGAAGGATACAAACCTGGGCACAACAGCCCACCATCTTGTGCGCCAGGCGTGCGAGGTCGAGCGGCAAGTGCGGAAAGACAGAGCGACAAAACTCTCACTCAGGGGACTTCCCAAGGAAACATACTCAGTTGGCTTTGAGAATGCGAGGAGGGATAAAGACAGGATTCATCTGAGGTAACTTCCCTTTCTTCCTTTTCTTCTGGTCAGGGGCAGGTACAGGAGATTCAGGAACCACTTTGGTAGACCTGGTCTGAACCCCCTCTGGCGCCTTCCTCTTGGAAGACTCAGAAGCGGGGGCCACCAGGCTCACAGCAGGGACAAAGCTACCACGGACCGTAGCCTCGCGTGCACGGGTAATCGCGTGATAATATCCTCCATGGATAAAAAGTTCTTCTTGCTGGATCCAGTCGCTGGGGTCATCATTGGAAACAAGATACGAGAGAATGCCAAGCAAATGAACTCATGAACCAGAGAGAAAGAATCGATGCAGATGCGCGGCGGGCGCGGACCTCGAGGCGGACCAGGAATCTTCAGTGGGGGCAGAGTTGAGTGGCCACTGGCCCCAGCAAGTATAGAGTTCAGCGGGGTCACATGGATGGGAGTTTGGTCAAAGTGACACATCTTGCTCACCGTGACCCCACTCACCGACTTTTCACCCTCCTCGGGCACAGCCTCTTCCTCATCTTCAGACTCCTCCTCATCCTCCTCGGTCTCCCCACCATCACTAGCATGCTGCTCAGGGGCAGGAACCACTTCAACAACGTCATCATCATCGTCATCGGGACGCATACACTTGGGCCAGGCCCTCTTGTCGTGACGGCTCGAGAACGCCTGAATCCTCTTCTTCGATGCAGGATCGTCAAGGGTAGGGACCCAGTCAGAAACTGCAAAACAAATCCACAACAAACCTAAACAAAAGGAAATCAAAGGAAAGAATGAGTTAGAGAGAGAAACAAAACAAAAACTAGGGTATATATAGAAGACAAAAGGAAATTAGATGGTTTTTTACAAAAATAAACGCGAAGAGCGTGATCGACTCACGACATGGCGTCGCGCGATACATTGGCGCCAAAATAGGCGCACTTCCCACAAAAGCCAACTACTTCTTTAATTACAAAGTCCAGGACTCAGGACCAAAGGCACAGCAAAACAGAAGGATCCTGGGCCAGGTTCAGCCCTGGAACAGGATCAAGGACAGAAGCATCTCCTTACCCCCGATTCGGGACTGTAGGGCAAGGAGATGGGGACAAACTTGTTGGGACCAAAAACCCGGTGGTCAGAACCCTGGGCCAGGCCTGAAGCGAATCTGAGATCCACGGCCAAGACCCGAAACGTTGACAAACACTAGGCGGGACCAGACAAAACAAAGGTGCAAGTCAGGAGAGGAAAAGTCAAGATGGGCCAAGCCCAACAAAAGAAGTAAACATCAAAGAAGAAAGCCCAAAGACTTCGGCTGACCACAGAGGAAGTTGTTGAAGGACTTAGTCAAAGAACAAAAGCGAAGCCATGAAGATAGAATGCTGCATTTGGAGAATTTGATGGAGAAGTTAGCTACAAAGGGGGAGAAGAACGTTGGACCCTAGAGTACTATAAAAGGAGTAGAATTCAGAGAGAAGGGGCATTCATTATTCACATCAGAAGACACACAACTCAATTTTACTACTTTCAAACACAATTCACAAGCAACTAAACACTTTGTCTTTATTTTACGCCTTTATTGTATTCTGTACCAGTTGGTCCAGACTCTGTACTTCCTGAACCAGAACTAGTGCATAACCTCTCCTGGCTTGGCGCCCGTGGTTTTCCCTTAACATTTAAGGGTTTTTCCCACGTAACCATATCGTGTGTCTTGTTCTATTTTCGTTGTCTTTTATACATTCTAATCCCAAAATTACGAACAACATAAAGCTAAACCTAAAGGATAGTACTAGTAGATCCACAATCACTTAAGCGAGGCAGTGTGAGAAAATCACCAGAACATCTTATTAGGGTTTGAGGGAATTTGTGCCTTGGTTCAGGAACATGTTTTTAGATTAAAGCTGGTTGAATATATTGTGCAATTGAGTTTCTTTCTACGCGTTTTATGCGATTGAATTAGGATTATTTACTTTGATTAACGATTTGTCTGAGTTTAATTGAACCTGAGTAAGTTTTCATTTAAGATCGAAAGCCGAGTTAAAACTAGACTTACGCGAGACTGATAAGTTGAATTTAGCAAGTTGCGAGAGCCCGCTAAATTTGCTTAAGGCTAAAATTGACTCGAGAGAGCGTTTTCTAAACCTAGTCATTTGCATAGTTTATTGCTTCCTTCTTATGAACTTGAGTTCCTGAATCATTGTCATAATGAACCCGATGCCCTAATCTTTCCCCTCATATATTTCTACTTATCTTCGTTATTTGCTTTGCTTTAGTTTATAGCCTTAAAACAAACCCTTTTTCACACCCTTGACTTAGACCTGTTTACTCCGTCTTTAGCTTATAACTGCACCGTTTCTCTGTGGATACGATCCTACTTACCACTAGCTTCCGTTAGTTGTTTGCTTAGGTTTATTTTGATTGAGGCGTGACGACTTAGCCTTGTCAATTTTGGCCAGTTCTTGCGTGAAACGGCTTTGTTAGTTTTAGTTATTGTTAGTTGTTACAGGTTTTTCTCTCTTGTCTCAAGGAACCTAGTTCCTTGAGACCGTTTCTCATTGTTTGCTTGTAGTATCGTTTATGCACAGGTCACCCACAGGTTTAGTTCCATTTGAGCCTGAACCTGAACGAGCGTTACATAGACTACGCAAACAAGCTATTAAAATCGTTGATCTTGACATCGAGGAAGCGTCGCATTCGGAGTCTAGTGCAACGCAATCGTCCCACGAAGAGGACACACCTCCAGTTACTCCAACTTCTTCTCCACCACGCGTGACTATGCCGAAACTATATAGTCACTCGCTACCCAAGACCGAGTCGATCCCGCAAGGATTCACGATACCAAATACGGTCCAAGGGAATTTCGAAATTCGCCCCGCCTTTCTTTCTTTGGTGGAGCGTAATCAGTTCGGCGGCAATCCTACGGAGGATCCCGGGAAACACATGCAGGTTTTTACGGATTACTGCTCGACAATTAAGCAGAATGGGATCACTCAAAATCAGATTCGGGAGATGCTATTCCCTTTCTTTCTACGCAACCGTGCGCGGGATTGGATCACGGATCTTGGCAAAATTGCTGCGGGAATTACGGATTGGCCAAGTCTCGCTCTTGCTTTCTACCGCAAGTACTATCTGGAGCGGACTAACCAACTCCGTAGTCAAATTCAAGGGTTCCAGCAACACTTTGATGAGACACTAGCTGAGGCATGGGACCGTTACAAACGGTTAATTCGTGAATGTCCACACCACGGGCTAGGCGATTGGTTGGTGATTATGACGTTTTACAATGGGTTGTATGCTGAGAGTCGCGCTATACTTGGCTTCGCCGCGGAGAGTCGTTTAGCTTAATATCTGGCGATGATAAAGCGTGGCAAACAATTGAGAAATGGCGGTTCATTCGGCCCGATTCGGGAAGCCCGCAGGGCAATTCACGGTCGCACATAATGGCCAGTGGAAATGAGAGTTTAAATGCGATTAAGAGTCAACTTTCTGAGTTAAATAGGAAGTTTGTTGCTATGAATGGCGGCGGTTCTTCAAGTGCTCAGGTGAATGCGGTTACAGGGCACGATTCGGGGTATTCGTCGGGGTATCTTTGCGCCCAGGGAAGCGAGTTTACGCTTACCAATCCTATAATCAAAACTTGCCCTACCAAAATCAGCCGGGTTACGACCGAACACTCCTATCATATCGTAACCAACACGTCATAAACCCAACTACCCAACCACCCCAGACCCCGCCTTATACGCCCCCGCACAAGACTTTCCAACAACAGCCACCGAATTTCCAAAAACCTGTCTATACACCACCACAACCCACAAGTTCAGATCCTATGGCGAGATGAAGGCCATGATGATGCGAGATCTGACCAGTGACAATGGGCGTCTGAAGTCACAAGAAATGATGTTGCGGCGGATGCCTGAGGATGGGCAAGCTAAGACGCGGCTATAAAGATGTTGGAGAATCGGGTGGCTCAACTAGCCACATCCTGGCGTCAGCGTCAGCAGGGTTCGTTGCCATCACAAAGTAATCCTCCTAACCCTCCTCACGATCTGACATGCGCGATTACATTGAGGAAGCGATGCGATCTATGATGAGCAGGAAAAAGGCGTATGACCGGTCGGCCGGCGTGGATCGTCAGCCATTTGGACTGGCTTCTTTGCGAGGAAAGATGATTCGGGTGTTAATTCTGGTATTCCTGTAGCTACTCCAACGCCCCCGATCAAATTAAGCTCCCGTTTAGGGTCGACAAAATGCCGGTCGGTGAGTTTAAGAATTTCGTGGATGTCATCAAAGAGCTTCAGGTAAATGTCCCTTCCCTTGACCTTGTGACTCAAATCCCCGCGTACGCTAAATTTTTGAAGGAAGTCTTAGCTAGGAAGCGTAGGCTAGATGACGTCTCGGCAGATTTGCTTTTGTGGGGAGAGCTGGCACTGGGTTGCGGGGGTAGTAAGCGCTAAACTTAGTGATCCGGGACCTTTTCCATCCCACGCTCCATAGAATGCGTTTGTGGTCGAAATGCTTTATGTGACCTAGGAGGCGAGTGTTAGTGTCATCCACTTATTCAATGTGTCAAAGATGAACATGGCGACTTTGGGACCCACTCACATTACTCTGCGGATGGTGGCCGGATTACATTAGCGTCCCTTAGGTGATACGCAAGGCGTCCCGTCTGAGGTTGGGAAGTTCTTTATCCTGTGGACTTTGTAGTGCTCGACATGCACGAGGATGTCCACATTCCCATTATTTTGAGGAGACCGCTTCACGCCTGCTTTGGTGCAGTTATAGACGTGGGCAATAAGACCTTAGCATTCACGGTGGGGGGTGAGAAGCTTACTTTCACCCAATCTAGTACTCCACGGTCTCCTATGCGTCTAGAGTCGGTTTGCTCTATTGATTCTGTACCTCCGTCTCACTCTACTGGAGACACTTTGGAGGTTTTGCATGTCTCTTCTCCGTGTGCAGGTTCTTTACAGGATAGCTGCAAGGATGGTTTGAGCGGGAGGTTTGGAGAGCCATTCCGGGATGGAGCCCCTTGCGTGATGGACTATGCTGCTTTGCTTCAAGATGGGGGAATTTTATGGCGAACGGATGCTGTTTCGCCGAGTGAAGCTGTTGCAAATGGCCAACGACCTTGGCCTGATTATACTTGAGTTTTGAAGCTTTGGAGAGTCGTGCGCGACTATAAACCAGCGCTTCCGGGAGGCAACCCGATGACGTTGTAATTTATTGTACTTTGTTTGGTTTGTTTTTTGATGACATTTTACGGTTTTTATTGAGCGCGCGAGGACGAGGGTGTTATTGTGTAATTTTAGCGCGCAGGTACTTCAGGACTTTTGTCCTTAGTATTTTTGAGAAGACGTTACGAGGAAGCATCAGTGGTCGGCCGGCGGTAGACCTAGGCCAGGCACCATAGCTCAAATTTGAAGCAGAAGAAAAAAAGCGAAAAAATTGAAAAATTACATGGGGCCGTGGCCACCCGTCTGGGCCGACCCCATGCCCTATTTGTTTCGTTCGTTTATTCTTGCGTGCTACTCAGAAGTACTTCATGCATTTGGGTGAATTGGGCGCATATCATTGGATTTATAGCCGCGCTCCATGCTTAACCGGTTTGGGAGCTCAGGCTTAATAATGTGAGCTTTCTTACTCTTTTCCTCGCTTTAATTTTCTACCGTCTATTCTTTGTCACTACGCTACATGTGTGGTTGTCTTTGTTTTCCACATTGAGGACAATGTGTGATTCTGGTTTGGGGGACGAAAGCACTTTTGCGCTTTTCATTTGCATTTTCATTTTGTTTGCATTTATATAAAAATCCAAAAAAATTAAAAAATTCAAAATACAAAAATACGAGTCTTTTTGTTCTTATTGGTCGTCTTAGCAACCTTTTGTGCAGGATTAGCTTTAGTGTCTTTTGAGATACGCTCTTAGTCGCTATGTTGAGTCTCTTGATTGTGTTGATTTGATATGCTTTGCTTACCCTTTCCTTTCATCCTTGAGATGATTTGAGTAGACTTGCTTATATTTGGCATAGGACATGTGACGTAGACGAGGCGTGTTTCTTAGACTACCCATCCACTTGACATTGTACATACTCGTACTAGTGAAATGAAAACATGAATCTATGTCATTGTCTGAGCCTATTTGTTCTTAATTGATCGAGCACTGCGCGAAGAGGTACTTGTCTTTGGTTACTATATTATATTAACTCCACATTAGCCAAATGGCCTACTTTTATGCCCCTTTAGATTTAGGTCCCGCATTTGTAGCCCGTTCTAGCCTTTGTAGCCTGTTTTTGAGCCACATTATATATATATTGAGCTACATTCCAGAATTATCTTACCCAGGCTGATCAGTTGCATTAGGGATTCTATGTTATCACGGAGTATTCGGTTGGGAAGGAAGTGGGTTAAGTCCGTGATTGATTATCTTGTGAGTTGGAGTTATGGGTTGGTGCTTTAGCAAGTATTTCCGTTAATTATGCGCTTTCCTACATGTTTCAAAGTTTCACCCGATCTTATTTCATTTCAAGTTGAGAAGAAAAAAAAAAGAGCAAAAATCCAAAAAAAGAAAAGAAAAGAAAACAAAAAGAAAGAGTTGGTTTGTGTATACGTTATTTCAATTCAATAAAGGATCGGAAGTGTTAATAGGAAGCGATGTTTTATCATGTTTATACGGGAGTTATGGTTTATTTTGAATGGTGAGTTGGGGAGGAGTCGTGTTTGGTTGTGGTTGATATATTTAGATGCAGCTGTTAAGTCGTTGAGCTCCACATATCCAAATACATTCTCCACCTTTATACCCTTTTGACCCGAGCCTAACATTACAACCCTTGGAAACCTCGCTCGATGTGATTTTGAGACATTTTGGGTGACGACGTGCTTAGTTCGAGTAGTTTTCCTAGTGTCGACGTTCGTGAGATTATTTATAGTCTCAGCGTTAATGTGGACGCATACGGTCGAAAGTCTTTGCATGGAGTTTGCGCCATTCTGTTCCGCCATCTTATGTTTGTTCAGTTTGCTCCCTAACTCTTCAGTTCATTAAGCTAGTATTGATCTGATTCACTTTTGTATGAGTCGACGATACTTGAGACTTTGAGTTGCATTTTCCTGTACTAGTTTGTCCTCGTGATATTGTGCTATGTTTGGGTAGTTTGCTTGAGGACAAGCAAAGGTTTGGTTTGGGGGAGTTTGATCAGTGCTATTTATATACGTTATATGCCCCCGGTTTAGTCGCATTTAGCTGGGATTTAGTTGAGTTTATTATGACTTTATGAGCTATTTGCTATATTTCTCGATACTGCTGCCTTTTATTTACATTTTGCAGGTATTGGTGGTTTTGAGACAAAACCCGAGACAATTGGAGCGGACACGAGATTTGAGTCGACAAGACCAAGCTCGAGCTTACACGGGAGCTCGGGAAGACGAACAAAAGACAAGAGATCAAAGGGGGGTCGAATATCCATTCTGTTCGCAGTATAGAGCGATAAAATTAGAATGTTAGGATATCAGGCAAGAGGCGTCTACGAAAAAGTAAGAGGCGCAAAAGTCTATAAATACTGCAAGAGCGAGGTAAGCGTCATCCTCTCCACTCTCTAGCCTCTCTGCACTTTTATACTCATATTCGTATCATCATACACTTGATCTGGGCCGACTTGGGCGTCGGAGGCTTCTCCCAGGGGGCAAACCCTCGGGCCCGAGGGTTGTTTTGTAGGTCCATCCACGGAGCAAGCCGACCCGGCCCAGCGACTACTACCTCATCCGAAGGCCCCAAGTTTACACCGGGAACAATTATACAAAATATCATCATAGCTTCGAGTCGTATCTACCCTGCGTATTTACGCCCGAAACAATTGGCGCCGTCTGTGGGGAAGAATTAACAATACCCACGGAACCCACAACAACAAAAATAATAAAGGTCACGGTGGCTGCATGAAGAGAGGGGGAAGACAAGTCTCATTTTCATTGTCTTCAAGGAAAGCTTAAATAAAATAATAGCAAGTTCAAGGCCCAAGCAATTGAGCCAAAAATAAAGCTCCAAAACCGTATACTTGAGGCAAGGTGCACCAAAGTTTGCCCCCCCCTAAGGGACAAAGCATGAGATAGTGGACCATTCAAGCACATATATACTTCGTCCATTATGGTGGAGTAATAAGAGTAATTTATGGTAACAATAATAAATAATAGAAGTAGGGTGAAAAAAGCAAGCGAAGGTCAACAAATTGGAAAAGGCCTCATCTTCCATGAAAGCCAAATAAAAGAGGAGAAAAATCCAACCTATTCAACTAGAATAGGAGAGTCACGAAGGATAGAAGAGTTGGAGGAAGAAAATGAGGAGAAAAGCAAGAGAGAAGTGAAAGAAAGAAAAGAAGTCAAAGGAAGGCACATGGAGGTCACGGCCAAAGTGCTCACCAAAGAGCCAAGCAAGTACGGCCACCGAGCCCCTCGTGTTTGGTCTGACATGAAACGGCTCGGCTGCCGCAAGTGGAGCCACCACGTGTCGGCTTCAGTTCACCGTTAGCGAATACGACCATCCTCCGCGGTCACACTTCGTGATTGACTAAGGTTTATTGTCGATATAACCAAGTAAAATTGGTCCAAAGAAAATGATGGGGAAGGACCAAAGTACGAATGCAACATGGAGACAGCTGTAAAGTTAGAGGGAAAGGAGACAAGAAACAAAAGCAACAAAAAGGAGGTAGGAAAAATACAGCACATATGAAGAAAAGTCAAAATAATTACCATATTTTATTATTATTTTTATTGTTATTATTATTATTATTATAATAATAAATACGGAGTATGGTACAACGGAAAGGAAGGCCAGGAGAGAAGCCCCACGTGCAACAATTGGCGTTAATAATAACATTATAATAATAAGTAATAATATAGAAATAAGAGCAGCAGCCGAAGAGCAGCATAAGCCACCGCCGTGCACTCCTACCGTGCGGCCACCATGGTCCCTGCCTCAGCAGACATCGACTATACGTGTGAAAAGTAACACCACCACGGTCAAACCTGGACGTGGTCAAAATCACTACGTACTCGACCAGAGACGGCCACCTCAGCAGCCGCAAAAGAAAACCTCCAAGTTGGTCCGCCTCTCCCCGTACGGCCTCCGGGCAGGCTCCATGTGAAGCCGCCATCACGTGTACGGTCATGTGCATGGCCGCGGCCACCAGTGTCCGCTCCGACCACCTTGGTCCAGCCAAGCTGCCACCGCACGGCTACACTAGACCAACCCCAGCTCGGCTCACCGAAACAGGAACAGCACCGTACGGGACTACGGGCACGGTTACACGAGAGGGTGCAGCTACTATCCGCCATTGTCTTAGTCAAGGTTGGGTTAGAACCCACCATTTTCAGTCACCCATGGTACGGTCGGCCGCTGTCTCATCTAGGCCGCGGCCACCCACGGTCAGCGGCTTCATCATTTCGACCGCCCTGACCGACTCCGTCGGCCACCGCGGCGTCATCTTGTACGGCCACCCATGGTACGGCCACCATGGCTACGGCCACCTAAGATCAGCTAATCAGGATCCGACTCGACCAGAGCGGCCACGGTCAGCCTTGGGCTACGGCCACCACGTCAACGGCCACCGCAGCCCCATTCATTCAGTTCGACCGCACGGTCAAGCTACCACCAGTACGGCCCCTGCGGCCACCACCGATACGGCCCCTGCGGCCACCTTCTATACGACCCTTGCGGCCACCACCTGTACGGCCTCCACGGCCACAGTCTGAGCGGCCACCGAGAGCCGGCCACCCACGGTCACCGCGTAACCGCCCCAATTGCTCGGCCTCGGTACACATCATCACTCATGCCGGCCCTATAACCCAGCCGCCCAGCGGCAGCCTCGACCCAACACTCAGCCACCTCTTCAGCCACCGTATGCCCCCACCGTACGGCCAAGAGTCCGACCGCCGGCCACCGGCCTCCGCCTTAGCTGCCATAAAAATTCGGAATTTTGAGATAAGTCTCATTTTCTTTACCTTTTGATCGATAATGAATAATCAAATGAGATGTTTGAATTAATAGTACTCCTTAGAGGAGGAGGAGAATAAAAGAGCACAGGGTGCTAAAATGGAACGTTAGTCAGCAGTAATAAATATTGCATTCATAAATAAGTAGCATTCCGGATCCCAAAATATATATGTTTTGGTTTTTTACACATGCCCCTGACTTAAGTGGTTAATTTAAAATAGTCGATAAGAATCCGACTACAAACAACAAGATACTTATCAATTTTATGACATTAATTTTCAGGAGTTACGGAGCAAAGTGATGACAAACGATGAAAGGCCCCTGCAAGCGGCCAAATCACTATATAGTCATCTCACCTCATGAAGACTCCAACAAGCGACTTCTGAGAATCCGTCCAAGCTACAAAAATTACTCCACGGAAAACGAGCTACAAAAAGCCGTGAGTTAGGAGCAAAATTATGTCCATCCCCTGTTGTTTAGGCGGTAGCGTCACACAGAGATGGCAGAGGCGAGGAGGGGGACTACCTGAGAGCGAATAATCGTATTTATCGATTCAAAATATGTATTTTTGAAAATCTTGTACTAACAATTTGGCGGGATTGAGGCAAAAGCAGCTCTCGAAAGCTTATTGCGCGAAGTGGGTAAGACCGCTCACCAGGCTGCAGGGTGGCTCCGGCAAGTAGGAATCCCCTCGACAAAATGTCGAGTGGCGTAAGTGCACTGCTGACCGTAGTCTTGAACGGCCGATCCAGCGTGTTAAGGCTGGCGTAAGTCTGTCTACCAGATCCAAAATGTCAGGTGGCATAAATGCCTGCGACCATAAGCGCCCGAACGACCCGATCCAGGCGTGTTAAGGTGGCATAAGTCTGTCTCTGACCCGGTCAAAATGTCGGTGGCGTAAGTGCACTGCGGCCATAGCGCCCAGAACGACGATCCGGCATGTTAAATGGCGTAAATCGTCTACGGCCCGAGTCCAAAATGTCGAGGTGGCGTAAGTGCACTGCGACCATAGCCTTGAGCGACTGATCCGGCATGTTAAAGGTGGCATAAGTCTGTCTACGACCCAGTCCAAAATGTCGAAATTTGGCGTAAGTCTGCGCTGCGACCATAGTGCCCAGGCGACCCGATCCGGCATGTTAAAGGTGGCGTAAGTGCATCTGACCCGGTCAAAATGTCGAGGTGGCATAAGTGCACTGCGGCCATAGCGCCCGAGCGGCCCGATCCCGACATGTTAAAGGGCGGCATAAGTCTGTCTCTGACCCGATCCAAAATGTCGAGGCGGCATAAGTGCACTGCGGCCATAGTGCCCAGACGACTGATCCCGGCATGTTAAAGGTGGCGTAAATGCACTGCGACCATAAGCGCCCGACGACCCGATCCAAAATGTCGAGGTGGCATAAATGCACTGCGGCCATGGTGCCCAGACGGCCCGATCCGACATGTAAGGCGGCGTAAATGCACTGCCTGCGGCCATAGTACCCAGGCAGCCCCAGTCAGAAAATGATAAGGCTAGATAAGACCACCTCCGGGTGGCCCTAATCACGGTGTTGCTTTTACATGAAAAGGCTGGATAAGACCACCCACGGGTGGCACGATCCTGAAGTCCACGGTCATGAACACAGGCAGAAGGCGAAAAGTTAGGGAAGGCGCTTTGTCGGTAGCACTAACTAGAAGATAAGAAAGTTAGCTAAGACCACCTGCACAGGGGCACTAACTATAAAACGAAAAAGTTAAATAAGACCGCCTGCGGCCACAGTGCACAGACGACACTAACTAGGAAAAAAGAAAGTCGGGTAAGACCACCTGCAGCCGTAGTGCACAGGTGGCACCGATTCTGGCGTCTGCGGAAAAATCGAATAAGACCACCCGCGGTCGTATAGCACAGGTAGCGCCAACCATAAATGGAAAGACCAGCTAAGACCTCCCGCGACCACAACGGGCAGGTGGCACCGATTTTGAAGGCCACGGCCACATGCCTGGACAAATACTACGCCAAACATGGGAATACCCTACCCCACTGTCAGGACAGATCCTGCCTACAGTCAAAGGAAACCTAGCTGACAAGCTAAATAAGGAAACTAAGCAAACTAAGTGAATCTGCGGCCGAACAGCTACCACAAGATAACATAGAAAATTTTCTAAATAAATACGTCAACGGAAAGAAAACACAGTTATAGCAAAAAATAAGGCAAATTTGCGGCCACTGGAGCCCAGAACATCTCTCACGTTATAACTACCCAATAGAGGCACGACCACGCCGCCTAGCCTAATCTATAGTAGTCAAGAAAGAGCTACGCGCTCAAGGAAAGCAACATACAACAGGAAACAGTAGGCCGCATGCTAAAATGGCTACGGCCAAAGAACAGCAGATGGACGTAAATCCGATAAACATCCAACAGCTACTCTAAAGAGGGAGAATTTCCGAAGTGATTAATGAATGATAGTATACTAAGTATGAAATAGCAAACACTTGTGCAAACTTTATCAAGTGACTGCTAGCCTCCAGCCTCTAGCCGCGCGACTTTCTCCGTCCGCGCCGCTAGCTTTGTATTCGATGTGACGTGCTCAGGCGCCACCCTTGGCGCTGCGCGTGACGTCCTCTGTCCGCGCCGCTAGCCCATATTCGAAATGCCAACGTACACCAAGTTTATAAAGCGCCTCCTTTACAGCAGATTCCTTCTACGGGATCTTATTCGCGTACATCGCCCACGGTCAATGGTTTCGCGTATTCCATTCGACACCGGCTTCGGACACCGAACACGCGTACTTATATGCGAGTCCGGTGGGGGCATTTGTTGGGGGGTCGAATATCCGACTACGCTCACGAGTATAGAACGATAAGAATTAGAATGTTAGGATATCAAGGCCCAAGAGGCCCAATACACAGAAAAGGCCCAAGGGCCTAAAAAGTCTATAAATACCCCTAAGGGGGGCAAGGTAAGGCATCCTCTCTCCCACTCTCTAAACCCTACTCTCTCACTTTTATACTCATATTCATATACATACACTTGATACGGAACTGACTTGGGCGTCGGAGGCTCTCCCCGGGGGGCAAACCCTCGGGCCCGAGGGTTGTTTTGTAGGTCCATCCACGGAGCAAGCCGACCCGGCCCAGCGACTACTACCTCATCCGAAGGCCCCAAGTTTACACCGGGAACAATTATACAAAATATCATCATAGCTTCGAGTCGTATCTACCCTGCGTATTTACGCCCGAAACAGCAGGTATTGGTGGTTTTGAGACAAAACCCGAGACAATTGGAGCGGACACGAGATTTGAGTCGACAAGACCAAGCTCGAGCTTACTGAGGCTTCGGGAAGGCGAACAAAAGACAAGAGATCAAAGGGGCCACGAATAACCAAGGCCCAAATCATAAGAATGAAGAGGAATGAAGCCCAAGATGAATAGAAAGCGGCCCATGAATTGGGGCCAGTGGAATCCAACCGGCGGCCCAGTAGAAAGCGCGTGAGTGTATTCGTCGGGTTTTGTATGATTAGCATGTAGTTTCATTTACAAAGAACAACAGTTTCACAAAACATTAATAACAGTTTCACCACCGTAGCCAGTTTACCAATATTTGTCAACTTAATTGAACTTGACTCTCTCTCTCTATATATATATATATATATATATATACATATATATATATATATATATATATATATATATATATGTATATAGGAATTGAATCAGGTGAGACCACTCACTTAAAATGAGACCACCCCTTAAAATGAGACCACTCTGTTATAATAACATAATATCTTATTACTGTAACAATGTATCTTCTTTATTTATTTTATTTTTTGGTAAAAAAAAATAAAAAAAAATTAAAAAAAATTAAAAGAAAAATTAAAAAAAAAAAAAAAATTAGCTCAATGTTGAAACTATGTTATAATAACAAATATTCATTTATGTTATAATAACATAACTTTAGATGTGTTACTATAATAAACATAGGGTGTTATTATAACAGTATGACAGATCTAAGTAGTTGATTTTTAGATCTAACGGTCAGAGATTTCTTGAGACAGTCTTATTTTAAGGTGTTAGTCTCAGGATCCTCACTTGTATATATATATATATATATATATATATATATATATATATATATATATATAAACAAATGGCCGTAGAGGCGGAGCTTCATTAGTTCGGAAAGGGGGCCTGACCCCCGACTTTAAGAATAAGTATGATTGTTGCACAACTTAAACAGAAAATTATTGGTAGCTCAGTGGTAATTTGATGGGGGGATTGGTCTTGCCTTTACTACTGTTTATCAATATATAGCGATTTTTCTTTTAAATTCAAAAATGGAACTTAAACATAATAATAAGTTTTGATTCATTTTAAAAATATAGATCATTATATATAAATTGTCATATACTCACATTTTTTAATCGATATATAAGAGTATAATGTCATTCTAAAGACAAATAAATAGTATTTGTACTAATGATATTATGGAGTATATATGCTCGGTATGTGGTAGTCAAACAACTACATAGTCCGATTAGTTAACTTTTAAGAATTTTTATTCAAAGCGAGACAACTCATTAGTCATTACTGTTATTTTGTATTGCTAGCTCGTACCAGGAAAGTATCAAAAATTATTTAGGACTTAATCTTGAGATTTTTTTATTTATTAAATTTACGGTCAATCAACATTAATATACACTTTAGTGTAGAGATCGCAAATGTTAAACTACAAGTTCGAACTTCCTTTTTCATATAAAGTTGCATAAGTGCATACCGTTGACGCTTAAAACAAAAAAAGTACAATCTGTACTTTGTTATTTGTAATGACTGGCTCCCTCACAAAAAAATTTCAAGATCCGCCACTGAATGGTAGAAACCTGTCTTTTTCTCGTTCAAAACTCAAAAGGTTTTTTTTTTTTTTTTTTTTTTTTTTAATTATTTATTATTTTTATATATATTTTTTTTTTATCTGGGACATGCAGGCAGCCGAAGCAAATAGCATATTTTCACCAGTATGGAACAACAATAATGATATCGACACCATTTACTTTGGCATCGGGCCTGCTTTCTCAGCGAGGTCAATTGTTGAAATTGCAATGATAAAAAATGTGTGCAGCGAGCCAAGGGTAAAAAGGGGATGCGAGTCGCTAACTGATGGCTACAATAATGCTTTTCCTTCCACTAACCCCGAAGGTAATTTTCATTTTTTTTTTTTCCATCTCTTTTATCACAAATTGATTAATTAATTAAAGCTAATCTTCATTAAGATGGGTCATATCCAATTTAATGATTTAGGATTAACATAGGTTAAATATGATCCATTTGGCTCTTTTTGAGTTTTTCTTTTTCATATTTCTGTCAAGTTTTTTTAAAACTATGTTTAAAACCGATAAAATACAAAGTGATAAGAGAACTCCAATATTGTAACAATATCGTGGATCGTGTGGATCAAAGATTTTCTTTAAAACTTCGAAAAGCAAAAAAAATTAACTGTATTACTAAAGTAAGAATAATACATTTACACTAAAACTTGAGTTATAAAAATAAATAAATAAATAAAATAGATGAAAAAAAAAAAAAAAAAAAAAAAAACCGCAAGTGAAATATTTTTCTATCAAATAAATGCGTAAAATCCAAATGACCAGAAAACCATGAAATCGAAGGAATTACATATTATTTTAGAAGGGTAATTTGATAAATAATATATGTAAAACTTATTATTTAGCCCCAACCATCAAGTTGGGGTTTGGTTAAGTGGTCTTCTACTAAGGTATTAGTGCTTCAAGTCCTCTGGTTCGATATAATATATTAACTTAATCGAATAATTTGTTAATATAATAGAGTACATTTACATTTTAAAATATAATGTTACCATTTATAATTAGTTGTTATCAATTTTTAGCGTACTATTTTGTCATTTAATATTGACCATTTTTCAAATACTTGAAATAATTGTAATAGCTAGTACTTCGCATTTGTAATATAGGTTACGACGTTATATGTAAATATATTATTTTGGAGTATTAGATAATTATATAAATTTCTATATATTCACGCACTAAATATAAAAAGTATTATTTTCAAAGGGTTTTTTTGTCAACAACTACCTAAAGTTTACGCCATTTGTCATACGACTACCTAACATTTTAAAATTTAATCATAACTACCTAAACTTTGTTTCCTTTTGTCAGACAACTACCAAAGTGGAAAAATCCGATATTTGGAGTCGAACTCCGGCGTTGACTAACCTTTCACACGTGAGAACTTCATTAAACCCTCTTATAAACATTACTCCCAAAAGATTTGATTCAAACATTACCTCATTACTTCATAAACCCACAAAACATCCCAAAATTACCACAAAACATCCCAAAACTATAGTCACACTCGAATTATTTGACAACAAAGAGCTACTTGGCATCGTAAAATATGTTGATTAATTGATTTTCATTTAGGTAAAAGAGGGGATTTTGTTGAATTAGAAAAATTAGGGTAAAATAAGGAATTTTAATTTAGGAATGTTTTTGATGAATGAGTGTAAATAAATGAGAAGTAGGTGGGGGAGAGGTTTATATCAGTACTGCTGGAAGTTTTCACGTGTGAAAGATTAGTCAACGCCGGAGTTTGACTCCAAATATTAGATTTTTCATTTTGGTAGTTGTCTGACAAAAGGAAACGAAGTTTAGGTAGTTATGATTAAATTTTAAAATGTTAGGTAGTCGTATGACAAATGGCGTAAACTTTAGGTAGTTGTTGACAAAAAACCCATTTTCAAATTTATTCATAGATATCGTCATATAGATATTAAATTTAGTACATTTTAGTTTTCATTTCATTTGTTTAAGTTACATTATAATTTATCTTAAACAAATTAAAAGAATCAATAACAATCAGCACAGACAATCAATTTCAATTTTTATCAAAGAGTAAGTCTTTAATGAATGTCACATTAAATTAATGTGAGACTCAAGTTAACAATATGAAATATATCTACTAAAATCACTAACAAGGTTACCAAAAAAATTAGTCACAATTAATCATAAAAAAGATACAGACACTAATAAAAAAAAAAATTATGAAACTACAATACCACAATAATCACCAAAATTGGTACAAAAATTGGATTCGAGTACAAATTAGGCGGTTTTATAATAATATATTGTAAGACTATCTTACACAAGAATTGGTGTAATTAGCAAATTTATTATTATTATAAATTATTGGAGTTAATGTTTGAAGATTTTTAAACGTAATAGCTAATGATGCCTAGAGTTAATGTTTCATTTTGTTTGTTTTTAAGGAACAAAAATTGTATTCCGATCTACAAGAGGCCAGGCTGACGATGGGAAAATTTACAAGAACTTATTCATAATGGACGCGATCAATGGTGAAGATGAGATTACAAGATTAACAAACGGAAAGTGGATTGACACACATCCCCAATGGTCACCAAATGGAAAATGGATCGCATTTGCATCAAACCGAGTTAATCCAGATGCAAAACCAGCTGCAGGTCTTCCCGACGGAGGATTTTTTGCTATATACTTAGCCATGGCAGATGATCCAAATTTCATGCCTATAAAGGTGATCGATAGTGGGTTTTTGAGCCCGGGAAAGTTGTTTCCAGGCCATTGTGTCCACCCATGTTTTAGCCCAGATGGTGACAGTCTAGTTTTTGTGGCGGATTTAGCTGCAGTGTCCATTGACCCGATAACAATCCCACTCTTTGTGCACTCAGTTAGACCGTACGGGGATATTTTCTTGCTAAACCTCAAGATGGACGACATAAAAAAGAATGAGAATATCAAGAACTACATAAGATTAACGCATAGTCGGTATGAGGTGTCGACTGCTTCTTGGACCCGGTCTTCAACAGAGGACCCATATGCAAAATGGAATCTACTGATTAATGGACATGATGAGATAACAAATTATGCACCGGCTTGCCCTTATATGCATGGAAATGGAGGCGAAAGCATCCATATGACCGGCCATCTTACCTTCGGGGGTAATAGAAGCTGTTGATCGCTTTCGTTTCGATGGCAATGTCAGAGATTACAATTCAATCAAGTCTGGGACAAGGTTTTATATGTTTTTGAATAATTTGACCTGGAAATTCAGTTTTTTTTTAACTATTTTATATATTCTGGACAATTTCACTTTCGTTTTGCTTAATTCATTCCTATGAATGTTCTATTTCGGTGTTGGGTTTAAGTTACTCCCTATATTGTTGTAACATATAATGTTGGGATATGTTGAGATATCGACATAATCACAACATATGGTATTTATGCAATATGATATATTCGAATATGTTACATGATATTATTATGATTTCATAGTATCAATTAGAATATTTATGATTATGTTAAGTCATTCTCTATATAAGGTTGATTGTAATAGACGAAAGAACCACTTCAATAATAACAATCATTTATATGAATTCTCTCATCTCGAAATCCAATATGGTATCAGAGCCTCATTCCTGAGGTCTCTAAATACGTTTCCGCTTTCTTGCCGGTGGGATGAGTCCCACCGGCAGGGTACCGTTTTTGAATATTGATTTAAAAAAAAACAATGATTGATTTTTTTCGAGTGGAGTAGTTGTGTTGTATTTTTTTTTTCTCCTTGCATTTCTTTTGACATTTAAGTCTTAATGATTTTACTGCCCAAATGGATTTTCAAAATCATGTTCTCAAATCCCTCGTGTTAACCTTGAGCAAAGTAATCACTTTTGAGTGCTTGTGCTTCGTTATATCCTCAAATTCTTTCTTCACAGTAGTTTTTACGGTTGCTTCATGTTTCTTAGGCCTCTATTGGCCGACTTATTTTCTCAATTTATCGATTTTGGAGAATTTGAAAAATGGCATTCTCCCATATTGATTTCGTTAGGTTCGAAAATTGTGGGGTTCCTAACAATTGTTTTCTTCGGTGGGTTCGAAAATTGTGGCGTTCCCACTCAATGACATTTCATTTGCTGACGGGTCCGAAAAGTTATGACGTTCCCGATTTTATTGAAGACCGATTGAAGATTGATGAAGATCGAAGAATTTTGAGAGATGCTTAAATTTCTGATTTTGCAAACCCATGAAATTTTTTACAAATTTCCATGGGTTTGAGGGGGGGTGTTGGGATATGTTGAGATATCAACATAATCACAACATATGGTATGTTGACTCCACGTTTAGTTTTGATATTGTCAAGTTATTTATTTCTATCGTATGCTACTCGTTCGTGTGTTTGCGTTCATGATGCGTAGGTATCTAAGCTCGAAAAGAAGTGAAAAGAAGAAGAGGATATGGAACGTTTAAAGACAAGCCTCGTATCAAGTCAAGACTATAGGAACGACACATGTAAAGTGACTTAACGAAGCTATGCACTATAAAATCGTAGCTCAGCAGTAATGTTACCCTAACATGATTTCATGTTACTCTAACATTAGTGCTGTAGCAGTTTTCATTAAAACGTTTTATATAAATATTTTCTGAAATATTTTTCTTAAGAATTATCTTGTGTTAAAAGTTTTCTATATCTTTATGATATATTAAGAATATATTTTCTCATCTTAGAATTAGATTTGATTATATTTTACTTAGTAAAATATATGATAATCTAGTTGTAAAAGATGTGCAAAGTATTTGTAATATATTATGATTCCTTAAAATATCTTTTATGATAATTCTTCTCTTCTAAATTGATTTTGTAAGATAATATATTTTTGATAAACTTATCTACTATCTTTTATTATAGCCGAAAATTTGTGAGGATGTATATGACCATAATTCGGTCATATACTATATATTCTAAAAGATAGATTTTCTATATATTATCTTCTAATATCCAACAATAATATCTTGTATCTCCTAGTTGATTTTAATGTCTAGATTCGTTCTTGGAGATCAAGTAATTGCTAAATATCTTCCTAAATATATTTTGACAACTAACTAAATATTTTGTGAGGAAGTCTTATACTACAACAATACTATTGTAATATTATCTTTTATTTTATTTAATAAAAATAATATTATCTTTTCTTTGTGACCTAGAGTCACACGAGTACTATAAGTACTCTACAACATTTTGATTAAAAATTATCCAACACAATACAACACATTTCTAATACTTCCAAATACATTTTTAATCAAACTAAGCTTTTCAAAATACAATCTTAATTTTACTTTGCAAAACGTTTTTGTTCAATTTTTGAACCGTGTTCTTCACTCGTGTTTTGCAATTTATTTACTTTGATTTTGAAAGCTAATTTAACTTTGTGCTTTTGTTTTCAAATCTTATTTTCTAAAAGTGCATAGTTACGATAAGACTCTCTAGACAATTGAATTGTAATTTCATTTTGTTTGAGAGACTTGTAACAAGAGAAAACTCAACTTGTTAGAGATTAATTTCTCGAGTTTGAAAAGAAAGGCTTCACACTAGGATTAGGGTTAGTCTCTAGTGTTTATTAATTGTTTATTGTAAGCTAGGCCGGAGTAGGTGCTCTTGATAAATAATTAATAAGAAGAAGGGGTGGATGTAGGCTTTTCAATTGGGCCGAACCACGTTAAATCCTTGTGTTATTTATTTTCCGCAATTTACTTTCACGCTTTATTATTTCGTTGCAAAATTTTTAAGAGGTACAATCCTCTATTCACCCCCCCTCTAGAGTATTGTCGGGCCCTTGGACTCTACAATTGGCATCAGAGCCTTGTGCTCTTGATAGCTTTACCGCTAAAGAGGTGATCCAATACTCTAGTTTCGATATTTCAAGTTTTATTTCTTTTTCAAAACTTTCGGCCTAGTTGTTTTTTTTAAAAAAAATGGATTCTAGTGATACGATAAAATATCCTATTTTCGATGGCAAGGATTATAGTCATTGGAAAAATCAAATGAAAAATCATATAAAAGGAGTTGATTTTGAATGTTGGAGAATCATAGTCAGAGGACCCATTGCTATACTCTCTACGGATGAGAAAACTGAAAAGCAAGAAGATGACTATGATGAAAAAGATTTTAAAGTTGCTCAAAAGAATTTCAAAGCATTAACCATGTTACAAAGAGGTTTAACCAAAGAAATTTCTAATCGTTTTCATCATCTGCGATGCTAAAGAAATTTGGGATGGTCTTGAGGCTACCTATGAAGGAACATCCCAAGTTAAAAATGTCGGAAAATTTATTAACTCATTCGATGCGAGATGTTTCATATGGAGAAAAATGAAAACATCGGTGACATGTCCGATCGATTTACTAGTATAATCAATGAGTTAAAAATTTAGGCAAAGTTTATACTCTGAGGATCAAGTTAATAAGATCCTTCGTAGTCTAACCGAAAAATGGCAACCCAAAATCACTGCGATAGAGGAAGCTAAAGATCTATCCACCCTTTCCTATGAAAACTTGATTGGATCCTTGATGGCCCATGAGTTAACACTCAACAAAGGGCACATAGAACCAATCAAAAATAAAGGGATAGCTCTTCAAGCTGAGTCCAGTGATGATGAGAAGTCGGATGATGAAATAGGATTATTTGTTAAAAGGTTCAACAGTAAAAAGTTTGGTTTTAATACTTCTAAAAATGTGAGTAAGAATTTTAAACCTTTCAAATCAAAAAATTCAAATAAAGGTTGTTACAAGTGTGGAGAGACTACTCACATCATCAAAGATTGTCCTACTTGGACAAAAATCAAAGACAAAGCCAAACGTGAGAAAGCCAAGAAGACGTATAAAACGGCTATGTTAGCTTCCGAAGGTTGGGGAGAACTCGAGCTAGATACGGATGAAGAGATCGAGGAAGAAGAAGAAGCAAATGTATGCCTAAATACGTACGGTATAGAAGCAACAAAAGGTAGATCTTACAAAGACTTGTGTCTAATGGGAAAAGCAAATTCGGATGAAGAGATTGAGGTAACTTTCGATAAATGTAAGAATAAGTTTTTAAAGATGTCTAAGGATAGAATTTTAGAAATCTTTGAAGGTGTTTATAATACTTGTGTTAATCAAGAAACTTATATTAAAGACCTTGAAGATGATAATTGTTCTTTGAGTGAAAAGGTTAAAAAACTTCGCTCTAAGAAGAACGTAAGTTCACCAAATGGTTCAAAGCAAAGCTTTGACACATATGTTGAACCTACACCAAACTTGGATCGAAGCAAGTATAACCTTGACTCTGATTACGCTTCCGAAGATGAGAAATCGTCCATAAACTCTGAAAATTCTGAAAGTTCGTTCGGTGATGTTAGTCTAACACGAGATGATGTTACCATACCATCACCTGAAGTTGATGTACCTCCAGTCAGTGTTACTCCAACATCTGACCAGATAAAGGAAACCCTAGATGAGGTTAACCTAACGTCTGAAGAGGATATGCCAGCTTTGGAAGATGTTACAGTAACATCATCATGCGTTGAACGAAATCATGAACTTGAAGAAAAGGTTAAGTTGTTAGATAATCAAGTAAACAACCTCACTAATGAACTTATTCAACAACAATCAACTTTTAAAGTTATGAAGTCATCGTTCATAAAGAAAATTGTTGAGCTTCAATCCGAATTGAGTAAAAAGGAATCCACCATAAGTGTAGAGGTCGAGTCGTGTAATAATTGTGAAAAGTTGAGTAAAGAAAAAGAAGAACTTAATGAACGGTTAAAAGAAGCTTTCAATGTTAGTAAAAAATGGGATGCCAGTCAAGAAGTTCTTAACTTTTTAACTCAACAATCCAATCGACACCATAAAGAAGGTTTAGGTTATCAAACTAGATGTCGCGTAGAACACGTTAAGAAAATGAATGAACCCACTAACCGTGATTTTCGCAAAAGACAATATGTTGGTCTTCCCGAATATAAAATTTGTAATTTTTGTGGAAAAACGGGTCATTATGTTAATACTTGCAAAAAACGTGTTATGCATCATAAGAAGAATAAAGATTATGTCAAATCTAGTCACGATAACAAACCTAAATCTAAAAATCATGAATCCACTAAAAAGAAGTATGAGTCTTTTGATCCTAATATGTATTATAATAATAAACGTAAATATGTTGTTAAACGTGTTTGGATTCGTAAAGATTTACTTCCCGAGGTAACTAATAGGAGAGGACCCAACTTTGTGTGGGTACCTAAATCTCAAAAGTGATCTTTTGTAGGAAGAAGTGAGAGGAAGCAACCAATGGTACTTGGATAGTGGTTGCTCGAGACACATGACGGGAGATAAAAGCAAGCTCCTCTCACTTGAAACTTATGAAGGTGGAAGTGTAACGTTTGGAGACAACGGCAAAGGGAAAACAATCGGAATTGGTCGTGTTGGAATCTCCAAAACACATTCCATTGACAATGTATTACTTGTTCAAGGACTTAAGCATAACCTTCTAAGTATCTCACAATTGTGTGATCGTGGGAACAAAGTTGTGTTTCATTCAAGTGTGTGTCGTATCTTTCGTGAAGGATCTAGTCACATTATACTTGAAGGAAGAAGAAAGAATAATGTCTATGTCGTTGACATAGAAAGTATTCCTTCTATATCTTTCACGTGTATGAGTGCGGTCACAAACGAACATTCGATATGGCATAAGAGATTCGGCCATATCAACACACATTGCTTGAAAAGATTGAAGAGGTTGGAACTTGTTGAAGGACTTCCCTCCGTAAAGTTTGACACCAATAAATTGTGTGGCACGTGTGTACGGTGTAAACACGTGAGATCATCGTTTAAGTCTAAAAACATAGTAAGCACTTCCAAGCCACTTGAGTTAGTTCACATGGATTTATGTGGACCAATGAGGGTTAGTAGTAGAGCCGGTGCTAGATACGTCTTTGTATTAGTAGACGATTATTCGAGATTTGTTTGGCCAATTTTCTTAAGCTCCAAAGATCATACTTTTGATGAATTTGTGTGCTTGATAAAATTAGCTCAAAACAAGTATTCGCATAATCTCATATCTATTCGGACGGATCATGGTACCGAGTTCGATAATCAAGCCTTCATTGAATATTGTCGAGAGCATGGTATCGATCACAACTTTTCGGCCCCTAGAACTCCTCAACAAAATGGGGTAGTCGAAAGGATGAATCGAACCATAGAAGACATGTCACGCACTATGCTACTTTGTAGTGGCTTGCCTAGAAACTTTTGGGCAGAAGCCGTGAATACCGCATGTTACATACACAACCGTGCTATGATTAGACCAATCTTGAAGAAAACCCCTTACGAACTACTAAGAGGAAGAAAACCAAACATATCCCATCTAAGATGTTTTGGAAGTAAATGTTTTATACATAATAATGGTAAAAATAGATTGGGAAAGTTTGATCCTCGTAGTGATGAAGGTGTTCTCTTGGGTTATTCCAATCATAGCAAGGCATATCGTGTGTACAACAAGCGAACTATGTGCGTGGAAGAAAGTATACATGTCGTGTTTGATGAAAACGACACTCTCGAACAATATGAAGGAGAAGACTTGGAAGAAGAGGAAGATCCAGATTTCTGGCTTGCTCGTAAAGACTTACCCGAGTTAGAAGACGAAAACGATGAGAAACCAATTATTGGAACCTATGAAAAAGGCTCAAACGTCAAACTTGGACGAAATTCAAAACAAGGATAATACTGATGACATCTTGACATCTAACTCCAAAGACTCCTCGAAAGATTCCTTGGAAGTAGATGTTAAGGTAACATCAACAGCAACATCCAGCTTGAATTCAGGGGGAACATCTGATGTTACAGATGACGTTAGGGTAACATCATCTTCTGACGTTAGAGTAACATCAGATGAAAATCCTAAAAACGTTCCAATAATGACCAAGAAATGGAAACACCAAAGTTCTCACCCCACGGATGCGATACTTAGTGACTACAACAAAGGTATACAAACGCGTAAGTCCATCATGAACAATTATTGTGTGCTAAATTCGTTTCTCTCTACAATTGAACCTAACAACATCAAAGTTGCACTAACCGATTCCGATTGGATAGTTGCAATGCAAGATGAGTTACGACAATTTGAGAAAAACAAAGTTTGGCACTTGGTTCCTAGGCCTCCGAATCGTAAGGTTATTGGTACTCGTTGGGTTTTTAGAAACAAACTTGACGATTCGGGCGCCATTGTGAGGAATAAGGCAAGGCTAGTGGTGCAAGGCTATAACCAACAAGAAGGCAGCGATTTTGGATTTAAACCTTCGCACCAGAGTCTGCTTTAGAAGCGATTAGATTACTAATTGCCTTTGCCGCTCACAAAGGATTTAAACTCTATCAAATGGATGTTAAGACCGCCTTTCTTAATGGCTATTTGAAAGAGGAAGTATATGTTGAGCAACCCCCAGGTTTTCAAGATAATGAATTTCCAAATCATGTTTATTATCTCGACAAAGCTCTTTATGGTTTAAAACAAGCCCCTAGGGCTTGGTATGATCGTTTATCTCAGTTTTTACTTAAAAATGATTTCAAACGTGGCTCTGTCGATAAAACCTTATTTTTGAAAACCAAGGGGACAGATATTTTAATTGTTCAAGTTTATGTTGATGATATTATTTTCGGTGCTACTAATGAAAGTTTGTGTAGTGATTTTTCAGACCTAATGCAATCCGAATTTGAAATGAGTATGATGGGAGAATTAAGTTTCTTCTTAGGTCTACAAATCAAGCAAACTAAGGAAGGTATAATGGTACATCAACAAAAATACATTAAGGAGTTGCTCAAGAAGTTTGGTATGGAGAACGGTAAGGTTATCTCCACACCAATGGCCACAACTACAAAATTGGACAAAGATGAAGATGGAAAAGCCGTGGATGAGACCACGTATAGAGGGATGATAGGGTCTCTTCTATATCTCACGGCTAGTCGACCCGATATTATGCAAAGTGTTTGTGTTTGTGCTAGGTTTCAAGCAAACCCTAAGGAATCCCATCTTGTTGCAGTCAAGCGTATATTAAGATACTTAATTGGTACAATGAATTTATATTTGTTTTATCCTATGTATGACAATTTTGATCTTAAAGGTTATTCAGATGCGGATTATGGAGGGTGCTCTATTGATCGAAAAAGCACTTCGGGTACGGCTACTTTTCGGATCGGGCATAGTATCATGGGGTTCAAAGAAACAAGCTACGGTTGCATTATCTACAACGGAAAGTGAGTATATTGCAGCATCTTTGGTATGTTCTCAACTACTTTGGCTTAAGCAACAATTATATGATTATGGGGTAGTTTTCGAAAGCGTACCTATTTATTGCGATAATGTTAGTACCATAGCTATATCTAAGAACCCGGCCATGCATTCTCGGACCAAACACATCGATATTCGTCATCACTTTTTGAGAGATCATGTAGAAAAAGGTAATATTGAACTAATCTTTTGTCCAACCGAAGATCAAAAAGCTGATATTTTTACAAAACCCTTAGCTAGGGAACGTTTTGAGAAATTACGTCTTGAAATTAGCTTGGTAAATGGTGATTAATTGATTGGCCGTGTATTTTACTCCGTATGATTGACTAAGTTTTGGATTTGTGACTGTGTCCGTATTAAGTTGTGAAATTCTATATGCTTTAATTTTGGTACATTCTAGTTTTATTTTTATTAGCTCAATAATGTTCTTATTATTCCTTTGATTATCCTATACCATATGTTTAAATCTCATTATTCCACAATTAGAACATATTCTTTTTGTATCTAGTATAAATTATTTCCATGAATTTATGCTTTCTTAATGAGATTATTTTTACATATATTATGGTATAATCCTAGCCCTAGTATAATAAGATCTTAGCCACTCTAATATCCTAATAAAACTAGACTTACCTAAAGATTAATCCCAAATCAAACTCTATTTGATTCCCACTATAATAATATTTCTTAATGATTATATCCTATACAACTACTACCAAATATTATTATATCACTTTATTATTATCCTACACTACATCTATTAAGAAACAATGATAATAATTACCTTACCATATCTTCCAATATCTTCCCATATCTTACCTTTTAACCCCCTCCTCACGTCACTTTTATTCACCACCACACAAACTCCCTCAAACCTTTCACCCTATTTAAACCCTCCTATTACTTTCTCACCTACCCACCGATTTAACTCCCTCTTTTACCACTCTTTCTTTTTCTCTTTTTACATCACCATCATCTTCAAATTTCAAAACCAAAACACCCAAAAACCATGCCTCCCAAGAAGACTAACGCAACACCCAAACGCACTATGAAGACACGGGCAGCATCTGTGGTTGTTTCGTCTTCTGAATCCTCACGACCATCATCCCCTGTTTCGTCTGATGGCGAATCAAGTGGTAAGAGAGTCAAAACTGAGTCTCAACCTTCGTATGCTTCTCATGTGGAGATGGTACTTGCTGAGAACAAGACTGTTCTCGAAGCTGTTGAGGACACAAGGCTGAAACTCAAGGAACTCTTTCGTGCTTGCTTGATTCTTCGGTATCCACTTCACTCAAGTCGTGTTTACCCGATTGCATGGTATGACGAAGTTGAAAATTTGAAAGATTTCAGTGATATTCTTGCGTTTCAAGGTTGGCAGGATTTTCTAGATGGGTCGCACGTGATGTACCCAGTCCAGGTTGCTCAATTTTGGGCTACATCAAGCGCTGGGAAAACAGAGTGTTATGTGCTAATTTTGGTGATAAGGCTATTAAAATCACCATGGAAGAGTTTGGTGAAGCTTGGGGACTCCCTTGTGAAGGAGTCGAAGTGATTTCAGGTGCTAAATGGTGTGGGTTAAATGATGCAGAACAGTTGAGTTATAAGAACTTCTTTGATCCCGAGGCAAAAGCGAATGACGAGGTATTGGTTTCTAAAATAAGTCCTTTAGCTCGTTTTCTTATAAACTGTGTTCATGCCACCATACTTCCTAAGAAGGGCGGTACTCAGCGTGTTGACGCACATGAGATCCGCTTCATCGTATCATCTTCTCAGCGGTGATCGTGTGAACTTGCCACTTACGATCTTTTCTCACATTAGTGCTCAATTGGAGAAGCTCACCACTGTGCTTCTCCTACTTTGGTTGTTCCGTATAGTATGTGGCTGTCGAAGTTGTTGAAACTTAAGGGGGTAGTGAGTAAAAACACTATCACTCGCCCCTCTACAGAAGTTATGAATGATTTGTTGCTTCGACGAATGAATTTGGAGGGCGTGGACATAGTTCATGTCCCAAGACAACGACCTGGGAAGGAGAAAGTGGGTGAGCCAAGTGCACCAGTGAATGTGAGACTCGATGTTGGGAGAACAGAAGAAATTTTAGGGGAGTTGCAGGCTTTAGTGATGTCTAGGTTGGAGGGTTTCGAGACCAAGATGATGAGCAAGTTTGAGGAGTTGGCTGGTAAGATAGTTGCAGGAGGCGCACAGGTGAAACCTGAGCCCGTGGATGTTGATGAGAAACTTAAAGTGTTTGCCGAGGAACTTGAGAAGTCCAAAGATGATATCATGAAATCACTTTGGAGTGTTGATTACAAAGTAGGGCGAATGCAAGACCATGTAGGCCACATCCGCGAAGACCTCAACGAGGTCAACGCTCGGGGAAATACCTTAACTGAGAATGTTAAACAGCTCGTGGAGTTGTTTAAGGCACATGCAAATCCTCCTTCTCAAAGACTTGTGGAGATTGTTGATCGACTTCGTGTGATTGCCGAGAAGGCTAATAGGACGGTGTACCTGTTGGAGCTTAACCACCATGTCTAGTCGCCATGGTCGTTTGTGCGTAGTTTTAGTCATTTTTTGGGTTGTCATTAAGCCGAAACTGCCCCATTTATCAACCATCTCATCCTCAGTTTGCTTTAGGATCCATCTTTTGAAACACTAATCTCGTTTGCTATTTCTGTTTCTGTTTTGTTTGGTCTTATATGGCCAAAAGACTTAATTTGCTTTCGTTTGCGTATTTTGGAATAATGTCGGCTGTTATTGTTGCTTTTAATTTATGAAACTCGTATGTTTTCATTATATATTGCATATGTGTGCTTATGACTTGATATTATTCTAGTCCTTTTCCTTTTCGATGAAGTCAAGAGGGGGAAAAGACGTCTACGATTTGATTGCGTTATCCTCGTTTAATTTCACTATCTTGGTTTCTTATCGTTAATCTCTCTCGAGGGTTTTGTTTTATATATCACTAACGATTTTGGTTGGCTTAAGATAGGTGAAATATATCTTCTTTTCGTGGACTCTCATCTTTTCGAGACGATGTTCGATTGAGGGGGAACGACCTTAGAAATAAATCTTAGGAATGTCATAGACGACATTTGGGGACTTGACATCATCAAAAAGGGGGAATTTGTTGACTCCACGTTTAGTTTTGATATTGTCAAGTTATTTATTTCTATCGTATGCTACTCGTTCGTGTGTTTGCGTTCATGATGCGTAGGTATCTAAGCTCGAAAAGAAGTGAAAAGAAGAAGAGGATATGGAACGTTTAAAGACAAGCCTCGTATCAAGTCAAGACTATAGGAACGACACATGTAAAGTGACTTAACGAAGCTATGCACTATAAAATCGTAGCTCAGCAGTAATGTTACCCTAACATGATTTCATGTTACTCTAACATTAGTGCTGTAGCAGTTTTCATTAAAACGTTTTATATAAATATTTTCTGAAATATTTTTCTTAAGAATTATCTTGTGTTAAAAGTTTTCTATATCTTTATGATATATTAAGAATATATTTTCTCATCTTAGAATTAGATTTGATTATATTTTACTTAGTAAAATATATGATAATCTAGTTGTAAAAGATGTGCAAAGTATTTGTAATATATTATGATTCCTTAAAATATCTTTTATGATAATTCTTCTCTTCTAAATTGATTTTGTAAGATAATATATTTTTGATAAACTTATCTACTATCTTTTATTATAGCCGAAAATTTGTGAGGATGTATATGACCATAATTCGGTCATATACTATATATTCTAAAAGATAGATTTTCTATATATTATCTTCTAATATCCAACAATAATATCTTGTATCTCCTAGTTGATTTTAATGTCTAGATTCGTTCTTGGAGATCAAGTAATTGCTAAATATCTTCCTAAATATATTTTGACAACTAACTAAATATTTTGTGAGGAAGTCTTATACTACAACAATACTATTGTAATATTATCTTTTATTTTATTTAATAAAAATAATATTATCTTTTCTTTGTGACCTAGAGTCACACGAGTACTATAAGTACTCTACAACATTTTGATTAAAAATTATCCAACACAATACAACACATTTCTAATACTTCCAAATACATTTTTAATCAAACTAAGCTTTTCAAAATACAATCTTAATTTTACTTTGCAAAACGTTTTTGTTCAATTTTTGAACCGTGTTCTTCACTCGTGTTTTGCAATTTATTTACTTTGATTTTGAAAGCTAATTTAACTTTGTGCTTTTGTTTTCAAATCTTATTTTCTAAAAGTGCATAGTTACGATAAGACTCTCTAGACAATTGAATTGTAATTTCATTTTGTTTGAGAGACTTGTAACAAGAGAAAACTCAACTTGTTAGAGATTAATTTCTCGAGTTTGAAAAGAAAGGCTTCACACTAGGATTAGGGTTAGTCTCTAGTGTTTATTAATTGTTTATTGTAAGCTAGGCCGGAGTAGGTGCTCTTGATAAATAATTAATAAGAAGAAGGGGTGGATGTAGGCTTTTCAATTGGGCCGAACCACGTTAAATCCTTGTGTTATTTATTTTCCGCAATTTACTTTCACGCTTTATTATTTCGTTGCAAAATTTTTAAGAGGTACAATCCTCTATTCACCCCCCCTCTAGAGTATTGTTGGGCCCTTGGACTCTACATGGTATTTATGGAATATGATATATTCGAATATGTTACATGATATTATTATGATTTCATAGTATCAATTAGAATATTTATGATTATGTTAAGTCATTCTCTATATAAGGTTGATTGTAATAGACGAAAGAACCACTTCAATAATAACAATCATTTATATGAATTCTCTCATCTCGAAATCCAATATATAATTATAACGTTGTAAAACTTTAAGTATTGCATGAAATAGTTTGTATTTGAATTTTAAGGATTTGATTTGATTATGTTTACTCCGTTATCCTTAAATAAAAACAATGGCGATTTCAAAGCGACTACACTACACTTCTATTATCTATAATAATCAATTTGGATCATTTTTATTTTTTTTTTCATTTCCTCTCTTATACACTTATATAGTAATATATTTTCTTTCTCCTCCATTAAGATATTTGTTTTATCAAACAAATACAACCACTAGATTTTCAGAAGATCGAATCATAACCATTTATTTATTATAACAAATGGATGTCTATTGCTTTTCAATAAATGGAAAGGATCCTTACCCGATAATAGAACTCAATAACGCCATCTAACATAATATATGTGGCCCCTTATAGTTAGGAAAGAGAAAAAGTTAAATATTACCGAGTACAAAAGATGGTATGAAATTTTGGCACCATTTCATTTTTCTTATAATCACTACAAGGAAAACTCAAATTTGCAACCAACTTAAGTGGTCGTAGATTCCTCTAAACTAGTCGCTAATGTGATTTAGCAACCAACTTGCAACCAATTTTCAATAGTAGCGATAATCTCAGTCGCTAAATTTAATTAGTCGTTAAAATAGTTGCTAATAAGCAACTACATGAATTTGGTTGCTAATCAGCGACTAACATGATTTGACAACTTTAATTAGCAACCAACTAAATTTGGCTGGTATTTAGAATCTACCTTCATTTGGTAGTAATTTAGCCACCCACTTTATTTTGTAGCAGTTTTGCATCTGTATTTATTTAGTAACAACTTTACAATTAAGTTTCTATTAGTTTCCATAATTGATTGCTAAATGCATACGGGAGTATTGAAGAAAAGACACTGTTGACTCGACCATGTCGTTTAGTTTTGATGATGACAAATGTTTTTGTTTGCTATGATATAGTCCGTACTTTTAGTGTTGTGATACTTAGTAGGTTGTGAAGCGCTCGACTAAAGAATCAAGTCGTTGACAGGGGAAACGCAAATATAATCAAGGCTAGCTCTACATCATCGTGAAGATTCAGTACTTAAACTATAAGTATAGCCTTTATCATGACAAGAGTAGTGGTAAACAACAAGAGAAACGTGCTTGCGTTTCTCTCCAAGGTTGCATTGTCAGGCTGGAAATGCACGTTTCCCTGCCTAGACACTAGAACCGCAGATTATAGTCTGAGTTTCCAGGAACACTGTTGGAAACGCAGAGAAAGATTTTAAAGGCCTTTATTTTCAAAAAATAGAGTTAGGTCAAAATATTTTCCTAAAACCTTCTTTATAATATTTTGTCTTGATTTGAAATATATTGTACTCCCTCCATTCAAGTCCAAATGCTACATTTGCTTTATCACATTTGTCGAGGCGAATGTCGGAACGAAAATATCTATAATTTCACACGATAAAAAAATTTAAAAATTGGATATTAATATAGTACTCGTAAAGACGAATCAAACAAGATCACACACGGTTATATTTTCACTTATAGATTGTCGGGAATTTCAAAGATTACCGACACATATGAATAGTGTCAAAAAGGCAAATGTAGCCTTTGGACTTGAATGGAGGGAGTAACTGTTTTGAAATGATTTTGTGCTACTTGAAAGAAAAGAATTATCTTAAGATTGAAGTATCAAATCTTTTTAGGAAACAAAACCTTATTACTTTATATTTTCCTCTTTTATTGATTTTGGTTTTGGAAAAGATTTTACATGATCTGATTTTTTCACTACTTAATTCGATTTTTGAAGAAAATCATTCTCACCATTAACTTTTGAACTTGTTTTTTGCAAATCGATTTTAAAGCTTAATCGATTTAATTTTTGCAAAACTTAATTTTGAAAGGCCTTTAAAATTACTCTGTTGTTGTTTGCTCATTACTCATATCACTTGTACTAGCACCGTCTCGTATCCGTTCTCTTTTGAACAATTGTTCAGACAAAATCTTGCTTTGGTTTTGTAATTGACACAAAGAATGCAACTTGAAAAAGTTGTAGAGAGATTATTATTTTGTAATCCAGAGTAGGTACTAAAATATTAATAAGAGAATAGTGGATGTAGGTGTCGGAGTGTGAGACAGAACCACTTCAAAATCTGTTGCGTACTTACTTTTCTGTTTCACGTTTCCAAGTTTTTTCCTTTACACTTCTCTAGTTTGCTGCTGCATTTCCAAACATTTGCTTTACGTTTCCAGTTAATTGCACAACAATTGTTTGCGTTGTGAAATTCTATATGTCTCATGTTTTGATTTTGTGTGTGCGTTTTAAAGACAAGTGTTTTTCTATTAGAGCTTAGAGATTGTTCTTTTGATTATTCTTATATCATATGACATTTTATTTCACTATATTCTATATTTAGAAACCGTTTTCTAAATATTCCTAGCATGCTTGGAAACAACCATGTGTTTCTGTAGTGAAATTTCCTTTCATAAAAATATGGTATAATCCTCACAATAAATAGTATGCTTTTGTGTCTTTGAGTCTCTCACGAAAACTTTCTTACAAAAATTTTCCTACTCATGCACTACTACAAATATGAGCAACCTCAACGGCAAAGAAACAACACCAATTAAGGTTTTGCGTTGTTTATAGTATTAAAAACAACGAACAATAAATATACGTTTTAAAAAGTAAGGGGCGCCAAATCAAACTCTCATTAAAAACAACGCAATTTTTACAAAAATAACGGTTTTACAAAATATAACGGTTTTTAAACAAACACCGTTACAAAAATTTTTTATAAAAACAACGGTTTTATATCAATACCCGTTATATATATATGATATATGCAACGGTTTTCTTATAATTTTTTTAAACGGTTTTTTGAATTCAACCGTTATAAAACATATTATATAGCGGTTTTTTAAAAAACCGTTGTTTAAAACTATATACAACGGGATTTTTGAAAAAACGGTAATGAAAACAATTATTTATAACAGTTTTTGTTGAAACCGTTGTTTAAAGCTTTTTATATAACGGTTTAGTCTAAAAACCGTTATTTTAAGTTTGTGTATTTAAAACCCTGAAATCACTTTGCAGTTCATTCTAGCGTTTTATTTTTTTACTCAAATTAAACTTCATCTCTTGCGTTGGTGTATTTGCAGTTCTAGCAAAAGAAAAGGTTCTGAATGCGTTAACGAAGGATGACAGCAAGCAAGTCAATGAACCTCAACCTGAACCTGAACCTGAACAACAACCTCCTGAACCTGAACAACAACCTGAACCTGAACCTACTATTACTTATTCCCGCAAACATGATGAAACGGTATATTACTAATAATTACTTATATATATATATATATATATATATATATATATATATATATATATATATATATATATATATATATATATATATATATATTATCAACTTAAATGCGTGAATAAATAGTTACGAGGTAATTTATTAATTAATTTTATTTTGCAGGAGAGACCATCATCTTCAAAGAATCTCGCAAAGGCACTATTTGACGACGATGAGGTAATTTATTAATTAGCTAGTTACCGGCCACTTAATTAGTTATAAATTTAATTAATTTACTTCTTTGGTTTTGACTTCATTTATTAATTATGTTAATGATGATTATATTGTTTTTCGTAGAAACTTGCGAGTAGCTCAGACGTTGATGTGGTGCCCAAACCGATGCCTAAGGTTAAGAGGGCGTTACCTGATCATTACACCACAATCGAGTTTAAGCAAAAGGTGAGAACCGAGATAATGAAAAAAGTGCATACCGAGGGGTTAGCTCGCTTTAACGATGAGGGTCTTATTCAAATTAGTCTCGTCGCGGAAGTAACGGGAAGAGCGGAAATTGCATTTTTGTCTTACGACTTATTACTCGATTGGTGTGGCTTACTGTGGAACCCGGGAACCGCGTTCGAGGGACCCAACTCGGCGTCTTGCTTAAGGGCGGATTTTAAAGTTAAAAAAGATTAAGTTGGAAAACCTTTAAGAACTGTTATGGAGTCGCCACCTATTTATCGCGGAAAATAGGAACCTGCTACCATGTTCTAAGTTAAAAACATGTCCTAGATTTTGGAGCACGCCGACACCCCTAGATCTAAGGCTTGTGAAACCAGATTGGATTCGGGGTGAGGGTACTTTAGAAAAAGAGTTAATTCAAATAATGATTTATGAAAACCTTTTAGAAAAGCCTATGTAAAAATAGCCTCTACTGACCTAGAACAATCCTTGTAAGATGATATTTGAGCTAATGTTATCGCTACGTACAAGTGCGATAAGGTTTGTAAAAGAATGCAGATGCAGATGCAAAAAGATTGATTAAAACCCTCAGTTTAGCATGTTTAACTTGTTAACGAAAAGCAGTTGATTAAAGGTCGAATTCATTGTTTAAGTTGATTTAATGCAAAATAAGAAGGTGCAAGATGCATGCAAATAAAATAAAATTCAATTGTCCATTGGTTTATTTTATAAGGTCGGTTGCTTATGCGACTTTGGCGTGTCATCGGATATGGAGTGTACCCGAAGTAAATAGAACACTTGGATTGCAAGCGCTACTGGGTGCCAAAGCCGGCGGCGCTAAGTGTAGACCCTTTGTTAGTCCATAGAAAATAAGAAAAAGTTTTGATCCAAGTGGATCGGTACCTACCTTGTCTGTCGCCGGATCTGGGTAGAGCTTCGCTTCTTGAACTTAAAAGGAGGGTGAATTCAACACGGGATGATGTGTTGAACTCAAGGATTTGAGTGCTTGAGGCTTTGTGAATGTGAAAGGGTGTAAGATGAGAATTTGGGGTGTAAAAGATGTATTGCAGTTTGTGAATTCTTTGTGTGAATTGTGTGTTGCAGTCGAGGGTTTATGGGTGTATATATACTAAAAACCTCGGAGAAATTAGGAAATCGGGGATAAAAACAGGCCTAGGAACCGCATAGCCTTACGCGGTTGCCTGGGAAAACCGCATAGGCTTATGCGGTTTCTCCCAAACCGCATAAGCTTATGCGGTTCGAGTGTGGTTTTTGTGTAGTTTCCTAGTTTCGGTTGAATTGTATCTTTGAAAGATTTCGAGATAATCTCAAGCGTGAAGCTCAAGAAAACCCCTAGGATATTTACGAGATATTTTGTGATGCTTAGGGCTTTGGAGTGCGGGCCAAAGGTTTGGGTTTAGGCTTCGGTTTGGACCGAGACCGAGAAAAATGAAAAGGGTGTATTTGCATAGTTTTTGTGAAATAAGATAAGACGTGAAGCCGTATTTTGTGTAAGAGGGGGCTAAATAGCGGTTTTAGCTACCGGGCCTAAATTTAGGAATTTAGGAATGCTGAATTAGACCTTGTTAATGTAAAAGGACCAATTGTTGTGCAAATGCGAAGCTCATGCCAAATGAAGCAGGATAAGGACCTAGCTAGACTCCAAATGGACAAAATGAACGTTTATTTAAAGCGATGTGAAGCGACCTTGAACATTTTAACATTTCAAACGACTCAAAAATGAATTCGACATTAGTTAGAACCGTTTAAGTCAACGTTAAAGCATGCGTAATAAAAGTCCGTGTTACATCACGGGGGTTTTGTGCGGGAGAATGCGGATATGGGTATCCACAGAGCCCCAGCTTGATCGAGCTCGGACTAGAGCGCTAGTCAAACTCCACGACCATATCAGGACCATTACGGTCTCGTCTGATCGGTGAACGAAGCATGTGTCCATGGGTGAGACGAGGACTTGAACCTAAGCTAAGCGGGGAGGGCGTGTGCATTTTAAGGACTTGGCGGTCCGTGCATGCTATAAGGGCCTGCCGGCCTGCTGGATGTCTTCGTCGTGCTTGTTGTACTGTCGTTGTTGGTGTCTTTGTATATGCTTGGTATCATCGGATGCCTGGTGCTGGTGCTTGTAATGTCTTCGTATTGCATGTGTACTAGGGGCTAAAGTGCGGGGGTGCATGTGCTTGTAAGATGTTTGGGTATGCGTGAGGTGTACAATTGAGTAGGGGTGCTTATGTAGGTGTAGGTCTCGTGAAAGAGCGTCTGTGTAATGCTTGAACTCGCCGGGGAGTGTCTATGTAGAGTGAAATGCTTGGAGTTAGGTGTATATTGCAGAGTGCTTGTGCTTGGGCTCGCCGAGGAGTGTCTATGTAGTCGTAGTTGCATATGATTGCCTTTCGTTGAGGAGAAGGTAGTGCCGTTGTCGTTGCTGATGCCTTTCTTGCCGACGCTTCGGCGCCGTCGCTTATGCTGATGCCGTTGTTGATGTTGAACTGGGTCTCGCCGAGGAGCGCAGGTGCTTAGTGTAGTATTTGCTGGAGAAGTACTAGTTTGCTAGGGAAGGGTGTATATGTATGGTCTTGCCGAGGAGCGTAGGTGTAGTTGTGGTTGTTTGGGAGAGTGATGGTGTTTCGTCTTGTTAGGGGTGCAGGTGTATATTCGCCGGGATTATGGTCCGAGGAAGGTGTATGTGCTCAAGTGTACGTGTAACAACCCGGATTTTCCAGCAAAATAAAATAAGCTTTTAAAAAGGATTTATAAAAGAAAATGAATAAAAATAAAGGCCACGGTGGCGGAAACACCGTGTAATCCGAGTCGTCACTCACTAAACAAACATAAGCTAAAAGAGTAGGCCTTGTGGCCTAGCAAACGGGGAGTAAATACCCCATACAATCCAAAATGAAATATAGGTATGAAAAATGATAAAGTCTAAATCCAAAAGCCTAGTCCAAGTTCCTCAACAAAAGCTAGCTACGGGGTCAATTCTCATGGCTTCTCACACTTCAAACCCGAACCCGCGCTAACCTGCCGCAAAACATGCAACAGCCACAGTCAGTGGGGAGTAACTCAGACGTTCTCCCAGCCATATTACATCACAATAAAGCTGACAAGTAAATAAAACATCTCATAGAAATAATAACAGTAATAATAGTAATAATAATAAAATGTAACAAGCACAAGCTCTACAACCATTAATTAACAATACCAAGTCAATCGCAACCTGTCATCAACCAAGGGACATACAACCATCACCAAACGCAAGAGAAAGCACGGAGCACTGGGTAGCCACATAACCGTGAACCACCCCGGACCTCACCCTAACCGGTGATACCTCCAAACCCTATGGCGGAACCACATAACCGTGAGTTCCCTTTCAATGGATCCACATAACCGTGAAATCCTCAACACTGTCTTAATTTGGCCAAACCTCACCATAACCGGTGACGACATACAACTTACCATAGTCTCTAACCATAACCGGTTGAGAACCCAAAAGGGCGGCATCCGTCCAAACTAGGACGTCATAACTCCTCACGCATGAGCCATAACTGCATTCTGACGCACACTAGTCTCAAGCTTACAACAATCAACTCAATAACCTGAGTCAACTCAATCTCAACATCTTCCATCATCCAACATTATCAAACCAAACCAACATTTTCAACAAATCACAATACAAGCTTATAACAATGACAAATACTAGCAATATACGGAGTATTCAGTACTAAAGCCAACATGTGAACATAATTAGGTTATTTACTAACTCAAGATGCAAACTTTAGTGATCCGTATATCATAATTATCATTACTCACGCAATCATATAGCCTAGACATGTTTCTAGACTCACAAAGTATGAGATCGACTCCAAACAAGCAAATATGATCATATGACCACAACAACACAAGTAAATAGGACCCTAGACACTAAAACAGTTCGAAAGCGGAGAAAAAATATAATTGTTTCGTAACTTACTAAATCAAAAATTACAAACAAATCACTTCAACTAATCGTATAAATCAACACAACATTACACCACTAATCATGAGTTTAGTAAATAGAGTGTAATGCACCTAACTTGATATTAACTATATACATGCACACACACGTAACTCCAGTATGCAATGACAAACCACACTTTACAATTCATCCTCCCATTTCATAATACACCATGTCTACCTACGTTTATATTTCTACAAAAACAGAGCAAAAACAGGGCATTTCTACACGGACCAAACTCACAGGGAAGGGACGATGGCTGCACCCTATAAACTACTAGTCTATAGATTAGAACGTACAATTATAGACAACGAACGGGTATATCTTACGCACGAAAATCACCACATAACACGACACATAAACCTTAAAGTAATGTAATATCGAGTAACGTCATCACCGTTACCTTTTCGCGCTAATCCTCAATTGAGTCGTCCACCACGTACGTGCGATGTCGTCAGGATCGCCCTGGTTCGATCCCTACGATCGATTAGGGAGAAAAACGGGTATAAATAAGAGTTACGATATCGACGGCGATCCGAGCGACTGAAACGAAACGGAGTATAGCTTACCTTGTTGAGAAGAGGATGAAGAGAGGATAATTATGACGCAAGAACGGAGTAAAACGGTTAAGAAACGAAGGAGAAAAGAAAGAATGAAGAAGCGTTAATGGAGGAGGTATAGACGAGGCAAGAAGACGACGACGAGGTTATACGGAGTAACTCATTAATGTTTTAGGGTTTTCTCTATATATATATACGTTTTTAATATGGAGTATTAGTTTATCTTTTACTCTTATTAAAAATATAATAATTTTGATAAAATAAATAAATTTAATTTAACTCAACCAAATTTTGATTAAAATAGTTGGAAACATACAAATTAAGTTAAATGTGATATTTTATAAAATACTAGTACATATGATAATAAATATTTATAACCATAGAAAATATTATTAATTTTTACTATTTTACTATTATTTACTATTTTTATATTATAAAGTAATAATATTATTTTCCAATGAATTTATTAATTTTTTTAGTATCAAATAGCATTTAAAATATTATATAAATGAAAAGGCTCAAAATTTAGCTTTAAAACTATTAAAATATAAGGTATTATGAAAAATAAATATAGTTTTAAATAAATTTTTGAATTAAAATATATTTTAATTTAACCTTAAAAACACGGGGTGTTACAGTACGGCTTCGTGTAATTGCTTGGATGTGCTGAATGTGCTGATGCAGACGCTTGGTGTTTATGTTAGTGATTTGCTGGGGAAGTCGAAGGGTATGTCTTGGACTCCGTAGGAAATGTCTGTATAGGTGTGTGGACTCCATGGGGAGGGACGTGTAAGAGGGTGTAAGGACTCGTGAAGAGTGTTCGTGTTTCTGCTTCTGTACCGTGTATTAAATGCTTAGTACACGCGTATGGCGGACTGTAGGTGACGCCTTAACCAAGGCATAGCGCATAATTTATGTGCTAGCGCTTGTGGCGGACTGTAGGTGACGCCTTAACCATGAAAGCTTGCGTGTATGAAGAAAAATGAGGGGAAAACGTGGAACAAAACATGCTCTGGAAATTGCCTGTAGACTAGTGACTCTTCCGGGGAATCTCTCATCTATTGGCGACTTTAAGCTTGAACTCATTCGCACATGTCGCGGTTTCGAACCCGGAAAAATTCAAACTCGCGATTTTCCTTCCGAAATCTTCATTTTCGCCTGCTTCGTCCATGAAACGTGGTATCATTGCGATTCGTTTGGATTCGTATGATACATGTCTCTTGGACTTGGAATGCATGGTGCTTGGGATGCTTCTTGGATATGTTAGGGTACTTGGTGCTTGGACCTACGTTCAGGTGTTGCTTGTCTGATGCACACATGAAAGTGTTATGCTTTTAGTGTGCATGTTCATGTTCATGTTTGTAGCGGTTGTGGAGGTGTCGCTCAACCGTAGATGCTTATGTTGATGTGGGTATTTATAGCAAGGGTGTCTTCAAAAATGCGAAAAATTATCCCATTTTTCGTTGTAAAGGTTTGATTCTTGATAGGAAGCGTCAGCCCCCAGTTGTCTTGGTATTGGCGCCGGTGTATGTATAAGCCCCCAGTTTGATCGAGATATGAAATATAACGATGATCAAACTATGTAAAAGGCTATGTGTTGTATTAGGATAAGGGTGTATTAGGAGAAGGAGTTTTCGGATTACCCCCTCGAGTTTGACTAAGTTTTGAATGAAAACTGAGTCAAAGTGTAATGGGATGTGTACTTGGAGAAGGAGTTTTTGGGTTACTCCCTCGAGTTTGACTAAGTTTTGAATGAAAACTGAGTCAAAGTGAAGAGTATGGTGTTTGGTTTTGAAATTTCCCCCGTAGTTTGGCTTAATTTGATTGAAATTAAGGTAAAAAGGAGAAAAATGTAGCGTGGGCGGAGCAGGCGATTCAGCTGTGTCAGGGTCGTGCTGAGGTGGCTCGGGTTCAGTAGACTTTGACGAGTACCGTCGTCTTCACCCTTAGTTGTATTAGTATGCTTGTGTAATAAGGATTGTGTGAACCCTTGTTTACATGACTGTTTGTTGTAGCTTGGCTTGGACTTTGTAGTTGCTTTCGTCGTCTTTCGCTTCCGTGCTGTGTTGTGCTTCTGTGTACCTGCGTAGTTAGTAGGCTTGGGTTTGAAAGTGAAATGACTCCCGATTGGGATGTTTGGATTAAAATGTTTTTGTTAAGAAATCATTTTTGTGAAAGATTCACTTTAGTTGTCGAAATGAGCTTTAAAAATGAACGCTTGAAATGTCGGTTGTAAGGATTCATGCAAGATGAAAGAGTGTTTGACGTTGTGAGCTTGAGCTAGAGCTGTGAAGACCGTAGAGGGTCATTTGAGTGCAAAGGTTGAAAAAGCCCCCAGTTGTCGAGGATGAGAATTCGGTGGAATCTCATGACGACACGGAGCGGGATGTAGTGCAAGATTCGGTTGTGCTTTGCGTAAGCTGCCTACGTATCCACGAATGTGGAATCAAACCGGCGTAGTTCGGTAGAGCTTTCGCTCAAAGTGTATTAACTCGAGTGAGTTAAATTCGAAGAATGCTGTTACTCAAAATGTATTAACTCGAGTGCCGAGTTAAATTTTTGGAAAAGTTTAGACTTCGAAGATTCGAGATGCATTTCAAAGATTTGAGATGCAGTTACGAAAGATACAATTTGCTTGCGAAAGGATGTGTTTGCAAAAGGTGAATTGCAAAGTGCTTTCATATTAACTCGAGTATTGAGTTAATTTTGAAAGGTAATTAGCTAATTTGAGGGTGCATTGCCTCGTGTAAGTTTGAAAAAGCGCGTCGTTCCGTGGGAGCGTTTTGAAGATTGGAGAGTTTTTGAAAGGAGCGGTTTAAATGTCGCTAAATTGTTCGATTGGAAGAGGATTGACTCGACGTATGACTCGATGCTTAAAATGCCGAAAAGTTTGCAAAATAGAGACGAATCGTATGCGTGATTTGAGACTCGACGGTTGCATGGATGCCATGTTCGGGAACACGTGCGTTGGTGGTGTAGGTTTATATCCGTATATAGACCATTAAAATCACAGGATTATAATGAAAACTTTATAAGATTTAAAGTCATAAATTGAAATTGCATAACATAATAAAGAGATTTAGAATTAACCTTTTAATCCTTGCAAAATAGGCCTAAGATCAATACCAAAAGTATGGTATCTCCTAATTGAAACACCCAAGATGAATCTAAGATATGCCCTTTGAATTGCTAGAAAAATTAGAGAGAAGAACTATTTCTTTTCTTGAGATTTTGGTGTTGTGAATTATGATCAATTAAATTGAGTAATTAGGTTGTGCCAAAGCCCCTAATATATCCTCAATATTTTCGGCCCTCCTATAGTATTTGGGGAGTAATTTTACTTTCCAAAAATCACTTTCCAAAAACCAATTCCTTGTTGACCAAGGAGTCAAAGACCAATTAGGCTCTTTCTTGGAGGTTTCCTATAGCTTTTAATATAATATAATATTACTAGTGTCACATAATAATGATCCACTATAATATATCATTAAATTATTAATATCCTTATATTTATAATTTTCTAATTAATTATAACAGTTTATGATTAATTAGCTTATATTATATTCAATAATTAAATATAACATTTTATATTCAATTCACGAATTACATTTAATTCGTCTTAGCTAAAATCATTTAATCCTTATTAAATGGCCATATTATAATCACACACTTGACTAACATTTTAGTCAAAAACACCGACTAACCTTTTAGTCTTTTAGTAGGGCATCAATATGATCATTTTCTCAAATAATCACATCTCTCAAACACATCCTTTAGGTGTGACTCTTAGGGACCAGTTGATCACCGCCATCTGTATGACAATAACGTCAAACTTATCTAGCAAGCCAACCGTTATCGATAAACGTTAATCAACTGATTAAATACAAAATGTTCCCTGTGAACCTTTTAGAGATTTATCTATGTTATTGCACTAACTGTGGAGGACACTAACTCCAACAATCTCCCACTTGTCCGTACAAGTGTAGGTGCGATAACCGATTCTCATATCCATAATAAATTTCTCCCACTCAATGTAAACCAATTTGCAAAGTCTGTACTTTCAAAGGTCGTAGTTCACAAGCGATCAGAATCAAGAGTGGTTTCCCCGACTAGAGTAACTTAACTGATAAACGAATCAATATTCGAGCATGGCCATGCATTTTCAGTTACAGCTCCTCGAGTGGCCCTGAGAATAAGTATTATAACTTGATAGAAGTTTGGATATTTCCCTCAACTCGAATCCTGCAGATGTAAGCGCAGCATGAAATGACCCAGTGAAAATCGTCAGCGCCGTTACGATCGACCGTGAGAAAGAAACCAAAGTCACCCAAAATGCGCTTTAATCTCAAGAGGCGGTCGATAGTCAAAAGAATCGACTCTAGGAACACTATGGAAGTCCTATCCACGACCCTAAGACCTAATGTTACGAAACATTTAGGACTCCATGTAGTCGTCACAAAATTGTCTGTAGCGATTTCAAGAAACCCGCATCTGCGTGATCGATCACCAACAGCTTTGACTTATGGCTCGTTGAACCCACCATCAATCGACGTCACAAAATGATTGCGAGTTATGTCGGCTCATGTGGCGATCACGGACCAAAACACAATATATAGTAGTTCAGTTCACTTTGAGGTGTTCAACATTGTCTGTACAATCCTCATGAAAAACAATATATAAAACAAAACGATGATTTTATTAGAAGATTTAGGAAATACAAGTGTCAAATCCATACAAACAACTAATACAACTCAGGAACACGTTTAATTCCCATGGATTTAACGTGCCCTTCATGCTTATCTTGCCTCAACGGCTTAGTGAGAGGATCTGCTATGTTATCATCCGTAGCAATCTTGTCAATCACTATCTCCTTCTGCTCCACGTAATCCCGGATCATGTGAGCCTTCCTTTGCACATGCCGAGACTTGTTGCTGGACTTCGGCTCCTTTGCCTGGAAGATGGCACCACTATTGTCGCAATAGATGGTGATCGGGTCATTCGAACTTGGAACTACAGTTAGTCCTTGTAAGAACTGACGCATCCATATAGCTTCCTTCGCAGCTTCAGAAGCAGCATAGTACTCGGACTCAGTCGTTGAATCTGCTATAACTGTTTGTTTGGAGCTTTTCCAGCTGACCGCAGCGCCATTAAGAGTAAAAACGAATCCTGATTGAGACTTTGAGTCATCCCGATCCGTTTGGAAACTAGCATCTGCAGAATCGATGCAAGCATAGCTCGGTGTCTCCTCCATAAGTCAATACCCAATCTTTAGTCCTCCGTAGGTACTTAAGAATGTTCTTTACGGCCATCCAAAGGTGTGCTTCACTGGATTGCCTTGGTATCGACTCGTCATACTCAATGCATATGCCACGTCCGGACGTGTGCATATCATGGCATACATGATCGATCCTATTGCCGAAGCATATGGAATCCGACTCATGCGCTCGACCTCTTCCGATGCCTTTGGTGCTTGAGCTTTACTCAAATGCACCCCTGAGATCGTGGAAGATTCCCCTTCGAGTTGGTCATCTTTGAACCTCACAAGAATCTTATCTATATAAGACTCCTGACTGAGGGATAACATCCGTCGTGATCTATCTCTATAGATACGGAGCCCCAAAATACGTTGTGCCTCACCCAGATCTTTCATCTGGAAATGGTTCTTTAACCATACTTTTACCGAAGTTAAGAGAGGTATGTCATTCCCAATCAAGAGTATGTCATCGACGTACAGTATTAGGAAGACAATCTTGCTCCCACTCGACTTGATATATAGGCATGGTTCCTCGACCGAGGTCGAAAGTGAATCCATTCTCCTTTATCACTTGGTCGGCGATGATTCCAACTCCGTGAAGCTTGCTTAAGTCCATAGATGGAACGCTTAAGCTTGCAAACTTTCTTAGGATTTTCAGGATCGATGTAACCTTCGGGTTGTACCATGTACAACTCCTCCTCCAAATAACCGTTTAAGAAGGCGGTTTTCACATCCATTTGCCAAATTTCATAGTTATGAAATGCGGCGATCGCTAAGAGAATCCGAATGGACCGAAGCATGACTACGGTGCAAAGATCTCATCATAGTGCAACCCTTGCACTTAAGTGAAGCGCTTTGACACTAGTCGAGCCTTGTATATATCTGGTTGTCCGTCTACAGAGCGCTTTATCTTGTAAAGCCATTTGGACTGAAGAGGCCTAGCCTAATCAGGTAAGTCAACCAGATCCCATACATGGTTCTCGTGACATCGAGTCCATCTCGGATTGCATGGCTTCTTGCCAAAGCTTTGAGTCGAACACGCCATGGCACCTTTATAGGTTACGGGTTCGTTACTCTCAAGGAGTAAAACGTCGTCTCCCATTCTCCTCAACCATACCGATGTATCTATCACGGAGGAATGGGAGTCTACCCGACCTTCACGGGTTCCAAAGGGACATTAACTACAAGCAGACGAGGAAGAGCAGTTTCCTCCATCGGTTGTTCTATTGTTGGTTCAGGAATCTCCGGCAGATCGAAGGTTCTATTACCTCTCTTGTCTTGAGAAACTCTTTCTCTAGGAACTTCGCACTAGCCGCAACAAAAAGCGCGTTGTTCGGTTGGCGAATAGAAGTAATGACCAAACATTCCTTTTGGATAACCAATAAAGTATGTCTTGACCGATCGCGGGCGAGCTTATCCTCGTGTCTCCACTTTACATAAGCCTCGCACCCCAAACCCGAATAAATGACAAGTTAGGGACCGTTCCTTCCATAACTCGTATGGAGTCTTGTCGGACTTTAGTCGGACTTGGTTAAGTATAAGAGCAAATGACAAAGAGCATAGCCCCATAATGAGTCGTACTACTGTGTGACTCATCATGGATCGAACCATATCAAGTAATGTTCGATTCCTGCGTTCGGACACACCATTCAGTTGTGGTGTTCCGGGTGGAGTTAACTGTAGTACTATCCCGCGGTCTTTCAGGTGTCGATCAAACTCAGTTGAAAGATATTCGCCACCACGATCCGAACGTAGTGCTTTTATCTTTCTATCCAGTTGGTTCTCAACCTTATTCTGGAATTCCTTGAACTTGTCGAAGGACTCACTTTTATGCTTCATTAAGTAGACATAACCATATCTACTTAAATCGTCCGTGAAAGTGATAAAATACCTATAGCCATCTCTAGCGTTGATCGACATAGGTCCACACACATCAGTATGTATGAGTCCTAATAGGTCAGCAGCGCGCATTCCAACACCTTTGTAGGAAATTCGAGACATTTTGCCTATAAGACATGATTCACACGTGCCAAAAGTTTCATAGTCAAATGGGGTAATAGCCCCACTATCAATTAGCTTTTTCACGCGTTTCTCATTTATGTGTCCCATACGACAATGCCATAGATACGTTTGATCTTTGTCACCAACCTTTGCTTTCTTGTTACTCACATGCATGATTTCTGTGGTTTGATCTAAAACATAAATTAGTTCATGGAAACAAACTTTACCATAAATCATTTCATTTAAAGAGAAAATACAGCTATTATTCTTTATTAAAAATGAAAATCCTTCTTTATCAAGAACGGATACAGAAATAATGTTTTTCGATAAACTAGTTACATAGTAACAGTTATTTAGAAATAACTCAAATCCACTTGGGAGTTGGATTACATATGTCCCTCTTGAAAGCTGCGGCAACTCTTGCTCCATTTCCCACTCGCAGTCTACATCACCTCTTGCGAGTTACGATGCTTCTTAGGCCCTGCAAATGATTGCGCAGATGAGAACCACATCCAAGATCAAGTACCCAAGTTCAAACTTGCATGGTTAATCTCAATCATATGAATAAAAGAAGACATACCAACAGAGCGACGGCCCGCTTTTATGTCCTCAAAGATACACGGACGATTCGCCTCAATGGCCAAGCTTGTGGCAATGGTGGCACTCCATGGTCTGCTTAGCTTTTGCCTTGCCTTGTGAGCTACCGCTAGACTCACCAGGCCCACTCTTAGCAACCACTGGCTTTTTGAAGTTTGGCTTACCTACAGCTAGGTTAATGAGCCTTACCCTTACCCTTCTTGTTGCCAATCATGAGAACATCTTGTTTCGTGCTCCCACTCAACTTGAGATCACTCCGTGCATGCGAGGAGTGAATGCAGCTCATGCAGACTTTTCTGCATGTCATTCATGTAATAGTTTGCCCTAAAGAGGGCATACCCATCATGAAGAGAGTGGAGCACTCGATCAATGACGATCTTCTCATCGATTTTGCAACCGAGCTCATCCAGTTTTTCAACATTCTCGATCATGTCGAGAAGGTGTGGACCAACCGGTTGGCCCTTCTGGAGTCTAGCCTCAAAGAAATGAGTAGTGTACTCGTAACTTTTAATTCTCGGTGCTTTCGAGAATTCTTTGGTTAGGGTGGTGAAAATCTTGTTTGCACCTTGGGTAATGAATCGTCTTTGCAAATTGGATTCCATTGCATAGATGAGTACATTCCGTAACGCACCCGCCTCCATCATGAAATCACTATAAGCTACGACTTCATTTTGCTCTGCGTATCGGGAGTGGTTTACGGCGATGGCTCGATCCAAGTACTTGAGCTTATTGTCGAAGCTATCATTGCGTTCAGTAATGTCGGCCTCCCAATCGGCAAGTGGACCCATCATTCTTGATCGAGTAGATCGATTCATGTCAATCCATAAAAATTCTCACCATGATTCACGTTCAAGTGTGACACTTGGCATTGGGCCTTCAATACGACTGACCATTTTGTATTAGCGATTATATCTGTATATAACGATTCAAAGCTGTGAAAAGAAAGAAGAAGAAGAGAGAAGATAAGAAATCATGGTTTTAAAAGATTAAGTCAGAAACAATAGCGGTTTAAAGCAATGACTTATGCACTCATATAATCGACCTCCTCGAGAATTATATAAATGATCCCAAGACTCAATTTCTTTAAATTGATAAGCTAAATTCTTAGCTAATTCTCTTTGTTAGAATTCTTGGTCGATAGATTTCAAGAAATCCTATCTATTAGTCCACTATAACTACGAGATATTACTCGAACTATAGTGTTGAGGGAAAATAGGTCAACGCATACTACTTACCCAACGTAGAAGGGGGCATGTGGAGAGGAAGGTCCTACATGCCTACCGAAGCGAAGAAGGGCTCATAGCATGCTTTTCCTATAAAGACTAATCTCAATTTTCATTTTAGAGGAAGATCCCATCAACTCATTTTAATTCATTTTAAGTGAACTAATATCTAGCATTATCGTGAATGATTAAATTGAGGTGATAGCTCTAAACAAATGACATCCGTATGTCTATGAAAAAGATGCAACTATATGATCCATTTTCATGCATATTAGGTGGTTTGGTTTAGTTTAGGCGGAATATGATGCTACTAACTAACGTGAATGCAATAAAACGGTAAAGTAAAACGCAAAAAGAAAAGCACCTAGTGTGGCCTATCCCTATGAAAATAAAACAAGATACAATTTGGAATCCATCCATGGACCCTAAGCTTGTCTTCATTCTTCATCTTGGGCTTTAGTGGGAATCCATCTTGAATCTTCAATCTTGAATCTTATCAAAATTACATATTTTAATTACAAAAATAAACCTATTTACATTCTAATCCAAAATATGCCAAAATTAAAAATATTACAAGATTGGAGATTCGAGATCTCAAAATTACAACCAATAATTATGTTTCCTTTCATTACGAAAACATAATCTTCTAAGGCCACACTAGTAAATTACAACCTTTTGTACATAATTAATGCGTATAATTAAACCATTCATCCAAACATTCATTCACAAAATATAAAGCATCAACTAAACATAAAAACAATGCAAACTAGTTGATTAAATCCAAACCACCTCTTTTAAAAGATTATCATTATGCAACAATTCCTTAATTGTTCATAATATCTTATAATCAAAAAAATAATCCAAACACAATTCATATTATCCGTATAACATAAATTAGGTCACAAAATATTTTAAACTGTTTTAAAATATTTGGTATCAAAAATTATGAACCTTTTCATAATAACATAATATTCATTATCTTTATAACAAATATTTCCAAAAATTGAAAAACAACAATTTTCCAAAAAAATAAAAAACTTTCGGCCAATAGAAATAAAATCCGAAATATTTTTTTTTTTTTTTTTTACATTGTGAAATACACGGCCAATTTAAAAAAATTTACCAAAAATAAAAATTAAATCGGCCAACAAACAAAAACAATGAATTAAACAGTTTTAATTCAATTTATGCTAATAATTAGATCGATCCTAACTCAATTTTAATCCTTATTAAACATTGACTTAAGAAATTCAATTTAACTTATTAAATTAAACAACTTAAAGCGATAGATCTAGAGATTAGCAAACAATATGTTCATTAACATACAAGAATTGATCCTTTTTATGTTTTAATTCAATTCCAGATTAAATCAAAACTTATACAAATTCATATATTATAGTTTTAACATCTTAAAACATTGATAATTATGAATCAAATAGACCAAATCAAGCCAAAACAATAGCAAAACCACACGGCCAAAAACAAAAAGAATTCGGCCATGACAAAAAAAAATAAAACCGTGGCCTTTAAATCAATTCAATATTACACAAAATCGATTTTTTATGAAAACCTTATAAAAATTTCATGAGCACTCTAGTCTCTGATACCACTTGTAGGTTTATATCCGTATATAGACCATTAAAATCACAGGATTATAATGAAAACTTTATAAGATTTAAAGTCATAAATTGAAATTGCATAACATAATAACGAGATTTAGAATTAACCTTTTAATCCTTGCAAAATAGGCCTAAGATCAATACCAAAAGTATGGTATCTCCTAATTGAAACACCCAAGATGAATCTAAGATATGCCCTTTGAATTGCTAGAAAAATTAGAGAGAAGAACTATTTCTTTTCTTGAGATTTTGGTGTTGTGAATTATGATCAATTAAATTGAGTAATTAGGTTGAGCCAAAGCCCCTAATATATCCTCAATATTTTCGGCCCTCCTATAGTATTTGGGGAGTAATTTTACTTTCCAAAAATCACTTTCCAAAAACCAATTCCTTGTTGACCAAGGAGTCAAAGACCAATTAGGCTCTTTCTTGGAGGTTTCCTTTAGCTTTTAATATAATATAATATTACTAGTGTCACATAATAATGATCCACTATAATATATCATTAAATTATTAATATCCTTATATTTATAATTTTCTAATTAATTATAACAGTTTATGATTAATTAGCTTATATTATATTCAATAATTAAATATAACATTTTATATTCAATTCACGAATTACATTTAATTCGTCTTAGCTAAAATCATTTAATCCTTATTAAATGGCCATATTATAATCACACACTTGACTAACATTTTAGTCAAAAACACCGACTAACCTTTTAGTCTTTTAGTAGGGCATCAATATGATCATTTTCTCAAATAATCACATCTCTCAAACACATCCTTTAGGTGTGACTCTTAGGGACCGTTGATCACCGCCATCTGTATGACAATAACGTCAAACTTATCTAGCAAGCCAACCGTTATCGATAGCGTTAATCAATCGATTAAATACAAAATGTACCCTGTGTACCTTTTAGAGATTTATCTATGTTATTGCACTAATCATGGAGGACACTAACTCCAACGGTGGAGCCCAGTGGTGCTTGCTTTGTGCGGTGGGATCTTTGTTGTTCTGCAAAAGCGGCGTTAGACCAAAAGCAGAGTACTACTCCTAAGTCTATGACAACTTTGCCTTGACGAATTCGTTTTAGTCGCCTCGATAAAGAAATAGTTTGCCTTTGAACTTTGTGAATTTTTGTGGACACATCCTTAGCATGGGAAGCTTTGGACGGGGAATATTTTGTGGATTTTGTAAAATGTTGGTTGAGCTCGGGAGAGCGGCCTACGTATCCGTGGTTACGGAATCAAACCTAGCGTAGTTCCGAAAGGGGTGTTTAAGGGCGTGCATGAGGTGTTTATGTGGAAAGGTGCGTGTTTAAGGATCCACCGGTCTGGGAGGTGGGTTTGTTTTTGTGGAAAGGTGCGTGTTTAGGGACCCGCCGGTCCAAAAGGGGTGTTTTTATGTGTTTGACCTTGATACATTGCTTCCTAGGGTTGGGTTCTCCTCAGTTGATCTAGGCTGGTTGCTTGCTACTTCTGTCTTGTCTTCAATTTGGAATTTCAAGGACCTGGCCACTCGTTTCTGGGCTTCGGTACTTCTTGCCTTTGGGGTTTCGGCCCCTCGCTTATTGATTTCTAAGCTTGTTGACTTCTTAAGCTTTTTGACTTCTTAAGCTTTTTGCTTAGTTGTTTTGCCCCTTGTTAGAGCTTTTGAGACTTTTGCTTTTGGTGACTTTGGTTTTGACCTTTGTACCTTGTATTCCGTTTGGTTTGAGAATATCCCACTGTATGGCTTGGCTTGAGCTCGGACCTTGCTAAACCCGTGGCTCGGTGGTCGCTTGTGATCGTGTGTATCATCACAGGGCTCCTTTGACAAGTTCGTTTGCTTATTAGGCACGCGATCGAGTACGCGGAGGGCGATCCAGAAATACTCGTACTTTTGGTCGCGGTCAAATTCATGACCACTGTGGAGCTCCAAATTAATGGACCCTCCTCCAAAAGCAGCGGAGTAGTAGATCACGAGTAGACTAGTGAACCTTAGGTGTTTAGTTGTCGGAACCTTCTTTGTCTTTGTGTTTGTCTTTGATTTTGTTGTTTACTTGGACCTTCGTACCCGGCCTAGACCTCCTTAGGATAGTTGTTCCTGGGATGCGATGTATGTTGGTGTAAAATTGTGTCTTTTATGGGAAAAGTGTGTAAAAAGGAAGCTGGGTTGTAGGCAAACTTATTCCTTTATCGATTTGTTAAAAATGTCATACGTCGGAGACTCGATTGCCCTAGACTGTCAGAGATTGACTCAATGTTTAAAAACTCGACCCGTATTGAAAAGACTCGAATTTCTTGAGGAGATCCGTGAGATCGTCGGTGGCGCCTTGATGGATTCGTCGCTGGGTGCTCGAGACGCACATGTCTCGGATGGGGTTGATGCTCGCGTCGGGACTTGGCTCATGCATACTTAGATTTGTCTTTGATTTTGCAAAAGTTTTGTTTTCGGCGAAAAGCAGGATGTTTTGTTGAGAAAAAATGTGTTGTCACATTTTGGCTCGATGTAAAAGGCGTTTTGAAATCAAATCCGATAAGCTCGTGTTAGTGGCTTGTCGGTGAAAGTGTGAATCGATTCGGAGTGGCGATAGGCTATCCGAATCAGGGGTGTTTGAAGATGTGATGAAGACGGTTATACTCGTTTTCATACATTCGGCTTGAAACAGAGTTAGATTAAAGCGACTATGAGCCACTTGGTCTAACCGTGAAGGATTCTTGAGGATGATGCTAGTTCATTCCTAGGTTTTGTTGTCTTGTGAAAAGAGATGTTTGGATTAAAATGGCGGTAGGCCATTTTGAATCATGGATTTCGAAAATGTCTATTTTGCTGGATTTGTTTTCAAGAAAAGGTCCATTCTCGGGTTTGAAAATGTTTGGTAATAAATGGGTTACAATGAGTGTGGGTCATGTAGTTCATTTATGATTTGGAATGTCACGAGAATAAAGTGATTATTCTCGGGTGTTTTGAGGAGACTGTTTGTCTAGATCAAACCGTCCTGACTATGGTTCATTCGGTTTGAAGGAAGGATTTTTGAAAAAGGTTATTTCAAAAACGTGTAATACCCCGTACTTCTCTTAGTCGATATAATGAGTCGCTTTAATCGTTTGAACCTGGTGTTTAATATTTCGTGTTATTGAGCGAATTTTGGAGTTTTAATTCGGAAGTATGCATGTCATGTGTGGGCTTGTTTGACTCATAAAAATGGGAGGATTTGAGTATTAATGTCGGTTAAACGTTTTAAGTGGTATGGCGTCGGTTTTTAGTATTTTGAGTGTTTTGAGCGAGTTTGATTAGGATTATTTAACTTAATCCCTCATTCTTTTCCCCATTCTATTTGATTTCCTTTCTCTCTAAAAATAAAAATAATTACAACACAAAGCATCTCTCTCTCTCTCTTAAAAAAAAAACAAGACTCGATTAGAACTCAGGAGGAAGCCCTCCATTTTCGACGATACACCGTGTATCACCCCCCATCACTCCTTCATCTGGGTTTTCTTCATTTCTCAGTCAAATTCCTCCATTTTTGTTGCAATAGCTTCGTCTTTGTCTCCTCTACTTCGTCATACCAATTTCAAAGCAAGGTATGAGCTTTAAGTTGTTCAAGTTTCAAGCTTTTGTACTAGGGTTGTAAGAGTAAGTTCTAGGATGCGTTTGTAGTTAAAATTCTCGGTACATGATTGTAATGGAGAGTGTAATTGTTGTGTTTCTGGGTGTGTAGAAATTTGTGTTCTTGGAGGAAATTCTTTGAGTGAAATTCATCTTCTTGAGTGGCTCTCCTTCCATTTGACAAGGTAAGGATAATCCTTACTTAGCTTGATTGGGTGTGTGTTGTGTGTAGTTCGTGCTATATGTGTGTGT